>JAIOKQ010001011.1:5172515-6457675 GCA_020654165.1 Oryctes rhinoceros | reverse complement strand
ATGATTTGCTGGATCTAACCTTCTTCACTGATGAAGCATGGTTCTATTTATCTGTCGTAGAACCATGCTTCATCAGTGAGCGAAAATTAGATCCAGCTAAATCATTATTAAATTAGGTGCTCATTGGGCCATTATTGTTAATTACATTATACGTTCATCATCACGAAGAACTGATGTGCTTTGCTATTCACGATGATACATAATAAATTTTTATGCAAACGCGCAACTACACCTGACACGAAGCCTTAAAATTATTTCTTGGGACTCATTAAACTCTTCAATAATAACAGCTTCAGTTAATGATTGCTAGAGTCTGGGTTTTGAATCCTTTACAAAAATGCAATTTTTTCTCTCTTTTTTTATTTATAATCTGGCGTTTGAAAAGCGATAACGTAAAAAAACTCTATAGTTAACATTTTCATTGAGAAAACGCTTCCTATGCTAACTATGCAGGCCAGAGATTCCATTTAGCATAAATGTATAAAAAGTCCCAACTCAGGCGTAAGCAACTTTCGGTTAACTACTGAAAACAGGGAATTAAAATAGTGATTGATAAGATACAAGTTGAAAAAGGAATTGAAAATAGAGCTCTGAAAAAAGAAAATAAGGTAAACCAAACCAAAATAGTGTACAAGACGACGAAAATTTATTTGGCTAGTCTTTAATTAATCTGTTTGTCATAGACAATTTATTTACGTCATCAGCTCGAAAGCTTTATTCATACCGCCAAAGTTCTGCTATTGTAAAGGATACCAACTTAATTCGCGTTCACATAGTACTTCTTTATTGACCTAAAGCCCATGAATGCGTATCCAGATTTCTTATCTGGTTGGTGAAATCCAGTGGCACGAAGTACAAAAAACTACATTTTAGACTTAGTATCAGGGCATAATTTATGTTTTTTACGAACTTGTTGTAAAAACTTACTATTATTCAATGAAAGAAAGCGCGATAATTGCTGTTTACTCCAAAAAGGCTTTGTTGAAAATGTTCTCCATTTTCTATAAAAACGCAATGCTTATTCTTTAAACTTCATGTTTTCAAATACATGGCGAGCTATTCTTTGTGTTAGGTACAACACAGCACAATTTAGCTAACAACCGAGTGTTAGGACCATCTTTGATTTCAAGCTGGCTATATCACGTTTTTCCCTTGTGCGTGCCCATACAATTATTTCATCGTCATACAGCTGATAAATTCTGTAATATGTCTTTATAATATGGATTCTCCATTAATTGTCGTTAAAAAGAATATTATTTCTCATATTCACAACAACGATATGCAATCCCAAATTCCAACTTGTGGATACTCGTAACTACGTTCATTCAGCTGACACATAACCACTCAAATAGAACACCTTCATCGTGAAAGGTTAGATCAGTATTAACAAGACCGTTGGAAATGACATTGCAATCAAATCGTTGTTCGCAATCCGCGGGGCTGATGCGCCTTGCGCTTCGACAAGGATACATATGTGAATTTTGTAAAGCAACTACTTTTGCTTACACCTGACTTTGTGCAGAGAGCCTATAAAAACGTGATTTCTTAGGAGCTTTGACTCATTAGAAACTCTTCAATATCATTAATAACAGCTTCAGTTAATGTTGTAGGTCTTCGGTTGGTTTATCCTTACAAATACAATTTTTCTCTCGAAGCAGTTTATAATCTGGCGTTTGTGATGGCGAAAACTCATAGTTAACATTTTCATTAGGAAAGCGCTTCCACAAACTGATCGAAGCAAGACTGTAAGCTATGCGACCAAGTTCCATCCTGGTTGCGAGTTACGCCCGAAGAGTGGGCCATAAGAATGTATGCGTCTAGCTCAGGCGTATAACATCTTGGCTTTCGAGTTAATACTGAAAACAGGTTAAAATAGTGATTATTAAAATACAAGTTGAAAAAGAGAATTAATGAGCTCTGAAAAGAAGATAAGACAAAACCAAACCAAATAATTTGTACAAGACCGAAAATGACAACTGATAGCACAATTAATCTGTTTTGTCTGACAATTATAGACAATTTATTTACACGTCTATGTACTCAGCTCAAGCAGCAGTGTTACCACCAAAAGTTCATATATTTGTAGGGATGCCAACTTAATTCGCGTTCGGTATTTCTAGAACACATAGTACTTGTCTGTATATAAGTAGTTGTCGTCTATCAAAGAAGGTTATAGTTATTTATCTAATTTAAAAACTTACACTTAATTATTAAAAATATGGAAACAAATTTATCCCGGGCTCTCATATTAGATAATGTAATAATTGAAAAGGGTCGAATGATTGAAATAAACCTAATAACTCTATAACATTACAGGGTTCTGGGGTAATAAAAGCCGGAGTTGCAAGTGACAGAATTCCCAAATGTATCATACAAAACCGGTACGCTCACATACACAATTGTCTGTAACAATATGAAAACCTTTTTTTCAAATATGTTAAAGAGTTGCGAGGCAAAAAATTGGCAAAGTTCGTGGTGAAATACTTATTGGATCAGTAGATGATTTGAGTAAGCTTTCAATTAATTACCCAATGGAACATGGCGTTATTACCGATTGGGATGATATGGAAAGAATATGGCAGTATATTTATCACAACCAGCTAGACCTATTACCAGAAGATCATCCATTATTGTTCACAGAACCTACTTTGAATTCTAGAAATAATCGTGAGAAAACCGTTGAGATATTTTTTGAGAAATTCAAGATACCATCAATGTGTTTGATGATGCAATCGATTTTGACATTGTAAGTAATTAATATTATGCTAAATTTCATTGTTTTATTTTTTTTTTGTCGTAGGTATTCCACAGGACGTACAACTGGTGTCGTTTTAGATTCTGGAGAGGGGATCACAAGTGCAGTTCCCATATATGAAGGTTTTGCAATGCCAGAAAGTATCAAAAGAATTGAATTTGCTGGACGTGAAGTAACACAATATTTACGAATGCTGTTAAAGAAAGAAGGCATAAATTTTCAAACAACTGCCGATTTTGAGATCGTAAGACAAATTAAAGAATCTATATGCTACATGTGCGAAAATCCTATTAAAGAGGAGAACAATATAAAAGATTTGATGATTTTTAAGTTACCCGATGGCAAAGAGATTACAGTTGGTCCATCAGGATTTAGGGCTGCTGAAGTTCTGTTCCGACCGCAATTTCTTGGTAGAGAATATGATGGTTTACATAAAATTCTCTTAAGATCAATTGAGGAGTCCGATTTAGATTTACGAAGTACATTATTTAAAAATATTGTATTAGCTGGAGGTTCGACATTATTTAAAGGTTTTGGAAGTCGTTTATTATCAGAACTAAAGAATATCTCTCCAAAACATGCACAATTGAAGGTATGTGAATATTTTTACATTGAAATTATTCATCTTGAATGTTTCCATTTATAGATTGCTGCACCTAAGGAGCGACTATATTCAGCATGGATCGGTGGATCAATTTTAGCATCTCTAAACACCTTCCAAGATGCACTTGTTTCAAGACAAGTGTATGAAGAAATAGGAAAGCATGCTTTCAACATGTCTCACTCTAGTATTATGCCCGATCATTACTATTCTAAGCTTAACAAACATAAAAGACCTTAAGCTTTATTTTATATTTTATGTACCGTTAAATAATTTATTTTCTATTTTTTATTGAAATATCAAAAACCATGTAAAAATATAAAATATATGTTTGAATTTGCTTTTTAGGTTCTTTTTACTATTGATTTTACAAAATAAGGGAAGCATTGTTAATAATTACAAAACATTAAGTATGAACAATATAGATTGCCCCCTCACGTAGAAATGTGTACTGTTTTTCTCTATACATTCAACGCTTGATAATAGAAAAAAATTTACAGTATTTTACAGTAAATGACTATCATGTTTAAAGTGTTTTTTCTGCCATCAAAATAAAAATAAAACAGGTTCTTTTAGTGCATTTATTCATAATAATTCAATATAGTACAGTTTCCATAAATACTATAATAAACAGGTTCGTCTCAGAGGAAAAACTGCAAAAAATTCATGCAAAACATGATAAAACTACTGATGAATGAAAATCAAATGACAATTTTCTTACAAAGAAGGTGCAAAGAATAAAAATTATACGGATTTTTTAATAATAATAATCTCATGTTTCCGTAAACATAACTTTGTAAAAATAATATCTACCAATTTTTTATCTGCATGTATATAATTATAAAACCAAATACAATAAAAATATACTGTTCAATTTAACTCCTGGCTTTTTTCAATTTATTCATTGATGGAGTGCTATTACCCAGAGTCCACGAGGCCAAAAATCCGAGCTTAATTATTGACCAGAACTCAAGATTTATTACACAGGCATTAAAATGTATTAAAAACGCATATTTTTCCTTAAAATTAATATATCTCCACTGCACTTCAGTTTCTGACCTCTGCCTAATTCAAGAACTATAGCCCAGGATGCAACGGCTTTAAAATGTTTGTATTCGTTTCTATTGGGTTTAGGAGCTTAGGAATTTTCTTACTAATCCTAAGCACAAAATCTCAATCTTCTACAACATTTCTACATTTTTTTCATAATTTACCGGCAGATGTTAAGAGATGTTCTTCTAGATTAAGATTATGGATCAGCAATGAATTGGGATTCTATTGTTCTGAGACGTTCTCTCATTTAGAACATAATTACTCCTAACTAATCCTGTATGCATGACATTTTTTTGTTTTGTCTAATCATATTAATAAAGGATAGATGGAGGATCAAAGCCAGCTTTGCTACGATTTGAATCCTACCTTTAGATTTTCTATGCGTTGGGAATATTATATTGTTAGAAGTATAACAATCTATATAGTTTGTGTAGCACCCTTTGCTTTGTATTTCTTAGTGTATTAGAAAATAATCGTGATTATTTCTTTTTCCTCTTATCTCTTTATCAAAGATAGATGCTAAACAGATAGTGCTAAACAAAAATTAGCACGAATTATGTTTTTGTGTTTCTTGTAGACTTTGGTGTGCCTAGGTTGTTTTAGAAAAAGGAAGATATATGGGCCCTTGCAGCTTGCAAAATACAAAAAAACATGACCACATCCTATCTTTACTGAGATTTACCGTTGAAATGAGCCCTTAGCTCATTTTGAGAGCCAAAGATGACATATTTTTAAATGCCTTCAACGACAGTCTCCTTCATGCTGCCACATACTCCAATTATTAATGAAATAAAGCAAGTTTTACACTCCAGGTATGATAGCCCCAATTGGAATATCAGTTATATATATATATATTTCTTTTTTTTTTTGTTTCGTTTTCAGCGACGGTCCGTTCCGTCGTATAAGACATTTCAACGATAAACATCTTTCTATTTGGTCCACTAGAACCACCATATGTGGCTTTTTAGCGGTTATCAGTGTGGCGGTTGGTAATTCCTTTAAAAACAAAACTTTAAAAACTGCGGCGCTGAAAGAAGTAGGGAATTACAATTCTACTCAAGCATCATCTAGTACCACGCTTAAAATGTTAAATGCCTACCCATTATTTTGACAAAATTAATGCTTTAAGAATATCTGTTCTATTGTTTGTATCTATTACATATAGATTGCAAAAATACTATAACAAACAATAAATAACGCAATAGGAGATAATAATAATATGAATTACAGAAACCTAAAGAATCGTTTAGATCACACGCTGCTATCTAGTGGTAAACTAATTAACTGCTCTTGACAGATGCTGTTATGAGTCAAATCCTTGCACCTATAAGTTAACCTCCATAACATCATTATTTTGTAATTTAGGTGTGATTAAGAACTTACTTTAAACTATGGAGGCATATGACGTAATTGTAAATCAACCGGTTGTGATAGATAACGTAAGTAGATCGGACGAATTATTTTACTATCGCTAAAATTTACATTGTAGAAAAAGTAATACAATGCCCAACTACAATGTCTTATTGCCGCATTTCTTCTACTTTCTCTTGTTTTAGGGATCTGGTGTAATTAAGGCCGGTTTTGCTGGCGATCAAATACCAAAATGTCGTTTTCCAAATTAGTATGTATATATTTAAAGTTAGCCTATAATCTTTAATGTTATATTTGAATATATTTCCAGTATTGGGGTACCAAAGCATGTTCGCGTCATGGCAGGAGGATTAGAAGGCGACGTATTTATTGGACCAACGGCCGAAGAACATCGTGGCTTGTTAACGATTAAGTACCCAATGGAACACGGTATTGTCACTGATTGGAATGACATGGAGAAAATTTGGACGTATATTTATAGCAAAGAGCAGTTGTGTACTTTCGCCGAAGAACATCCTGTATTATTAACAGAAGCTCCTTTAAATCCCCGACCGAATAGGGAGAGATCGGCAGAAATCTTATTTGAATCCTTCAATGTTCCAGCATTATTTATTTCAATGCAGGCTGTGTTAAGTTTGTGAGTTGATATTTATCCAGACTATTAGATTACGTTAAATCAATCGTTTTCTTGCTTAGATATTCAACTGGACGTACTACAGGAGTAGTTTTAGATTCAGGAGATGGTGTTACTCATGCAGTGCCTATTTATGAAGGATTCGCAATGCCACATAGTATAATGAGAATTGATATTGCTGGGAGAGATGTGTCGAGATATTTAAAGTAAGTTAATATTAATTACCATTTTAAACAACTGCCAAATATGACACCTGTCAATTTCCAATACTAACCTAAATCTAATCTTAATCAGGTCTTTACTAAGAAAAGAAGGTATTAACTTTAAAACAACAGCAGAATTCGAAACTGTTAAGACGATTAAAGAAAAAGCTTGCTATTTAGCAAATAATCCAATTAAGGAGGAATCTGTAGAAACTGAGCATATTAATTACTTACTACCTGATGGAAACACCATCAAGATTGGTCCGGCTAGGTATAGAGCACCGGAAGTACTATTTAGGCCTTATTTGATTGGTGAGGAATGCGAAGGCTTACATGAAGTATTAATGTTTTCCATACAAAAGTCCGATTTGGATTTGCGTAAGGTGCTTTTCAAAAATATTGTGCTATCTGGTGGCTCTACTTTATTCAAGGTAATATATTGATTGCTTTAAAATTATCACTTATTAATTATCATTTTCATAGGGTTTTGGTGATAGATTATTATCAGAAATTAAGAAAATTTCACCGAAGGATGTACAAATTAAGGTAAATTCTTCTTGTTGGTGTTTTAATTGTTTTTTATGATGTTATTATTTTTCCGTTCCAGATTTCGGCTCCCCAAGAACGATTATATTCAACATGGATTGGTGGCTCCATCTTAGCAGCTCTTGATACCTTCAAAAAGATGTGGGTTACCAAAAGAGAATATGACGAAGAGGGACAACGTGCAGTACATAGGAAAACCTTCTAATATTAATTCCCTAACATTATTAAGCAAAAGAAAGTCTCAGCTTAATGTGTGATTCTACAATGTTTAATAAATAAAATATAGTTATACAACGTAAAAATGATTAACAGCAAATTTCGTACTATCGTAATAACCGATTAATTTTTTTTATTTTTTATTTTTTATTTTTTTCTTTTTATAATGTGTACATTTCGTGAGATATGAAAAGCGTATTTAAACATCATGATACCTATGATATAATATACCTATATATAACTTGGAGATTCACATGTTTAGTTGGTTTACTTATATTAGGTATATTTTTTATACTTTGTTAATAATATCAACGTCTATTTATGTATTTTATTTATGTCATCTTTTTTTTCTAAAGTAATTAGTAAGCACAATATTGTACTTTCCTTGCAGCTTTAAAAAAAGTTTGTATACAGAAAAAATATATGATATATTGCTATTAACTTATATTGTTTGATTGATAAATTAATTGCGTTTGGGTTGGATAAATTTTAATTTAAATATGATAAAATCTTTTGGAAAGCGATGTGTACAATATACACCATTGTTGAAGTTTAGAACGTATCTGCACACAATAATTTGTGGCTTGCAACCTTAAAGATAAAGCAAAAATTAGCACATAATTGATTTACAATACTTGTTTACAATATTTCAAAAACAAATTCATAATTCCGTACATTGGAATCCGTAGATCAATTTTGCCAAACGAGATTTTAAGAACGTACCCTTAATTTACAGATTATGGCAAAAATGTTTGCGGTACTATAAAATTAAAAAGCTGCGCTAATTAGAAATACCAATAATGATTTGAAAATGATTCAAGTGCGATAAAACTGTCGTTCCATAACTACTTTTACACGAATTCGACAAATTCTTCGTAGAAATACTTCAGGAAGCAAAAATTTAAGTATAAATACGAATTAAGTGCAAAATATCACTGCCGATCAACAATTATGTACCAGAATAAACAACAAATTGTAAATTAAATAATCTTCAACTAAAATGTCGTGTAACTATGCCGATGGTTTATCACCGTACGACGATAAAGGCATCTTAGGTGTACCAGAGGTAACAATTAGATTAAACAAGAAGAAAAAGTACATTCTGATCTATATTTGCTTCAGAAATTCAATTCTGCTGAAGATGTTGAAATAAAATGCACACAATTAGCTGATTGGATAAAGAATGCAAGGCATGTTGTTGTACATACTGGAGCTGGAATTAGTACGTCGGCTGGTATTCCAGACTTTCGGTAAGTTTTGTTTATCAAAGGGATATCAGGAACAAATTTAAAATGGATAACAGGGGACCCAAAGGTGTTTGGACATTGGAAAAGAAAGGTATGAAACCGGATATAAATATTTCATTCAATGATGCAATTCCAACCAAAACACATATGGCTTTAAAGAAATTGATTGATGAAGGTTATGTCCGATATATAGTTAGCCAAAACATCGATGGCCTCCATTTGAAAACAGGCATCTTAAGGGAAAATATAGCTGAGCTACATGGAAATATGTTTATTGAACAGTGCAACACTTGCGACAGGTATTATTCATTCTTTGTCTGATAAATTTAAATAGCAAGTTTGCTACGTATTATAGGCAATTTATTCGGAAATCTGCAACGACAACTGTGGGTCAAAAATGCTTAGAAATTAATTGTCCAAGGCAACAGATATCAGGCAGGGCTTGTCGTGGGAAGCTATGTGATACAATCCTCGACTGGGAAGATAATTTACCCGAATCAGATTTGAAGATGGCCGAACTACATTCCAGGTAAGATTATTATATCTGTTGTGGCGTTTTGTATTGTTATTCTGTGCAAATAGTGTTGCAGATATCAATATATGTTTAGGTACAACTCTACAAATTGTTCCTAGTGGAAATCTACCTCTTAGCTGTAAAAAATATGGCGGAAAAGTGGTTATTATTAATTTGCAGCCGACAAAACATGTAAGTTATAAAATGACGTAGAGAAAAGCATTGTATAGCAAATATTAACTTATCAACAGGATAAAAAGGCAGATATGATTATAAACACATATGTAGATGATGTTCTTATCAAAGTAATGAAAAAGCTGGGGTTGGAAATACCAGAATATGATATCAGTATAGATCCAACAAAAATGCTGTTGGTAGACGATAATGACAAATTACTAGAGTGGACAATAAAGAAATCTTACATCCACGATGTGCAGAGCTTGTATGATATATATTGCAAAAATAAAAGGAGAAAGATTGTTAAAAAAAGTAAGAAACAAAAGAGCATTGAAGAAATAATAACTATTATCAGTGATGAAGACGAAGGCTCATAAGATCTGCATATATCTATTTTATTTACATTTTATTGTATTTATAAAACTAACAAGTAAATAATACAAAATGGAGAATCAGTATTTTTTTACATCCATCCAATCCATTTTATTAAATTCTGGATTTACATCTGTTTAACAGGTTGTATATCCAATAACCTCAAACCATTATGCATAACTTGTTCTAAGGCTTTTAATAGACAAATCCTAGCATGCAATATTGGAAGAATGTGTTCTCGAGGTTCCTAAAAACAAAATATTACTTTTACAAACATACGCAATAAACACCAAACACAAAACTTACAACTAAAATCTTAACTCTCCTATAATAAACACTGAAACAGAGACTCATCGATGACAAAGCAGAAACTAAGTAGTTTGGATAGATTCTTCCTTCAGCAACGTCTTTCATGCAATTTCTTATTACACATGGAAATTGAAGTATATGAATGTACAATAATTCCCATTCTTCCTATAAAAATCATAATTAACGCAAAAGACGTGATACAATTTAATGCTTACTGGTTGAGTTAACTGGCTAAAATCTATATTCGGAAGTTCTGGTAGCTTTGAATAAACCCCTTTGGATACTCTTTTATTGAATTCTTTAAACAGTGTTGCTAACCTAGCACAATTATATAAAATAAAAGCAGCACCTGTTAAAATACAGAGATAACTTTGCATAGTTGAAAATATATCGACTTACCCTTTCTACTAGCTAAAAATTCATTATTCACATCAGTCGTAACAGTTTGAATAGGTCTATTCCTAAGTAACTCAATTGTAACAGCAGCACTTCCTAACTTTTGGAAAAACTTGGACCATCCAGGTTGCGAAGTGATTCGTAACCCATATTTATGTTCCGCCATCATTCTCATATCTAAAGTGCGTTGTCTGTAACATTATTCTCATCTTAAAAACAAGTCAAAAATATCATGTAATGTAAATATACTCGTAAAGATTGCTTGCTGTAGTGGTTACATCCTTAACACCTTGATTGTTTATGACAGCCCCGCACAAGCATTTCCTATATGAATTTGAAGATTTCAATGTGACATGAATATTAAAATCTGCAATTTCTTCTTCGACTATAATGCCACCACAAAAATGTATTAAATTTTTCATTGTTTGCGTTAATAGGTTAGTTCTTAATTCACTTAAAGAAAGCTCTTGTCCAGTATTAGAACTATCACATCTCACATTAAATTTAAGATATTCATAAGCAGACGTATCAGCTCCATACGATTCCTTTTGGTGTAAAACACTTTCTATAACAGTTTTAAACGTTAAAGTGCGATTTAAGTAAACATGCACATTGTCTTTGATTATTTTAGTTTTATCAATACTTAAGATCCAAGATTTGCTCCGACAAATTAACATTTCCGCATTATCACCTCGACTTTCATCCCGAAAGCGAAATATCGTACCATTATATATATTATTGGTTTTGCCAATTAATGAACACCAGTTGCTTGCTTTTAATGGAAAACTTAATTCTCCAGTCTCTTGTAACTTTCTGGTATGAACTCTTACAATGCTAGTTCCTTTGTTTTCCTTTCCAGTTAAACATATGTATAAATCATTGACAAAATCTTTCAAAGGATCCATGTTTTATTTTATTATAATCAGAAAATAATGTTTGTTTAACCAGCATCACCACCAACCTTCTTTGCAAATGTTTACAAAAGTTAACGAAATTGTAGGTTTTTTTATGTATGTTATAAACTATTTAACTTAAGGTTTTATCCGTTAATATTGTTAAAGCATAACAAACAATTTTCATGATAATACTTCAACTATTTTTTTATTATAATCTTTTGCCTATTGGTAACATTGTTGGTTACCTACACGGCAACAGTAGAAACACAACATACAAATAAAAAAACCCTGCTAAATTATATTTTTGTAATTGTTTTTTTTTATTTCCACGATTGGCTACAAATGTCATTTGTTAGACCAGTGTCAGTAATGACGTTGTATGAAGACGTAAACCGTATGAAATTTTCATTTAAAATGTTTAAAACGTGGCTAACGAGGACGTTGTAATTTTAAAATCTAGCGTTAACGTGCCAAAATGTTGTTCCGCGGAAACGCGTTAGGTATTATCTATTTTTTATCGGTTATCTGTTCGTTACAAGCTCAACTATTAGAAGGATTATACTGTGGTAAGAATAACTGTTATGATGTGCTGGAAGTCGCGAAAGATGCGAGTAAGAACGAGATAGCGAAAAGTTATCGGCGTTTAGCTAAATTATATCACCCAGATTTGCATAGGACCAAGGAAGATAAGTTAAAGGCTGAAGAACAATTCAAGATAATCGCGAACGCTTATGAAATACTTAAAGACGACGAATCTCGTGCCGATTATGACTATATGCTTGACAATCCCGACGCTTATTATGCACACTACTATCGATATTATAGGAGACGTGTGGCCCCAAAGATTGATGTACGAATTGTTCTGTTTGTGACAATTACGATAATCTCTGGAATACAATACTATAGCTCATGGCAAAGATACGAGACTGCCATCAAGTATTTTATGACTGTACCCAAGTATCGGAACCGAGCGCTAGATATAGCAAAGCAAGAGGGATTACTAAATATTCATAAAAAGAATAGGAAAAGTAAATCTGAGCAAAAGGATGAAATTGATAAAATAGTACAAAAAGTAATAGAAGATAAAATGGATATTAAAGGTGCTTACGCTAAGCCAACTGTATTCGATATACTTTGGGTACAATTAATCCTATTACCTTATACGATCTTGAAATATTTCTATTGGTATTTCGCATGGATATGGAATCATACTATCTTGAAAAAGCCACTAAGCGATGAAGAAAAGCTTTATGTAATTCGCAAATATATGAAATTAGGACATCACCAGTTTGAATCATTAGAAGATGAGAAAAAACAAGAGTACCTAGACAATAAGCTGTGGATAAAGGCGAATTTTGAAGAATGGAAGCTTGAAGAAGAGGAACGGTTGAAAAAACAGTTGGCAGAAAACACGAAATATAAACAGTACCGAAGATATATGAAGACTCATGGTGTTGGTCGGATGACTTTTGATGATTCTTAATTTATTTATATGTATTGTATATTTTTTTATTATTGAGCATATTGTTCATTATGTTAGTGATTATTTTATAATTAAATTATACCAGGATAAATAACAAGTTTGATTTATAAATTCGAATAAATTAACTATACTTTTAGGTGTTAAATATTAGCGTCAACATCAAATTTTTTTATCGTACCAACTAAAATCCAATAATTATAAATTCAACTACAAGCGTTAACTTTAAAAATATGTATTGAATAGAAATCTATTTTAAACAAAACTACAAAATATTTGGAATAATACATGAGCAAATAAAAATTCTCTTACAAACTTCTCTTGTGCTTTTGAACATAACCTTCTCTTGACCTCAATCTCTGAAAATATAAAATTAAATTATGAAAGATAGGTTCTTAATTGTATCAACCTGACAAGGAACTGTTCAAATGTGTGTCATTGCGTACATTTTAAAATTGTTTAATCAAAAGTACAAATAATTAAAAAAACACCCATTATAGTTCAAATAATACTTACATTCCATTCATCCATATCAATTGAATTAATCATTTGTGTATTTTTACCATCATCTTGCCTAAATGATTTTAATTCCTTCCTTGGTGTCGGCTGTATAATTGGAATGTTATTTTCATCTAAACGTCAATCTTTTAATTTGCATTGGAAATTTCATTTTACTTTGTAACCTACCTATTTCCAACTTTGCTTTTCCATCCCTTATAAGAAAAGATAAATAAAACATATTTTCGATAGTTGCTGAATAACTGCTTGTATCAATTACAAAATCGTAGTATTTCAAAGGCTTATTACCATTCTTAGTATATTCAATTTGTAAGATCTTATATAAAATTAACACACTATCATCATTTTCTTTATCGTCTGCAGTATTACGTACTTCAAGCAATTCCTTCTTGTTTGCTTGAATTTGAGACTGTTTCAATTTCTCCTTCTTCTCTTTTGGTTCTGGTAACTTTGTAAAATCATATGTACCATAGATAAAACTACTTTCAATTACGTTGGGAATTATATCTCTAGCATCATCTAATAGTTTAACGAAATCTAACTGCTCAATAGTTTCACCAGTTTTAATACTATCTAATAAATTTGCTTCATTTACAATAGTTTTAATTTTCGTAATAGCACGTAAAGTTAAATCATTGCTCTCCTCTAGAAAATTGCTTTGAAAACAATTCAATAGTACACAAAGTAGATACCTACGTATTTTTTCTATTTCATTTAAGAGATCTCTGTAAATTTGCTTTCGATCATGGGGACTATTCCTGTTGATTATGTTATTATTTTCTTGATCTTCCATTGTTCAAGTTCCAACAAATTAATGATATCAACACATATCTACTATGTATTAAAATGTAAACTGATATGAACCAAAACAACCATCATAAATATATCACCGGTGAAATATGTAGGCGCAACAATGCTCCTATGTGAACAGATTAGTGGTTTTAGATTCTGGAACAGCTCCGAAACAACTCACGTACATGCTCGAACAAATTAACACTGTACAGGTAGGGTACAGATAAAAAGAAAATTTGTGAGATCATATCGCAGAAATTGTGACTGTGCAAGTGTGAATCGTACGGCTAAATAAACGTTCAAACAGTTCCAGAGTAGCACAGTGACAAATCGAAAGTCACTATTGTAGTCAAAGCAATTGAATTTAATTCACCTGGTGCTTAGACACTCTCACTTTGTCCAGTTTTACTTATTAGTCTCTGTATTAATTTGTCAGTGAGTCAAACATAGTTTCTTTTTATCAGAGTTTCATAATTATAATGTCTTTCGATTTGTTCGCTACGCCACATTGTTCTGGTATGGCTCTATAACATTCTAGTCAACCGTGGGACTCGCACCTGTACGGCCCTAATTTCTGTTTCCCCTCAGCCCCGCTGCTCCAGCCGTTCCGCAAATATCATGGTAGAGTGTTTCTGTTCTACCTTGGTTGCTATTGATCGTTTCTGATCAAGCTCCTCATCTTTTTGATATCATTGTGACAGTCATGTGATTTACCCCGGAGCTGTTCCAAATTAGCTCTTTTAGATATAATTTAATAACAATATTATATTGGAATCGATGGAAAAAATTTAAAATTTGCTCTATTACTTCGTGATTTTATATGTTGTTTCATGTTATTATTTAATATCTAACTTTCTTGACATTATAATAATTATAATTTTCTTTACGCATCTAGATTCCTACTTTACTCGTTAAAGTTATTTTTCTCAGCTAATACATTTGACACTAGAGGACGCACTTGCTTATAGGTTTAGGTTCTTATATATAATATATATAAGAATATATTATATATATATATATTATTATATATATATATAATAATATAATATATATATATAATATATACTTAGATATTTATTTAGATTGTTCAAAGTTGGAAATGACGAGACACACATATTTTTTCCTTTTAAAATTTATTTTTTATTTTATGTAACAATAATAATACTTTGTTATTGATTATCTTTCATTACTACGCTTATTATAGAAAGAAATCAATTAATTTATTTATACACGTCTTACTCTTATATTAATTGCAAACTTACAAACTTCTCTTGTGCTTTTGAACATAACCTTCTCTTGACCTCAATCTCTGAAAATATAAAATTAAATTATGAAAGATAGGTTCTTAATTGTATCAACCTGACAAGGAACTGTTCAAATGTGTGTCATTGCGTACATTTTAAAATTGTTTAATCAAAAGTACAAATAATTAAAAAAACACCCATTATAGTTCAAATAATACTTACATTCCATTCATCCATATCAATTGAATTAATCATTTGTGTATTTGTACCATCATCTTGCCTAAATGATTTTAATTCCTTCCTTGGTGTCGGCTGTATAATTGGAATGTTATTTTCATCTAAACGTCAATCTTTTAATTTGCATTGGAAATTTCATTTTACTTTGTAACCTACCTATTTCCAACTTTGCTTTTCCATCCCTTATAAGAAAAGATAAATAAAACATATTTTCGATAGTTGCTGAATAACTGCTTGTATCAATTACAAAATCGTAGTATTTCAAAGGCTTATTACCATTCTTAGTATATTCAATTTGTAAGATCTTATATAAAATTAACACACTATCATCATTTTCTTTATCGTCTGCAGTATTACGTACTTCAAGCAATTCCTTCTTGTTTGCTTGAATTTGAGACTGTTTCAATTTCTCCTTCTTCTCTTTTGGTTCTGGTAACTTTGTAAAATCATATGTACCATAGATAAAACTACTTTCAATTACGTTGGGAATTATATCTCTAGCATCATCTAATAGTTTAACGAAATCTAACTGCTCAATAGTTTCACCAGTTTTAATACTATCTGCCTTGTAAATATAAACAAATGAATTCATATTGTTATAAAGAACAAAAATGTACTTACAATCTTTGCAGCAAAATCTAATGGTTCATAACTTACGGCAAATGGATCCACTGCCTTGATACATTTTACCAGTACATCACTTGCTTCAGATAACACAAGAGAATCTAACAATATTTCTTCGGGACATATTACTCTCTCATGTATATCACATTGATCGTCTAATAAATTTGCTTCATTTACAATAGTTTTAATTTTCGTAATAGCACGTAAACTTAAATCATTGCTCTCCTCTAGAAAATTGCTTTGAAAACAATTCAATAGTACACAAAGTAGATACCTACGTATTTTTTCTATTTCATTTAAGAGATCTCTGTAAATTTGCTTTCGATCATGGGGACTATTCCTGTTGATTATGTTATTATTTTCTTGATCTTCCATTGTTCAAGTTCCAACAAATTAATGATATTAACACATATCTACTATGTATTAAAATGTAAACTGATATGAACCAAAACAACCATCATAAATATATCACCGGTGAAATATGTAGGCGCAACAATGCTGCTATGTGAACAGATTAGTGGTTTTAGATTCTGGAACAGCTCCGAAACAACTCACGTACATGCTCGAACAAATTAACACTGTACAGGTAGGGTACAGATAAAAAGAAAATTTGTGAGATCATATCGCAGAAATTGTGACTGTGCAAGTGTGAATCGTACGGCTAAATAAACGTTCAAACAGTTCCAGAGTAGCACAGTGACAAATCGAAAGTCACTATTGTAGTCAAAGCAATTGAATTTAATTCACCTGGTGCTTAGACACTCTCACTTTGTCCAATTTTACTTATTAGTCTCTGTATTAATTTGTCAGTGAGTCAAACATAGTTTCTTTTTATCAGAGTTTCATAATTATAATGTCTTTCGATTTGTTCGCTACGCCACATTGTTCTGGTATGGCTCTATAATATTCTAGTCAACCGTAGGACTCGCACCTGTACGGCCCTAATTTCTGTTTCCCCTCAGCCCCGCTGCTCCAGCCGTTCCGCAAATATCATGGTAGAGTGTTTCTGTTCTACCTTGGTTGCTATTGATCGTTTCTGATCAAGCTCCTCATCTTTTTGATATCATTGTGACAGTCATGTGATTTACCCCGGAGCTGTTCCAAATTAGCTCTTTTAGATATAATTTAATAACAATATTATATTGGAATCGATGGAAAAAATTTAAAATTTGCTCTATTACTTCGTGATTTTATATGTTGTTTCATGTTATTATTTAATATCTAACTTTCTTGACATTATAATAATTATAATTTTCTTTACGCATCTAGATTCCTACTTTACTCGTTAAAATTATTTTTCTCAGCTAATACATTTGACACTAGAGGACGCACTTGCTTATAGGTTTAGGTTCTGTTTTGGTTTTTCAAAGATATATACTTAGATATTTATTTAGATTGTTCAAAGTTGGAAATGACGAGACACACATATTTTTTCCTTTTAAAATTTATTTTTTATTTTATGTAACAATAATAATACTTTGTTATTGATTATCTTTCATTACTACGCTTATTATAGAAAGAAATCAATTAATTTATTTATACACGTCTTACTCTTATATTAATTGCACACATAATTATAACACATGTTAACTAATCTACGAACTTAGAGTACATAAATAATAATAAAAAACACACAGAAGCAACAATTGGCTGGCATTACGAAACGTAAACTAAAGTAAGAACTCCTTGGCCAAAATGTCTTTCATACGGCGTACTATGCTAATTCTAGAATATTCGCGAAATGACTAAAAGGTGAACGACGACGATGAGAAACAAGACCATGTAGCCTTCTTTTCTTGAAAGAATAAACAGGTAACGTTGCTATTAGTAACCTAACTTCTTGAGAGCTTTCAGGTCAACATCTTTGTAATAATCTTCACTGTAAGGCAATATAAGTATTATTATATATTCACTGCTATTCTTCTACATTGTGTCATATTTTTAGATTCTCAGGTAAATAAGGTTGGCGACACTAGATGACATTTAAGGGAGTTTTGCGTTGAAACTATAACTGTCAAATTATAAGAATATCTTGAAACTATTAAATAATAATAAAAATAATTAATTATGAACATATTTGGCCATAAATAATTGTTTAAATGTTAATTAAAGATGTTACTTTATTTAATTAGAGACAGATATCTAAACGCAAGAGAAACGTAACTTGCCACAGCCCATATTATTCTATTATATTAAGTAAAATTAATAAATAACCGGAGATGATGAATTTATATATACAAAGATATCAGTAGAAATGTGCTTAATAGAATATTAAAAAAAATTATGAAAGGGTTACCAAGGAAACCCAAAGTATAGAGAGCAGAGAGACCTGAAATAAAATGGAAATTGCGTGAGTAGGCGCGGGTGGGGGAGGGGCACAAAGAAATTAAAAAATCTTTTACGTAGAAACTTTTATTTTATAAAAAATAATAGCAATAATAGGTAGTAAATCATCATAGTTTATGTAATAGATATTATTTTTTGTACCGCATTGTAAATATGCTTTTCTTGTATTGTTCTAATAAAAAAAATGTTTCTTCCTCGTTTGATAATTATAGTAGGTATATAATATTATAAAACAATATTACTATACAGTGTTTTACGGAGAGGGAGGAGGGACCATAAAAAGGGTTCGTCGGGTGATCAATAATCCTCAAAAATTATCTGATGTCGATATTGGACTAAATTAATCCTAAAACAATAATAATTAAATATTTCTAAGATAATAATTAATAATAATAATAGGTACAAAGTTCGAAACCAGATCATCGGATTATTCGACCACCTGCCCTATTTCAAGTTTTTTTTTTTTAATTAACGACTTTATCTATTTCTCTTTTGAATAATTTTCCTTTTTTTTTCGAAACAATTTTGAGTGTACAATTTTTCAATTCAATTTAAAAAAAATATTAAGAAAATGAGTTTTAATATCTAATTTTCGATTTTTATTTCTCAGTTGGCTCATTACGCGATGAGGGGGCTGGTCTAGGTTTACCCTTTGGCGCTGGATTGGAGGCTGCTCGCGACGAACTGCTCTGAAGACCGGCCAACAACTCGCTCTTCCTAATGCTCTTGAGATCCAAATCACCATAGTAATCTTCGCTGTGAACGATATGAGGGGGAAGTTTAGTTTTTTGTGTTTCTTCCATCTGGGTTGTTTTCATTTTGGTTTGTTTTGGATGGGTGTGGGAGGAAATCACCAAGAATTAGCATCGAAATTGCTCGAATGCGGGCTATTGCGACCGTGGGTTTCGTATAAACGCCTTCCGGGTTGTACGCCACAATTCTATTACATTTTTATCTTGTGGTTAGATGTTATTGTAAGGAATTTTGAAAGACGTACGACTACCCCGAGAGCGTTCTAACGAAGAAGATGGTTATGTGTAATGTTGAATGTATTTACAAGAATATAGTCTGTTTTAGTGTCGTTTCGAATATTGTGAACAAAGTACCTATTTATCATATTTCTTAGTAGAAAAAGAAGCCTTTAATAGAAGAAAAACATGCTTCAAAATATGTAGGCAACAAAATGGTGTTTTTTTTTGTTGCTTTTTCGTGCATTAACTTGAGAACTCGAAAGGAGACGGCATGTACGTGAATTGCGAAGAAAATAAATATAACAATGTGAACATATCTCATGCAATGTCGTGAAAGAGCTTTTTGGGAATGGTAACATGTAGCAATACCGTTGATGTAATAGATGTAATTCTATGTTAGTCAATTTTTGGAATGTTGAAAAGGGAGACTAAATAAGAAATATTCGACGTTTATGGAAAATGTACAGAAGAATATTGTGTTCCTAAATCACATCATACCTTTATATGTAGAAGTCATTACCCGCAAGAAATTACAGAGAACAAATTGCAGTAAAACATCGTTGTTGAATAATTTCCTTTAATCCTTTTTTTTGCATTTTACGAGTTGTATTGTTAGCGGTACAAAATACTTTTGTTTCGAGAAGAAATATTGTTTGTGTCTATGTTGAGAATATGAGTCGAGTGAACTTAAATTATGATATACATCCTGTTCCACGAGAAAGATTCAAGAACAGCAATATAATTTCCAACACTTTATTTCCTCGTTCTAAATAGACTTTCTATAATGAAACGGATTGTATATTACAAAATAAATTCTTTTTTTTATATATATATACATAGTTGTTATTCTGATGGGTGCTTTTGGTGTGACGTGCAAAACAGTACAAAACAGATAGTATACGTATAAGCAATTTTCTTAAAAAATGTAAGTGCGAATTAAACCATATCCATCTACCACATGCAAGAATATACCGTGTTGATTATTAGTAATGGAAAGAGGAAAAAAAATGTGAGCAGAGAAAGTTTCAACGTTAAACAGAGTAGCAGCTAACAGAGCCAATAAATTAAAGTAAACTAAATACATAAATTAAGAGAAGGCGAGATACAGTACTTCACATTAATGTGCTTAACCTAAGGCATAGCTTATACGTATATGAATAAAATCTGCATTAGGCTTAGTATATGACAAGTTATTGCATATTACTTCTTTTTTTCTCTTGAAATATACACGTTTCAACAAATATCTACGTAAGCTTGTACATAAGGCAAACTAATTCCTCATTTACGCAATAATAACCGCATTTCTTAGATATGTATAGACCATACATGTTATAAAGCAGTAACTATTTGATTAATATTTATTGGTATAAAAGTAACGTTTGGACCAAGCAAGACTTTTGAATCGATTCCCTTTAGTTTTTTGAATAAACAACAAGGAAAAATAAAAAAAATCTACAGCAGCATCTGAAGCAAGTTGGCACTACTTATATTCTTTGAAAGACCTGGAGTAAGAAACATTTATCTTACTCGAAGCCTTTTCCAAAATCCGTACGTATTTCTGAAATAAAGGAAATAATTCCAACTTACCATCCAGGTACATCTTCTGGATCTTCACAATTGCCAGTACCTTCAGCGTCTCCGATCTTGAAGACGGTACCGATCGGGCAACCATATTCTCTGGCTACTCCTTCCAAACAGATGTAGTATTTGCGGCAGTCATCTGGGTGCGCGTGTCTCGAGAAGGAACCTGAGTTGCTAACTTCACCTGGTGCTGGGCAAGAGAAACCTCCAGCTACTTCTGAAAACATTCTAGTGTTAACGCATTGATCGCTCTAAGATAGTTCTGGTTAACCAAAAATGGCTATTTTAGACGTTGGAAGAAAGAAAAGTACGGTGAGGCAATTAAAATTGAACATGAAAGTAGTTTTTATAATCATAATAATGTTGCTAATACAGCTACTCAACGTGTCATTCACGACTAAAGCAATTTGAGAAGAAACACGCTAACTAGCGAACCTGTTTCTGTCTACTCGGCATCATCAACGTTATTCCGAGTGTATTGTCTACTTCACATTGTCGTTTCCCTCTCGACGTATTTAAAACGACTAAGCAAGCAATTATATTTCTTAGAGCCATTTAATGCCAAGAGATACACAAGTACAAGCGCAATCTTGAATTGCTAACCTAAAGAGGGCGCTGTACTTGAGTACTCTGTGTATTAAAGTATTAAAAAATTTACAAAAAAAATGATAAAAATAATAACCAAGGTAATCTAGTTAATACAGGTACTCAGGGTGCCGTGTGTTTTTGTGTATACTTTATATTAATATTTATGAGCTGAAGAAGACCAATCTAACAACGAATTGTTACTTTGGTACATATACCTATACAGTACGAAGCAAGAAACGATCGACCCACCTTCATTTTTGCATTCGGGAACTTGATCGGCCCACATGCATACTCTAGCTTCACGGTCATAAGCCAAACCAGGCGAGCATTGGTACCTAGAAGCTTCTCCATTCCAGCAGTTCCAGAAGACGTCGCATTTGGTGTCATCGGGGAAGATGCCGTACAAGCGTTCGCAATGAGGCGTCGAAATTGGAGGTTCTAAAGAAAATAAATTGTTGTTTTTGGTGCGTATCGTTAGGATAAACTTGAGTTATCTTAAAGATGAGGCAAATACTCTAAACGGTTAGTTTCAATAATTACAAATTTAAAACAAAATTTAACCATTATTGATGAGTTAAATTTGAGACAACTAAAAATAATTACCCAATTGCGTCCTTTCGCCACAATCAACATTATGGATATAGTCGCAGTTCTCCGTTAGATATTTCGGGTCGCTGGCGTCGAACGCCAAGCCATTTCCGCAGGTCTTCAATTCAGCGACGTTATTGTCGCATTTCCAGTACTTGTCGCAGCTGATCGGATGTGGGTAGAAACCGAAATCATCTGGACATTTGAAATTGTCTTGGGCGAAAGCTGAAAAACGCAGAACAAACAATAAACATACGGTATATATTAATACTATTATTGCTGAAGTTCCGCGTCTCCAATGGTAAAGCAAACAATACTACCTAATATTTACAGGAAGTTTGCGTTGACAATTAGCACCTTTCTTCTACGGATAAAAATAAAAGATGGCCCTATAATATTTGTTTTGTTACGTACGCAAATCTGCATGATTTCGAATTCGGATTTGTTACAACAGCCTAATACTACAGATGGAATAATAATTAATGGAATAAATAAATAATAAAATCAACAAAATTTTTTTTCTATTTATAGAAAGTAGACGCACATACGTACGCGTACGAATGTAAGTGGTTATGTAACACGGATTAATAATAATTTATTAACGCATTCTTCCATTAACTTAAAGGTCATTGTATGCGTTATATAAGGAGCGACATTTATACTTTGTGCTAAAAGCAAGGTACGGGAGGTAATTTAATATCTGGGCAATGCGGAGATACATATTTTCTTAACTGTGCACATTTGTTTATGGGTTACTAATCACCTCAATTTCACCTCGATGTGCAAATTGCGACATTGTTGATTGGTGATTGATGAACATTTTCAACGTTGTATGAGAAAATCTCAAATCAATTTCAAACAGTATTTAATAAAAACCGGGTACCGCAGGACTTGATATCATTTTAAACTCAAGGTATTGTTATGAAAAGTTTAGGAACGCCTTACAGAATTGTCCAATTAGAAGATCAACGTAAACCCTGAATTTTTAAACAAGAGAAAATGAAACTGATAAGGACAACAAAAGAGATTCCTTGATTCGTTTTTATTTTTAGTTTTCGACCCAAAATGGAATTTGGATGTCGTAGTAGCTCGTCTTTTCTCATTCTCATGGTTGGTTTAAACATTTCAGCAATTACTGAATACAAAAAAAAACAAAAGTTTTAGTATACTTAAGACTACGTTGAAACCTAGTATGAATAGCAACGACACGAAGAAATATGGTTGACTGGGTCTGGATGCAGCAATGCGATGTGCTAATGCCGAAGGAGAACTTGAAAATTACATTCAGAATTAATCCAAATGAAAATCCCAACCTTTTTGTTCTTACTGGAAGATTCGAATGAACAATATTGAACAGCAGCTTCAAGAGCGAACTTCAACAAAAGATGACCGGATTTAGTGTGCTAACCATATAATCATAAATGGACGACTTGATCAGTTAATTTGATAATACATGAAATAACAAAAATTATCATTCGAAGATTCTGTAACACTCTAATTCAATCCCTTCCTTCCTTTTTATAATTGTCTCACGTAGTGCAACAATAGCTCAGAATAAACTTTAAAAATATCGCCTCCGAAAAAAGCTCAATATAATCGAAATCCCAAAAGCACAGTTTTTACATTACATATGGGTAGATATGTACATATCATACATATATGTGGAAATACACTTATATAGATGAATGTATGTACATATATTGGAAACTTCTCGAACTTCTCCTGTTGTTGTTTGTTTACTCTCCCTGTCTGCTGCGTGTGTGTCTCTGGGTCGGTGGGTGCGGTTTCGAATCGCCGGTTGAAAGACCTCGATCTGGGGCAAGGCGCTTTTCGAATTCGCTTTTATTTCAAAGCCGCCTTATATATTATACTGTTCGACAAGATCTCATGAATATACATTTGACTTATAAGCCTGCGTTTTCGGTCGGTCAAAACTGAACTCGCTCACTTCCAACTCTTATAAATCACTTTTACATTAAGCTTTTCTGACGGCCAAAATTCCACTTTCCATTTTTTTTTATTACCATGTTAATATCACATCGAATAGTACGAGTCGCATAGTAGATATATAATACGAAAATTTCTTCTGTTAGCAAGTATCGATGCTTGGATACAAAATGTCAATGGGTTAAAAGGTAAATGCCAACGGAATCATTAAAATACAATCGCAATAATTAAGAAGATGAGACGAAATGTATGGATTTTATAAGACAATATACGATTGATAATTATGCAACAGAATGGTGCAATCTCTGAAGATTGGCCAACTTATAGAAGTACTGAATATAGGTAATCATTCTTTTCGTATATAACAACGTAGTATCCCAAATACGGACCTGTTACGCCCAAAAAAAGGTAAAGAATGATTTTTATATGAAGTTAACACGGGAAGAAGTAAGACGTGTATTTTGTAGAGGTGCTAAGCAAAGATTTAGTTAGTCAACAATTTTAATAAAACTTAAGAGCCAAATATAAAAACAAAGCAAAGAATATTACTAAAACTGCTTTTAGGCGGGGTCGTTTCAGCAATTGATCAACAAATAGTGCCGCTGGGAAGGCGAAGGCAAAAGGAACGGTGTTAAATTTTTCCATAATGCTAATATACCCTGGGTTTAGTAAGATTGTCTCCTACTTGACACGATTATGGTGAAAAGTAACTAATTAACAAGTAAATCCTTAAATAACTAAAATTACGTTAATATCGCAAAATTAGAAATTCACTTAGAGTTAAGATAACCATTCTGTTGTTAATTGTATACCGGTATACATTTGACGGCTTTTTCTCTGGGCACAGCTACGCGATGGGAATCTAACGATGAAAAAGCGTGTAAGAATATAGTTTGTTGTTTTGATTAGGCTATGATGCACATCTAATGAAGTGAGATTGCCGAGCAGGAATAGAGTATCAAAATAGAAAGAAACGGAGAAACTTTTCAACGAAGCGAAGAAATTTTCCACCGAAAGGCAGAAACTTTTCTCTGAACGGAGAAATTTTTTTCACCGAAACAAATGAATTTTTCACCGAAACGTAGCAATTTTTCACTGAAACGGAGAAAGTTTCCGCCGAAACGGGACATATGTAACACGGAAAGTTTTTGTTCTTATTTAACTCCGCGTAAAACTTGTGCAAATGGACGCGAAGGAACAACCAGGCGGTATTAAATCTAACACTGTATTGTTATCTATGTATTGATTGAGAAGATTGAATCGGTTGGTGTTAGGGAAGTGTCATTGGGGTGGCTTAAGTCATTTTTGCTCGAATGAATGAATTTACTTCTACTTTCAGGAAGGAAATTGCTATGGGCGTTCTTCTGGGATCAATACTTGGTTTACATTTTCTGATTTACGTTAATGATCTCGCGAGTTACATCAAAGAAGGTAATGTCTTAATCGTAAATTACGCAGATGATATTGAATATTTTGATAGCAGACAAGATAAAATCCGAAACGTTGAGCAAAGCTTCGTAGCTACCATAAAATCCAATAGTATCTTGCAGTTAATGATTATGCTTGAAGTAGAAATAAAAAAAGCTGTATCTTAAATAATACAAACATGTATAGACAAATGGGGTTTTCGTATTGGGACTACGTGTTGGATGAAAGCTTATCTTAGGATGATCTCATTGACCAGCTAGTGAAGAAGCAGCACAAGCCATCTACGATATTCACGGATATTGAACCGACGTTGCGATGTGCACGTTTTAACGACTGTATTTTTCCTATTTTCAATCTATTTTGATTTATGGCATTACCCACAGGGAACAATCGGTGGGCGTGCTAAGGATTTTTGTGCTAAAGAAACGGGCAATAAGAAGTATCTTGAGAATACCGTCACGAGGCTTTTTTGGATGCGTGGGTGTTTTTCTGTGCCGGCATGAAACGTTGAGACATAGTTGAAATAATACTGTTCTGATATAGTTCATGTAAACTATTCAACAACTTACCGCGAAAACAAAAACGAATGAGTCGTAGACGTAAAACGGTTTTTAATGCGAGAGGTAATATACAGCATCGTAGAAAACTAGGTTACTAGATTTTCTCATCGATTCTATAGTATTGTATCTCAATAATGTACACTTGTACAATATTTGCGCAGCTCTTGATGTACTTTACTTATAATTTTCATACATTATTATCACTTCGTAAAACTTTTCATTTGAAAATGGAACAGTCACGACATGGAAACATCAGCGATTTTCAAACTTAAGTGGGTGTGCTTCAAGTTTTGATAACGTTTTGTATAAATGAATCTTTACAACTATGAATGACTAGCTAATTTTTACTTTGTTATAAAATTAAAAAACCAATTATAAAAAATTATTTAATTTCTCTTGATGTAATGTTAGTACTCGATGTCTGCTTCGGAAAATGTGGGGCATTTCTAATCGCTCGCCGATATAGCGATTAATTTCTTTGACATTATCTTTAATTAGATACTCACATCCGAGCACGTAGAAATTATTTTCATATCTACGGCACGATTTCAATTACAGCCACCATCTTCTACAAAGATACACTAACGATTTGTAAACGGCGAATCGTGCGTTGTCGCGCGTAATGGATGTTGGTAACTTGTATTATTATTATTTATAAAAATTATGTTCTCAACAAGTAAACTGGATAAGTTAGCAGCAGTTAGTTATATGAAATGAAATATAAAAGAAATTCCAAAAAATCGAATAAAAAAATAGGGTGAAAACGAAGTGTCAGTTGAAATTAAAGGTGTTCCAAGGTTGAACCGCGTCATGTCACTTTTATAAAAAAAAATAGGGCATTCTATTTAAAAAGATAAAATTAAGTAGCGCCCTCTAGCGGTGGCGCATTTTAAGGTGTTATATTTTAACTAAGATATTAGATAGAAGTGAGTTTTGTAAAATGAAAAAATGGACGTTTAGATATAACAATATATCAAAATTATACAGACAACCTTTTTTTAGAGAATCAAAGAAAACGAAATAAAATCAAAATCACAATCATTTAGGGCAAAAACAATGTTACTGCCTATTCAAGGCCATCAGTGCGGTAAGCAGCCCAAGAATTGGGATGGGAGGGATGGTTTGGAAGACAGCACCCGCTTTACGTCGCTGCCTTCTAAACGGCAGGAATGTGTTTCTTGGCACCAGTGGACGCCAAGAAATGTCTGGTTTATTGTTTCGATTGCCGTAGTATTAACTATGAGACAAATAGCAATACAAGATAGAATAGACACCCCCCGGAACCATACTAATAACTCTTCGTATTGCTTTCGCCGTACCATTTTTTTTTATTTGTTATTGTTTCTAGGTAACATATTTCTATAGAGTACGTAGATTGCTTTTTACATTTTTATTAAATTTATTTGAGGCGAATCATATGCTGTAAAATCAGTTAGATCACTGTTGCATATTTTTGTAGCTAATCAAATCGCGCAAATTCTGCCAAGACTATCAATGGCCTTATGCAATTAATATGTTGATTTTTCTACATTAATTAATAAACCATTTACGTGAAATAGAAATTACCCATTTAGTTATCTCCAGTTTTATCGATTTTCTGATCTCAGTATTTGCTTTATACCTCTCCGAAGCAAACGAAATAGATAAAAAAACACTACTAAGTATATAATTTGAAAATGTTAAAAAACCAAACGCTCGAGAATAATTTGGGAACAAATTGGGGAATTACCAAAATAGCAGCTTCATAAATATGAAGATAATTGTAATTTACTATGTAATAATCTTCTAAATTAGTTTTTTTAACGAAATTTACATGCAAAATAGACGATTTAAGTAATCGATGTGGTTTTCAATAATTGATAGCAGAAAGATATAAATAAGCTAGTCACGAACTGTACTAGCCACAGTATACCTTTAGTCGGCAACTACCTTACGTGTCTAACAAAGTCGAGGTCTTTTTACACATATGTATGCGCGGAAATTGTAAAGCGGAAAGTATTAGGAAATAAGCAGTAAATTTATTTTAGTGTCCCGATAGAGTCCTCCTTGAATCAGGCTGATATCAAATCTCCAAACATCATTGGATACATCAACTACTTCGGTAATATATGATTTAGAGGGTGTATGTTTAACCTACTGGTGCAATGGATAATGCGAAATGTTCTAAGATCTTTTAGGTTAGGAAGATGCCCTTAGAGAGCATCATTTGGAACTGCTGACACTCTGTCAGTTCTATCAGTAAACAAGTACGATTCGAAAACTGCAACAGAATTACCAAATAAGCTGTTAAAGATGATAATTAAAAATTTTCGCATAAATTTTTGCAGTAGATACAATACATGACCTTTTTTGTACATATGATCTTTTTAACCTTCTTAACGTTTTGATATATGAATTCAAGCTGTTTTTATTAGATACATTGGATAGCAGGATAAAAGAGAGATCTCGGCGATTTAGAAAAATCAATTAAATGGCTGAAATGCTATGTTTCAGTAAATCTCTAAGTTTAATAGTTGGCGATTTCATTCCCGAACATTTAGACAGATAAAGAGTGTGGAGTGTACTTAGAGAAATTATTAATGTTCTTTGCTCACCTAATTTGCAATTTTCTGGATATACTAGATCAAAGATTACAATAAAGGAATATTTCGCACTGATTACTAAATATTTCAACTTTCTAAAGCCAGAACACCATCACTTACGCTATTATAGTAAACTGCTAGGAACATTTGGGTCAATACCTTATTTATGGTGTCTGAGAGTCAAAGAAAAAAAATCGTTTAAAAATATAATTCACAGTTTATCCATAAAAAGCATAATTACAATTACGTCGTACTCTAATAAACCTTTTAAGAAAAACAACGATTGATTAATAATGATAGCAAGGACTGTGGCGTAGTATGGTAAACAACACATAAATATCGGGAACCTTCGCGCCACATAAGTTTAATTTATTATATAGTAATATATAATAATTAGTCTGGGACGGCCGTTTCGAGGACATGAATGGTCCTCATCATCAACCGGTGACCGAATTCGGGTGTCCTAGTAATAAACTGCTTAACTATGTTCTCATTTGTAATAATCAACAAAATATATATTTGTAATAAAAACCAAGTGCAAATTATTAAACCTCTTTGTTTTAATCAACATTTTTATGTACAATAAATTAATAAGAGTGTTTTAGTACATTACCGGTTTCTTTTCTAATATTTACTGCTGATTAGTATGCAAAATTTGGAACACTAACTTCCAATTACTAGCAAGTATTACTACAAATTGCAGGCCACTGTCTTAGGAAAAATATGATATTTGCGATGCAACATTTGAACAAAATAATGTAGACATTATTAGGAGTATCTGTAGATATGTGTATTTTTTTAGAAAATTTATATCAAAAATACTTTTTTGATATAAATTGAATCGTAGATTGTTATAATTGTATCAAATAGCACTATACCTTTTTCGGTGCACTTGTACCATTTTTAAGTGTTAATTTCGACATAATTAGTCTATAAAACAATGCATCAACTAGATCTAGCGCTACATATTGCTCTAATTATCGAAAATTACTCATGAAATTGTGTACTTTATTTTAGAATCTGTGTTCGTTCCCGACGTATCGCGTGTTCAACGACGTACATACATATATCTCATCCCTCGTTAAACACGCTGTATACACATCAATCCAAATCACAATCATCATTTCTTTCCAATCTCGACTATAAATGGATCGATATATAACTCTTTATTGCATTCAAGAATGTGCGAAGAAATGTATAAAACTTATGCGTAAATGATTGATTTTCAAAAGAGTTAAAAATTAGAAAAGAAAGTTGCAGCTGTTAGTTTTAATATACCTACAGAAAGCGTTTGATTTCTTGCCGCAAGTAAGTTCTTAACACTCCGCACCCATCACATAGAGTATTATACGCGTCAGAAATTGTATTACGTTATGTGAAGGCTAATGTTGTATAAATATGCAGAAACTAATCGGACCATCATGGAGAAGCTATACACTTTCTGTTCTAATTCTTGAGAATGCATTATTGCGCTTGTATACGTATTGTGGCGCATTGTGTAACTTTTTACAATAGGTAATAAGGTAAAAAAGAAAAAAATAATTGCTTTATACTCTCTTTACTATGTGAACTTTTCCGGTTGGTTGATTACATACAATAAATGGGCTATTTTGCAAAGTTATTTTCGATGTGGGAGCTATTAAACTTTCCTAATGCAAGAATCTACTTTATGTAATAGATTATAGATATAGATAATCTTTATTGCAAGTAAGCAGATCTAGGAAAATTTACCTAGAATCCAACATCAATATCGTTACGTACTTTATTTTAAAAAAAAAGAGACTAAATTTACACTCAATTTAATTGATGAAATTCGAAAAAAATTCAAGAGATTTCAATGATAGATAAAGGTAGAAAACTTCAAGAGAAATTTCGAGGCAATTCCGTAGTTTACAAATTAAAATACAGACGCGTTTAGAGAGCAATATTACTTTTAAATCTAAACTAATTTTAGATTAATAAAATTAGATCAGCTCTAATAATAAAAAACGCACCGATTATTCTCTTCTTAAATACATTTCTCAACGTAAAAACGAATGACACACCATCTAAAAGTATAATTGCATAATGTTTTTGTCACCGCGTTGCAATACCCATAAATTCTCAGAATTTCACGTTTCTTTTGGATACTTACATAACCTCAATCGATTAATTAAGCACGAACTCTTTCTCGTTAAGCGACCGATATTATCTGTTTTATAAAGGCGACAGAGAAGAAGATAAAACTAAAAATACAGCAAAAAGAAAGAAAAGCGAACGATCTATTTCATAACACCTTTTCGATACGTTTAAAGCGAACGGTTTTATTCTTACGATCGCTTACGTAATGCTCTTTTAAGCGAATAACCAGGTAATGATTATAGGGTACTTTACGATATTTATCTCGTTCAATATTAGAGTTATAAAGAAAAAACAAAAGTTGTTCGTTTATGAAGCACTTCTAAAAGCATGACTTAATCATCGATGAAATCGGGGAAAACAATCGACAATCTCGTATCATGACAGCGCCAGCTCTCACACAGCACGTCAAACAATTAAGTGTTGAAAGAGAAAACATCAAGTTAGCGTCTTATTGCCCACAGTCACTTGTTTTATAACCTAACTTTTCTTTTTGTTCCTTAATATCGAACAAAGGTTTTTATCACCTCGAGAAACTGTTGTAGCTTTCAAAAACCATGTTTTGGAGATATGTACCAGCTTGGGAGCGGAAAAATGTTTCTAGATTTGGTTCAAATATAAAAATAAATATAAATATTAATGGCGAAAATGTTGTTCTTGTAGAAAGTTAAAACGTATCCCTCGTATAGTTCAATTGTTTATGAATGTAGATCACTGCTACATTCACATACATAACTTAAATTAACTATTATTACCCACACGACCAAGGAATGCACCTGATTCTGGCTCGTATTAAACTGTTATAACTGTAACTGAATTAATTCCCTAAACACCTCATATAGCGATACTTTTAATGGTGCGTTGTCATCCATCAATTGTTTTAACAATTATTAAAAAATATATTAAAATATGTTAGGACATTAAAGGATTTTTTTTTTGTAATTCTCAAACACTAGACGAAACAACATGACCTTGATGCCTCTCAATAAACGCGTCTATTTATAAAAACAACGACTTCCTAGCCTACTTCGGAAAATAGAAAGTTCTATCTCCCGCAGAGTCCTTTTATAGTAACCAATTCATTTATTACTTTATTACATATGAACGGGACGAGATTACCAATGAAGATATGAGGATTCCGAATATCCATCCGCAGTACATAACCTTGCGTCCTAACAAGAACACTCCGAGAAGCGTTCGAGATTCGAAAATTTTCTAAAACAGCTCGTAATACGATTCTATAGATTCGATTTCAACACGCCACATTCAATTGTTTAATTTTCACGACGACCTTTTTGTTTTTTCGTCGAATTCCATTCACCGGCACCGCTAGGTGGCGCACTTATTGTTTTTTTTTGCTTCCACGTAACACCGCGTCGGCTGGATTGGGAAAGTTGGCAAGCAAGTAGGAGTTTCAGTCAAGGATATTCGCAATAAACTAGAAAAGGCATGCTCTTGTGCAGGGTCGGTGTTAACTTGCGTGATTATTTCTTTCAATTATGAGCAGGATATTAATTAGGCGCCATTTTGACAGATCAAATTTGACAGATGCAATTTACGCGATGCAATGAATGCTTTTGTTAACTTTTCGGGTATTTTTCATCGAAGAAAGAATCATGGAGAACCGTCCGTACAGAAAAGTACTTAGTCCCGCCCTGTTTTCGCTAAAATACCTCTGTTCAAATCAGGAAACATTACATACTACCCAACCCGCGCAACAAAGTAGCAGTTCTATTTTAATTTGCAATGTACGGCATGAACAACAAGTTGTTATAACGATGTAAGAAAAATGTTATATAGCAACGACCGAGAAAATTGTCAACTTCCGGATTCCACAGAGGCATAATTCGCTTGCTCTATATTTGCGCATATTTTTCATTTTAAAACGGTAATAAAATTAGTTATAAAAACTATAAAAGTATCTAAAGGCTAGATATATATTTGTAAGCGGAATATAGCCTTCAATATGTTGTACATGTACATGTACATACTTATGATATTTTACGCTTGTGCAAAAAAGAAGCGATTTTATTTATAGCTATTGCTTTGTTTCTACATGGGATAGTTTTACTTCTGTGGTATTTAAAGTACGCAAGTTCGATAATAATGTGATCAGTATAAACGGTTGCGGACAATAAATTTATATAAGCTGTTAACAATGTAATGAAACGCAGAGAAGCGCTTGGGTATTTATTCCAGTTCCTTGAGTGCGGTAACGTTAAAAAGCACTAGAAATAGAGCTCGGTATACAAAAAAAATAATTTCGGTGAAGATACGCTTAAGGACAAAGTTATACGTAAATCCAATTTACGTTAATCTAACAATTTTTTTTAGCAAAATTGGTCCAACGACTAACCAAACGGGTTAATAAATGGCTGATTACTATATCGATGAACGCATCCTTTTGTATATAAATTATTACAATAAACAGATTTATTGACATAACTTAATGTTTAACGAAAAATTTCCAAACTTGGTTTCCGTTCAGGCTAAGTAAGTTAATGAACGGGTATTTATTATGTTGTTAAACATATCTCAATTTGATAAACGTAGTTCATTGCTGTAATGAATTTATTAATTAATAATTTCTTTTATTGCTTTAACAACACGAAGTCAACGAACACAATTTATTGAATTAATTTTTTTTCAGTGCGCCCAAGAAATAAAAATATGGGGGTGCCAATATCGAGTGCGCTTTTGTTAACATATTGTTTGTCTTGAATATTGTTGACAAAAACATTTTGTGTGTTATATGGAAGTAATTTCAACAACACGATGATCCTAATCGTCCTAAATTTGTTATAACACATTATTTCTTATTGTAACAAACTTAGAACGTTTGCTGGTTGGCTAAATGTATTAAATGGCATATTTTATTCCTCATTCGCTAACGTTATTAATTCTAAACAATATTCCCTGCATTTTGTATGTTTGTCACTTTTAGCGGTAGTGTTTGAGCTCAATTTCTCATAAAACTCCTCGCTTGCTCGATACAGGATAAGGATATGTTTAGAATTCGTTCTCATTCGTGTATAATTGTTCTTAAGGATTTGTTATGGAAGAGCTAGGAGATTCTTGGACAGTATCTTGCTTAAGTTACGTTTGAGTAATGTCGAATAAATAAAATTCCTGTTTGGCCTTAGTCGTTTACTCAAACAACTTTTTTCTTGGTATTTCGATGAAATATGTAATCTTTATTAAGAATTCAGAAGATAGAACAATCATTGGTTTTTATTCTCAAAATATCGATATAATAAGCAACCTACAATTTTATTTCATTAATGTCAAAATGCTTTCTTTCTTGTAATTTATGAACTTTCATTTAAAAATTTTTGAATAATGTAATAATTAAAAAAATAAAGAAAAAATACAAATAACGTAAAGATACCTAAATTTGTTAATTACAACAGTAAAACGTTAATAAAAAAGGAGGAAATGTGACAAAGATGTAAGTTGCTTATTGTCTAGACGAAACGTTAAGAAAACAATTTTTAAATGTGTTAAGAATTTAAATAAAGCGTTTTTGTCTTATGTGAACACAACTTGTGAAAAAAACATCTATAGCTCTACAATACCTACTTTCGCAAACGCTAAAATTTCTCAATGAAGACTATAAGATCATTATCCTCCTTTGAGACCTTCTATTTAAATCCCGATACGTATAAAACTCGTACAAGTATCGTCTAGGAAGAATTGACTCACGTTCAATCAATACCATGAAAGTTGTCTACCGTATTCTTTGAATACGAATTAGGAGGACACGGTGGAATATTCGATCCATTGACGTTGCGATATGAACAGTTGCACAACATGGTGATAATATCGCCGGTAAAAGTTAAAAAGCGACATACTGCTGGGAAATTAAAGAAAATGCAGTGAAATCTGATATAAAACGCGAGATATTCATCGTGCTCATATTTACTGAAACTTTCACAATAAATGCCATTCAAAAGAATTTCAATGCCACAAAGAACATTTTTCGGAGATACTGATACGTACAAAAAAGGAATCAATCAAATCAAGAGAAAAGTAATTTGAGCAAAGGCGCAATAACAAGATGTACATAATTTACATTGGCCCGATGTAAGTATATAATTATTGTCATACTTTCATTTTCGTCAAAACTTAACCTATTACATAAAATCGCGTAATGCGAACAAGCATTTAACGACCCAAAAAAATGCCGAACGCTTACGCGCTTGTAACCAACGTAACCATAATAAAGTAATAAAAGTATTCGGAATTACGAAATACATATTTCGAATTAGCACTGTTAATATGATAAAATAAACCGCGGTAATTTATTCGATGAAGGCCCGTTAATATTAATAATTATGTAATTCGAACTATTATTGGTAGAAGACACTATATAAAATGTCTAAATTTGACATTTAGGACATATTCGGGCGATTGATTAATTAGGTCAAACGTTCAATTAGGACAAATCGATTGTACATAGCAAATGTCAACGTCAAATTTTCAAAAAAATGGAATTATATTAATTAACAGAGCGTAGTGCTCGTAACTAATTTAAGATTTTACTTTTACTTTGTTACAAAAACTCGATATAATAATTTTAAATGTTTGTAATTGATTAATCACACCTTGTAAAAATCTTTTAACGGAAATAAAACTAAAGCGTTACAGTTGCCTTGATTTTACAGGCAGGAACAGCGTAAAACCATGTTAAGTACAAGCTGACAATTAACACTAACAGTAATTATTCCAGTTACAACATTTTTCAAATTACAATGACGTGTAAGCAACTGTGTAACGGGTTCGACCTTGATTTCTTAAGCATTTATTCAAGAAAGAATGTAAGTACAACGTATGAGGCTGTTTATTATTCATAAAATTTCTTTAAATAACTTATCCTGTTTATTGCTGCATCAGGGCTAGGCAATCTTACAGAAAGAATTGAGTATTGAATATTAAACTTATCTCTACCAGGCAAACCACATTTAAAACGATTAGTTTGAATCATGTTTTACGTGTTGTAAATGTCAAAGTGTTACCGGTACATCGAAAATGATTACGAGTCCGTTATATAAGTTAAACGGTATATATATAAATAGCCAAGTCGTGCTTAATTATCTTCGGTGAAGGTATATAATAATAGAAAACAATGAAAATTTTAATTATTGCATAATGGGAATTATTTAAAACAAATACACCGAGCGAAAGAAAGAGATTAATTATTTTTAATTAAGATTGAATTTAAAAAAGTAAAAGTGTTTGTATAAACTTCAGAAAGTTATAAAAGTTACCGATAGAGGGAGGAATTACCTGCATAGAAATTTGACGTTTGATAAATGTCAAACTTAAAGCGCAAATGATCTAAACGACATTAATGCCAAATTCTTTTAATTGCAAGTCGAAAGAACTTTTTTTAATAACATGCAAATATGATTTCAACATCTACGATGTTATGTATTAGATGAATTGAGATAACTTCTTAGGAATAAAAAACAAAAGATTCCAGAAATCTGGAAACAAGAAACTGCGATCGATATTTTTTAAACAAAATAAAACATTCTTAAACACCATTTGACGTTTCATACTTCAACGTCATCATCAGATTTTAACATCTAAGATCGCACTTCCTTTGTTTTACATAGGAAATAGAACAAAAGGGCAGATATCCGTCTCTATCACTGAGTAATCCAAATTTTTATGCAGGGAAAACACCACTTCGATCAGAAATTAGAAAAAAAATACCACTTGTTGAATATATAACACTTTTTTATTCGCGATCTTTTTTTCACTGTTTCGCAGTATAGGATCTTTACCAAGGGGTAACACGTTTTGAAAAAAGAGTGGCGCTTCTTTTTTGGGGGGATGATGATATGATGAGTAATGTTGTAGATATTTTTTTGTTTTTACGTACCAGAAAGGCAAAGTGCACTGAGCACGAGAACGCAACACGCAACGGTCTTCATTGTAATTTTTGGCTCACTTGTAAACGTCTAACTGGACGATTTTCTTACGGTCTCCTTGATTTATACCTATCGTATGAAATGGGTCCCCCCCAACACCCCGTATATACGCGTAGCACCTTCTCCTTGCTGCTTGTTGCAAGTTCTTCGCTTCTACAACCGCGAGTTATACCGCTTGAATCGATGAAGAGAACTCTCTAGATACCACATACTACACAGGCATATTTTATATTCTCTATATCACATATATGCACTATACCCTTTCTTTTAATGCTATTCAACCCGTATATTCATGATTTTCGAGAAACTGCTGCAGAGTACGCACAAAATATCCAAAATGTTCCGTGAATTTTGATAAGGTACTTGCTTTCATTTGTTTGATCGGATAAAAATAAAAGTGTAAAATCGCGACTTTCCATGAATTTTTATCGATTTGTATCTCAGTTTCGTAAACCATCGCAATAAACTTGTTTTGGAAGTGTTAAAAACGTGGTAAGAGAAGAACACAAGCATCGTGAGAATACTAAAAATAGCATAATCTTGACTATTATTACTTTATACGAAGAAGTATACAAAGAAAAATATTTGATAACAACCAGTAACTATGGATAATTAAAATTAGCTAAAAACCAACGTATATGTTCAAAAACACGTACACAGGATTTCCAAAAGTAATTGGAAGGATACTCTAAGCCCTCTAAGCTAATGGTGTAAAGGGTTCCCAAATAAAAGAAATTGGTTTAGCTATTAGTTTAACTAACTACCACTTATACGTAGCACCAATGGGATTCCAAACTAATATATGTAAAGCTTTAAACGCTTAAATATCTAAAGCTTTTAAAGCTTCTCCCTAAATTTGTGAGCCAAAAGCAGCCTCAACAGAAGGATACGAAGATACCAAAGGCTCTAAAAACCCGCCATGAGTTTTCCTGCAGACGGAACATTTTTAAACTTCTTGGAGAATTGATGTCCTTAATACGCCATTGCATTGGTTCTTTTTTTGGCTTAGGTCGTAATGATACATCCAGGTTTTACATCCGGTAACAAGTCGTTTGACGCATAAATTTGGCCTATCTCCACGGCCCTATCCTCATTCGAATTTGTCAATATTTCTTCACGAACTAGTGGTCATATCAAAAGTCCATTTGTTTTTATCAGTACAGGAGAGCTAAATGATCATTGATTATTTTTTTTTACTAACATTGGTTTCGCAAAAAAATAACTCGTAGATTTTCGCTTAGAGCATCCAAACTTAAACTTAAAAATTTTATTGGTCTATCCACTTTGGACAATACAAAGGAAAAACAAATGCACAACTCTAACTAACTAACTACTGTTTTTGCATCATCTAGTATATTTTCTTTTCCGACGTGGTCAAGGTAATGATATGTAATAGTTCTCTGTCTCTTTAACGAAGTTATACGCTACATACAAGATCCATATTCAATTTATAATTTTACCATGACACTCTTTTCGTAAAACCTTCCTCTGACTTAGAAATCCTACAAATAACCCATTCCATTATCCGTTAAAAGGTAGGCGTTTTCCGCGAGTAATATAATGTTTAGTCGCGCCATCCTTACTATTTCACTTATAGAGTTCTTCGGAGACCATTTCCTAGTGCGTGTGCAACAACGATACGACATTGGTGTAGTTCTACCGCGCCCAAACGCCGTCCATCAAGACCACCTTGATCCAATTCCTTCACGCCATCTGCATTCCTCGGCCACTGCCCCGAAAACATGAACCAATTTTCTAATAATGTTACAATAATAACGATTATTATTGCGGCAACGCGTCGTATATGGTAAAATATAGGCTTACAATGCGTATAAGAGCGAATCAAGAGAAAATTGCACCAAGAGAACCTTGCATGTTACATGCTTGGATGGAATTAGACCGATGGAATGCGCAAGAAATGATTTTTATGAGAAGATCTTGCTTGTTGAAGTATTCTAAATCATTTAACTTTAACTGAATACGCCAAGCGCATTTTGACAAGTTTACCTAATTAGAGTAATAAGATTATTTTTAAAAACGGAGTTACCCTTTTGTTTGATTTTGGGCTATTTTTATTGCTGAAAAGTCCTGTCCTGTTTTAAACGACTTCCATTTCTTAAAAATTACCAAGTCTTATTTTAGGATTATCTTTAAATTATAAATGTAAAGTCTTGAAAACCTTTTCCTTAAAATACAACGAACTAAATCACCAACATTCAGAGTATTCATACTGCCACACAAAATAAACCCACCGAATATGGAAACCACCTCATTAGACGCAGCTTCATCTAAATTACGACTGTATCTTTTTCGTGGAAGATCTTAACACATAAAAATGCACATTACCACTATTTACTAAAAGGAAAATTGACAATAACCTTTAAATACCCTCCCTAATTTGCATAATATCTTGGGAAGGTGGGTAGTATCACTTTTGTTGATACAAGACTTCGTATAAAGTCGTTAATCTTACATGTGGTCAACTGTAGCAGATAAACAGGTTCAATATATGGCTTTAGATCAGGTTAAAGATGACTATATAAAAATAAATTAAGTAGAAACGCTCAGCAAAAGAAAAAGGCAGACAATATTTTTAGAATACAACCTTGTATGCAAAAAACGTGGATTAAATATTCCTTTTTTTTAATCTGTGCAATTTAAAGCATCGCAAATTGAAAAAAACAAATTGGTAAAAATGAAAAAATAGGTTAAGTACGTGTAACACATTTCTTTTCACTTAAAAAAGAAAAAGTAAAAATCTCAAGAACATATCTGATGTGAAGTTATTATAGACAGAATACAATAGGAACTGTTGCAACTGAACTAGTTCATCTGATACCATTTCGATACTCTTTTGAATTTCAATAGGAAACTGTACCGTGCACTTGTGTTTAATAATAGTAGATATGGTTATTGCCTTTTTTTTGTTTCTCGAATTTGTTTCAAGGAGCAACTTTATTTTTATGCATAATAAATTCTTAATGTAAAAATCTTCATTTTTAGCAACTCAGAAAAAAAACAAATTAAACATCTTTTTTTTTTAATCTGTTAAAGCGCTTAGGGAATGGAATCGGATAAGAAGATGCACAGATTAAATCTGATACTTTAGATGTGGAAAGATGGGTAGATACAATTGACTGCTTAATCTTGCAATGTTTTTTTTTTTTAATTTGAAGTCTTTCTTTTAAGATTATTGTGTACATTTTTTCGACCTTTTTCGGGTATGGTGCATATAATCTAGATTAACTAACTATCTACTTTGATACATTAGCGAAAATCAGCCTGGTTCTCTGCTTCCAACAAATCAAATTACGGCTTCGTTTTCGATCCGCACCAGGCTGGTCCCGCTTATTATTGGAAATAGAGGGTAGGTTTGAATTTGGCAGTTACCGAACTTTATATTTGTTATGAATCTCAAGAGAAAATGGACTCATGACAAATTTTATTGTCACGCGATCTTTTATTTTGAATAGTATGTGCACCAATATTATTCCGTATTATTGATGCAATTTTAAAGGATTCTTCTTAGTTTTTTTTTGTTGTTGCAAATAATGGCGATCAGACGTAATGGCAGTAAAGTGATAAGTGACTAAATTTCTGAGTAGCTTTCTCGAGTGTTATTGATTAAAAAACCTACCTTGCAATATTATCTTGTTATCCAGTTATTTAACTTGATTTTGAAATTGTTTTTTTTTGCTTATTTCTACTCTATCGCTTGATCACTTCCTTTTTTATTTAGTCTCGTGCAGATGTTACAATGATTCGTATATCTTAACATTTTTCTTAAGCTTAATTTTTAACCTCAATAATTATCTTACATTCAAAATCTGGTAATTTATTTTTTTTTCTAATTGCCTAAGTTTATTGTTTTTCTTTTTAATTGACTCCGTTATTCATTTTCACCTTTTCCTTTATTTCCCCGTGATTTTATTCATTAGCTTCTTTTTTGCTTTTTGTTTTTTTGTATTTTAAAGTGTCCACAAAAGAACCACAGCAATACCAGGAATCATCCCAAGAACGACAACAATACCGGGAATCATCCCAAGAACAACAGCCACACCCGAAATCTTTTTATTATTATTTTTAATATTGAATCTAAAATAAATTTCTCTTTGACTCACATTGGCAGTATGTTACATCCTTCCGAGTTAAGAGGAAGCGTAACAAAGCTAATTTTTTTTTTTAGCTTTTTTTTTAATGAAAACTCTTGGCGCCCTTTTGACGCAATTTTCTTATTCAGAAAATCTTTGTTGGACCTTTGTATAACCCCACCCTGAGCGCTGTGAGCGTGAGAGATGAAGAAAAACTAGAAAAAGACCATTTCCTTGCCTTTATCTCTAGCACCTTGCAAAGAAAAACAAAAACCTTCTTATTTCTTATATTGGATTTTGACACCGTCAGAATGTTTTCCTTTTCTAATTTTAACCATCCATAAAAATTTGCGATATTATAGTTCAATTGTCGAAATAATTTTAAGATTTAGAAAGGGTGGCAATGTTAAATTTTACAATTATCGTTCATCAAAGAAGATAGATGTATTCAAAATAAAAGAGTATATTGGGATACTTCTACTGTAACAAAATAAATCATTTTTCTTATCCATATTACTACTTTTTTTCTCGTTGTTCCCACCTACATAAATAAATACCTTCAAATTTACGTTAAAAATGCTCCTAATACATGGACGAATATAATTGGAATGCCGTATTCGGTTTTGTACCGTAACACCAAGGTCGACCACTGCAATATTTTGGCCGAAAATATGCGACAAACCTCATAGACTACGGACCAAAATTATAGCGGTTATCTATAGTTAATAGTACTACTTTTACGGTACCATGCGCGTCGGATAATGACTAGATTTGATCAATATTGATGTGTAAAAATCTACGAAAAACATTTCACTTTCACCTTTTCCCAGTTACTTAATTAAGGTTAAAAAATACAAGAAAGACGTATCGATGATATAACCTAAGTATAGTGGTGATAATGAAAAAGATATTGTTGTCGGTTAAAGGAATGTGTAAACCAGGAAAAACGAAAGTTTTGTTTGATTGTACATACAGTAAGTTTTGTACTACATAGGAATGTTTCTAATCGACTTTAAATTACCATATCTGGTTTTCTTAAAGAAAACACATAATTATAAAATCGATTTATATAAGACAATTCTATCAGTCTCAATGGTTTAACACAGCGGTTCTCAAATGTTTTCATGAAGTCCTTTGAAGAAGCCCAAATGTTCACTAGTACTAAATTTCAACCCTAAAATCTTGTTCATACGGTATATATAAGTTTACTTCTCATTTTATCCTGGACAAAATAGTTGCGTGTCTTTATTAGATTTACCTAGCAATGACGCTAATAAGATAATTAAAATGATAAAAGCTAATCTTCGACAATTTGTTGTTGGCGCACGGACAAAGTGCGAGAAGTACAAGTGAGTAAACCGGATCTGTTAAAGAAAAATCTCATATAGACAGACCACGAGCCGCAACAATCCCAACAAGATCGATATGTTTCATTGACCACTAGAAGAAATCCAACTTATCCTTGTTCAAGAATAAGATAAGCGCTGTTCGTTGCAACAGAGAACGTAGTACGCAGAACTATACTTAATCGACTTCGTGAATTACAAGATTGCGAAGACCACGGCTATCAGTTCCTTTGGAAATTGTTCACCGGGGGAATCGTTCAAGATGGTAACAAGACAGGTTGGGAATGGAGGAATATGATGTATATAGAAGAATTCAAGAATAGAAGAAGAAGAATTACGAAGATTTTAATGAATGTTAGATAGGACGATGTGATGAATATAAAAAAAATAACTGATGTGACCGAAATAGAAATAGAGAAAAAGTACATTCTAGCACACTTAGTAGACGGATGAGATTAGATTCTTCTTTGAATGCGTTTGTCGCTTGGGATATTAGATGACAATGAAAATATCTTGAATGATAGTTTAATTGTAACATTCCTGCAGAATACTTCTGGAACCTCAAAGTAAACCACAAAGTTTGAGAACCACTTGCGTAATCCATCGCTAGCTTTTCTCCTCTTGAAATGCAAATTCAAAGTGGCTATTAAAGCAAAAGCATTTGCTTTGAGTTTGCCTCGCTCCTCTCTGGTTGGAGAAGTACGTTCAAGAACACTACATAATTAACCAAGATCACAATGGTCACATTACAGATTCGTTACACCATTTTTATAAAACATACCGTGAGCTAAGTATTGTAATGCACAGCTTGAATGTACGGGGAGGCGTTTTTATATTCCCAGAATATAGACACGAAGAAAAAAAGATTAACCCGCAACAAAAATCCGTTTTTCAATCTAGGCCTCTTGGATTTGTACACAAGCACAACATCCATAATCCATTATACAAACATCCATTTTGTTTGTCTGTAAAATACCATTCAACAGCGGCTATAAGTTCGTAATATTTCACAAATTTTGTTCCCCTTAGTGTTTTGTTTTTTTTTTTTTGAAACACGGAGAGTTATATACAAAGTGGGTGATCAATTTCTATGGAGACACATTTAGCAAAGACAGCTTTTCAAATCATTACATATGAACTGGTGCATTGTTATGGAGCACTAAGATACCTTGTGTCAGTTTTCGGCGTTTTTCACATTAATAGAATCTCTAAGACCGTCACCATCAGGAGAATTTGCTGGCCAGTACTATTCTATTGATTCCCATTTGTTCAATCCAGTTGTAAACGATGTTCACCCATATGGATGAGCATTGTCATCCATTAAAATTAATCTTTCAGCCGTAGCACCAGCGTACGGAAGAACAATAGTTCTCAAAATTTCATCCATATACCTTTGAGCAGTCAGGTTGCCATTCTGTATTACATAAAGGTCTGTACGACCTCCTGCGCTTATCCCAGCACATACCATTACACTCCCATCTTTATATTGCGACCTTTTTCGAAGAAATTGTGGCTGATTACGTGTTGCAGGTTCGCGCCAAGTTAAAATACTCTGGATCTAATCTGGATTCGTCACAAAGCTCAGCCCATATTCTTCGCGACCTTTTATGAAGAACAGTTAGTGGAACGCATGCTAGAGGTCTTCGAGCATACATACCAACGTTGTGAAGACGATGTCTTATTGTTTGGGTTGGTACTATTCTCGTAGCAGCGGTAAACTCACTTCTAAGCTACGTTGCATTATGAGTAGAGATGACAAAGGCAGGTGGAATTATTCCTTTTTTGAGAATCAATAAAATACGAGTCCGTCTAGTCTTTGCAAAAAAATAATAATTTTATTCGCCTTTATCCTTTCTAGTTATGAGTGCGGTATACTGTTAGATATCGATCATTTCTTGGTGTTGTAGACGCTGGAGACTTTGTCCTCGTCTTCTCTGGACACCTCAGTTTTTAAAAACCGATTCCACAAACGCGATATCGCACTTTGGCTAACTGCAAAAGCTTCAGCAACAGCTTGCTGTCTTCGTCCGCCTTCCAACTGATCTGTCGCTCTTTAAGTTTGTGAATAAGTCAAATCGCGTTGCCCTTCCATTATTATCCGTGATTACAATTAAAAATTTGCTATGATATAGCTCGGATACGCACTTGTATACTCTCAAGCTGTGGCGGTTTGCACAGAACAGCTGTGCAAGTTGAAACTTATCAATGCATTCTGCTTTTTGTTTAAAAATAATATAAAAATATTTGCGTATCTTATATTATTTATTTATTTATTTATTTAATTTTATTACTATTTTCCTAAATATCCGCTAATTGTTTTGAATAGTGCAGTTTGTCTCCATAAAACGCCTAAAATTGGCCGAAACATTCATGGAACTCAGTTTATGCATTAATTCCAAGGTATTCGTGTGGAATTCTGTATTTGTGGCTAGTATTAAATTTTGCAAAACGTCCCCATTTAATCGTTGCTTTATATCTTCTAGTCGTCGAGATACCGGTGATGAGCAGCGAAATGTACTCATTTTCATAACTCCTAATTTTCGTGCACGGTATATACCTAATTATCACAGCTAATTCAGCTAATTGGATAAGTTTTTTTTTACAATCGCTTAGTATTTGTTTTCCACACGGATCAAGGTTACTTGGTGTTAAAAATCAATTTTCGATAAACAATATAAGCCTATTTGGGAAGCAAAAGCACCTTTACCGGATATACCCAATTAGTTTTGGTAATTTCGCATTAACTAATTTCATGTTATAGACACGTTAAACAAATGTAATTTTCTAATTTTATAAATAATGAAAGATTACTAAATCAATTGTGGATAATTTGTTGAATTAGTCAGAATACGTCACTACCACTCTTTTTTTTTTTCTCGAACAGTACAAAGTGTTTCGAAATAAACATTCCGTCTTGAAAACATCAACCAACAACTGCGAATACTTCTACTTTCCAATCCTGTATACAATACTTCTGCCTGCAATTACATGTATGAATAAGATCACAATAATTATACTATGATTTCCACTACAATGTTAGGTGTGGCAGTATTCATAAAATATTATATTACCAATCACTAAGGAATTGGTCCTTGGCAGTGTCGTATATTAATAAAGACTGAAATAAGGAAAATATTCCGATTCTACGGCAAGTATTTTTGCTTATGGGGAATTGCTGCAATTCTTTCATTATATTAATACTAACCTACGCTAAGTACACCTAAATTGGTGGAAATTTCCAAAAAACATTATTCTAATCCTATTTATGTTAATAATAACTAATATCATCAGTATCATCACCATGTGCAAACGGGCGTTTAGTTGTATTATGGCTCATCAGTGCGTATCTGTAGAATGTCAATCGATTAATTGTCGTCGTTGCCAGCAATCCCCGATCGCAGCGGTAGAGATCATTTGCAAATACCTCAACAAATTATGTGATTAAGACATCCTTTAATTCGATCCATATATCTTTCTACTTCATCCATATTTATACCACGAGAGATTTATGTTATGAGACGTAATACGGTGAAAAGCAGGGCTGTATATAGTAATGAGGCGGTAGTTAGACTTCATTATCAATTTAATTAATTTTCCGGCTAATTATGTTGTTGCAGCCCTGACAAGTTGTTATGCCTGCAATCCTCGGTTGCACTCGTAGAGGTGTTTGCAAATATTTCGACAAATTATGTGAGTTAGGCATCTTTAATTAGATTCTCGCATCCGTATATGTTTCTACGTTAATAATAATGGTATTGTTTTATTCGCAATCAACAACTAGTTACAAACGCTATTATATAGGTTATCATCTGTTGACACAACTGTGGCACGTATTTTTAAAGATTCTACTAATTGTAAGTCAAAATAGATAAAAACGAAAAGAGAAAACTAAAGGATCTGATTAGAGCAATTATAAAATTTAACATCTCCTTTATTGATGCATACATATGCAGGTACGTAAGTGGGAGAGTATGGCTCAGACTTAGTTAACTATGCATTTATTTCTGCGGGCTTATTTTTCCGTCACTTTCACTCAGAATAGGTCGCGTAATACATACCGCTACATCTTCTTTCCAATCGAGAAGATGCAGAAATGCTGTAAGTAGTTACGTAACCAAGATACCGAAGGTAACGAGGCTGGTAAGTTCTTAAGGTTGCCTGTTGGCACAGATCGGCCAGTGTGGTACGTGTTCTCACAGACGCGAAAAAATTACATTTCCAACAAAATTTGAATCTAGTAAAAGAAGATGGTTTCGTGAAAGAATGCAGTAAGCTAGGAACGGTAGTCCATAAAAATTCTTTTTTCTATCTTCCACAAAGCTGTATCAAACTAGAGGATTCTACAGCGACTCGTAATTTTGAAGATTTAGCTGTGCAAATATTTGAAGTAACAGAACACAAGTAAAATTAAAATTATAAGAAAATACGAGGAAAACTTTATGCGAAGATAATTGCAACAACATTCAATAATTTAAAGTTCGTTGTATTAGCATTTCAATAGTATGGAATATACATTGTACAATTGTTGAAATATGTGAAAGTTTATGGCGATAAACTTGCAAATTTTGTGTCACTCTTGTTTTCCATAATATTGTTTCAATAATTGCTACAAATTGTTCGCGCCGTGGATATTCTAGATTGTTTTCTGTGCGTTGCTAAATTAAGCATAGATTATCTTCTCCACCAAAATAAGGAGGGCAATTTAAAAATTATCCAACTAAATCTTTAAAAATCAAATTGTTAACCCTTACTACGGTTTATCATCTACAAGGCTTGCTGAGGTTCGCAAAATTTTACCTTTCTCGTTTATAGTCAACAAAGAAAAGACAGTACAACAATTCGATTCTATGAATCTGACCATCATACATACCTTAATTTATTTTTTTTTATGCAAGAAGGAAAAACTAAGAGTGATTCTTGTGTGCATATACATATAATACGCCGTTCACTTACTTCGCCAATAAAGATGCGAAACACATATGTACTCTTCTTCAATATTCTGTTCGCGATCTAGCAAGCCTAGCCAAGATTTCACATTACTGCCCGGTTTCATTAGCTAAATGAAGTCATTTTCTTCTTTTACTTTCTGCAATTCTGTCATGAATAAGAACGCTATTATTAGACTTAGTTCGTTAAATAAATCCAGTAGTAAGCGTTAGCGTAATACGCGTTCTAAATGTAATACTGATGTTCATAAAATGTGTTTTTTGTATTTAATACACAAGGTTGTGATACTTATGTATGTAAATTCTTCGAAATAATACTTATATATATTGCGTATTAATTGAAATAGCTGTACTTGAAATCAACTTGTATGAATTTTATTTTCGTCAGAGATGCATTAAATGTAGGAAGCTAATTTTTGATTAAAGGAAGTATAAATTTTATTTTTAAGGGAATGTTTCACTGTTTCATCCTCATCATCATCAAGGAACCTCTCCTCTGCGTACTTCATCGTTATTTGTTTCACGTGGTCTTTTCATGTAAGTCCTCTGATCAAGACCCAATCTCAAATATTTTGGCGTTTTACCATTTTAAATGTGCAAAATCTTGAAAGGATGACATATATATATTCCATCCTACCTAAACCAGTAATATTTTTTTGTAGGAAGCTGGTCTTGTTTGTCAATTTTTCTTTTTGAAAACCACTTTTCACTTCCTTCTTCTAATTTTAGTATTTTGGCTAAAGTTGCTTTGCTGTTTCTGAGATATCTCCAAGATACCACTGGATCTTAATTCTTTCCGTTCAATGTAATATCCCGTTCAATGTTCAATTAAAGCACTTCTAGACCATCAGACACTATTCCTCAAAGACTTTTAAAATAAGATACGTACTTCTTGATATTTGAAATACTTTGTATAAGTAACTTGCAGCTTTAAAGCACTTTTAAAGTAGTTGATGTACTCTAAAATAATTGAAGCCCTACTTTCAGCATTTCTGTTACTTTAACTGGAACCGTTGTGCAAAGTGCTTGCAGCAATTTTACTAGTGTTACAGGCATTTTGCGTATTAGTAGTCGGTGTTGTACATTTCAAATATTGGATTGGCCCATTCAAGTACTTTTGTAAATTGAACTTGAGATGACAATGATTGCTTTCACAGATATTGAGAGGGGCTTTAGCAATGCCACCGCAAATTCCTTAGCAGAGGCAATCAATGCAAAAAAGAGGGTGCCTTCATGGCGAATAATAGCGTCTTTGGAGGAGGGCAATATCCATGTAAAGGTAGGAGGGGATACTCTTGGGAAGGTGTACTGATACCTTTTCTACATGTATTTCTTGTCAACGACTTAATAACTAAGCTTCTAGAAAAGCATTGACTGCCTACCAATAGAAGGATGCAAACAGCCATAAATGTTGAAAAATACAAATCGTCCTATTCATAAAGAAAAAAACATAATTCAAAGTTGAGTGTACAACATAATTCAAAGTTTAAAGCCAATTATACTTGGAGGAGTGGACATTCCATTTGTCAAAGAAACGAAATACCTTGGTGTATGATTCAATCAAAGACTTACATGAAACTGTCACATCAATAAAACCATCAATGAATCTCAGCTAATTGTAGACGGCTCTGTGGAAAAACATTGTATTAAGCCCAGAAATGATGGTCTGAAGTTCATTCTTAAGTTGGAACCATTACATGTACACACCTTAAAGAAGAAGCCTTAAAGAAGTGCTTATAAACTACCGACTGACGAACGGCTAATCTTCTATAATCAGATCACATGGTGCAAATTATCAGAAACTGTTAAAAAAAAAAAGTGGGGCCAATAACAATAAATCCAAGAAACACCGTCAATTTCAAATACAACATCGATAAAGACTATAAAACAGTAATACCAAAAGAATGGAAGATAGGTCTGCCTATTAAAGCCAAATCTACCTGGAACACAGACGGCTCAAAGACAAAGACTGAAGCCAGAGCCGGAATTTATGCGATTGAATCAAAAATATCTAAATCACTACATCCAATTCAAACCGATGTAGCAGTAGTGCCGATATGTATTGAAGAATTAGACAGGCAAGAAACTAAGTATCAATCCATTGCTACCTATTTAGATAAGTCAAGCAGTGATAAAAGCGCTTGAATCCACACAGGCGAAATTGGTGTGAAACTGTATGAATGCGTTCAATTAGCTAAAACCCTGAACCAAGGTGACCCTAATCTGGCTACTACTAAATGAAAGCCATGAAGGGAATGTCGAGGCAAACGAATTATCCGAGCAAGCTTGTCGACTTTTGATAACAGTCCAACGCACTCTGTAGGAATAGCAATTATTAAATAAGGCAAGGATAAGAATTCTTAAGACTAGAGGAAGAGAGAGACAATCCAAGCGATTTCTAATTAGACAAAGGACTACAATGTATGTATGTATACACTGTATGCTCAAGATATAAGACGAAAGAAGACAAAATCAACGTAATTGATCTAATGACAGAGCAGTGAAAATAGATCTGAAGAAGTCGTAACCACCTCATGTATTAATCTAATTGATTTAATCTAATCTAACAACGCTTGGTTCTAAAGCGGTCTTTTTTTTACGCAAGAAACAATGTGGACGTTGTCTTAGCGCCAGCTTTTAAAAATACGTCTCTAAAACAATAAAAAAAAATAGATAATTGTGTTCGATAACGTCTGTATTACTATAGCAGCATTCTATAGATAGGAATTACGACAAAGGCAACATATAAACACGTTTTAATTTAATATAATAAATCATTATCCTTGAATGAAACATTATTCACTTCAATGGAATACGGAATACAATTGCTTTAAGCTTATACGTACCTAGTATATTTCGTTGTACATACATATATCTCATTAAAGACTCTGATTCACGCAAAGATCCTGTTTAACCGTCCAAAATTGGATCGACATCCTCTTTTTTTCATCTCAAAGAAAAAAATCTGTCTGACTAATGTTATTCGAGGATGAAATCCGCTAAACAAAAAATACTTAAAGAACATGCAAATTCAGGTTGGTGATTATTCTGATGACGTATACCCGGATAAAATGCAGTCTCCGATATTTTTTTTAAGCAAGGAGCAACCTGTATATCTCGTATAAAAACACAGAATTTCAAAAGGTAGGGATAGATTACATTGTTTTTATTTGAATATCCGGCTAAGAAATAAACAACGGGGTATCATGACGTAAATTATTGACTCATTTCATTATTGAGCATTGAGAATTATAGACAAAATCAGAATCGGAATCAACAAATTAATATGAAACCTTAACGAACGAAATAGAGTATTTTTGTTTGACATCAATTCACGTAACACGTAACACGTAACGTATCTTCTGCAAATGGTAGAAGGTCATAGGTCGTAGGTCACTTGTAGACATTTCTGGATGTACAGGCTGATTAATGAGTAACGAACCAAGGATTAGCGTTATTTTACATAGAACATTATAGAACTTAAAAGAATCCAGAATATTTAGAGGAATTTTTAACGCGCACTCTGTATAATAGACCCTTTAATATAGGTCTTTTATACCAGCTACCACCAGTCACTATGCGTATATGTGTTTCACTGTAACATAGCCCAGCAGTACACCTACGTCAAAGGTAGCAGCTCTAATTCAAATTGTAAACGTGACATATTTGGATGAGTAGCGCACTTAGTCTTCGTGGCTAGGCACACCTAGAGCAACTAGTTGTACTGATGAGCTATGATACAGCGAAATGCGAATATACACAGTAGTTGGTAGTAGCTGGTTCCTTAAATATATTCATTTGTATTAATCGCTCTTGGTGTGCCTAGCCATGAAGTCGAGGTGTGCTTCCCACGCAGTTCTCATAGCAGCGACTGACCATTTCTGTAGAAGTTGATACAGCCATATATTTTCAGTTATTTAAATTATCTTTGATTATTCTCATTAAATATGTTTTGCTTACTGCTGTCATGGTAACCAAACAATACTAGTAGTATAAACCACTCTAAATGGAGAACTCACGTTTAACTGTAAATATTATTAGACATCATCATAACACACGTTAGAAATATATTTTTTTATACAGCAGACACAAAAAAATACGATGCTATTTTAAAACATTATTTTTTTGATGTTTGAATTTGGTAAAGTATGTTGTCTGATGTCTGACTTTAAACTCGCAAAAATTTACGCTAATATTGAATATTTTGAAGAAAATAAAGCTACATTTAGACATCTGGAAAACTATTAGAAATAGACACGAAATTATATTGGTTTATTTCTGCATGCAGAAACCAAAAACCTTATAATTATCGGGATGTTTCATTTAAAATAATAAAGTAAATACACGGTTCGCTATTTATCAATCGCTCTGCATAGACTGGGATGTTTTTGAACGAGACTCTGAGATGTATTAGGTTATCAAAAAGATACCAAGAAAGTACCATCAATGTCTTTCAAATGTAAAAGTTAGTTTTTTCAAATAGAAATCTATAATAAGCATATTACTGTCCACCAAAAACAAATAACTTTTGTGTTGCTTGAAATAATTTTTACAAATAACTTTTATTTTTAGAAAAGTTTTAGATCATATTATTTATCCATTTTTTTTCAATGAAATAAATAGTTTCCGAACGATTTAGGTGTTTCAAGATTTATTATACACGCAGTATGAAACCCTAAAAAAAATTCACCTAAGATTTGGCCATGAAAGTCTCCATTTTGAATAACCTTGCATCGCACGCAAGAATTCTGTGACAATACAAATTGAAGGTTACAACCTTTTTGGGGACAGAAAACCTGTCGGATTTTTGTAAAAGGTCTAGATAAGCATCTTGTCAAGCAGAATAAGTCGATATACATTGCACAAAGTGTTTGGAATTTCTTCCATGAAAAGAGGAAGTTGCCTTATACGCATCGGGCCTTAGTTACACTAGATCAACTAATCTTTAGTAAGTAAGTAATGTCATAGAATTCGTAACGGCGTATCTTTGCTGATCAAATCCGTTGAACTTTCCGTATTCTTCTGAAAGGATAGTATAATACCAACGCTTATTATGTTAATATAAATATGCATGAGGCAAAACGTCTGCAAGGAAGTCGTATGTACGATGTCTTCGACCTTTTCAACGATTCATTAGTATGCCCGGCCAACCTAGAATTAACGTTATCCACCTCCTGAAATGCACCGTCCCATTTGATGAATGTGGAAAAAATTACTGGAAATCGGTAAATATGCGTAGCGGTATGCTATAAGTATTGAACAACGGTTCTTACACGAAACAAATTTGTCGTGTGTGATGTGGATAAATATATTGATATACCACTGTCGAAGTAATATAAAAACAGTAATATTTTTCAATAATGTCCCACATTTAACAGCAATCTATTAGATGCAGTACACAATAGAATAGAATGAGTGTGTTACTCTTAAGCTGTTTCCAAAACGAATAGGGTACGTTAGTAAGAATATCAAGTGTTTACAAAAAAAAATACAATTAAAGTTGACAAGTGGAAGCCAGAATGAACTGCCCCATCCTCATCGATTTGTAAATCTGATTGTTATTGAATTTTACGCAAACGAATTTTAACAATAGTGTTTAAATGCATTTCTTTAATTTATGTCTAAAAGTTGAGACTTTAATTAAATTCTGGGTACTCGTTAAAACTTCTGGAAAATAAAATGAATATTTAAAAAATTTCTGCAAAATTTACGGTAGCTCAAGCCAAATATTAATCTTATTTATGTGGTCTCGGAATAAAAAAACACCATGTACATCTTGTGCTCAGATAATGATATTCTGTTGATGATGTTTTGGCTTTTAACTAACGTATTTGCGTAGGTAAGTATTTATTTTATAGAAAGTGATCATTAAAATGTACGTAAAAGCACTACTGAGTGTAATTGAGTAACGGATTAAACAAAATCTTAACAGAAAACCTGACGTGAACCTCCTAAATTGTGGACTTTGAGTTTGATGAAAATGAGGATACTAAAAATAACCAAAAAAGTGAGGTGTGGGTGTAGCAAATTAATTAAGAGCTGAAAATTTTATTTATTGAAGTGGACATAACAAATGTATCGAAAGCCCAGAGTTAAAATGGATAGGACATATTGTGAGAATAAATGAAAATAGAGTACCAAGAAGAAGAATAGTGGAGAGTGGGATACGAGGCAGAAAAAACATGAGATAGAAGGAGCAAACTATGAATGAGACATAAATTAGCTAAACGTCGACAAATGCTCTGAGGAAAAAGGGCTTCATAAAATATTTATTAAGAAATTTATATTAACACTATATTTGGCATTGCAATATCGCAACAATATATTTTACTATTTTGGTTATGGTCATAGGCCCATCGATTAGCGCCGTTGGATCGGCGAAATCTCATACTTGCGATTTTGAGGCTTTCAAAAATTTCATCAATTTGAGCTCAAATTTTTGCGGCTTGTCTAGATCTCGGCGACCGAATGAGCTACGGGGACGAACGGGGGCTCAATCGAAAGGTCTCAACGAGCATATTAAGTGCGCGAAATCTCAACTTCCTAGCTCCAACCATTCGGAAGCTACGGTGCCCCAAAGTTGAGAAATGCAAATTCCTCTTTTTCAACCAAACAAACCCGCCAAAACGAAGAGCTAGAGGCTTCAGCTTAGGCGCAATCGATCCACTGTTGAATTCTCTTTAAAATGCCCACTTCGCATATATCGGATGAATAGTTCAGGAGACAACCGATGAAAATCGGAGCCATGTCGATTTTCCGTTCGATTTTCGACCATTCCGGCGACATTTTCTTTAAACGCTCATATCTTCCGAACCGTTTGATCTAGCGGGCCAAAATTTCAAGGGGAACATATGCGGTCTTAGGGCCATCGATTAGCACCGTTGGATCGGCGAAATCGCGTAGTTACGATTTTGGCTCTTTCCAACTAAAGTTCTTTATTTATGTAGCCCATTTATGCTGAAGAAGCTGCCACAATGGGAAATGTTGATACAACGAAACGTGGAAGAAGTCAACAGCGAAAAACGCACGTACGCTTACATAGTGATCATTAAATTGACATGAACCATATCTAAAGAAAATAGCAACCGTTGTTAAATTACATATAAGGTGGATACATAAGACGTATTTAAAATAAGTAAATGTTATTGTAAAATCACTAAATATTTTTCTGGACGAGGATGGAAAAAGCGACGAGGAAAGTTGAAATTACTTAAAGATAAACTCTCCGAAACAAGTACGTACAAGTAATACGACCTATGAAGCCTAGTAATACTCGCCGTATGCAAGATTAACCATCCAAAGTTCATGTTGATTGGCAATGCAAATTGTTTGATTGATAAAGACAAAAGTATCCATAGATTTTATTTGATTTTTTTCCGAAGTTGTTAATTTTACTTGTGTGATTGTAACATACAAATACCCCAAATCTAAAAGAGATTTCCTTAAAATAAAAAATAATTTAGTTTTGTTGATTAACAATTACATAACTTTAGATTTATTACAAAATTATCAACTATATTTTTACGACATGAATTTTCTCAATGTATTACATTTAAATAATTAATACATCCATTAATATCTTCGTAAGCGCTTGACCTCCAAAACGAATACCTGGTATGGTGAACTTTCCATAAATGCCAAAATTTACTGTTACTTTCAAAAAATACTCGACTCCAGGTATATCAAGGTATATCTGCCAATGGTGAGTACGCGATGTCCTTATTTAAAAGCATATTAATATCATATCATTACTTTAAGTCACGACGTAATTACCGTTTTTTTTTGACTGTATGAAATCTAGTACCGTTTACAAGTGCTTACCGTCATCGCGTATAACAGTATTGTAATTTGTTTTGGACAGCCTTCAAATGGCGATGAAGAGCCGTAATTTCTGCTTGATGTTATGATGTTATTGAAAACTTTAAATTAATGTCAGAAGGATAAAATATTGTACTGCATATTGACAATTCACACTGGAAACCTTCACTAGAAAACAATTTAAGATAACAAAGCTTTCTTGAAATCTCCAACCGCAAATATATGTCGTCCATTCCGATCTGTTGTCCGGAGATGCGCTAATGAGGTGCTCAAACGTTTTAATATCCTGCCGGAATGCTTACTAACTAATTTAATAAAGTTCTTCGGCATTACCCGGTATTGATTTGAAGGCACGATGTTGAAGTTTATTTTACACATGGGTGTCAACTGTTTTAATACTAGTCTTGTTTGCTTGCGATGCTTGATGAAGGAATTTAATATTTTTAAAGCTATCGTTCTCAATATTTACTGTAATTGTGGTCAAATATCTTCAGATTTACACAAAATATTCCTAAAACGTTGGCATATTAACTTATATCCGCGATAAGTATAACAGTTAACAAAGGAACTGCTTTGTTTTTTTTTTTGCAATAAATTAATGTAATTGATCCAAAAAATCACAGATAAAACACTGTGTTATTATTCAAACAAGCATCCATAGAAAAGCGTTTGCGCATGTTATTTTATTTTAAACTTCAATAATCCATGTTGGGATAACGTTTTCATTTTGTTCCGTTAAATCCGTGACACAACGACCATCATTAGAACGTTTAAGATATGACGCGGTTTACTAGAAATCGCAAGCAACGGTAAAAATAATTTTTATTTCACCAGGATTGAACCCCCGAGGCAATCCATTATATATGTAGGTATAGAAACGCAAAAGTGGTCCTCCTTGAAGATGGACAATGCTGCGGCGATCGTGCATGGAGTAAAGGTGTTATACTATGCTAGCATCAGGTTTTATTGCATTGGCATGTCGAATTACATTCGAGTTTAGGAGAAACAGATTAAGTAGTTTTCTTCGAAAGAGAATGATGGAATATATGTATCAAGATAGGAGCTGTGGGTTATTAATTATTTTTTATGCTCGATTATCTATAATAAATTCCGATATATCGGATTTTCCCCATTACAATTTAACGGGATCACTGCTTATAAATACATAGATGTAAAGACCCGGCCTTACTAAATAATTTCTTAATTAATTAAGAGAGGCTTTACGTAGTGTGATTCAGATATTTAAGGCTAATATCGCAAATCAAAAAGTCCTGTATTAAATCTAATAGCTTATTCAATTTTCAATCTCTAGATTTGTATTATTTCAAATCTCGACAATTCTGCTTTGAAATGAAAGCACAGCTGGAATGACCTCGCTTAATCGCAGTAAGAACCCAACTGTAAGACAAAGTAAGAAGTTGAAAGAAGATTAGTTGTTTCCGTTGCACTAATTGTCGTAAACGTGTCATTTTGCTAAACGCCTATATTTTTGCCGTTTTCCTTTTTATAATTTCAAATGGCTAAAAGTTGAGGAAAACGAATGATCGCCTAATGAAAACTTAAAATATCGCAATATTAATTCGAGCAATTATCTAGCTCTAGTTGCATCTCATGCTGTTAAATACACAGGAAAAGTATTCAAAGCAGAAGTAAACATGCATTATACATTTACTTCAGCTGCCACTAAATTCTTAACTTTTACAAAAATCACCCATTTCTCTCTGGAATTCGACGACAAACATTTTTCGTTGCGCATCAAACAAGTCGCATCCTTATCTTTTTGGTGGAGATCTTTCTTGGCCACTTTTTAGGTGCTGTTTTCGTAATTTATTTCAGGAATAGCATTTTTAATATGGAAGGGCCGTTAAAATGATTGCTGCTGTTTTATTTCTTGGTTTTCTTTGATTAGGTTTTATAAATCTGGAAAGCTACTTACAGAATTTTTGATATCAGTTCAGAAAGCGCAATACGATTTTTCCGAAAGCGATTCTCTCAAACTTGGTTTGCAGTAAGTAGACGATTGAAGTTCTGCTGCTCTGTTATCCCAATCATTTCTCTTAGAATCAATTACCGCTTTGCTTGGTTGATTGTTATTTCCTTTGCGTTCAGAAGCAGTGGAGTCCAAGAGATTATCAGTCGTTCAGACGATCAGTCCATCGTCACCAATGGAATAAACAAATGAACGAGAAATATATCTTTGTTAAAGTGCTGTATTCCTGTACGTTGAAAACCACTGATCGCATTTTCTAACTTTGCACAAAATTACAACATCAAAGGGTTAAATTCGATGGCTGCAATGAGAAGAGAAACATTTCAAGATAATTCCATTTTCACGGCAAAATTCTATCGTAACAATATTTTTGAGACGTTGCAGTTCTGTGAGTGAAAACGGATTAAAAATTGGACAAAGAGATCGCTACTGATCCATCCAGTTTCTTGCCAAGTAACAAACGGTCCCGGAGGTGCCTCATCTTGAAGTTCACTGACGAGGAAAATTTATAAACGGCAGAGTATAATGTCCTGCTGTGTACACACACGTGGTTTTTTTCTGCATTCGTTACGGCCCCAACCTGCTCCTTCCTTTTACAAGCCACTGTATTAGTAGGAACGCGAGTGATTTAAATATCTGTCTCATTTATATTGTTATAGAACCATCATATGTGCTGTCTAGGCATTTTAAAAAATTGCATTGGCTAATTTACTGAAATCTTCTGCCTGGCAGAAGCTGAAATTGATTTTGAAACTCGAATCGATAAGCCTGAATTTCTATCCATAAAAAGTCGACTTTCAACATAACGTAACATGTTTCATAAACAGCTATGTCTTCCAATGAACTTGGAAGAATCCATAGCCTGTTTGTTTTGATTCCTAGTTCTTGGTTTCAAAGACATTAATGAAACTGTATTGTCTTGATACTGTCTTGTAATCTATCTACATCGTCATAAAAAAAAAAACGGGTAAATCAACCCAATATTTTTATATTTTTATTTTTATTTTTTTTCACAAAATCTGGCGAGATAGAAATTTCTGGTAAGCGCAACTATGTAAGAAAAGGATAGCCAGTAACTTTTCATGTCTAACAGCAAGGCTCACAATTTTCCAGTTAGTTCTATATTCTGCACTGCAATTCTGTCAGAAATAATTCTTTGACATGATCCTTAAACTAATTCAATATGCTTGCACAAATCAAATTAAACAGAGCCACAAAGAATACAGTTTCCAATGAGAGTCGTTCATATTCCAGCTTTTAAGAATATTTCTACTCCAGAAAACAAGGCATTTCCTGTAACTTCGGATTTTATTCTGCTTAGCTGCTGTTTAATGTATAAATATCTATCCTAACATTACGAGGCAGATCACATCGTTTATTTACTTCCATTACGTTCCCTGTTGCATATTTAAGCGGCGACAATGATTACCACCACCACAGTTACTACTACAACCAACAACGTTTCACGAAAGAGGAGAATATCATTAAAAATTAAAACGTAGCCGCGACAATACACGACGACTAACTCCTGGGTGTGTTATATGAGTGAAAGTGAATCGACGAGAATATATTTAAATATTAAGCGGGCGCTTTAGGTATTTTACCCGAGGCGGGCACATGTTATACTGATCCCCTTCGCAGATACGGAATGCGAATCTGAAATATCGGCAATAAAATGTTTAATCCTGCGAATTGAGAAATTTATATACAGAACTCTGTAATTGTATCAAAAATATGATATTTGTCTGCACGCCAGGACAGTACTAAGTTTCGTATATTCATATATTACTCATTGTCACTGGGATTAAATACAAATATACAACGCAAAAGAATGATGTTAATTTATTTATTTAATTATATAGTATAACCCACTTACCTTATCCACGTAGCACAAACAGAACAAGATTGCTGAGAAGTTTGCAGTATTGCTGATGTTTCTCTCCCTGAATTGCGTTCGTCGTGATGAAAAAATATTCTTATATTTTGAGAACAACCGTTTGATATCTACGAACGTAAGACACGCATAATTAAAATAATTTCTATAAATCAGATGCATCATAACCAATTTGCACCAATCTAGTCAAAACGGAATCTTTGTTTATAATTTCCTCGAATTTTTCCATAACACAGGATATATGTTGTGGAAAAATTATATCACTTGTAACACATAGCAATGCGTGTACTTTGGCCTGACTCCGCAAATGACAATGCAATAATTTGAAATTTTTCTATCACATCAAAATAAACGAGCATAATCTTCGTAAATTGTTATTAAATCTATTTCAAGGGAAATATCTTCAAATCTTATTTGGCCTTCCTTAATAGCTGCAGCTTCATCGGAATCGAATTGTCAAACCAATTTTATTTGTTCGAAATATTTTGAATAACAATAAGCTACCTTCAACCACGATCCTTAACGTGTGAGAATCGGCTCTGGTAGTTCGGGAATACTGGGCCACCGTCTCGTTGTGAAGTTCTCCAATTCGTTTGGGAGATTTCAAAAACACTTTTTTTAGTATTTGAAATGAACGCATCCACCTTCAGATATCATTTAAAGCCTGTAAATGTTCTTGTTTTCGAGAACGGGCTACTCAACGCATTGGTGCCGCGCCATCGCTCATAACCATCAGTAGTTAATTAGGTGAATTAGGTCAAATTTCTGCAGCGTATCCAACACTACCATTGTAATCGCTCCAGCAGTACGTTTTGATTGCCTGTTAATAAGGTTGGAAAATTTTGTTGAAGGGGTACACAGTACACGCACCTTAACATGTACAATGGAATTTTTGTCCATTCACGGTTTATCTTACCCGTTTATCTTTAACTTGTTAAATATATTTCTGAACACACTGTGTATAAGGTATGGATGAGGAACGAACCCCATCCAATAAGCAGCCTATTATGTGACACACTCTCTCTTCTCGTGTTTTTGTGTTGCACGTACTACCGCCCAATTTGATATATGTAAAGCTCGCATTGTTCTAATTTGTTTGTAAGTTGAAAGATTCTTCGTTTAAGTTATATGTAATTTCAAATGTAATAACATTACATACAAGTTAACCTGCTATTTTACTCTAATCTACGGACATAGCTGAAATAATTTCGATCATTTTTTTCGTTGGCAACGAGCAGCGTAGATTGCTCTTTTAACGGTACACCATTTTTTCGATTTGCGTACTGTGCGCTATTGATATGCATTATATCAATCGTATCTGTGCCAGTAGAATCACGGCTTACCGCAAGCTTTACACACTATTTTAGCGCCATCATAATATAAATCTGGAAATTCACCGATATATTTTCTTATAATTTCAAGCTACGGTCGTCATCTTTTGCGCTCCTGTACACCCAACGAACTATGAATTAAACAAACGACGTTCGGTTAACTCGCGTGGAGACCCAAGATGAACCAACACAAAACGTGACTACTTCACATTCTGCGTTACATGCGATATTACGTGCTGGATCAATAGTTATGAAAAAATTATTGTAACTCGGTAGTTGGCTATCATTTGATTAACAGCAACAAAACACAATCAACAAATTCGTCATATCTCATTAACCTATAATAGTTATTAGTTTTGAAATAATAATTTTGAACTAAAACACAAAATTCACCAGTGATTTCTACAGCATAATTTAAATCAATAAAACGCATGTAATTTTTGGACAATAACAGTTAAAATTAGCTTTACTTAAGAATTCATGCAACAAACTATTATCAGTTTACTTATAAAAGCTAATTACTCAAATAGTACCAACCTGATATATTAATTGGATTTACAGTAATAGCTTGTTTTTTGGCAGCACTTTCGATCTATTTCGAAACGCTCCGATTTCGATCGATCTTTTTCGTCGTTTTTGAAATTTACCATCCTAAACAGCCGGTCGAGTGAAAGTGTCGCACTAAAACAAAAACACTTTCTCCGACCTGGTGTGTCTTCTGCATTATTTAACGCGCATATCTTGAACTGATTCATTTATTCCGAAAAATTTCGAATTCATCAACGGATCAAATCTATAGAAAGTTCCTATGCGAATCCACCGAATTAGGCCGATCTATTTGTCATGTGAATGATATGATACAGGACAGTAAATATATATCATAATAAATTTTCAAATGAGGGCGAAACGGCCATTCAGTTATCGAAAATATTACATGAAAACATTGTCCGCCACCTATTGCTTAGTAGGTAAACTTTACTTCTTCTCAGTACTCATTCTCAGTATTAAAAGGAATATCTAAAATATCTCGGAGATTATTTATAAATATAATTGTCTAATATCGTTTTCTGTAATTTAATTTATGCACGTTGATATGCAGTGAATATATTAGTTGCAATTACTATAAATGACGAAGTGGTGTCGTGAAGAGCTTGAGTTAACCAAAAACGTTTCTTCCTAAGAAAAAGGGGAAAAAATGGAACAAACTCTACAAAAAATAAATCAGTGTATTAGCTTATCTCCCGAAGAAATAAAAAGAAACAACGAAATTGTTCACCCGTTTCTGAACGTGCTTATCAATCAAATGAAATCAACGAACGAATTATTCCGTAAGTTGTATCAAAGGAACTTCTACGGCGGCAGTTATTATGATGGTACTAGAATTAAAAAACCCGACGAGTTTGATTTGGATCTGCTGCTGGTTTTTCCTAAGTGTGAAGTGTTACGCGGTGAAGTACCGGGCCATGTAAAGCTTAGACTCGATCCCACTGCTATCGATAATAAAGCAATTCAAGTGCGCGACCTTTTCGCTGACAACAGAGGGTATTTACTCGACTTCGATGTTTAACGCGTGGTTCAAAGGCGCTGTTCACAAGGCCCTCAGCCCTTTTAAACAGTCTTCAGGCGCTAAAGAGTATAAAATCGCGATAGACGGATACAAACTGAACGTCTCCGTACACGATCACGGTCCAGCTAAAGATTTACTGATACGCGTTCACGATTTTAAAATAGACATCGATCTAGTACCTTGCATCTTATTTCTGGGTGAAGATTGGCCCGCATTTGTTACCAATAATCCGGTAAAAGCGGAAGCGGACACGTTTTTTGCCGTTCCGATGTCACCGAAGAAGCAATTAAAGTCGATTCGTCGCTTTTACGGGCAACCATCACACAATTACAATTATAGGCGTTGCGTATATCGCATTAAAAATTGAAAAAATAAAGGCAAACACACTTTCTACCGCTACTGGCGGCTCTCCTTCCAAGAACAGGAACGGTACATCTTAAAAGATAAGCAATTTTTAAAACCGTGTCTTAAATTTTTGAAATTACTACGTGATTCCCTCCACCACCATCAGATGGCGTCGTATTGTATAAAAGACTTCATATTAGAATTGGACGGAGACAATAGCCCAAATTTTTGGAATCGTTCTCTGAGTGAGGTTTTCATGAATGTTTTAGAAGAGTATGTGAAGATGCTAAACAGCGGCCTACTTAAATATTATTGGGATAAACAGTATAATATGCTTGAAAACATAAGTAAAAAGCAGTTGGATTCAATTGCAAGAAGCACGAAACGGGTTTTTAATAAATTGAACCACAGTGACGATCCATATGTTATATTCGAGTGTTTTAAGGACCGATAAAGCTGTTTTAATTTTTTTTTAATTGTTTTTTTGTGTGTGCATTTTTTTGTAAATTAACTATGTAAGTCTTAATACTTCTAATAAAGTGGAATTTTCAAAGCTTGGGGCGGTATTGTTACGTAGGTATTTGCAAGATGGAATATTATTAAAATATTATCTTAATGTATTTTTATCATACTTGGAATTCAAACACGTTTAAATTATCTGTCCAGAGATATTCTAATTAAAAAACAATAAATGCATATCACAGATATGCGTTTGATAACTTCTATAATTTAATTAGTACAGTAAGTACTTCATAACGTGAAAGGGTGTTTCCCAGGCGGAAAATTTAATTTATAAAAGTGAAAATGGAAGGAGCTCTGCAGGAATTAAATCGTCGCACCATCGCCTTATCGTCTGAGGATGAAAAAAGGAACAACGAAATCATTCATCCATTTTTGGAGAAGCTCATCGATACAATGCAATCAAGCAACGAATTATTCGACGAGTTATACGACGATATCTTCTACGGCGGCAGTTATTACGACGGTGTTAAGATTAAAAACCCGGATGAGTTCGATTTGGCTTTGTATTTATCTTTACCAAAATGTAAAGTGTCGCGGGGTATTCCGGGCCATGTAAAAATTAAACTGAATCCCGAAGCCTTGTACGATGAAGTAAAACAAGTCCGTACGCTTTTTGCGGACAATACAGGTTTTTTACGTACTTCGAAGTTTAACGCATGGTTTAAAGGTGTCGTACACAGCGCCTTTTACCATCTTGTACCGTATTCCAGCAACGGTGAATATACCATTACGATAAATGGGCGCAAGCTGAAGGTATCAGTTCACGAACACGGTCCAGCTGAAAATCTAGCGATACGTGTCCACAATTTCAGTATAAACATTGATCTTGTACCTTGTATCTTATTCCCTGGAGAAGATTGGCCTGCATTCGTTAGAAAAAACCCAGTAATGTCTAAAGTAGACAGTTTTTCTGTAGTCGCCAAGTCGCCGAAAAAACAACATTACGGTTCGCTAAAGAAACGCACTTGTCATTGGAGACTCTCCTTTCAAGAACAAGAACGCTACATTTTACAAGATAAGCAATTTTTGAAACCATGCCTAAAATTTTTGAAGCTGCTGCGTGATTCTCAAGGTCACCATCAGATAGCGTCTTACTATCTGAAGACCTTCATGTTGAACCTAAACGAAAAGCACGTCGCGAACTTTTGGAAGCGTCCTTTAAGCGAGGTTTTCTTAGATGTTCTCAACGAATATGTAAATACGCTAAAGAAGGGAGCTATTAAACATTATTGGGATATGGAATACAATCTTCTTAATAGGATAGATGTGGAACAGTTGAATTCGATTACAAGAGGTACAGAACGGATTTTGAATAAATTGACGAACACCAATAATCCAGAAGTTATCTTTGACTGTTTTAAAGGCTAATGAAAGCTTTTCCCATCATAAAGCAATGTAGTATTATAATGTATTATATTAAAAATAAATGTATCTTGAACAGTTTCAATAAAGAATTAAATTTCAAGCAATTTCTTAGTAACCAAACAAAAACCACCAAGAATACTCTCAAATAACTTTATTCTTCCATAACTTAAAAAAAATGACAATAGAAAGAAATCTTACTTGAGAGGAATAAAACGAGAACTGTGCGTAGCACCGATACCAGGCCTACCATGTTTAACAGGTTTATATGTCAAGGAGAATTCACCTAGATAATGTCCAATCATTTCTGGTTTGATTTCTACCTGATTAAAAGTCTTTCCATTATAAACTCCGACGATGGAGCCGACCATTTCCGGGACAATGATCATATTTCGGAGATGCGTCTTGACAATTTCTGGCTTTTCATTTGGAGGTGCTTCCTTCTTTGCCTTGCGTAGCTTCTTAACTAGGGCCATGGGCTTGCGTTTAAGACCCCTACTAAAGCGTCTACGCGCGCGAGCATGCATCAATTCCATTAATTGTTCACTAAAACAGATTTATAGGTTAGGAATGTTATTACATAGGCAAAAAATCGGTTTAATACTTTGGCATATCAAGCAGCTGATCCAAATCGACGCCTCTGTATGTGAATTTACGGAAGGTCCTCTTCTTTTTAACTTCTCCTTCACCCTAAAAATTAAATTGTTTTAAATACACGTTAAAACATGTTTGTTTACGTTATACGAATTAAGTCCATAAGTATTTTATTCGATAACTGTTATTAATACCTTATCGGCCATTGTTTCCTAATTAATATCTGATAAAAATTTCTATTTTATAATTTACGATGATTGAATGTAATTTGGATTTATTTTACTGGAATTACTTCGATTCCACCATATTACAAAAAGAGTTCAATTCCAGGGATACCACACACTGCTGTCTTAAAATCCCCTAAAAAACTAACTCTTAAAAATGAAAGTAACTAAAATATTGCCTTTTTTCATTTTTAAAAATTATATTCAATTAAATTTGGAAAATCTATTAAGTTTCAGATATGGGATAAAACCTATTTCTGTATTCAAATAAATTTATAAATATGAAAACAATTTTTAATTTATTTGGCTGCTTTCAAGACGTACAACATCGAGCAATAAAACAGTAGAATATAAATATTAATTCTAATAAAATAAATTGTAAATATTATCTCATGCAACCATGTAATATTAAATTTTAGTATATCGAGTGTATCACAAACTAAATTGGGAGTGCCATAGTTCTTTTAGATAAAACTAGGTTTTAATATGCAAAAATATAAACGCTAATTGTTACTTAAACAATAAAAATGCCTGTTAGTTTATTATTAAAGCCAAAATTGCATAGAAAATATCTCTACAGATGCCTACAATGTATTCCCAGTCATTTTGCTTCGTATGATACCACAAGGTGAATATTACTCGATTGTCACTGAAATGTTATTGCTTTTGATCTTTTTTAGACTGGTTTTGGCATTTTTTGCTATCTCAGGCCTAGATCTCCTTAAGGACTTAGAATCGCTTAAGAAGAAAGACAGAATCATCGACTGGATTTATACGTTACAAGTGGTAGATTATAAGGGTAAGTATAACAACAATATTTATGGGTATTTTTCTGTAATTTTGGTGTTCATGTGAATTTTTAGAACAAGCAAGCGGATTTCAAGGCTCAACAACACTTAATACATTAGAGAATCGTAACCAGAGTGCTCCATATAAGTGGTGTCATATAGCAGGAACATATACGGCTCTATGTACATTATTGATCTTGGGTGATGACTTAAGCAAGGTGAACAAAGAAGCAATTGCCGATAGTAAGTTGTTGTACCTCCAAACAACAAATAAAAACTTTACTGTTGTATTAACAGGTCTACGGGTTCTACAACAACCAAATGGTGTTTTTTGCGCTAGTAAAGATGGCTCTGAAGGCGATATGAGGTTTATATATTGTGCATCATGTATTTCTTACATTATCAATGATTGGAGTGGTGTTGATATTGAGAAGGCTACAGGGTATATACTTGAAAGTTTGGTAAGCATTGTTGTTGAAAATCGTATCGGATAATGATTAGAAGCAATAACCAAAAAAAATAGCTTCCTTATGGTATCGATGATTTATATCACTGCTTTCTAAATTGTAGGGTTGTGTTTCTTGGCACGAGGGTACTAAAAATGTTTAGCTTGTCATATTGAAATATTGAAACATTAACTGTGAGATAAAGTAGAGTTAAAATACTCTTGGAATCAATCTGACGATGTTGGGTAGACAGAAACATGTCCATGGGTCTCTCCTTGCATTGCGTTTGCTTTAAATGCTCATAAGGAAGTTATTTTAGCATTATTATTGTTATTGGTTTTTCCAAAATTAGTTGTTCCATTAAATTCTTTAGACGTATGAATATGGTTTCGCTCAAGGACCTGAACTAGAAGCACATGGTGGTTCAACTTATTGTGCACTTGCATCTCTTGCATTAATGGGTAAATTATCCTTACTCACCGATATTCAACGGAAGAACATCATCCGTTGGCTTATAAATAGGCAAAAAGATGGCTTCCAGGGAAGACCCAATAAACCTGTGGATACGTGTTATTCGTTTTGGGTAGGCGCTGCCTTAAAAATTCTTGATGCGTTTGAATTTGTAGATTTTGATCAAAATAAAAGCTATATTCTTTCGACGCAAGATAATCTGTATGGGGGCTTATCAAAATGGGTAGACACAACATCAGATCCCTTGCATACATATATGGGATTATCTGGCTTAAGTCTGATGAAATGTGATGTATTGGAGGAGGTAATGCCACTCTTGAATATATCGCAAAGGGCTTATACCCACCTAAAAAATTTACATAGGAAGTGGAGTTAATTTTACTTACCCATGTTTTAAGTCGTTAATATTGGTTTTAACATATTGAACGCACAATCGGCAATATACCTTATGTTCTATCAATTTTCAAACACTTTCTTTAGTAATTAATTATAATAAATTTGTCAATTTTACCAAAAACACATGATTTTGTGATATTTTTTATGAAGCCATTACACATTAGGAGAGTATGATCAAAATAAATAATTTTTCAAAAATTATACGTCCGTGTTTGATTTTCGTGATTGTATATTAACGCTCCACAGTACGTTTCTTTCACTTTCCAAACGAAAAGAAAATCCAGGAACTGGGAAAGAAGTGTATAAAATTTATTAACAATTTATATTACATTACAATAAAAAAAGTACAAATATAAATAAAATATATATTTGAAGGAAATTAACATAAAATTCCTTGTATACAAAAAAAAATACAATCGGAATACTATTTAGAATCAACCAATACGGCACAGCGTAGAAAACTAATTTTCAGATCTAAATAAAATAAGAGGCAGTATCATGTGTAAGTTTCCAAAGTACAACAAAAAGCTAGAGATTTCAAAGCTCATCCTTAGTATTCCCGCCACTGTGACTCTTCAGGAAAGACTTCAGGGCGTCTTGCGTCCTCGAACCACGGTAATCTTCCACATACTTCCCATTCTTAAAAAGTTTGATCGTGGGAAAGCCCGAAATTGCGTACTCTTCCGCTATTAGAGGGTTTGTAGTGCAATCGATCATCGCCATCTTGCATCTTACCCCTTCTTCTTTGAGCTGTTCGGCCGCTTTGGTATAATCTGGTTTCATACGTTTGCAATGTGCACACCCTAAATAAAACAAAAAAAATCATAAAATTGATTTAGGTTAGTACGCATGAATATACACAATATAATTTGGTTTGAAATCTTCGAATTTGGAATATGTCAATTACAAGAAAATTGTGGTAACTACGAGTACTATTAAACCTAAAGAATTTCTATTTAATATGGAAATTCTGATCCGGAAACTAGAGCTAGGCATCTCCTCCTCGAAGCTCTCTTCTTATTTAATGTAGAAATACTTACAGGGGGCGTAAAACATAACTAGAACGGGTTCGTTGGAATTAATTTCGCTGCTAAACGTGTTGTCCGTCAAATGTAATACTGATTTCTCCTTCAACCATTCATCGTTAATAGCTTTTTTCACTTTTGGTGGTAATGGTTGGTCAGGATCGTTCATGAACCTCACAAAGTCGTCTTCGGTCCTCCCTCCGCTGTACTGCTTTTCAACTTTGTAGTAACTAAAGTATTTGATCGTCGGGTAACCTTTTACATCATTAGCGTTGCAGAGCATTTGATGAACCGTACAATCAACAGCTGCAAATTCAACCTTAGGATCGTCTTTGAAGTGTTCGGCCGCTTTTGTAAATTCGGGTTTTGCTTTTTTACAATGTCCACACCCTGAAGTAATAAAAACGAGTAAAGAATACATTTAAGTGTTAAGTTTTGTGTACAGAGAGAGAATATTAAAAAGAATATAAATGAATATTTTTCCTTTAATAAATTGTGATCATAACTCAATAACCAGAAATTTGAAGATTTAGTTAAAATGCATTGACACACTTTAGCTACCCTTTTAGTTTCTTTAATACGTCAAGAATCGCCCTAAATTAATTAAAATGGAATACATACAGGGCGTGTAGAACATAACTAGGACATGTTTTTTCTTCTTAAGAAACGGTTTGAAGCTCTCTTCGTTGAGATGAATCACAGAACCTGGCTCTTCGGACCAGGAAATTTCCCGCGGTGGCGGACTGGGGGGTTCCTTTGGATTGCGCATGAACTCGACGATTTTCGGGGCATCTCGCACATTGAGATCAAATTTCATCTCACCGTACGTGAAATATTTAACGGTGGGATAACCTTTAATTTGATAACGAGTAGCTATGGCTTGTTCCTTAGTGGCGTCAACGGCCGCTAACATTCCTGGAATCTAAAAGGCAATCGTTTCTTTATTGTTCTTTAGGGAAGCAATTAATACTTTAAACGTAAGTTATCTTGCCACTCATTTCATTGCAGGTATCATTAAAATTACCTCTTCATAACAACCCGTAAATGTCACACTCTTTCAGGATTCGCTAACTTACCTTATCTTCTTTCATCACAGCCGCAGCTTTTTCATATTCGGGCTTCATTCGTTTACAGTGCCCACACCACGGCGCGTAGAACATCACTAATACAGACGCCTCTTCCTTAATGACCGGATCAAAACTGTTTGAACTCAAATGCACTACCTCGCTGTCAGTATCTGACCATTCGGGTTCCTTGATCTTCGGCGGCGGTTCTTGCGGGTTCCTAACGAAGCTCACCAGGCCGGCTTTCGTGTTATCGCCCTCATATTGGTACTTTAAGTTACCATTCCTGGGGTTGTAAGTGAGATAGTTGAACAGAAACATTAAATGACGCAACAGCATATTCGGAAGCGTAAAAAGTTTGACAAGGGATGACAAATCAAACCAACACTAGATTTTCTTAACTTACTCGTAATATAGGAGCGTAGGGAAGCCTGATATGTTATACTGCGTTCTGATGACGGCATTTTCGGGCCGATTTACATCTATGGCGGCTAATATAGCTTCACCGTTTAATTCCGTGGCAGCTGTGGCATATTCCGGCTTCAAACTCTTGCAGAAACCGCACCAAGGTGCATAAAACATTATTAAGATCGGTTTGCTCTCTTTCCGGAGAAATTTTGCTAGACTCTGGAAAGATATAGTCAATTACAGCAAGCAAATCAACAAATTTAAAATTGAATTGTAATTACATATAACATTTTGAAAATTTCAATGGAAATTTTGGCGAGAAAACAATAGGAAATTGATACACGAACTGACAAGCCTAGACAATTATTGTGACAGTACACATATGAAGATGTTTTTGACATTAGAGAAATAGAAAAATATGATGCTAGTTACTTTGTTCTTTTAGCAAAATTAAGCATTGTAGATATCTACATTGATATTTTAAAATTTTTTCGATCATCCAAACTATGACAGGGTAGGTTCGGCTATAAAGAACCATTTATTGAGGTAATATTTGTTGAATTTTATGACTACATTACTATTTAAAATAAATCGATGTGCGGTATGTGCTACATTGATTGATCTATATAATATGTACTATACAATGATCTACATTGTATAGTATATATTGTAGTAGTAAGTAAGTTAGTTGTAAATGCACTTCTGGCTGAACACAACCTGGAAATAACTAAATATCAATGTCAAATCAAATAAGTAAGTTTGTTTCAATTTTAATTATAATTTAAACAGACAGTAAAGAATCTGCCAAATTTTTGAAGAAAGCATAACATTCTACTTACTGCAGCATCTGGAATATGCAAAACATTACTAGCTGCTGCATCTTCTTCCCATGGCAGATCACCTGTTGGATCTCGCATGAAATTAACCATAGATTGAACCGTTTCTTTCCTATCATAATCTTTATTGAATTCCCCGTCTTTGTAGTGCTTGAGTACATACACTTCGGGATTAACTTTTAATTTCTTGCAAATTTTCTTTGCTTCACTAAAATTGAATGTTATACATTTCTATTGAAAGCGTATACTTTGATATACCTGGCACAATCGACTAGTACCATTGTACCCTGTCCCTTGATGACAACAGCAGCTTCCTTAAACACCTTAATTAGATTCCCGGACTGCTTCATACTGCTCGTAAAACAAACTAGAACGTTTGTTTTTGTTCTCAATATTTTTTTAAACTCCTTGATATCTACCACATTCTCTACAATTTGATTTTTGCTATTATTTGTTTTCACCGATTGATTGGGTATGACGAAGATTAAAAGCTGGAATACGTGTGGGTGAGTATAAAATATTTATGTGGGTGAATCTTATGCGGGTTGTAACTTACGAATACAGCGATCAGATAAAACGTGTTCATTTTGAGATTCTTATTTATGTGCAGATAATTCTTTCTAAATTCGTCTAGTACATTATCGCACACGATGAGATTCTTTTGTGATGTTTTCTTCGTCGGAGCTGTATAACTTAAACAGTTGTAATTGAATGAGACGAGACGTTTTATCTTAAAGCCAGAGAATAGGCAACTAAATACACACAGCATTAACACGGAATTAGTTATAAATCTGAGACATAGATGGCACAAGCAGTATTTTTTTTTATGACATTAAAATATTACAGGTTACTACCTTTATTAATAGAAAATGTTATATATATCATTTCAAAAAACTATAGGTTTATGCAAATTTAATTATTTGCTAATGACTATTAACATCAACCCATTTATTCGAAGGTGTCGTATTCTGACGCATAAACTATTTTCAATGCATTTGTGAATCCAGTCCCCATCTTGCTTCCCATTACGAGGACCAAAGCATCTCCGGTTCTTATATACCCGCTTGCTTTACCGTGCGTTATTCCAAACTGTATTCGTTTTTCAATATCCACACACCATTTTCCTTCGGGCTTTTCTGGAATTTAATGAAACGATTCAAAAATATATTCAAAACGTTGGTAGTGCAATTGGTTACTTATGTAATGGATAGAATCTATCGCTCTCCACATCGTTAATGATCTTGAGACATGGGCGTATCTGGTAATAGCAATAATCGGACATCTTGGTCTAAAACGGGCTATAAGCTTTGCCGATCGTCCCGTAACGGTTGTAACTATTATAGCAGCAGCGTTGCATTTCATTGCGGCCTCAACAGAGGCTATGGAAATCGCATAAAGTGGTTCAACAGGGTTGACTGTTACAGTGAGATCACGGAACATTTGAGTTTGGTACATCAGGGGTTCTGCGGTACGGCATACTGACTCTAACGTCTTTATGGATTGCACAGGGTAGTTTCCCAGCGCTGTTTCGCGGGATAGTAAAAAGCAATCAACTCCATCGGTGATAGCATTAGTAATATCAGCAATTTCTGCATTACTTGGGACTGGATTGGTTGTCATTGTGGCTAGTACACTAGGAGCAAGGATAGAAGGAATCCCTTTCTGTTAAAAATACAATAATATAAATTCAAAAGACTAAGATGAGGTGTGTAAGTAATATTCAATAATATAAATATGTAAGACTCCGTGGCGCAACGGTAGCTCGTCTGACTCCAGATCAGAAGGTTGCGTGTTCAAATCACGTCGGGGTCAACGAATTGTTTTTTTTAATGGTTTTAATATAGTCCTAAATATTCATGTAGTTGCTATTATCTCAGGAATTCTCAAAAAATGCCAGTTTTCATTTCTTAAACTTTTTACGCTAACTTACCCTGTTACATTTTCCAATGATCATCTTTTGAACAACTATCACCTTTTCCGGGGGCAACTCGCTACCTAAAGCTACTCTGGATATTAAAATAGCATCAGATGTTTCTATTATACTATCGATGTTATACACCCCGATGCTGTTTTCGATTTTCGCGACTACTAATATGTTCTTGGTTTCCTTTCCTGCAATATAGAAAAGATTTCTACCACATTCAAAGTTTAAATTAATGGATCACCTAATAAATTCCTAACTTCGTTTATAACATCAGCCTGTTCGACGAAAGGTACGAAGATGAAAGTTATTCGCTCCTTTACACAAAATTCAATCGCTTCCTTGTCTTCATCGGTAATCAAAACGGTATTCGTAACTACGTCCAGCGATACGCTAGCTTTACTGCTGATTTTTCCGGTATTTTGTATTAGGCATTTTATGACGCTCCCAACTGCAAAAGAGATAACTCTAGCTGAGAAACCTGAGAAAAATTTTTGATTAAAGAAGAACTATTGGTGCATGCAGTTAAAATGAACTAAAGTAGAATTAAATGCTCATGTCCTGTTGCTCGATGCTAAATATTATAATTTTATAAGATCAAAAAAAAAATTAAAAATTAGTTGTGCATCGGCCGGGAATCGAACCCGCGCCGCCCGCGTGGCAGGCGAGCATTCTACCACTGAACCACCGATGCTCACGTTCATTAATCACCATATAAAGAAAATTTTAAGGTTTTCTTGTTGGAAACTGATGTTTCCAATTTCATATCACACAAGTTTAATAAATTAATTAATCCGGGACAGCCGTTTCGAGGATACATCAGATCTTCATTCTAAACCGATGATCGGATTATGTAATGTGTGTTCGTCTATTCATCAAATTTTTATTGCTTTTTATGTGAAAAGTTCCGTAAGCGTCTAATTCGCGCGGCGAAATTGCGTTCTTAATCAATTTCAAGTTTTCTAATTGAATATTATGCTTGGTTTCGTTTATGTGTTGTGCTACTTGATTTTTGACTTGACGATTTTAATCTACCAAATCGATAAGACCTGATGTGCTCCTTGAATCTGATGCCTATCATTTTTTTATTTGATCGATGTAAGCTTTGTCATAGTCGCAAAAATATTTTATAATTTTCCGACCTTTCCTCTTTACCAACTCGAACTTTACCAACTGTCGATATGCTGAGAAAGACGAGTTACCTTCTATCGGGATTAAAGTCGTGGATTTTCTCACGCAACACCTGTGTTGGACTCTCTTAAGCATGCGATCGACATCTATAGAAGGCTAACCACCACTACTTAACGAAACAGGAACGGAAGTTGATCGTTCACTTCTTCTTCCACGTTGAATTTATGTCATGAGGAAATTCCGAATAGTAGTTTTCTTAATATCAAAAACCGCAAAAACAACAATTACACACATAGCCAAATTTTAAGAAAATATGCGTATTCATCCTCATATACGTTTCAAATTTACTCATGAACAAGTTGGCTGCTAAAGGAAGCAGAGGGTTGCCCATTGTCGTATTTTTTAATTGTTTATAAAACATGCTCTTTACTTAAAAGCAATTTTGGTTTATGCAGATGTTAGATGTTAGCCGTTTGGTTCCTGTAGTTTTGGCATCATCGATTTTGTTGAGTTTTAGGAACTTAACCAAATGGTTTCTGGTATCAGTACACTGAAGAAACATCGAATTCTAATTCAATATTGCTAACCTTATTTACAAAATCTAGTGATTTTTTTTACTTCTAGACTTTGATGGATAAATTTATATATTCGGATAGTAGTCATTTGGACAATTTGTAGGTTGGTACATTTTTGTAACTGTTTGATTTGAAACAGACTGCTTCAATTTAAGGCTCCCCTAATAAGTTTTGGGCAATTTTTTAGAATCTCTTTCGTTTCTCTAATCATAGATGGTAAAGAGTTGTGTATAAAATTCTGATGACAATAAATTGTTGGCAATGTTAAAATAATCCGGCTTGCCCAAAATGACTATTTTGTTTCCTTTATCTGCTTTCAAATAACAACAATTTTTGAGACCCTCAGTAATCCCAAGATCCCCATCGTCATTTCTTAAACTTTAAATCCGTTCAAGTGTTTAATTGATGTTTCCACTGATGTGAGTTCTTCCATCAGAATTCTAGAATTGCAGATACACTCCGAATCATCATTTCTAGTAGGGATATATTCACAGCGAGAGGTTGATGGTAGCGAAGCTATGGAACACTTTACACGCACAACTTACACACTAAAAGGCTCCTGAGGCTGTGACAAACTTTAAAGAAACTTATACATCTCGTTGGACTATTACCACACTTAAAGAAAATAAAAAAATAAATCCAAATTTATTCTTCCAACAAAATCACAAATTATGAAATTAAGCGATGGACAGCACGTGACGGACAAGTGTGCGAGAATTGGGTTTAAAGGTGGTAAGTTTGCTGGTGCAATCTAGATTGTCGAATAACTAAATCTTTAACTTAATAAAATAATACATGTCGAAATAATATTTTTTTTGAGTGGTTGATACGTTAACAGTGCTATTAGATCTTAAATATTTTTTGAACTAAATGCGAATTCGACGGATTTTTGAAAAACGTGAAAAATAAGAGCACAATACATACAAATATTAATTTAAAAAAGGCACAAACGTGAAAAGGCTATACATGATTCATTAAGAGTCCCTTAAAAAATGTAATCCTAAATATTCATATATTTGCTATTATCTCAGGAATTCTCAAAAAATGCCATACTCACCTATCTTTTGCGCAGACAATGAGATGTGCCCGTTGTTTATATCACTTATGTGAATCTTGTCACCGGGCACTATGGTGCTGAAATCTTTCAAATTCACGTAGATCATATCTTTAGTAACAAACTCCTCATACATTGGATCGTTCGTTAGTCTCGTAGTTTCCCCTTCAACCAACTCTAATTCTACATCGTTCTACAATAAATTACGAAAGTGACCTTGTCTTTAAATTGTTAAATTAGTCGCATCATATTACGTCCTTGACATTGCCGACTCTAATTTCTGGACCTTTGATGTCAACGGCGATGCCCAAAGAGAATATCCTTCCTAGCTTCATGCTATAAGTCATTACCGCTTTCCGAAGATTTTGTATGACTTCTTTAGCTTCGACTATGGTGCAATAAGCCAATTTTATCACGGCAATTGACATACCCGCCGCCATCATAGCTTCTAACATATCTGGAGTAGATTTTGGACCTAGCAAAGTACATATTTATCTTTGCGCAAAATGCTAGAAACCGTAAAATTACCGATGCTGCATATTATTCCGGATAATTTCTTCCTTGAAAGAGCGGAATCTACGTTTATTTTGCACAGATGTTCAATGTAATCGTTAGCGAATGCGGATGCAAACTGCTGGTTCAAAATCGTTCCTTCCTGGGTACTGTGGAACTCGACCATCTAAAATAGCTTTGATATTGATAAGGGAAGTGCCAAATTTTTTAAAACCTTACCCATGGTATTCGAGGGCAATTCATCTTCGTTTTTGCTTAAATTACTAAAAATTTTCAATGATTAATCTGTAATTTACATAAAAAATTTTGAATTGGTTCCAAAAGTTGATTGTGATTATGAAAATTTACGTTTAAATGACTGATGATGTTACTAAGGTAACCATAATTTCCTCTCTATATAGTTATTCAAATGTATACTTATTGGCACTATTCTGAAATATTTCTGAAGCCATATAATATTCAAAAGTGTTTTCCTTTTAAGCAAGCTATCATCCAAATATTAATTTACTGGATAAGTTCTTTATGTTTCTGTGGAAATTGCATTCAACATGCTGTCTCCGAATGTGTATTCTTACATTCTTGAATCCTTCCTTTCTAATCCTATCCATTTTACATGATGTAGAGTTATACACAGCGATGTACACGAAAGAATTAATCTCGGAGAAATAAAACTAGATCAAATTAATACACAGCATGTATAGATTTTATTACTATCATCATATACTTTTCCATAATATGCAACAATATTGCATTAAGAATTAAATACATAAAATTAAGCTTACAAAAAAAATCATGTATACATCTCGATCAATTAATTACAAATAAATATTAGGATATTTATTGTTCTTACTATAACTTAATAGAGACATCACAATTGATTATTATTGTTATCATTGTTTTATTACTTGGATCTATTCCTTTGAAATCCATTACGTTGGAAAAGCAAGGTCGCAATGGACAATATTGAATGTGTAGCTTGCTTGTTGTTCGGTGGATGTTAAGTGAACTGCTTTTATTCTACGGTGCTGTAAACAAAATGAAAATGTGTATTATATTCTAATTACTTGATATCAATTAGGAGCAAGTAAGTTGCGATTAGTGACCAAAAATTTGTGGAGTAATTAGGTTTATGGAGCAGATGGAATAAGGTAGAAAACATTCATTATGGTGAAAACCACATGCAGCACAAGCATACAAAAGAGGACTCCAATAATAGGGAAAACAAAAGGATATAATTGTGAAATAAAAATTACATAAAGATGTATACAAATAAATTAGTAACAGTCGATTCTATCACTGTGTCAATAGGTTATTGTTTCAGCCAGATCAGATACATACACAATACGCATTGTGTTTGTAAAACCAGCCCCTTGTTTCCATCCAGTTACTACAACTACTGGATCACCGCTCTTGATGAATCCTCTTGCTTTACCATGGTTCAAACCGAACTGCACTCTAGCATCTACATCTTTTAACCAATCAGGGAGACGGTCATCTACAAAATAGTGAAATTGATTTAAATTTAATTTGGACCCATGTTATCTTACTAACTTTCGTATAAGATGGGAAGTAATGCCCTGTACAAATGGGCTTGTCTTGCAGTCTGAGCATTTCTAGTAACCGTAATAATAGGGCATCGAGGCCTATATTTCGAAAGAAGGTAGGCAGATCTTCCGGAGGATGTTATAACAATGATGGCTGCAGCTAAGCATTTCGAGGATGCTTCAACAGCAGCAATAGCAATGGTGTGGGCAGCATCAATTGGAGGAATCGCCTAAAAATGAATTTGCAATGTCACATACAAGATTCATCAAGTAGTTTGTTTTACCAACCTTAACGGCTAAATCTTGGAATAATCTCCTTTGCCAGATAGCAGCCTCCGCTTCCTTGCAAATATTAGCCATGGTTAACACGCACTGCAACGGGTAATCTCCTTTAGCAGTCTCTCCTGATAACATAACACAATCAGCGCCATCCAGGACGGCGTTAGCGACGTCTGAACTTTCAGCTCTAGTTGGACGTGGCTTCTTAACCATGGATTCCAACATTTGGGTGGCGCATATGACAGGTTTGCCGAACTTATTGCACCTGGCAATCATTGCTTTCTGGGCCAAGAAAACTTTTTCGGTCGGTATTTCGATTCCGAGATCTCCACGGGCAACCATGATACCGTCTGAGGCCTGTATAATCTCATCTAAGTTGGTCATGCCTTGCTGGTTCTCGATCTTTGAGATGATAAGAATATTTTTGCCTCTTTCGCCTAAGATCGATCTAATTTCACTAAGTGCTTCAGCATTGCGGATGAATGATGCGAAGATCATGTCGACCTCCTGTTCTACACCAAATTGGAGGTCCGATTTGTCCTTTTCGGAAACGGCAGGGAGATCTACAGCGACACCTGGTAGATTGACGCCTTTCTTGCTTCCCAACATTCCGCCATTTTCAACAGTGCAAGTTAGGACTTGACCTTGAATATTGTTGCAGATCAAAGATATCAAACCATCGTCGATAAAGATGCGGTTGTCTACTTGGACGACTTTATTGATATTATCGTAGTCGACGTACAGCACCTGGGCACTGCTCTTCTCCATGTAAGCCTTATCAGTTGTTAACTTGATTACATCGCCTTTCTTAAGTTCGACTTCAGCAGAACCGCCCTGTATAACATTAGTACATTTTAATCTTATTGCAATAATTCAATCAACTGGAATACAGAGTGTATTCAAAATATGAAACGTAAATGTAACATGATACTTCAAAACAACTTCCAGTCAACTTCTGAAAAATTGAATTTCCCAGTTTATACGTTTCCTATTTCAAGGACACCTATTTTCATTCATTTCAGCTTACCCCTTCTAACAATCCCGTCCTAATCTCAGGTCCTTTGGTATCCAAAGCGATTGCCAAGGGATAGGTCATGCCGATCTTCTTGCTGTAATTAGCAACAGCAATACGAATGTTCTTGATCGTCTCGGCGTGGTACTCGTGTGTACCATGAGAGAAATTCAATCTAGCGATGTTCATACCGGTTTCCATCATTTTCTCGAGCATGGCTGGGTCGCGAGAGGCAGGACCTTAATTGAAAGAAGCAGAAAGCGTGTAGAACTGTCCAAAATTAGAGAAAATGCAAGGGAAGCAATTTGGATTTACCTATTGTGCATATTATCCCAGAGAGACGTACGAAAGACGCCTTGGAGTGAATATCGAGTGCGCACATGTGGTCCAATTGAGTGGTGGCCTCGGCAGCCTGCATTTGCAACGGTGGTACACCAATGTCAGCCATCTACGCAATAAAAATTCACAGTCAAAGTACTTTCAATAGGAAAACTTAATTCTAAGAACTTAAAAACGGAATATCTCAAGCAGTAGCGCTGAAGGTGATTCTTCGAAAGGATGAAACGTTACCTTTCAAAGCATTTTAATTGTTCAAAAGCGACTCTCAAAATTAAATTATAAAAGCTCAAAGTACCACTCCAAATTTACCGGATCCGTCTCGGCCTTATCGTAGATCGTTGTCCACACCATCTTAACACTTGGGGGTCTACTGCTAGAACGAGTCAATGTCAGTCCGGAAGGGTATTTTTTTCGACTAAAGTTGACCGTTACGTACGCAAGGCGCTGAGCATTTTTGGCAAAACTCCCACCGTTCCTAGTGGCCAACGCTCTAGCCACTATAGCGAGATGTTTGGTGACAGGGAGCACCATTCACAAATTGGTACCAGCAGATCACTGCTGGGATCGCGCTCTAGAAGTCGCGATTCGAAAATAGTAACGCTCATACGCAAATGTGCGAGCAACAAAGTATCGCACATCACGCCAAATTATTTCAAGTCAATTGAACTGTGGTTAGATGTGTAGTTATTGATTTCCTTTTAAACGAAGGAAGAAACCATAGAAGATACGGGGCGAATATCGCATTGCTCTTTAACGACGTGGATCGTGTGAGAAAAATTAAGTAAGTACGTAAAATTTCCACGTTATATTCGTTTATTTTGAGCCAAAAAAATTAATTGATGAATATAGTTCAGTGTGTGTGTGTGTTTGATGTTTAAAAATAGATAAGTATTGTTGCCAGGAAGATTGCTACAGATACAAAGGTAACGAACATGTATTTTGAAGAAACGATTCCATGTAATCGTTAAATTTTTTACGATATCCATTAAAGTTACGTTGGTAAACTTTTGGAAAAGTCTTCAAGACGCCTACACTACATAACGTAAGTGGAGACAACAATTCAATGAAAGCGATCAGTATCATGTGATCGACTTTTATGCGTGTATTAAGAATGTGCTCTTAGAATATAATCATATTTCTTTAATTGACTCGTATAATCGTTTAAACGATTATGCGATTGAAAAAATTGTTGGGATAAATTTCTTAAGGGACATGATGTAAACATGATGTTCAACAAGCAACAAAGAATTGGATTGGATAATTCGACTCCTTCGTGTATTTTCCTTGCATATTATATATAAAGTTCGGCACTTTACGTGCGTTTCACGAAATTAGCAAAGGCTATACAAACAGGTGTCTATTCGTCTCGTAAGAAAGGGTCCGTGTCCGTGTTTAATTATGTACATTGCTCATCGGAAATAGACGAGGAGGGCGAAGTTTCAGCGAAGGATTCAGATATTTCCTATAATATATATTTATGAAGGCACGTCTACAGATGCGTTGAGTTGCTTCAGAGATTTTGATTATGCAAATATAACATCACTAGGTGTGGAATGCTCGTTTTCTGAATATATTCTTCACGGTGGATACGTTTTGCAGAAATGACTGCGGAAACACACCCAATGTTGAAAATATACAACCGAGCTTCTCCAGTGTGTCAATTCAGGGAAGACGTTTAAAATCAATTCTATTTACACGTACAAGGGTGCTATAATATGTGCTATTCTTATTTTTCGTATGTTTATGCAATTGCTTTCATAGCAGAAAATCAAATGCAGATTTCATCCTTCAAGATAGAATAAATCTCTTTACTTCTACGCTTACATAGATAACAAGGTCGTCTCGCGTCTCCATTGCATCGCAAAGTCTAATATGTGAAGCATAAATTTCCGCATATGTTTATTATTAATGACCACTCCCACACCGACGCCTGTGAAGCGCACAGAAAGTGGCGAACTTTACTCCATCACTCATCGCCGCTGGTCTAAGGAAAGCGATGCTCACTTCAAATAGATGTTGAAATTATAGGCGTTAATTAAATTTTTAATTCAATAAGAATGTTTATCTGCATCACTTTATATTTAATCTAGTAAAGAATGACACATTGTAAATATAGGGAAATGTTAACAAAACCTTTTTTTTCTATTTATATCTATTTTTTGAAAAATACATATGAATGGGATGTTCCATTAAAAAAAGAATTAAGTAGCATGGATCAAATATTGTGATGATTTAGATCGTGTAAGGCAGAGTAGAAACGAAATAACATGTACACTTGAATATAGTTTTGTGTCGTCTCCGAACCATGCACTAAGTGTATACATATATAAAAATATCATATGGTACCTTTGATTAAAAAAAGCAAACTAGATGAATAATACTTGTTTCTTAGACAAATGGAGAACACCGAAAAATGGGCATAAGTTGGATAAGAAAACATTTAAAAACATAAAAAACCAAATCTCCTGTTTTTGAAACTTATCTTTGTGAATTTTTAGTAAAACCGACATAAAAAAATAATTACTTATTACAAGATAGATTTAATTTTTTAAATAAGACATAAAACATATAAAACCTTGTTTTATTTAATCACGTTCATATACCGTGCATTATAACAATAATCGTAGTAGTTTTCCAACCTTTAAAGGACCTTGAAAAATTACAACAATAGCACATCTCGCATTAGATACAATCAAACAGCCGCAACATAAGTATACTCATCGAAAATATTTTTACCGGTACGTAAAGATCTACTTACTTTGAAGAAATCGCACATCTTCGTTAAAAAAAAAAACTACAGTTCTTTGAACTTCGACTTAAGTTAAAGATCGCCTTCTACACCGAACTCAACTAAACTGGCGAAAATTTTCAAATCGCCTTCAATTTAAAATACCGCAATACACCGATGATCTATCGTAGTACTTCACGTGATTTTGATCCGTTTGCAATAACAGTTAAGCGAAACGAATGCACCTCCTACTAAAGTACCGATGAAATACATATCATGAGTAATTTAGTGGTTTAATACGCTTAAAAGATGTAAGTTTGTTGTTCGAGTGCCGTAATTAACAAATGATTTTGATAGATTTCTTGCTAGTGCGGAAAGGACAATGCTAGGTAAGGTGTTGTATCAATTATTTAGAACAAATTGTTTGAAGTTAATTGTTTTGATGTAACTACTTAAAATAGGCAATAAAATAAAGAGTTTGCGGCATAAAAAAGTAATAAGGCGGTTCCTTCAAAATTTGCAACATATTAAAGAAAACCAACACATGGATAAAGATTTTTGTGCGTAGTAATTAAAGTATAGTATAAGAAGTATTAAAAATCCTAAACTTTCCACGATGAAAATTATGGATATTTAATAGGTGATAGTCTACTTGCTAGATAAAATAATTAGCATATTCTATTTCGTTAATCTATTCAACTTAATCAGAATTATCTCTGCTTGAGTGTCTAATCTTGCCATATTTATCGATAGGACTTGTAACATTTATTACATAAAAAGTAATAATGTACATATATAATATAGCATAATAGGTACATCGAGAAGATTAACGATTAAAAAAAAATAAAAAATTAGAAAGTTATTGAAATTATCGAGTTGTCTAAATAAATTCAAATTACACCGGCAATAAACATTGAATAGGTCTAAATACGTAACAATATAGAAAGCACTGAAGAGTATTACCTGAAAGACCGCACCTTCCAAACTCATGTTTTATGTAAATTATAAAATTTCACCAATGTAGGGTAAAGTGTTCGGTGGAGAAATTCAAATGGAGTAAAAAGGACTTCTGACAAATGTCACTGCAACTTATGGAATGATATTGAAATGTTATTGGCTATGACAAATCAGCATGAAACATTTCCAAATTTCCATAGTACTCATTTTAAAACAATACCTTATCGGAATAATCAACAAATTTATGAAGGCAACTATTAACATTTTTTTTTTTTTTGAGAACGTATTTTTACATGGACGTAGACAAAACTTGATCAAGAGGGAGAGGCAATTAGAGTTGACATTTTGGAGATATTTACTTGATCGGCAATAAGAAACGAAAGTGAAATTATTTCAGAGACTTAGGGAACTCTATCTCCTTCTGGCTACGCCTATGTATTCTTCTGTTTATTTTAACAACCGATTTGTTTCAGATGGAAGGTAGCACAATGAAAGGATAAAGTAACCACATCTAGCTGATATCTATATGATTTACATTTTGATTATTGCTTTAAAACAATAAAACTTTCCAAGTTTAATTTTTGCAAGTTTACGAAGATTATATTGCTTTAAACCTGAACATTATACAGATAAGCAAATTTGTGCAACTCTTATCCGGACAAGATAAATATATTATTAAAAAATTTGTCCCCATTTGGTTGTCTACACTATTCTGTTTCAGGTTCGTACACCTAGATCATCATTTCAATGCGTGATAAAGCAATAATCTCATTTAATCGGGGTTCACTCCAATTAGCCAATAAGATATTTGATTTATTTTTACTTTTGCTTGTTATAGTATTTTTAGTATTTGCATTAATATGTTTGTATCATGTTTTTAACGCCTGATTTTTCCGAATGAATACGTTTTCTATAAATACCCAGGATGAAACACTCAAGATACATTATTATTAAATTTACAAATAATATAACTTGAAAGAATTTGAATTTTGTAATAACAAATATTTTTAAAACGCATTTTATTTGTTGAAAAAAAGATTTTTTAAGCTTTTCTAAAGGAATACATGGTAGATTCACTGTTTCCCAAATTCAAATTTTAACACGTAAAAATTAAACCAATATATTGACCTTATTAAAATAAATAAATAAAAGGTATTTATTAAAAATATAAATAAAATTATCCAGTTAGAAAACAAAAATGAATGTCTTGCTGGAACTTCAAAAAAAATTCAATAAAACTCAAGAAATTTGGGCGTTTCCAAATCAACCAGGTAGCCGGATTGTTTGGTATATTCTTTGTCTCATTTAAAACAATTTTCGATGGGAAAACTTACCGTTTTTCAACAAAGTTTCTTCTTACAGAGCACTACGAAAATGCAAGTGTGGTTATGTTCGAACTGCTGGAATACGAGGTTACGTCAATGTGAGGTAGAATAGAATGAAACTAAGGACAAGGACAAGGAAAGGTCATTCAGAGGTGTATTGCAATTTGTAGATCACCCGTAAAAGCTTGATAGGTAGTAATTGTAGTTTATTCTGTATTTTAGATAAAAGATAAAGTAATAATAATGAAAATAATGGAATAGTTTCAATCGATCCTTTAATCTGATTCCATTATTTTCGTTTGAAATGATAAATAGATAATTAAATAAATCATTGAATTGGGGGTAGTGCTTTCTGGATTTTTACCTTTAATTTTAGATTAATAACAATCCTCTCTCATGAAAAAGAAAAAAAATCCTCTATAAAATATTTCCAAAATTTTTATAAAATTTAATGAAATAATAAAACCCTTTCAATATTGAATCTATAATAGAATTTGCTTCTATATAAACAAAGTTTTTCGTTCTATCATTACACGCATTTAAACATGATACTTCCACACAAAAATTATACGAAAACTTACATTTTGCGTTCGAACTACAGCCTTCATTTTTTTAGTTAATTGCACTTTGCCACAAAAACACTTCCAGATGAAATATTGCAGTTAGAAAGATGCTATTTTCAATAAAACAAGATATGTTCCGACACAAAAGTTATTCAGCTCTTAAGAAATGAAGTTCTATCTTTACTAGCTGTTGCAGTAATTCAATTTTCTTATCGGCATTCCGGCAGATATGCAAAAGTAACTCAGTAGTCGGCGCAGAATCTTGACCTCTTAAGTGTTGGTTTCGGTAGTCAATGATATTTGTAGGATATTGCTAATAAATTAAAATAATTAATTGTTTCTTCTTTTATTAGTGTAAATTGTTCCATCAATTTGTTTTGTACACTGAAAAAGTCTCAATAAAGCATTATTGAAGTTAATTTTATTATTTTAGAATTGTTTCAACTTTTCTTGTTTTCTAGGGGTCATAATGCGTTACCGCAACTGTTCATCTCCAATTTTAGTTTCTAGAGACTGTTTTAGACGTCACATAATTCTATGCACATATTTATGCTTAAATCGGCAAATTAACAAGGGAAAAAATTAAATAGGAACTACACGGGTACACGGTACACAATTAAAAGGATCTTTAGACAAATATAGAATTTAAAAATACAAAGTCTGCCGTCGTGTAAAACAACCTTAAATGTATCAAATTCTTTAAATAGTGCCTAGAAACTTATGATGCCAAATACCTTCTCTCCTGTAGCTTTATTTGGGTCTTAAAACTAACATGAATATAAGAAAAAAAGGGAAAATGTATCAACGAACTTTAAATTGTTAGATAAAAAGTATCAATAAAGCTTTATTTTTTATTTCGAATTTTCCGCCGTTTTTTAGGCATTTCTATATTTTACCCCAGTTCTATTTTTTCTAAAATATCAATAAAATAACTTTGAGGATAAATGAAGTAATTTTGGAATTTACGTTGCTAAATAACTATTTTTCCTAGAACTGTTTGGATCTTAAAACTACGAGGGGAAATCATATAATCAGCAGGTTGCTTTTTAAATTACTTCACAGTATACCTGTAGTGACTAAAAAAAAAACAATTAATCGTAATAACCTTTCCTGATGTTAATTTAAATGTAGCTTAAAAAGTTCAAAATCAGCAGTTACTATATATCCTTTTTATTATTGCAAAAAATAGGCTATTATATACTTTAAATCTTTAATCAGAATATTCACATAATTTCTTTTAAAATTTAAGAAAAGGGAGGTACGTCACAAAAACAAAATAAACACATCATCCAATTACTTTTACAACTTATCTAAATTTTACGGTTGATGCATGGACTGTCTATGGTGTCTTCTCAGCGAACTTTTGTCTGTAAATGATTTGTCACAGTCTCTACACTTAAAAGTCTTGCCTGTATGCGTCACCAGATGACGACTTAAGCCGGAGGCGTGGCAAAACACCTTAGGGCATAGAGTACAGTAGTGTAACTGAATATCGGAAGGATGTGGATTTAGATGTGTCCTTAAGTGTACTCTTAGAGGTTCTTTCTGAGTGAATCCCTTTGGGCAATGAGGGCAATTATAAGGTTTTTTCCCAGTATGCGTCATATGATGTCTCAATAGGATTTCTTTCTGTGCAAAACTTTTCTGGCACAGCTCACATTGAAACGGTCTTTCTCCAGTGTGTATTCTTTCGTGTCTTATCAATGCCGAACGAGTGGGGAACCATTTCTCACAAATCCCACAGCTAAATCCACGTTGCTGCATATGCACCGAAGCATGCCTTCTCAATTGGATTCGCCTCGCGAAAGTTTTCGGACAATCAGGACATTGGAAAACCTTCAATTCACCATCCTCATTGAATTCAGCGGGTGTTTCGGGCAGCGTTGGCAGCAATTCTTGATCATCTTCGGTCATTAGTTCCATTACAATCACGGAACCATCTTCGGTCGTCACTTGAACCTGCGTGGGTTTCCCTGGCTGCTGATCAACTTTCATTTGAAGTTCTCCTGATAAATTAAGACTGGGATGGGATGCTAAAGTATTTTTAACAGCTTCAGCTATTGCTTCAAGATCCTGGTCTTCAATTTGATCCTCATCCATGCCTGCATGAATTAGTATATTAGAATTAGAAAAAGAAATTGTATAAAATTGAGAATACCTTGACTGTCTTCTAATATAAACACATTTTCTGAATCTGCGTGCTCTGGTTCGATAACCTCCTTTTTCAATTGAATGGTATCCAAAGTGCATGCTTCCTTGTTTTCCTCCTCAGTTTCCGCAGGCAAGGTTATACTTTCTGGATCGTCTTCAGGGTCAGGATCAATCTCTGGCTGTATATATGTTACCTGCGTTACTCTAACTAGATCTTCCTCAGCGCCAACCTCGGTTACAGCATTATTTTCGGGACTAGGAATTGGAGCAGCATTGCTAACAAGTTTCTCAGATTTTTCTGTTGCAACCTCCTTTTCGATAACTGTCTCAGCAACAAATGGCCCATCATCAATAGTGCTTTGTAATAATTTCAAATGCTGTCGTAATTTCAAGTCGGAACTCTCACATTTCTTACGGAAGGTATACGATTTTTCCAATTGGTATCGGCATGGGTGACATATTTTATCGGGCAAGCCATCACCTTCAAAAACCTACAAAATAGTATGGATTTGAAAACATGTTTGTTCACCTTTGCAAAGGGGAATTAGATAAACCATAAAATGCAGTGAGAAGTATTGGAATTGTTATAAAAGTAAAAGAATTATTGCATCAAGAAAAAAATGTAAATTGAAATCTTAAAGAAGATTTTGTTAAATTTGTCAACCTGAGGGGTCGTTCAACTCAATTGAAACACCGAATCTTCAATCGTACGTGAACGTTTTAACATAGGTGCACCCCGACAAATTAGTGGTAAAGTTACATCTCCGTAAATTACCTCGAGTGCGACGCAGGCCATAATTCTAAGCGTAAGTGGTACGGGCTCATCGTTATTGAAAATCGGCACCAGCTCATCTTCTTTTGCCATGCACAAACGGCACAGCTCGTTCAAATCCAATATCACCTCCTGGTTGTCGCCTGGTTTTTTCCGACTGTATGTTTTCATGATTGTTTGTAGAATATTGATAAACTAGCTCCCTATATTGCCCTTGCGTCACTTCACTCGGGCCGCAAAAACTGACGCGCTCACTACTTTATCGTTTAATTATCGACGGACGAGACGGACATGACAGTTTTTGGTCGCGATAGAGCGAAACAGTTGCGCCGCATCGGTAATGCAGCGCTCTCTATCTGCAAAATGTTTGACTCCTGCGGATTGTTAGCATTTGATTGGTCTGCTAGAAAAAAATCCGGTAAATAGCGGGAAGATCAATTTAGAAATCTTAATGGTTATTACTATTATTTCTTGCGGTCAGTTAGGTAAAAACCTAAAATGTCACGGGTTTTCTTCAGCCAATCAATCTTGCGAAATATTGGAAATTGCTGAGAAGTTTCAACAACCATATTAAAGCTGCTTTTAATTTTCATTTCTGAAAATTAATTATATTTTTTTGTTTGGATTCAAAAACCAAGGTAGCTAATTTGATATAAATAATACACTCATTGAGGTGGGGGAATAACAAACCGACAAACAATATAAAAACATCGGCAACCTCCGCACCATACAAGTTTAATTAACTATACAATAATTAATCCGGGACGGCCGTTTCGAGTTTCTTTTATTCCATCATTTATTTTTTTCAACAGACAAATATTTCGTAAATATTGTATGTAATGATTTAAACACAATAATTATGAAATCTACAGTAAAGATTTGGTCTACGTTATAGAGTTCTAAAAATATTTTCTGGAATTATTTTGAATCATTTTCAAAAATTTATCCCTGTTGGCATCCCTGCAAAATTTCTTTAATAGACCCTTCTTTCTTTGACATAACAGTCATAACTGTGTTACATCAAGATACGCTGCTCACCTCTCAAAAGTACAGTAATATTTTTTTGTTTTAATCATTTTTAAGTATTGTTCCATATTGTGTTTAAATAATGAATTATTAGCTAAATAAAGTATATGTGGGTAGATTAATTTGAAAGTTAATTCGAATTTTCAAACGTATAAAAGACGTCCTATACCAATTTAGCAGTGATTCATTTTTTTTGTAATATGTAGTAAAGATCCCAGTTAACAAATACTTTTTTCTAGGTGAAAATGTCACACAAGCTAACGCCAGAGATCAAATTAAAACGATTTCTTTATTTAAGTAGCGAAGATTCAGTGTTTGTTTCTGGAAATCCTGAGAAGCATGACTATTACAACATAGAAAAGCTAACATGTGCATCTGATTTACTTAAAGATGATTTCGAAAAATCCAAGGACTTCCTCACAAATCTATTTGTAAATGCGGAAAGTGATCATGCATTACCAAGAAGAGAAGCATTATTTTTTGCTCTAGCTTGCCTTATTACAAATGAGAATGCAAAAGATAATCAACGGCACTTCTTATACAGTCTTGTACTTAACATGTGCAGAAGTAATGAGGATTTGTTTACATTCATAAAATTTCTATCAAAAATCAAAAAGCCATTTAGCAGCGGGGTCACCAAGATCGTTTCCGCATATTATTTACGGCAAGATCCCACAGATTTGGTAAAATGCGTACTCGAATCAAACAGCTACCATGGATGGACCCATAAGGACCTAATAAAATTAATCCATTGCAAAACCGATAATCAAGGTAAGTACTTGTCAATTCTTAACTTAAAATAATAATGCAAGGACTTTTAGCAATTGAGGTCATAATAAAATATATCCTTTATGGTAAAAAAAAGGCAGAGGAAGCTGCTGGAGGCGATCCTACAGCTTTGAAAGCCATTAGCTACATACAACAGATGAAAGAATATAAGACTTCCAATGATGCGCATAAGGTTGCTGAATTCATTCCTGCCTTGAATATTAAACACGTTTCGCAGATTCCACAAAATTTTATTAAATCGCAAGTGGTAAGTTATATTGTTTTTATATTAATTTAATTAGAAATAAAACTATTTTTATAAAGCTTACTTCTTATTATTATCTTATAATGATATACAAGTAACTTTCAAAACATATAGGTTGTACAAGTTTTATATTTTAACTACAACTTTAATTCAGTTTCTTACAAGACTTATCTTGCAAGCTGGTACAGGAAGTATCTATTTAAAATTTGGAAAATTTTATCACTTTAGATGAATTAATTCCAATTATTGCCCCAGAAATATGTGGCAATGTTTGCAAAAGTTGAAATTTGTTTCCAACTATGTGAACTGAGCAAATTTTTATCACATGAAATAAACTTTTTGCCAAATAATTAATGTGGAAAATTAGTTTGGTTAACCTGATAGTTGTTAATATTCAAAAATCGCCAAATCAATTTAAATTAAAATTTTTTTTTGAAAATTTGTTGCATCAAGATGAGAAAGGTATAATTGGAAAATGCCGTAAAAACCTATTAATTAATTATTTATATTTTGGAAGCATTAACACCTTGACTTATATGTCTTTGTTGTCGTTGTTTCAATAAAAATGCTATTAATTTTTTTTGATTCACTTAATTTAGAGATTTTGTTTTTGCTCAATTGCAATATCTTTATTTAGGTATGGGCAGCTATTATTCCACAATTATCCCTGAATGAGTTAATTGCAAGCTTACCAAAACTATATCGAATGGGTTTCTTAAAATCAGGACTTATTCAAATGAAGGTCGTCAATATTCTTTGCAACAAAGAGGCTATTCGAGCATCCAACCTACATCCAGTGGAATTCTACATTGGTCTAAAGAACTTTGAAAAAGGAGGAAAGTATGTGCCCATAACACAGAAACTCGTTTTATTTATAGTTTTGTAAATTAATTAAATAAATGCGTTTTTCTAAATTTAAGACCTAAAGATCCTCATCTGATCAAGTACCTTGAATTAAAAGAAGATGTGGAAGCCAAGATATTAGCCGACCCCGAATATAAAAAGCCAAATTTTGCTCATCAGGAACCTCCTAAATGTTCACTTGTCGTAAATGCTCTTCAAAGGGCATTGTCTAGTTCTTATGGAAATCTAAAGCCCGTCAATAAGAGAATTCTGATAAGCATTGATGCCAGCGAGAAGATGAACCAGCCTTGCTTGACGACTAAGAATGTCACTTGTTTGGAAGCATCTGTTTTCATAACCTACTCCCTATTTAAAGCGAATAAAATTGTTAGTGTTGTTGTTTTCAATGGAACCAGTGTCACACCAGTACTACTAGAGAAAAGTAGGTGAAACTCATGTATTTTGATTGCTAATTGATTAATTTGAGTAACAAATTTTGATCATTTCAAAGGTTATTCTTGGAATCAATAGGGTAATAGTCTTTTTTTATATATGTAGATATAACGTTGGAACATTTTTATAAGAAAGTTAAAGAAGCTAAACATAGCGCTGCTGTATGGAGTGCTCCACTGAAATGGGCTGCTGAAGAGCGTAAACCCTTTGATGTTTTCATTCTTATGGGTCTTAGATCCAATCTTCTGGATCTGCCGAAAGAACTTCGCGAAATTGATAAACCAAAGGAAGCTTTTAGCAACTATATGCAAAAGATGAACTTGCCTCATGTTAGGTAAGAAGCACTTAGCAAAAAAAGCGTCTTAATCGAATCTCCACTTTGATTTCAGGCTAGTCGTGTGCAGTTTGAGTGTGCATAACACATATTTTTCGGACGGTGCTACCAATATCTTGGACATCTGTGGTTTTGACCAGAATGTTCCAAATATAATCGATACTTTTTGTAGGAATCTGTTCTAGTAGACGCCCTACGGTTGATAGCGTTTTCATTCTTTTTGTAATATCTTCAACATCAGAAAATATTGAAATTTAACACATGTGTTCATATAATTAATGATATAATATATACTGAAGGCCACAGACATTGACTATTCGTGTTAGTAAAATAGGTTGGTTGTTAAACGAAATTTAACAAAAGGAACAAAAAAAGCAACTATCAAAATATTTACGAGGTCTCTTACAAAGAAATGAGAAACTTTTCAAATTCTGTGATTGTAATACTCTTTTAGACTTTTCGAATAAATAAGAAAAATAAAACTAAAGAAAAACAGAAAAATGTCAAAGAAAAAATACGTTTACTTTAAACTTTGTTTAGTACTTTATAATAATTTTAATGTGATTATTATTTATGTTGCTGCTGCTCAGTGAGTCAAAAAAAATCATTAATCCTTTTGATTATGTAGGACTACATAGCTTCTTTTTTTATTTTATCATATCAATATATTTAGCTAATTGTCACTAGCTAGTTTTTTTTTATGTTGGCAGTACATTATTTTCAGGTATTAAAATTTCATCACCGGTTTTCGATTGTTTTTCTTATTTTAAGTATATAATTCCATTGTTACGTTTGATTTCTCATCACTGCATTTCACAAAGGACCTTTCGGCATTTAGAGCTGCTTCCGCATTTTTAATTTAGTTACGATTTTGAGAATCAATTGCTGAAAGCTCAACTTATATGTACTCCGACATAATTTTGCACGTTGTTCCCTTGGGTTTTCTCAAGTTCTAGTGTAATCGCTTCTAAATGTAAGTGCTGTGAAAATTGGTGATGTTTTGTCCCACTATCGAAGAAAAATTAATTTAGGTATTGTTATATCCATACTACACGCTATTACGACCACTGGATGTCACCCCTACGCAATATTGTTTTGTTTTTTCTTATTAGTGTAATTTCCTATGTTGTTAATTACTAATATTAGCTAACCGATTAATTAATTAATTAACTAAATATGTAGGCTAATTGTTGTTGACTCTTATTAATATTTATATGAACTATAGTGTGATCAATTGAAGACTTATGAGATTCGAAATATTTAAAGGTTTGTTCTTAAAATTGCATAATGCGTAAAATTTCACACAATTGCTAAACTTATAAAACGCTAAAATTGCAATTTTCTGAACACTCTATGCGTCCAGGGGGATTTCCGTGGTCGAAATTGTAGGTGATTATGTTTCAGGTAATATCGCTTTATTATATAAATGAACTATAAAATAGGTACAAACGACTTCACTTCCCGAAAAATATATTTTTTTTTATAAATATAAAAGATATACCTCTCCCGCCGCTCGCTAAAGCGTTTAAAACGATATAAAACAAAAATAATAAAAAAATAGAACGATAATAACATAATAATATGTATTCAGACGAATTTTTGAGTATTTTTGTAATATATCTATTTATATTGTGAATTAATTGAATTCTTTGTTGTTTTTTTTTATTTTCTAACACCTGCAAACAATAAAATACATGCTGGACAAATTTTCTGTGTTATAATCTTTATATATGTAAAGAACAAGGAACATCTAAAAGTAGCTCCGTAATCTAGCATTCGATATTGCCTACTATTTATCCAAATTAATTAAAATTAACGCTTAAATGTTCCTTTTTATAGTGAGTTTGTTTAGATGTTGGTTATTTTCCAATCAAAACAAAAACCTTGCCAACATTTCAAAACTGTCATTTTACCTTAGCAAGAGCAATTGCAATTGATAATTGCAATATCGCGGTATGTCGATATAGTATGTTATATCGAGTGCATAGACATTAGTGGGCGTATCTATTGCCTTAAAATGCCTTCAGGATTCCACATCAACACGTTTTAAGCTGAGATCTGTGATTTGAACTTATATTAATTACTCTACGGGTGTAAAGGTGCTTTGAACTTCTGCGTCATAAAAGACACCGAATTAGCGGTAGAAAGCCCAATCATAACTATATTCAGTCACAGGCGATTTTACAGGCTATCAAGGCCTACACATACGAATCTGACATGATTCACGAATGTGTACAGAATTTAAAGCAATTAGGACACAAAAATCATGTTACTTTGCGGTGGATTTTAAGCTATCAACGGATTGAAGGGAATAAAAAAAGAAGTTGCCCAGAGAAGCAGTGAATCCTTTGTCGGTAATAACCCATTACAAGAGAACCATATCAAACGAGTAATTGATACATGGAAGGACAATCAAAAGACCACGTACTGGGAAAATGTTTCAGGACAAAAAGAGGCGAGCCTGATGCATTTACATTAGGCTCCCCTAAGACAGCATAAATGGTGCTATTGTTGGGCGAAGGGGTCCTTAGGACCCTTGGCGGGATGTCCGATAGATCATAGAGCCCTAAAGTATCACCTATACAACCTAGGAAAAGCTGAAGATCTATCATGTATGTCAAGAAGATGCCATCAGTCACCTTCGGCAACAACACTTCAGTAAACTAAGTTTCTCAAAAGATGGATCTATCAGAGTTACAGTGACTGCCATAGTAATACTGATACTAGTTACACTTGGTTGTGTCAATACAATTAAGTCCCTTGTATTGTTACTACGCTTACAATTTGAATATTTCTTGTTTTATAATTGATAAATATTGAATTTAAATAGTGTCATTTGCATCTCTTAACTGTACTGGATACTATTTCAGAAATAAGTCTTGGTTTACCCAGTTTCAAATTTGAATACCGCGCTCGAATTCCTACCTTATCGATAACGTCACGCGACGACGTGTGCGCCATCTGATGCGAATCGTTGATCATTTATTTTTATAACCTCGCGATCGCCGTTGCACTCATCGTGTCGTGCAATAAATTCCCCATAAAATCACTAGCGGTTCGCGGATTTGGTAAAGTTTTTTTCGACGAGCAACAAGGTTACCGCGTGTGCGAAGGGTGTGTGCCCCACGAAAAAGCGCACAGCAGCCGGAAGCAGAGCGCGAGCGTGCGCTACTTTTGATGTGGTTGATAAAGTGGATGATTTTTCGATAGCGCCGAGGACAATTTCGTGTCGTACAGCACATAATACATAGGAAGGTACGTAACGTACGTCATAAGTTAACAGTTGGCATTCTTCTTCTTAATCAAACGCCATTTATATTTGTATATATGTATTGTATGCCGGCTATTTTCTCTATGTGAATCGATTTGTCGGTGGGATTTTTGCGTTTTTTTTTTTTTCTCATTTATTTTATACGTTCGAACTGGTAGATTCTACCTATGCTATTTGTAGAGACAGAAAGGCATTTTAAAGCGAAGGAATAAGTAGAACTCGTACGGGAACAAACACTAATCCAATTAGTGTATTTTCCAGTCAAAGTAAGCTATTCCAGTTACTCTATTTGCGTATAATTACAGTACCTGCTTGCACATATTCCGATTGTAATTTTATTTGAGGGTCATACTTATTAGCATATCGAATGGCATTCATCAAATTTCTCGTATTACCAATAGCTCGCTTTTGCTTGATAACTAGCTATCACATTTTCTGTTCACTCGATTTGTTTTGCTCGAAAATTAACGTTACCTGTTGCAATGTAAAAGCTATTAAAGTGAAACGATACCGGACTATTGTTAAGGCAAACGATAAGGTACTGTATTATAATCTCGTTAGGAATAAATTCCTTAACAACCATGTAATCTGATAATAATTTTCTATTAAAATTTTATGTAATATCACCTCTATATTTGGAAATTTGCATATTCAGGAATGTGAAATTTTTATCTTTTTATGATCATGGTTGGCATGACTGATATCTCTTCTTTGGAATTACTTGTTTTTTTTTTGCTCCAAAAATTCTCAACATATTGTTCAGATGTTTTCCATTTTTGGTATTCATCCTCACGAAAGGCGTTCATTTAAAAATATGTACAGTAGATGGAAGTTGTATTTTTAATTTTTTAATATCATAATGTTGATAAACCGCTGCTTGATAAACTTCATGTCATATTTTTAATTAAAAAAATCTTGCTTCGTTAGTACTTTTATATTCATGGTATAAATGAATTTTTATATACAATAAAACCTCAATTCAGTGGAACTATGTTATTTTATTTTGTGTAGCTAATTTAACAGCAATCGTTTTATGGCTGCTAATTTATCTCTGGTTGTTAAATTTTGAATTTTGATCTAATTTTTTTTATTTCCAGGTGGAAGTAAAATAAACCGCAACCATGCCAAAATCTGTAAGTATTAACAAAATTTTTAAACCGTTTTGGGACGGTTTTTTTTTTGTATTAATATCTTAATGAAGCCGTATATAACAGCTACTTGTCTTGTATTCTGTTCTGAACAATATATTTTAGGGTATCGTTTTATATATCCAAATACATTTACAAATTGCACTTTTATTTTTGAAATGGATCATAAAATTCTCTATTTTTGTTTGGGAATTCGGTGCCAAGTCGGTCTCGTATGTATTGTAAAGAAAATAATCGCCCATAAACGCGAAACGTAGTTTTCTACAGAGATTTCTGAATGAAATAGTAAAGTAAATAGTCTTTCCATTGATTCAAAATAAAAATACAAGGTTTGATAGGAGTTCAACAATTTGACATGGGCGTAGCTAGAATGGGGTTAGGGGAAGTGGAGGGGGGGATTAAAGTTGACATTTTGGAGACTTGTATTGTCGACGAGACGAAGATAACGGACGAAAATGAAATTATTTTAGAGATTTGGAGAGTCATGGCTCCGCCTTGACAATTTGAGATTTTTTTGACAGAAATTTGAACGGTGTTTGACAGAATAGTGACGACACTCATGGCATTTGTTTTTGTACTTTTGCTATTATGGATTTTTATTATACAGTTTGTATAATTATTAGAGGGGTTGGGTAACAAATACATTTACCTGTTTGTATTGTGTGTATTGTTTTAAGTTAAGTAATATTTAATGAATTATTATCTCCCAAAATTTCCGTTAATTCATACAGCTAAAGTTTAATGCTCCCTCAGAAAAAAATATGTATTAATAGGCGTTTCATGCTAAGTATATTAGGTGCTTTTTTTTTCTTTGATCTTTTTCCCATTGTATTACATCACTCCTATTAATTCCGTTGTGACTTATATTTTATTGTTGATGATTCAATTCTGTCAACATTAGTTTCCAGAATCCTTTTTATGGATTCTACTTAATACATACAGTGTTAACCAAAAGAATGGAACTCCTTGATTTCGACCAGTTAAATGTTGTTAATAACCTTTCTTTGAAATTGTATCTGTTGCGATAAATTCTATTTTCTTTTGTATATATGTGCCTTACTCATATCCAGAGCCAATATGAAGAATATATATATTAAGAAAAATATAAAGAAAAAAGAAAATACAAAAAAAAGGTTCAAAGAATTCAAACAATTGGAGTTTGTTAGGAAATTATCGCCGAAAAAATGAAGAGAGGACGTTGCTATTTTTTTTTTGTCAAGACATATATTAGATAATGACATTCTTCTTTAAGGTATCAATTATTCTGCACAAAAAGTGACCCACTCAAAATGTCCGGGCCTAGTCCCTTGTCCAAGTGTTTGAGTCAATATTTTTCGGGATGGAACAAGATTGTAAGGGAATAAGATTTGCTTTGATGAGATGTTTTTGCATGCATTGAAGGATCGTACTTACTGTTATTGTCTTTCGTTTTGCTCATTCGTTTGAGGTTTTTGAGGCTTGTAGATTGACTTACGAGACATCCCTTATACTAACGCGTTTGCAAGATATTGGTGCAATTCGCGTTAACTGATTAGGAACATGTTTTGTTATTGCAAACAAATATCTATATATTAATACTAGAGGTGGGTAAACCTGTAAAGTTGGTGTAGCTATTGCTAACTATTACTGCTATTTTAAAATAACAGTTAAAATTAGCAGCTAAAAGCAGCTGTCCGTTTTGTTTTAGAAAAAGACCGTTTCAATTAAATTCATCACGAACTTATTTAAATAATATTAAATTATTATTGTATGTTATATATTAAATGATCATTAGCAAAAAGTTATAATATAAAATATGTATTTACTTATTTTACAAATCTAGATAATTACTAATTAATTAATACATATATGTCCTTTGAAATATATAAGTATTGTAATAAGTAATGTATTATATTAAATATAAAAATAGGTTATTTTTTTATATATCTAGGTGCTGTTTTGTAATGTACATACTCGCCCATAGTTATTTTTTTTTTAATTATTCATTTGTCAAACTATAGTATTTTATTTATTATAATATATTTTTGTGTTTAATTTACCTAGTAAAGTCAATAAAAAGATTGTTATTTGATCAGTTATTATTTAATTAAAAAGAAGATAAAAGTGATTATATCTGTACTGTAGTACACTCTGCTAATTTTAGCTATTTTTCATTTCGCCCATTACTAGTGACTGTTATTTGTGTTTAATTTTTAAAAATGAGCAATTGCTATTTAGCAACCCACCTCTAGTTAAATATTGTTTTGAGATATGTGTTGTTTTAAGTTTAAATTCTGTGGTTGTGTTTGCTGTTTCTTGAGAATTGCCTATGTTTGGTTTGCACTTTGATTATTCGAGTAGAGTTCTGGTTTTTTTCGTGACGTAATCTTACGATTGCGGTTTATGCAATTGCTTGAATTTAATAAACATAATCAATATACACAGGGTGTTTTGATTATTTTTGTATTTTGTATTCCAGCAAATGTTTAAATTCGAAGATCTCTATTAATACTGAAGAACAATAAGAATAACGTGCTAACCGTTTAAATAAAAAAAAATTAAAAATTCTTAATGCACATACTTCCATTCTAAACGGAAGACAATAGAATGTGCCTAATATTTGAATAATAGGCAATGAGCCTGTCTATTATTTTGAACCGACGGAGCTTGACGATTGTGCATTGTTATAAATACGATATTGACATGTGGGCAATCACAAGCGGGCCAGGGTGATTGTCGTCTGTTCGTAGGTACAGTAAACAGGTATCGTTGGGATGGTTGCCGCACCTGTTGCTCTTGACTCTCATTGGTTAGTTGTTTCGTGACCGTTCAACAGTTGAATATCGGGTACCTACGCCGAAGCACCGGGTTATCCTGATCGCGTCCCTCGATTTTATGCTATATGTGAAAGTGATTCTTTCGAATTTAGAGTATTTAGCGTTAGTTTTTAAGTGTATTTAAAATATTTATTTGAAGTAGATCGAAACAGCCTATTTATCAAGATGGTTTCGGGAAAAACGGTACGTTTCATTTTTTTTTGTTTCGAGATCTGGGAACTTTTTAAATTTAACTGAATTTATGGAAGATTTTATACACTTCAATACACGCAATATAATTGTTTTAAACTTTAAACTAGATAATTACAACTATAGATGTATATAATTGGTGATTGCATTCGATGGAGTATTGGTTGGAAAACCGGATTCAGCTTAGGATGATAAATGGGATTTTATGTTTTAGACCGTAAAGGTGGAGTTACTGCAAGCCAATATCTTTCAAAGTATAAATTTCGATGTTATTGAACTTAACGGGCAGATTTTTGTTAATATCGAATTTCTGCTCACTTGATTAAAAACTTATAATAATTCTAAGAAAAGAAAATTAGCACCAATTACCTATTACATACAATTCCCAAGGTCAAAAAAAACATAAGTATCAATTTTACTGTTACGTGATTTCCAATGTTTTTATTCGATATGATCCACCAGCATAATTTCATTTCAAAAGCTTTGCGCGTACTTGAAACTTGGAATTTAATTGTAGAATCTTGCTGATTGTACAGTAGCACCGAAAGATAAGGTATATAATCAGTAATTATACGAGTTATGTGCGTATAGGAAGTGGCGTCCTTAGATAGTTTTTTTCTATTGGCATAGATAATTCCGATAATTGTGCGATGGCTTCTCTAAAATGTAAAAATAATGTCATTGGATTTGATGAAGCGGTGACCGAATAAATGAAAAACGTTGAGATAATCACGAGAATATCTTCTGAATCTATTTGAATCCAAATTGGTCACTATAGTGCGTTTCAGTAGAGAAGAAATAATATCATCTAAACAGTTAGCACTTATTAGTTTATATTAACAATATTGGTTGTTGCTAAGTGTTAATCAGTCACACTTTTCCTTAACGTTTCAATGTTAATAAAAAAAAGAAAAATAATAATTGAACTATCACCACACAAATAGATTCGTGTAAAACTCAAATTTTCGACAAGTTTTTACGCGATCATTAAGAAGAAAAAGCGTTTCTTATTCACGTAAATATCGCCAATAGATAAATATACAATAGTTATTTTCATTGGCGATTTTTGTTTACCTTAAAATGAGGAGAAATCTCAATGTTTTGTATGCGTTACGTGTGTCAATGTACAATCGTTTCTATGTACCGGACAGTTTTAATCAATTTACCTATTTAGATTTTTGCGATTGTCCGGCTACCTAGATTCGTAGACGGATTTACGGTTAAATGAGGCGAGAATTTTAATTATGTGGACGGGTATTATCTTCGTGAAAGTTATTTTAGTATGCGGAAGATAAGCTTCGCTAGGGTTCCTGGAATTTTACGAGAAGCCACGACATTTTAAAATACATTCGTTATTCTTTTATCGAACGCCAATTGTTAGAATTGTCAGAATTTCTAAGCAATGATATTGGCTAAGAGATATAAATGTTTAAATGTGAAATTAGAATAATGTATTCAGGAGAACCTTGTCACGTAGAACATCCGTTCTGTCAAATGTCAACTGTCAAATATCTGTCAAAGTATTCAGGTTACAAAATTTAGGAGGCTTCGGAAATTGATGTAAAAATATCCTTTTTATTCTTTCCAGATGAATGTGCGCGTCACCACCATGGACGCCGAGTTGGAGTTTGCCATCCAGCAAACTACCACCGGCAAACAACTCTTCGATCAGGTCGTTAAGACCATAGGTCTAAGGGAGGTCTGGTTTTTCGGACTTCAGTACACTGACTCCAAAGGTGATCTAACATGGATTAAATTGTACAAAAAGGTAAGTGTCTTTGCTGTTTTCCGGACGCAAAGTTTCAAACCTAAATTGCTAGGATAATTTAGGATAACTCCTTTGACATTTTTAATGCAGCTAGCAGTATAGCGTTGTGATATTGGAATCGAGTATAGCAATCGATCTGACCTATTTTAGTTGTAGAGATATTTCATTTTTAATACTTGTCACTCGAATAATGTATGTACTGATAAAGATAGCAATGTAGTTTAAAATCAGAATTTCCAATATACGTGATCATCTCCTCGCGGTTATATCGACATTGTAAAGGAGTTAAATCAGAATTACGATATGTCGATCAAGAGTTACATCATGTTAAGTTTAGTTCATGTTCCAGACCATCTTCTTTTTTTTTGTTTTTTTTGCATTACTTTGTTCTTGTAGTATTTTAAAGTAAAGCAGGCGTTAAATAGAGCGTTACAGTTACCACAAGTTTAGCGGTAGGTCGGATTCATAGAGTGAGAGAAAAAAATCGTTTAATCAAGCAAAAAATGCAAATCTAGATTCAAAGGTGCACACGTGTGTAAAAGGAAATAAGCATTCTTGGAAACGGATAGTAAAATAAATACAAACACCGATTGCCCCAAAAAAACATTTTCTAGTTAATCTAAAACCAACAACTAACTAAATTTTGAGTCACAACAGACATAAATATTGATTTAATTACGCATGAACCAAAACTAGCGCGGTCTCTTAAATTGAAGGTAAGTTAGATAGTGTATCTATTAATGTGCGGATCTGCATGTAGACTACCCGAATCATCTCTGTTTATACGAATCCGTATGTAACTTTGAAATTGTACCGCAGAGAGTCAGTTGATACGATACCGTATCGAAATCGATAGCATACTAGTATCCTACTGATGCAGGTATACGTAATAATATATTATTGTTTTATTCGATGAAAACTTAATTTTAATTTACTGCTTTTCTGCCAGATTATGTACAAAAAATATTAACAACTAAGCCGCCCGCATCCTTTTGTATCTCTCATTAGAACTTGAGTAGAACTAGCAGGGTGAGTCATGAATCAAATCATAATGAATTGCTCCGAATCTATTGGCTCCACGCGTATCGTTCCTTATGAATTTTTCATGTTGAGATGTCGTTAAAATAAGAATTATCCATCGCTAGTACAAATAGTCACGAATAAAGTTCGCCATTTTCCGTGCGCTTCAGGAAAATAGCAGAGACTAGAAAGGCTCGTGATGAATCACGTACTCGAATACTATGGCAGTTGAACACTAAGACACTTCACTATCACCTTTTGCCACAAACACTGAACTTTTTAGTATTGCTGATGTAGATGATAGCTTAGCTATCAAAACGATCGTACAGTTGAAGTGAGGTGAGACAGATTCGTGTTTTGTCGATTCTTGCGGAAACTAGTAGACAACACGAATCCGTTCTCATGAGACAAACAGTCTGTCTAGTCTCTGCTAATTTTGTGAAGCGAAAGGAAAATGGCGAACTTCAATCATGAATCGTCAGAAATCGGTACTTATCATATTATACGAATCCTTGATTTCAGCAGTTATTACTAGAGACGACAAAGGCAGGTGGAATTATTCCTTTCTTGCAACGACTAGATAAATTCGTGTCTATTCGCCTCATGAGAATGGATTCGTGTTACCTACTGGTGTGACAAAACACGAGTCTATCTAGTCGCTGCAAAAAAGGAATGGTTCCACCTGCCTTTGTCATCTCTAATTATTACCGTCGCTAGTCAAATCATTTTTTTTTTAATTTAAATTACGTAAAAAATATTTAAGAAAACTTCAGGCAATTTGTCTATGTGCTTCCTGTTCTGTCGCGTGTCATTTCCGATTTGTAACTTTCGATTATTAGTAGCAAACTCGACAAGCAAATGTTATCATTTCTGCACCGACTAATATATACACACACACACATATGTTCCACATATTTTATAACAAAAACCGACCGCTAACATCCGTTTTTGTTTTTTAAACGTGTTTAATAGCGCGCGACGGTTAATGACGTAATCCTATCTGTGTGTTTATTAAGATACTTAATTTTTCGTATGTACGTTGTCCTAATAAAAATTGGATCACATACTCTGCAGGAAAACTAACCATATAGACATAATGAAAACCACGCGTGACCGCGTGTTGGTTTATTTGAGATAGTTGGAGTTAGTTACCAAAAGAAACTGAAAGTTTTATATTTTCAGCAAGTTCTTTTCCAGAAGTAGGTCTACATGAATTTCAACTGTTTATGTGCAATTAATACGGTGCAGATCAACTGAAATGCTAAGTTCATATTGAATCATATTGTCCTCGACATATTTCTTCCACAGGTACGATTATGTAAGACGCAATGAGTAATTCGGTTAAAATCACTGAAACAGTCATAGTACGAAGTGATCTCATTCCAATCTATCCTGTAGAGGTCAAAATTTAGTACGGATTCCTATGAAACCTGATTGCAATTGTATTATGCAAAAACGAGTTAACTATTGGTAAAAACAAATCAATCACTACCACCAATCGTCAAACCGACGTTGACGTTCAAAGATTGCCATGAATATAAACGGAGGATATGACCTCCAAATACATAGTTTACGTTACATTCCTCCTACGATTTTCCGTGTGAATCACCCGCGTATCACGTCATGTGCATGTCCTGTTTGTTATTTTTAATATGCTGTAACGTTTTCGTCATCGTTATCGACGGATAGCCGGTATTTTAAAAACTTGGTTTGTTAACATGGCAATGTTGAAAACTGTGCTGAAATCACCAGCAGATCTGTCGTAATTCGTAATGAATATGAACCTACATATGTATAAAATAACCACGTTTTTGAATAAATTATCCAATTCCAAATTAGCTCTATGATGTCATCCATATAACAGCTGCTTTCTAGGTTTGAACCTTCTTGATTTATTTATCTTATGTTAAAAGTCTGTTACACTATCTTACAGCCTCGCTTGTTTCAAATAAGATTCTTATTTACATTTTTGTAATTGGTTTGCTGTTTGCAAGATAAGATTGTATAACGATCCCTGTACGAAGTTATAAAACCGCTTTTAAAATTCTTCGATAACAAACCAAATTATATTTGCCAGTTCAATATGTCCATTGGGTATACATTAAACATCACCTGATTCCAAGGTAGTATAATGACGACTATTTGCTTTAGACTGAGCAAATCTTAACGTACGAAGTTTACTTACACGATTTTCACTTGTTTAAAAACCTGAACAATCCACGATACTTTTAAGAACTTACAATGCCTTCTAGATTTCCAGTTAGTAGTTCTTTCTTTCTTAGAGGCTCACGGCTTGCCTGGATGCGGGTGCGTGCAGTAGACAGTGACTCAGCACACCCAGCTTCGAGTTCAAGGCCTACCATATACGAGAATTTTTCACGTGCTCTTCAATAAAGAAAAGGAATCGAATGCTATGTAAAGATTTCGCTTTAATAGATTATATTATGCATTTATGAATGTCGTTGAAATTAAAATTGCTCTTTACATTGGGTATTAAACTATTCCGGTAGCGTCTTAGACTTCATTTTAAAACTTGAAATGTACATTTTAACTATTGTTCATAAGGCCGCATTATATTGCATAATGGAAATAAACCGCGTAATTACAAACATTGCGTTTGTGGAAACAGAAAAAACTTGCACAATAATTGCATATGACATAAAATAAGGCAACTGCAAGCGTTTCCTTTACAACCTTGATTTTTTTCTCGTGCGGATGAAGTTGGTAAAGTGCTGCAATACGTCCAACGCATTTTAGTGAATTGATCATATTATAATTTCACTTTATATTCCTTTTGGTTAAGGGATTCATATCAAATGCATTTTGATAAATAAAAAAAAATGGCATCGTTCATGTGTTTTTCCATTGCGTCGTTTGTAAAATGCGTTATGAGGCGTTAAGGCACGTTTTGAACGATTTCAAGCGTAGAACAAATCGTGTCAAGGGTCCTCCTAACAGGTATTAATATTCCACAAGCAAGTATATGTATTTAAACCACCGTAAACACTCTGAATCAGGTTTTGTATAGTGCCAAGGTTCTTTTCAATTCGCTATGTGAGTATTTCAAAAGGATTCGTTTTGTTGTGTTAATCTATGAAATTCATTAATTTTGATTGTCTTTAGAAAAGGATTGTTAAGTAGTCGATTTCTTGAGGTCCCTTTGTTCGAAAATACGGGATTTCCAATATTTTCCTCGTTTCGCCTTTATAACTTTATGCCTTCTCTACTCTACCAAACATTTGGTTTTGTCAACAATTCATGTCAATAGTGTCTCTATCTAATGTCTAATGATTCTTAATCATGTTTAATTAAACAATACCAAATAATTGATATGGAAGGATAATCATTCTTATACTCTTCCAATATTTCCGCAAGACTAGATTTCCTTTGTTTTTGGTAAGAAATTTTATATTGGATTTTATTATTATAGATAATTTTGAGTCCCATACGCTAATATTTACTTATTAATATCCACAAAATAACAGAAATGCTTGTTGTTGAGTAGTCTTTAGAATACAACTCCTTTGGCGTTAGATTGCTTGTATAACCAAGAAGATATTCTGAAAACGCTTCTAGAAGCTTTAGATAGTGATAGGTATATCTGTTTAAAATCTGGTTAAAATAAAATGCATTTCTTTTTTATATTATTAATATCACACAATATAGCCAGACAGTGTTCTGTCTAAAGGAATACGTCACATAAAGCGATTGAAACAGAAATACTACGAAGACATTGGAGAGAACAGTGACGATGAAGATGATATGGTAAGATAATGGATTTTCTCATTTTTGGAGAACGAGAAATTAATCTTATTGTTAGATAAAAATCCACTTGATTTAGTATACGACTAAAAATCGATAATTTTAGATGATACGTCTAAATTAAATTTATTGTTCTAATAAAATAATCCTGAATGACTAAAAAATCCATAGATTTCTTTGAAAAGAGGTTTTAAAAATTTACATATTTAGATAAAGTAGTAGATGTGTAAAAAAGCATTTGAAGGTCGTGATTCACCAAAATAAAATGGAAACTATTTAGCTTCTAATAATTCCAAATTGTTTGCAGGTGTTTTTTCCAGTTAAGTTAAAAAGAATCTAAAGTATTTGAAGGATTGATATTGGTGTTGATCAATTAGATGAATATAGAAATGATAATTTAACATAAATTCCAAGAAAGGTCTCGTGTATTTAAAACCTAACACATAAGAACTTGGGTTTTTATTTACTTATTTTATCAACTCGTTTCCTGTTTTATAAATCCAGGAAATGTATAAATGAGCAAAAGTTGTGAAGAGTGTTGTATGTAACGAACACAAGATATGGATAAAATAAATACAACATGGAATAACGTTTTGTTTGTTTATGTCATTTTCGAGTCTCCCATTCTTTTTATATATATATATATATATATATTTTCTATAAAAATAATGTTACTTTTATCATTTTCGCAGCATATTAATTCATGCATGGGTTTAGATTAAGACCGCTTGTGAGTGTAGCGGCCAAGGTCAGTCGAATGTCACGCGAGGTAGCGTCATCTTGTTGGTTGTATATGTACTAAAATGCCTGTGTTTGCTTATACTATTAGGTTAACGGACCATTTCAATATAAAAAAAAAGGTGTGGTTTCAATAGGTTTGTTCGCTCGGGATGCACTTTTTTGCCCGGTGTAGTGTAAAAAGAGCGTAATCAGATGGTTCCCATAATTTTTCGTCTTAGTATTCAGCGCTCCTAGTGGCTAATTTGAAAGCATTTCAGGTTTACGTTTATAGCGACTGCACTATCACATTTGACAAAGGCAGATGAAATTACTACTTTTCTGCGACGATTAGACAGACTCGTGTTTTGTCGATTCTCAGGAAAACTAGTAGGCAACACGAACCCTGTTTTACTAGACGAATAGACACGAGTCTGTCTAGTCGCTACAAAAAAGTAATGATTTCACCTGGCTTGGTTATCTCTATTATCAGTATCGTCTTTTAGACGATACTGACGCATACTTGTTATTCAACATTTAAATTCGCGCTACTTACAGTACGTGCAGCTGTACTGGTCTCAACGAACAACTTTCGTATTTCGTAATTTTTACGCTGGTTACTCAAAGTAATTAGTGTAGGCCGTAGTGCACAAACCTAATGTTTCATATCATTCATAAATAAATTTCTATATCATTGCTTTAGAAATCCTTATTTGTCAAAAATAAATAGTTCCATTTTCTGGATTTGAATTAATTAGATTCGTTCCAAAGTTTTTAATTGTTTTTGTTAACAAATTCCAGAAATATTTTAAACAAATTTCGTTTTTTTAAAGCTTTCTCAAACAATTTATTTCAAATAGAAATAGTTATTGTCCCATTGTATATAATAATAGCCCCAGTTAAAAATCATCTTCGCATCAAAAGTTTCCAACATTTCAACAATATTTATTTCCAAAACAGAAGGTTGACTTTCAAGCTATTTAACTTTCTGATGATTTTGCCCATTGTCTATGAAAATGTTAACCGTGTGTTTTTCAGTGAAGTTGACGGTGCTGTATTAGTTATTATTCAGAGGATCTTAACAAATATTCCCCATCTTTAAACATTAATCGTAAGCGTAGTTTGAAAATAATTTTCATCAAAATTCAAGCTAGATTTTCAACATATTTAATTTTTAGTTGAAAACGTTAGAATCGATCCTTGTTTTCTTTTTAATTTTTCATGTTACAGCATTAAAATACAAAGATTGTAATGCAAAATTCAGCTCTTTACTTTGAAATAGTTTGTGAAATACTGCATTTACTTTTGATTTTCAAGGTTCAAATATTTTTCTAAACCTTGATTTACGAATTTAAAGCGATGCTTAAGTAACTGCATAGTCTTGAGCCCGAATCATCTGACCGTAATTCCTGTTTCATTCACGGTCCATAGAGGAAGATATCACCCTATATCCTGTGGATGTGTATTCGAAATTCCTCACAGTTAAGTGACTAGTCTACCATGGAAATTACCCAACTTATTTAAGAAGTAGTAGAAGTATTGATGTAGATGTGCAAGGTTAAAGTCTTTAAACTGGAAATGCCAACACCCGACGTTAATTTTAAATATTTCCATTATGAAAAGCAACTTATGTAATGGTACAATTACATTAAGTGACGCCAAACTGTTGTTTGAATTTGTATCCTTTCGAAATAATTGGATTTTTTGGTATCTACATAGATATAGATGAGTGACAGCAGTTCTGTATATTTTCTAATAATTTTGTGTCTGACTAATTCCCAAGACTTGTAAATAAAACACGTGTTATGTCTCTTTAACAACAACAAATTATATAAATTATTCTAATTGAATTTCTGACATCAGCTAGTGCGTGTATCATGTCACAATTTTATATACGAGCAACAACAGCATTTACCTTAACTTGTTAGCCGTTTTACCGAGCATTTTAAGCATTCAAATTATTCAAGACGTTATAGTTTTCCTATTAATTGAAATGTTTTTTTTTTAAGTCTCAAAGATTCAAGTTCGAAAATAGTTTCTTAGAAAGTTACTTGAAATATTAACCTTAATCCTGATAGAGCAGAAAATAGTTGAAATGGTTTTTTTATCTCGTTATTATCTAAAATATGTCATTTCGATAATACACTAGAAGAAATTGTGTGTCTGATATGTTTGTTCAAGTTATAGTAAATTAAATAATTAGCTTCAAAATGATCGGAATTCCTGACATTCTTAATTTATTTGAAGATTGGGTGTTACAAATTAAACTTAAAACCCATGTTTATTTATTAATCTGCATTCTGCTCTGGATATCACAGTTTTAAATTTTATCCTATATTTTGCCCTTTAAGATGTATTATGAATTAAGTTCGCCACATTTCGTGCGCTTCACAGGCGTAATGGATGCGCATATTTATACTTTGCATGCGATGAAGTGGGGATGCGAGTCGTCTTCCTTATCCATGTAAGTATAGAAATAGAGAGATTTATTCTATCTGGAAGAAAAGTATGCGTTTGGTTTTCTGCTATTAAAGAAATACGCATAAAAAAAAACAAAAAATAGGAATAGTACAGCATTTTTCTGTGCTACCGTACATTCCAACCGCCCGTCAAACACATACTGGAGATTACAAATCACATACCCGAACGACCACTTCCATACCCAGGCTTGTAAAGCGCACCGAAAATGTCGAACTTTATTGATAAAGTTTGAACATGCTAAGTTGACTCATATTTGTTCAAAAACGTCTATATTCTTTTGTTTTTTGTGCTTACTGGATACAAGAGTGGCTCTATGCCCTTCTCAACGTGGGTGAGTCGTTTCAACCAAACTGAATCTTCAGTTCATTGATTTTTACATGGTGGAAACGATCCGTTTAATATTGTATTTTTCTATGTCTACAGGTAGTTAATCAAGATGTTAAAAAGGAGAACCCCCTCCAATTCAAGTTCCGTGCCAAATTCTACCCGGAAGACGTCGCCGAAGAACTTATACAAGATATTACATTACGTCTATTCTATTTACAAGTTAAAAACGCTATAGTAGGCGATGAAATATACTGCCCGCCAGAAACGTCGGTTTTATTAGCTTCATATGCGGTACAAGCGAGATATGGTGATTATAACAAAGCCGTCCATAGTCCGGGATGCCTCGAAGAAGATAGATTATTGCCTAAAAGGTTTGTATTAGAAAGAATTTCATTGTCAAATATCACGAATGACTCGAAGAGGAATTAAAAAAAAATAAAAACAAAATTATTTTATTGATCAAAATTTACTTTTTATTAGAAAGTCATATGTTTTTCTTATTATTTTGACAGTTTAACGTCCACACTAAGTAAAAGGTATGATAAAAGAATCTGTTAGCGTGTGTTCAGTCTTCTTTTCTTTTCATACATTTCATTTCATCTCGAAGCCTGCAATGTCGTTCATCGCCTACCGTTTCGATTTAAATTAGTTAACGAAAAGCGCCATTTATAACCGTCATTCCGAATTCAGGAATTTTTTTTTTGTTTCTAGTTTTTTCGCTATATCTACCAATCAAAATCAACAAAACGCATTGTTGTCGCTGCCACACTAATTACACTGTTTATGAATTTACGCTTGCTTGATTTTTGTGTGCCTTACCTAAAAGAAATAAAGTAAGTAGGCTTTCGTTGGGATTTGATTACACACAAATAACAATTGAATAGCTTTCAACTTTTTGTTGTTTAGAAACTATAAATACATGATATATGTTGTTTTAGCATATATCAATTATCGAAGTAATTATAATGTTTTATCAGTTCTAAAAGATTTATTGTCGTGTTATTTATGGATGATAGCATTGTAAATTTTGGAATGTTTTTTTGTAATTTTCTTATCGTTGAGGACTTATCGCCGGCCATATATTAGTTTTTGAAGTACGCGCCCTACTTTGATGTAAATACGAGGATTGTTCAATACAGTCACTTTTAGTATTTTTTTTTATTCATTGAATTTAGAAAAAAATCAATATGTTGTTTTCGTGCTCATTTTACAGAGTTTTGGATCAGCACAAAATGTCTAAAACCGAATGGGAACAAAGTATAATGACATGGTGGCACGAACATCGTGGAATGCTACGGGAAGACGCCATGATGGAATACCTTAAAATTGCTCAAGATCTGGAAATGTATGGTGTGAATTATTTCGATATTCGTAATAAGAAAGGTACCGAATTGTACCTTGGCGTAGACGCCTTAGGTCTAAATATCTACGAAAAAGACGATAGATTAACCCCGAAAATCGGCTTCCCATGGTCTGAAATCAGAAACATCTCCTTTAATGAAAGGAAGTTCATCATCAAGCCAATCGATAAAAAGGCTCCAGATTTCGTATTCTTCGCTCCGAGAGTGCGAATCAACAAGAGGATATTAGCCCTATGTATGGGTAATCACGAACTCTATATGCGTAGAAGGAAACCGGATACCATTGATGTTCAACAGATGAAAGCCCAAGCAAGGGATGAGAAGCTAGCCAAACAACAGCAAAGGTAAGATGATTTCGTGTCTTTGGATTTAATTTTTTGAATCTGGGTTTTATTACAGAGAAAAACTCCAACTCGAAATAGCTGCCAGAGAACGTGCCGAAAAGAAACAGCAAGAATACATGGATAAATTGAAGCAGATGGAAGAAGAAATGAATAGGAGTCAGGCCAGTCTTCAAGAAGCTCAAGAAATGATCAGGAGACTCGAAGAACAACTCAAGCAGTTGCAGGCGGCCAAAGACGAACACGAAAAGAAACAAATGGAACTGCAGGAGATGATGATGCGTCTCGAAGAGACCAAGAACATGGAAGCTGCCGAAAGGCAAAAGTTGGAGGAAGAAATCCTAGCCAAACAGGAGGAAGTGATGCGTATCCAAGAGGAGGTCGAAGCCAAGGATAACGAGACGAAACGTCTGCAAGAGGAAGTTGAAGCAGCGCGCAGTAAGGCTGAGGAATTGCGAGCTCAACAGTTGGCGAATGCAACGAAGGGACATTTAGAGGAAAACCAACATGATGAAGACGATGAGGTTGTTAATGGAGATATTAGTAAGGATCTTGATACTGACGAAAATATCGTTGATCCTGTTGAGGACCGAAAAACCTTGGCTGAGCGTAATGAGCGTCTGCAAGATCAGCTGTTGGTAAGTAGACTTTTTTGATTCGGAAATTTACGAAAATAAGAAAACAAAATTTGCATACACAAAACTATCATTGCATACTACACAAGTTTAACTGATTAAACTGAGACAGCTATTTCGAGAATGTGTCGATATTTGTCTTCAACTGAAGATTGGTCTGCGCAGTGTGTCGATACTAATTATTACTTTGCGTTTGATTATACAAAGTATCCTGCTTGTTGGTTAATAATATTTTCATAATCCACAATGCAATGAGACATTTAAGTAGGTCATATAACTAACTCATTTTCTTTTCAACGTAGGCATTAAAACAAGATCTTGCACAATCAAGAGATGAAACTAAGGAGACGCCAATGGATAAAATCCACAGAGAAAACGTTCGTCAAGGCAGGGATAAATACAAGACTCTCCGTGAAATTCGCAAGGGCAACACCAAACGTCGCGTGGACCAATTTGAGAATATGTAAAAAAAAACATAGGTTTTTTTTTTGGTTAAAAAAATCGAATCGTTCAAACACGTATCAATTTACAAAAAAAGAAAAAACACCACATTAAACCATAAAGGTAGATTAATAATTTCATAGTGATTGATGCTCAACATCCCCCCACCGCAGGTTAGTAATTTACCTCCACAATTTCTTGTTTTTTTTTTTTTCTTTCCTTTCAACAATTCTAACATTACAAACTCCCATTTTCTTTACTGTGTAACGAAGTATTACTTTTCTCTTTTCTTTCCTTTATTTTTGAAGCTACATATAGGATATACCCTTCAAGATACTAAATATAGATAACAGGTATCGAGCTCTTCGTGCCTGAAAGATAAAGTGCCCTTACGTGAGAATATTGTGCATCAACTTTCGTTTTCGCTAGCTTCTTGCGTTTACCCTTTTCATTGTTTTTGTGTATATCGACTGCATGTTACATATTGCGAAGACCCCTAAAACATTAAAGTAAGTAATATAATGCTGTATTCATATAGACATTGATGTGATATAAGAGGATTTTTTTTTGTTTTTCTATAAAGATCTGTTCTACATGGTTCTCTTTTATTTGATAAATTGGGTCTATTCATTAATAATAAACGCCAAGGAAAATGGGATTTGAATAGAGACGCTTGATTGAGTTGAATTATGGAGTGCCGCAGGGTTATTGACCTAGGGCCATTATTGTGTGTAATAAAAAATTGAATTTGTTTCTGGTGTTTATTGGAACGGTATCTATTATAAAATTTGACCCCAATTTCTGGAATTAACACGGATTTGTAGGTTTCTTTTGGCGTTGAAGCATTCCATTTTATTCTCTTTTAAAGCTCATATATTATGTCTATTTCTTTTTCTAACAGTAGTTAGTGCCATTTTTTTTAAAGGATTTCATAATTTTCCTTTTCGAACTACACAGGGTGTCCGTTATAATCGGTGACTATATTATTCAAATCTCAAAAATGAAATTTCCTTGTAAAAACATTGCTCATTTAAATGTTCGAGATATAAACGAATATAGCTTTTTACCGTGAGGAGAAAACATCCTGTAAATATATTTTTTTACACGTTCGTTTCCCTATAATTTACGTAGAAAACAGCAGGTGCTTCCCTTTTCACAATATTTTTGCGATTTTTACAATAGTATGTAAAAATAAGCAAGTTTTCACGACCTCGGCCCAATATTGTAACCTTTGGGTGATTGTTAACTAGGAGACATTACGTCAGTATAACTATTTTTTTTTTATTTGTTTTTTCGAAAAGGATTGATCAAATCAAACAAAATCAATTCTACAATTATAAAACCAAGATATTTTCCTAAGAGATTAAAGTAATGATTGTTACTCTTGTATATAATCAAACTTCCTTTTTTTTATTTTTTTTTCTGTTGTGTAATTGTCTTTTTCATCGAACTAAGCGATCCCTTGACATCTCTATTTTTGATGATATTTACACGAAATATTTGTCTGTTTCATTCACGAAAGAAATTGCTTATTTTGTCGGATTTATCTCCTAATTGTTTGGTCATAGTTAAAAAAGGTTAAGGAAAAAATAAAATACTACATAATAAATATCTACAATGTTATGTTAAAAAAATATTAAAAGAATGATAAAATGCATAATATACATAAATAGAAAAGTAGTGTTTGTTTGTAAAGCTGCAAATGGTGTACAGAGAAATTTTTAAAAGAAAAAGTAATGTATAATTTTCGACGAGGTACATATACGTTATATATTATATCCTAAATATATACGGAGAATTTTTTGAAATTTTTATACGATTTTTACAATTCATATACAATAATAATTATATTAATAATATATATAAATATAGCAAAAAATATATTCTCTGAGTAACTTTCAAGCAAAATAAGCGAAACAAAAAAGGTAAGCTTGTATAACCATTTGTATATTATATATTTATATACCACATACATAATACTTATATGTACGCTCCTACTAAGAAACTACTTAGTATTTTTTATTCAAGAATAGCTATAATATAATTGAGTTATTATTATTACTTGTAATTTTAGGGTTAATCAATAAAAATATATTTGGATAAATAAACTTTTCATTTCTAGTTAATTTGTCTTCACCACCCTTTTAGCATGCATAATAACTGGTTAAAACGACTTAGCATTCTATATTATTTCCTTACGGTATTATTGTAAACAATACATAAATATCGGTAACCTCGGCACCACATAAGTTTAATTATATAATAATACAATAATTAATCCAGGACGGCCGTTTTGATGACACGGATGGTCCTAATCATCAACTTGTCATTTGGTTCTCGAAGCGAGCATCTCTGATTAATTGTTATATTATTATATAATTAATGAACTTGTGCGGTTTGGAGGTCATCATACTACACAGTCCTTGTTATTATTAAAGAATGATTGTATTTGGCAAATTCTAAACAAAAACGAAGAGTTTTAGAACAATTAAATCAGATTGTGTTTTTTCTGACATTGAAACAGATTTGAGAGTCAATGCAGGTTTTATGACCGTTTTCCACGTGACAATTTTTCCACTTTTGTCACTTGGTTTGTTAATTATGTCGTCTTCTTCGGAGTTGGGTCCTACATTAGCTTAAAAAATATGAACATTACACCTGATAGGTTTCCCATAGAAGTAGATTCGACATTTAATAATTTTGCTTAAATACAATAGAATGTAATTTTTAATAAAAATAAACGAATAACGAAGATTACTGTAATTATCTTCAACATTCTGATTTGACTGCTCTAGTTCCTAAGATGGTTTCAAGTATTTAGAAAGTCGAGCAATAACTAGTTAGGTAAGATTATAGGGTATTTTCTTGAACTTTTGCCGATGCCGAGTTCAATTCTAATTAACTAACCATAAAAACATCGTTAGTGGCTACCAATCAATTCTGCAAATTAAAATATCATAATTCCAAATTTGTTTAATTCTCAAAAAAACACGAAAGCACACGGTACTATTTATACTATGCTCTGAAACCTATCAACAAGAGGAATAATTAACAGCCTGAAAGAACTGATATCCATTATTTTCCGATTACCTGAATATTCCTATAGGTGTCAAAGAAAAATATTTAATCATATGTTTAGATAAGTGTCGCAAAATTGATAAGATTAACGATCGGAGAAGATAAAATGGCTACTTTATCAGTAGCATATCAATTATTGAAGACTAACCTGCCATATTGGTGCAATTTTGCCAGAGAAAAACATTACGTTTCCAATCCAAGTGCTATTATATTCAGGAAACATCCCTCGAAGCCAAATAAAATATACTTAAATGGAGGATCTCGATCGAAAAGATAGACAATTGCTACGCGAAGCTAGGGAGAGGATCGACAAGATGCGACAACGAATGGAGGAATTGGAGAATACGTACTTAAAGAAGGAGAAAAAAACGAAACGTAAATAAAAGTCTCACTTTCTATTTTTATGTGTATATATAATAAAAACTACAATTCATTTCTTTGTATGTAAATCAATGTTATTTATTTATACAATATCTTTAATTACCTTCTTATTTTTTACTTTACACATTAATCGATTAACGTATAAGTCTAAAATATAATTCCTTATTATCAATTCTCTTATTGTATTGATGTCGTTTGTCAATTTGAATAATAAAATAATAATCAAAGTTTACTCATTTCGTAGCTAAGGTAGCTCTAATTAAGTCAAACGGCACAATATGCTTAGGCCTGCAACGAAACGAATTGGTGGAATATCTCTAAGATGTGTGGGTCGAGATCTTGCGTGAAAAGAAGCGTCTCCAACGTAGAACTGTACTTTTGGACTTGTTCATGATGCTGGAAGAAGATTTTATTCCATCAATTCATCATTAAATAGAAATATTTCATATTATAACGTGCAATCGGAGCTTACATATATTACAATAATGTTATGAGTAGAGCTCCCCAAAGTGCGTGGCAAGTCAGAAGGCGTACCACCGGGCGTGGCCGGGGGGATATGTAATGTAATATATAAGCAAATAACTCGCATCGCATTTCGGTAGTTTATTACCGTATGCGATCGGGTTGTGACGGTATGGCGGACGCGCGTAGTAAGAAACGCCCACAGGCCGACAAAGTGAAAAAGTTCTGTGGAGAATTTCCTGACTTAATATATAATGGAAGTAAGATTATATGTAAAATTTGTAATATACCTCTGATGTGCAATGATAAATATGGCTGTAGAAGACATGTAAATAGTCAGCAACACAAAAATAAAAAACTGGGTGTATCACCGACTGAGGCAACTCAATTTATAATTGATTTATTTTATATGCTGACTGCGTGTAATTTACCGTTTTCCTTACTCAGGAAGAAACCATTCCGTGAATTTTGGAATAAATATAATCCAGACTTTGAGTTACCGTCGGAAACAAGCTTAAGGAGATGTGTGCCAAGTGTACGTACCGAAATTGAAAACAGGATCAGATCTGCAATAAAAAATAAACTACTGTGGTTATGTATTGACGAAACGACAGACCGTAAAAAACATTCTATTTTGAATGTGATTGTACGTATACTGGAACCTCGTCAACCTACAAAGGGAATTTTATTAGCTAGTAAAGACTAAAATCGTGTACTGCCGACGCTATCGAGAGCGTAGTCGTTGATACTTTACAAACATTTGAAATTGCCACTACTCAAGTATTAATTTTCATGACCGATGGTGCCGCGACAATGCGTTGTGTAGGTCGTTCTCTTCAAGAACATTATGGGATGATGTTACGTATTACTTGTAAACTTCATGCTCTGCATATTGCGGCTGAAACTCGTGCAAATTTCCCTGAGATAAATGCATTAATAACAAATACGAAACGAGTGTTTCTCAAATCTCCCAAACGTACCAGTGAATTTCATAAACAGTGTCCCGGTATTCCCGAACCACCAGAGCCGATTCTTACGCGTTGGGGGACATGGCTGAAGGCAGCGTTTTATTATTTTAAATACTTCCGGCAAATAAAATCAGTCGTCTTACAATTCAATCCCAACGAATCTGCGGCTATTAAGGAAAGCCAGGATAAATTCCAAGATATTTCCGTTGAAGCAGATTTACAAACCGTTTACAACAATTATAGAGAAGTACTTGATGCAATAAATAAATTACAAAATAGTGCACTGTCCCTGACGGAGTCAGTACAAATATTAGATGACGTTAATACACTCCTACACTGTATAAATAACAAAACAAATGATATCGTTACAAGAAATTTTGAAAGTGTTATGAAGAAAGATACAAATTTTAGCAGGTTAAGACAAGTTTGGGAAGGTAACTCTACTGATCCGGTGACTAAATTCAAAGATTATTTTAATTACGCGTGTATTACATCATTAGACGTCGAGCGTTCATTTTCAAGATATAAAAACATTTTTTCAGAACGACGAACATCCTTGAAAGAAACGACTGTGGAAACATTCCTAATGCTCCAGATGTTTGAGAAATCGGATTGCGCTTACGGTAACAGTTTTAATGTGCCTACCTCCTCGTGTGCTGACTAATACTATTTTCCTTGTGCATTAACACCCACTATATTGGATACGGCTAATTACAAAAGTAAGCGTTTTAAAATTCCTTATTTCTTTTGTTTTTATGTACTTTACTTATATTCCTTATCGACGCCTATGGTGCGCCACGCAGTTGGGGAGCTCTAGTTATGAGACTTACCGCCAAGAATACTTGTTGCAATCTGCCTATCGTCCACCTATACCAATGCGTGTTATAATCCCTACCATCCGTGTCGCATCTAACCAAATGTTCCGACAAAATCATGATGAACCTCTGGAATATGATCAAGAATAGATTCTTTTGATCGGCCTGTGCCACCTCCAGCCTTTCTTCCATCCTTTCGACCATTTCTTCGCTAGGTTTTTCTCCATCGTCCGCTTTTTTCTTGGATGAATTATCGTCCTCGTCTTCATCAGATTCACTGGAACTAGACTCGGCGCGAGCTAACTTCTCACGCGCCTCAGATAATTCTCCTCCCAATTTAATCACGTGCTTGTTCATTTTCTTGATGGTTAAATGCAGAATTTCCCAAAGGTACATCTTGGTGAATTCCCCAGCCATCTCTTTGGCAAATATCCAATTCGCCACAGCGGAACACTCCACGATCTGCGTCTTCAGCATCTTATCAACGAGGACAAGCATCATCTGCTGATGGTGATGCCATAGTTCGAACATATTCCTCAGCACGCATATCTGGGCTTCCTCGGATTCGGCTAAGATCTAAATTTGATGTGTTCAATGGTCTTTAAAGGTTAAAAACAGTAAAATGTGGGGAATGGGAAGCTTCGAGGCTTTCGGAATATATGGGAAACTATTCGTTCTTACTCTAGTGGACATACCGGTAACTAATCGAACATGTGATGCCATGTTGCGCACCAAACAATTTCTTGGCTTGTGTTACGCTGTTATGTCCGCTAGAAGTGTTTGAATACCGTCACTATTACCTTAAATACGTAATGGAACTTGGAAATTGCTGCAAAACTGTGTGAAAAGCTTTTCGAGCCTAAGTTCAGTAAGGTTTGCACGAAAACATCAATTTTAAGAGGGTTAAATCTGCTATCCGCTTCTTCTTCTGAACGTGGATTGGGAAGATCTTTAAGTACGCCTAATACTTCCTCTGGAGTGCATTTTTGTCGAATTGAGACTACAAGTTGATGAGCTGCTGTTGTTCCCGGAAGGCTTGCTGTGAAAACAAAAATAAGGTGACTGCAATGTGTCGAAATCAAGTTACTTTTGTTAAGATAATAAATTAACTGCATTTGTAGGATCCAAACTCTAATAATATTTTTTTTACTTTATTTGCTTATAACAAAAAAAAATCACTTACCAGCGCCATCTTTAGCGTACTTATAATCCGGTTCCGGTTTAACAGGTATGAAACAATTAAATTGTTCTGGTAGAATCTCCCTAATCCTTTGATAGTATGATAATCTTCAAATAAATCAAAGTCAATCAAATTTGAAGATAATTAAAACATTCTCAATCTCAATAGTTACCTCATGCACTTCAGCATGACTTCTCTGATGAACTTAGGCTTTGGATGTTCAGCGTCCAAGTCCAAACAAGATTCCCAATCATCCCACGACCACCTAAATTGGAAATTGCTCAGGTGGTACGAGAACCAACAAACAAACCGATCAAAACACGATACGTTCATTGAATCTATACGCATAAACAAAATTTCAGTGGCTTGTGCAAGTACTTGAGGCATTGTGGATGGTTGCAACTTGCACAATTCGATCAGAATTGCTCCATAAGCAATTTCTAGGTATCTCGGCGCTGGCATATGAAATAGTTCAGAGAACATCACTTCAACAATGCAATATTCAAGTGGTATCTTCAATTTATAAGGGAAATTTAATAGATGGGCTGCGCAGTCCTTCCGTTCCAAGTGGTACATTTCTATTATTGAATGGAGATGTTCTTCTATAAGAAATCGCTCGATCGAGTGTGCTCCTGGTAAGATAGGTCCTTCCGGGCAATCTGTGTAATCAAACATTCGAAATACGACCCAAGGCATAGGATAAGTGTAAGATTCATGATGCGGAGGGGGTAAAATTGCTGGCAGACTATGTTGCAGTGCTTCACACAAAATTGAATCGAATGCTAGGTATGGACGTGGGATATGCTTCTCTGCCCAATTATCCTGTCTCAATTTTCTTATTTGTGACCACAGGCAATCCAAATATTCTTCTTGCGGATGAGGATTGTCCAATGCCCAAACTCTTAAGGCATTATGATGTTTTTTGTTACGTTTGTTTAAGAATACTTCAATCGAAACCAATAGTCTTTCCAACGCACTCTCTTTTTTTTCATACAATTCTCTTCCAACCCATGGTAATGTACTTAGAATAGCAAAAACATACCAGTCACGTCTAACCTGTGGAACACTGTCTTCATTGGCGGCATCAATCATATTATCCAATAATTGCAATAACGATGAAGCAGATAATACGTGACAATTTACTAAGTCTGCTAAAAATCGTAATGCATATCTAGCTGCATCCCATTTACATGCTTTCAAAGAATCTTTGAATGTTCGTACCATGTATTCTACAAACTCTCCACCAAAATTAAAATTCTTCGCGTTTAATAAACCAACTAGAGTTGTATAGATGGTACATTTTTCGGGCATTCGAATCGCACAGTCCGTTAATATGCGCAAGATTTTCAATCTAAACGTGCCTAAATCCGCTTCCAAAACGCTCGCTAAACCCTCCAGGTTAGATTCTAACGATGATGAACTTTTTTCGCCGACTCGGAGAATTAGTGTTTCTAAACGGTCTTCGATCTCTTGATTTTCTGATACTCTTCGCCTTTTTCGGTACGCCCGATCTAGAAAGCAAGATTTGGGGTTAGCAAATGCGTGTGAAGTAAATTTATCTAAGAGCAAACTTAGTACCGTATCCGTCGTCTTCTTCGTGAGGTCTACGCCGACTCATTTTGATTCTGTATTTTGTCTTAGAATAGATTAAATACTGATTAAAAGAATTGCAAATAAAATAACATAACCGCTACGTTGCACATAAACAACATAATGATGTTAATTTAGCAGCAAATCTCCTAATTCGAAAACCAGGGCAGTCACACTAATAATGAAATTTAACTGCTTTATTTCTGATTTGTGAAGTTACTAAATTCAAATGCTCATGCCTTAATATTACCTTTAATGAGATCTAAAAAATCTATTTTGACGGTTTATTGTATAGATCGATGAAATTCGTTTACTTTGCGACAAAACTAATGTTGTGACCTAGCTTCTCAGTTATTTCACTTATTAGATTTGTCGTCACGTAGCCAGCTGCTAAATTCACTATCATAAAAAAAAAGATAAGTCAAAAATGTAAATGGCATAGAATGTAACGTATAAACGACAGATGTTTTTAATAATAAAAAACAAGATAAAGAAAAAATGTTCAATGCTGCGAAGTGTCCATAATAGGCAAGAATGAACATTGAAATTGAAGATCACATCCGACGGAATGTACCATGGGTACAATTACCTTCTCATGTCAAGCAGGTAAATAAAAGTGTTACAAACAAAACGTAGATTATGTTTTATCTCATTGGAATTTCTCTTTTACCAGTTACTTGAGAGCAACACGAAAAACTATGATAAGCACATTATTTCCTTCAGTATAAAAAACCAGTTGAGATACCGTGGAAATCTAGGTAGGTAGGTTAATGGTTAAAATGGAGAATGCTGTTTTCATTTATTTGTAGTTCGGCATGTTTTGAGAGATGAAAAGAGATATTATGAAAGAGTCATTGCATTTAGTAGAGAACGGCTAATGTTATTCCCTTACCATTTAGCTGATATGATCGTTAAAGGATTAAGAATCACGCCATTTAATTATTACGTCTCTGTTGTTGAGAAATTAATGCAGGCTGAGAAGAGTTATGATACATTACCAAATTTTACGGCAGCAGACTGTTAGTTGACGTAAAATTAATCATAATTTATTTAAAATAATAATTTCAGGTTTACGATTATTAGGAATAGGTCGTAACGAATATATAGAATTAATGAATAAGTCGAGATCAAATAAGGCAAGGTTATTTGGGAAACGTAATGTTCGAGGATTATTACCAGCCGTTCCGTGTGATGTTCATATAGAACCTTGGTGGAGAGTTGAAGTGGGAATGGTATTAGAGGATGATATTAAGGTATGTTTTTCGTTTTGTGTGAAATGGGTTGTTTTGCTAAAGATTACCATATGATTTAGATGGTTAACGATGAAGAACTTAAGGTTATCGACTATCTTATAGATTTTGGGTCACAAACAGCAGGAGAGTTAAATTATTATATTGTTTTAAGCTTGTACAAGTAAGTTTTCTGTTTGTTTTTGTTATAATAGGATTTTCTTCAGGTAACAGTCTTATTTTAGAAAAGGTTTGATCTACTTAGATGTCCCGATAACAGCTGTTGATCGTGTACAAGTCCCACCATTACAAGGCTTTGTTATGAACAGAATCCTGGGTGATTACTTTGAAACATTACTGTATAAAATCTTCGTCTCAATAGATGAACACACAACAGTTGGAGAGGTATGTTTCAGACATTTTATCTCTTTGGTAAATATTGACTGTAGATATCATTTGCCCACCTGTAATATGTGGCACTTTACAAGATATTAACGTACGTATACAGCGGCGTTCATAATATTTTGAATTATTTTAGCTGGCTCATGTATTAGATGTTGAAACTGAGTTGGTAAAACAAGCTGTGTCGTTGTATTGTAGATTGAGATTTGCTAACAAATTAGATGCTGAGACAGAGCAATCGAGGACACGTCGGCATTCATCTTGGAACAATCAACCTTCACCAATTACGAAGTAAGTCTACACATATCATTTATTTTACGTAGATTTCATGTTGATCTGGTAACTTTCTAGGGACATGGACATAACACCATTAACTTTAAATCTCCATGATACGAGTAGTAATAATGCAGACTTAACAAGCGATATACATTCCCCACATACAGATATTCCTGATAGCCCAGTTACTAACTCCTCCTTAAAAGCTGGGAAACGTGTGGCATTTCTTTTTGATTCCACTTTAACGGCATTCCTAATGATGGGTAACTTGTCGCCTGTAAGCATTTATTTATTTTTCATAATTGAGATTATATTTACAAACGAATTCGGCGAATTTAGGGTTTGAAGAAGCATGCTGTCACCATGTTCGAAGTAGGAAAATTGTGCGATGAAAGTTTGGATAGTTTTCTGAATGAATTGCAAAAAGTATCAGTATTAGATGCTGAAGGTGAAGGTGATGCTAGGCGATATTTTGAACATGCAGTGCTTCTGAGATCTACTGTACTTTCTTTACGTAAGCTGAATTCTCCTGGGTTAGATTTGGTTCGTTTAGAAAGCTTGCATTCTTTGGATGAAGCTACATGTCAGAGATTACTTCAAAAGAAATATAAGTTAGTAGATATTGTATATTTTACTTTCAAAGCTTTTTGAATGATTTTTATATTTTAGGTTGTTAGTATCCATGGCTCCATTAAGTAAAGAAGTGAGACCAATATCTAGTCTATCACCCCCTCATCTTGGACCGGCTGTACCTGAAGTCAATTCATTATGGTTCAAAATGTTCATCTATCATATGACAGGCTATGGACCACCATCATTGTTTTTAACTAAAGGTATGTACGTATGTTCTTTACAGAAATTGGAAAAGTCTTCCCTTTTTTACAGGAACCATTTTAAAGCAGTTACCACGCATGTTCCTGGGTTTCTCAAGAATATTGGTTACAGCCTGGTTACACGAACCGGCTGTGATTCCTGTTGAGAATATTTTACATGTTAATGCCGCCTTACAGTATTCTCCGGTACTTATTCAGGCCTACGGTGTACATCTGCCAGCGCAGACCAGCGTAGTTGCCTTTCCATTTCGTCCAGATACACCAACGAAGAATGCAAAAGGTAAATGTAGGCTGCTCCAATCTTTTGGAATGTGTATTGTATAAACGGTAGGAAAGCAACATTTTTAAATAATGTAATGACACCATAAGATATTTTTCAAAAATATCTTCGTATGTACGGCGCGATCGACAAGTAGTAAACCAGGCATTTACTGTATTTTAAATGGAACAGCCTGTTTATTGCAAGTATCGACCATATTTTTATAATTTTGCACTCAATCCCCTAAATTTAGGAAAAAGGAATAGGTTTCTTTACAAGATTTTGGGCACTTGACTCTATGTAGGAATCTAGTGGTGAACACTAAGCTTTGACAAATTTAAACACCAACCTAATTGTTTTAAGGTATTTTTTGGAATTAATATTGTTCGGTTATTATGTTAACAGAAACAAACAATTTTTCTTAACTGTTGATAGGAAATATAAGCATAATAAATATTAAGCATTAAGTATAAGCACTTTGACTATAACGAATTCATTTTTAGATGAAAATATATCAAAACTTCCATGGAAAGAGCATCCATCTGTCCATCTTTTATCTCGCATCCTCGATCTCGAACACAATTGCGGATACTTAACATTCGCCAATATTGGAGTACCCGATTTCGGCTGTCCAAATCTGGATCCGATAGTTAGGTTATCAAAGAATAACTCGATTCATAGTATAGGTAAAGTTTAAATTTTCCTCCAAAGTTTTTTGAATTGTTTTAATTGTACGCCTTTTTTTTATTAATGGCAGGTTTATCTAAAGTCCAAAAACAGAATAGTAATAGTAGTAACAGTAGCGCGACGAACTCTATCCAACCGACTTCAATTTCTAATGAGAATTTTCAATTCGTTTCGAATAAAACACCAAAAGACTCGGAGACTATCGATAGAATCGAAAATAACAGTTGTAAAGTTTTGGAGGATAAGGAGGCGAAGCTTCAATCACCTGTCGAGTCTCATTTTGCGTTAACACCAGCTTCAAGCAGCGCCACCTCATCCCCAGCGAACGGTTTTATAAGTCACGACTGTACGGACATATTAAATGAGGAGCTCGATCAACTGGAGGAAGGTACAGCTTTGAAAGTTGAAAAAACCACTATAACCAATAACAATCACAAAGCCGTCGAATTCACTATCGAAAATACTGTTCTGGTCGAGTCTTTGTTGAGTCCCACAGATGAGAACATCAATATGTTTTCATTAGAAGGAAAGGAAGCCCTGGAAAAATGTAGTGGATCTGGAGATACGGTCAAGAATGAACCGGAAGTTTATCGAGGAGAGGTGCGTATAGAATTTGTAGAGGTAGATGTCATATCAACTGACGCATTTGTTTAATGGCGATTTAGACGTGGACTTTATTGGATTGCCATTTTGGAATTCCTCTTTTCGATGTCGATGCTAATACTAAAATCTGTGATACTATAGTTTATGGTGGACTAACCGAACAATCTAAGTATGTTTGTTAAGATTTCACTTAATTATCGGGTTGTTCAGAAATTAAAGTAAATCAAAACTAACTCCTCGAGACGTCCGCGTTATTAGGAGCGGAACGAGCTGATCATTTTCATTAAATCATTCAAATGTTAGCTTTTTGTTTCTGAACCTTTTTAGAATGACGTACGGAAGTTTGGAAAATTCATGCTCTCGTACGCCTCTCATTTACATATATGCGAAGAGTGAGTAAGAGGCGAACATGTTCATTACCCCGTTATATTAAGGATAAGCTCTATTACGGCTTTTTATTATAGTAGACTTTATATTGAAGTTAATAGAGAATGCTTAACGTCACTTTTATCCTTAACAAGTTGATTCTTTTGTGGATCTATAAAATTTATCTTACATTTCCATTACTTTAATTCCTGAATAATCGCTACGATATATTACGTGTAATAACATTTTCTATATCAGCCTTATTATTATTAGCTTGGAAAGTCTTACCGAATCCAGTCGAAAATTGGGAACAGCCCTATTGGAATTCATTTCCCAGTGTCAGGTATGCTATTTAGTTGGACATAAAAAAGAAGGTACAAAAAATCTAACATCCTTTTTTTGAAATTCACAGTATTATCCCGGCGAAAACATGGGTATTAAGAAACGAGGTCGTCTAACACCATTACCCGAGCACAGTCTCGTGTTTGATGATGGAAAAATATGCGAATGGTCGGGGAAGTAGTCCCTTAATCCAAAACAACCAATATATTACATAATTTGTAGCGTTTCATTTACAAGTAAGATATACAAAGGAAGAGATAGGAAGTTATTATTATGGGGGTATCTGTGTAAATGCAATGGTGGAATTTGTTCCAAATCAGTGGATACTCTACTGTTATTATGTTAGGTAAATTTTCTATCTGAAATCTTTTTCAAGCATTTCTAACATATCATTGTGACTTAAGAACATAATTGGTCATTGAATTTACACAATCTGCACCTCAATCCTTGTCAATTTGTTCCGAACAAGATTGATAAGAAATCATTCCATTTACTTTTATTCTAAATTTAAGCTTCGATAGTGAAGTGTCAATGCGACATTCCAACGATACAATGAAATTAAACATACTTATTTGAGGATTACCAGTAACGAGTGTAGAGGCTGCGTTAATAACAAAAAAAGAAAGAAAACAGCATTCCGTTCTAGTGATAGTCGAATTTGTGATATTTTGTAACGTATTCTGTTTAGCTTTTTCAAAAAAGGAAATGGAACATACGAGTAAACCAATCGATTATAGCTCTATTGAGATCTTATGCTTTTTAAGGTATATTAGATATCGTAACCATACCAAAAATAACGTAATAACAATTTTGTTCTTACCAATTTTTTTCCATAGAGGTGTATACACGTGTTAAGGATTGTTTTTTTTGTAGTCAATAAGATATACTTTTCATAGCATTCTGTGTGTTGTGTTTGTTGTAAGAGGTTTATAAGATATTGTTATTAAATTTAGTTTATATGTAAAATCACCATTATATGGATATATGTATACGTACAAGAACAGAGTACGTGTATTGTGTTATAATCACTTTATTTCCAGCGAGGACTTATTGTTATTTTTAATCATTCGTAAACCATTTTATCGTTAAAAGGAAAAGAAAGATGATAACACCTACTGTAATAGCCCTAATTTTAAGATTTATTATTTAAAATGTAAGATAAAGTGTATTAAATAAAATTGAAGTGAACTACTTTTATGTACAAGTGTAGTCTGTAAAGTTTCTAGTCTGACACAGAAATAAGTTTTTTTTTTTGTTAAATTCAATTTTATTTTTCAACTTAATCTCCTGCAAGGAGCCTATTTATATTGAAACATGCATCCACTCTAGGAATCGTAAAACTTGGCGTTAACTTGGGCGTATTTACACACGCAGAAGCATGACGCGAAGAATGCATCAACTTCTAAGAATAATGAATCTTGAAATTCAACTGGTCTCCATCACTGCGAATATTTCTTATCGAGAAAGAACTTTAATAAAAAATGAAGTGTGTTTTGCTAACATCTGTATTGATATCGTCGGTGGAAGATATGTTTCTTTTATAACTTGCAAAAGAGGAAGCCAGAGCGGTAGTTGACACGTTGAAACTTGCGACTGTATCGTCGATATCTGCTCATCATCTGGTACGGGACTCTAGACGCTGCGTCGTCACTTGTTGCAACCAACGCTAATCTCTTGACTTACACTTTCCAAGTTGAGTCTTAAAACCTTGTAGTCGTTGCATGTATTGCGGTATGTTTCGGTGAATATGAGCTGCTTTTTCTCAGCGATGCTCCCATCTCTTTATTCTTGTTAAATCGTTTTTCGGCATTTTGTTCTGCAAAATAGGCGTTTACGAATGTTCCTTTTCCACCTAGTAAACAAAAAAAATTGGCAACGGTCAGATGGTGAATAATCAACTTATGAATTTTTGTCATCGTAATCATTGAAGTGCACAATTTTTTTTTTCCAGAAATGCGTTACTATTTCCACTATTTCTGCTGTTGGCTTATCGAATAATGATATGTATCCCTTATTGTTTTTTCTTTTCCAAGACTGACTAATATAACATGACTTTCCCCAAAAAGCAATAGATCTCCAAAGGATGGAAGTGTTCGCACTTGTTCACTCTTTCGACTCTTCTTATTTTGCTTAAGCTGCTTTAATAGGGATTTAGAAATATTCATTCGAATGCGTTTTTGGCCCTGAGCGATCAAGGCTGGTTATCTTTTTCATATTCAAATTTTCAGTTGTTATGTACGATGTTCTAGCTCTAACCTTAATTCGATAGTTGTCTACTACACCATCGGTGAACTTTTCCAATGTTTTTGGCTGTTATCGTCAACCAAGCTGTTACGGTCACGCTTAGATTCAGCTACCCACAATTTCATCGTGGCAAATGATGGGGGCGCGGAGGGGAGCGCCTGCGGGGTCCATCTCGGGATTAATTTGCATATGAGTGTGCTCTTCAAAGTACAATAATTTATTGTTGGGTTTTTTCATATTTACAGAAGTACTTACCTCGACTGACATAATTGGTTGTTAAACAATTGAGCGTCCAACATGATGTGTGACGCCATCTTTACGTTAAGGCCTGAAATATTCCAGACTACCCTCGTACTTACCTGTTTTATTTCTTTGAAAATAACTTGACATTGTAGATAGCTATAAAATCTTTTGGATTCATGGTCTCAGGTTCAAACTGGAATATATCATGGAGAATTGTGATATATTCAACTCTATTGCATTTTGTTACGTTGGTCAATTTCTCGTAGGTGTTATTACAATTTTTGAAAGTATTGTTTGCTACAGTCGTAATGAGAACCTAAGCCTAATCCAATTTGTATTAATTTTACACGACTGGACCTTTTAAAGTCTGCTATTCTGAGCAATACCATTCAAAACCGAGCGATCTTGCCCGAAATATTTAGAAGGTTTGTCTATTTCGTCTAATTGCAACTAGCTTTACGGTATCGATAATTTGCAACAATGAAATTGGAAAGGAACGTATGAGATGTGGCATATCTTAAATGAAACACGTAACATGTTTTATACAATCTTTATTAATAATAATCTTCAGAGAGAGCATCAGCAATAATCCATTACAATTTTACAATTGGTTGTTGCATTTTTCTTGGTATTTTTTTTTTCTTCATGGTATTGGGCTATAGCGTGAACTAAGTTGGTATTCAATTAATTATTAATAATTTATATTTACAAAGGTTGGTAGGTATATGTAGGTAGTAGAGTTGTTGCTTTTAAAAGTACTAAATTAAAAAGTTAATTGCAAGTTATCATATTTTATAAAACAATAATCCACCATTTTATTTAGTAGTTTCCAAGTTTAGAGACGATACAAATTCGTTAATTCTTTTAATAATTAATTAATTTGTTATAAGTTCATATTTTTTTCTTAGATTATATACCTACTTAAAACGCTATCAGTAGTAAATAGTAGAAGTAAAAATCGACAGAGAAAAACGTGTGATCAAGTAGAAAACAAAACTTAATAATAGAGATAATTAACCATACAATGACACTATATTGCTAGATCCTAGAACACTTAATTTTTTTCTTTTTCTTTTCAAATATATAATATATTGTGATATCTATAAAATAATATAAATAATAAATCACTTCACAGAAGTAATTTTTTGTTCACTCGTCTTTTTTTTATTTCTTTCTTTTATCTCTCAAGGATTCTAAGTTACCTTTCCGTTTTTATTTTTAATTTTAAATTCGTAACAATGAGACTTACCTAAATTCTTAGCGTTTAATTATGTAATATTTAAACTACCGGGAACAACGTAATATATATATGTAAAGAAACAGATCTAATAGAAGGGAAATTCAGAAAAAAGCTTGCTCTGTTCAACAAGAAATCTTGTGTATTTACTTATTGCGATATGAAGATATGTTTTCTTTACTGTTTTCTTCTCTTACTATTATTTATCGTAAATATATACGGAGGTGATGTATTGTTATAAATATTAGTATAAGGACAATATAAATTAGTACAAAATTTATGTAAGTATGGGTATTTTGCCGTGAGTGTGAGAAAATGGCGATTAATTTTGTCAGGTATTTCATTTAAAATTTCTGTTAATATCATGCTTTTCACGTCTTTATATCATATCCTCTTTAAATAATCTACGGGGACTTTTCTTAGGTAATGGTTAAGTTGAGAAAGCTGAAAAAGGTCCAGGTGTCTAACAAACAGATCATCAGCTAAGCTAAAAGGCAATACCAAGACAGGTTCATTGAAGTGCATGTAATAATTGTAAAACCTTTTTTTCAGTTAGTAATTATTTAGTCAACAATCTTTAATATTGCTTTAAGAAGAGAAATTTTGCACCTTGTTTCATATTTCCCAACATATCCTGTTTAAGTTGTACATGTTTTAAATAAAACATTGCGTAGATAAATCAACTTGAAAAGGTGTCATATTTATGTATTTATCAATATGCGGCTTGCTTATTGATCAATAGACGGGACTGTAATTTCTCAATTTATCCGGTTCACTAGCAGCAGTCTACAAAACGTATTAAGTATGTGTTTTTATTTTTTTTTACACAACTATACATAGGTATATACAGGATTGTTTCAGAATGTAATGCAATATTATTTTAACGAAACGATAAATATTCATAGGGTTTTCCTTTTTTTTGTTCTTAAATATAACGCTATCTGAGGCTTTAAAGTGTCGGTTAATAATATAATATGATAGATAATAGAACTTTCTACTTTTAGATTCGGTAAAGTTAGAGAAAACAATCGAATAGACGCAGAAACAATTTTCGAATTAGAACCGAAATATAACGCAAGGACTAAGAAGTTGTAACTCTTATTACATGATTGTCCGTTACTTCTAAAAAAATAAATAAGGAATAAAGACCCTGTTAAGTTAAATTTGGATGATTCGTTTCGAAAATAGTCAAATCGAGTGCAAAAATTCAAATTTAAAAGGGTCTTTATTGTGTTTATTATACATTTTCTTTTATTTTGCATTGGAAAGAATCGTATTGAACTCGTGCGCCATCTCTTAGATAAAGGGAACTAGTATAATAGATTACCTTGTTGATTAAAATTTCTTTTTAAAACCGAAAAATGTGGGAATCTAGCTTATCTGGTTTTTCTTGATTAAATTCTCAGAGATTACTCACGTCTTTGAGCACATCTTATGCCATAGATTAGATGTAGCAGAGAACTAGAGATGCCATTCCATTTTATTATATGATTTCACAATGAAATCACTGGAAAGTGATATAATGACAAAAAGTAGTTCCCGCGGCTTCTTTCTTTCTCTTGAGTGGCGTAAGAGCAATAAAAAGTAGAAATTTATAACAAACGCCCATTATATTTTCAAAAATCAATGTTTTCAAAATTCTGGTTAATGTCTAGGGTATATCATAAATTCCTACAATCTATTTGTTTGAACCATGACAAAAATCAGCTTGTATCGAATAGTACACTTAAATGAAAAATTAGAACCGTATTTACACTATTATAATATATAAATATACTAGTCAATAAGTTTTTATTTATTATTTTTTCCTTTTATATTTCATATAATATATATTATATATAAAGGACCAACACATAGGTAGCAAGCGGAGAAAATTCTATTGCTTTGGATACACTCATAATACATTGTTACATTATGTGCTTCTTCATTCTACTCCTTTATTTTTTTTTTATCGTATTCCACACTTTCATTCGTATCTCTTTTGTTCTTTTTTTTCGTAAACATTACTTATATAGATTGTTTTTATCTTTTTTTTCTTGTTTACTTTCTTCGAGATTACGATCACTTTGGTCCAAAGTTCCTTATATACGTAGATAAATATGATTTATATTTATATACTTTCTTTTATCGTGATTATTAAAAATTACCCGATTTTGTTTTATTTCGCTTCATCATTTGCTTTGTTCACATAAAAATGTACACTCTAAAATTCGTACGGGATATTCCAAAATTTAATGTCAAGTAATCAAATTCGGAACAGCCTGTATACATATATATAGCGTGTCCCCGAACGAATGATAAGAGGAAAAAGTCTTTATTATTAATTTTATGATGAAAAGCTGTTGCTTGTGAACAATTTTGCTTTTAAAAGAGAGTAACTTTCAAGATCTTCAATTGAATCCACATCAAACGACAATAAATCCCTCAATGATATGGATGTCGAACAACATTTTGTATTTTGAATTAATTGAACGAAGTTATGGACATCATAATCATGTTTTATAAAAATTAACTTAAACTAAACTGTTACACACTTCTCAATCCTATTAATAAATGCATTATAGTGTCTCATTACGTTCTGTATTTGCACTTTCAATATCTCAGGGGCATGTGGTAGATCATTTGTATAAATTTTTTGTTTTGAAATAGCCCCCAAGAAAAATTCCATTGGCGAAACATTGCCCGATTACTAAAAGAATTAATTGGATTGAATCTTCTCATCCATCTTTCTCCGAAATAATTTGCCAATCAGTGCCATGCCAGAAATATACCGTCGCATAGATCTAAAGTATCACGAAATGGCAACAGAAAATCCTCTAAAAGACGCAGATAAATATGTTAAAATTTTTTGCTGTATAAAAAAATCCACATTGAAAACATAATATTCAAAATTCCGACATAAACTTTTGTATTTAAGTTTAATTTTGGGTTACAAACAACTTCCTGTTATACATATTTTGTCTAATCTGCATCTTGTCTTATCTTACTAACGCTTTGGACCTCTGATACAGTTTTTTTTTTAATGTTATGTTAATTTCTTTGAAAAGCAGAATTCTTCATAAAATAATAGAACTAATATTAAGATTTTTCCTTCTTGTCAACTCCATCCGGGGACATACTGCATAAGAAATAATGCATTAATACAGTAAGGATTGTGTTCTCACAAAATAGACGTTTACCGTGACATTATTTTCTATTCCTTTCGCTTCTAAAAAAGTCTTACGTTCACATTTCTTTTCATTTCTTGTAACCTACACATACAGAGTGTTTACGAAGATGGTGTTTTAATTTTAAGAGGTGATGGAAACCGCGATTTAGAGCATATTTGTCTCTATACAGTATTCCGTGAATCATCACCGTTTTCAAGATATTCACACACCATTTCTCAAAACATCTCCTACGCTTAAATTACATCAAGCGGTAGAAAAAACAATTTTCTTCTTTAATAATTAATACTCAAAAATAAGGATCAATTTTCACAACAATACATGTATATCACAGACCTACAACGTGTTTTTTGTTTCTCCAATAGAATTATTACATATTTATTACAAATTTAAAACCTTTTCCTTGTTTTTCGTTATTATTATTGTTACTAGTATCATATTACCATTGGAAAGCAGTCATTTGTTTGCTTGTAATTTTCTTTTGTTTTGAATAAAAGAAGGTACAGAGGTTGCCTAAACAAAATAATACTTAAAAACAAGATTGTATTAAATAGCTTAAGGAATTTGCCTTAAAGTAATTGATGAAAAATGTCTGTTACATTATTACATCACTCTCACATATTACTATTCTTTTCTTCTTTCCTGTAATAATACATTAATAAACAACGTTCGTAACATCACATAAGCAACAGGGCACTTTCACTGATTTGGTTGAACATGTTTCTTTTTATAGAGTCCAATTCTGCTATTATCCTTTTTATTACTTTTGCGTAATTGTTGACGTTTTAGTAGTTATTATCGTTATTATTAGTATTTCTTTAAAAATTCAATGTATGGGGGAAAACCGTACGTATAGTTTATTTACATGAACAAGACGTACACGACCAGGATGTCGGAATTAATCCGATAAGCTATCAGACTAAGGTCCTGTAGATTTCATTAGGATGACTGTTCTGGTTGCTGTCGTTCTGTCTGGACGAACATTGCTGAAATAATAATAAAGTAAAGTAGTGAGAAGCCAAGAGTGCCATAATTATGGTCATGGTTATGGTTACCAGATAAAATGTAACTTACAGCTTGTTTTCTTTCCCAAGTCTTCATTGCGGATTTATACTTTTCGAATTCGTGACACCAATCCGAATAGATTTTTTGATAATCGTTGCTCTTCGCGGGTGGTGAACACCTATGAGCGTCAACTGTTACGTTATAAGAGCACAAGAGAGAGCCACCCATCCAGCAATCGTAACGTCCAGCGTCTCCTTCGGTTACAGCAATAATTACCAAACCATGTTCCGACGTTTCAATGTATTTATCCGGCCTAGGAGTTGGAATAAGTAATCTAGTGAGAATTAAAATTAAAAATGAATTTACCTGAAGACGATTTTGTATTTCCCCTTCTCTTTAGAGTAATGGTACCAAGTGATTGTTTGAGATGCTAAGACGGCTGGCATTTTTAAGAAGCAACCTAGATGCAAGCTTTGTCCCCAGGTGACTACCATTTTCTTCTTAACGATGCTACTATCGCAGATATGTCCTGTGCTATTCGAGACGTCTTGTAATAGTCTACAAATTTAGGAAATGATGTATTTGCCATATTAGGGAATTTTGTTGGAAAATATTAACAAACAACTCACCCGGGTGCGTATGGTTTGCAAACGTTAGAATCTTTATCCCATCCACAGTAAGGATCATGAACACATCTCAAACAATTATCGTATCTCCTATTACACATAACCAAGTCGATTTGCTTCACGCGATTATCAGAAGCCACATACAGAGCCTTATGCGATTTAGAAATCTCCATAACTTGTATAGGTTCTTCCGGGGTAACGTCAAAAACGTCCAAAAGAATTGAGGACGATGATTCTTCACCATGCTTCTTCCACTCGACGATTTTATGCACTCTACCTTCATCTGTAAAATGAAAGAAGACCATAAGACCACTTAAGAATGCCGATCATCAAAGACTTACTGGTTCCGGCGTAATACACCGTATAATCCACGATCTCTCCGCCAATATCCACCTTTATCTTATCCACGACTAATCTAGTGAAGAACAGGTCTCTTTTGAAATAAACCGGCTTCTCGTTCTCGTGCATGACGGCTGAATCCATCAGTGGATGCGATCTAATGAAATTCAGCACGGTATCGGGCAAAGTTTCCGTATCATTTACGCATGTGCCTGGTCTGGGTTCAGGTACGCGACTCGTCAAGACTGGGAGCCAAGCTGACGAAGATGTTGCTTGTTCTTTGAATTTCCCGTTAAAGGAAGCTTGGATATCCTTTAGGGAGAAGGAACAAATTGCTGAACCCATGAGACCATTGGTGGATGTGGTGAAGGTACCATAGAATCGTTGGTCGTCCCCTGGTACCTTGTAAATGCTCTCTGAGTACAAAGAAAAATTAATTTTTAATGTAGTATTTTTATATATTAGGTTGTGTATCAGCACGACGTCAATTGTATGTCGAAGTCATGTATTTTTATTATATATGTTCGGTATAACAATTTCGGAAAAAAGAGAGAAATGTCCTTGGGCAAAAAGATTTAAGCAATTATTTTGAAAACAAGCGTCCTCTGATGGATTGCTTTGTTTCTCTTTTTATTTTCGTCATTAGTTTGTTCGCGCATTTCTCGCTTTTATGTATTGTCTTTGCTGTTTTTCCGTATGTTGAGAACAAGCTCCAAATCACGTTTTAGATTCCGAGAAAATCCATTATAAAATACACCATTTCTCGTTTTCGTAGCTAACCTATATGTGCTTACATGCATTTGTTCCACTCTCTACCAATGCATTTACTTACGCTTCATCCCGAAAAGCAAAAACGTATTTCCATCAACAACGGAAAGGTTTTGTCGGTTCTTTCTTGTCCAATACGTCTTCTTTTATGTTTCTTCAGATACGTACTTCCCTTTTTACCCTTAGACGCATGCACACCAAACGCAAAAGCTGAGTAAATTGAGCGAAATCTAGCGATCCTACAGCTTTGCTTTTCTTATGTTTTTGAGATACGAGGGTTGTCGCTTTAGTCTGCACATGGCTGCGTAAACAGTGTCAGCAATGGAACGTGGCTTATCAAAATTAATTGTAACATTTATTGTATTTAAATCCCAAGTTTCGTTAAGATACGGTAAGTAATTTAGCTATGGAAAAATAGCTAATGGAAAAATAAAAAATGGAACTGAGCGGAGAAAATATTGATGTAATAATTTCCCATAACGCTCGAAGAGGATTATCTCAGCAATAATGTCTCGTTGGGTTGGTTTCTATTTTAGGTAATGATGCACTGTATCGGGCAATTTTCCGCTTGAACTATGTATTGTGATCCTAGGACAGAGCCTCTAAAGATAGCAGTTAAAAAAGTGTTGATGCTGTGGTCCAAGTGATTAAGGAAGATTAAGTGATTAAGACATTCCTAGGCATTTCAAAGACCTCAATTTAAAAAATTCTGCACGATTACGGGGATGGCTTTAATTGGCGTCGAAAACTTTGAGCTGGTTTAATATCTTAATTTTAAAAAATGCTTATAGCATCATGAGTCAAGTCAACAAAAGTTAAGGTATCCAAAGAAATGCCGCAATTCTCGATAGATCCGTTTGTTTACCAGAAGCAATTTCCTGCTTCAAAAACTAACTCTCAACGACAAATTATCCTCCACTCTTTTGATGCGATGATGTCTCAATAACTTTTCTGTGTTCTTCGAAATAAAGAGTACTACGACCAATGGTTTCAGTCACCGAAAGAAGTAGTCGATGCCTTTAAAATAGCAATTTTGATTGTTTCGACTGATAACTGTTAAAACTTCTTTAAGATCTAACTTGAAAGAATGAAAAAGTGTATCAATCTTTGTGAAAGATACTTCGAAAAACAGCAAAGTACTTTAGGTCGATCTACTGTTTACTGTTTACGCCATAAAAACACACATGCGTGAAAAACTAGTCCCAGAAATGGAGTAAGATATGGAGAGGAAAAGGAAGCAATACTTACGTATTTCGTTGAAGTAAAATGGAAACTCGCCCGGTATGGAACAGTTGAGTCGAGCCTTGAGATAAGTGGCCCAATTTTGGGCCAATATATTTTTACCACCGGTGTCTTTCTTGCAAACGCGAGCCACGCGTGAGTAGACATTCTTGCCGCAATTGATGTATTCCACTGCAGTTTCGCGGAAGAAGAATAGGACGTACTCACCGATGTCGAAAGATCCAACAAAGTTTGGTTCTGAAATAGACAAAAAGAGGTTAGGCGATTCTGATGATTCTGACGAATTCTGTACTAATTCGTGGCAGCGAAACTGCTACCAGTTACATGCAGGATGTCCTGGTATGCGTGGCATTAGATTGTTGCGAGCGGAATAGCCCGACTAACTATGCACTTCTTAATCGAAAACAATGTAAATTGGTTTCCGTGGCCTACGAGATTTCTCCCCCATAGAGCATATAACGGACACCATCGGATGTTGGGTCTTACTAAATCCGATTTCCGCTACTGAGACGAGTTATGGTAACAAATCAATACAGTTTGAAAGGAAATATCCCAAGAAACAATATTTTCCTAACCGTTGTTTGGTGATGCATTTTTAATTGCAGCCAGTGTATTTTTTTTCTTTACTGGGACAAGGTTTTTCAAACTTTCGATTAAAAAATGATAGTAAAGGATGTGGGGGTAGGATAATATAGCAAGCATCGAAAAAAAAAAAACTATATCTTTTTGACATTTAAAATCTTTCAACTGTATTCAGTAAACTTCCCCAAGTTTATTTGGTCTTCCGTTTTTCAAATACATCCAATGTATTTATTCGGAGAAGCGTAAGATAAAACGGTCTACAAAAAATCAGCGTCCGCTGTTGCACAGTAATAGGTACTGTTGCCACCTGCGATCGTTCCAGACCTTGTCGTGGGCTTTAGATTGTAATCACCTGTAAGGTAATCGGCTTAAGGGGTCTCCGGCAAGAACCAAACCGGCGGAAACACTTTTAAGTATCTCGTTACCTATTAGCAGCATGTAACAGTAGCGTAAGCATCATGGATGATGGTGATAGATGCCGTAGTTGGAAAGATGGTAAAGGCAGACGATAGAAGTTCCATCTGAGAGCGTTCCCATGGTCACAAAGAGCAGGAGGACTTTAACCTTCGACTCCCTCGCGGATGATTCCGTGTTAGTCCCGAAAATTTCCCTGCTACCGCCACTACCACTCCATAACCCCAGATTTAATTATCTGTCGGCTTCCCTATTTCCGTTACCACGATGCAGATTATGAGTAATTGAATCGACGAATCGTAGTAAACGCGGGATCGCGTGGCGTGATATTAGGGGTGAGAGACAGGGTGGGGACAGCGGGGAATGACGATGAAGAGGGTTTATCCCGTAACAAGGGGATGACGTATCTGCTGCGTTATATACTAAGCGGGATAGTCGTTTTTTGCTACTAATATACGCTTAGCCTATTGTAATTAACGATTATTGCGATGTTGAAAGCGCGTTATTAAAGTTAGACTGTTTGATAATTGAAGCAGATCCGTTCTTGTCGAAGTTTTACTGTCAATCGTTATAAAATCAATCAAATTTTGTTATCAAAATTAGTATTAAATTACAGTTTACAATACAAAAAAATCCCTTTCAAACTATCCTTTTCTAGAGTTAAAATCACATTAGTTTCTTCCGGTCATTATCATTATTATCATAGCTAAGCCATAGCAGAGCTGCTTTTGGTCATTGCGAACTTAATAGAACTATTGTAACAAAAAGTTCTTGTTAAATGGGAGGCTTTGAATAAACTTTAGTATTACTCTAAGATTCTTTTCCTTCAGTTTAGAAATGGTCGACTGACATGTTCGTGTCGAGTCCGATAGATGGCAACACATTTGTATAGAATATATTTTTAGTTGCTCGTATCTCTATCTCGAGATTCTTTATATAGCGCAAAGGTTTAAAGCGGAAGTCTCTGCCTGAAGTAGGTTGACGTGCAGTCCTGTAACCATTTTTAAGTCGTAATTAGGTCTACTAACGCCCATACTTGCTCCAACACCTATTCTCGAGCGGTCCATTTACCATCTGAGGATAGCTACTTTTACTTTGAGATTCATCGTAAAAAGGTGAAATTTTATTTAAACAAATTCCAAAAACAATAAAGATATTTTGTATTGAATTCTCCATGAAAAAAAACTAATTATGAGAAAATTTTGATCGGACCTCTAGGAAATAGCAACATGCTGTAGATAAATTTGAGTAAATTGTACTAATTTTTAAAGAATTCTGTAGCATCTTATATTGTATTGAAGGAACACCCGCGCATGTGGTAATTTCGATTACTTCCGGATAAATGACAGCAGCCGGTCTCGAAATGTAGAACTTACAAGAATATCCCTGGCAAGTTTTAATGTATATCTATTAAATTCTTCAGTAGACGCGTCTGACGCAAGTAACGGCATTCATAAACTTAGACGTTAGGATATAGCTTCATACTAGTGGCGCAGTCGTCAGGATTGCTGTAATGCTGTACGAGCGTGTATATGTGGATATTACGTGCTCGGAAGACCCGTATCATTAAAAATGTATCAATTTCAATTACGAACGACGTGTTTCTCCGTTGCAAATTCTCTCACAGTATAGAGAAGGCGAGCAAGCCGACGGGGGGAATGACGATGCACGTCATGTCGTTGAAGTTTACTATGACATAGAGTTCTTGGAGTTAGGTTACGTACGCTATCGTGTCTAGTATGACGGCCGTCCTAGTAAATAATTTATCTTTCTTTAAATGTTATGCCGAAGAGAGAATGATTTGAGTTTTATGAAGAAACCTACACTGTTGTCAGGAATGATTCTAACGATCGAAATGCTGGTAATAGCAAAGTGCGCTAGATAACTTTGAATCGTCTGTCGTATATGTATGTACATAGATAAGATAGATAGGTTAAAGCACGGTTTAATTCGAAAGAATTATTGCCGTTATCAAATATGCATTGTGGAAGTATCCGTATGATACTAGAGTTAAAAGCTGCAAAATGATGAAATTTGTAGCAATTATTATATGTAACGTAGAACTCTTGTGAAATGTCGTATGCTTTAGAATTTGATTTGTAAATGGAGCATCATTATAGCTTGAATTACAAATCGGGCATTTGTCATCATTTACATCCAGGCTGTTTTCCGATACTGCGTCTCTTTATATGTATGTATATCGATTAGGAACTTCATTAGAACGTTATTAATTTTAAATTTTAACATATTAAGTACACACATGAGATGGAAAAGTAGAGGTGCGAATTTCAAACGTATTCAATTAATTCAAAAGTACTGATTGATTAAAATTTCAAAGAGAAACGAGAGAAGATTTATACACATTTAAGATTTATATATTTAGATTTTCTTTGTATTTCTCACACTTCATTACTTCTCGTGGCGTTGATTTCAGTAAGTGGTCGATGTCCTCTTGGAGTACGATGTCTCGAGTTTAAGTAGTTTTTTCTCTACAATTTATCCTACAGAGCAGCGATTCGCTCAGATTTTTTTTTTTCTATAATATCTCAAAAAATGGGTCTAACCACTAAAGATATAGAAAAATATGGAGTTCTACCACCTCATCAACGCAATGCTAGGCTTCGGATGAATACCAACCTAGATCTGCTTCCATACGGTATAGCACCCCACACCGCTCGCTGTACACGCCTTTTACCAGAAAATTAAATATTGCAGAGTTCCCACAATTTCATCTGACTTTATGCATTAATACCACCACTCCAAATGTCCTTGTTAGTGTTGAGTTGTATGTGGTACTGCACGATGTGGTCGATATGAACCAAATCGGAAATCCGCAATTCCGCAATAAACGGTTTATTATCTAACAATAGATCAATATTAGTTCTTTTTCGGCTACCGGCTCTACTTCAGCGACTTTCCTTGCCCTCCCTAGCTAATGATAATAGCGCATAATGGTGGATGGCTAGGGCTAAAACGTTTTGCAAGGTCCTTGAACGAAAGTTTACCTTCGCGTAAGCCTCTCGACCTCTGCCGATTAAGCTTATCTGGCGGTAATTTCTACGTTGGTACACTCTACTCGTATTCAAACATAAATAAAAGAATGAGTTTATTTGTTTATGTGTTCCAAGTTTTGAAGTATTAAACAATACGATGGATCGGATTTTCTTTCATTTGGTAATTTTAAACGTGAAGCATTGATAATGTACTTTTCTGGAAGCGGTAGCTTCATCCCGTCCGTTCAGCGCTCTTTCTTCAGAAGAATTTCTCTTCTTTATTTTTATTCGCAATTCGTTCTTCTTTCGTCATCTACTTATTATGAGGTCAGTGTCAAGCTCCGATTCAGAGTAGGAGAATTCGTAGCTACTATTCTGGAATGGCTCTTCCTCCTCTAGATCATCGGAAAGACACTTTTGGTTAATTTGATATTGATAAGGTTAAGAGTTACCGAAACCTAATCAACGCGATTTTTAAGTTAAAACTGTCAGTCTCAAATTCGATAGTTCCAAAAAAGTACTGGCTGCTAAAAATTTGAAAATTTAGGAGAATGATAGTATCAGGTGTAGGCTCGCGATTGTATCGACTGTCTAAGTACAAGTAAACCTTTGTATTCGTTAGTAAACTAATACAAAGATTTATTTAAAGTGTGTAAAAGATAGGAACACATTAGATTTACTGCAGTAGCAAAATTGCTGAATACAATAATTTTTTTAAATAAATATATGAAAATTGGCTTCAGATATTGGGCTTACAATAATAGGCTTTCATATTCTTGTCCACCAAATTTGAAATGGATGTTAAAAAGAACACTGGGTATTTTCTGTAGCGTTTGTCATGCTACTTCGTAGTTCTTGCAACCATTACTGAATATTTATTTTACAAATTCTGGCACGATCTGAGATCTTTCTAACTTTAGAATTCTCGACGTAAGTATTCGTTAATATTCTCAAGAGATTCTCCATCAAGATTGATGTCAAACTCATCGGTATGACGTTCCTCACGGGTTTGTAAGATTAAAGCTCTTCTCTTCTAGCAAATTTTGAGAAAACAAATGAGATTCAATGAAGCGCAAGATTAGTTCCAAGGTGACCAATATTTGGTTATAAAACGACTATGCCCCGGCAACATCTTACCTCCACAACGACTTAATTTGCTTGCATTTACATTTTAATACCCAAGACCTTCGTCGTCTTCTGTTCATTCCTTTGCCGAACGGCCGAACAGAGAATTTGCATAGAAGAAATACGTCCGCAACTTTAAATAGGCAAAGGGACAAGCGCTAGAGGGAGCCGGTGTCGTAAAAATTTCGTAACCCTGGGAATAATAAGCGGATATAAATGAGCAGGACGAGGAAATTAGAAAAATATGATGCCTCTTCCTTTCCCCCGCCACTTTTTTGACTGCCAAATTTCTTATTCTCATTTTTAAGTTATTAAACAAGGGAAAGGCGGGCAAACTTGAAGCGGGACTAAGTTTGCGTCTCCGCGCCTGGAAGTTCCTCAGAAAATATGTCGCGTCGGGACGCCTCGCGACGTCGGCCCATAATTGAGATGGATACATTTTTAATGACGTCAGGCGGAAAGAAGGTAAGTGCTTTTGTTTCCACGTTGTAGCTAATGCTTTTTTGCGGTTATGACATTAAGCTGTAATTGAGCATCTGCTGGTGGAAACGAAAAGAAGATGAGGAACATTCAGTTGTTTCTTTTTTTGAGATGTCTGTTTTAAAGATGATGGTTAAATTAAATCAAATAAATAAGTTTCTTCAAAGAAAATATTTTTCGTGTAGTAAGAGAGTGAATTCCCAGAATCTTATTAAGGTGTAATGGAAAAAGGAGTGTGTTAGGTTCAGTTTTTATAGGTAGCTATTAAGAATGGTTTCATAGCCACCCAATGTTAATACCGTGGAGGCTACGTGATCTTGTTTAAAGTAAAATATCTCAATGATGGAAATAAAAGTCTCCTTTCTGTCATAAGTTCGCAACATATCACACGAAAGCATAAATCGGTCGATGAACGAAAATCTCATTATAGTAATCTTGTTCAATGCAATCAATTATTAAACTGGTAATGACAGCAAGCACTGTGGAGTAGTATAGCAAACAATACAATTAATTAATCGGGATTACTTAATTAAACTTGTGCGGTGCGGAGATCGCTAATACTTTAGTGTTATTAAAGCGGTTGTAACTAACTAATTGAAATTTTATGTTAATTATAGAATAAATTGAAAATAGTATTAAAGTATATGTAGTGAACAATGTGATGTAAAAATAATTATAAAAGTATTCTAAACAATAGCAAAAATTGCGCAAATTACTCAGAATTACATCAGTTATTTAATTTTAAAGAATTAAATAAATATCACCGCAGATTAAAATCGAAAAATTCAATCAGGTTCTTTTTTTTATAATTATTATTTCTTAACAAAACTTGTAAAAAATGTGATCTGGAGAGTTGAAAAAAAAATAAATAAAGCTATAAGTAATAAATGATAGTATGGATGAATACTTTATAGGACAGACCTTAGTCCTCAAACAATTCTTGAAACAAACGTGTCGCTAAGAATTGCAACTGTACAGCACTATATTTCCAAAATTTGTTGCCATAATTAATTTTTATCTTTTTTTAAAGAATGTTGCTTCATTATGTTTTTGACGAAACTCTCTCAAGTTCTCTATTGAGTTCAAATCAAGATTTTCTTCAGTCACTATACACTAATTTTCTCCTCTCTTTTCTATCCTTTGCCAAATTGCTTGCTTCCTTTCACCCCATGTGTTTTTTTTCAGCATACCCTTTACTACACATTTCCACGTTGTTTTGGATCTCCTGTTTGTTCTTTCTGTTATTAGCCTCGTCTTCTATATAGCCTTTATGGTTCTTTTCCCTTTCATGCTCGTTAAATAACCAAACCATTTCAGCTGCTGTTTCTCGACTGTCTTTGTTAGGAGTTTATTTGATCCTTCTTTAATTCTTTCATTGCTACAACTTCCAAATTTATAGATATTTGTTCTTTATTCGCTTATTTCTCAATTCTTCCGCTGTTTTGAATTGTTACTCCCGGCTATTTGAAACAATTGATTTGCTCCAGAGTATTTCTATCAAGTTTTATTCATGTTTCACCGTTTCCTTCCACAGTGCCATAGCTTTCTTGCCAAGTTTTTTCTATAAATGGGCTGCGATTAGCTGCTCGATATCTCAACGCTTTTCTAACCACAGTAGTCAATTGATATTTTCATAGCAACCATGTCAAAGCAACATTTTGTTGCGAGGTGAATATTTTTCTTTTTTAAAAGTTTTGATATCGTTTCCTACTGTTTGTGATGTTTGTCATCTTCTTTTAATCAGCAATCGTGTTGTGATTGACACGTCATGTTGCTTACCTATCCATATTCTAACACTGTAACGGGCTTAATAAAATCTTCATACTTCATTCCAATGTTGTATAACGAATATTAGTAAAGCTGAATTATATGAATCAACTTCTTTATTCATAATTCTCTTGACACGTTCATGTGTGCGTTTATTTGTCGAAACAACTAAGTTGGAGTTTACTCCGAAAAATAACTTACGGGTTGATTAAGCTCGAAATTAACAATCTGTATGGATACAAGTTAACGTGAATTTCGGTTATATTCGCCATAAGCATAAACACTCCCGGAATACACCCTAAAACATTGTCAATAAATCTTTCGCTAAACTCTCCGAAAATTGTAATTAAACGCGTCTGATTTTTGTTTTTCCTTCGACGGGAGTTACTCTGCCGTTAAAAGATGGCGCGCGGGTCGTTAAAAGTTGCAACGCCGCGCGGCGGCATCACGCTTTACTTTGTTCGTTCGTTACTACTAAGTTTACATTGTGTTAAGTTTTAAATTAACGCCATCGCTTACAACACCACTTAATACACGTCTTAATAAATAATAATGCTGGGGAGAAAAAGGTAGGGACGATAAGATAGGGGTATAAAGATATGACTCGTCTTTCGACGGGCTTCTTGGAAAATTGAATGCGCGGTTTTATGAGGTTGTAACGCGGCAGCTGTAATTCGTGTTGCAAGAATTTGGAGATGGTGGGCACGTTTAAGCCTGTAAAATGTACAAAAGCAAGTTGGTAATGGTGTGAACGGAGTTAGTGGGATACTAATTAGCGTGTTACTGACGAAGTTCAGAATGGCCCGTCTCTGCCCCCTTTCGGCTCTACACCCATGTTCAAATGTATTAGTATTGACATGAATATTATCTTTCGTTTATCATTTTAGTGAGCTGGGTTATAAAATATATTCGATACAGTTTAATAAGAAGTTACCATATTGTATTTATCTTCATGCGAGTACAATGACTGATGCAATTTAAAACAATGGATAACATATGGAATATATACACCTATGCCTGTACATCTTTCTCAAGGATCAAACTGATGTCTTAACTACAGCCTAGCACAGATTTCGTCACAGTAGATGTATTCACAGTTAGTTTATTTTTGAACCAACTGAGTAAGGAAGCAGCTGATTACAGTAACGCAGCATGTCAAATAGCAAGTTTTTATATTGGCGGTGGGCAATGTTTAAGAATTATCTTTAACGACCAATCCTCGATCAACAGTGACCGTGACACCCTACCAATCAGCGAGAGGCCCCGTCCACTGTCCATACAAAGCTTGCTGCCCCCCTCACAACCCTGCAGTTAATTTTTGTCTCTGGCATGGTTAACATGCTGAATTACTGCGATCAACTGCTTCCTATTCAGATAGTTTTGCCTCTGGTGTGCCAACAGTTACTACCACTTTGCGCTTTCTCGAAGAAGCCCTATATGATTGTAGGTGAAACGTCGAGTATTTAAGTACTTAAGTAAAAGTACTTAAAGTATTTAAGTACTTTCACGAATTAAATGATTTATTAAATAAAATAAACACATAATAACATGTCCGTACTTTATCGTGTTACAAAATTCTTTAAGAGTGGAGTAAAAGTTAATTAATGTTATTTTTAATTTTTATAAAACGTTATGAGGAAATTGCTCTTACGAAAGAATTGCGAGTTTACCCTCATTATTATTATTACTACTTAAATCAGGTGATCCGCAATAGATAGGGATCTATTTTGTCGTCAGTGAATGCAATGCATTTTGATCAGTTTTGCTCTTGAAACACCATAAATTTGGCAACACAGGGTTACAAGCTTTATGCTTCTAATACTAATTTGCCCTAATCCAACCGTCAATAAGGTATACGTACAAGACGTGCAGCATTAAATTTTCAATTCCCTCGCCGTTTTTCCGCCTTCCGTCTGTAAAATAACTTATCTTTTAACCGATTAGTCACGGAACCGGTCGCCCGACGTTTCCTAAATCAATAAAGCACGCGTAACGCCGATATATTCGAAATGTATTCGCCTCGAGCCCGAGTTTAATATAGATTCTACTAGTGTAATCGCATGGAATTTAGATAGCGGGTAAAATAGGTTCAGCGTAGCGCGCACGGACCGTACGAATTTGACGTTAACTCTCGCGCAGCAGCATCCCGAGACATAGATTATACACGTTTAACGATAAACCTGTCTGTTGTAGACTGTGTAGTGTAGTGTAGATAGAACCTACGCGATTGAAAGAGAAAGAAAGAGACGGAGAAAGCTGATCTACGTTTCGGAAAAATTGGAGGATATTGGAAAGGAAATTTTATGTATAGGATTATCCAAAAGAACGTCACATTTTGAGATTGTTATAAAACGAAGAGTAGCCAAGATAAATGAATTTTTTAAATAAGATTGTGAATAGAAGAATAGATCATTTGAAGCCTTCACTAAAACAATAACTTATAGTTTTTAAAGGAGACGTCAATTATTCACAAATTAATAAATACGTATGGCACTAAATGTTAACATTGTAATTTTGAGTAAAGTGTGAAAACCAGGTTGACCAACCCTTACAAAATTCATCCTTAAAACCAAATAATGCAAATAAACGGCTCGGCGACCGAGTGCTAAGAGGGCCAACGCTACAATCAACAAATTATCTTGGTGGGTCTGGTCCTCCCAAGTCACCATTCGCAGTTGGGGTACAATTAAATGCGCTTCGCCTTTTGCGGCGAGTGCGTGACAGTAACAAGGCAATGGTTGACAATGGCAACATAGTTTACACACACAACTTACACATTAAAAGACTCCTGAGGTTATGACAAGCTTGAAAAAAGCTTATACACCCCGTTGGGCCGCGCTACCACATTCAAAGAAAAACAGAAAATTTCCAGATTTTATGCTTTCCAGAAATTATTTGATGAAATTGGGAGTTTTGAAATTCGAGAGAAAAATCTCTAAAACTTTACTTGAATGGATAAATAAAATTTGGAACGAGTTTTAAATGACAACTACCATAAGAACTTTATGTATCGTAAGCACGATGTTTGTGTGCCTGTTTTTAAAGCTTGCCGACTTTTGAATAATTACTTCGATTCACTCTTGAATGTTAATTTGTTGCCGCCTTTTTGTTACATATTTGTTCAAGCACACTTTACCAGAACATCAGATAGATTCAAAGTCAATTATAAAATTAATCATTTAACGCCATTGTTTAATCGCGCTGGCGATTATCTTAAAGCACACTATTATAATACTGAGGAACTATTGTAACTGCAGCGGAGACAAAATGATGATGGCCTATCTACAGGGAATAACACGTGAACCTAGTTACAAAATTGGGGCATTGCATGAAATTATTTTGATCATCCTGTGTGTTCCGATAAGAAATACTTTTACATCAAATGAAATCAATTGAACAATCTAAGTGCACCTAAATTTTTTAGGCATAACCCTAAGTCTAGTACCGAAAGAGTAAAATGCGAAAGAGAATCAGGAACGGAGAGAGAGAGACAAGTATATAAAGCCGCGTTCGGAACACGAGCGTTCTTAATGATGAATTTACCGATATAAAATTTCGAGAGCGAACGAATTTTTGGCGCAAGGGAGGCGAGGGAGAATCGTGTATATTCCGTGCTCTCTGTTGTTTGTTGCAGACAGAATATTAAATTGCCCCCATTGGGATGCAAATTAAACCGTTGCGAGCGGAATGTCGAGTGCCTCCAAATTGAAAGAAATTGCCTCTCGAATATGAAAAGGACCATGCGCTTCCGTTGATAGTTTTTATTCAATAATTTAAACGGGTAATTGCGCTCTAGCTATTACCACGACAAATTGTTCATCAAAAAATTGCTTTTTTGATTAGTTATGAATACCGCAAGAAGAAAACAAGACAATATGAAACGAAAAAAAATATGATGTAAAAGTAATGGTTTGGTTTAGTTAAGTACATTTTCTGAGCTTCTATTGAAGTAGCTATATATATATATATATATGGTGTTGCATGGGCACAAAGTTTTGATAGGCCTTCTCACGATATCCTACTGACTGAGCCCATTCTAATGTTGTTACGTTATTCCTAGCTTCCTGTTAACTTGCTCATAGAAATTGTTTTATTGAGTTACATACTACTACCTTTAATTGCTCTTTTACTGATTTTTCCAAACTAACTTGACATTTTTTATAATTATCTCTAACAGATTTGCTCCTCGAATCCAGTCTCGACCGGTTCGGGAAATGTTCTCGAATCCCGGTAAAATCACACAAACGCGCTTCATTCTTCTGAAATCAATTAAGAATCCGCATTGGAAAAACCGCTCGCTTACAGATCTCGTCGCCGGAAGGAATATAATTATTTCCTACAGACTATTCTTGCGTCTCTCTCGACCACCCTCTCGCCCCCAAAATCTAACCATCCGAAGGCAATATCCATTACGTCGATATTAAAAAATGAGTCCATTCAATCCGACGCCAGACCCGACTAATTTTATGCTAGGCGCGCTCCGAAGAGAATCGAGGCAAACGGGTTTGAAGACGAAGAAAAGAAACGTACCAGAAAGAATGTGGGAAAGTGGAAGGAAAGGCGTGCACGAACAAAAGAAACGGCGTAGTATTCGAGGACAGATCGCGAGATTGATGTGCCCCAAAGCAAAATAGATTAAAGACAAATCAATGCGATGGATATCTCGTGTTTTTTTCCCTTATTATTTTTCTTCTTTTTCTAACAATTAAGAGTGAAGTGTTTATCGTAAAAATGCAGGAATAAAGGTAGCGTGGAGGTCGAATTTTGATGTCTGTTATTTATTGGTCGATCAGGGATTTTTTTCAGGGGTTGGATCAGCCCCTTCCAATTTTGTTTAGGAAGTATCTCGAAATGTGGAAATATGCAGGATATTTTTTTTTGTTTTGCTCTACGTTGAAATGCGTATTCTTTTAATTAGGAAACGTAACAAGCCTTAGTTGAGACCGTTCGGAGGTTAGATTTTTTCAATGTTGCGAAAAAATGTTCAAACGTTCGCAAGCCGAGTTCGTCGACCAAAAAAACTTTATGCACCATTTATATTCATCATTTCTCAGGGAAAACTGAAGTACAAAGTATAAAAAAATGTACGTTTATTACGGAATTAGTACGCTTGGTACTAATTCCGACCCTGACTGATTGCTTGGATAAAATTTTATGCTCAAAAGTTATTTGTACTTCAACTTATATTACATTCATCTAATGACTATGTCATCAATCTTGAACACGATATGTTTTATGCCCTATGTGATAAAACAAACATTCTTTTTGGAGGCGACGAAAATATGTCTCAAGTTTCTTCTTTGTTTCTTTCTTATTCAATAATTTATTAAACTCGGGTTGCTTTTCATTATGTTTTTCCCAATCTTCATTATTTACCTCTTAATTTTACTTAATCCCGTATTTTTGCATAACACAAAACGGTGAGAGTTATCGGCACAAGCTAAACAAGGAAATAGGGAGAATTCTTCGAAAATGCTTTATATATAACGGTCTTCATAAGCCGCCAAATTAGTGAACAACTTCGCAGACGGTTATCATGTCGCTTCGCTTGAGCCAAGTAAAAAGTAAATGGTCCGGAAGAACGTTTCAGTGCTATGAATCGTGTACTGAACCGAGATCGAGTCGATTCTCACGTACTTAACGCCTCCGAACTGACTGACCGGGATTAACTTTACGATAAGTACAGTATCAGGATCTTTTCTTATCTGCGTCCATCTTTTTCCATCATCTACGTGTACCTCAGTGCATCCCGGGCTATAGGGAGATCGGAAACCGGAACCCGAAGCTCCCTGGAACCCCGGAGACGCGATCGCAAAAAGTATGAAAGTGACGTTGGACGTTTTATCGTCCTTCTATAACCACTACTACCGCCACCCTCCTATCCCTCTTGTCCTCCTGTCTTCGTTCCCTTTCGTATGAGTTATATCGAAAATTAGATGTAGTTAAGAATTGCTCCGGGGTTAATGGTGTGGAAGGGAAGGTTATTCGGGGAGTTATGGAATATACGCCAGCGTATATTGGGCGAGGAACTGGATTTAGCCCAGGAAAAAACCGCCCAAAAGAGATGGGCATAAATCATATCACCTACATGGAGGAACGTCAAATTTTGGTGCCGGTTTTTTTTCGTCGGGAATTTAAAATATATTGCGGCAAAATTCAGGAAAGCGGCATATTTTATGGAGGTCAACCGGCGGCGTGGAAATTAAGAATGCATGCCGATAGGTAGTGTAATAAATTTTCAAGAGATTTACCGTCATATATAATGCTGGAGGAGAAAAAATATCTGCAGCCGAGAAAACCGTTGAGGTTTCCTCGGCTGCAGAATCAGTTGTAGCTAAACAAAGCAAATAGTACCAAAGGCTGTCTAGGAATTTATGAAAAATTAAAATGGTTAAAGGGAAAATGGTTTATAACACACAAGAACGCACCGGTAATCCGAAAGTTCAGATTTCGATGAAGTTGCTAAGACTAAAAGAGTATCATGGTATGAGAACAACGCCCCTATAAATTTTCACGATTTTTAGATTTTTGTAAATATTTCGGCAACTATTACAGAAAAAGATAATTTCAAGTAGTTGTATTACATACTTCTACCAAGTTAATAATGATAAGAAGGGATTGTGGCTTAATATGGCAAACGTAATAAAAGTATGGGTAACCTCCGCACCACACAAATTTAATTAATTAATCCTCGAAACAGTCGCTCAGGATTAATTAATTAACCTTGCGCGGTGGGGAGGTTGCCAATACTTTTGTGTTGTTAGTTCTATTAAGCTATTCGAGATTTGTTCACCACTACCTTGAAGGTATTGATGAGATTTTAAACAACAATCAATAGAAAGCTAATCATCTTGTTTCTTTTATCTTGGCTAGATTGACAAATCAGTTGATTTAGAATTTTTCCAAGAATTGTAGCAAATTATTTTGGAAAGTGTTTCAGAATCGCTTCAGTAAGTCACAGAATCATTTTCTAGGTACAATTATTCGATTATGCTCTAAAGCACGCGGTATCTTTTCCGAAGCGAAAAGAGGCGTCGTTAAAGCGGAAAAACGTAACCGATTGATTCAGCCCACGAGATCCGTTTGGTCTCATAATAAAGCAATAAGTCTGAAAGTTGGAAGCGATCAAAGGCCGAATAAAAACCCCCGTTACCCTTCTGTAACTGCTCCACCCATCTCTGGTAGAGGCCACGTCGATCGCTTCGAACAAATAAGTTCTTCTCGCTCCCCGTTTTAATTATCCTCCGGTTTTGGGGTTCGTCTCCACCTTCTCGTGTCTAAACCCCCACCGTCTTGTGTAGTCAGCTAACCAACAACGCCGGCGCAAGGGCGATGTTCTTTTGTCCAAAGTCCGCAAGTCGTTACCGCAAAAGAGGCAGTTAGAAATGAGAGAGACTTCCAGTCTACCTATACGGCTTTGGTGAGAAAATTAACGCCCTGGTGGGTAACGAAGAAGAAAGAAAGGCGGTACAATCGAATCTCTTCTACTTCGTAACCTTTTTCACCTTTTCTTTCTTCTACCACTCTACCACGGCCTTTGTTTACGAGAGTGCTATAGAGAGGATATTTCCGAATTGTTAAAAGAGGAAAAGAGAGATCGATATGTTTATGAATTGCCCTTCTAGACCTCTTCTCTCCTTGATTTCCGTTCTCTCATCAGAATGTAGGCATCGGAGGATGGATTCGTAACAATTCGAAGCAATCTTAATTGGAACCGCGAGCAGAGAACGGATGCAAAAGCTGTCGAAGATAATTACGAAAATTGTACTTCCTTCCTTTTGTTTTCGGTGTGAATTTGAATGTCTATTGGGAATTATCGGGAGCGCATTGAAAGTTACTATTCTGAATGGTTTCTTTTCGAACGAAAAGGAACTTAGATGGTATAATAATACCGATAGGTATCGGTTATATGTACATTGAATATTTAGTAACTCTAATTCGTTTAGTTTCGAAATTATTCATTAATTTTGATGAACACTGCTGTATAATTTAAATTGGAAAGTTGATATAATTCATAAACATCATGATTTTGCTACTGCTGGTTCAAGTAAGATTAGAATTACACTATATTCAATAATTTTAATTATAAAACTGAGTTAATGCAACCGAATTTCATCTCAAAACTAAGTTAAATCTAAAATTGATATTTTTTTAATATTTCTTCAGAATTTCTGCAAGCGTTAAGTGATTTCATTCATCCAGAATGAAGTGTATTATTTATGGTTTTCTTTATAGGCGCTACAGATTTTTATTGGTTTTTAACTGACCTTTTTGCACTTTTTTTGCTGCGCTGTACGCTGCTTTTCACTTCCTTAGCACCTTAACACCATAGTTATTGCAGTTTCTTTTGTTTTATATTTTCCTTCATTTGCTATATCCTGTAACGGGACACCTCGTATAGACTGCGAAAATAGTGACATCGCCGGGAGTCAGAGAGAGGAAAAAAAAAGACGTCGAAGTGCCTCTTATTTAAAAATGAATATCGAAGATGGGAGGGTCACAGAAGACCCAACAAAAAAGTTTATTAAGAAGTGTATAGTATTGCGCAATAAAGCTTAAGGTATTAATAGGTATCAAAAGTAATCATATATATATAGTGGATAGGGATATATAGGGAGCTGCCAGCGTACGCGAAGACACCGTCTTTCTGCCATTCTAAAGGTGCACGGCATCGCAGCACCGATAAGAATCATGTTACTCTACTTTATTTTTTGCGTTTTCTCTCCATGAGTTATTATACCGTGTTTACTTATATATTATACGTAAAAACATAAGCGTCCCAGTTACAGAGTTGCATTAACAGTAACGTATTATAACGAGGGGCTTCAGCCCGTCTATTTTTGTCCCTTTGATTTTCGAAATTTATTCAGCTTCAAAATAATACCGCATCAATTAAATCATTTTCATAGATTAAATTTTAAAAGTAAGCCACACCTACAGAAACTAAATTTAAAATTTAATTTCTAAATTAATCTATCCTTAATTCGTATTCTTTACACACCGTCCGTACGTCAGTTAATATTAAATACAAGTTAATCTCAGTTTTATACTTACTGTCCAACCATTTCGAGTCGTATTTCAGCGTCCTCTTGAACGTGAACTCCTTGCGACCGGTGGTGAGATTGTACAGATCGGTCCTGAAGATAACTGTATCGGCTTTTGTAAATTCGGCGTTGGTTCCGGAATATAGACCAGGAAGATCGCCAGGGTTGCCTTTCTCGACCCAGATAGCTGTTGAATTGTCAGTAGGGTCGTAGGGACATTTAGCGATACCCAGGCCTATGCCGGGGACGAAGGTATTACGACTCAGGTGCGTTAGATTGGCCTGTAACAGAATTAAAGCGATATTTAAGTATGTCCTGGAAATTAGAAAGGCTTGTTGAAAATCCGGTGCATTCAGCGAAAGCGCAATATTGGAATGCTGAGTATCATTCGTCCGTTTAGAAATCACTTCATTTTTGTAAAGTATATAGATGTTTATATCACCGTAAAGAAGAGAAAGGCAATTAGGTGATTACCTGCTAAATGCAGCGTCAAAAATTTAAAATGTACCCTCTTACGAAAAGTGGTTTTGGAAGTTTAATGAGGGAAAGAGTTTTTGTATTATATTACCGCAAACAAGAAACTGGATATCCTTATACATTGTAGTCATGGCCTGTTTTAAGTGTGCCGCGTTTAAGAAAGTAAAAGGGTTAGGCTGTTTTATGTGCCGCTTTTGTGGTGATTACGGTCGGTTATCCAATGTCTTCGCAGGTGCGCGAAACGAAATTCTCTGTTATAAGAATGTTATAAAATTAAAATTCAGAACAGTTGATGCCGCATACATTCAAGGTTTTCTGGCTACCCTCTTAAAGACACTGAAAATACTATCTTGTCAGACATATGTATATGTTTTATCTTTTATCTGGCGAAATTTCCTTTGAAAGGACGAAACATTCATCCGAAAGTTGATGGATTCATATAACTGTAGAACGAAGAAAAGCAAAAGATGTACAATAATAAAGCAGCTTTAGGTTTTTCATTAACCTAGAAACGAAGTGTTATATTCATCCAACTTTTATGCGTCTCGTAGTCTCGTAACAGCGCAAAACATTCTAAATAAAACTCGTCTATATTTTAATTCTTTTTAAAGCCCGTTAAAAGTCGCGTTGGATTTTTCTCAAATTTTAACATTCATAACTGTTGCACGAGCAATCTACGCAAACATTTTAGCTTTGTTCTACGCCGAAATACACGTCCTCTAATCTATGCAGCGTTTGTATATTCCAAATGCCAAACTTCGATGAAGCACAAACGAAGTTCTGAGATTATATTTATTTAGAAGAAAAGATACGGTGAAACGACAACGAAAAGCAGAGCATGTTTCTAATAATAGTAAAACTTTAAAAACTAATATTCAACATTAATTTCATCTTTTAAATATCTACGTTCGTTCGTTGGAATACTCCAGTATTCTGCACTAAGCCGCGTAACATTCAAATATCATCTCTAAAGCTCCCAATTCACGTTTACACGGAATCTATTCGAGTTTCCGTCGATTTTGAAGATTATTTTCGATAAAAGCCCAAACGCCAAACTCGCCAGCAGCTCGTTTATTCCGCAAGCGAAATAACGGGGATTGCTTGAATTTGGTAAATGTGGTAGCACGCACATATTATATTCCTCAAAGCTTAGCGTGTAAAACTGATGCTCGTAAATGCGTTTCTGTGACAAGGAGCATACGATTGAAACTTTCGTATGCAGTGGAATAAGAGGATTAAAGTTGGAAATTGTCGTAAATCAGCGTATCTACGCGGTACGCTTTTCTCTGCTATCTTTTACTGTTGCATTGCAAAAAAATAACGTTTGAAATTTAATACTACATACGTTCGTTTATTAAATTGAGAATACAGCATCGTTTATATTTCCTCGTTTTGAACGATAAACATACAAAAAATCAAAATAGTCTACCGCGATCTAAGTGTGGCTTTCGAGATTAATTTAATAAATATCACCCATTTCCATTACTATGTAGGCATGGTATGTAATCCCTTGCCAAAGCTAGATCAGGCACTCCTATTAACTCTTATAATAGACAGCGACTCTTATACGAGCGATAAACTTAGAGGAATCGAGGGTGTGAGATGAAATCTCCCGTTGAAATAGGTTCTTGCGATGGGGGTGTATCCGTTAACAGCCCACCGTGTTAACACCACATCGCTGGAGACACAAACGGCGGAATAAATAAGTAAAATAGGGAGAGTTTCAGCTGGGAAGGAAGACTACCGCCTTTTGGTGCGGTTAGAGAACGTTTTTCCTACTTCTACCGGGAAAAGGCGATAAGAGAAAACATCCCCCTTTCACTACCTCTCCCTGTGTTCACCTTTCAATGTATATATCGCCCGGGAAGCACTCGGTGCAGTCAAAATGGAGTGGCATTAAAGATTCACGCCTGCATCTTGGCGTGAAACGAAAGACGATGGGACTAAGAAGGAGTGAGGGGAAGGTAAGGGCGGTGTGGATCCATCGATTTCACATTTACGTAAACCTTACTATTTATTTCTTATTGAAATAGAGAGGACGGCTGCCTTAGAAATGGGCTTGGGAGTCTCTGTAGAGACAAGCAACAAGAAGTCTTGGGGTGGACCGATTGTGTCTGTAACATAATTTATTTCTGTGGACATTTGGCGAAGAATGAATGACATTGGAGAAAGTTAGGTTTTATTTCATAAATACGTCTCTAGCCGATCATAATCATTAAGAAACGAGAACATAATTCATTCATTTTAAATGAGCAGAGAATTATTCAATTTGGCATAGTGTAGAATATCTTTCCTATACGGTAAATGCAGTTATTCTACAAGCTGCTGGGTCTCTAGGGAACGTGTACATTTCAAGGTAGTACATACGCAACGATGACACTTCGCGGTTACGCTCGCAGGTAAACCCTTATAGAACCTTAGAGTCTGAAAACTTGTAATTTGTAATCATTTACGTAAATGAAGCAATGCAGTTTATTTTAAGAAGAATAGGTACTTAAAAATAGAAAGTATTTCATGGGATATTATTGGCTGAAAATTAACAAATAGTATCCATAATAGATGACCAAGGGAAGCTAAGAAATTTACGCTATTCAACGCTAGCTGAAGACGAAATGTATTTTTTTAAGTGTGGTGACGGCCCAACGGGGTGCATAAGCTGTTTCAAGCTTGTCATAACTTCAGGAGCCTTTTTAATGTGTAAGCTGTGTGTGTAAAGTGTCTCCCATGGTCTTGTTACTAAAATAAAGCACAGTTAATTGTACCACAACTGCGAATGGTGACTCGGAAGTATATCGGACCCACTATGAAAAGCCCTGTCAAGCGTTGGCCTTCGTACCACTAGGCCACTGAGCCGTTAGAAGAGCATTTTACTTGAAAGTAGTTTAATTTGTGAACTTATTAATGATAAAACAAGCTTTCAATTTTTAAAATGATTTACTTAAATTACCGAAAAAGTTTTAAGTTTACACAATATTAGATATAAACATTTTCTTGTAGATTACTAATTGCTTGATTTTGGCAATAACTACACCGCACATAAAAAGAAACTAGCTTAAAATACGTAGCTAATTGAGTCCAAAACGGAACAAACAGAGTCGTAACAACAGCCCTTTGTCCTCCTCTGTGTGCACTGGCGTATCTACTGTGGAAAGATGACTGTTTACAATGAATATACATACAACTACAACGTATCATCGTCCCTGCGGAGAAACAGCACTAAAGCGGCTGGTTTTAAGTCAAACAAACAGAGAATAGACTGAGGGATAGATACCAAAGTTACCTAAGAGGACGACGACAACAATAACAACGAAGCGGTAAAGAGGGGATAAGGGGAGATGTCCACCCATCTCGGGGTTATTACGTGCGCAGGGACCGAGTTCAAATTACTGCCATATTTGCCGAAGGAATTTACGCCTTTGTGGATAAGCTGCAGCAGTAGATCAAGATTTAGGAGCAAACCGTTATGCCGGTGCATCTATATGTATGTAGTGCAGAATGGTAGCCGTTACCGGGGAGCTATGCAAATACCGGGAGAGATGACCGACGCGGCGTATAACTTGAGCTTGAGTGCTTGCAGTTGCTGTTTTGCAAGCGTGCAAAACGTTTGAGGATGCCTTCTATGTAGTAGATTCATAATCGGCTATTCCATTATTATTCTAAACAATAATCTACTACGGCAAGTTGACAATTTGCATTACGAGAGAGGAAATCGCGAAATAGCTTTGTTACATGCTCGTTACGGATGTACACAGCTTCGTATTATAAGATTTAATTTAAACTTATTTCGCTTGTAAATAAACCGCAATGAAAGCGCAGTGCTATCTTAATATTAATTAGGAGATTACTAATACATATCAGTAAATCCTACTGACCGCGCCAATAATGATTTAAAAATTATGTTAGAGAAATAAAAAATATATATTCCGTTTGCTTAACATATTAAACTCCCTCTGAACATTATTAAATTATTAGCTCCAATTGCCCGCGGCGTCGAGTAAAAATTGCGACTGAAGTAAGTTTTAATTACACGAAGTAGTGTAAATACCGAAATCTAAACTCGCTAACTTTTAAGCAAACTTAATTTACTAGTTTTACCTCAAATAACCAAGTAATTTCCATCCCTTCAACGTGAAAGATTTGCTTTTGGATTCATTTGAGAACATATACAGCGTGTCTACGACGCGCGCGAGTGGAAAATATTTTTTTCGCTGACAAGTAATTCAGAGAAGTGTTCTCAAACATTCGTATCTTCGAAACGGCCTTCCCGTATTAATTATTATATAATTAGTTTAACCGGTATAGTGCGGAGGTTGCCGATCCTTATGTGTTGTTTACCATTCTACGCCACATCGTTATTATATGAATTACTACTCTAGCATGTAATGCAAAAACGTAATAAAATAAAGGATGTTCTATTCAAAAAGAAGCTTATATTGTTCTTTATTTGAAAACCTTTCTACATTGCTTAGTCTACACATTATACGGATATGCTGTATAAGTACTTCAAATACCTAAAATGTGCTATTATACATATAAACCTGATGAAGTGTGTTCCGGAATAGTTCGCTTAAGAAGTGGAACGAGCAATCTATAATTCATTAAGCACATATAAACTCTTAGATGAATGTAAATGCATGTTGGTAATTTCGCAATACTTTTTTGCGAATCAACCTTTGTTGTTGTTGCTACTACATTGCTTTCGCGAACAAATTTAATCTGGTAAGGACTGTAATCCGGTTTTCCGACATAAGTGGAAAGTTTATTAAGCTTCTACCGTTTTTGGACCTTGTCTAAGTGACTTTCAGGGTTCTATAAAACAAAAAATACCTTTTAATACGATCTTTTAAATTGTTGATTATCATTAGTTAAGTGCTTCATTATTAGAGTTGCAATTTTGTAATACTTAAAATTCAAGATTAAAAAAAATGAACAAATTTTAGCAATTCTCTTAAATTATACCAATTCATGAACGCACGCATTACCAGTTATTCGTTTTTTTTTTTCTGAAAAAAAGAAGCCATCTACCTTGTTTGTCATTCCGAAAATTTCAATTTTTCGACGAGACTGATTGATACCCATCAAAATATTCTATCCAACCGAAAAAAAAAATGTACATACAACTTCATCTGGCAGACCACTGCCTGTTAATTAATTTGACTTTATGATTTTCGATTACTTTTTGTGGTTGTTTTCGATTTTCAGCCATGATGTACGAGCTCAGGTGGAACTATCCGTTTGCTGCCGCGATACAGGGAATAGGTACGTACGTATGAAACAATAACCAGACCGATATTAATTATAGATTACTAGCTGGTATTCGGACGTATCATCGTAGGGTTTTATTTCGGCAAAACGGATGGAGATTCAATTTTTTTTTGAAATATAGTTTACGGAGCACAAATTGAAATGATGAGAGCGAGAAGGATTTTATATTTTTTCCCAACTGATATTTTTTGTTAACTTGCTATAAGGGATGGGTTAAAAGTATTGCAATAAAATAAACTTACATGAACTACCCAATCTTTGGGATTATGGGCGTTGGTACCGCAGATATACAGCCTATCGCCATCCCCAATTGATTGGATGACTCTGATGTGGTTTCTGCAGTCGAAATGCTGTAACAAGGAAGAAAAGACTGATCAAAAGTGTACAAAATGTTTAATATTAATATAAATTAACGCTTCAGAGATTAACATATAATTATTACCGGAATTACCGGTTCTGTAGCTGTGATCATTGAATGTTTATACTCAAGGAATAAGACCTTGATCTCAATTATTTTCATGGATATAGCTACAGGAAAACGCACATAATCGTATTTCATAATACTTTTGCGTAACATAAATTTATATTTTACAACAAAAACGAACATTGTAAACATAAACTGCACATTAATAAATATGTAAGTAAAACTATGTTAATTGTAATAACTACGAGGGTTGCCTTTTATCTATCGTGAAAAACTAAAAACAAAGCTCACTATTGGAAATCTTTTTATTGTTATTCCTAATAGCTAATAACAGCTGACCGACACCTACACGTAATCTACCTACATCCTTGGTTAGAACGGTGGTCGTTTGTAGGAGCGAGAGAGTTGGAAGAATAAGCTTTTGGGAGCGATGTCTATACGTGTACGATCGATCCGAATCGAAAGAACGTGTACAAACGATGCGGTTGTGAAAGAACGATACTGGATGCATAGAAGCTGCCAGGCAAAACTTAGGCGAGCTGACAAAATTGCTTTACTTCTAAGAAGAAACGGCTTTCGGGTCGATACGATCCCGTCTTCTCGACGCTACGACGCAAATACGCGAGTATTTATTCCAAATTTGGAATTGAATATTTAGTCAAAGGTAACCTCTAAAGTAAGTATAGATACCTATTATATACGTTCGGTTTCAACGAAGACGCAATGGCCGAGGGTGTCGAGCGTTCGAGCCTTAGATCCTAGACGTTAAGTCTTCGATTTCCTGTTATAGTCGACATACTGTTGCGTAGGATGGTGGTAACACTTTCCCGTAGCGAATCGAGTATATACGAAATGATACGTTTTAAGGGCTCAAAAATAATTTTATTACAAATATAATTAACGTTAAATATAGTGATATTCAATAGAATTAATCGTTTCAGGACGATATTCATCTGCAATCTACTTTACCGCAAATAATACCGTGTTTCTCGAGATTCTAAAATACTAAATTACTTAACCCAGCAGTAACGTAACGAGTGCCTTATAGCGAGGATTATAACGGTATAATATCGAGTTATTGCGTTCAGACGACCCCCTCTACCGGCACAAAAGCGTACTTTTCGCCGTTCGTTTTGCCATGCCCGCTTAAAATTGCAATTTTATACGCGAACGTAAATTCACTGAGGGTTTTTCCAAATCTCCCCTCAGCCTCAACACGTTCTCTTCTAATATTGCCACAGTATTTGTTTCTCCCGGAGATCTTCGTTTGCTTTGCCGCTTTCTTCTTTCCGGCAGGATGAGTCCTTCCAACGAAACGGAATTATTAATGTTCTACGGTTTGCCTAAAAGAAAACAAGAGGTAGTTTATACGTGGAATACGTGCATGAGAAGAGAGACAGTCCTGCGAGACGTTTGGCCCTTTAGATTCGGGTGAAGGAGGCTTTTGGATACGTGCGTGTGTTTGTATGTATTAATATTGTATTTGAGACAATCATGTTTTCCTCCTTTGCTCGTATAGACTAAGTTTTATTTCGATTTTTTCTTTTGGCTTGTTATTCTTTTTCCTAAATTTAATAATGCCCATCATCCCTCGATGTCTTTTGTATTCATTCATTTTGTGGTCATCTGCTTTTATAAACGAATATATCAGTCAATGCGCAGGTTGAAAGACATCAGATTAATTTAGATCATCCGAGAAAGTAGCAGCAAGTTACTATTGGTGATACATCATTATAAATCTCTTTACATTTTTAACAAAATATAATATCCAAAGGAAATATTTTCCTTGCTTCAAGATATTGACGAATGAGTCTCGATTTATCTTAGAGAAAAACAGCGTCATTTCGCATACTTGTGCTAAAACTCATATGAACATTATATGCATTTCTTCAAAGTTTTGATTTTTACTCACGTACAATAAACTCTTATTTTTTGGATTATAATCTCCTTTTTTTTGCATACTGAACAAATCGTTCCATGAAAAAAAGAAACGCTGTCATAGCAAATTTGTGTCATGGATGCTGTCTTTTGATTTTTAACAAACGAAGAACGTGTCACGAAAATTACCATCGTTTTACGATACCGTTACCTTACCCACCTCCTTCCTTCTTCGCCCTCTCTTTCCTACCTCATACCGATCACCTCCTTCCCTATTTCCACCTTTTTCTCCCCTGGAAAATAGTCGACGAATAAGAATAGCCCTTAAAGTCCAACCACAGAAATATACTTGAAGTTATCGAATGCTCACGGGACCAACTTCTTATATAGCTAAGCGTTCGGCATGTCGGGTTATGCGAAAAGGAGAAAGTTTTCCCGCTTCATGCGCGGTTTCCCAACGGCGTAAAAAGCTAGTCTATCGGTCGATTGCTTCTAAAATTGGCGTGTTATTCGCTGACCCTCGAGGTGGCGGCGGTAGTGGTGGACGATTGACCGCAGGGAACACCGGTTTAAAATTGTAGATGGCCGTTCGATATACGATTGGAATTATAAAAGGATGACTTTTTTTGGTCATGAGACGGCGAAAAGTAAAAATTAGATTGGTTCTGAACGCGTGCAATGTAGAGTTTGGATGGCGAGCTCTTTGGGAATAAGCAACATGTATCGGGAAAAATAATTGAAAAACATCTTAGCAAAAATAAGTTACGTTACGAATGTACCGCAATTTTACAAGCGATGAAGAAAGTACAATTCATTGTGTAAATTTACAGTTTAATCAACAAATTATTAAGAATTTTCAGTTTTCCTTGCATCTTGAACGGCAGCACTCACATTCGTAAGAATTTTTTGTTTTTAAGAAAATTGTACAAGAAATTTACTGATACAGAGGTATTCCAATAAAGTAACGTATAAATTGCTTTCGTATGTATAAAAAGTAACGGAACACACAAAAAAAACATCTTGGTTAAATTTAAAAATTCTCAGAAAGAATAAAATCACTGCTACCTCGAGCAAGTGCATCATAAAGGATCTTTTGGAAAAGCTTTTCTTAAAAAACCTCCATCCTCGAAGAAAATGCAGTTTTAGTCGTCGTGCTTTCAGAAAACCACGTCGTAAAAGCTAAGAGAAAGCTCCCGGTGCCGGGCAACTCGGCTTCGACCAAAAGCGCTCGAAAAACAAACTCTAGCAAAACTTCCTATACGCTCCCACAGAAGCGGCGGCAGTATATAGGTAGAAGCTACAAAGCAGAAAAGTATACATTCGGCGCACGTTCGTAAAAAGGTCAATATCATCAAGTTTGCGGGGTAGACATTTGTCGTTTTCGTTGCTAGAAGAGAAAACGGTACGCTACCATGCGACACCGAAAGTGTATATTTTAAACGGGCTACGTGACTCTACTACGTAACGTTCGCCTTTACCGCGTCCTCTATTCTCTTCAGCGAACTTCCGCGTGAGCTTTTTTTACTGCCAAACTGCAAATAGTACCGTAGCTTTGTAAGCTCTAACCGCTCTAACTGCCTTACCGGCGTTACGCGTTAAATGTACTAAAAATCTTTTAACAATAAGCTTGAAGAATACAAAAGTAGAAATGGAATTGTTATATGCAGAGGAAGAAGTTGAAATTCGTATCTAAGATGGGAATGGGACGTAAATACTTACAAAAAAAACAAAAATAGATAGATTAGTGTGAAGCCTACGTACTAGATAAGATTAGTTCTATAGATATTCTACATTGAAGAAAAATGATTTGATGCTGCATTGAAAATAAATTCAATGCCTGCTTCGTAATGCATTGTAATTGTAGACTAAATCTCACCAATATCTTTATTAGATCGTACTTATGCTACGTCGGGCCCAAATATTTTAAAGCTAATTCGTCGATCATCAATACAAACAACAATGGATGTGTAGCAAAAGTTGTTCGTTCACGAAGTACTTTCTAGAAAATGAACGCTTGTTACTTTCGTTGTACGGAAGATGTCACAAGCATTGCTTTGGAAGATCTAACAACAGTCTATGCAGAACGACATACAACAATTTGGTTGCCACAAGTCATCGAGAAAATCAGGAAAACCGATCAACAACGTCGTATCGTCTTTCATTATGACAATACAAGATCCAACGCAATGCATCAAATTAATTTTTTATCGCTTTTTATCGCTGAACGACTTCTATTTTGTTTCTATAAGCTATTTGTACGAATTTCTTTTTTCTTTCGGTATTTTTGTAAGTACTTAAAAGGCATCCATTGTAAACGCAACCATTTTGAAAATTTCGCAGAACCCTTTCCGAATTAGAATTTTTACCAACATTTATAGCATTTGTTTGCCTATTATTATGCACTTCGAAACGTTGATAAAATCTTTAAGGAAGGTGTTCTCTCAAAGGAATCATTATTTTTGGAAATAGAGTAAAGAAGACATTGATGTCGTGCCTAATATTTAATTGCGAAGTAACTTGAACTGCTAGATAACATAAACAATAGAATTTAAAATGTTTATCCCAGTGCCGTGCATGCATTATAATTTATTTTTGGCACAAATTATGCAAATACTCCATCAAAGCTAACTTTTTGAATGCACGACCGAACTAAGAACAGTTCACATTATTTCTTACGTCGTACGAATCGGAACGACTTGATCGTAAAAAATCGCTGTACCGTTTCGGCATACAAAGCAACAGGAAACGGTTTCGTAAAGCGTAACGTGAATATTACGGTCCTGATTTATAAAACGAAATTAGGTAACATGTACTGACTCGTCCTGCTGCAGTTCGCATAGCCTAGCGTCATACTTCTCCGCGAGACTACGGCATGCTTGTGCTCGCGTCCCGCATAAGAAAACCGTTTTAAACCATAAATACGTGTACGTACACTGAAGGACATTTTAAGGTTGGCGATGTTAGTTCATATTTGTGGTTTTTGTGTAGGACACCTCCTGTTAGCGAGTTGTGGTTTGCGCATTATTTGCTTACCTTTTTGAGATTCCTTTTCTTCTATTTCAATATCTTCTTTGTTTTTGTAACAATCTTAGTCTAACAGCATCGTATACATTGGAAAACCTTTTAAGTTTGTGGCGGCTAGAATACATAAGTGCCTTTGCTCGCAACAAGACTGCGTGGGCATAATGGCGGAAATCTTACGATGCACAACGTGAGATGATGGCATCAGACTCTAGTCGTGCGTTACACACACTTTATTTACTTAATTGATTATCCTTGTCTTTCTCTTGTCTTCTTGTGTATCTCGCAGTTGAGCTATGAAATATTCTTTTTTTTTTATTAAATGAAATGAAATAAAAACATATGATTGGAATCCAGGTGTACCAAGCTATGTTAAAGTTGGTTATACATGTCGAAAAAAGCGCCACATTTTTCAATTACAAGATATAGCGTTAACTTGATAGCGTCCCGTATTGTATTTGGAGTAATAATAATGGCAGTGGCGGTAATAGCAGAGTTCCGACGTACTCTACATACACAAAATTCGTACGTACGGAGCAGCAGCAATACAGCGTAGTTCCATTGCCACGTCTTCGCGTCGCGACGTCGCGGTTTTATGAAGTCCCGTGGAATATCAAGCAGGCCGTATGCAAAACTGTCACGTTACACGTCCTACAATTTATAGGCGAACAAGCGGATAAGTTTTCATGGGTTCGGCGGCGTATTCACATTAAATTAGACTCGCGAATACGACATGGAAAAGAAAGAATCATTTCTGGTGGCGCGGTAGAGGGGAGAAAGAGGATTTGATGATCCGAACGAATTGAAACGTAGCGTGAATTTACATAAACGCCGAGGCTACCATCGAATTATCGACGAGGAAGGAGAAGAACCTAAAAGAAGCAGGAGAAGTAAAGGAGAACTTCAATACGCGAATATTAGGTGAAAAGTTTACAATTGAGTTAAAACTCGTTTTATCCAGATACCCTTCTTAACGTGGTGGGGGTTTCTTTTCGTGGCCATCGCTACGATCGTTTGATTGGTACGAAATTAGACTCCGCAAATCGGCGAGGAAGAAGTTGGAAAGAAGGAACTATTGTGGTGAGTGAATTGATTAAACTACTTCGGTTCAAGAACGTCAACTCACTTTAAATTAACTTATATACCCTCAAAAAGCGAAGTATTTTCTTACGGGGTGAAATTAATCGTTTCTTAATTAGTTCCGGAAGTTTGTTTTTTTAGTGGTTAGAGCATTTGAAAGAGATCCGGCGTCCATCTTAGGAAGATGATAACTCTTAATTTTGGAAACATTCATAGATACAAGGGTTATCGTTTTAGTTTTGCGTATAGCTACATAAATTTCAATATTTATTAATTTAGTTCAAGATACAGAAAGCGATTTGGTAATTTTAAAGATTGCCATAAAAGAATCTACGTGGTGAATTGGCTTTGAAAGTTAGTTTCCCGTTGATTCCTACATCTTTCAACTGAAACACAAAGGGGCACAGGAGAGAGAGAGGGGCGTGTAATTGGTATCAAAAACATTTGAGCCGATGATTTTGGCGATTTTCAGCTTGAAATTTGCAATATTCTTTAACCAATGTTCATATAATATGATCTGTGTAAAGCAATCTTTGCGTGGTTGTAGCTGTTCTGTTCTGGCAATCGCCAGTGAAAGTAGAATCTGTTAAATATGCGATGAATCGCAGTTTTGCTATGCCAAATCAATGAAGATAAAACAACGGAGCACTTCCCCTGCAAGCACCTTGCGCTGGCGTCAGTAAGAATGATTATACTGCGTGAAAAGCGTGTGTTTTCTTAGTACACGGAAGATGTATTATGTGCTCATTTAATTCCTCATTATTGTCCATAATCTTAACGTAAAGTTTCGACTCAAAGACTGACTTACGGTTATCTAAATATTTCTGGAATATACTCTGCGTTTCAAAAGAAATTAACCATCCCGAAGGAGGAGACGCAGAACTTCAAAATTACGTAGGAATAGTTACGGCATAGAGACAAACAAATGATTAAATTTTCAAAAACAAATGATAATATTTATTGAAAATATGAAAGCGCCTTTACTAATGCGAAAGAGAACAGATATAATACGAAATATATTTACGAAATGGTACCTTTTACACGCTTCACACATTCGTTTCCATCAACCCTCTCTGCACGGGTGCTTTACGATAACCCGTTAGACAATACAATAGACGTAAGCGAAAGCTTACTCACTCTACATAGAAACTGCAACAACTGCAATATCGTCTCCTTGGATTTTATTGTAACGTCCTCTCCGATTCCGAGCGATCGTTGCACGAGTCATAGAGCATGCCGTGAAGCAATACCATTTTCGGGACTTTGTCGGCTGGATCGCTAGCTATCCGACACGGAGCGACGTTCTAGCTAGCTTCCTGCCGTAGAATTCGCCGTTTTTCCTTGAAATAGGTATATACGTCTCTTTGCCGGAATGTTATTGCGCGGAATTGCCTATTTCGATTCGACCTTTTTTGGTTTATTTGCCTACGGAGAAGGTACTCGTTTAATCCGGGTACTTGTCGAATTGAAAATGTTTTTTTTTTTTTTGTAAATAGTAGTATATCATAATTGCGACATTGCGCAAAAATCTCGAAGTCCAGAAAACTTAGCTAGGTATAGAGAATATTGATGGAAATCTACGTGAATGAAAAAGAGGCTTTTAAAATAAAAAATATTATTTTATTGGGGTTCAAATTTTCAACTACAGCTTTATGTACAAGGAAGCAAGAGCCAGATTCCTCGAGAAAATCCTGTTTCTCTCATTAATCAAATGTTATCCGTGCGATACACGTAAAACTGCATCATTGCTAGATGCATGCTTCAATCTGCAACCATTTCACTTCTCTCGTTCATCGTTCGTTTTCTTCCACCGCGTCTGCTTACCTCCCGGGAGTCCTAAAAGCAGATTTATGCGTCTAAAATTAAACGTTACGATCCGTTGAGTTCCCGGCAACGTCGGTGCGACGGAGGTGTGTCCCTTGTAATTGGCGCAGCTTGTTTTAATCAATTGTCCGTGTAATTGCGTTATTTGATTGCCGCTGTACGGCGCGACGTCTGATAGCACGCTAGTTCCCGGATTCTCGGCAGAGAATCTCCGAGATGGAAATATGAGTCTGCTGTTGCCATTTGTACCGTTCCAGCTCGTTTGGATGCAATTGTGGGGCGAAATTAACAACCAGCTGCAAGATTTTTTCGTGGGTCGCGAGTTCAATGCAGAAAGCACGGGTCTTGTCGACGGTTATCGTACTCTTTCAATTGTCGAAGATTTATTACGGTCTCGTGAACTTTTGGCTTCGAATAAAGTGGCAAAATGCTTAGTTTAAATGAGGTTAGAGTAATTATTTAATTGAAACTGTTCAGTCTCTTAAGTGGGGTTCATATGTATGCATTATTGTTATATTGTATCAAATTTGCGGCCATTATTTTGTATTCGTACTATGCATTTTTCCGCGCCCTTCCATAATTTCCAAAGTAGAATATATACATGAGTTAATGACGACTAATATTAATAAAGAAAGCCTCATAGGAAAAAAAATGAAAAGAATATTTGGACCGTCATAGTCATAAAGCAGACTTTATAATCAAAGAAATATTACATCCACCAAGCAAAATTTTAAAATTAATAATTTTATATATTATCTTTTATATCTTATATCGCTTTTAAAATCTGGTGTCTCATTACTATATACGACAGTGACTTGTTGAATTTTGCAAACTGGTCAATGCATATGCGCCGATAGAAACGACAGAAATGCACATGCGCAATCCAGAAAAAGATGAAAGCAAAATGAATCCTCCTAATATCGCTAAAAGAAATTTTAAATAACAACAATAGAATTAAGAGATTAGAATGTAGAAGCCATCGAAGCGTATAGATCACCATCAGGTAAGGTACATTTTTTTAAGGATAAGTCGAATGAATTGATACGTTTATTAAATGAAAGAAAAAAAAGTAACGTAAAGAGGCGTTCATAAGAGCAACCTTCAAATATAAGAACTCAATATTTCAAAAAGTTCTTTGAATAACCAGCACGAATTACAGAACCGATATTTAACTGATGACATTTTCACAAACGTGGAAGAGTGTGCCGCAAAGACCATCAATTTGCGCTTATAAGAATCATTAGAATATCCAGCAAAGGTAACACTAACAATGTCCAACAATGGGCTATTCCCAGAAACAAAACGCAAAGAATTAGAAATATAAGCGAATGAAATGTAAATACATTCGAAGCAAGAATAAAAGGAAATTTATACTCAGATTGTTACAGTGTAAATCAAACTTTGAATATTGGCTGTAAGGCGCCATCTGTCAATGAAAATAAAAAGAAGGAGAAGTGTGTAAAAAGGGTCAACGTGGATAGCTCGCTATTTTTGAATGTTCAGTCACATCTCAGTTAATAAAACTGTAAAAAAAATGAATATTTGTGTTTCACTGTGATCGAGACAGAACACTAGCATTCTATCCAAACACAGATGATACTGCTGCTGCAGAGTTGCATAGCTACTTTCACGGAGTATTTATTCGAGCGTGGTTTTCCTGCGAAAGTTCAATAAGTAAGTCCCAAAATTTCCGATAAAACCCTTTGGCGTGTGGCATAAGATAATCTCATTTTTGCCCAAAATCATTCACATTTATATTTCAACAGCAATGCATGTTTTGGTGTCGTAAGTTTGTGGACTTTGGCTGCGGCAGTTTTGGCGAATTTTGATACAGATACGCTGCTTTTTCAAATCTGCTCTCAAAACATCCTAATTTCAAGCCTGTAGAACAATAGCAAAAACTCACGTTGTTATAGTGAGCGTACACTGACTTGTAAAGAGTACATACAGCTCCATCTAGCTACCTTCTGCTTTAATGCAATGCTTAACAATGGTGAAAATGACTGTCGCAATATAACATCCTGCAAGAGGATGTGAAAGGCACTAAGATCAATGTAATAAGGGTATTTGCATAGTTCTGCTTCAAAAATGATAATTAGAGCCATTTTAAGTTTTATTTGAAAGGGCTGGTGTTATTTTTGAGTTTAAGAACAATTAAGAATTTCCTTTTCATATATGTATAACAAAAACGCTTTTCTTCTTGTGACATAATACACCTACATAATTCTATCAATTTTCTGTGCAATAACAATGTCTTTCAAGGTATCTAATTTTAAACAATGCAGTGCGTTGTGAGGGTTGTTGTGGTTTCAATACAATTGAAAACTAATTGAAGTCTTCTGAAAAAAGCACCTAGAAAGTATCATATAAATCCCTATTTGCAACTATTCAAATTCACAAGTGTATAGAAAATCTACCGCGTGACGCATGTTCGGTTGAACTCATTAAATATTATGTCCATTTGTAGAGATCCTCAGGCGGAAGAAAAGAAAAAGCGAGAAAATAAGGAAGAAAACATTAATAACTTGCTATTACCTGTTTCCAGCGTTCGTTAGAAGAGCTCTCGAAGACGTCTTTATATATCTCTTGCTATATACAGAAATCCTCGAAATGAGAAAATCTACTTAAGTATATCCCTCCCAGTCGTTGGCTGCTAGTTACGAGCCAGCTTAAATTGTAATAGTGCCGCTTGGTATCAACCCCCCGCCGCATTGGTGAAGGAAAAGAAACAGGTACAAGTTTCTTCATCACGTCATCAACGTTCCTTAGAAATTTTTCATGTCATTCGCGTTGTATACATGTACGTATATCTATAGGGAGGTGTCAGAGAGCGTAAGATGAAAGATGAAGATGGGAAAAAAAACGGAAACTAGTTCGCCGCAAATGGTATAAAAAAGCGAGAGAAATATAAATACCAGAGTTCGCCCAAGTTGATAGAGGATAGAGGAAGTAATAGTAAATTTTGATTAACCATGGTGTGCTACAGCAAAAAATTCCGCGGAGATTGTGAGGGCTGCAAGGATCGAGTAACAGCTTAATGTCATTTCAGATCTGTTTGATCATCTTTAATTGATTTTAAATCAGCGCTTTTGGTCAGCCAAGGTAACAAGTTGTTATTGTCATTAGCAAACCAGTGTTAAATAATATCTGCAGTATGGAACTGTTAGAACGTTATTTAATATGACAATAGTTTGCACTAGTGAATCTCTCATACAATTTCCAATATCCACCAGGACCTTCCAAACTAACCCAGCCTCATTATTCATTATTTATCGTTATTCATTATTATTAATCTAGTCCCAGAAAGTTGCTTTCTTGATCAGCATTTCGACCACTTTTGAAGGGATCATTTGTCACATTGTTTATTAATCGATGGCCATGCTGTTCGTTAGATACCCTTTGACTATAACCATTGCAAATATAAGCAACGATATGCGTTTCATCGTACTTTTTTATTATAGAATATGACAGTTTTACGAGCTCCCAAATCATTTGCTACCGTTTCTACAATCCGTCCGTTTATAATAGTTCGTATCTTGGGTGCTTTAGCTATACTTCGCATTTGAACTTATTATTAAAGATATTTGAAACGAAATGTTCCAATTTATACATATATGATCTCGTTCACCAGGCATAATAAAATGCCCAACATGCGGACCTTCTTTTATCGTTTAGCGGTCATTTCTTTATTTGTAAGTTTCTGGTATGACGCAGCTGAATGCTGCTAGTTAAATATGAAACGAAGTGAAAGAAAATGTCGATACATGCGGGTTGTATTCGAAAGACGACGTCACTTCAGCTGCGAATTAATTCTCCAAACGAAATACATATGTGCTATACGGCAACCGATTTTCTGTTTTCAATATTTACTCTGTGCAAATCGAACTAAACGAAAATTATTGAGGAAATACAAACAAGCGTATCGAAGACCCCTGAGCTATTATGTGTATGTGTACGTAAGCAGCGCTATACGGCCGATGTGAATGTTTGAACAGTTTTGGGTATTAACGAATTGAGCATACGTTTATATAAACCGTTCTCTGTATGTGTGTGTACGTAAGTGTTTCGACCAATGATAATTATAACTGGTCTTCCGATTAGCTTCAAATGCCTCAAAAAGGAACCAACAAATTTAATCCTTAATTGCTTTGTTTAAGTGTCTTTCATAGTTATTCCATTTTAGCAAGATTTTTAGTATCTCCATAAAAAAATTGCCAATTTCTGAGATATTGAGAATAAACAATGAATTATGATAATTGTCACACGCCACCCAAAAGTAGTGATTGTCTCGAGTTCTTTTGAAACGAAGGAGGTAAGATATAAACAAAGTTTTATATCTTCAATTAAGTGACAGACGTAAACAAAACTTCATATTTGTTAAATTGCAGTAATAACGACATAAAATATGTTCTTGCTGCTTTAGCAACAATTGTTACTGATTATTTGAAATTCCCGCTTGAAAAAAATCGAAATAACCCAAATTATCATTGTATTACTGAAGCAATAAATAAACCGGCCAAGAGGGGCAATACATAAATTATGTACGGTGTACAAAAAAAGCTTACTTAAAGTAGAATCCTAAGAACCATCCACATATATAAACCCTAAAAGTTTTCAACTTGTGGAACCATTAAAAAGAGCGCGGACTTCTTAACTCGAACGAAATAGAAATAAAAAGAAAAGAATGGAAGGGAAAAAAGCGGAAAACAAAACGAACATGAATAAGGAAACACAACATAAATTGTCAAGACGTAATCCCTCCTACGAAAAACGGCCACCATAAATTCGCCAATAGTCCTTTCGCCCCGTCCATGTGTTCTTTCCTTTTTTCGCGTTTCTTCTCCTCCTTTTTTTTTGTTTACCGTTTTTATGCCGGTCTCTTTTATTGTTCTAAATCAGCAAACCCTCGGCTATAGGGCGCACCGTCGCGCGTAGTTTTCATCCCGATGAAGTGCTGCGACAAGAAAAAACCGAGACCAGGACAAGAGTTGCCCGCACACGTAGTTTAACCGTAACCGAAATGGCGAGGAGATGAAAGGTGGTTGAGGGGTAGGAGCGAAAGATACGGAAGCACGTTTCTTCGGAGAAGTAAAACGACCTCTTTCGAACCACTAGCGGAATAGGTGATCGCAGATTTGTGGCGAGGTAACGTCGACATGGTTTCTTTTAAAGTGGCCAATCCAATGAAATGGAAACGTTTAGCTTTTCGAAGGGGAAGGTTGGAAAGCGAAAGCGAAACATCGGTTATGGATTACTAGAACTTTGACTTGGTGTGAGGGGGAAAAGAGAAATTCACAAAAGAATGAAAAATTTTATGACTTCCAAATTACACTGGCCGCTATTAAAAATGCACCATCAAAATAATGTTTATTTGCTTATAAAGACACGGTTTTTTTTTTCAGGTCTGCTTACCACTATCGCGTCGTAACACTGTTGCGTGGTAAGCGGGGTTCAATAGGAACAAACATTTTTTAATGTTCATATGTTTTCTTTCGGTGAAAGCTTTTTCCATTATGGTGGAAAATGTCTTCATTTCGCTGAAACATTTTTTTGTTTCGGTGGAAAATGTCTTCGTTTCTCTGAAAAGCTCCTCTGTTTAAAATTTCCTTGTCTTGGAGAAAAATCTTTTTCGTTTCAATGAAGTTCCTCTGTTGCAGTGAAAAGTTTCTTCGTTTCGAGGAAAAATTTCTTCGTTTCCGTGAAAATTTTCTCCGTTTCGGTAAAAAGCTTCTACATTTTCTATGCATTAGCTTTTCCGAGAATACAGAAGGAAATGATTAATTCTCGTATTTTAAGTAACTCTGTAATTAAGCTGTTGATCGATCGTTCTAGCCCTCGTAGATCGTGATCTATGGCTGCAATCGTGAAGGTTGATTGGAAAATATTTAGACAAATTATGCGATTAGGGTATATATAATTAGATAGTCTCTTCCATGTATATTTCTACGTCATTAATAATAATAATATACATTTATCCAGTCTAATTATAGGGCAACAAATACATGGAACAAGAAGAAAGTTTGAAGCAAAGATTGACAGTGCTAACATTCAGGGATGCAATATTGCGAGTATTTCTATTCAGCCGGCAACTTAAGGGTGCTTAAATTGCTTAAGGGCTAACTTTGCAGAAGAAATTACACTCAACTACCGGTTGAACTCTTTCACCAAAAGACTTCAAGAGCCCCAGCCAATTGTAATAGTAAGCTAAAATTATCAATTGCTTGAAAAAAGAACAACCTGAAAAGTTAAGTCAGGGTCTCTCTTGTTAACTAGATTTATATTTCCTTTACTCACATCTAATTTAGTATCAAAATTTTCGCCCAGATTAAAACAATATTCGGATAAGGGACCGCTTCCCCCTCAAATAAACCATATAAACCATCCAAACTAAACCCGGCGCAGAACAAAGAACTGCGGCTCGTAAATCCCCTCAGCTTGTTTGTTCACCGGTCATTTTGCAATTTATATATTTACCCGGAAAGCTCCGGGCATCGCCGCCACCGGATTTATCCGTCTTTCTTCTCAGTTGTAGAGTAGTATTGAGTAAAATTCACACCAAAATAATACGTCATTTCGGCGAAATTTCAACCCAAGGTAATTGCGAGGGCAGCACCGGCATAGCGTAGTCTAAACCCGGAGTACTAAACGAAACGTAGAGATGCGGAGAAGCGGAGCAGAGGAAGACGCATAACGCGAAAAAAGTTAATTAAAGTTGTAAATTTGAAGTTTTGGGAGTGTTCGTGAAGGACGTAGCGGGCCGGGGAAGAATGTTAAATGTAAAAATAGGACTTGTTTTACTGTATTCGGTAGGTAGCAGTAATTGAGAAACGGCATGTAATAGAATTGCGTGTTTGTATCGGACAGAAATTGTTTTTTTAGGATGTTTGGAATGGAGAATATTACTAGTTTATATTGATTACAAAAGGTATCTTACCCGTACATAGTACGTTTCGTTGATGTCGGTACCGGTCGTAATAGCATCGGTCGGGATTTACTACAGGGTTTTGCGTTAGGACCTTTTATTTCAATAACGATTTTCCTAACAGTTTAGGGTGGTTGCTCGAAATTTTTAGCATAGATTCTACCTGATTTCGGGTATCCGGTTATAGAATCAGGAAGTGCGCTAGGCGGGTACCTTGCTTATAAAAAAACCGTATTCGACAGCCCAAATATATGTATATTTATATTATTGTTCGAAAAGGGGTACTTGTATTCGGCCATAGAACAGAGGATTATCCGGGGTTTATCTGTGATTTTGCACAATTTTAAAAAGATATTTATTTCTTTTTCCTATTCAGTTTAGGTTGATATGAAAAGATTTGTTTGTAGGGTTTACATATTTTCTGACGTGTATTTGTACTATTATATCCTAATTGCATCTTTGATCGATGTAAAAATATTATTTTTACGTTCGAAAATCAAAAATAACCAGAGTAGACGACTTTCTATTTAATTCGAATTGCAATATTTAAGCGATCGGGCGTTCGCTTTTACAATTAGCTAAAGTGCCGTTACGTAAAATGAGGCGTAATTGGAAAAACGGTCCATGCCACTCGAATTCGTTTTCGCTACAGTCTGTAGAGAGGGCTGCAACCTCGGGCCGATTAATGGCATTCGCGGATGGTAAGTCTTTCATCTTAATTATTATTTATTAGCTTCCATCCCCCACGTTCCTATTCATCTCCCTTCCTCCTTCTCGTTATCTAGTTTGTATCCCTTATTACCCCAGACGCATATATGTATACGGAGACGGGTATCATATACGTTTTGCCGGTCGTTAGCGAAAAGGAACGTTAAATTTGAATTTGCAATTTGCGTTCGAAACACTTACTAATGTAAAGCGTGCGTCCGTAGACGAGATAAATCAAATTTTGCCCGCGTTGTTTTCGCTTTCTACATTAGGAAAATGTAGAGGAGTTCTCCGGGTCTTGGGATTCAATTTCGGCCCCTGTACGAACGTTCTAAAGCTATTTCCATTAGTACGGATGCGAAAATTAAACGTTTTCTGACGAACTTATTAAAATTAATGGCCGACCAAGTGGAAATTAAATGGTCTCCTTATTATGTACGCTTGCGTAGGAGGGATGATACGATGATTTATGAGATATTTGCAATACGGACGGTGTAGAAAAAATTTAACACGTTAGATTAAATTCCCCGCGAGGGACGACCTATCGCTCACAGCTTGAAATCAAAAATCTGGAACGTACTATTTTAGAAATAATCTCCTTTTTCAATGTGTTGGCGTATAGCTTCAACGTTAGAATTGGTAACTTACTGATTGTGAGACTAACGAAAACGTTATTGAAAAAATTTAGCTATTGCTATTTGCAATATGTGAAGTACGTTAAGCAAGGTTTCTATTCATGACGGATTTCATTGCGTCATTAGATAATGTACAAATGCATTTTTGTAATGCTGTCCCATTAAAATGGTCATGCTATGCTTTCTTAAATGTACACGTTCAGTATCCAATAGTGAATTTGGTGGGAGCGCAGTTCTTAGCGCACCGAGTATTAATGTTTGTCTACTAACTCCAGGCGTGTGACATAGTAAGACTTTGGTCGTTTCCCTTACTACGAACACTGTGAGTGCAAAGGATGAATACCACACTCAATCCTCACTCCACACTCAATCCACACTCAATGCTCTTTGTACTGTCGCCATGGAACTCGCATTTGCGCTGAAGTAGTTTAGTGTCCTCTGTGAAATCCACTATCTTGTCCAGAGAATTCTTGAGTACTTTCTAAGGATACACCAGATCCTTCCTGATATATTTTTCTGTGAGTACCTTTAGTTTCTCACGTGTATAGATTAGATGCGCCATTACAGGACCACATGTGCTTTTTCTAACCAAGACCATATCTTCCATCAGGCGGCGTGCTTAGTGATTCCACCTACAGGCTTTAGTCCTATGAATTGTCTTTTAGAATCATCCTTAGATAGTTTGTCGGCCATTATATTGCTCTCAATATCCTTATGCGTCGGTTCACACAGCAAATGTAACCTCTGTAATTGGCGTATGCTGTTGGGGGATGCGAAGGCATGGATTGTTGTTATTATTGTCTCCAGTTATGAGCAACTAAGCTGACTTTGATATTACTCCTTTATTAAAAAAAAACACGTTGAATAAACTGCGGATCTGCTGGTTACAAAAATGTTGAAGAAGTACTATTACTGTACTTGCAAATGTTCAGAAAATTATGAGAATTTGATCAGGATGGAACAAGAAATGGTCACGGAGTTACTACACTTTATACAGAACTTTATATTGTAAGGCAGAACACCCAATATACAATATTACATTGAAAATGATGTTAACTTTTTCTCAAGATTTTTGTGCTTTGAATCGTGAGAGATACAAAATTAGCGTTAGCCAGATAATTTGTATCTACAATTAACCTTTCGATGACAACTTTCAGTTTTTTTTTAATGGCGTTAATGATTTGTCCTATAATTCAGCCAAAATATAAAATTATTGACTAACATCTAAAGCTACTAACGAACCAGAATTATTGTAAAAAAGAATTTGCTAAGAATTGCATAACCAGAGCTAAGTAGAAGTTAGTCGTGTATTCAACACGATCCATTATGACGCTTGTTTCTTATCTGGAAAACCTCAAGATTCATATTTAGGGCAATAACTATTCAAATAGGTATTTATCCTTTTACAATAAAAGTAGATGTGCGTATTTTTGTTTCAGCTTTTTCAAGATCTTTTTCAAAAAATTCACACTATACATCCGTTAACACAGTGTATAACGAATTCAAGCTAATAGTTTAGATATACGAAAGCCTTACAACTTTAGTCAAAATTATCTTCTTGTTCTTCCAAAATTCTGTCAAAGGAAAGGCTTCTTTTGATAGGCTTTGTATGGAAACCCTCGAAAATTATTCCTGCTGTCTGAAGTTTGAATCTCGGTAAAAATTAAATTACGCATATTATCGCGCTGAAGATTATTCTAGCGCGTTCTAATTCGATTAGATTACATAGGAATCAAACCCTACTTCATCCAGTTGCTTCGACGTTCATTCATCTCGTCTCGTATTCGCGACTAAATTAAATCCTTTACTCCGTCGAAAAGGCGGGTGTTCTCGGAAGACGACAGGCATCGTTTCCGTTGCCTTCGATAACTCTTTCCGTTTTCACCGAAAAAGGCGAACGACGCCATAGAAAGGAAGATGAATACTTGAAGGTGGTGACGCGGAGGGAGTGGAATACGGTAAAGGAGTAAAAGGGGGTTGAACAGCAAGCGACAGATATCAACAATAATATAAAACCGTCTCGTCCCGCCTGTTACGCTATATTTGAACTAAGTTAATTAAATAAATTTGCATCTCAATTTCGTCTCCAAAATATTGTTATTCGCTAATTGAAATCTCGATCGGCGCTTTCTCTCTGACTTGGCTGCCGTCGTCGAAATGACGCCGCCTAACACGAAATTGAAATTAATTTTGCACTCGCGCTTTGGTTCGTCCCGTTATATTCGACCCTATTTGTAATTCAAATGCCCGGCTCTTCGCTCTTCAAGCCGGGAAAGCAAGAACCAATTGAACAATGTCGAGAGGAGAAGCTAACGTGGATGATGCGCTCGAACGTGTGATGTTCGTTTTCTTTGGCTCTTGTGTATGCATGCATTCGCTTACATTAGGTGGATGCGGGACAGTGGGGCCATTAGTAATATCTTTTAAGATCCTTGTAGTACTATACGTAACACACATACAAATGTGCACTCAATTAGAACAAATTTGTATTTCTTTTTGCTTGGTTCGGTCACGTCCATCCGCTTACGAGGTTAAAGTGCACGAAGTTTCATCAAAGGTAATTTTATGATATTCTATAAAAAACTTAACGTTTACTCCTTATCCTACAAGTTCTTTTACCTATAATTACAGATGACAAAGGCAGGTGGAATTATTTCTTTTTTACAGCGACTAGATAGAATCGCATCTATTCGCCTCATGAGAATGGATTCGTGTTACTTACTAGTGTCCCCGAGAGTCGACAAAACACGAGTATGTCTAGTCTCTGCAAAAAAGTAATAATTTCATCCGCCTTTGTCCTCTCTACCTATAATATACAAGCAACTCGGTTGTAGTAGATTAGAATTACCCAGAAAAATACTATTAATATTATGAGCCCCACGTTAACCATAAATGAACAATGGACGACAATTTTTTTTTAATTAGTAACAAAGAAAGAAAAACCTGGCTACTATATGAAAGATTGAAGTGGTTTATTGTCAACAAACACTTTACTTTTACTCTTACTTTTAGAAAGGTCGTTATTTGGACTTCCGCTGCTTTTGTATTGTCTATGTTATTGTTGCGTAATTAGTCTTCAATCGGTGACCGGTTCTTGAGTTGACTGAGCGTCTGGTCCCTTTGAAGACTCCCAAGGAAATTCTTGGATTGTGAGGGAAGTTCTTGAACTTCTTTTTGGATTTGTGGGAGTTCTTCAATTCCCACTTCAACTTCAACTTGACTGTTTTTACAATTTTATATTAAATTAATAAAAGTTTGAAGGTAAAGTTATGAGTTCCATTGATTTACAGTGGTACCTTAAGCTGCGCACCTAACAGGTAGGTGATGTTTATGTACGTTCTTTAACCGAGTATTTACTACGAGCTGCCCCTAGCGCGGTAGTCATATATATTTAGTTTATTACATAATTATTCATCATTATAGTTATTATTTATTCAATTGTTTGTGTGGTAATCATAAAATCAATTCATTTTGTTACCAATACAATATCCCATAGAATAAGCATCATACTTTCACTTGGTTTGAAGAGTTCATGAACATAGCATACCCTATGTTTTCTTCCTGTTGGGCCCTTCTTGCACCCAATTCCTATAAGACCACAGCCTAATGCGAATATAAACCATAGCTTTTGCTGTTGTTCATTTAAAAACATTAATTAATCGAAAGGAAAGACAGCCATAACAATTGGATAAACCTTTCGATTATTTATTGTGTATGCCGCTAAACGTAGTACATTCTGCCAAAGTATTTTATATGATTTAGATCCGTGTTCCTTTGCCCTTCTGAAAAATTTTCCTTGCGTTTATATCCAGCAAGTAGATATATTGTATGTTCCATTAGTTGTTCTTCGAGGTCCTAATTCTTCTCCTTTACATTTCTGAGTTGACATATTCTGTGTGGAGCAGCCCAAGTAATAGACACACATATCCTTACTAATACCAAACGTGATGCTTAATCAGTCAGCTATATGGAAGTAAATACCTCAAGATAAGTTTAAACAAATTTTGTATCTATTATCTGCTGAAAGTAAAACTTCAAGGAAATAATACAAATTAAAATAAACGTTCAAGTGTTTCTATTTTCTTGTTATTAGATTGTCAAGGATTTCCATATTGTTTTAGTTATCCATTTATTTTTTACTATTTATTATTTATTATCATTTATTATTTTATTATTGGAATGGAGAGATTTGAAGATCATACTTAACATTCTTACGGCTATAACACAAAAGGTCTCAACAAACATTCGAAAGAAGATCGGCAAGTTTCACGCCAATACAGCTCCTGACCAGTGACGTACGATTAGTAGCGTACATACACATAGCTTGTAGTGCAGCAAATGTTGTAGTAAAAGTAAGTAAGTAAAGCAAAAGTAGCAAAAGTTGCAGCAAATGTAGTAGCAATGGATATTACTCGAGCTCTATCATTCACCGGAATGAAATTATTCCGGGATTCGTTTGATCTCGAAGGTTCCCATAACTGGTCGGAACAAGATGGTCGCCTCGACTAGCTACTAGGGTCGTTGATTATAAGCGTCTGTGATGTTTCACGTTTTGCGAGTGCTTCGAGACGAAATTGCTGCAGCAATCGAAGAGACTACTCGTGTCGTACTTCTTGCAATGAGTGCACTCGGGAAGGGTGTAGCATAGCGATAGGCAAACTAGGCGTTGTAAATGCGGAATGCTGTGGAATTTGTGTCGTGTATAGCGTCGGCACTGTTCGTATTGGAGTTGGTACCACTCGAAAAGGGACTGGTGCTTGAGAAGTCTTTGGAGGGCCGTTTGAAGAGACAGTTTAATCGATTTTGACAGCAGAAGTCCAGCAATTAACACAGATAACGAACAGTATTGGAAAATCTTTTTTTTTTTTAAACGTAACTTTTTCTTATGAATGCGAATAGAAGAAAATTTGTTTGGTTCGAAAGTTTCCTCATAACTCAACTCAAGTTCATTCCTTCTATTTTTATCGACTTTACTCGGTTAACTTCAAGTTTCGACTTTTCGACTTCCCATATAACCCCGGCAAGACATTAATCTATATAATTCCGGGTTTATCGAGACTGCATAATGCACTACCTTTCCAGAAAAGAAAAGAATCCGCTACTAGCACGGACACGTCGCATACATTAAAGTAATAGTCACGTTACGCTCGTCCGACCTCCGGAGGAAATCATTATTCGGGTAATTTACGAAGGAGAACGTCGACTTGAGTCTCCTGAAAGCGATGCATGCACGGTGTTGTTGACGGATGGGTCCCCGAGAAAGCTGCAGTAATGGCCGAATGCCGTGACCGTCGCATAAAACTAACACGAATTACATTGATAGGGGGTAGTCTATACGGCTACTCGACGGGGCTTAAGCGATCTCACGATTACCCGATCGGATCATGTAAACTTTGAACAGAGTTAATGTTTCATTATGGATCATTATTGAAGTGCTATTAGATGCAGTAGCTTAAACCATATGGAAATATCATCGGGGTCAAAGAAAATGATGCATTTCGTATTGGGACGATATTGGATTGATGTGCTGTGAACATAAACTGAATGAGCAACCGAATAAATATGGACTTAATGAACCATAATGTCTAATGGCGTTAAGGCTGAAGATGGTGATCTAATCATTCTTGCAGTGTTGCATGTTAAGAATGGATTAGTCTGGATTTCGAAACATTTACAATGTGTGATGCAATAGAACTTTTTTTCCTTTTCTTACTCTACAAATAATCTCAGAAGTTAGTGTATATGCAATGTAATCATAAGCTTTCCTACCGTTAGATATAAAGGTAACTATTATTTTCTATGCACTAACTAGATGAAAACCCAAATTCCAAGGATTTGGGAAGGAACGGTTATAGGGTTATACAAAAAACCAACATCTGAGAGTCCTCTTTCTACGAAATGTAAATTTAAAGCATAATAGAAGCTATCAGAAAGAGAAAGAGAAATTAACTGTGCTTGAGTCGTATATTTGAAACTTTGCGGTGTAACAATTTCTAGCATTTCAATGAAAACCGAAACACTTTTGGCCTACTACTCACTAGATGTTATGCTGCTAGCGGTACCGAAATATAATAAAAAAAATGAAAGTCAACATAATAAGAGAGAAATAAGTGACACTTAAGAAACAAACGATTGGAACTTTATTACAACAATTTTTTTCAGTAGGTTGCGTGCTTTTCATGTAATCAACTTTTGCATCTCTAGTGTTCTACGGAAGTCCGGAAGAGCCACATTTGTTATTATTATTTCAATAGGTTTATTCGAATTTTTTCGACATAATTATTTTTACCGTCGAAATGCTATTGGTAGCTATTTTTTAAAGCATCCAATCCATCAAGCATAGAACCCATATACCATCAATGTTTTAAAAGATATTTCTAATATTGCTGATGCGACATCTTAGAAATCTCTAGGCATCAGCACGAAGATGCTAACCTACATACATACTTCTTCTTCGAGATACCGCTTAAGTTACAAGCGAATATAAATTTTCATGATAGGTCAATTTAGAGAGCCATAATGTACTCGGACTGACTTCTAACGTACAAATATATCTACAGGCATGTTGGCGTTGTATGCATGTTGGGTACTTAGTAAGTTCTAGTATCTATGGCGGCATAGTAGCGATCACGAGAGACAGAACGTAGCATTGCAGCGGCAATCCATTAGACACGCTTTAAACTGCAATCTAGGCGAACGGCGAATTACGCGCTACAAGTTCCAAGGGACAAACACAGTCTCGTACACAAGCATTACCAGCAGCGGCGGGCATCTCGTTTTCCTTACGTTGAGAGATGCATACGAGGCGAGCGAGAGAATGTCAGGCTCATAGAAAATTATTGAAATTGCGCCTTTGGACGAAGTCGCGTCGCAAACAACTAAGCTCTAGCGTTTCGACGTACACGTAATAATGCGAAATAGCTTTACTGGCTCAATTGAAAGTAAATGGATTTATGTTGGGAATTATGGCTCATCTGTTTGTGCATTTCCTATTTTATGGTAGTAGTTCTAATAAGTGTCTGGTTGTGGTTTTAAAGACAAATGACATTATGTATTGTAATGACATAAAATTGAAAATGTTATGTAATTTAAAGATATTTCTCTGTCGTAGATTCGAGAGTATTATTCAGGTACTCGTTTTGCAGTTTAAATGAAAACATTGACGTTTACGCGCTCGCCCTATGCTGGTTCGTCATGCAACAATACTTCACGTTTTTTCAAGTGATGGAACTTGAATTAACTTATTACCTCAAAGTTGATATTAGCGAATTAGCATTGAATTTAACGTTTGAAGAATGAGGCGGGGAATAATCGTGGTTGGTTATATTTGGAGAATGCATGTAATCGGTTTCCTTCGAATATGTTAATGGAGGTTAACGCGGTGAATTTTTTAAAATCTGGAATACAGAAAAGGAAAGTGACGACAAAATATATCGCTCAACGCAATATATTTGGGATTAATTTAAACGTTCAACATAATTAAACAGGTTTGGAGGTGTTAATGCGAGTACAAATTGAAATCTTTGGAACTCAATTTAAATTTAACGCGTTTCAATCCTTCCTTTCTCTTGAAGAACAAAACTGTTGTAGATACTACCGCCGTTTTCCGCTCATCTTTCCCGTATGCTAGAACTAATTCCCATTCCAATTTAGTCGGAGCGAAACGTATGAAACACATCATCCGGGTTTAATAGAATTGTTCTTCAGAGCTCGCGCACTTGGATTCTAAGTAGATAGCACGCGAGGAACCTGCACCCAAGGTGTAGCTGTTACATAGGAAAATATGTTCTGCACTCAGTTTAGTTTAATTAAAAATTAAATTGGACTGTTGATTTAATTGTATTTCTGTTTCGTTCCGTTCCTGGCACCGGAGTCTGTCATTTTCAAGCGTTCTCTTTTACTTGCTTGTCTGCTTGCTTTGTTTAACGTCCGCGTAATTGAAGAGAAGATCGAATTAGAAGCGATACAATCAGTTTTTATTGGTTCGAAGTTGCCGGCTTGTTTATAACGGCGGTGGCGGGAAAGGAGAAGCAGCAGGTGCTCTTTAGATCGTCTACGGTTACGTACAGATGGAAAATATTAAACGGGCACTATTCGATTATGCAGATATTGGATTCGTTCTGGAAAAATCGAGGTCGCTAAACATCTGCGCTGAATTATTGAATTAAGCAAGAAATTGCTCGATGTACACCGGGCGTTTACTTTGTGCATCTTCTTTTTTGACGTTTGCGAGTTCTCTAAATGAAAGAAAACTAATTTAATTTCTTGCTCGACGGCGCAATTTATGTAGCTTTAATGAGAACGAAGAAAAAGTCTACATTAGGGATGGTTATTTGCCGTGTTTTCATCCTGCAACAGCTTCGGGAAGTGTAATATGTATATCTTCTATTTTCCGTAAGTAAGTAAGCAAATAGGAATTAACAATATTGTAGCTAGCTGCTACAATATTGGGATTTTAATGTACCTAGTTTAAACAAAAGTTTTGTCATGATTGCTAATGTTACAAATGTTAAAACAAAGCGATTCTGATTTATTCTCAAAGCAAAGCTGATCTTTAGCGTAAATTCAAAGGAGTTGAACTAAAAACATAACCAAAGCCATAATCATAGCTAATGTTAGTCCGCTAGAAATTAATGTTATTGAAATAATACTAAAACGATAACAGGACATATACCACAACTTTATGCCTCATTTTATGCAAAATCCTAAATGTTTTCCTGTAAACAGCAACGACTATTTGATTTGAAAGAGGCAGATTTCGTTCGATTCCTTGCGAATATGGCTCAGGTTTGAAACTGAGCTCGAATGGTTAAACCATATTTTACGGACAAATGAGGTTAATTCTTCTCTTACTGGTGAAGCTAATTTTATCATTGGGCTAGATTTCTCCCTGGAAATACACAATTACGACGTCGTAACTGTAATTGGTGAAAGATACATGTAAATGTTAAGAGGTTATGCAAACCCACAATTGTAATAGAAAATATATTTTATATCAACAGACCAATTAAAAACTTCTTAAGCGTTGTTATATAAGATCGTGTTATAAGCAGACATTTTCAAAATTCATGGTCTGGTTTAAATCCAGCGGATTTTGGATATTTAGGATTATTTTAAAAAATAGCCACGAAAAACGGTGAAAAAATTTTGAAGAATGTTGGTGCTTCTATACTAACAAAGAGTTGCGTTAAACAGTGTTCGACATAAGAAATTCTATAATTCCAGAAATTCAGTTATTCTTGATTTTTATTGCTGGCTTAATTCGTTAAACTTGTATAATTTGTCAAAATATATCCGTTATTTTATGTTAGCCTTGTATATTTCTGTTTAAAAGTAGACTAAGAACAGATACACACGTTTTCCGTTTTATATTTTTTTATTCTTCATCTAAGTAGAAGAAATATCACAAAAATGCTGCAGTAGATGTATGAATCCTATGCGGACTTTTATACCCGCGAAATCTGGAAATATACGCGATCTACTGCAAAAGCTCTCCTGCTACGGATGAATTGCGAAAGCCGCCCTACGCTTATAAAAGCTGTTATGCAGGTGGGTACCTCTGAGGTTATTTACACAGCCTTGCACGTGCCTAGTATGTGTTTTCGTTGTTGGAGAAGGACGAATACACGTCACCGTGCCTTCTTCCCGGAGCTATAAGGGAGGTGGTCATAATTTAAAATGCAATTTCTTAGAAGGACGTGACCGCTGAGTACGGTAGACGTGAAATTTGTATATCTGACTTCCTTTTTCGTCTTTCTTTTCAGTACACGTCTCGGAAAAGCGTTGCGTAGCCCGGGTTAGGTTTTCCGGAAAGGAGAAACGTGAGCAAGGTTACACATAAATATTGAGAAACGCCTTTTACGTAGAAAAGGTTACCGAAGGAAGTGTTATGCATGGATATTAGTAGGTGGCGCGTAGGTACAAATTTTTGGGGAAAGGAAATAAACTAAGAACATTTATAGGTTAACATATTAGGGAAAAAAGGAAAAGCGATAGTTACGAATTATTTTATAGGAGTCGAGGTTATCTGACAACCAAAAGAATTTGTACAAATATTGGACTTACCTCTGATTTGCCTTTGGATACGCAGTTATCGATGTGGGTTGGTTCCAATACTAAGCTGTCCCTCTGGAAAAAAAAGTTTATTTTAGAAAGACGTTTTTGTTGGTAACATATGGTGATCACACTATGGAGTATATATGGAGCGATTTAAAGCTTTATTACTATCGCCTTCTTGTCGTAAAAGACGAATCGCAGTTAGTTATTGACTTGATCCTAGTAGGACTCGAATGTGTAGCACCTAATACAGCCATAGTTATTTCACAATTAAGCATTTTTTTAATATCCAGCCTTTGTATTGTTTCTAGAGGTTTTGTATAGATTTTTGTAGAAGTTCTTGTAATAGGCATGAATGAACTATTAGCACAAAATATTCAACGTCAAAGATGCTTCAAATGTTCTACTTACATTAATGACGACATATTCTAGATTTTTTCCGTGGAAAACATCCCCAATAGTAGCGAAATTAGTATGAGATATAAGCATTATCGTACATCGTTTTAATTGATTTTTTAAACTTAATCTATTTAAATAAACATGAATTACAGGATTGTATGGATGTAACATCCTCCTTCATGAAAGTTGCGAAAATCCTGCTTTATTTAGCAAATAAAAGAAATAAAAATTGTAATTTATACCGTACCATTTGAAATTACAATGTCATAACCATTTCCTTATTACAGCAAGAAGAACACAACGAGCGTTCTTCCCCTTGCCTTTTATATTATTCCAACACCGAAGTAAAGAATCTACAACTTTCCATCGTTCTCCTATCCCTTCCCGTTTCCTGCAATAAAGGCTTCCATCGCAAGGAACAGGCAAGGTGAGCGCTAGACGTACAACAAACAACATCAACAACGGCGGCGGGCGGCGTGGAGGGACTCATGGGTTTAGCACTTCGATTGCCGACGTCCCGGAAACTCAGAGCGTTACCCGTTAAATAATTCAGGAGTAGAGGGCGCTACTTGCACCACGGACCCGTTGTAATGGAGGTGAACACTTTCACCCCTGGGAGAATCAAACCAAGGAACAAATTACCGTTCTTGTATATATGTATATACATATATGTGGTGCATGAATGTAGGGACGGTGCGACGAAAAAGGTATATGGGTGGATTTCCGTATTTGCGGTTAGCGTTGCGGCCGTGGTCCTTCGCCGATCTAAATCTTATTAGAAAATGGACGGGGATTTTGGTAGAAAAAGTTAAAAGTCGAGCGGGTTTAGAGTTTCCGATCGTTTCTCTTACTTTATCATTTACCTCGTCTTTTAAAAGTCTTGCGACGATGGTAATGTCGAATCTTGATATTCTATATTATTTGAAATGGGATAACGAATGGTTATGATTATATCATGGAGAGCTAAGAAGGTTAGAAGAAGGAATTTTAATCGTCAGTTACTTACTTTTTCTTTGTATGCGTGTGTCTCATTCTCATATTACTTAAGTCACACGTCGCAGCTTTATTTCTTTGAGGGACGATAGTAAACACTACCCTAGCCGACGTTGCGTTTCGGTGATCGTTATTGGGCGAAGCGTTTCGCATTCGCAACTTTCCTTACATCAAAGTTCTACGATGCATCGTTCACTATGCTGAGTTTTCACAAAATTCCCAGTAAGGCTTGTACGGCATCGAGCCTTACTGCCTGAATAGCCTAAACAAGTAAGACGCTTATTTCCTCTATCCTACCAGAACTTTCATCAGCTTTTACTAATAGTACAAATATACAGCCTTAGGTCACCGCAGACACGTGGTAATTCCCAGCTGATCCACCATCCACCAAAGGAGGAAGATTTATGATAGTAATAATACCAATGAACTTTTCTGTAATTTTAGGAAACGTCTCTCACAGAATTAATTATTAGTCTTATAGATTCCCTAACGCTATTTAGAGATCTAATAAACAATGGTAACAAGTTTATTATAGAATATAAATTTCTGCGTTAAGCCGCTACATAAATATTTCTGGCTGTTCCTGAACAAATCTAATCTGTTTTGTTTCGTTTGTTTCGCAAATGTTTCGTTTGAATACTGACCAGAATGTAATGCCTCATTCGCACATAAATTTGAAGTGTGTTGTTTGAAGCTCTCAGAATCACACAACTAATGTAAATCAGAAACGATCGAGGTCCCAACAAAGAGCCCTATGTTGGTGCAGTCAATCAATCAGTTGTACATTAATAAGGTCGATTTAGTAGTGTTTATGAAGACACACGTTTGTACAATTCTTGTAAATCCTTCAGATGTTCTAACATTTTTAACTAGAGTATATTATTATTGATTCTCTTGATATTATCGCCATCAGCCGCTAAAAAATTAAGTGATAGCACTTATACGAACATTACTACGATAAATGCTTTTCTTTTCTTTCATACAGTATTTAAAAGAGTTTCCACCGAACAATCCTTATTTTTAATAACCAACGATCCTGCATGATTTCCAATTTCTTCTGTGTAAAGCCCCATCGTAAAAGATCTTCTTTCTTAACTTAAGAGAGTATCTCTTCAAGCAGTCAAATAAATCCTCTTAATTATACGTTCCGCCCCCCATTAGAAATCAAAAGATAAATTATACAAGAAGCGAAGATTTTACGCAGGAAAATAAAAGCGAATTTCGATTGTTAAGGCACCACTACCAAACTAAATCGATCCCTCCGCCGGATTGCTACGCTCACCACTCCGTTTGTCCCCTTCTACCTCTTCTTTATTCATTGGCCTAATACTCGAGCCAAATTCTGAATTGCTAAACAAACTCTTCGTTCTGGACACCTCGTATATACGCTTTAAGCTGTGCAGTGGGAGAGGAGTGTATTGCCACTACAAATCATCCCCGGTCTTATTTATTTTTGGGATTCCTTCTTCCTATAGCAGCGTCGTTAGTTAAACCTATTTAACCTGCCGAGACTCGAAAAACAGGACGGGAAGGGGGAATTTGGATGTTTCGAGAGGGTGACTTTTTTAATTAGACCTAGGCTATTAGTATGTACAGCTCATCCGAAGAGAAATTACACCTCAGAAGTAATTCTTGAAGTTTCCGACGTTAGGCTGTGTCTCTTTACCGCTTTCCACCGTCGGCAACCCTTTTCGCCCAGCTTTTTATGACCGCCTAATAAAAAAAGACGCGAACTAGGGTCCTGTCTACCCGGTGGAGGGTGAAAAGTTCCGAGTTAGCCTTCGCTAGGTTAAAGGAGAACGAAAAAGCGCCACCACCAAGTTGGGAGAGTCTCATTTTATTAAATATATTTTTTACTGCCGTGTAGAGGGCGTCCTAGTCGAATGGCGTAGCTGTTGTTTGGGCGGTCGGGAGAACTTTTTACCGTTTTTTACGCTGATATAACGTCGACCTTATGCAAATGCATACCGCTAAATTTTCGTGTTTTATGACGGGGCGATCTTCTACAGCTACCAAGCTGGAATAGCTTGAATACATGGTGAAATGAGGATGTTTCTTAGTGGTAGTTGCTGGCGAAATGTATGTTAAATTCGGGCTGGTGTAATATTGTCGTATTTGATGACACCTTTTTGGTAATACGTACATATATTTGAATATGTACTTATTTTAAATCGTTTTTATGCGAGGTAGGTGTTCGGAAATGGATATTGCCACATCCAGCAAGAAGAACTTTGGTTGAAGGTCTTAATATTTGCATCCTTCATGGGAGTAGATTTTGTGACTATCAGTTCAAAATCAATGTAACCATCTTCAGATTTGATTAGTTCTGTATCGACTTACATACGTGCTGACTGTAAACGGAAACCATCTCAGTATATTGTATATTGACGGAAATTAAGCTTCCCTTCAATAGCTACTCTATTTCAAACGTTATTCCAATGAAGTGTTGAATTCTGTTTTGTCCGTTTTTTCTTATAATCAAGTTAGAAAGTCAGAAATTATATTTGAGAATTCAGCGATAACCGGGTTAACTAACTAATTTATGGTGCCCCTTTTTATCTTTATTATCTTCCGCCCAAAGACAGACACCGAAATCTATATTAGTTGGTATAATCGTACCCAAAAACCAAATTTCACTAGGTCTCTTCACTAGGTGCTTTCACGCGGATCAATCCCTAACGTAGACGACGCAGACCAAGTCAGTCACATCCGCATTGAAACTTCATCGTCTGATTTAATAATCGTTACAGAGATAACATTTCTTACGGCTTGAAAAAATTCAAAGTACATTTTTTTTTAACATTGTTGCGAATTTTTTGCGCCGAACCTTGAGTAGTTACAGAAGGTCGCCTACTTCGTTCGTTATGGACATTCGTCAAGGCACCATTAAAGGAGCTAACCTACTTCCGTATTATTCCTTCTCTATGTTTTTTCCAGACACCTTACTGATCTGACGATGACTTTCAGCCGCTTTCACGCCTTTAGTACCAAGAAAGTGAATCGCAGCGCGTACATCACAGTAGGCGGGATTCTTAATCGTCGGAGGCATTTTATATTCTCACAAATACACGTAAACACGTTTGAATGTGTCCGTAATGGCTTCCTGTGGGTTGCTAACGGATGTAGATACTCAGTCTGCATGCGCGAAATCCATACCGTAACGCATATACCCAGCTGAAAAGTTTAATAGGATTATCTTCTGTCTTGAAATGAACCGTATTTTATTTTTGTTTGGATTAATCTATGACGCGTATATGCACTTCGTTTCGATTGCATTTCCTTCCATAACGATTTTATCGTACTAATAGAAAAATGCATTATATTCGACCGTTAAAAATCGGCCGTAATGCTACAAAACCGTGCCTATAAGCGTAACCCTGGTTCCGTCGTCTCGTCCATTGTATATTTGATTTTATAGCGATTGCATATAGATGCGGTTCCCTTTTTCAATTTACGAGCAATTATATTTGATGTAAAACGGAGCCTGGGATTTCCAACGCTCCTCTATATATATATACATTCATATATATGCGTGCTCATATACATATATAGGATGATTCGGTCGGGATAAAATTTCCAATTCGTATTTTATGCCCGCAAAAGTGACCAATGGGCTGACGCGTTCGCACAACGCGACAGTTATAGCTATCAGATATTTCATAAAATTGCCATTATACGATTGCTGGTCGGGCCGTGGCTAGAGTTCCAACTCGCGTTCAGGTAATGCGCGACGTATAGGCCCCGTCGTTTTGGGGTTTTGCGTTTTTCGAACCGCAAATTTTCATTAGGCGCGTATACAGTTGCGATAAATTTTATTTACATTTATAACGTAACCATCCGAGGCCCCCTCGTCCTTCCCCACCACGGTCCCTCGAATTCGTATATGCACATATATGTGCGTGGCGGTTGTGGATGGACGGTTTAACGCAATTACGTCTCATTTGTTTAATTTATTACCGGTTTTTGGGTACTTTTACGGGTTTCCAAATTGAAATATGAGGTAGCAACGTTGTTCGGTGCGCTAGGCTAGTCCGAGCGGTGGAAATTTATTGGAAAATATAACAATTCTAATCGATTTTTGTTTATCCCTTTTTAGGAGAGGTGATAATGTTGGAATCTATCTTTGCGTAATAGTACGATAAAATATTCAAGCTCAAATATATAAACATGGCTTAGATGCAGATATGAACTCTATATTTTAGCAGTACTATCTCTTTTACGGTGGCAATTATGGATTAGTAACTATTAGAAAGGACAGAGGTGGATGAAATGATTACTTCTTTGTAGAAACTAGACAGACTCGTGTTTCGTCGACTCTCGGGGACACCAGTAGGCAACAGGAATCCATTCTCAAGAGGCGAATAGACGAGTCTATCTAGTCGTTGCAAAAACAAATAATCCGCCTACCTTTGTCATTTCTATGGTAATATACGGTGTATTCGTTTAATATTTATATATTTTTCAATATATTTCAATTAAATAATTTTTTTAATTTTGAATCTTGAGATTTACGATTGCGCCGGTTTAATCTCTTAGATCTCTTCAATTACATTAAAAATTAAAAATGATGATTTGAAGGGACTTGAAATCTTTGAATTAATTTCTTAGGCTTAATATTAATAATTTTGTACATCTGATCTAATAACAGGTAAGTGTTCAAGGATCGAATTTTGGAAAAAAAGAGGAGGCATATGTACGATTTCTAATTTACAATAGAGAGAATCTTGTTAAAATACCCTCAAGGATGAGAGCTTCTTGACCCTTTACAGTAGGTATACTGCAAGTTTTAGTATTTGCATTCAAATATATGCATTAGTTCAGCTTAGGTCAAACACATTAATGCAATATTCGTAGCTTTAATTAACCTATTCTTCCACATATATTAACTTTAACTGGTTCACTACTTATCGATCACCTTTATATACGGAAATATAAGTCGTATTATATCGTCGGTATATTTTACTCTCCTATTTATACAAGCAATTTTGGCAGTTCTAGAAAGAACTTTAGGATAAAGTTGGGCAATAATGGCAAAATATCCTTCAAATATACATTGACACATATTGAAGAAAGTATTCTTAACAACTGCATAAATACTGAAGAATATTGCGCCAAGCAATATGTCGACTTATTCTACTGTTGGTTCAAAAATCATCGCCCCCACGATCCTTAAAACTCCTCTAAGACTCGAAATCCTTACAATAACCTATTGTTTCAAAATCTACATAATCACAGACACTAAATGACGTAATTAAAAACAAATAATACCGATCTTCACTATCTCTCCCTCTTTCTAACATTACCTCTGATAATACATTATAATTGTTTGCCCCATCTGCTCATAATAAGTGTTTGCTTTCCTTTCTTGCTGCGCTGAGATCTACAGCAACCACCATTTCGAACTGCATCGTTCCCTCGTCTTGCTATTCGGCTGTACGCCTTTGATGACGATTTGTCGCGGTCTAATTTGCGTATTCTCGCGTTGCTAGCTGGGATATTGACGGTATGAAATAACGCAGACCGAGAATGAATGCCGCCATGGCGGTGGTGTGTGTGTGTGTGTGTGTTTTGATAGGCGTAATCTACTTGTCTTCCGGTGAGATTAGTGTTTGAACAGCGCCCGAGCCAATGGGAACCAGAGAGCTTTTATTCGTTGAGTGTTTGCGTTTGTTCTCGCTCGACAAGAATGGGTCGTCTCGATGTCAGCGGATCGTCTTCTCGAGAAGAAGAGAAGAGGAATTATGTATAAACGTAACGTGCGGAAGTGGCTGCGTATGACAGTAGAGAGGTGATTTCCTAGTTTATTTTTTTGCCAGTGGCGTTACATAAACTTCTCAATTGTTGCTAACTCTGAAGAAATCATTTTTCGAAAACGTGTTCAGGTTATAATTCGCTGTCATTTCTAAAAGCTTCTAGATGATTTTTTAAAGGGAGCCTGTATAGCTTATACGGCATGTATTTGAAATACGAAATACTATTAAATATAAACACAAATCGCGTTCATTTAATCGACAAAAAAAAAGAAACGGAAGCAGGAAATAAATTCATTTTAACTTTGACATTTTAGTTCTTCCCCTCTTATAAATGATTCGAAGAAGTTAAACGAAACCCACTTGATTTCCATAATGTTCATAATGTATACTTTACCTTCGGTACGCATCCAAGTAAAAATGCGCGGCGCGCAATTTCAATATCTTACACGACAAAACGAATGCTAAAAATATTTTCATTAATTCTAATTACGAGATTTACGACGAAATTGAAAAATTCGCGAACAATATATAGAAGGTACGAAGGAGCGGAGTGGAGGACTTAGGTTGCATTCCGGTTTCGAGATTTCATTAAATGCGCTACAAATATAAAAAAAGAGGAAAAAGTAAGGGACGGGAGGCGGGAAGGTGCGAGCGTATACATCCCGACGATGATTCAATATTTTTCATTTCATCACGGTGGTGGCGGCGACAGTCTACCTGAGCGGTAGATTCGTGGTTTTTAATATTGCCGTTTTTATTGTGGAAGGGAAACGAGAAAATACTAACTGTAAAATCTTGTTTCCCAATTCTAATATTTTCAGTACTTAACGTTAACTTGAGGAATAAATTTTCTATCTTTGGATCAGTTTCTAGTCCATCTTTAATTAAAGATCCGTTCTCCAAGATTTCCAAATGAAAACTAAACTAACCGTGAAGTAAAGGGTTGAATACCTTCCGTACTATAAGTATTATACATACAATCGTACTGAGGGAACGAATACTTTACGACTGGAAGGTATAAAGAAAGATTCTATGGCTAGCAGAAACAAATTCCTCTCCCGACAAGGAGGTTAAACAACGGTGATTTTGAAGTCCAAGAAAATATCCACTTACCTACCTACTCTGTTATTGGTTACCGTTTCTATTGCGCTTAGAACCTCCCTCCTGTTCTCTTCCACCAACCTTACCTTACCTTCCCTCTTTTCTGAACGATCGGACGGAATAGTAAAGCGCCCTCTACCGAACGACAGCAAAACCTACCTAAATTCAACGTGCTTCAAAGTAATTAAAGTAGTTAATTCCGTTTCCGTAACAAATGGTGCCCATTATTCCTCTTCCACGTCTTCTAACTACGGCCATTTTCTCTCGTTCTGTGAACGTCTTCCCCTACCCGGTGAGCTACGACTGGTTGGAGTCCAGGAGTCGAAGATGTAAGATTTCTTTTCAACGAGAGGAGAAACTGTTCTTTTCTGGAGGTTGTAGATCTCCGTAGAATCCGTTCCCATTTAGGTGAAGGGAAAACAATGCTGAGAGATGTTTAATTTTATTTGTCTCCATCGTCAAATTTTAAAGATTTTCTAAACTTTCGTTTATGCTATGGTCATTAGTAACATTGTTAAATTTTATGTCATAATAAACACATTCTACGACAATAATTTTTAACGTTAGAAGCCCAAATGTTTTATTAAATGAGGAAGGTTTTGGTGCAAATCGTTTTAATGCTTTTCCAAATTTTCCAACTTTTACAAAATTTTCAAACATTTTTATAATTCTTAAGTTGGTATTTCAAAAATATGGTTTTCGAAGATTTAAGTAGCTTCTTTTGGTGACAAAAATAGCAATTCTAGCATATGTTTGACGTTCAGGAACAAAAAACGCCGGTTGATAAAAAATTAGGCGATTCTTGCAATGAAATTTAATTAATTTAATGCTTTTTTCTTTCAAATAATTAATTGGTTCATGAGCTGCGTGAGTGCTGTTATTGTCATGATGAAAGAGGATACGACGTTGTAGATTGTTTTTGCTGATTTTATCGGTGATTTCTGGCAAACGTCATTGTATAGCATTAAGTATTGACTATCTTTGGTCCAAAGGAATCCTCGCAACGAAGTCTGGCACAACGTAAGAAACAAATGGAACTGCTTGAAACGAAAACGTTTTGTTGGGGTTCACCTGGGAACACTTGCAGAATTGATTGTTGTTTAGTTTATTGCTTGTACGTGTATCCAAGTTTCATATTCTTTCAGTATTTCCTTATACTAATTGACACGAGCCTATCTTTGGGCTCGAGTCAAATTAAGCGGAACCTATCGGAAACGGATCCTTTTCGTACGTAAATGTTCATGTAAAATCATAAAATGTACTGCAGTCTTCGATATTGATTGACTTTCACAAAATTCAGTGCTGATAGAAGCACGGCCACGGCGAAACCAGTTGTAAATAGTATGCTTCATTACCAAATGTTGAACGAGACGATTCGGAGCAAAATCGCTAGAATGATCGGCAGCGTCCGAATAAACAAAGATGGCCGGTCGAGGTGCGAATTGAAAACTAACTCAATGTTCAAATTAAACAAACGCCACCCTCTCATCTCATTTCTCCTCACTGTTCTCTCTTACTGGCCCTACCTCTGCTATTATTGCGGACAGCAAAATCGTTCAGCTAGACAGGTCAGGTTAGGTATGTAGGTCTAGTGTTGGCGAATTACCTGGAAAATGGAAGCCGGCAATAAACCGACAATTTATGTTGCGATAAAACATCAGGAGGGATTGAATGGCGAAATTTCGTTCACTAAAACAATAGGCGGCCGCGGCCACGTTACGTTCAAAGTGCTAGGAGGAGGTTAGCGTGGCGTGGAATCCGTTTGAAGGATATTGTATATAATCTACGTATTAAAATATACCGTTTTGCCTAACTTGAACAATGCGGGATCGGTTAAAACCAGCTATTATTAAAGCAAAAGGGGGAAGTTGGCGTTGTTCGACTTGGTGAATTGTGGCAATGATGGTTTGTCGGTCTTTACAAACACGATTCCGCGAAATAATTCAAACCTAGCCATTAGAAGTTGAAATAAATGGTTGGAATTCCATTCCGGGAAAGAAACAACCTCAACCTATTAATTAGTAGTATTTAAAAGGTATTTCCAAAGTCATTAGTAAGAATATCAAATTAAAACTATTTATTTTAAATAAGCAGAAAGAGCTATTATCATTCACTCAGTTGCATTACCGACTAAAAGTTAGGATAAACATGAGCACAACGTTTTCTGAAAAATAAATTGTATATTGAATCAAAAACTTGATTGTATAAACATTTATAAAGGAAAGTGATCATCTGTACGCTTTTCTCGTCGTTTTTTTTTTGTCTTAACCAGCAAAAATTTATATTGAAGTATGAAGGCAAAATCAGATATAAAGGTTATTGCTGGCAAATGGCTTTTGAACTCACAAGTTCTTAAAAAAACTAGAGTAATATTTTGAGAAGATTTTAACTTTGTTTCATGAAAATATCCACCTTTACACTTGGTACATTCCTCGCAAAGCGAAGGAGTGAAGAGTGTTGAATGGAATATTTTGCTGAGCATCTAATAGTAATTATTTTCTGGGGATTGGGGAGGTCAACACTATTTATCAGGCTTTCCTCCTTTGTACTTCAAATAATCTCTGCAGAATTGGGATGAATATTGGAGGAGTTGTTGTTCTGTTGAAAATAAAAACTCCAATCAATCTCTGGCTAGAAGAAATTATTTACTATGGCTTTATGTCCTGCATGCATCCCAATTGGTGCACTATAGTCTGTAATCATTCTTGCGTCTAGCTTTCTTCGATTAAATATCCATTGATTGCTGTCAAACACTTAAAACATCGATTCATCACTCAATAGAACTTTTCCTACATTTCAATGTTGCAATCTTGATGTCCTGCAACTCAATCTAATTGTTTTCTACGATTTTTAGGATGTAGAAGGGTTTGAATGGCCTTTTAATGCCTCCTTCGCCATCTGTTGTTTCACTCTATTAACCGACGTTACAATTTGGCACCTTTCGTTGATTTCTGCCAAGATTTGAAGTTGTATGGCGGCAATTCCGTTTAGATATTAATTACGTATGTAAATCATCAGCCGGACTGGCACCTTTATTCCGTGTACAGCACCATAATTTTTTCATAATTATTATACACTACGTATAGTTGGACTTACGAGCTTTTAATCATTTTGATATTTTCCGTTTTCTCATACACTCATACACTTAAGCGAGCCAGTGCATTTGCACTTAAATTAATTCTACGTTCTATAGTCCTAAACGATCTACAATAAATATGAATGTCACATTAAACGAATTCTTAAAAAGAAAAACATCAGGCACAATAAAGTAATTAAAGGGCATTTTTTAATATTCTTTAAGTCTTCAAATCCATTTAAAGACAGGTAGAAAAAATTGCGTTGCTAATGTATGTTGAGAACAAATTAAATCAATCAACCCAATTTATTGAACCAACGAAGAAGGTTGTTACATTAATGAAAACGTTGGCATAAGTAATAAATATACTTTAAAATTAACATTCGGGATTGCAGCTTTATTTACTTTAAGAAACATATGGTTCGACTTACTAATTAATAATAGACTTGTTTATTTGATCAGCTTTAATAAATAATTTTCGGTCGGAAAATTATGAAAATTACTTCGGTATTTTACGAAGCAGTTAATTATATGAAAAACTGTTCCAGTAAAGAATCGAACGTGACAACTCCCGTTTGTTGGACCCGTTCTAGTACCTTCATGTCTAACTAATGAAAAACGTCGGGTTTCGTATAATTAATTACGTCGAAAAATATCAACGGAATTCCAGAATTTCCAAAAACATGTAGTACCAACGCGGGAAACTGCTTAAAATAGTGTCAATATTTCTTCGGTGCACCGAATAATAGAATGCTAAACTTTTCATGGCAACGAGCATGACATATCCCGTTAGCTAGACATCTCATTTTCTATATCACCCCATGAGTTATCGCTTCAATATGCAACTTTACAATGCTCTAATTTTCCTTACACAACGGCGCTGAGTCACGGCCGCGTCACGATTAGCAATAAAAAGTTTTACTCCAGCAAATAGTGTCATTTTTTAAAGACCGAAAAGTCGACAGGGCGACGGCGACGGTGCTACCGAGGGTGATCTCGACACAAGGTGTTTAAATGGAACATTTTTTTAAACCGTGCGTATGCAAGAGGGGTACGTCAGCGGCGAAAACGACTAGGTAGATTTATTTCTCGGTGTTTGACGTCGATTTCCCCTTGCGGGTAGGAATATAGGGGTGCTGGAAATGGTACTCTTCCATCTCCTTCGGTTGGGGATGTTTTTTGAATTGTATTGGGTTAATGAAGAGTTCGTTTTTCATTTTCGCTGATTTGTAGTGCTTATAGACTGGCTGCAGATGTATATAAGAGATACAATTGTGTACATGCAGAGTGTCGGTTTCCATTTGTACTTTATTCAGCATTACTAATGCTTTCTCGAATGTTATCCCTAAAATTTTATTGGCCAGTAAACTCGAGGGTTTTCCCTTATTTAATACCGGGTTAATTCGGTTTGGTCAAGGTTGAGTTAATTTCATACGTAGAAAGGGTCATTTCGAATTTAATTAAATAAAGGATATTATCTGTTTAAGTCTTTGAGTGACGTTTACTTATTGCCTGACACTTGTAATTATTTAGTCTGGAATCTATAAAAGTTATAATTAAGTTTTAACGACACCATTCTAAAAATTAAATTTAAACCGATGCAGTCTTTATCATTAAACATTTCGAGAAAATTAGTTTTTCAAGGAAACGTGTATATTGTACAAGGTCATTAATGATATTCATATCTCTTAGTGTGATGATGATATTGCAGATCTTCTTAACAATAGTTCAAATTTTTTGCAACTCTTGATTAAGTTTTTCAAATGAGATACTTTGTAAACTCATGTACTTAATTTAATCCAATAAAGAGATACGAGGTGTAATCAAAAACGTATTATATAGAACCGTCGACTTAATAATTCAATCTTGAGTAAGTAAGCTTAAAATATTACGATATTAGATGCTTCTTGCAATACGCTTTCAAGCAATATGCCTGCAATTAATTAACTAACATGCCACGAGTGGCGGGTTATTTGAAATGTTACTGTGAAAAATGTTTATGGTGCGGTACTAAGGGCTTTCATGCGTAAGAATGTGATGTACAGGTCACGTTACTTCACGGTGAGTGCCAAGTCGGTAGTAAGTCGAATCGCATTCGAAATTACATAGGTTAGTCAAGAAAAGGAAGAATATGCAATAACCTCCAATAGCTGTTTCAAATTAACTTGAGGAAATCAGTCCAGCTTTCAGTTAACCACAACCATATTATTAATTAGATTAATGTAAAAATTTCAAGACACCAGTAAGACGTGAACCTACGACTCCTGTTTCTTGGACGGGTGTAGCACTAAATGCCTATTTTCCATGTTTCCATGTTTGGAAAATAGAGGTTTAGAACTAGTTTTCAATTCTCTCCGATAATTTTCTGTAACTCGTATTCCATAGTTATCAAGTTTTTTTACGTACATCTTTTGGTAAAGATTGTGTTCGTATATTTCTATGTCCTAATTACAAATCAAATTTGATATTAATTACAACCAATTCCAATTCTTAATTTTCGTACTTTGGAAAGAAATTTTCTTTAAAAAACGAGAGCAAAATGACCATTTCGAGACCTAGCAAGACTAGTCTACTGTTAATGAATTCCACATGAAAGTTAGTTTTCGTACCCTATCCTTGCGGGCTATTGGAAATGTTCAATCTACCGTCAGAAAGACACTCTCTCACTCTTAGAGACCAGTAATGGATCACCTGCCCATACCTCGCTGCACTTTCCGAGTTTGTTTTGAAAACCAGTTGGAAACTAGTACGCGCCTCGGTTCCTAAATGAGTTTGGCGTTTGAATGCCTTCGGTCTGTGTCTAATCATCAAAGCGGAAACGTGCTTAGCAATTTTCACTTCTTCAATGGACGCCAGACAGATGAATAGCCGGCACAAGGTGATGGTAAAATGTACGTATGTACGTTTGTAGCGAGGCGAAATTAGCTGCATGAAACGCTGCGAACTTTAACTAAATAGGAAAGCTGAAGTAAAATTGGCACCATTTAGGATCGTAGGTAATGTGCATATTGTCTAGATAGTTGTGGCTACGAACACGGCTAAAATGATAAACGACTCAATCGCACGTTAGCCAAAGAGATTTAACGCAAAAGCTTATGTTTTACCTATTTTATCCTATGTTGAGATCGTAGTATTGACGTCAGTATGAATTCCCTTGCTTTAAATAAAATTGTGCCTCTCACTGAAGCAACTAGAGATCTAAATTATTGATAAAGTTGAAATAACTAAAAATTCTTACAAAATAGAAATAGGGATTGTCTTTACAGTGCACTGAAAAATTTCTGCATCATAATATTGAATAAAAAATGGGTCATAGTATCTAAGCGATGTCGTCCTTTCTCGAACAGAAAAGGTGCATTTGAAGGCTTTCTTGGTAAAACTCTAAAAAGAAAAGTCAAAGGATTTGTTGGCCATAAGCAAATCCGACGTTGATTGTGGACTAGCACCGTAAGTAGTTACTGTTCACTACAGAAGCATCTACACAAAATGGGTTTCGTATCTAGAGGATGGATGATCATAAACTACCACGAAGTAAGCAACAGCATAAGACAGTGTGGCTTAGAAGCACGAAAGATTCAAGCAAAAAACTCTTAAACGTAGAGTCGAAGAAAGAATGGACATTTAAAAGCTACAGACCACCTTGTAGTAGTCATAATAATGGTAAATTTAAGGAACATTCATGAGAGTATTTTCACCGAGTTGGCCATACTTCCATTAAGTCTTTTTTTCAAAGAAGGGCCCATCATAGGAATGGTTTTAATCAATCACCTTGTATAACTACTCTATTTTGGAGGTAAAAGCATCATTAAGCTATTTGGGGATGTCTCTTGTGCGCATTAACGCCATTTATTCAATTCTATTTATTTGAGAAAACTGGATAACCTCCACAATCTATAAAAATATTTTCAAGGCAATCTAAGAAACAAACCAAGCATTAGAATATGGCAGAGAGATTGTTCATTTAGTTCAAAAGCAAACAGATAACAAGAAACATTTACTTAATGCTATAAAGAAAAACTGTACAGTTGTTTGTAATTATATATTGAAAATATATAAGTACTTGTCGGACATACTTAGTGTTATTATCAAATCCTAGTCTTTATTAAATTCAGGCAAGTTAGAATCAATTTTCTGAACGATAGCACCTCTTAAATTTGCCAATAACTTCCTTACTTCATTCTCAATTACGACGACAATAACACGGATATTAAATTTAACTCCCCGATTATATTTAATAGTTCAACAATTAAGCGAAGATGAAGGCACCATCTATAAACGCCAAACGTCGACCGAAAAGGTGGGAGACAGACATAATAAAAAAAAGGTCCTCTTTATAACCCCATAACAATAAGCGAGACACGGACAACGAGAAGAGGGAAAAGACAGTTGCATGCATCTCTTTCTGCATATCCAAAAGATTCGCCAGGAAGAGGTTGGCGAATTTCGCGAGCGAAGCGAGAATATATACATGGTCGCTTTTAAAGTATTATTATTATTATTGTAATAAGGTGGATATTGGATTTTGCGAAGGAATAACGTGTACAATTTGCCAGCGATGGGAAATTATTAAAATTCCGTTACGTACATAACGGTAGTCGTACCTATTTGGTACAGTTTAGCACCTGCGAATTACGAAAATAACTAGGCGAGAACTATTGTTGGAAGTTTAGAATGATATTGGAACAGGTAGACGTGCTACAACGAGAATTGAAGTCTGAAGTAGAAATTAAATGTATTTTGAGGTAACAAAGAATATTTCAAACATTAACGAGAACCAACAAACTGTTAGATTGCATAAGAGCTTCCTTAAATCAAATTTTGTTCCCCAAGCTAGAGCTAGAGGAGTACTGCATGTAATAACAAATGTTGCCACTTTTATTGCTTTAGTAGTTATTGTAATAGTAATAATTTTGTGTAGCTACCTTAATTAGCTCGCCATATAGGAAATTTGTATTCGTTAAAACAAGACTGATACATTCTTCCATCAATTATTCAGTCGATGAAACATGAGCATATCATTAGAACCATAAAACGAAATAAGAGTGCAACGGTTACCAAAAAGGTTTCGGCAACAGTTTTGTAAGATTGCGGTGGATTCAACTCATGGTGTAGATGAAGAAAAGCACTACAATTATCATCTCAAGAAGTTGGTGAATCCGTGTTATGTAGATATCAGCTTCAGAGTGGAAAAAGTGGTCGGAAGCCATGAAAAAGTATATAAATCTCATGGGAAAGATCTTGAAAACAACAGAACAATTTGTACCAAATTAATCCTTTATTTTTTCTAAAAACTTAGAGGTATTCCTCGCATTAGCATCACATTAAAACGTTGATATTTTCGAAATCAAACCAATTTCCTTGTAAAATCAGTAATAACCCTTAACTTTATTTTCGAGCATTACCTAGTGATTGCGTAGAGAGGAACAGAAAGGTGTAATCATGTAGGTACCTGTGGACAGCGCTCACAGACAAGGTAATCTGCAACTCGGGTATTGCAAAAATGCGCGCAGTTAACGTAATTGCCAATTTCGCCCTACTCTTTTATATTTTAGGCAATAACCGCTGGTCGTTGGGGTCTAATGTTTGTCTGTATGTGACGGAAAATGCAAAAAGAGGAAAGGGGGGGAGAGAGAGGAGGGGGAAGAGCGTTAGATAAAAAGAGACCGTCGAAATGTTATTCCATATACGACGATTTCATTTGATGTACTCACTGGATGCAAACTTCGTGATGTTCAACATTCGTTACGTAGTCAAAGAGAGCTGCGGATCGAATTTTTAAAATGCACAAAGCGCCGGCCGCCTAATATGAACAAAGTCACTCTCCGACCAGTTTCGATATATTCGTGCAAATAACCGATTGTTTGTCCTTCCGCGAAGCACCAAAACGAACGTCCATGCACAGATAACGTTCAATAGGCTTAATCGGATCAGGTACATAAACAAAATATGCCAATATGCGTGTTACAAACATGTGCATTATGTTGTGTGAGATAGAGAAGCTTTACAACGTAAAGTTTCATGTCTTTTTGGCTAGTTCGTGTAACTAGTTTTTTAGCTGTTAAGTATCGGAAACGCTAGATGTATCCGTTTTCATGTTTATTATGAAAAAAATATATGCTGTAAGATATGTTATAAGCAAGATTCGCAAAACCGATGCCAGGAAACAGGTATGTAGGGAACAGGAGATGTTTTAGAAGTCCTTGGCGCCGTACGTATGGAAGCACTTCCCAGCACTTCACGCATTTAGTTGGGATGGGAGGAACTTAATCGCGTAAAGACTATTAGTTCTCAGATATCATTTCAGCTTATTTGAGGTTACCGTGCTTTATTTGGCCCGGCGGTCGGTGAAAAATTGTGGCTAAACGTAGATGAATTAGTGGATTCACAGAAAAATACACATTATAGTTCAAATATTAAAACTAAGTAGATTGGCACCCCCACGTTGAATAGTCGTTGGTCGCTTGCTAAAACTTATTTTTTTTTTGTAACATCTCATAACCGAAACTTTTCGCTACTGCTCTTCAGACGTACCTAAATGAGTTATATATAGACCAAAGCATTATTTATCAAATGTACTAAACGAATTTGGCAGTTTCATCAGGAATTTTCTAATTTCCCATAACCGCCCGTGCCAGCTTTTACACGAATATAAATAGCCTTTTATTTAATGCTTTTGGTTGTGGACATAGGGAAAATAAAAAGTTTGCTGACTTGATCGAAGCTCGGCTTCCCTCTACTTATTTCCAGCTCCATAGTAAATGCTACGAGCGAGTCTCAGACGCAGCTACGGGATCTCCCGTGACTCTTGTCGTCGCCAGCATCTTGATGGAAATGTTCCAACAACAAGCTCTATTATCTCGCAACCTCAAACCTAAGCTAATTTTCATCATCTGGCATCATGGACACGAATCTGTAAACAATTTTCTGCCATTCCCATGCGCTGCACCATGGAGGTCGAATCGGACCTCCCTAAATGTGTCTTCCCTCCCTAGATGTTCTCGTAAACCGACGTCCTGACGATGCACTGGGACATTCCGTTAACATAAAACTCGCGCCATTAACCGCTACACCAATCCCTCTGCACAGGAAATCCCACCACCTAAAGTTAATTTCTTCCATAGAGAAAGGTATTTACCTTCTATTTAAGGTGCCATCGATCGCATCATCACGATTCCCTTCAGGAACAACATGAAAACCATCTGAAGTGTTGAAAAACGTTATTTCGACCATGCTGATTTCGCTGATAGTTTTAACCATCGCGTTGAAAACAAGCGACCTACAGGCGCCTCTCAATTTCTCCGCACGCCATTATTGATACGCTAATTTGTCGAACAAATCGGCCGAATTCGGCGAGAAAATCGCTAATTGCCAATGGGAATACTGACTGCTACTCTCTGCCGTCGCTGACGCTGTTGTTATTCGATTTGAATGTGTTGTTGCCGTTCGCTTTTTTCCTTTTTCCTAGCAGACTCGATCGTCGAAAAGTGCGGACGGTTGTTAAAATACCGAACAGATTTCCAACACACTCCATCGTCTCTCGTTTCGCCGCTGTTTTTCGACCTGTTTCGTTTTTTTTTTTTTTTCGAGTAGCGTTTAATACCGATTATTTACTGTGAAAATCGACGGTCCGTGTTTATATTTAAAGCGAGTGTGTTGAAATCCATTTTGTCGAATTTAAATTCGCAAAAAGAGCGGGTAGGATTAATGCGTTTAAAGTTGTGAAGCTTTAACATGTCGTGAGGCAATCGATAAGGTTTACAGCTGATGCAATAAGCATCTATAGTGGTTGAGATAATTTATTCACTACTAATTAGGGTACTTAAAATGGATAGGTTCTTAAAATTTAAAAGGATTTAAAGACATTTTCAAGTTAAAACAGTTTATGGAAAAATTATAATTATTATTTGTAACGAATTATTCAAATATTATCAAGGGGACGTCTCGAAATTGTTTTGTTTGGTACAAGGTTATATCACGTCAGAAGGCAAGAAGCTTTAACGTTATCAATCCACTTGGTCGGGACGTTTACCACTTCACCCAGGCGACTCACGCTGAACAAAGTATAGTCCTGTCGATCTCTTCTCGGCCCGACGTAGAATATTTTCCAAATTTGGGGAATATATTACCGTCGGTCGGTATTCCTAGGCCTTCCTAAGTTCCTAAGTCTGAATGAGAAGCATCGCGTACGTTAAAGCTCGCATTTGAACATACACCGCTCTACCGATCCGCTCCTAATCTTCTAACAACGCGATCAAAGATATATTTCGTGACTTTAGTGAGCTTCTTGCAAACGTACCTGCATATGTAGATAACATTGTAATCTTGATTTCGCGTGTTGTAAGTGTTATGCTGCGTTAAAAGTTATTCGATTTTTTAGTTTTGTTTTGAAAAGTTGTTATCTATCCATTACTTAGTATTATATTAATTTCTATGAACGATTCGGCTATCTTAAGTAAACGATGGACACAACACTTGACATCGAAATAAATCACTGATTTCAGTAATTGTAAGTTCGAAACAACAGAAGAGCTAAGAGATCATTTTAAGAGTAAAATAAGGCAACGATTAATAAGTAATTTATTTACATACAAATACATATTGTACGTAAAACATTGAAGGGAAACAAGTAAAGCAAATGCTTCGGATTTTGTCAATAATGAAGATCCGAGAGCAGTTTGTTTGTCTGTTTTACGTGTTTTTCAAGCAAGACATAAATACTTATATAATTGTTTACCATACTACGCCACAGTCCTTGCTATCATTAGCGTTTTTCAAAGACCAGTTGGTAAGATTTCCGTCGTGAACACTAACAATTTTTACAGGCCATGCCTAACTATACCTACTCCAGGAAAATCTCTACAAATGGTTGTGGTAGAAGATTAAAAAGGTGATTTTATTTGCTACACATGCAGTCTCTTGTGTTGATGCAATAGAAACATACCAACAAAATGCTGTGAACTTGTGTGTTCTGACCTACAACACACGTAAGTCCAATAGTCTGCTAGTAATTTTTGAATGTTGGCTTCTAATGTGATTGACTAATTTAAATTTAGAACCATCACAAGATTAACTTGTTCATTTCTCCTGAACCAAAGAATCCTCGGTGAGATTGAGAAAATATCAATTTCAAAATTTATACATTAGCATATTAAATAATGTGATATTTTATCAAAATTTTAAAGATGTAAGCGCAAATATAATCTCGCAAATTGTGAACGACCAAAAATTCCCGCTCTCGTTCTTTCATTTTTCCGCTCGTCGATTAGGATCGACCGACGATAACGTGGCGGCTTAAAATCGCCGTTAACCTCATCGACAGCCGCAGATTTAACGTCGAAAACGTCAAACAAAACGGCAGACACCAGTTTTCGCATTCATCACGACTGATATGCGCGCCCTCTACGCGGTAGATGGATGGATTATCGAGTTAACCGTGCGAGCATTTATAAGCCGGGGATAAAAAGCGGTAATTTCTGTCACGTTACCGGCCTCTAGAGTTCAGATCAGAAGCAGACGAACAAGGAAGTGAAGTGAGCATCCGTTGCCTTTCGGGGATGTTCTAATATTTATTGAGAGCACGCCGCGAACGTACGACATAGATGGATCTGGATGTGAGGTGGAGTAGCGGAGGAAAAAGCCTTCGCTCGCTGTTTGTGGGATTATCGTGTAGGATTGACCGTCGGAGTCAAATGTATATATGAATAAGAGATCTTGGAAAACTGATCCGTTACAACTATTATGCTCTACTGGAGGGGCTTATTTCTATTTTTCGCGAATAAAATTTGAATTTAAGAGTGTTTATCTTCACCGCAGCTTCAGAATCGTTAGTTATTTAAATACAATATAAAAGAAAATATATGTTAGTTATATTTAATTCCAAGAAGGAAAACCTAACATTTATTGGCAAGATTGACCATTACATTGTCTTATAAATGTTAAGGCATGTTTACTACGGATTTCCACTCATCTATTATTGAAAGTTATTTTCGTAATGGACAAAAACATGAAGGTGATATGATCATATTTTATGCAACTGTGTATTGATAAATTTCGTCTTCAATCTCCACATTTTACCATCCGCTGTTCGTGAAACTGGAGCAGTATGTCGCTAACTCGGTAGTGGCTCACTTAAGAAAAGAACCGCTGCAACTATTGAGGACGTAAGAAAGCGTATTCAGCTAAAAAGACAATCAGAAAGCTTTCAGACGAATCTAATTAGTCATATTGCAGTTGCCTACAATTGGTTTGAAAATCATGACTGATGATGATAATCCTTGGAAAATCATTTTTGTCAGAGGAAGCATGGTCCCACCTTAATAGTTCTATTAAGAAGTGAACTATGAGTTTATGGCCTTGCCATGTTGTAGAAACCATAATAGGCAAGCACTATACAGTAAATGTTTGTATTTGACACAATTGCCCGTAAATGCCCATTTGTCGAGGACATGTACAATAATGATGTTCTTATCTGTTACGTATTTGAGTAATACTCTAATTGTCGTTTCCTCAGTACAGGACTTACATCGTCTAAATTATCAAAATGGTGTTGATCGACCCATGCCAGTGATTTCTTCAACACCCTTTTTTTCTTATTTTTGGATTATCTTACAGGTTACGTCGTAAAGGGATGGTTTATAGTTTTTGGCTTTATTCCAACCTCTCGAGAAATACTCCTCACAAAATTTTAGTTCAAGCAAATGTTATCCGATATCTGATCCGTCGCGCTTGACCCTGACATGTGCAAGGTACTCAAAAGTTAATTCTGTTGAGTTTGAATTACCTGCCAATGCATTATTTTCAAATTTTGCAAAGCTAATTGGCAAGCTAGCAGATAGATTGTCTATATTTTCTCCTAACTGGAACAAGCTCTAGATATTGTACATTTACCGATCACTATGTATTGAAATTGCCTATGCGATTTCTGAAACACTAAGAAATTCGAAAGCGTACAAATGGGTCTCACCAACAGTAACCATTTGTATACAAGGGTCCATTTTCACCTAGGCTAAAGAAAGACAGTGAACTAAAAGCAACATCAAGAGAGGGCTTTTTAGATATTGATGGGATTATCCACAAAGATCTTATAGTTTCAGGTCGGATGATTAATGAAGAGCTTTTTTCAAATGTTGTAAGGAGGCTAAGGAAAGCCTTGAGAAGGATATATTTAGACAAGTGGCTTAGGAACACGTTTTGGGAGCTCTTGAATAATATCACTTCGTATATATTTGACTTATTCTTAATTGTCGCTAGAACTATTTGTTACAATTCTATTTTCTTACACTTTTGTTACTAGTTTGTTTCTACATTATTTCATTTACGTTACTATTATGAAGGGCCGTTCCTATTGTTTAATGCAAAAATATATGTCTATGCTGTTTTATTATATTCTATTTCTTACATTAGCAAATGTAGACGTCTCTTTAATACAATACCTTCGTAACGTCCCGAGACGTGTATACGCAACTTTAAATATGAAATCTCACAAATAATCTCCTTTTCCGAAAAGACGTCTTTCGATTTAACCTTTCATCGGCAATTTCTCACAACGACCGAAGCACGAAGATCTCTTAAATACACACAAAATCCGATCAGAGAGGCCCAGACAGCGGCGACGTTGCTTCAGCTTGCGCCTCGGCTGGACGCCTTTCACCCGATTCTAAGACACGTTCGCCAGATAAAATGTCAATATTTAACGCAAACAGGGCAAATAGGGCGAGGCGATAAAAGTGAAACCGTTAAAAGCTTCCACGGAAGGTGCAAAATCTTCGCTGGATTAAACAGCGTCGGAGCGATGGCAAAGTTCCCTGCTGTTTCTCTTTGGGAAGCGTTTTCGTGGACGATGAGATCGTCGATTTTCGAAAAATTTCTCGTGCCGAGTTTTTTTTTTTTTAATAAACAGCGAAATAATGAAGCGAATTTTGATAAAGCGAGGAAAGAATATTATTAAGCGAGAGAGGTTAATATAAAAGTTCGCGTTGTTGCGAGGTTCTCAGCGAGTAGTTATGGCTCTAAAGCAAAAAAAAGGGTGAGTAAGCTGGGATAATAGGTTGCGAAGAATGGAGAACGAACTTCATGGCCTGTCCGTCTTCGTAATTTACCTTTGAAACTTTTAATGTAGTGAATAATTTCACTTCTCTGGGAGAGAGACTTCATCTTCATCCTTTGTAAAATGTGAAAGCTCTAAAAGTAATGAATTGAAACAACGAGCGAAAACAAAACAGAATCAACCAAAGTCTTTGACTTATCACTAACAAAGAGTTTCCCATTAAAATTTGAAATTCTAACTGAAAAACTGACCTAAACAGAACCCTTCACGTTTCCCAGCAAATAACCGCAAAAGCCACCCGATACTTCATTTGTTCTCTCCATTACCCCGAAAAAAATCGTGCAAAAATCGAGGGAAATCTTCTCCGCTAAATCAACAACGCACCGGACATGGTGTACCACTCTTTTGCCTCCGTAATACGTATACTCTTCATTCTAACACGGGTGCGCATGTAAAACGAATTGGAACAGACTTTATCGAATTAAATAAAACTGCGCGAGGAAAAATAACATGCCCGGAAAAGCGGAAAAATACGTGGAAAAAGCGGTACGATGTCAAATTACACCATCTAGCGGTGTTAAATTTTGGAATAATCGTGTTAACAACGTTTTTTGGGCGGGCGATGCGTGCGTGACTGTTTGTACGCGTAGGATGAAATGCGATGGAATGTTATTACGTTGTTTACTATGTATTCTTTTTTTTTTGTTTCCGTGTTTTGTTTTGATAATTTGGACAACCTGAACACGAATAGCTATATAAATTCTATAAAACATTTTTACAAATTATTTGGCTTTTGTAAATTTAAAATTCAAAATAGGTGACCCTTAAAGTTAGTTTACTTGTGGGACCTGAAATTATTTACAATTCAACGTGTTTATATGAAAGATTTAACTCTAAAATATGTTGCTTTACAAGGTTTTGTGATCTGCTGAGGAACACATTTATCAAGATGCGTTATCTGATTAGAAGAAAATTGAATATCTGATTTTTATGAACGGGATAAACGAAAAATCCACTCTACATTTTTGACATTTTCTATTTTTTGTGAATTGACTGCGTTATCCGCATTCCAATTGCATTTCCGGTGTTAGCGCGAATGATTCTAAGGTCTCTGTAATCACTAACTGTCTCCTGTGAACCTTAATTCATCATAAGAGCTCGTTGCTAAACATACTCCCAACAATTCTGAATTTCTACTTTAAAATCGTAAATTATTCTTGTTATTATTTATTTTAATGTTAATATTGTTGCTAAATGTTATATGGGGTAAGTAGAGATGTGGCATATTTTTTGAAGGAGGAAGACTGTCCTTTCTTTAAAAAATTCTTCTGGCATTCTTGCTCGAGAAAAGTATATTATGGCATTCTAGGAAAACAGAAAAAGTAGTATCTCTATCGAAGTGAATGGGAGATGCCATTGTGTATTAAAAGCTGTTTGAATAATGTTGCAAGTAAAAAATGTACAACATTCTCACAAATGTTCTGCTCGCAGCCAGAGTTTTGTATACATCCATTACAATATATTGAAATGTTCTAAATAAATGAACAATCGAATTGAATGGATAACCAAAGGTCTAATTTTTTAACACGTTTACGGTGCAACTCTGGATATAATTTTCATCAATTATTTATTTTCAGTAATGTATATTTTAAATACATTTTTGAATCCAACACTCTAAATTTACATTGTCAATCCACAACGTGCAGCAGCAATCGTCGCTACACCAAGTACTGAAAATACTACGGGCAACCAATAAATAAGAAGACATAATTATGAATAGTTTAAACAGCATACACGTTTTTGGAAAACCCGACTAGAAATTGAATTTAAACCAGCTGAAAAGCATTACATCGACTTAAAATTATCTTCAAAACAATCAGAGTATGTCGAAGAAAGTAAAACAGAACACGAAAGAATGTAAAGAGCACCTACGCATGTTCACAGCTCACAACGCTATCTCAACCGCTTAGTTAAAATTTATCCTTAAACCTGTACATTGGCAGTATTGTGAATCGATGTGCTTTTCGGATTGGTATCCTTCCCTGATTGATCTTCGTCCGTCATTCACGATATTATTTTTATCCGTTATGTCGATTTTACTCATTGGTAATTACGTGTAGTGAATTTGCTTAAATTTACCAATTTTCATGGCCAATATATTGCAGTTTTTCAGCGGATTTTCGACGGATCCATGGACATTTGAAAGAAGACATAAATTAGCTGAAATAAAATGAAATTTACAGAACGAACTACTACAAAAGAAGATAATTAGATTGAAAATTTTGGATAGTTTGACAATCGAAAGGAAAGAAAGACTTTATTCTATATACGTAAAACATATTTATAAGAACCAATGACGAACGAAATTAAGTAATCTGTTCGAATAGCCGCAAAGGCCAATGAAAGCAGCATAGTTGAAATGTTTTTCGGGTGTTGTGGCGTAATTAATATGTTACTTTTTCAAGAGATTCCTAAAGACAGTCTTTAGGAATCTTCCAAAGAAGCTGACAGAATGTTCAGCGAAACGTCAAGTCGAACATTAATTACGTGACAACACCCAAAAGACAGCTTAGTGGGATGGCAACCGGATGATGTCAAATCAATAACTAGTACAAAACAATGGATATTTAAAGGAATTTTTCTCTCTTCTCTATTTGGTGTTTTTTATTACAATACTTGGCATAGAAGCAATAACAGATTTACTCAAATATATTGTTGCGTATCGTTAAATTTTTCAAGTTAGAAGATAATACATGCGGCTTCTTTAGATTCGTCTTTTCCTTACCTTTCCACAAAAAAAACGTGTCGCTTTCTGCGACACTGAAACCAAAAGTTAAAAAAAAAACAGAAATCTACGTTCTTTTTTTTCTAAAAATGCTCGTGTTGACCGAATATGAAGTCACTAGAATTTCACTTGCATCAACAATTTCTTTTCGCTGTCCAACTAGCATAATATTGGCGACTAAATCGCCATTTGCGGTACGATTTATTTCCCAAATTAAATCGACCGTCGGCCAATGGAGTCGGCGACCCTAGAATTGGCGGTATTCAACGGTGCGGTACGCCGGCAACAAAAGACCGGTAATTCCGATTAAACATTCAACGTGAGCGGCCATACATGGACAATATGGGCATGTGTATGTGTGCAGTCAGAGCGTTGAAAGTGTAGCGAATTCGTGGCGTCGCGACGCCAAATGAACGCATAATAATAACCGCTAGCGCATTCATTCCGTCTTATCGGCATGTCGAACCGCTTCGGTCCGTAAAACGCTTTGTCTCCCTACCCGGCCGCGGATATTAGAGGGAAGCGTCGAACTTTAGCCTCGTGGAATCCTGTGCAACTTCGTCCCCGTTGGGTGGAAAGCAACGGACGATCGCTTTATCGTGAAATTGTGGCTGCGGTTCGCGTTTCTATTCACGCGAATCGGGTCTGTCTGGCGTGTAATCAACCGTCACGATGACAAATGTAGCAAATTAAAATGATAATGGAGTAGTCACGAGGTTAGGCAAGCATAATCCGGCTGATTTTGAACGTGTAACCGAATTTAGAAGTTACTATCAATGTTTTCTCTGATTTTCGATATTTCTTAGATCACATCTTACATAGAAATGTAGTGTTAGATCTGATTGTATTTCAATTCTATGTTCTGGAAGTGACGTGAAGGACGTGAATCTAAGGGGTAGTAAATCTAATTAGTTAATAATAAATTAATAATAATTTAACATTTGACAACAGATTTCTATTTTTTATTCTCACTCGATAAGACCTCACGTCGAAGCGTTTCTGCAAATAAGAGTTTAACCAGATTTTTTTCAGAACTATCTTTTGTTCGCTCCCAGTTTCGCGCTAATCTGTGACCAAATTTAATAACGATCTTTTGCAACATGTCTCCCTTGATATAAAGCATTTAAATAGTAATAAAGAAAAACATTTTACAGCAATTTTACTTTCGCAGTTTGTCTTTGTATAATACAGCATTTCTCTAAAATCATAAATGTAAAGTTTTAAAGTGGAAGCTGAGATCAGTTAAACTACATAGGCCATACTATTAAGTAAAGTAAAAGAATCTGATCCAAGATATTGTATTTTAACATAGCAAACAATTCCATCTATGGAAAATAATACACAGCCCTTGTAGTAATATTCACTATTACTTGCACGATTTAAACGTTCACAATAGCAATGATTGTCGCCTACTCGGGTGTATGCAAACGGTAGTGACCCTTTTCATCTGTTCGATTTTGTTATATTTCCTTTAAGGAACCATTAACGAAGCTGATATTATCAAATAACTAAACATAAGAAATGTGAAGATATATTAGCAACATCGATACCTTTTTTGAAAACATACGATAACATCAATCACTTCCGCGCGATAGTGTTCGTATACTCTGTTTTCCAAGCGACTGTGAAATATCTGTTGATTTTATCGTCTATTATCGGTAACGCGGAAGCTTTGCCGGTCAATTTCGAGCAGCTTTTATATTTTCTACCGTCCTACTGGAGATCTATCGCTGGAAGAGTGCGATAAAATAGAATTGCGCAGGTAATCGATTTAAGTGTGTAGTAAAACCAATCGAGCCAGTAATTTTAAGATTTTTCATACGGCGCGATAGTATATATGTATATATATACGATGCGATGTTGTACGTTGTTTTGACCGTACGAATCAAACAGTGGCATTATTTTTCTGGTGGAAACAAGAGCACAACGGACGGTGACCGATTATTCGGCGGTGTACGTGATCAAATGCGCGCTTTCATATTAGGAGGTTTTAAATTGTATAGTTAGACACCCTCGAGCTACGATAATTGCAGTTTGGTTATGTATTAATTATTAGTTATTTATTATAAAATAATGGAAGATGTTGAAATTTTGATTGTCCTCGTAGAATCAAGAGTAGTGTTGTGGGACAAGTTTCTTGACATCTTACGAAAAATGCTTGGTATGAAGTTTGCGCAGAAGTACATTCAGGATTTAATGCTCTTGATTTCAAGGATAAAAACATGGTGTATTTTGACTAATACCATTACTGTTTAAGCGTAGGTCCTACATACATTTTTGTAAAAAATAAAAGCAGCCTACACAAATAGTTAATGCTTAATTTAGTTTAATAACAGTTTTTTTATTTAATGTTTACGTTTTCCACATTTGCAAATACACTTCTGATGTTGTTTACTGCCAGTCCTCCTCTTATATTGATCTAATGGATTTCTGTCGCGCATATTCATTATTCTAGTGGTGTACCTCAGGGCTCCAATTTAGGACCACCCCTCTTTAATATTGATATAAATAATCTCCTACTTTCATTGGATTGTAATCCTTTTGCTTACGCTGACGATCTAGAAATCTAAGTTTACAGAGAAATGTTGGTGTCATTAACGATTGGTATTGTCTTAACAAAATTCAATTAAACATTAATAAATGTGAAGCACTTACTTTTACTCGGTCATGCAACCCGCAAATATTTTATTATAACATCTCTAGCACTTTCATCCCAAGAGTTGACGTTTTTAGAGGTCTTCGAGTTTTATTTGATTCCCAACTCTCGTTTTCCTCACTACGCAATGACTTCTTCTGCATCTAGATCGCTTGGATTTTTGTTCAGATCCTGCAAGAATTTTTATAACACTTGCGCGTTGAAGTCTGTCTACTACGCATTCGTCCGCTCGAAACTGGAATATGCCTCAATTGTTTGGTACCTATATTATCACTATCACCAATTATCAATTGAGCGAGTCCAGAAGAGATTTCTTAAATATCTTTCGTATAAATCTGATGGTATTTATCTTCCTCGCTGTACTGATTATATCAATTTACTCTGTAGACATAATCTCGACTCGCTGTCGTATCGCAGAGACGCGGCTAGCGCGAAATTTTTTATTAAATTAATACCCCAACATTACTTTACTATCTCAGGTGTACTTTATTATACCTCTACGGCAAGTACCAGCGTAATATTAAAAGCACCACTAACATATATGTCTAGAAACGCCAATGACTTCTACAGTGACCCTTTTTTTCATTTGTGAGGATTTTTTTTCTTTTTTTCCGATTCATCATTATACTTTTGTCTTTTTATTTTCAGTTAGTCATTAAGATGTGTTAGCAATATATTTTTTTCATATATTATGATATATTCATATATTATTAGTATAAAATTTTATTTTATACTGTACTTAATTTCCTTTGTTTTACATTTTGTCCCGTCATTGGATTTTTTTAATTTGTTGGGCAATAAAATTTATTATTATCATTATTATTATTACGATGCTATATATATCCCTCTTAATTAAGAAATTATGTAATACAATGCTATCGTTTACAATAGTAACAGCGTAATATGGTTGTGCATTAATGGGTCGGTGAATTATTAGTAAGAATGCCAAAAGCCTATGCAACATATCTCCTCACTCTGCACAAACGATAATTGAATATTCTTTTATCCACTGTCAGATGTGTTCCTCCTTTTGTCTCGGCAAATGTTTGTGTAATCCAAAAGTTCCGTACCCGATCAAGAAGTAGGTGATGTTTTGAATTTCAGTTCCCGGCAAAGGTTTTTCTTCCGGTAATTTTTGATCCTTATTTTCTATTGAATTGCCACAAAGTGAACCCATAAACATACACAAGTGTATATATTTTGAATCTAGTTGTACTCTTTGTATTTATCCGAGATCAAATGAGCAAGTGAAACGGATATGTTTTCCATTCACAGTTCCCGATGTAATGAGGGAAATTGCTTATAGTTTCAAATCTAGGAGCAATTGAGTTCCACATCTTTGGGGTTGGTGCTGGAATGCAATCCCCTTTCATTATGGATTTAGACGTTTCTACTCCAGTGGTTACAAATACAACAAGTGAATCAACGTTAAGAAACGTTGTAAACTTGATGTTGAACTGAGAAATTCAAAATCGAGAGAATGGAAAAAGCCTTGTAGTATTACGCTTCATCTACAAAAATGTTCCAAGAGTTTCAAGAGTTATAGAAAATATCAACGAAAACAAGACTGTCTTCTGCTCCACTTTCTCATTTTTCTCGTCTGTATTCTCAACATACTTACAAGCGCTTTTAATTCCTTAAATCTTCAACTTCCGCTCTTGCCAGTGTCAGTCTCATCTCCTCTAATATCCTCAATTAACCTCCATTTTACGGTGACGTAAAACGGAGGTTAATTGAGGTAAAACGTGCCTGGTCAAACTTTTTGCTTTCAGCTCTAATGGTTGTAGATAACCAATCTCTACGATTAAAAATAACCAAGAACTCCTACTACAACAAAAGCTATGTCAAAGAAGAGGAAGAATATCCACCTCCAGGATCGCCTTTATCGGTAAATTCAACTCTCTAGAAAGTGAGAAGTTCAGTGGTAACCTCAGTGGAAGGTAGTGCCGATTTTGGAACAAGTAACTAACTAACTACAATGTCATTATTTTTTATTGAATTGAATTCTGCGATGTTATAGTCTCCAACAAAATGATACTATGTGCTTTTGTTTCTTTCAGTTTCCAGGGAGCAAACTTAATTCAATCATATCTATATGAATACATGCAACTACAGTACGTATTTATATTTACTTTAATATAACGCCCAACATCCCAATAGGTTGTACGTATTTCCTAAATGATTTCGTTTCGACGCTTATCAAAGGAGCGAATGGTTAATTCAAACAATTGGAAAACTTATTTTCGTCTTTTCGTAGATGCATAAAATAAGTCAATTTCTTCCCTTGTTTCATTGATGTGATGCATCCAAACATGATGATTCCGTTGTCGGCTGTTTCGTTGGTGATTATATAAACAATTTTTTGCGGTCGAGTGATTAGGTATAATGCGAATCTGTTGCCTGTCAAGACAACACTCTGCAGGGGAAGGCTATATTATTATAGTACTGAAGCATCATATACTGTACGCTGGGTGCCTGCAACGGGATCGCCCTGCTATTAAAGCTATTACGTTTAACTTTGTAAACATCTACAATTAATTTTTTTTTAATATTCAAGATATAATGTAGAATTAATATATAGTCTTCGCCAAAGCGTTGATTCATCCTGCAGATGTTATAACATCTCAAGCAAATCTTTGTTTGTTGTAAGCTATATGTAACTGACTGGTTCTCATGGCGGCGTAAAATAAACCAAGGAGGTTATAAGCTATATGAAATTTCTTCGTCTGATGTGTACTTATATTTAAACTAACATTTTCCGGTGAGATCGTAAGGTTAACGGGAAAGCCGAGCGTAACAAACGTCCCCAAAGGCGATATTACCGAATTTGCACTTTCTTACATGCTAGAATTCTTGCCATTTCAATCTCAGTTTTGATTATTGTTGACACAGAGATGTACATAAATGTATATCTGCGAATGTACTACGACGTTCAGGTATTACGTTTTCTATTTGTGTAGCAAGGAAGGCTCCTTTGATGTCGCAGCCGTGCGCGTTCCCAATGTCTTCGCCCGATTCATTTACCCGGGAGAAGCGGATGCGTCGTTGCCGCACCTATGTAGGTAAGCACTAGTACACTGTTGCTCCTAAGGAAATGGATCGTGATTATAGAGAAGAATACCATCTTCCAAAGGTGTAAGTATTGCTGTTGTCTGCTTTGGCAAAATCGCAAGAGATTATTAGCAGGAGACTTTGTAAAATAAGAGTCACCAGTCTGTGTTGACGATGTTGTGTTACTCAGAAGAATTATACACAATTGGGACTTTAGAATAAAAGCACTAAAAAGCAATCAAAGCAGAAGTTCTGAAAGGAAGGAATAATAATTTCTATTGAAAGAAAGAGATGCACATATGTTGAGGCACTAATAAACAACTAAGGCAAAATTTAAAAAAATATGAAACGTGGGTGATGATTAAGAAGCCACAAACACAATTAGAAAGACAGAGAAGTGTAGAAGTTATTAGCAACAGGAAACAAAAGGAGCTTTCCATTTCTTTCTTCTTCAACATTACATTGTCCAGCATTATGTCCATTACACTCCCTGTATAAAGAAATATGCCATTGAACAACACAATTTAATTTTTAATAATAGCAATACGTTTTTTTAAATACGTCTTTTAATTTAATTATTGCCTTATGAAGGTATTTGCTGAAACGTTATGAAACGATTTAACTTAATAAATCGCGCTGCGTGACTGGGTAGCGCGTGTGTATTAGTTGAACGCAATTCATGAAGAGGCGGGAGCGAGACTATCGGAGATCTTTACGATTTTTCTCTACTTTTAGCCATGCGATGGAGATTGCATATTTTGGATTTCAGTTTAATGAAACCACCGCATTGTATTTCTTATGAAGTCTCTTGATTTTCTGGAAGGCCTGTTCTTGCTACCATTATTACTCTATTTCTGCGATGTTTTTATTTCAAATACTTGACTGACGTTGAATTCCTTATATTCCTTATTCATTATAATGAGTTCATTAATCGTCCATAAGTTTACACACGAGTATGCAAAGCCTCTCGTGATTTGCATGTGAGACTTTTTTCATTGACCACGTGATTTGCATGTGAGACCACTTCTTTCATTAGTTCCCTTATTTTTGCAATATTCTTGGATATTTTGCATGTGTCGTGGCCTATCGTCGCATTGTTTATTTGTTTTGATTTCAGTTTCTAAAGCACTGTTCACTTAAATTGTGATTATTTTATTCCATTAAATCCTCTGGGCAATTTCAATTTCATCTTCAAACGCGCAAACCTTCTTTCTATATATTTTTTTTTGATTTGACAAGGTTTTACAACAGAAAACCTTTCCTTTCTCTTCCACATAAGTTCCTATAATTTGAAAGTACAATTTGGGTGGTAATTATACTTGTGCTTTTCGTAAGTTTTGTGGACTTTTGAACCATGCATGGTACATATCGTAGACATATCGTAGACATTTCGTAGACATTAAGCTTTTCGTGAATGCATCGGCAAATCGTCACGTATTAAAGTTAATTGTATTATAGATAGCATAGTATTAAAGTCAATTGTTAATTGTCCACAATCTTTCATACGTTTGCACCAACTTTTACGAGCGTTAGTGTACGGAATGGAGGCACGAGATCTTTTAGCATGGGATGCTGATACCTTTCCCGGGAAATTAAAATTAAAGCTGTTCTCTATAGACATATGTACGTCAGATACAGAATGTTTCTGCTTTTAAACTGTTGAGGTGAACATTATTTTCGTCTTGCGTGCTACGAATATCCCATTTTATTTCAATAGTTCAGTCTCGATTCAATACTATCTAAAGAAAATTACGTGTCCTAACAGTGTTAGGTCCGTGAATGAATACGAAATTAAACCTAAATCACTTTCATGGCCATTGAAAGATAAGTCCGCGTATGCGAGTGAAGCACAGCAAGTATCAAGAAGGCGTTAAATAATGAACAGCGGCTCTTATCGTGTTACGAACGAGCTAAATTCACGGCACACATTTTCACCGTTTACATTCCATGTATCGCGGACGCCTATCATATCAGAAAAGTGGCATAACAAAAGAGCGAATTAACATTAAACGGGTTTAATTTAGATAATTGGCTGACGCATTTTTCGTTGTTCGTTTCGTGACAATTGCTACGCGATAATCTTAACGCTAACTCACATGCACATATACAAATTGTACAGGTGGATGTCAGTGTACATTTCATTCTGTATTGTGGCGATGTCAGCTAGCAGATAGTTGGAAAAAGTCAAGCGAACAGCTTTCTATTAATTCCTTCTCGAAATCGAATTATTTTGCTTTTCCACTATAGCTATTAGCGTAACACGAACGTCAGAAGTTGATCAAAAGGAGAAAGCTCCATCAGAAACGTCAACTCCTGCGAATATCACCCCCGATAGCCCCGAGCCCTAACGTATCGAGATGTATATTCATTTTCTATTTCTTCGAGCCACGTCCCCCCACCTTTATTCCCTCAAAGGCACCGTCGCAATCGTCAAGCGCAAATAGAGAGCGTTTAGTACGGAGGAGAGAGTAATCAGTTTTTGCTCAAACATTGACATTTCGTCTATCGGCTGAAAACCACCCTCCTAATGTTGGGTGGGGGCTCGCCGCTAAAAATTATGTACACACGAGTCGGCTGAGTCAATCGAGTCGTACGTTCAGGATGTAATGACGTCTTCGCGTTAAGCAAACGCAGCGTAATCTACTTGCAAATCAAATAAATATACAGGCAAGTAAAGATTGGTGCTTTTGGGGGTGTATTTCGAGGGTGTTTAAGTTTATTAATTGATACAGGAAGGTGGAGAATAGGGATACAGTAACGCATAAAGAATCTGATGTTTCTGTTTTATTTTTTAGAAATAAGAATAAAAATTTAGCAATTTAACTCGTATAAAATGGTTTTCAGCACCACAAGGTTGCAACAGTGCAGAAAAATTTAGACTGATTCATTTTCGAGTTTCACAATGGGGATCTTGCCGAAAGATTATTTGCAGTACTATCACTAATGCAGTAATAAGAACATCATTAAAGAAAAAAATATTTGATAAAACACATCAAGGATATCAAGGGAATCGAAAATCGAGAGAGGCAAAAGTAAGCAGCAATAAACATGTGGGCGTGTAGATTATCATATAGTGCAATATTGGAGTAAGCTAACAGAATTTGCAACGTTAGAACGCCCATTATGCCGATTAGCAAATATCATTAATGGAAACTATCTATTTTTCGATATCAAAAGATGATTTAATTTATACTATCTACTCTATTTATGTTCAATTTCTTTGGTAAAATGGCATGCATTGAAAGCTTTAAAAAAGTTAATGAACATTCTCAAACAATATCCGGTTTATGTCGCTGCTTCTTGGATGGCAGACAGGCACTAAAGGGCGCCTGTTACATTAACCACAACAAGCGATACAACAACAGCGACAGAAGGTAGAGATGAAAATACGCTCGAAACCGCCCTGATGGCGCCGGGTACGCAGAAACATGTCCACGTGTTAGTGTATTTTTTTCTCTCCTTTTGTTGCGTTCGCCGTGATTATTTCATCAATACCATGAGAAATCTAAGCTACCTTAGCATTATATATTTTTGGTTATTGTTCCGACGCATTTTCTATTGTGATGTGTTCTATTATCAAACTTGGTATGCATGAACATAAGGTAGTACATTTTATTCTGTGACTAAGTACTTAAATTTATCGAGGCATTTCTTCTAAATCTTAAGATTATTTCGTTAAAATTACAAGTACTTTTCCTATTTTCCTTTTATTTCAATTATATTCAATGGAAACCTAGCTATCTAGGTCTTTTATTAGTTTTGTACCAAAAATCTATATGTCAAATAACCTGGATCTTTATGCCAGAAGCTATGCGGCATACCACAACAGTAATATGCTGAGAATTTACATAAAATCTAATAGTATTTTTATGTGAGCATTTAGTTAACTGTGGTATAGAAATCAAGGAAAAGGAAGGCGAAAGAGCCTTCTCATTTAACCGGCATAAATAAAAGATATAAAATACCTCAGAATAGGAACCGCACTAACTCTACATGTTCAAGAAAATGGAAAGACCATAATCGAAAGACGCGATAAACATAATTTTAAAAACCTCCCACCGTCTCATTAATAAAATTCCACCATTAAACTTTACGATATTACCGCACTTTTTCGATTCAACTTCTCCCTTTTCTACTTTCCGCATCTCGTCCCATACCCATCGCGGCGTCGGAATTTTATTTCCAATGTCTAACTTTTTTAATTTCGAATTTACTACTGCATTATCTCCCAGTATCCCGTAGTAGTAGGCCGGTTATTCGTACAGCCCTTCGGGAAACCCGAGGCTCAAATGTCGATCCCTCGGTCGGACCAGAACGAAACAGAAAGAATGCAGAGAAGGTTACCATCTCCTCCTGCATTCTCTTATTTTCGCGCAACGCCGTGTCCATTAATTAAAACCGAACGGCCAGAGCCGCTGACTGGTAGTAACGGCGGCGATCATAGGTGGCGCTGGTAGTGGCGTCGACGATTTGAAGGGCCGAGTACGACGTAAGAGTGAGATTTACGGGCGGAGCGTCTTACAAGTGAATTCCTGGTGCTTGTTTCAGGGAGGTGTTTTCGACTTTAGAAGTGATATGTATGTGAAGTGTTTTTAGGTTCATCCTACATATAAATGATAGATTAACTTTATTAATGGAAATAAACCTAAATATTTGAATAAAAAAAAACATTGCATCAGACCGCAGAAGCAATTTATATGTATGGAACAGCTATACACCTGAGACGCTGACCGAAATAAAAAAAAGTTATTTGCTGCTCGATTTATTATGCATAAGACAATTTGCAAATTTCTTTGATTGGGATATATTTTTATATACAGTAATTTGGAAAATTACCAAAAAAATTAGAAAAAAAGGTTCAGCAAGTCAGAAAGGTGATGAAGGTAATGGTTACTACTAATTACTAACTAAAACGGCCCATGGTGTATTGAAAAAAAGCCCTATCATTTGCCGGAGTTTGGGAAGCTTTTGATTAATCTTATATTACTCTAGCAACTTCTTGCTTCAATACAGATTCTAACTGCTGGCAACAAATTTGCACGGAATATGCTCAGCTGCCTCCAGAACTTCTTCGTATAATCCACAGAATTGACATTTAGTTGCTGCCTAGTTTATTTAAGTGGTTTTTAGGGCCACATGACCTATTAATAAGCCTGCCGAAGTTTTAAGATCGTTACTGGCAGATATTCGCGAATAATAAAAATGGACTAATAATGTAAAAGTGTTAAACTAAAGCGCTGGTGAAAATTGGGTATTGATGCTTACGTAGTTTTGCTCTCGAGATGTAAAAATTTGAAGAGATGTAAGAAGTAAGAAAAGAAGAAAAACGTCAACTATCGATTATCATTAAAAGCTTCTGGCGAAGTATGTAAGGAAATAAAAATATTGTTATGACAATATATTTCGGAACAAAATTCTACTAAGCTTTTTAACGCCGGCCCTCTAGTAACCATATTTGAAATTTAAAAACATTTTTATTGGTTTTTTTCAGTCAGTGTACCGAAAAAGCCTCACGTAGCACTTAATCCGGCGAAGTTCAACTTGCTCAAACATTCTTCTCCAACATTCCTCTCGTTTTTCTTTTCTAATATATTAAAACTAGCTACATTATCTTTACAAAGTCAGTTATTGCAATTATTAACTTCGGAATATTGGTCACGTAATTGTCCTCCTTAATCTCCCGGATAGGGTACTCAGGATCGTCCTTGGGGACTCGAACGCGGCAGCTCCAAAAATGCCTTTTAAAGTAGTAAAGTAGTGAATGAAATATGTTCTGGGACCTTTGCCGAGGTCCCCCGGCTGGTTGCAGATACGCTCCAATGGTCTCCGCGCAATATATTGCAGCCTTGCCCAAAACGACCTACCTCCTCCTATCGAGGTATCTCTCCCCCTTTCTCTAGAGAAGAGGATAAATATTGCAAAACGTGGAAAGTTCTTGTTCTTCCGCAGCGTTGGTCTCCGTTATAAAAGCTTGACGTGTTATTGTATTTACTTGGGGTTTCTTAAGGATTGATGGCGTCTGCTTTTTTTTTGTTTGCGTTGGGTTGGGATTGAGAATTCTTGATGTTGTTTAAATATTAAAGTCAAAAGAGGGATGGTAGGGATATTCATGTGAAAAATGAATGCATTAGGTGTGGTGCGGTAAGTGTCAATTTCGTTGATTGGATGGTACATTTTATTCTGCTTTACTTATCTTTGTTACTAAGCTCAGTGCTGTATTGCCCCACACATAAGAGCTTGAATGGATATTACGCTAACAACAAGCCTATCCTATTGTTCTATTGTCACTCTATTATTTAATAATAATATTCATCTATATTTGTCCAACAATTTATCATTTATATAGGACAATAAATATAGAGACAATACATTACTGCAAGAGTGCAACATATGCATACAATAGCAACAGGGGAACATTTTAAACGTCTACATTACATTTGATACCGATAAACGTAACTTCAAAATAGTGTTAACTGCAATCAGAATAAACGTTAATAGTAAAGTAGAAGTACATTATATTAAAGTCATCGACCGCAGGTGATTTGGTTAAGACATTCTCTTTGTGTCTACAGATACGAGAGAATCAAGTGATCCTGTGTATCGTGGTGGTTCACGCAAATCTATATAAGCCACTAATGATGGACTGTCTATTTTGGTCTTATCTAGGTAGTAGATTACGCACTATTCTTGTTGCGATGATCTTCAATAATTTAAAATTAAGACACTAAATGAAGCTGGCATAGTTCAATTTGGCCCGTGCAAAGGCATAATATATAGTCTTCATCGCCGAGATGTCACGGAAAGCATCAGCAAGCAAAAGTCCCTTTAAAAACTTAGTTTTGAGTCAAATCGTATCCGCACATCCTTTACTTTTTCTAGTAGATTGAATAGAGTACAAAGTTGAAAATGATTGGGCTAGAGAGCTTAGTATAAGACACCCTTAAACATTTGTTAATATTTAGAGATATGCTACTTAGAGTACATCAGACATTAATAAGAGTGGCCAAAGTCTGCGCCTTAACTCAATCGATTAGCGTATTGACAACAATAATTTATCAAATTAAGAATCATTGAGAAAGGTTTTAAATAATAATCGCCCAAGATTGAAACTCTACGGTACTCAACATGACATCATAAAGTGAGTGGATGGATACCCATTGCAAAAAACATGACGGCTTCTGTTAAAGAGGTGAGAAGAAATCATCTTTAGAAATGAAGGGCAAAAGCCAATAGCTTCCAGTTTAACACAAAACAAATTGCGGTTAATGTAATCAAAAGTCCTAGCAAAGCATACACTAGATCGACTAATTTTTGTTAGTTTAGTGGCACATCTGCATATTGGGTGAAATTCACTAAGTTGGTTAAAGAGGATCTGCTTGATAAAAACCTATGTTGATGGAATAACAAATACAGAACTTGCGAGTAGATATTGTTACATAAGGAATATTCAAATACATTGACAAACTTCCTAAAAATATTTTCAGGTCTGTAGTTAGTCATAACAATATTATACTAGGATAAATTAGTAAAAGACGTCAAAGAAACTCTGAGAATACTCCTTATATCTCATTAAAAGTTAATCGTAACTTCTTATTGATAATATATTTTGTATTGAGTTGTATAATAACTTGGTAGAGCCAGTTAAATCTTTTATACAATAAAATATATCGATTTTCGTTTCGAAATACGTGTCTTTGTACACCTGAATGCCGTCTCGAACAAACTGCAACTACAACTCTCGATAATTCGATACCTACCCACCACCTCCCTTCCTATCCCATTCCCAAAGGATCAGAGCGTGTGAACTTCGCCAGGCGACATTTGCAACCGGGAAACCGGAAACGGATCGTGTCGTTGAATAATAAATAGTAATTTCTGTCGTCGGCAAAAACTTAATAATTCATTTCAGGGGAAGACAACGCGATATAACCTAAGTTCTGCATAGCGTATGAAGTTTCGTAGTTGAGTTTCTAGCCCGATCCAGCTAAAATTACGTAAACGTTGCAACAGCAGAGACATCGGGTTTAAATTGGTAAACGACGTAAATGTTGACAGTTACTTCTTTATCTGAGTTAGGAGCGCAACCTCGTCAACGCTAGCTGTTCCCATTTAAAATTGTACGCTAGCTCGACTTAAAGTTTAAATAATAAGTTTGTACCAAATTCGCAAGTAATGCAAGACGAAATGAGCAAAACTTCTACGTAATATTTAATTGCGACAATGTTCGGCCAACAATGTTGAGAGTTTAAAGGTTTTCCATATTGACTTAAGCAATATATGCGAAAGAACAAATCATGCTCTAGTTACAAGAGTGAATCAAAATTTTTTGTAAGGGTGCTGGCAACTTCGTTATTGCGCCAAGTTACATTGGTTGTGGCCTTTACGTTGCTAATGGGGCTGACTGCAAACTAAATAAAAAATTAATAAATCGATTACTTACCTGCTGAAATGTTTATTTTAAAGCTGATTGAAGTTTTTCATTAATTTAGCTCCTCAGCTTCTAAAGTTGTGAGGTTCCCGAATAATTAAATAGGAATGCATCAAAAAAATAAAAGAATTGAGTTAAAACTCTAATAACGCTTTATTACAAAAAATAGTAAGAATGGAAAATGTTAATTATGAACAACAAATTCAAAAACATAGGAATATAGGTTTTATTACAGAAAATGGGATCACTGAAAATGCAATAAAGGGAATATTAATATTATTTATAAGTTTTAATGTTTACAACACAAAGATTATAAGATAAGATCCAGAGCAACAGGTTTAAAATAAATAAATATGAACAAAAGAAAACAAACAGAAGAGACTGTTGATGGGTACGTGGTCCGTTGTCGCACAACTGAACAACGTTTTCTCGTTCTTGCGCTTCCCAGGTGATGGCATCTGGCTTTACTTTATGCACTTATTTAATTCACTAAACCACTATTTGGTAAACGCCCTGGTGTCGTAGACTTTTAGCGCAACTATATACGTTATCATTACGGGGCAGTACCACGTACTCCTCACTGTGATTCTTCAGGACACGATGAAGATGAATAGCCTCTGCATATATCTTCTTTCGTGAGATAATGGAGATTAATTATTCTTTACTTATCTTTCTAGGCCGTTGAGGTTCGACACAGCCAATCGCCAATGCTTGAACGCTGGTCACACGTTCTATCGCCTTGGCCGCTGGGAGAAGACGTCGCACAAAATAACACATGGGAAAAAATCAATATTTTTCTCTGAGTCACGCACTCGTCTATTTCTTACATGTAACATGTTTAAAAAAGATGCACACTTCTCTATATTCCCGCGCGGCGTGTAAAGAATAGACTGAAGAAGCAACTGATGCATCTAAAAATGGAATAAATAATATAAGGCGAGAAGATTGGAGAAAATGTTAGGAAGATTGATTTTCACGAATGCAAAAAAATTTATTGAATTTAGAGGAGAACACTAAAAAAAATATAAATAAATGTGCTTTGTTAATAAATAGTGTATTACTTTACTAGGATCAGAAGAAAAGGAGCAGGACTCGCGGTTAGTTAATGAAACTTATTCATCTATTAGGCACAATGAAGAATGTGGGGAGATTTACTTTAGGAACAGCTTATATTATGTGGTCGTAAATAGAGGGGAAAGACTTTTACCTAAAACTTTTATTTAAAGGCTTTTTTCTGTTCCTGATATATAAGGGTTAGGTTTAAATGTAACACCCTGTATATTCGCCAACGAAGTGCAACTTTTGTATTTACATCACACATTTCTTTAAATCTCCATTAAAAAATACTATGGCTAAAGAAATAAGGATTGAAGTGAAAAGAAAAAACTAAAGAAATAACAGCATACGCCAAAATATAATTAAAACTTAAATACAAATATTTTAGTATCTTCGACATCATCATTCATGAAGTTTCATTTACTCAGGAACCTTCCAGTATTGGATAAGCTTTTTATACCTACAATGAATGATGTTTGTTTTCCTTTTGTATCGTAAAGAGTTTATTTCAAAGAAATTCAGGAAGTCCAAATATAATTATAGCATCCAATTTATTTCCCTTAAGTGGAATGTGCAAGTGACTACAACTACCACCTTATTCTAACGACACCTTCAACCCCATATTTATACCGTGCGCATACCCCTCGCACATCCACGAATACCAGGTATTAATCATCATCAATTTCATTCGAATATCGCACACTCTAATCTAACCGAAAGGCTATTATGATGATTGATACCGAGTATCGGTTTCGTACAAACTACTCCGCACTTATAAAACAATTAATCTTTGGGACCAGCCCGCGGTATTCCGAACTATGCGAGAGCGTAATTACGGTATCGCTTTCTCCGGCTGTATCTGCACGAGTCACGAACGAATAAAACAAACTAAAACGCTCACACTCGCAGACAAGCACATAGAGAGACGCTTTACTGTTAGAATACGTTTTCCGCGGGAATCCCCCTTCGAGCTCTGTAGCGTAGCAGCGTCGCTATGTACATTTCGTAGGGTGCTAGCGTCGTTCCGAATTATAAATACAAGTTTAAACCTACCATTAGGTCGACATGGCGTGCCATTATGCTTGCTGCAGTAATTATGCTAATTAATTCGTTATAAATGAAACTTCACGATTGTTTTAATGTAGCTCTAAGGTAGTAGTTGGCTTGCTTTTTGGAGGTCGTTCTTGTTTCGCTGCGCTGTTACGTGCTTGATGAATCAAAAGTCACCTTTGATAAATTCGTTTTTGGATGGAACGATTTGCATTTAAATTAATTGATAATTAAAACTTTATGTCGAATAACGTTCGATCGCAATATTAGATATAGAATGACCTGAAAAATGAATTAAAATATGTAGTCCCGAGTAATGTTTTATAGATCGATAATATCCATAATTGTAGGACTTTGGGCGGGAATCATCTCCAATAATGTTATTAGCAAGTATTGTATGATGTCAAGCTCACCATTCACATCTCAAGAATAAAAACATAATCTCAGATATCGATCAATATTGTTTCGCTATGGCGCACAATTATGTTCTAGGCTGAAGACGTAACCTGAAAATCATGTTGTTTTGTCATGCTGATAACAAATAGAAAAGAATTAATCCAAATGCAATTACTGACTATGTGTTTTTAACAAAATATTTAAGTGAAATTATTAAACTTATAAACAAAAAGATCGGAGATAGATTCATCCAGGATTGAAGTCGCTTCAAAAGGTAAGTCAAAAGAATCAATGTCAAGGCAATAGTATTGGATTCAGTGCTTATGTTGCAAAATATGGTCGCACGATGGATGTACAATCTACTCTTAATTAATAGAGATTAAGGCAGGTGGAATTATTCCTTTTTTGCGGCGATTAGATAAGCTTGTGTCTATTCGCCTCATGAGAATGGATTCGTGTTACCGACTGGTGTCCTCGAGAGTCAACAAAACACGAGTCTGTCTAGTCTCTGCAAAAAAATAATAATTTCATCCGCCTTTGTCTTCTCTAGCAATTAATGAGTTCAATGTCTATCTAATTTAATGAGCAATGAATTTAATCATCAAGATTAATGTCCTTCAAGGTCTTTAGTTTGATAATGTTGAACCACCAAGCTTTGTTAAATTATAAATTATATTTTTTGCGAATATTTTTAATAGCATCCACCTGTCACAGAGGGCTAAATCTAGCGAACCAATTACGGTACGAATTGGTTCGCTAGAGCCGCTGTCGTTATGGCTAGTAAGTGGGTCGGGGCATTATCATGATGATTTTTTCTCCGGCCCCATAGCCATTCATCATCTAAGAAGGATGCTCGGTCACACTTAAATCCATTACATCAGTATCCGATGATTTCGCTTTGATTTTTACATACGTTTTCCTATAAAAAAAAGGAATCATTAACCGGCATTGTTCTTTTTTCATGATTCCACAAATACATAAATTTGCTCACTTTAGTAGCTCTCAAAACAACACCATTCGATGAACCTCTTCGAAATTTTGACGTCAACTAAAGAACAGCAGCTACAATAGATAATGCAAATTTCAACGTACAGCACCATCTATCTCTAAATACGGGTATTTCTTACACCATCCCCGTACAATCTGCATTATTAAATATTAACATGGTTCTATTATGCTGACACGTCACATTTATAAATTTTATAGTATCTTTTCCTTTAGGAAGTTGAAAATTTAGCACGTCTGAAACATAGATATCACACACGATATCTTTCTATGGCCTGTAGTTCATTCAAACCGGCGAATATTGAACTTTAATCTAGGTCTCGAGACAGGCGGTCAGCGGAAATACATACATAGATATACATACGTAATAGAGACTGAACTATTTTTAGAAAAGTGGGCCGTTAGAGCTTCAATAGTTAAATGACCACTGGAACCATTATACTTATTGACGAGACGGTTTTGTTTTGGGACGTTTCGTTACCAAACGAATTCTGCATGCAAACCTAATATTAAGGAACAAGTTAAAAGCTTTTTCTATTTTCGTATACAAAGATAACTTCAAGATCGTCGTTTTTTCTTGTTCCCAGCCTCTGTCGTCGTAAATAGATAACCCATCTTCATGTTTGCCGCTTTTCCCTCAGGAGAATCGATGCACGCGTGTTCTCTTTTGACGTCTCTAGTCAGCTTTCTTTTGCCCTCTTGATGTTTTCCTCTTCGTCTTACCACTCGAAGTCGATACGGACCATGGAAAAAAAACGACCAGACCAGAGACAAAAAAGCAGGCTGTTGTTATTGGGGTGCTGCTGCAAGGAGAGACGGAAAGGATGAAGATAGGATGAAATCCAATATGTTTTCGAATAGTTTCGGGCTTTTCCCATTTTCCCTAGTAGACGAAAATATCAATTACCAAGAACGGAGTAGGGTAACACGGGGACATGCAGAGGGGTGGTTTATATCGAAATTGAAAATGGTGCTGCGTTAGTAAAGGAATGGATGGAAAAATGGAAGGGGTTGTTGGAGAGCAATTTTAGAAGTACTAAAGGCTCTAGGAAACTTCAACGTGTATCTACACAAGTTTTGTTGCGAATGTTTTGCTTTTATTTTATATATAAAACATTCACTGTTTGCATGTTTGTGTAAGGTAATTATTAGAGAGGACAAAGGCAAGTGGGATTGTTGCTCTTTTGCGCCGACTAGACAGACTTGTGTCTATTCGTCTCGGAAGAAAGAGTTCGTGTGCCTATTGGTTTTCCCCAGAGTCGACAAAACGCGGGCCTGTCTGGTCGCTGCAAAAAAGCAATAATATCTTTCGACCGACCACTTTACACGATATCTGGGATCTTAGCGAGAGTTTGGACGTTTGCCGTGTAAACTTATGACCTCTCGGTCAAAATGGTAGAGGTGGTACATAAATTATAAATATCAATAGAATATAATGATCGAGGAAGTTTCTTTGGCCGTATTAGGTAATTGGTTATTGGCATAAAACTGTATTAATTGTAGAAATGGAAAAGACAATTTTTGATCCGTGATGGATTAGACTAGAAAATGAGGTGTTCTTACAATCTTTTCATATCTATTGTGGTTTCTCTCTAATCATAATAATAATAGATCTATTACGTTAGCTTTATCTTCATCGCCAGACACGAGTAGCCTCGCTTATTTGAGCTAATGCGTGCGCCTTAATGTTCTCTCGATGGTCATGTCGACCGCAACAACCTGGGGAAGTTGCATAGGCTGTCTCCAGATGTGAATTGGACCAGACACTGGATAGACATTTCGAAAATGAGAAGATTCACCGAGACACGGTCCATCAGGGATACAATTTTTTCGAAACATAACATCAGAGAAGATACCTCCGCAGATAATTGGATTTTCTGTTGTTACATGTTATTTGAACGTAACTTAAAACAACTAACCCTAGCGGAATGCTATAACTAAATGTGTCATTTCAAACGACTTAGCGATAAGGTGTTTCCAAGTTTCCAAGCTTAAAACTAAAAATAAAAGCAACAGTAGAAATTGCTGAAGCATTGCAGTTAACTGTTACGTTAGCTATAACTATAATTTAATATACTTGACGTGCTTATGTAACTCGTAGCTTGGTCTTTTCCCTTTTGGACATACCTTACAATACATCTTGTACAGCTTGCAAAATTTGCGTTAGTTTTTGGCTTAGGGAACAATCGTTACATCTTTCCTATAGGTTACTTTTTTCCCGTTTTATCAGATATTTTTTTTTATTGGACGGTAACATAAGACTTTAGTTCGTTATTTTGACTTTGTCACCTCTATTGCGTGTTTTTGTCCTAAGTTTTTTTCGGATTATTTTAATTTTACACCTCTCTGAACTTTTAATGTGCATATTCAATGCCTCTGATGGAAACGAGAAATCCGCCGTTAATAATAAGGAATACAAAGTCGCTACATCTTTCGGAATAATATATAAATGTCATCAATTATTCCTCTAAAGACGACGCAATAATATCGATATGATGAGACTATTGAGTTAGTGGAAGAGTCCATAATATAAAACAGCTTTATTTTTATTGCCCTATCATTAAGAGGGTCGAAATTATTATCTAACATGTTCGTCTATGTTGTCTCCATAAAAGGTGAAACCTATAATGCAATTACATTACTACGATGAGGTTGTAATGCTATCTGCAGTATAATCTTTACTATAAAAGTTATATGAGAGCAAATTAGAAGTTATGTACAATACATTGTAGTAACGTAAGGTGTATCCGGGGCGTAATTAATATTTATAAGGATCTTATCGATTTGTACATTTCATTTTATTGGATGTAGATTTATGAATGGTACTCGTTTGTTATGGTAAGACTCTAATTTGCTTAAATTTTTTATTTTGCGAACATTACCGTTAACGAAATGACTTCTTCTGTGTGCCATAATAAACAATTACGTACTATGGCTACCACGTTTAAAATATATGTTTCTAGAAAGGGTGATATACGTGAAAGAATCACTCATTTCTAAAGGCCTAAATTCTTATTCCATCCATGCTCTAACGCTCCTAAAAATGTTTTTACTACCTTTTTTCTGAACCAATATCCCTCTATAAAATTGCCCGTCAAAAATCACGTGACGTGATCTGATACGACTATAATCATCGTGCTTGCCAGAAACTCTATGTATTTGCCGTTCAAGGGACACGCATAATCCAGGACCTTTTCACGCGTGTGATAGTAGATGTTGGATATATATATATATATAAAAGGTAATATCGCACAAATGAAGTTATAAAAATTTCGCGGCCTTTACGACCGGCAGTAAAAGTTTAAATTTTTTCCCTATTCCGCGTCGTATTCGTTAAATGGGGCGTGTGCTTGTGCGTGGGTGATGGTTTTTGGGTACTGGAACTTACCTCGCAACTCGACTGATTTATGTTGCTCAAGTTCAGTCGGTAAACGCGGTCCCTGTAACAAAGAGAAAAAGTTGAATTAACTGAATTTGTTTAAATAACAACAATTTATTGATAATATTGCAGAAGAAATATAAACGCAACAAATGTAAGGATTTAGTAAGTAAGGATTATATTGTTTAGATATCGCAGCGTTAGAGGTCTATTACTTGTAGAGTAAGAATTATATACATAAAAAAATTAAGTCGTTTAAATTAAAATTGTATAATAAAATAATTGGACACTGTTTGGAGACTCCCATTGTTCTTTGCTTTACATAATGCAGATAGTTATTAAATGTAACATCCAATCGAGATTGGACGATTTTTTTCCTGCTCAACGTAATGATAAAGATAACTACTTATCCATTATATTATATGATGTGTTAACCTTCACCCAATAGAAACGACAAGCTAATTAGAACCAATCATATATTGCAAAATCAATCCTTAACTACGGTTACAATGTCGTTCCAACATAGTGAAAATAAAAAGGAACCCGAAACCCTTTCTGCCTTGAAATGCCTCAAATCTAACCTGGGTATCGTCACATCAAAAGCTGGTAAAGATACTGCCACGTTGGTTCTCCGCATCGAAGATTATGACGGTGCGATTGGCCGTCCCACTGCCAGTGCCGTCGACAATTCGACTTACAAATTGGCTGAACATTTGACCGAATTTCTAAAAGCCTACATACATTGACACAGTTTCATTTATTTTAAATTCATGTCATTTTGTGGAAGGCATACAAGATTTTACCCTTGACGACAGGACATTCTAGTCAGACACATTCGTTTGGCAACATGGACGAGCATCTCTACTAGAATTCCTAATCTTCTGATATGCGTTTGACCATGACCATTGTCATATCTAACTACTCTTTTTGATCACCATCCGGCACAAAAACAAGCTGTCATAAACAAATTAGTTAAGTTAGATTTCTTCATCGAAAACAATTTTACTAAGTCAGATGTCCGAAAGATGATTCACCGTCTTGCGGTTAACACCGCTTTTTTATCTAAGGGATTACCGATAAAACAAGCAGATCAAAAATTTGCGATTTATTATTTCCGTTAGTTAAAGACAAAACTCCTTTACACACCCTTGTCTTTTATTCTTGTGGTAGATCGTTAGGTAGAACTGGCTACCAGATTTAACGATAGCATACTTCGGTCTCGTGAACCTTACTGTTATTTTAAGAAACTCAACATCCTAACAAATTCAATAGACACGGTTACACAATTTTAATGAAAATCTCTCCTATGTTACAACCTTCTTCAGCGCCTGAAGTTCCATACGCACCGCCTCAGCGATACAACACGCAGCAGCCCAGAAGAAGCTCCATGCAACATTAACAGACCCATGTAGTTGCAACGCACTTTTAACCCGGAAACCTAAATTCTTAAAAACAAAATTCTTGTTTCTTTTAAACATCGAGTTAGGATTTGATAGACTTGTATGCATTTCCTTTCCTAAGGGAACGACCTCGATACTTCACATATACGCAATATCGCATTCTTGCGCATAGCCTTGCTTCCTATTTAATAATAATATTTCCTTTAACTAGATTGGCACGAAAACTCATTCATCAAACGACACAAAGTAGTTTGTCATGAGAGTTCATGTCTAGACGTAATAAATTTTCCCACGCGAGTTCGACGCTAACTCCGTAATTAAGAGCGGAGACAGGTCATACAACGTTGACAATTAAAAAACCTTAAATCATTGCTTGCACGTCGCGCGGGCCGTTTACGTGTCGCGTTTGGTGCCTCCCTCGAGCGCTAACGTCAGTAAAAGACCAGTTTGGAGCATTCACGAAACCAAGAAACCAAACAGCAAGTTGTATAAAGAGGCAAGTAGAGGTGGAAGGAGTTTCATCGTATCGAAAATTACGCCGATAAAAAAGTAACCGCGTTGTTGCGCTCTAAAAACGCAATCAGCGTAGATTTTATGACCTTTCGCTTAAGTCTAATAAAGAATACGGCCATTTTATGTATGGAAAACGTTTAGATTGCAATATAAGCTTTCGCGATAGCGTTATGGGATTCAATAATCTAAATTACCAACAGCATACCATAGAGATAATCGCGCATTATATTGTTGCAACAATAAACACGACAGCGAATGCTTTGCGCTAGTGTAATAATGTTGATTTTTAAATGTGACTTGAGAAAATTAAACGTTCTTGAATGGTTGAATTGTTTTAGTGTGTGAGTGGTTTAAGGAATGTGTTTGTATCGATTATACGTTGCGTTTTTCGAAGAATCTTCTGATTTTAAGAACACAACAGTCTCCATAAGATACAATCGTGGTTCTTCTTAGTTTTGCATTTTTCCATAAATCCCTAACCGTATACGTATTGATGGTTGGCTGTAAAGAACCCCAATTGCTCAAAAAATGGAGAAAGATACATATAATCGGCGTTCCGTTGAGGCCCAAAGAGCCATAGAAATTATGTAGTATTACAACATACAAAGATACCCTACGAAGCAAGGATTTTTAATAACACTAACTACGTTAACCATAGCTTAGTAGTGGTTTAAGTGAAAAATATAAGTGTGTAAAATGAAGCTAGTTACCATCTTCAGGAGAGCGGCAAGTCAGGGCTATCATTAACTCCAGAAAGACGAAAAAACACTGCTTTCTTCCCGTCAGCGTGATGCTATCGGTTTCGCGCCAACGGATCGAACCGAAGCCGTAACTGTTTCTTTTGTTTATTTTACGTTCACAATTATTTAGTTCTGAGTAACTTAAATTATATATTCTTTATGCTAAACAACACATAAGTATCAGTAACCCCCGCACCATACAAGAATAATTTATTATATAGTAATATATAATAATTAGTCCGGGACGGCCGATTCGAGGACACGAATGGTCCTCGTCATCAACCGGTGACCGAATGGCCGTCCCGGACTAATTATTATATATTGCTATATAATAAATTTAACTTGTGTGGTGCGGAGGTTACCGATACTTATGTATTGTTTACCCTACTACGCCACAGTCCTTGCTATTATTATTCTTTATGCTGTAAATTTTAGTGCATAATAATATTAATATTCAGTTTATAAGAATATTTGTTGTTATTAATTACATTCTTCGTATTTTCTCTTATTTCGTAATAAAAGCCTATTTTTGAAATCAATTCTCTTATTTCTTGGTACATAACTACTTATTACTCGCAAATTACACGATCTGCGAATGCTGCGGGCTATGAAATTAGCTTTAAAATAAGCATTAATTTTCATTAGTAAGTTCATTTAATTTGCAGCCAGCATCGTTGCAAGTTGGCGCCAGAGCCGTAGAGCTGAATCCACGTACGAAAAGTCAAACAATAAGAAAAATGTGCGAGATATATGTACATATATCCGTATTCTCTTTTCGCAATTTTTATAGTTGCTCCTATGTATCCATAAGTTGTGTAAAATACGAACTATTTTCACGTGCTTTAAACTAAAATCATTCTCAAATTATTTAAAATGCTGATGAAGTTGATGAGATTAAGAACACTTTTCGAGATAATTCAGTTTTTTTGAAAACTCTAAAAGATTTCAAAGAATCTGCGATAAATCAAGAGCGATCATTTATCATGGACGTTCGGGAAATGAATCTTTTAGGAAGGGATGTAATTGAGATAGATTCTTATCAAATTTCTTAAAAACGTAGGCCTCTACGACCAGAGTCTTTAGAAAGGCAGTTGGTTTTCGCCCCTGACATGGTTCATATGCTGAGTTACTGTGATTAACTGCTCCTCGCTCAGTAACTTTCGCCTTTGGCGTGGTACACAAGTTGAGTTACCGTGTTAACTGTTGCTTATCACTCTCCTGAAGAAGCCCCATACGATTGTGGGCGAAACGTCGAGTTTTTATTTTAACAACGACATGACACGGTTCAAACCCGGAACACGTTTAGTTTCTACTAAATTTCTTATTTGAGTTGACAATCCTAACCACCATACACACACTTAGTAGTGATTTTGGATTTATAATCTACGGATTTCTTAATAGTCTCTACTGAAAGAGATTTCTAATCTATATTAATTATATCTATATTAATATGGTGGTCCAGTGGTAAGAGGGCCAGCGCATGACTGGGCAGAGTTAAGCGCAGCTTCATTCTTTACGGCGAGGGGGTAACAGTAACAATGCCATAGAACACAATTTACACACACAACTTATACCTTAAAAGGCTCCTGAGGTTATGAGAAGCTTGAAAAAAGCTTATACACCCCGTTGGGCCGCCACCACACTTAAAAAATATTGTAAACCAAAATATTGATTCTCTGTTCGTCTGATAGGATATTTCGTCCTGCAACTGACATATTTTGTCCCAAACATTTTCCCCGTTGCTACGAATGTAGCAAAGTCTTTTGATATATAGCACCTTGATTCGTAGCAGCAATGTTTATTTTCAAAGTTCTCTGAATGGGACTTAATAGTGCTTCAGGCGAAGATACAAATACGTGTTTAATGAAACTTTATGTACTTTCTTAGTTTCCATGTGCGTCGCATAATGGGTTTCCAATTAAAACAAATATGTTAATGAAACAGTAAAATTCCCATTTTGCGCGTATCTTATCTACCACAATATACAAGTAGATGGTCAATAATTTCCAGCATCGAATCTCGAGATGGCAATAATACAGAGTGACGCGTTTCAAGCATGTTAGGGACCAGATTCTATGCCCGAAATGTCTAAAGTTATTTCGCATGCCGGGGAGTAGCGCACGAACTCCGGGAGAAGGAGAATTATTTGATGCTTAACATCCATCAATTATGTTCATTAGGTGCTCGGATAACACGTAGTAGCTGGCGCGCCGAGATCTCACAGGCGGGGTTCCTTCTCTCGAAAGGCTCACGGTGGCGGCGGTGGCCTGTCACTTAGAGTTTCGGGAAGTTTGACGTGAATGCGGACCCCGGAGGGGATGTACCTACCTACCGTGGCGGTGGCCGCCATGTTCATCCTCGGGTAATATTAGGCCACGAGCACTAAACTCGATTAGTAGTAAAACGTTAATTGTAACATCGTTAGGCCTGAAGAGGATGGAGGACCTGATCTAAATCGAACATTAGTCGGCTGTATTGAGTATATCGATTGGGAGAAAGCTTTCGTTTAAAATTTAAATTTTTTGACGTTATACAATATAGAAGTTTGTTAGAAGTCTAAAGGTCAACGAAGAACTGCCAGAGATATGTCGAATAATCATTTACGATGGTTTCTTTTGTATTTACCATCTTTCCTGAAAAATGCGTTCACAATTCCAAAAATATCCAATACCCATGCGATTGAATGGAAATTAGAATAATAAATCGTTTCGAGCAGAGCCTTCTCTCCGGCCTAAAATATATAGTAAAACGTGACAATAACTTTTGTATAACTTACCACATATTAAAATTATTATTTACATTAAAAATTTTATAATCTATGACATGAAGAAGTGATTTATTTTTTACTGTTAATAACATTTTTTTCAAAAAAAAATTTAATCAGTGTGAAATTAGTAACTGGCAGGTATCGTCACGTATGGGCGCGTATGTGCAACCAGAACAGCTCAAATGTAAGATAAGAAACGACACTAATATTGTAAATATTGAAACATTCGTCTCAAATTTATCATTAAGGCAATTAACGGTGTTATTTTTTGGCAATTTATAGATTTTATAAGTTTCTAATAGAGATAGTTGACAAATGTCGATTTATATCGGATGTAATTTAATCCTTTACGTCGTTCTTTCTCTATGTATCTTAGGTTACGTTCGACACATGTCAGCCCACACGCATTACTTCTACCTAGAGTGATTGTTGGGTTTTTACCACTTTGGAAGTTAGTAGCTTTGTTGGTTGGGCAATTATTGAATGTATTGTTGGAGAATTTTAGTTACTCCGTAATTAATTCTGTCCTCGATAAGAAAATTTTTTTTTATAAATGATTTTTGTCTTGTCTTTCATAGGAGTATTCAATTGTTTGCTTTTCATCTGTCTCGTAAGTTTCTGTATTAAATTCACATCGTGTGCCTGCTGTTAGTTGTTTATGTGATAAATGAAAGCCAGTTTTTTTCTTATGAAGAGAATAGTTTGATTTAGCAGGAATTATGTCTGTTTGAGTTGTTATTTTTTTTTGACATACTTCTTTTCCCCAAATGTTAATATTTGGGAAACATAGTAAGTACAAAATTACTTCTAAGTATTAGCTACAAAGTTAAGAATGTACTTATTCTTAACTTCATAGAAAAAAATATATTTTTCTTATAATAAAATATGCTGATTTGGAATGACAAATATTTCACATTTAAGACAGCAGCACTCACAATTGTAGTATTTCATTGTTTTATATTATTATGGTTAACATGTTGGCCAGCATTAGCTGCTATAATTCACTGTCGATATTTACACAGGAGAAAATTTAATTCTTCAAACTAAAACAGTATTTTTAAAGAAAAGCCTTCGTAACGACTATCGGTATCTGTGATGTGGGTTGGATCAAATTGACAAACGTAGCGGGTAGAGACGACGTAATTTTCAAACTGCCCACCTTTAGAATGTCCAATCAAAATTTGGCATGTTGTTTATTACGTTGACAAGTAACTCTTGGTTGGCAAACTCCCATTCATAAGTGACGAAGGAGTGATATAGTGATCAATATAACATTTGACCTCGTGTTTTACCCGCTGTTAAGCAAAGTTCCTCGATATGGCGAATAAAGCTCATACAAACGTCGAAATTCACGCTTAGATCTCGTGCCAAAGAGACAATGGTTAATTGAAAATTGCTAAGATAACGGTGTTTTAGAATTGATAAGCTTTTCCTTTAATATAATGCAGTACCATACTTGTTTATATCCAGCTTTAATTTGTATGCCTCACACCAACCAGTAATAGTGAGCAGATTATTTAGCAAGAACAAGCATTCGTTAATTCCGCTGATTGCATAATGTATCTTCACATGATTCTCGTAAACAACGCATTGGTCTCAACAGGTTAAATAAAAATCTAAAACAGCTTAATTTTTCAAGTAAAACATTGCGATCAAGGGAGTTATTTACCCTTTTGAAATCTGTGTAGGTTACGATCTTTTAGCCATGAACCACGACGTGCATGTAAGAGTGTAGAAAATATGTTCAAGCACCTCACCGAAGTGCTCATGCATTGGGCTGATAGCTTAGGACGTCAGAAACATTCTTTTCTTAAAAATATGCATCATTCTTGTTTTCTTTCAAGCTGTGGGGAAAAAAATCAGAAACTAGAGCCAAGTTGAAGATAAATGTGAGTAGTTTAGTTAGCATAAACTTGCGGATCGTCTTCAAAAGTTGATATGCTGCTGAGAGCATCATCCTTCCCCAACGATCCTAAATTTAACTGTAAATTATTGGTACAGACGCCCGGCAAATCAGATTTTGTATAAGACTTTTGAGAATACATCCGCGAAGGCGTCGATAATTTCATTCTTTTTGTTGTACTCAATGTCACTTTTGTTAGAAACACCTGCGGACGAATGAAATGACCCTTGCCACATGCACGGCGTGTATCATTTCTGAAATTTTGCAACATAATGTGCGTATAAAGATAGAAATGTCTAAATTTTTGGTTCCCATGAAATGCTTGACTTGACTACGAATAGGCATTCGATTCCAAGAAAAAATACATGTAGTTGAGCCGGGTCAACAACATTGCTATTTAGTTTTTATTGTTGTCAGTGATGTCACTGTTATAAATTTTCAATTTTTTTTGTTAGGAAAATTTCTCGTAAAAATTTATTCAATCAGTAAGACCTTACGTTCCTATTACGTGGCACCATTCACTGAAAAGGCTGGTTGAGCCTGCGCTACTGTAATCAATTGTACATTTCTCAACTGAACACCAATAAAACAAAAAGACATCGTAACGCAAGTGTTTGAATGTACTCAATAACATGTTTCAATATTCCGCTAGACGGAGCGCATAGCGTGTGTATTATATGCGCACAATGTGCGGTGTTGCTGAATTATGCATCTACGTACTACATGCATAGATACATCTTCGGATGAGAATAGTGCGGTACGTCTTGTACGTCTTTCCGAAAACCTCAAGACGTCGTTTCCGCATCTCGCCGTCAAAAGCATCAAGGCGCTTCCTCGGGAGAGAAGGGGAGGGAGACAGAGAGCCAGCAGGAGAGGACGAGGAGAACGCGGCGCGCTGTGCCCGTGCACAAAGGGCCCACCGCTAATCCGGTTAAGGGTCGCGTAGAAGTCGCACGTCGGGCGCATGCTAATGGAAACAAGCGTATTGGAAACACGGAATTGTATTAACGCGCAAAGTGCCGTATCATTAGGGAGGTGGAGGGAGGTGATGCGCTTTACTAACGTAATTGTCGCATATAATGAACACGGGATGCATAGTAGTGTAATACAAAGCAAAATCATTATCCATGTTGATGATCGTGTTATTTTTACCGTTTAAACTTTTTTTTTAGAAAAACAAGTTGTACTTTTCAAATATCGTCATACGATCTACGTACATATCAGGGCACGATAAAATACCAAGAAATATGGCGGTCGTTAGGAACTAACACGATAAAAACCAACGGGATGACTACCAAACTTTAAAAAAAAGTTATTTGAGTATTTCGTTTCTGTTATATTTATTTAAAACTTCGCCGTCATCCCGACAACTTTAACCATCCATTTGGTTATTTGTTTAGGAACAGATCTGCAAATAGGCTAACGCCTAAAGCAGTATATGTTAAAAGGTACATCCTAATGACATAGAAAATCTACACATAAATTGTATGTGTAAATCTGTATACAGGGTTAATAAAAAGTCCCGGAATGGTCGAATAATTTTGTTATTCGATTTATTGATATTATTGTTTGCCGATTAAACCGGAAGTGAAAAAAATATTAACTGTATTGCATAAAATGCATTTATATTAACTATACCCCCATACCAAATTTCAGAAATCATAATTTTCAAATAACAAAGTTATTCGACCGTTCCGGGACTTTTTACCAACGCTGTATAAATACGTCTATACTTATACACGTTAGAATAATAATAAAAAAAAAAACTTGAATTAATTCTATGTATTTATTTGGTGTTAAATACAAAAAGTTAATAAGCACCAAACAACGAAATACAATGATATAAAAACTTAGCAAACCAAACTATCGATAGATGTTTTTAGAAATAAGCTTTCGCATGGGTCGTCATGATGCGAATACTATTTTTAAATTTTATTAATTTATTTAAAAATTAATTTTTGTCATATTATTTCATACATTACTTAGACATATTCTGTTATTATGTTGTTCAGTCTATTATTCATGTTTTATTATTTGTGTAAACTTACTACATTAGAGATACACTACCGGCCATAAGTGTTTACCCTCTTTATACTTGGCGATTCTTCAAATAAAGTATGTTATCTCTAATGTTTATCTCTATAAAAGTATTTGTATTATTAAGCTGTAAATACGAGATAGATTATAGTTGCTGCGTAATGTTCTGTGTTACGTAATGAGTCGACTGGCATTAAGATATATGCAAATTACCCTTTTTTTCGGTTTAGGTCTATTTAGGTAGACGGTCTAGATAAAAAGCAGTTTCTGGGAAATGTTGACACAGGCACTTCAATATAATGAAAACTTTAGTTTACATCAGTTTTCCCATTGCAAGCAGCGAATAATGAAGAGTTTGTGCAAAGTGTTTTAAAACAGCTAGTAAAATTAAAGTAATGTCGGCAAGAATAGAATTATAAAGAGAAACGCGTGTTTAAATCGTGGCATATCACAACATCGGTAAAAGTAAGCGAACATTTGATACATTTGCTACAATTGGTGACGCATATTTACAGAATCTATTGTCTTGTTTTTGTATTTCAATTAGTAAATTTCCAGATCAAAGTTAATATCCTAAGCTGATATTAGTAGCAGGTATCTGTCTTACTAAGCATACATATATTTTTAATAAATATATAACTTGGAAAGAAGCGTCTTATTCAGCATACAACGTTCTTCTCACACGCGCTTCGTCAGGTGGATTAATTATTTTATTGCAACAAACTGATTGTTGCAAGAATAAAAGCGATATTCTCTAATATACGCATTAATTCAGAAAGAAAATATGTTAGTCCTTCATGCAACAAAAAATTCTTAAATTGAGACAATAACATGTTAAAAACATCAACCCGTATATGAAATTCATTGTATTGGCGCACATACGCCTCAGAGAGTCGCATCAAAACCAACATTCGTTAGGATTATTGGAATAAAAAATAAGAGATAACTTTAATATTATGCACGACGTCGAAAACGATATAGCATGAAAATAGTATGAATTTATGCAAAGTTACAGAAAATGATTTGGAAAAAACGATCATGTATCTGAAAAGAAAACATTACACAGGACTGGATAACGTGTTGTAGCAAATAATACAGGAGCAATACGTTTTACTCGTCGTACAACATTAATTTGTCGGTCGACTGAATCAGCCAGTTTTCAGTTTTCAGAATACATAAAAAAATATATGGTGGTTGTAGAACTATATTTTGACATTTTAAGGGCGTTTGACTCGATCGACCCTAAAAAGGTTGAGTAGAAATCATATAGTGTTGGCAATTAGATGTGCGTCACTCAAATTAATAATTTCGTTTCTTATCTACATGAAATTGTATAGAGCAAATTTATAGGCCGGTAGTTTCAGTAGGTAATCAGAGTGATTGAAGACCGGAGAGTAGTTGCTGAAATGACAATTTATCGACAATTTAGTTCATCTTCATAAAATATTTAACAGATTTACTATAACGGCGTATGTAAAATTTTTAGGCATCAACGTGGATTGTCTTCTTCATTGCAACATCCATGTGGACTCTAATAAGAAGAGTAAATAAGATATAAAATTAAAAAATAAAGTGAATGTTCACACACTAATATGGGTTAGGATGTCTTGATATGGTCTATGATGTGGTGACTAGGTGGAGCAATTCGTGCCTTTGGCGTGGAATTATTAGTAATTGCACAAAGAAAAAAAAAACATTAATTAGGATCTTGTTCGGCCGTGGTAGTAGAGATTTGTTAAAGCTGATCTTGGAAGAAAAAACGTACTTACGTTTCAGAGAACGTTAATTGTATTTAAACACGTTCGAGAACTACCTATGCTGTAGAGCAAGTGGTAACGATTATACGTACAATAAAAGAAGAGGTGGATGATGTTCAAGCATTGTCTAATACAACAACAACTTATTAGAAGGGACCTGCATTTCCTTAATCAGTTTAAAAGTATTGAATAATTTAAAAAATCACAGAAATAAAAATTTTGTGAATATCTGATATTATTCTGTCATTGAGTTCTTTAATTATGTTAATTAATGATTGTCTTGTGTTTATTACATTTACAGTTTGTACTTTAATGTATATGCATTTTAATTTGTTTGTGTCTATATTGTATGATTTGTCTACGTTAGAAAATGTTTCAAGTCATCACGCCGTTGTTACCGTTCTAAGTGTTTTCGTCTTTTTCGGCATCTTTATCGTTCTCATTCATACATTCATTGTGTAGCAGCACGCTCATCTCTACAACTGTCATAAACTTTTGGATGTTGCTCATCGAAAAAAGAAAAGAAAACCAAAGAGAACGGAACAACTAATAACTCATTTAACGAGCGGAAGGGAACGCAAAAATCTGACACACAAACAAAGCGAAATGGAATGATCGATTGAGACACGTTTTCTTTCGCCTCTTCATTTTTTCCTCCCTCATACTTTTTGGGGGAAAACAAGCAACTTCAGCATTTACTACACAGGTACGCCGTTGCTGAAGTAAAGTATCAAAGTTTTTACTTGGTACACGGTAAAACGGTTCGATTTCGCTTATTATCTTACTAGACTCAATTATTTTTAATTGCTTTTTTCGCGGCAATTATCATTGTTATAATGCGAACGTTTCGAATGACTGAAAGGGATCCTTCCGCCTCACCAATTGTTGGTGTAGGAAAGAGATCGACAAGGGTAAAACTGGCTCGCCTTACTTAGAAACAATTACCAAGATTTTAATTATACGCGACCCGGGTTCTTCGCTGAAAAGGAGACGTTGGATCTTTTTATCTCATTAATGATGAACACCGCGCGCCTGGACGCCTCCTACGCCTTCGACGGAATGTTAATTGCATCCCTCTGTTCGCAAAGTTTCTCCTTTTCCTCTTCTTCTGCGCTTTTTCTCTTGTATCTTTACATGGTTCACCGAAGGACAAAGGAGATGTGAAAAAAGTTGTTTAAACAACCCGTAGACTTGTAGAAAGAAAAAACAAAGCAGAGTAAGTGAACAAAAATTGATGAAAGCAAATGGAAAAGTTTACTGTCCGTCTTTTTGTGTATGTGAAAATGACGAGGAATTATTAAGAAACAGTACCGAGAGCAAATTAAAAAAAATACATCAACTAGTTCCCGTTTTTAAATGAACGGTACAAACGTGGGTGGATATTTTGAAAAAAAAAAAAACCATTACCTTAGCATTGCTTTTCGCTTGTTCTAATTAAAGAATTCGAAGTAGTTTCATTCTTTTCCTTTAAATATTTGGAATCAAAGAAAATAATATAAAATAACATTTATTTCTTCATGTATTTCGTAATTACAAAGATGTCTTTTTAAGAAAATACCAATGTTAATATTTTTTTTAAATTCTCAATTCTTTGACATCAAAAGAACGTTCGAAACTAATCTAGATAGACGCTCCAATAATAAAGAATATAAACAAAGAGCTACTAAAAATATACCTATTAAACAGAGATCAGGTAACAACGCCAATGAACGTCAATAAAGCCACATATGCAAGCAGAATGGGAATATACCGCCAATACATATTATACACCTACGCGCCGTTTGCTCAAACCAGAACGAAGAACTAAAGTAACATATTACTGAAGGCACAGAGAAAATAAGACTGGTGCCAAACGATAAATGAGAACAAAACACAATACAGTGAGTTTGTAAGAGGAACAATCAAATTATCTACGTTCAAAAACGAAATGTTTAGGAATAACCATTATCCATAAAAATGGGATAATCCTGTAAAATACGTAACAAAAAGAATACATACTACAAAGGCAACAAAATTAGATACTAAAGTCATGAATAAGCAAATTCCTACAAAAGACGTAAGGACGAGAAAACGCAGGAATTGAACTTGCAACTACTCAAAACGATACATAACATGACAAGAATTAAACAAAAACCAAGTGTAAACTAACAACTAATATAAAAATACACAAGAATAAACCACGAGGACACTCATAAATAAAAGCAGCAAAACCCACAAGTAACAAATACTAAAAAATTCTGACAGCTAATAAAATTCGATACTACAGCAAGTTTAATACGCCTAAATCGTACGAAATACAGAAACAAACTTGTATAAACAACATTATATGTGGGACCATGGAACAAACAACCCGTATACGCTGTACAATACCGGTAACGTAAGAAAAAATCAACATTCTTATCAACTCGGATGAAGGCAAGAAGCGGCGCACAATGGAAGGGAACGGAGTTTTCCTGGCCAAAAACTACTTTTCTGAAAGTAGTTTCTTCACTCAATATTTGTCGTTTCAGATACTAAAATGTATGTATTGTAAATTTCCAAGCTTATTCAAGTAAATGCAGTTGTGAGAGCGTTGGTCAATGGACGTTGAAGTTATAGATCTTTGATGGTCATCAGTTGTATGTTCTATCCGCAAAATTTGGATGGGGCTGACACAGAAACTGTTGATGCTAATTTGTCATCCTCAAATAGAGTCATGAGGCATAAATTATTTTAATGAGCAATTTTTTTTTTCTAAAATGTTTAGGACGTGAAGAACTGTAAATTAAGAGAAAATTGAAATTCAGATAGTCTTTTCTGTATTAACTCTGTTTGTTTTCGGGTTAAATTACGGTTCACATCGTTGTGCGTTCAATGCAAAAATTACATTGAAAAAATTTTGTGCTCACATTGGCCTTTACAGAAAAAGTAGTGTTTTATTCTTGTATTTAATTGTATTTATTGGAATAACTCTTTCGTTGACGATAGATTTAAAGGTAAATAAATACAAGGCGTATCTAATGTGTTTGCTTATTTCTGATAAAATAATATTTTTTTACCTCCAAAATATTGTTGCTATAAACATATTACACTTTGTTTTACTTTAAGATGTTTTCAATAAACTATTCTATACTTCTGATCCCTACTCCTCGGGAATTGGATATTGAAACTAACGATACATATAAATTGACTTCAAGCAAAGAGATAATTATTGCAAATCATGTATATTTAGTTTCATAGATTTGTGAGTATAAATCTAATATATTCAATTTTAACTATGAAACGTGTTTAAATAAATAAGCTGTTGGGAAGTCGAAATTTCCCCTAACGGAATCTTAGCACAACTTTCAGAACGTTCTTGTTTTCTTCTAAGAGGCTATCGACATTATTCGAAATTAATGTCTTCAATTTCGAGTTTTCCGCTTTATTGAAAAGATTGCTCCGTTGCGAGCACCTAGCAATTAATATCGTTCGAAGATGTCCGATTTATATATATATCGTCTAAAACCTTTACAGCCGGAAACCAATAAACTTTTGACGGCTCATAAAAATTACAGGGCATTAATCGCGTATATGGGCCAAATAAACGTACGACATACTATCTATAAATACCGACAATTTAATCGGTAATATTGGTGTGTGTAGATACAACCCCTGTGTAACCGAATATTTGGAAACCAGCCAGATTGTCGTATATATCTGTATATAGAAGCCAGCTCCGTCTCGAACAAAGGAAACTAATAAAGAAAGATGCTGCTGCGGAGCCGTAACGCCAGGGTCGGCGGTAGTTAAAAGCGGTGATTTAGAGGAATTTGTAACGGTGTAACAACTTCGTACAATCGTCGAGGTTATAAATATAAAACGTAATTTAGTGAACGGAAAAACGCCACACGTTTACCCCATTTTTGGAACGAAGAAGCAGCTGCGTTGACGGTTTTCGAGTATAGGTTGTAAAAGTATCCCCCGTCAACCCGTAACAAATACACGAGGTGCATCAATTCTTTAGAAAACAGGGTTAAAACTTCGTTAAATTGATTGAAGTACGGTTATGGTATTGTATGGATTTCTAACAAAAGAAAACTGCTGTTTCCAAGGAACGAACTTTGTTATATATGTACGTATGTTCCTTTGGACTATACATAATTCTATATTTAAGTTCTAAGATCTGTCAACAATGTAAATAAATCACTTACAATAAGCAATTCCATAATGAATTGCATATCAACTTCTTAAGTGGCTCAATTTGTTGTAATTTTGTTAAAACAATACTACAACCCCTCTAAGATGCTTTATTTTGACCATTTAAGCCAACATACATAAATTATATCATTAACTACAGACCACCGAAGTGAATGTTTGTAGCGCAAACTTTATATTTGACTTCCAAATCATATCATCATATCTTAGAATTTGTGTTTCGATGCATACAAGTACATAAGTCGAAACTTAATTGTGTCCAACACATTGTACCAGATCCGTTATTTTTCAAGCCAAAAGTAAATTTTCTGAAGTAAGAACAAGAAGAAGAATTAATTTGAAATCAAGAAGATGCAATTGCTTTCTTCTTTTCTTAACTATTTATTTTACCAGATAAATCGATCTAGATAAAATATAGGAATAGATACAAGCACAACTAGCAAATTTGTCGGAGAAATATTAAAATTTTCAATAGGATAATGGGAATCACGTTCCGAGGATTAGAAACAAAATAAGTGTAACAATTCCACATTCATACGATCAGTTTTAATTCGTTTTCGTGCTTCCCATCGCGCTTAATAAGATGAGAGTAGCGTTTCCCCTTCTTTTCCCTTCAAATATCGCCAATAGCTGCTAGCCCGATTTACCCTCCACAAATTGGTGTATAGGCCGACATCCATACGCTAGACGTACACGGTTAGATGGGGTAATGGATTCGTTCAGGTGAGCTCTTATAATTGCTGCGCATGTTTACACAGCTCCGAAGATACGTAATTCCATTTCAGTGGCTGCGACGGAATCGCTTCATACCTATATGTTTGCTTATTTCAGCCTATAGCTCATCTCCGCATAGGTGGCAAACATTTTCCAATTATCTACGCTTTCCGCAGAATTGATTTAAGCATGTGCCTACATACACGAGGAGGATACTGTGGTAATCGCTCCTTTACGCTTCTACATTGACGTTAAGGGATGGATACTGAGTTTCCAATGATTGGGGCGAGCTTGGGAAATTATAAACAGTTATAGATATTTAAACGCAAGCACAAATTTGGAACGGCCGAGATTATTAATTTCTGGAAGGATTTTTTAGGATTGCTGAGTGTTCTACCGTTAAGTATGTAAGAGTTAACTGAAACGTTAATATGAAACATATTAACGTTTCAGTTGGGGAGCCCATGTCAAACACATATTTATGGCCGTATTTTAAAGAAAAAACACGTTGGACTTTAAGACCAAGATTTATTATTACTTTATAAATCTTATATGTGATTCTCTAGTGTGATCCATTGCAGAGTCTAATCACCTAAATAAAGCTGGCGGTCGCTTAGAAATTGTTGGGTCTCATTATTTTTGACCCTTAGTTTGTATGTCCAAGAGGACCTAAGATAAGGCAAGCAACTCTGCAAATCCGCCTTTGGCTAGAATTCTTGAGAACCTTTAAGATTGATCCCATTTTGAACGTCAGGTTCGCGGGTTGTCGTTAAAATCTTTAAGAATTAAGAGAAAGGACATTGATCGTTGTATTCAACGCGTAAAAGAAATAAGTTCTTACGTGTTTTTAATGCAATAAACATGTTTGCAGAGCTTTGTTTGCATAGATGGAACAAACGAGTTAAAGGTTACTTCTAAAGGTAGCAGGAAAACTTTGAGATTATAGGCATTAATTTACACAATTAATTTGATCAAAGTTATTAAGTACCAAGACGATAGCTTATCTTGGATTGGAATTCGTCATTTTTGTGGTGCTTTCCACAAATACGATAAAAAAGTAGTAAATCCGGTTAATTTCTTTCATTTCTTATTAAAGATTGTAAATACTTGCTTATACATTTTCTGAGTAATTTTTTCGATTCATTTTGAAAATTTTCGAATATTTACAAAACTGCGCAAAAATACATTGCACCCAGGAAAGCGAAAAACACATCCAACTATTATCCAACAGCCATCCTATCGGATTTGTATTAAAAGCATTCTTTTTTTGGCAATACGGCTTTATTGAAAAGCGAACAACTATCAGTTTAAGCCATGCCCTTTAACATTGATTGACGTGTACCGGTTGTACTTTATTTGTTGCCAAAAATTTGACCACTTCGATTACACTCCAATCCTTTATTTCCTGATTCTATTTGAGTTTAGTAGTTAATCACCTTGCGGCCTATTCCATTCGATGTACTTACGAGAGCAGATACATTTACCTTTTTCCTCGAGCAACAGTTCCTGCTTTTAACAACATTTTCTTACAGTTCTACGTTATTTGTCTTTATATACTGCTTTCAATTTTTATAAATTTGTAATTGTCAACAGTTGTTCTGTTGGGTAGTAGGACTTGTTTAATCTCCGGCGTAACCACCTCTTTTATCTTTTTCATTCTTTTGTTTGCCGTCTAATTTGAGATATATATTCAGAATTATCCAAATTTGTTCCTGACACCTATGTGTACACGTAGGATCAGACAACTTCTTGTACAATCAACCGACCGCCAGGAAACTTCTCCGCCATCTCCTTCATCCCGTATCACAAGAAGCCGCAGCAACAGCAGCTCACTAACTACTAACTTTTCAGAAGTTTACAGCACGAACTCAAACCGAAGTTATGTAATATTGCTGAACATATGTCAGACATAATCTTTCGGGTTGGTTGTCGTCCTTTTCTTTTGGTTTTTTCCTTCAAATTTCGCGATTAAACAAAAGCAAGCGCGGATACTATAATTTGACGTATGAGAGAAAATAGGAAAAAAGAAGGAAACTTTATTATAACTGCAACAATGTTTCAGAGTAGACTAAAAACTAAAACTAAACTTCCTTGAAAAAGGAGTAAATGGAAGGGGCGTGATAGCATATTTGTTCTGTTCTGAAGGCGAGCGAAACAAAGGCTACAAATAGAACGAAACAGATGACATCGCCCATAAAAATCTAATACTATTAACTTGTTCCTATTGGGTCTGAGTAATGTGGAAAAGAAAGAAAGTTTGCTGGCGCCACAACTTCTGGATAACGTCGGAGAAGCGAGATACATGTACGGACAATCTATAAAGACGCCTTTTGGTAAATTGCCTGGCTAGAATTTGGACTGTAAAATTTTCCAGTAGATGAAGTCGTGTACGTAAACAATATAAAAAAAAACGGAAGAATTGAGACATGTTCGGAATTTTTTCTTTTTTATTTTGTTTTAGTCCTCTTCCTACCATACGTCAATCACATCTACTTTAATATAAGAATTTTGCTCATTCAACAGTCCTTTGACGAAAGCGATATGATTCAAGCGAATTTACTGAAACATTAAATCACGTCCGGTCTCTCGAAATTTGCCCTGCGCGGACGGACGTCGACGGCCTCGCCGAGTTCACAATACGAACACGACCCGCTAGATTATCATAATCCGTCATAATCTCCGCTCTCCATTGCCGAGTTTTTGTCGGCTAAAGGGAGCGAACAACAACTACAAACTGACTGACTACGCACGCCACCTCTGCGTGTTGGTATTTCTTCTACCAGTGGGATTTTGATTTTGTCGAGCTTGTAGCTGGCTCTGGATTTGGTAAAGGCATCCGTCTGCTATAAATTGTAGGACGGGTCACATCGTGGGAACTGCTAAGCCGTAACGATGTTGCGGCTGGATGGAAGTAAGGCACGATGGAAGTAAGTAGCTAGCAAGTAAGAGAATAGCAAGAAGGGAGTGTGCTAATAATGTTTTGGGATTATGTAAGTTAGACATTTTTCTTTTTGCTGCAGGAACAAATTTGTTGACGTGTATATTTGTTGGTAAGATTTATGAGTCTGAATTTCCCCGGTCAGACGCTATGCACTTGTCAGGGGCTCCAGCCATAATTCGCATGTTGAGGAATGATTATTCGGGCTTCAATAAAGGCTGTTGAGGTAAGAAAAATGTCCTTAAAAAGAAACTGCATTCATAACAACAAAAACTGATGGATAGAGAGGACAAAAGCGAGTGAAATCATACCTTTTTTTGCAGCGACTAGACAGACTCGTGCCTATTTGTCTCATAAGAAAAGGTTCGTGTTGTCTATTGGTTTCCCTGAGTCTCCAAAACACGAGTCAACATATGATTTCACTCGCTTTTGTCCTCTTTACTCATGAACTTGTATAAAGGGTCCGTCTTTCATACATTCAAAAATTCTTAACAACTTTACTTGCTATAAAATTCAAAGATCTAATGATACAGCGTTTCTGATCTTTTCATCTCTCTTGATTATTAGTCCTGCCTATTCCGAGATGTTGAAAATAGTACTCATACAGTAGATATGTTATAGAACGTATGAAGGGTGTTATAATGATGAGTGTAAACTTTTTTTAATCATAGAAGCTTGATCCTAGTCCCATGAAAGGCCTAATTACCTGGTTTAAAAAAATATTAAAGAAAAAAATTCTGCAGGAGAAATATTTTAAAATGTAGCGTTTCATAAAATAACCTCGAGAATGGTAATTATGCCCATTTTAAAGTAAAAATCATTCAGAATTTTCGATAAAAAATAGATTTAGTGAGAATATTCGAGTTGATTTCACATTTTTCAATTTTGTAACGCAATGTTTCTTTTATCCCGAGTTCAACTATCGTATTCATCACAAAATAAACAAAACAATCAAATGAACGACCTCTTCGAGAATTAAAAAAAAATAAAAATTTACTTGGTTCCTCCCGATCCGGTATTAACATAATTAACATTAATTTAATTATCCAGCGAACCAAAATGATTGTTTGTACCGCTACTATGTGACAATTATCACCATCAAGAATGTTGCTCCATTAAAACCGTTGTTACTGACGTGTCTATCCATTGTACGGAAGGATTAGGTAGCGTAAATATTTAATTACAACAAATGCAAGCAGAACGAATGAATGCAGTAACAAGTGAAATATTACATACACACATATTCCCGGGGTTGCTCTTTTATAGTAGCCAACTTTACATTTTCTAACGGATGCAAACATTGAGTGATTTCCTCGTGGGCAGTTAGTATTTTTTGTGTATCTATGATGTATCTAACATATGTTATCTATGTATCGATGTATCTAATATCGGCTAAGGTCGGCTAAGAAAAGAAGGTTATAAATATATAAAACAGATCTTTGATCACTGAAGCTTACGTACAAAAACCGTTATCATGTTGGCGAGTAAACGAATTTTGAATTTTTGGAGATAGAAAATATGACATGATCGCTAAGAACATTTATGTTGGAAAATTATACCCTTTGATGTACTAAAAGAAGTAGTATAGTTGCATTGGGTTGTTGCTGCTAGCATAAAATGTTTTAAAAAATGTAATAAGCTATTCTGCATAGTGATGAAACCTCAAAAAACACAATCATTTGCCAAAAGTCATAGAGGAGGAGGATGCACGAAATCTTGAACGAAAGGTGTAACTTTCAAAGTATACAAATAATTATTGCAACGAAGAAAAAATGTGTGAGTAACCTTCTAGTATGCAATGCAGGCAATGAAAGCAGTTTAAGAGAAATGTTGAATAATCATCTTAAAATATTCCTCCTTTTTCAATCCCGTGTACGCTCGGTGCCGATAACAACCGGTAGCTCCTTCAACTAGAAGAAGGAAACACAAATCTCATTATGTGACATAACAAATCTCACCGTCTGACATGTCTAAATAGGTAACGTGATTGACGTTTAAGCGAAACCTTGCCCGTCAGACGGCGCTACTTCATTCCTTCCGCCCGGTTTCAATGTGCTCCCGCTTCCCCCTTCCCCACACCCATTCGCTGCTATCCGCCACCTCTTCGTAATCCCCTTCTTTGCTTACTTGCTTGCTTACTTTTACTTGGCATCAAGTGAACCGGGCCATCTAGACTGACACTGATATCCTGTCATGTTATTCATTCTTCGCTCGTTGCTTTGTAGGAAAAGGTCTTTATAGTATACATTATTGCCTTATCCACGTCAAGCGGTTGCGTAGATCGTGTCTCACGGTCTTTGACGGTAACGCAAGTTGTCTGCGATTGCGTCCAGCCTGAAGGCGTACACCGTAGATCTAAGAAAATGATCTTACTAGACGGAAGATCTCATTCTTGTAGTCTGCTCATTCATAAGGTGTTCATTATGTAAAATACACTGGAGATATTCACAGGGAAGTTTGGAAATTCGCAACTTCTACTTATTTGCGAGCGACTACCTATATCTTAGGTACTTTTTGCAAAAACTTGCAAAAAAGTAATAATTTCCTTATATATTAGATCCCATAAAAAAAATAAATAAAACCTCCAAAATCATTATTACAATTATTTTATTTTTCAATATAGTCTCTTTCGAGATCGATAGATTTAGTACAATGGCTTTTTTATCTTTCGTATCCCATCTAAAAGCTATAATTTCGTTGATATTATACAAAAGGCAATTGATTCTATAATCACTTCATTGATTGGGCCAAACTTTTCTTCCGCCGACTCATTTTTTTGTATTCGTTAACGGAGAATAATGGCTGGAGCTTAAATTTAGCGAATTTTGTGGGCACGGAAGTATCCTAACTTATGGAGTTTTGCCATGGTGATCAATGAGTTTGTATGCGTTCAATGTCTTGATGAGGCAGAATTCTTTTCTTCGCCAAATGCGACCATTTCTCTTTTGTAGCATTACTGAACTGATCTAAAAGGTTGACAGAACACTCATCATTATTGCTGAGCAGAATCATATTAATGATTCTGCTGATCATTCATTAGCATATTGAGTGACCTCATTTGGACGACCTGGAGTGTCTTCATGAAAAATATTTGTCCAGCTGCGTTGAAGATCAGCTGTCCAACATTTTATGGTTGAAAATTATGATGAGTCTCATAAACTTCAGAGCTCTTCTTTTGTCTCATCATTCTTTTTGTTTTTTTTTTTAACAAATACATACCTAATCTCTATATTCTATGTTTTCTATTGTTGTTAAATCACAAGAGTGGTTCACTTTAAACGTCCTTCACAAATTAACTATATTTGTTTGAAAACTTGGCAGAAAATTAGAGAAAAATCTTTCTGATGGTGTTAAAAACCAATATGGTGCCGACAAGGAATAAGAAAGGTGAGAGAGGTAAGGAAGAACTGCAACGTCATATAACAAACTCAAATACACCATTAGATAGAAGATCTAAAGAATGCGCTTCTGGATTTTCTCTGCAAGGCCAAGTAAAGATGCTAGAGGTAAAAGAAGAAAAGAGCCTTCCTGGTTAAAAAAAAAAAAAAATGTCGAACATCATTTGTCACAGGCTCGTCTTTTCGTCGGTCTCAGGAAAAACACAAAATTTTGCAACCCTGTCAAATTTAAATCTACACTATGCTTCCGGTAGTAAGTATGAATGAAAGGTAAGATAAAATGAATAAAAGGTAAAAAAAGACAAAAATTAAAGGCATCAGCCAATGCAAATTTCTACAAAAAAATGAAAGCTACAAATGGTAACCATAGTTGCATTTCATTCACTACTTATTGTTAAGAGGGTGTTGCATTAAGATTCATAATTTCCATTTAAACCTTAGATTAATCGAATACGTTCCACCCCAGTACGAAACATGACCTCGCAAGCAGGTAGAAGATTAACGCATCGCATTTATATCTTTACCACAATCCTGTTGCACCGTTTGAGGGACATAACCGCCGACCAGTGTCACCCCTTCGTTGCGCCTATGCATAAGCTTGCCACCGTGCCGGCAAATGCGTGCCGGACCAGGGCAACCTACCCCGAAAGAAATAAATCATGCATACGGCTACGTGCAGCAGTGCAATTCACAGAGGTAGAGGGACGAGTCCGGGGTAATTGGAATTACTGATTGCGCAATGAATCATGAGCTGAATCGCTTGTTACTTACGGCAATTTATTAGATTATCCAATAGATAATTATGTCGACAATTTGCGCGAAAATGTGCGCGATTGTGTTAGCTTAGTGATTCCCGAAAGGATTTCGATTATGAATGTTTTGCAGAGCGTGCGACGTATTTTAGTTTGGATATATGTTCCTATCTCTTTGGGAGGTTTCCTTTAAAACATGTTTCCTTTAAAACATGTTTTTATTTGGGAGATGTGACGGGCTTGAGCTACCCGAAAATTCTTTAGAGAATACTTCGTTAAATTCCGATGAGACATGCAAAGGGTTTGCCTTGACGAAAGTTCTGTTCCAAAATGTTACCATTTTGTTGTTAATATTTGAAGGTGCCTGTATTATTTTTATGGGAAACGTGTGAGATACTGCAGAAAGTTGTAAAGTAAGAATATACTGCAAATCAACGTACAACATATTGTCTTTGTTTCAATTTTTTTTGGGTTAAACTGTGGTTAACTTGCTAGCAAATGCCGCCATCTTGTCAGCCAGCTTAGAAAGAGTTGAATATCGGAAAGTGAGATAATCCTCGAATGTATTTTCTTACTGGCTTACTAACTAATATTTTCGTCCTAAATTATTTTATCAGCTTGTTTTAGATTTGCCATGTTTATTCAGCTAGATTATTGCCCCATTTCTTTTTGCATGTAGTGGCGACCGAACGGGATATATAAGCTTGAAAGCATGTAATAACCTCAGCGGCTCTGTTACTAACACACCCTCATGGTACAGAAGTTTATAAAAAGTCTGAAGCCTATAAGGCCATCACCTACTCATCATTCCTGCTCAGAGGTTTAAGGATAAATCGCAGTTAATTATTCCCCAACATCTAGATTGTGCCAGATCCACCAATAAAATCAGATCAGGATTAAATACAAGGCTCTGTGCAGTTCGTTAATTTCATTCAGCCCAAATAATGCTGATATTTGGCATTTTTATGTGTATGCAGAAATATTTACAAAACTTTTACCGAAGGCTGTTACATTTCCTATCCTATGCATAGAAAATAATTTAATTTGTATTCTACACCAACCCTATCCAATTCCCAATAGATATACATACATGCATCCCATACCGTACTTGCTTCCATACATCGCGCTAGAGATTCGATTTACTTCAATGCGATTATCGCCCCGAATAGACTTAAATACATAATCAAGAGGAAAAAAAGGGGTCCGAGAATTGAGTCAGTTCCAATTTGGGGAATTACTATTTACCAGTTACTATCGGCCAGCAAAACCGTGTGCCCTCTTTAGCCGGCCATTGAAAGAGGTGCTCGCGAAAATTCTTCCTCCCCTCACCACGGAGTCTGGCACGAACTGAATGGCGCTGCTTGTAGTGCCAATCGGTTACAGGTAATAAGATTACGGCGACCGACGCGATTCTATCGCATTTGGAGAAGAATAAGGTCCTGATTTCGTCGATTAAAACTGCGGCTACTCGTTCTATTTAAACCCTTTTCAGAGGTTGAATCAGCAAATTTATATTTTCCGTGTATTATTCTATTGTTCGCTTCTATATAATGCTGATTCAGATTAACCGGCGATGAATCTTGTATTGCACAATAAAACATAATTGAAGTTGAAATAATCGCAGAACGAGGGCTCTGTCAACTCTTTGCGTGGCGATTAAAGTAATAAAACATTCAGAGCAAAGATATTAACGTAGAGAGAAATTTATCGTATCATTATTCAAAGAAATACAGACAATTAACAAAATAAAAATCGTAGTTTGCCTTTACTGAATAGGTATAATCTCATACGTTACTGCCTTTGGAGCTATCAACGATTCGGTTGTATAAATCGTTGATTTCTTGAACGTTCCTAAATGCATGTGGCTGAATAGCGTTAGTCATAACGATTGCTAGAACGTTGTTCATAACAGTACCTTGATTACTAGATTATTTTTGGGTATATGGAGTTAACATGCTTCTGTAGCTCTTCATTATCTTCAAAAATTCCTGCAGTTATTCTGTTGGTAATATGGCATGTTGCCATATGGTGCTTATCGATTACCGAATCAAAAACATTAGACTTCTACGTTTAGCATTGCAACAATTCTCATCTACGGTAATTGTAACTTTTCCTTTTCCTCCTCGACGTCATCTAGTACGTTTACATATAATAACGACGTCAGATAACATCGCCACCGTTTTCACGATCGTCGATTACAATATTTTCAGCGTTTCCTAGCTAATAGCACTCGCTAGCCATTGTCGCAGTTTACTAAGCGAATGCAACACGCGGTGGGTCTTGCGGTACTTACTACCGCACAACACTAAAATTTTAACGACCGCGTTTAACTATTTTAGTGCTAGGTATTCTAAGAATAGCTACTTGTGTGCGCTGAATGTCGCGATAAGAGTACTGAAGCGCCGTGTTACAGATAAATATACGTGGAAAGGTATACATCTGGAGGTATAGGGCAGCGTTGACGCTAAAATGGTAATTATGGCTGCATTGTTTTAGAGACGCGTTGTGCACGGAAGATATTGCGGGTGGGTCGTAAAATTCCAAAGATTTGGGTCAGCGGTGGAGTGTAACTGTGTTTACAGAGTTGAGAGTTCAACGAATGGCCAAATCGATGTGCAGGCGTATAGGATCGGAGGCAGTTAATGAGAAAATGTGTTTAGTTAAGTAATATATGGTTGGCTGAAGGGAAACAGTAGAGATGACAAAGGTGAAATTATTCCTTTCTTGGGCGACTAGATAGACTCGTGTCTATTTGTCTCATGAGAATGGATTCGTGTTGCGTAAACATGAGTCTGACTAGTCTCTGCACAAAAATAATAATTTCATCCAGCTTTGTCTTCTCTAGTGATGAGATATGAAATATCACAGTCATACATTATATAGGCATCGGTATCACCATTGCAGTAAAGATGGAGAGCAAAAAAAGTCGAATACAAGTTGAGTTAAAAGTTGCAAATGAGTGATATAGAGTATAATGGGAGCAATGAAAGTAATATAAAATGATGAAGAAATAGAAAACGAAGAATATCGTACGATGTTCCCAACATAAACCCCTGTAAAACTTCGATATCAAAGAATAATTAATAGTCGTCATATGGTGAACAAAAGTGATGATGAAGAAGACGAGTTCAGCATGGTCATATTATTACAGAGAACACATAGTTAGATATAATAACAAAAACGATAAACTTAGATAGTAATGCAGTAATAAGAGAAACGCAATTCATCTTGGCAGGCTTCAAAGTTTATACATTACAACATTGGAGGTAGTCGCCATTGGCGCCATGTGAAATGTCGTTCATCCAATGTCTACTCAATAAACTTCAGGCAAGGATAAGCCGTTATGATCCCGAATTCCCTAATGAGTTAGATAACCTTGCGTCTCTTTTTCTCTGCTTCTTGGAGTGTACTAGGAATTCCTATCCCTCGTTAACGATAAATATTATCAAATATTAACCGTCTTCGTTCTATTTTCTTCACGTTATTATTCAAACAGTTCAGTAGAAAATTACGCGTTAGATCTCGAAATCCTATTACGTATTACAATCTGTAATATGGCATCTTTAAAGAAAGGATATTTTTGTTGGACAAAATTAACGGGGGCAATCTTTGGGTTGAGTTCTCAGCTTAAGTTCTCTGCACTTGATTTTTAATATATACCTTTGGATCGAAAATGTTTTTCGATCGAAATGAAAAAATGATCGAAAATGATCGAAAAGGCGAAATTACCTAGGCCTTATTTTCCAAGCAAATTGAAGTGTTGTAGTGTGCAAATTATAAATTAAATAAACGCGAGCTTTTTCTTAGAAAACGCAGCTTTTCCTTTCTAATTAAACTATCGAATGATCAGGCGATACTTTTGTACCTACCGACCGCAAAAATGGATTTGTTTAATTTAGAAAACAATCTTCTGATATTTGTAACATTACAATATATATAGCATAAAGCATAAATGAATTTATTTCGTAAGTTTTATTCCTTAAATTAGCGTGTAAAAAGTCGAAGGTTTTAAAAAAATAAATAATTCACATCTCTTCCAAGTAGCTTTACGATGAGTTTCGTCATCCAATGTGTTGATATTTTTCTCATTTTTAGCGTCGGCTGGAGTAAATTCAATAGAAATGATCTCATGAGAATATCGAATATCTCGAGAACGTTACACTTCGAAAACATTAAATCCAATGCTTCATCTCCTCTAAGTACGTTAGAGTGCCGAGCAAACATCTAGGCGTAGGAACGCTAGTCGGTCTCATTTGCACATCTCGCGTTAAAACTACCTACAACGTCTTCACTTTGCTCCTCTGAAAGCACGCGTTGCCACCTTAGATATACGAAAAGCGAACTTATACTTCCAAATGCGTACCATATCTTCCTATATTCGCCGTACGGCAGCCTCCTCGGAAACCTAACCGCGAAACGTGACTGTACACTTAGGAACGCGATATCTTGAATGTATTTTCTTACTAGAGAAGAACTAGAGGGTGTCGGTGGAAGATAGGGGACCAGTATAAACAGCTTAGTCGCGCTTGTATTCATCTAACGCTAGAAAACGTTTCTGTATGCTTCTCTAGACGTTAATGTCTTCTCTCGCAAGTAAAAGGGAATACTTTTCATTGTAAAAGGGAATGCTTTTCGCTCGTTGTGCAGCGCGATACGGAAGGTGTAAGGAAACGCCTTATGACATCTACGGGATTATCGTCTTCATATCGTTTACAAATGTTGTCTGAAAGGTGTGACTGTATGTAAATAGCTGATGACGGTTTAAGTGGTATGGTGTTACAAGAATAGATTGTCTTTCAATGCAGTTATATAAGATTATGTAGCGCGTGTATAAATACGTTATTCGACTTTGGCGCTAACCTTTGGAAGATATACCTGCACCTAAAACAAAGGCAATCGGCTTATTGATTTATATCCAGCAAAATGATGCCTTTACGGACTCCCCTTCTCTAATATACAAGTCGGTAATTTCCTGTCCTGACTAGCCACCGAGAAAAACTACTGGCGTTTCCGCGGCCATCTTGAAGATGCCTCGCTGCCGGAGAGCCCAACAGCAAACAAGACGAGCAGGAAGAACGTTATGAGCTTTCGGCGGAAACCTTCTCTTATTAAAATATGTTCCACGCTCGATTAACAAGGGTAAACAAGCAGGACCTCTGTGTGTGTCTACGACTCGCTTCCTTTCATTCCGCACTCCCCTTTCTCTTCTACCACTGGGCTAGAAGCCAATTCGACAATGGGACTCGGTCGTCTATTTTCTTGTTCTCTCGGAATTGAAACCCAACGGAACTGGATCTAAAACTGGAACAGAGAGGGTACGAAGAGTGAAATGGAGATAGGCGAAAGAAAGGGAGAAAGTTATGCGTTATGGGTACTATTTCCTTGAACGTTTTTGCCTTCCCCGTACCGCGGGCCGTTTACATGACGTCTGTAAGCGATAAATCATGGCCGAAACAGATCTTCGAGTTGTATTCCCTGTAGTTGTGGAGCGTTCTTAGAAGAACGTTGAGGAGTCTTGTCGAATGGTTATTATTACTCGACGTTCATCGTAAATTTGAACGTGAATGTAAATAACCCTTACGCCCTTGTCCATAGGCCTGTCCCCATCAATTTGTACTAGTGTCATTCCTTTCTCCTTATCTCGCTAAAATTCATTAAACAATGCATTTGGGTATTATTGATCTCTCCCTTTCAAAAAAGAAAATCGTACGCGGAGGAAACAAAACTAGAAACAATCTGTTACAATTCGCCCTCCGCCGTTATATGCGAACATCAAAACATAATATTCCAGTTTCCTGCCCTCAAATAACGCATAACTGCTGCCGCGCCGGAAATAACCCACGAATGCACGTAGCGAATGCGAAACGTACGTACCTACAAATACGTTCTGAGCGCGTAAATTCGCCGATTTTTCCCCCTACCTTTTTCCACAGCCGCACATTATTCGTAATTTCGCGCAGGCATCCAGCGAAACCCGGAGGAAAAACGATCTACGCCAGTTTGACCATTGCGGTTGTATAGTAGCGTACCTCGCTTACACATAGATGGCGCTATACAGAGCGTGGCGCCCCATAACGAACGGTTTAACGTTCGGAGCTCACGAATTGAACATGCTGCTTACCACTAGAAAGTAAAGCTTCTATTTTATGCTCTTATTATGAGAGAGTTAGTTGTGGTATTATAGAAGGTTTGTTTTTGAAAGTTAGCTGAATGCAGGGCTGGTTTTGAGCCTATTGGATTCAATCGAGTCCCGCACTTCGTGTTCTAAGTCCTTCAAATTAAAGATATATTTATCAAATAAAAGAAAACGTATACGACTGCATATGATTTCAGTAAAATAACATTATATATCAATAATAGCTGATCGACACATTATGTTTAAAGGCGGATTGTAATAAAAAAAAAAACCGTTTTGTTAAATTCAAAACGAGTAATTAATAGCAATTTTTTTGTAAAAATGTGAGACAGATTTACAACAAAAAATATTTGAATTGGGCCTCACTCTGCCCGTTCACAAGACTGCCATATTCCAATTCCTAGATGACCTCTCGCCTAAATGAAGTAATTAACACCTCTCCTTGCTGCACTTTACCATTCGATTAGCAGCAAATCTCCGTAACTATATCACACATATCTCGGATTACCGCAGTGAAGATAGTATCAATCTAGGTGGCGTAGGGGTGTAATCAACTTTGAGAATGATGATGCCAGCCAGCAGCGGGGACCGACTTGCGCCGGATCTCGCGGTAATGATACGGAACTCGGATATAATTTAACGGCGGCCGGAATGGCTGCGGGCAGGACCCTGCGCCTTCGTAAGACTTATCTAACCGGGCTATCATCATCGTCCGGTGTATTAATTACAGCGGCGAACCACCCATTTCGTTTACACTATTTGTACGTCACGGCGAAGTAAAGTATGACGTGGGGGCGATGGTAATATTTCTTGCAAAAGGCGGACGTCTTGTAATCTCTGCCGAAAGGCGATATGGGCGACGGTTTCTTAATAAAAGCAGTTTCATTCGGAAAATTTTTTTATAAATTTACTTCAAGGGTTGCAATAAGAGAAAGCAATTTTTTAATGTTTGTTTCCGTTTTTACAGAGTTTAGTATCCAGAAAGCTTTGTATTTTTTACATTTATTAGCTTTAACTAAAAGCTTTCAGAAATCTCTATTTGCAAATGTACATCCTTCGGTGTCCCCTAGAGGTAGGTTACCCGTACAAAAAATACAGGTAGTTTTCCTATGAATACAACAAAGAAGGACTTTTACATATACATGGATTACACAATAACTACCTGCATTTGACAGAGTACTAGAGTTGTTATTTATTTTATAATCAATTACCTTGAGCAACAATGAGACTCCTTGTTAGGTGAAAATAAGAAGGTCACTTTGAAAGAAGTTGATGAGACTCCTGTTGCAAAGATATTCACGTCATCATTTCTTTTTTACATATCAAGTTTGGCCTCGTCAAAACTACAAAGGATTGATCGATGACATGTTTGCTTTGTTCATGAATTCGGCTGCAATATGTCCTCAAAGGCATATTTACTTCATTCTCACTTGAATTTCTTTTCTAATCTATAGTAAGCAAGGCGAACATTTTCATCAGGACTAATGCTGGCTGATTACTATTGGACGCTCATCAGAGGTATATTTGTTTTCAGTTACAAAACGGCAGGCTTTGTTTTGGTCGCAAAAGTTCTAACTTTAAGAAGCATCCATATCTTAACGTAAAGCGATCACGTATATTAAAGTAAAAAACATATTTTTTTTTAAGTAGCGTAGTCTATATTAGTTAATAATAGTCCACCAGATTTTGCGTTACGTCATTTGAAACCGCATTACGGTTCTACTGTAAGTCTCTGAAGATGGTGATTCTTGCAATTGGTAATCCTATGCCAGTAATATAAACGGAAAGAGAACTAGAAATAAGAGAATAATAAGTTGAAAGAAGAGAAGAGATGGTTCCAGTTTCCAAGTTCTCTAAATACTACATTGTTTTTTCCGTTTTTCTCGTTTGTATTTGAGGAACATGTGGACGCTAGGTGTTGTTGCGACAGTACTTTATTTTCACATCAAAGGTATCTTGAAATCATAATCAAAGAGCTTATATTTGCGTACATACGCTTCTCCTATGTTGTTCTTTTAAGCTGTCTCGTTGACGCACAAAGAAATTCAAAATACACGGGAAAAAAAGGCGAAAAGGGTATCAGGAAAAGAGTTAGGATCTAAAGTAGGGGAAGAAAAACCCACCGCCTACACGCTAGTCAGACATGGCGATTTTAAAATAGTTAACATTGTTAAATTAAGCGCGAGGACTTCAAAGGTGTCAGGAACGTTAGACGCCCGGGCACGTCCTTGCACGTCAAAGGCTCGAAATATACCCTCCTCCTATAGCGCCCCTCTTTTATTTTACACCCCACAACGAATCCCGTCTCTGGGAAAGCCAGCAAAGGCGAGCTTCCGATGTGGTCGGCGTATTTCGGGATCGCGGGATACGAGGAGGTAGTAGAGTAGTCAAAAGGAAGTTCGCTTTTTGGGAAATCCGAGCACGTTCGCGGCTAGTAAGCAACCTACAGAGACAACACGGCTAATTGCGTTGGCGCTCGTGGAAATGCACAAACACACAAATGGTCGAAGAGGACGAGTATATACGGATGTTAGCGTGTAAAAGAAGGAACCGCACAGATCATTCATCTAATTCGGCCGTCTCCTCTGTGCGTTGTTATTGTGTTTGCTCATCAGAGGGAAGCTTGTGGGCATCCTATTGAAGAGGAGATTCGCGGAAAACTAGGTAAACGCTTAACGGTACCAGTTAGCTTAGGCATGGGTTGGCTCGTATTAGGCTACAAGGGTAGTCCGTCTAATTTCGTAATTATTTTATCTAATTATAATATAGGATAATACGGGGTTATACACGACGTCTTCTCGTGTTTTTCGTAGCCCATGAGCAGATAAAATTACATATCAAAATGTCAATGGATTTTTTGTATATAATTTACGCAGAATTAACATATTACTTTGTATTACGCAGAATTGGTTAAGTATGCCGTATGGACAACTTTAGGACGATTTGTTCTAGACTAATTTTGGGAAAAAATCAAGATTGTTCACATGTTTCTATTTTTAATTTTTCTTAAGCAGTCTTTGTTAACACTTTTGTCTATTTTGGGATGTTGAATAAAAATTTGTGATAAAATTACAAACTGTGCAACTTTGCCATGATAAGCTTACAAAAAAAATATTGTGCTCTGTGAGCTATTAGAAAGGAGACTTGTTTGCTAGAAGAGAAGAAATTTATTGGGTCTCTGGTAGACGGTGGTGTATGTATATATTCTTTAACTATAGGAGTTAACTCCTTCGGACGATTAGAAGGCAAGGAAATCAACAAAACTGATAAGTGTTACATAGTACATAATTTAAATACCGTCAGGAACCCATTTTATCTTTGATCTAGTGTTCCATTTAGGCAGAATGAGGCATTATCAGAAAATAGAATTTGGCAAATGAAGCGTGAATCAGGATTCCGCAAGTCCTGCATTAAATCATGATATTAATTTAGTTTTTGCAGTAGTTGTATTTTGTAAGGATCGTATTTTTCTATTTTCAATACGTATAATGCTGATGGCCGAGAAATTTCATTGTTTCAATCGATCGTTTTCTCACGATTAGACTTACTCTCATTAATCAAATTGCACATTTCTAGCGGAGCCCTTGTTTCATCGCAGCAGCCAACAAGGATTAACATTTCTGTGCACTTTCATTTAAATCGTCCATATTTTATTGCTTTTCAAATTTTCTTTTTAATTAATAAAACATGATCAATCGTCTTCGTCCAGTTTGAACATTATATGTTAAGGATTTACTATTTAAGAATTAAAAAAAATATATATCTTTACCGTTTACAATAGCCAAGATAGTTATTAACAACAGTGGTACTGTGACAACTCGATTTTCTCATGTATCCTTTTTGTTAAGTACAATGTACACGATATGCAGCGGAAACACACGAGGTCATCGAAACTTTGTGGCCTTTCGCTTACGTCACCACCAGCCGTAATTTGTTATTAATACATTTTCCAATGAACGTTGTTTTTTTTTCTATTAAATAGTATTTCATGTAAGTTAAAAATGGTTGTAACATTAATATTTTTACCCCAACCTCTTTATGCTTATGAATTCAATATTTTCTAATCAGAGAAACCTCTGCAAAAGAGTAATAAACCTTATTCCCGTTTTGCGACAGGAAAAGAAAGCAAGAACAATAATGAAAAAACCGCAGCATAATCAACCTACACGATATCCTTCTTTTTATTGTCCTCTATCTCTTTCCCTCTTACGTACATACATACAGACGCGTAAATTCTATTAGGGAATATTTCCCAATTTCGCATTTTTCATCTCGCTGCGAGATCCACAGGTATAACGCGGAAATAAAACTCGTAGCAGGTCAGAGCGGCGATCGCGAATGTGCGTTTTCAACCTGGCGCCCTGGCTGGATAAAGACGGGGAACCTTTTTCGCATTAGCATCAATCATAGTTTATTAACTTTAATACGGAATTACAACGGAAACGAGAATTCTGTGAGTTGTTTGGAAAGGCATTGCGCACAGCTCGGTGCTGGTATTATCGACCACAGCTTGAGAAGAAAGATCGTAGTTAACGTGATTTTACTAGACGTTTACTGCAGCGAGGGATAATAATATAGCAATAATGGATGAATTAATTACGTATTTTTCAGAATTATCTTCACCACTCGCTTCATTTACAATGCTGCAAATACTAAACACTGTTGTGTTTGAAAACTACTACTTCAAAGACAACAAATCGGCGAGAATGAACGCTCTTGATCCGAGATCGTAGTTGCATTTAGCAACTTAGCTAAAGGGCCGAATTTGAGCCCATTAATCCTGGATACAAGCTTTATAGTCTCATTGGGTCGTTACTACACGTCAAAAATAAATAACGCTTGAAGAGTGCATTCTTGAATTTTTTAGTGGGTCGAGAGAGCACATCGTCACTAATAGAGAGATAAAATATCGAGGCGATAGGTATACTTTGGATTTCACATAACCTGTACATAGAAAAATAAATAACATAATTAATTGCGCAATGTTTCAGAAAAGAGTTGGATCACTTCTAACAATACCATTCGCTTCCTAGAAGCGAAACTAAATCTATCAATTAGATCTATCCGCAACTAGATCTATCCGCATCACCTTCAAATATTTTCAGAAAAGCAATATGAAATTCTAAATGAAAGCTATCTTCAAGTCCAAGTTTGATTGTCATCTAGAATTCATCCACTATTCCAAATCTCCAAATTAGTAGCAGGGTTCTTTTTTTTTGATAAGCTGCAATACAACTTGGAACCATTCATATCATGAATATTGCTTCCAAAAGATGAAGGCTTTCTGGATGATCCGGTCTCTTGGTCCCCAAATTTAACCATCGTCCTTCTATCTTAAATTACGCATCTAGAACGGTACAAAACAGCGACGCGAGATTAATAGAACTTGTATATACATATACTCTATCGATTGAAGATTTCTGGCTTTCCTTAGCTTCCGCAAGAGCTTGAAAAATTTCTAGAAATATTCACATTCTTAGAGAACTGTTGCATAACAAAATATTGCATTTTACACATAGAAGATTGTAATGGGGGTGCTTATTCATACAAAACGTAGCGCTAAAATGCGTAATTAGGCCCATTTCCCCCAGCACCCCAAGCAAAACCGCTTCTCTTTCACGTTGGCAAATGACCAAAATTAAGTTTCCTAAAGTTACTTCCTTAATTTACTTCCAAGGAATACCTGATATTTTCTTAACGTAATCAGTAGCTCGTAATACTTGCAAACTACTATAGATGTAAAGCGTACATACATATTAGAGACAGCAAATCAGGTGCCGCCAACGATATATATCTACATTTCCATGACGCTGACCGACGGCTTTTTTTTACTATTACAGACGAACCGAATCATCGAAACGACGTAATAAACGGCGGGCTTTGTAACGGCGATCAGTGGGATAAGGATCGATGTTGCCCGCGAGCAATTCATCATTTGTTACCCGGAGTATACAGATACATTTGTACTACAATGAAGTTTACAAGTCCCACGAACAAGGGAGACGATAATTGATTTAGTCGATGGATGTACAATACAGAATGATGACTTTGTGGTAATGTACATACATACGTGCATGTATTCGAAATTGTTTTTCATATTGTGGTAGCAGATTGATTTCACTGCAAACATTGTGAATTTTGGGATACGAGTCTACAGCATAAACTTATTGCAAATACGTGCATGCACTGGGTTTTATGCGAGAGTTGCGCCTGATTTATTTAATCTCAAATATTAGAGCAGGCAGTAGTGTCAAAAAGAGTTTCGTAATAACCTCACGCAAAATCAGTAAGTTTATCTAGAAAATTTATTTTTTTGCAAGTCCCAGCTGGTATTGATAAGGATCGTTTACATATGCAGTTTCCTGACGCTCATTTTAGGCAGTCCAAGGACTCGTGGGATAATTTGGTGAACAGTACCCGGTTTATGCCGTTGCCTTCTACGGCAACGGCAAGCATGTGTTTCTTGGCACTAACGGGCGCCAAATGTCTAGCTCGTCGTTTAGAATTTTGTGGTATTAATTGTGTAAGAAATAGTGGTACATGATGAAGTAAAAACACTCTCGGAACCACGCTGATGAGGTCCGGTAGGTAAAACCGCTTGTACTAATTTTGCTGTAAATAATATTATTAGGAACCTATTTTGGGATAAAATTTGATTATTGTTTCTAGAGATTTTCTGATATGTTTCAACAAAGTTCCAAGTTTAAGTTTTATGAAGACGAAGTTGGCCAATTCAGTAAAATATGTGATAAGCTATCGCATTGTAAGTATTTTACTTATAATAGAGAAAGTTATTCGCGAATTTCATTTGAAAAAGAGAAAATGTTCTAAGAAGTTCTGTTCCTCTCCTTTATCGTTGACCACGATAGACGATAGTTTTCGAATTAATGACGGATATATGAAAGTTGCTCAAGTTGCTCACACCAAAGACAAATGGAAAGAAAGGTGTCATGTTCATGTACTTATAGACAAGACGCTATTAACCTTTCTGTTAAACTTCGAGAAAGGTGAATGATTCATAGCAACATCGGCTGTTATGCGGTTGGATAGAACAAACAGCTTCTAGTCCAGGATTTTTGTAATTTATTTCACCAACTTCTCTAGGAGAATAACAAACAATGTAACACAAGTCCTTCTGGTAAAGATTACAAATTACTGAAAATGGGAAATAGTTATTTATGTCACAAGAGACGCGATGGAAGTTTAAGGAATATTGTTTGCAAATCAAGACGAAACCAATACTACGTCTGATCCAACACTAAATTATACTTTTTCTACTACCGGACTAGAATTTCAAAAAAATCGTTAGTTTTTGGGAAATATTTTATATTTGTCTTGGTAATTCTGAATATCTGTGTCTGAGAGAGCTTTTATAGTCGTTCAATAAATAAAGCGAATAAAAATAAATAATAGACTTCCATAATTGCTAGTTTCTGTTATAATCCTGCTGATAAAACGTGAATTGCATCTTTCCAATCAGGTCAAAGAGAGAGAGAGAGAGATATTAACGAATATCTTCACGTAATGAATTGTTGGAGAAAAACAATTTGATTGTTTGACGATACATTTTTAGTACATTACATAAATACATTTAAAAAATTCTTTCCAAGATGGTGAAACAAATACGTATATTGTCATGTTTAAATTATTTTTTTTATAATATTTCACGAATTGAAGATGTCCGTTAACGAAATATTGAATACGGTCGAGTATTCAACATAATTATTAACTATTTCTAGTTGTGGGTGGTATCAATTTTTAAAACTTTTTTAACATTGCTCCTTTTTCATGTTGCTTTTTATTATTGGTCTTGGTTGATAAGTGTAAATTAAAACTTCAAGTACTTAGGCCGAATTAGATTGGAAAATCTATTAAAACTAACCTAATTGTTACGTAACTTTCCCAGCTAATGAATTGAATTTACTACAAGTATACAAATTCGCATCTAACAAGCAACATTTTTCAGATGGCAGTTAAATACACTAAAACTATTACGATGTTTACACAAAACAAGGATATGTTTCGTTTGTAATGTGTTTGAGAAAATGGTTACTATTACCATTTCTATTATTGCAAAGTTCAGGAAGAAAAACAGCGTAGTTTTAATGTAGTTTTTGCTCGAGTTTCTTCCACACACAGCACATTTGTATTGCAGCAGCATGTGGCTTTGTATGTAGAGACGTAGAAGCAAGTTTTTCCGAACAGGAAATGGCTGTGCATAGAAAGAAATATCGGAGAGAAAAGCAAAGTTTTCGAACGTCCGAAAGCGTAGGGGAGTTGCTTACTTGCGTTGCATCGCGAGAGAACGCCAAAGGAAAGATAAATAAGTCTTCCTCCGAGCAACGTTAAGTACTTTCTTGGGAGATGTTTACTCGTAGCGCTCTTTTCTTATGCTTACGCGTTGAATCGAATATTAAAAAGTTTCCTTTCTTAGGTGCACATCAGTGATAAAGTAGACCGATTCTATTTTATTCTTTATTATCATGTAAACATTTACTATTCAAAGTAACTCTGTATATCGTACAGAATTGGAGGACATTAAATAATACACTCGATTTACCCCATTTACAGCACTCCACACAAAACCGGCTCGCCGATTCGGGAATCGCCCAGCGCAAAATAATAAAAATATCACCCGGCAATCTACTCACACGCGCCAACTGAAAAGGATGTTGGGGAGCGAAAAAACTCGACGAAATAACCATAAAACGTTCCCGGATAGTCTCTATACGGCACCAACCCACCATCCAGCCACATAGAGCATTTACAAAAGAAACTGTATCGAGAAAACGCTCATCAATCATGAGTTATCAGTTCGCAGCCAAAAACTGTATCATTAATTTCGAATCAGGGCATGCCGCGCTGTAGAGTGGAGTCCGGAACGAAGGAGAGAAGAGTTTTAACAAAGTTACTAACGCTCGACGCTGTAGATTTCTGGAGTTTTGCACCGTACGTATATATATATATATATGCGCATGTGTATCTCCCTTTTTTATTATTTTGAGAGAGAAGAGGGGTAAATAATGACTATGGAATGAACTTCTGCGCCTGGTCGTTTATTTTTATGTATATGTACGTTGGAAGATAAGTCGGAAAGTTTTTAAGCTTTATGCGAGGAGGATTTTATCATTTTTTTCTAAAGCGTTTTCTCGCTAAAAATATTAGTAGATGTATGCAGAATTATCCCGATTAACTATTTTTACATATAACAATAGATTAAACAAGTTGAGCAATTACGCTTTACCAAATTCCGTCTTTAAGTGTTACTGTTTTTAATAAGCATTGCGAAGAACTTGGGGGACGTCAGCGGATGGCTCTATTTTCTGCATAATACCACTTGTAGTTTGGACTGAATTCATCAATTTGGTTGAAGAAGAAATTATCAACATATCACGACACTTACGCAGGTAAATGGTAACAACGTCGGTCATCTATCCCTATCGATACCCAAAGGTCCCTAGTGTTTTTTCAGGTCTTACGTTATACGGTCTTCATAAACTCAATATTCTCTTACGTCCTATTGTCAGTACTATCAATACTCCCACCTATAAATCGAAGTATCTTTCTCTCATTCAAAATTTTCAATATACTGAACGAAGCGACGGTAGATCCTGACTGTGATTTACTTGCCAGCTTTGAATTCCTATTCACGTCAAGTCCATAATTAGAGAATTCATAATTTCCAATGACCGCATAATCTGGCTGACTTAGTTGAAGTTTGTCTTTCATCTAGCCTTTTTCATGGTAAATATTGCAAGCAAATCTTAGATGCAAACGTTGTTGTCATCAACAACCTTATGGAAGTGTTTGAATAAGCCCTACTATTTCACAATCTTAAGGCAAAGTATTGGTACAGATACGTTGATGACATTTTCGTCATCTGGCATGAACATCAATTCCCTATTGCATTTGAATTCCTAACATAATTTCATATGCTTCACCACGGAGGTCTTATTCAAAAGGTCATTTTTTTGTCTTCAAGAAGTGAACCACATGGCAAAAACTACGACAATGATGCGATGATAGTACATGTATCATCAGTAGAAATGACAAAGCATGGTGGAATTGTTCCTTTTTCGCAGCGACTATATAGATTCGTGTGTATTCGCCTCATGAGAATGGATTCGTGTAGGCGCCTACTGGTGCCTCCGAGAGTCGACGAAACACCAGTCTGTCTAATTGCTGCAAAAAAGTAATAATTTTATCCGTCTTTGTCCTCTCTAATTATCATCACACTTCGAAGTGGTTACCAAATCTCTGGGGATGCGTTAAAGTACATGGAATTCTTTCAAACAATTTTGTCAATCACGTATCGGTTAAAATGGCTTAAACGTTAATATTTGCATAGAAAATGGACGTTATGTCTTTATATTTTTCTTCCAATTTAAATTCCAAAACGAATAAACTACAAGAAGCAAAGAAAGAGTATATTGCCGATAGGAGCATTACGTAGTTTTCAATTTTCAATACGTGGAACCGAATCAATATCAATTATAAGCATCGTCTATCCTATATTACCGCTGGGAATCAGGTACAATAGCTTTTATCTAGGTACAGAGAGGAACCTGTCAGTCTTCTGCCAACGTAATGAAGATAATGGCGCAACCAATACGTTGATGCTGCTGGATAATTGGTAATCCTACACCGAGTGGGGATTGTCGTATTACTAGGCTACGCTACTGTGTTGTGTTTGCCACGCATAAGGAGGAAAATCAAATTATTAAATTCAAAAATTAATTTCAGTATGCTTTTCTTGGAGATAGGAAAACAATAGAAGAAGAATGTTACATTTTCCACGTTTAATGGGGGAACTAACATTTTTCCAATATTCTCTCGACATGTAAATGGAAATTTTTGGAAAAATATCAACTTTTGTGAATGTACACTCTCGACTGTCAAAAGCAATCGATGAAATCAGAAGAAATAATCAATACATCAATAAAACAAATGCTAAAAGAATTTTTTCATGATGTTATCACATAGCACGTCAAATAATTGGTTATTTGAAAAAGAAAAACAATTAATTAACGATTCTTATCACCTCAAAAAGTTGCCAAAAACCTTAAAAAAAAAACATATTCTACACACATAACTTCGAGAGTGAAAAAAGAAATTTCGAGAATTTGTTCGAACCCTTGCGAAAAAAAAGAACGACTTGTACTAACTTTATTTTCTTTCATTGTCCTTATTTGTTGACTATCCAACGAGAAAAGCCCCAAAAATTTCTACAATAAATCTTGGAAAAACGGTCGTTATATCCAGATTATTTTTTTACAACGCTTCGAGTCAGATCATGCCCAAATCGTTTTTGTTATCGTATCGTATCCTTTTAATATTCAAAAGTCTTTGCATGCCGAAGACTGCTATATTAAAGACAATAAAACATGTAATTTAAATAAAATCAATTAAACAAGATACCAGGTGTCCCGTTGTATGTTGTAGACTGTTCATTTATCGTTACAACGCTGCAGACTGCGAATCCCTACATAAACACAGCGCCATCTCGCCTGGCAATACTGTCGACCTTTTGTTGCTTCATATCATACGCGCATACGACGATATATACTGCCCCCTTCCCTCTCGTACTCCACCGACGTCTACCCGTGCCTCGTGTTGCGGGTCCGCGAGGTGTGAAAATCGAGGGTAGCTTGCCGTGGCGTACAAGTACAGGCTTTTTGTTTCGAAACCGTCGCGTCCATTGTTCGCTGTCAGTCTTGCGTTTCTGGCTGTTTACTTTTGGAGATAAACGGGTTTTATGCGAACGGAACGTATGTATATGCTGAATGTAGGGTCCGTATTAAGCAAGAGCGCCGTGTTCTATAGGCCGTGTTTTGTTCTCTTTCTTCCTTGTTTTCTTTTTCTGCCGGCAGAAAAAGATGCAAGTATGAGCGCATATGTGAAGGTATGATTTTATTATTAATACAGTGCAGCAAGAAAAGACATACTGTAATAAACCATTATATTGGTGCTTTTAAATAGAATAAAGAAGTGGACTACACATTGGGACGATGCAAAGTTCTAGATGACGAATAGGGTTCTATATTAACTTATTTATGTCTAATATTCTCTAGCTGCAGAGGCGTGTCTATATGATCCTCAACAGCTCGATTGCAAATCGATTTTATTTTTATTAATAAGAGTTCTTGCTCTCCAAAATCACATTGTTATGTCAGCCAAAGAACCATCAAATCTTAACGCCTCTTATGCGTTCTTCGTCTAAGGGTGATCGCGTCCATTTTTAACATAATAGATGAAATTCTCATATTAAGTATGATACCAGGCGGAATCGCCAAGCCGTATACCATTGCGAAAACTAACGAGGTAGTCGTGCCGATTAAATAATGGTGGGAACAGTGTAAGTTGCTCTAAACAGTCTGGTCTCTTTCACGAACGAATCTAGTACTCAGTTTGGTGCGGGAAGAAGGAAATTTCGTCAGTTTTGAGCAGTTTTTCAAGCATATTTCAACCGGAAATTTACGATTATCATTTTATGTGTTCGGCAACTGTTGGAAACCTTGGTCGGAAAAAACAGGATGTTTATAGTAGCCGACACCAAGCGGCTATAGGGAACTGAGTGCATCCGAAACAACATGAAGAGTAGTAAGGAATATATTTAGTTAGTGGATTTTTTGGATATGGCTAAGGCGGAGATTAAAAGACTCACATATCGGTATAACAGTGGCATGAATAACATTGGGGAGAAGACTGGGAAACATTTAGTCGAAGGCCTCCCTGGTAGGATCCTTAAAAGAAAAGTCTGAGGAATTGCTGACGACGAGTAAATCGAACGTTGGATTGTGGACTGGTTCATTGTCCATTAAGCTAAACAAGCATCTGCATTAAACGGGACTCGCACCTGAATCAGTATGTAGAGATTACGGCGAGGAAAAGGGAACTCCTCTACGTTACATAAGCCAGTACGAAGCATACAGCAGTATAAGATACAGTGGCTTAGGTACACCAGGAAAACTCTTAAGCGCAGAAGCGAAGAAAATTCTGGATTACACTCCTACGGAATTAAGAAAGCATTTAGAGGGTATAATAGCTTGTGTAGGGAACTACTAGGAACGTCTTTATAATAATAACAACACAATGGAAAAATACATCTATTGTTGACCTCTAACAATCACTTGTATTTTGTATTGAATCTTTGGCATTAAACACCATTAAAGATGTTTCAAGTCCTAACTTCGGTAAAGAGTTTGAAATTGTTAAAAGACTAATAATGAGAGGTAGGTTCTGCAAATCAAAAATTGATATAATATGTTTCCTTCTTAGCAGCAAAGAGAAAACCAATAGCATACGTATTCTCTAAATTCCATTAAAATATAAACAATTGCAATAGATGCAGTGCTGGGTATAAATTGTGAATCTCTCTGCTCATAATCTGAACAGCAGTCTCAGGAAGGGCAAAATTCACCCAAAGAAGATTTATCTGGGATTTAATCTATTCGGTAAAAAGCACTAAAAAGTGTTAGCAAGACTGCACGGATTAGTAATAAAACCCATTTTTTTATTTCTAGGAATGTGTCGTAATCTATTTTTTTCTGCATACGTAAAAGTATCGAGTCGTAATACACACATTTCTGTAACGACTTCTCGTTAATCCATCAAACCGACGATGCTTCCAAATTAATTCGGTTATTAAATGAAAAATTCGTAATTTCTAAACGGTCGCCCTTGGTCCTCCATAGGGCCCGTCCGGACATATATTAACGCCTAACGAATCCCTGCGTTGGTTTTTTTTTGTGGCGGTGGCGGCGGCAACGGCCAGAGGATGCCCAGCATTTACATTAATGAGCTTTTCCGGGCGCGTACACATTATGAGTGGACGCGTCGGTCATTACCCATAATTCATAGCGCTGCAGAGGCGACGCGGTTGGTAATTTCGGCGTCCTGCACCCTGCTGCCCTGCCGGAATGTATATATACGGGAAGATTTAAGTGGGGATTGAGATGGAAGGATCGGTAAAAGCTCTTAGTCGACGAAAATTACGGAATTTTGAGCGTGTACGTTGCCGGAGGTGGCACGGCGATGTTTTACGTTTGGAGATGTTGGAATACTTCGTGCGTTTTAAAAAGGGTTTTGAATGTAGTTGATAACACTAAAGATTCTTTTATAAATGGATGTATGGGTTTCATTTCATGGGTAAGGGGGCATATGTTAAATTTCGAATGTATATACATAGTAATACTGAAAATAATGCCTTACTTTATAATTAATACGGCGTATTCATGCGTGAGTGGAACGCATGAATGCCGTATTAAATCATATTCAAGCATATGGAGCGTTCCATTGCTGTAATGTACAATCCAGATTTGATTTTCTAAATGGAGTACTCTATATATTATTCTTCATAAGAATATCCTTTAGTATTCTCTACCGCTATCTATCTTATTTTTTGATGTAATTAACATAATTTCAGATCGATCGTTAATGCAAATGCTTTACACGCTAGAATGACCATTCAAATATTATTTGTTTATTTTTTATTATTTATTACGTACTTCTTTTGTTGTTGAGTTTTTGGTAATACTTCGAAGTATTTTTCAATCAACTTATTGGGTGGCTATCGAAATCCGTTTCCATCTTTGATTTATGCTATTTCAGTTTTTTTTTTTTTTTTTTATGGAATACCCTTCATACTCTTCCAGAATCTCACAGAGAAACCGTTCTAGAATTTTCCGATAAAGATATTCATATTCATAATATTTGTTATTTCCTTAATGAATGAAATATGAAGTTCATTGAATATATAGAAGGAACAAAAAAATATTACTTTTAAAATAAACCCAACATATGTATTCCAGGAATTTGACTTTAAAGTTGCTAATAATTTCGTTCAATCAATAACATAACAAGAGTTCTCGGTCATGTTTTCTCGCCTGATTTAAAATGCAATAAACATATTGATCAAATAAGCTTGCGCATTTCAAGACTGGTTTTAAAAACTTAAGTATTTAAAACGTCTTAGCCTAAAAGTCAAAAGAATCGTTTACATAACCGACATTGAATCACGCTTATGACATGACATAACAATTTAGGACTCAAGTAATGTTATCAACGAAATTTTGCTGTACCTTAAACGTGTATTCCACGCATATTGAATTTTTTTAATTTAGTTATAAAAGCCAATATACCAGCATAAATACATCGGGAAAATAGTTCCGTATTTAGGGCCGGTTTTACATCATCAAGAATAAATCTGGGATAACTATCCTAAACTTTTATTTATCCGTTACTTGAGTCCAGCATTTATATCTGCGGACGTTCTGCATGTAACCGTTTTGCCTTAAGGTTTGTTATGCCTCGATTTATTTCTTTCGTTCAAAATAACGATAGTGACGGAGAAATGAGGCTACTGCAGTATTTTATTATATTTAATTTTCTCTTTGTTTGTTTTTTAAAGCTTCTCACTTATTCTTTAGTACGATGGCGGCTTTGATTGTTCCCTTACCAAAATTAAATATATCAAATTAATACAAGTGGCTTTGTATTGTACCTACAAAAAAAAGTATTAAAATACTCCTCATATTTACTTAATGTAAGAACAAAACATATCGAATGCACTAAACACCACTTAACCTGTGTCATATTGTACAAGTATTTACCCTTAATGGAATTTACGTGCCCCGACACGTCGGTTGAACATACTAAATGTTATCCCAACTTTTACCTAAAAGTAGGTCGTGTAGAACGTTTAACTGCAATTTATTCTCTATGGGGTTATTTGAGGGTGCAAATGTTTGGTTAAAGTTAATGTTAGAAATTTCAATATAAACTTCATTCAAAAGTCATCGATTAGCTTTAACCTCAACAAGAATGTGTAGGTATTTAGTAGGAATTAAAATATTTAATAAACTTACGAACAGAGAATATTACCTTTTCATAAATTTAAGTTGTCTTTAAAGGAAAGTTTAATTCTTACATTATTCATTATCAGTATTATAGGTATGACAAGAATTGGAAGAACTGCTTCCAAAAGCGTAATAATATACAGGATGCTGCATATGATAAACCGAGCGGTGCGTAAAGTGAACACCCTGTATACTTGAATGTAATTTTATGTTGTGCAGCATTTCCCTTTGAGTATCTTCTATTCGGAAACTTTTTCTCTAAATTGCTCAGGGAAGAAGATATCTTCCGTGAAGTTCTAGGACGTCACGCTATATATACTGTATATGCGGATACTGAAACCATAATTATCAATACTCAGGCATTATATTTAACAAAGGTAATACAGCGCATTACCTCAGCGTTGCACGGGGAAGTGCTTCGTGCATATGATGCTTTGATGTGTCGCACGCATAAGGCTCAATAGCATGATCCTCTTATCGGTTTTGGTAGGCACACAGTTACAACTAATTTAGTCAGTAAATTATATATTGCCGTCCGTCTAGACTCTATGTAACCGGTGCAGACGTGAACCCTTCTTTTATTTTTAGTTTTTCAATTCAAAGCAAGGTTACAAAGCTTTCTTGCTTTAATATATATGAAAAAAAAAACATTCTCTACGTATACAATAGTAAGTATTTTGTCAAAAAAACATCTTCAACTGAAAGCGTAAATTCCACTAGCTGCTAAAATTCTACTTGAAAACGATTCCCCGAGCGTGGAAACGATATTTTTTCCTGTCCTAATATTTCGTCCTCGCTAGGATTTAATGTCCCGGCAAAAAAACTAGAAATAAATCATTCTACATGCCGGGCATTCCATTTCCTTTTTTATACCTTTACCAACATTGTAGCAATACCTGCTGCTATACGTGGTGGTTTGGTGGAAATCCAAAGATTATTTGTATTGTATAAAAGAATGCGGTCACACGAATAGCGTTGAATAAAAAAGCAAACGTAAAGAACTTGGGAAAAAGAGAAGTGGTTTCATATAAAGTGCTTCCTATAATACTGTTCAAACTATATGTGTACATGTATTTTATTAACAAGAACTATTAAAGAAGATTATGTACAGGTGCAACCTAAAACGCATTACAAAGTGTTTAACTGGGTATAATTGACATCACTATCACATCAAATGTCCATCGTCAAATTTAATTTTAATATTTATTGAACTTAAGTTCAAAGTTTCATTAAGATAGAGTAGGTAATTTACCTAACAGCAATTTTTAAAGCTAATAATTAGAGAGGACAAAAGCGAGTGAAATCATATTTGTTTTGCAGCGACTAGACAGACTCGTGTTTTGTCGATTCTCTGGAGAAATCAGTAGGCACGAATAGACATGAGTCTGTCTAGTCGCTATATAGATATGATTTCACTCGCTTTTGTCCTCTTTACTAGTACTCACTCCAAAAATAGAATAATCCCGGGACAGGTAGAAGTCGCTTAAGGAAACATTATTGCTATGCGCCGCCTGATCGAGAAAGATTGACATTGGATATAATGCCAGATTGGAAGATCCTTAATTAATTTAAAGATCTCAATCTGAAAAATTCCGTGTGATGAGTTGGCCTTGAGAAGGTTAATTTTTCGTTATATTTTGTAACCGAAGAATAAAAGATGATCGGCTCAAAGATCTTTAACATTAACGATCAACAGTGAAAACTCAAGAAATTTTTATAATATCGCGAATGCCAGGAAATCCTGGATTTACTCGTATGAACAGCAAACAGAGCGTCAATTCTTTGTATGTGCGTTTTAAGAAGAGGACGATCGAACAAAAAAACTCACAAAGTAAATCGAAGAGAATGGTAACTGTCAATGTCAACGAAGAACGGTGATTGCTGATTCGTAAACAGCCGTTCGGTTACCAGAATTGATTGAGTTAAAAAGGCGACTATTTACAGCAGCAAAACATCGAGTTATTAAATCATCCCTGTGCAGTCCTAAGTCAACGAATTCTTACGTTCTCTAGATCAAGCGAGGGCTGCGTGATTAACGGCTCCAGTTGCAGGAAGAAGCAGTTGAACTGCTTTAACAGTTCATTCGAAAGAATGAAAGTCTCCCAGTCCTTGTGAAGAATACTTTGAAAAACAATAAAGTATTTATAGCAGAAATTTCTTTCGGCTGTTGTCGCCTAATTAATATTTTACTTGACGTTTCGCTGATCATGCTGTGAGCTTCTTCAGATGATTTCTAAAGATTTTTAAAAGCATGATCAGCGAAACGTCAAATAAAATGTTAATTACGCGACAGCACCCGAAAGAAATTACTACTATGGATTGCGGTCGTGAAAGCCTACATTCAACTAAGAAAGTATTTTCAAAAAATTGTTATTTACCAATTAGAACTGCGATTAAACAGGACACCTACTGTATATAAGCGGATTAGTTAAAATGAATTTGTGCAAGTAGTTCATGTTTGAAGATCTGTTACAGGAACACCTGCTATATTTCAATAGTTGCAATCCAAATATACAAAAATGAGTAGAATGTATGCAGTGCAGCCTTTCAAGCAGTTCTGAGTGATGTCGCAGACGAAAACCTGCATCTTATAAACAATTAACTTCCTTCGAACGTTGCCGGATTTCTGGGTTAAGTGAATGTACGTGGAGCAATGTTTAGGCGCACCCAGAAGGATCACCTCCCGAGAAGATTTTCTTTTGAAACATTTGGTTGTGTAAGACGGACAGTTTACTCCCTTTACTGCGGTTACATTTAACACTTAAGCATAGATGCCCTTGACGAACGTCATTTACTTTTATTTTGTTGAATTGTCTTTCATTTACACGTCTATAACTAGTATAAGCACCTTTCGTATTAAGAAAAATTGTTTCGCAAAAACCCTTTGGTTTGGTTTGGTCCGGAGTATACCTTATTTGGAGCTTTTAATTAGGAAGCAACTTGTCTCGCATGTCCTTTTGCATGGTATTAGGGACTAGCAAACAGTCACCTTTTCCTCCTCGCACCTAGAATGTATGTCAAATAATTCTTTTCTTCTCATATTCCGTGAATTGTTGTCCCTATTCACTGGAAAGCGTAGCCGTTACGCGGCAAAATCCGGAAATGTACTTCATTGTAGATTAACTGCAGCCGTCAAAAGAACACCGCGTATTAATTACTCGAAAAAAATTTCACTTAACTCTAATGCTTTTAATAATAATAATCTCCTACCACTAATCCTTTCAAAATATCGTTATCGAGGGCGGCATATTTTCATTACGTGCTTATCGTGTCGACGTATGTTTTTTTCGTGCTTATTCGTGTATATTCATCCCCTAACCGCCTCTATATCAAGCTCGAAACTCGCGCGACCCTCACACGGAAACGCGAAACATTTCTATATCATACCATATTTAGCAATAAAACAACAAGCGGACCTTTTCGTGTTGCCTAGCGTTTTCCTTTTTTTTTGGTTGTTATATGTGTGACGCACTGTCAAAACATGCTAGGCTCCACAAGCGAACTCGTTTCACCGTTCCTCTTGCCCCGATCAATCCTCGCTCCCTATCCAAAGGCCGTTCGAATCTTATCGCCAAATCTTAAATAACTCTAACGTCGTATAAACTTCGCTACCATCTGATATCGGACGAGAGGAGGGTAGCGAGCGGCAGTGAGTTATTAAGCGGGAGAAAAAAATATATAAACGAGGAGAAAAAGTATTTTTTAATAGCTCTGCGTTTCGGAGCGCGAAAAAAATCTTTTTTGATAAATCAATTTGCATGGGAGAACGCCGCGTTTTTCCAAGCGCGTGTTCGTCAATTTTTTTTCCACCGATTTCCGTGTCCGAAAATACTACGCAATACATCCCGCGTGTTATATACGGGCCGGCATAATTTGTCTCGAAAATTGACGCGTATAAATTTTGTTTTAATGAGGCGCTGCGTGGTCCAAATATAACGACGCTAAAATGGCGTGTTTATTGCTTTCGCTTTTTGCCCTTTTTTCAGTTTTAATTTCTCGTAATTAAGCATTGTAATAAAGATATCGCATGATGATTTGGGCGCGGGGCCAACTCACATGCGCTGAATTTTCATGGGAATTATAAAATATATTTTCTTTAAATGAGCGTTTTTGGATACGTCAAAATATCTTACGGCAATTTCCAAAATATTTTAATTTTCTTGAGGTATGCGGAAAATTTCATATGCAACTCTTATTAAATAATCGAAAAGTTTTTCGTTTAGTTTTTTTTTTTCGCTAAGGTCAAAATTTAAATAGAAAAGGAAAACAAAATCAGGCGTCGTGATTCTAATTATGCAATTTTCTCACAACAGAACGATTTGGTTCCAGTACGTTTACGATATTTAAACAATCTAGCTATCCATCCATCCATCCACAGCTTTTCGCTGCGCGGACCATATCCTGGCTGGTTGGGGAATTCTTTATCCTAATGCCAGAAGCTTCTTTCTTGGAAAGTCTGTAGCTAGTCGTCATGGTTTGACTTAATTTCAGGTTTCTGGATAACGAACAGTCCGGCAGGCACGATTTGGAAGGCTTTGACCTGGCCTTTTTCGTTGTATAGGATTAAATAACGAGCGGCCTGATTTCGTTCGGTCGATTCCGTTTCTGTCGTTGGTCGATAGTTGTCAATGCTCGGCGGCCTAAGCCCCGCAGAGGATGATGGTTGTCGCACTTAGGTTACCTAGCCTCTAACGGGCTGGTAGTTATCGCCTCGTTTTGCCTAGCCCCGAGCGAACAAAAAGGCAGGTTCCGCGAGATTGCTACTGACCGTTATCCATCAAAGGTTGAGAAGGGAACTTCCCTAATATGGAGACAGCATGCGTGAAGGACCACCGGCGACTAATCGGTAAAAACTCGATTTAAAAAATTTGTACCTACAAACATTGCCCCCCTTAGATTAGTTTTCGATAAACATTGAAAAAAACGTGAGGGACATATTACTCATAGAAACCATTTTTCTTTATCAATAAGATTTCTTATATCTGCCTTTTTGAGTGTATGAGCCAATGAGCCTTAGCTGTAGTAAACGTGTTCCAAAAGTGTTCAAATCGCTAGAAAAAGAAGACGATTGTATACTATAAAGTGCATGTTTATACAAGTCTTTACTACATTTGTCATGCATTTCTGACGTCCTCTCCTCTGCCTCCGCTCCGAACCACACCCCGATTGTCAGATAAACTCCCTATAGACACGGAGGGTGCTTGATATTCATACGCGAGCATTGATTTCTAAGGAGGAGGCGTCCTACATCTAGATTTATGTCAATCTTAGGGTCGACGGTTGCTACGGCACCGTTATAGGCGGTACACACAGTAAGTTTTGCCGGTTGCATGCGTAAAATAGGGGGCGGCGTATATCGGTCATAAGTTAGGAGTGGAATATTTATAAGCAGAAGACCATCGGGGATGGTTTTATATACGCTGGTGTAGATGGTAGTTTGCCGGGACGAGGTCGTATCGTAAAATAAGATGTGATGGTTCGTCTTTATATCGGCCGTTTATATTGGAATCTTATTTTATGGCATTTGGCGTGAATATTGATGAATGCGGCTTTAAAAGTGTAATCCCTCGCAATTTAAAGCTTTAACAGTTCGTAAATAATTCAAGAAGTACATAAGTATGTATGCGATACGGATACACAAATAAAAACTCTTAAGGTGACTAAGGGAAACTAAGGGTAAGGAATACTGTGAGTGATTATGGTTAAAGAAATGGGAGGGTGACGGAACAATGGTTCCAAAAAGACACCCAACGGTTAACGTTAAGTTTTGGGGATGTTTATAACGACAGAGCGATTCACAGACTCGGACTTCTGCAGAAGAAAGATGGTGATACGATATTGGACTGGCTCTTTAATGCTCCGCAGAAGAACTAAAATTTAACATCTTATAGGCTTACATTACTTTTTCAATTATGCAATTGAAGGATTGAGCAGATGAACAGGATAATTGAATTTTTTCTTTTTCATTTAGCGCTGATTTCATCTTTAGGAAGTACATAATTGCCAAATTTCGAATACTAATAAACGGATACAGGCAACAAGAGACAACACTTGCTACCTTTATTTAAAATGTAAGTTTTTTTTCCCGACACAGTTCAGCGACTTTAATTGGTGTATCTCTTTCAGAGCGTTGTTCCAAAAATTGTAAAAAATACAAAAAAAAAGCAGAAGCTGAGTAACGCAGCCATTCGTATATAGATCAAGATAATGCAAAAATGCATATACACGAGAATTGCATAAACAAGGAAATGAATTAAATCATCTCGAAACCAATAGGAAATTGCTATTAAATTAAACGAATAAGCAGTATGACTATATAAACAGTCCCTTTATCAATCACCATGCTCAACAAAATGTTCAACCTTGTGTATCTAACGATTGTAATTGTAAATGGCCTTAAATAGTTAGGATTAAACTTAGAAGTGATATGTTTAGTAGCATCTCATATTGCATAGCTCCGCGTCAGATCTTCTGTCCACAAAAAGTACTTCTGGTCTTTTTCGCAAATCATAATAACGCTGGTTATTCTGATTAGCTGCTTCAATTGTAGCTGGGATAGAAGTGTACATCATCTGAAAAGCTGCAATCCTTTTGAGAATCTTATCCTGATCAGTTGGGTTTAATAAGGTATTACGGTCGTCCTCATCTAAAACCATTTCTCTACCAAACATTTTAAAATCGTGTAACCCGTAGTATCATGCTTTGGTACATGTAGCTTGTAAATATTCTTCCCAAACACGATGATCATCCCAATAAAGATTTCATCGTTTGGCTCATCTTCTCTACGACTTAACTGCTACCGCTGGGCATCGCTAATATGTGAATTTTCATCTACTGACAAATACCTACTCTCCGCTTCGTAAGTTGGCTATTATTCCCGTATCTCTCCAAAAGTCTGCTCCCAATATTAACGTATGGGAAATACTAGGGATAACTAAGGTATTAATGATTTTTATCTTAGTACTAACAGAAGATAGTTATTCAATTAATTAAAAGAATTACTGTAGTTATATGCATCCATCAATATATAACTTTCAAACAAATGTTCAAAACAATTGGCCAACGTTCGCTGAAGGTGGGCTTTAGTATATAGTTCATGACAATGATCTCTGCATGGTTTATATACTCCGATTTTACCATTGTAAATTACGTCAATTTACAACGTAAAACAACAATCCTTGTTCGTTACTTAAAAGCGAGTTCTTTGCTGTAAGGCACTATTTCAGGTTAGATTTTAATATTCTTCTACATGATGTATATCTTGAGCGGGAAAATTTGTATCAATAATGTCGCGTCAAAGAGATGGTCTCTGATAAAATTTAAAACTGACGTGTGACTTTCAATAGCATTTTTTTTTGTTAGACAGGCCAATACCAATCTCCATTCGCAACACAGCCTTTCAACCACATCTTATCTGGTAATAATTCCAGACATAAAGATGGGAAGTGATTGAATGAAGGCCTGCTTGTCTTAGTGATAATAACCAGCGTTATTTTAGTATAAAGTACCTACGCTACAACAAGAAATTAAAGTGTTAAACGATGCAAATAACACTAGAATGATGCGGCGCATTTCGATTCGCTAAAACATGATTGATGCGTCCTAACATTCGATCGTCTTTGTCTGACCGCCAGTTCCTCGCGCGCCGTCTTTCTTCGTTCAGAAAAGCTTCCTCCGCTCGAAAACACCCGATATTATTAATGGTACCGTTGAGATGATAGTCATTATCTTGATTCCCTTCTCATTAGCGTATATAGTCGGCTGTTTTGCACCCATGTTCCTATACATAAGATACGCCGATATATATATCAACATCCGGAGCGAACTGAGTAGAAGGAAGAGAGAGATATGTGTACGGAGAAAGATGAGACGGGAAATTAACGCCTGACTGTCATTTTTTTTTCATTGCGGTCGCACGAAAATGATTTATTAATTGCTTTACAGGCTAATTATATATTTTTTTTTATAGATTAAATTGCTCCGTATAAGAGGTTATGCATTGTGTAGAGGTTTGTTGCTAAAACTGGTTATTAATTATCAGCTGATAGCTGATACTTTTGCTAAAATATGCTGATACTGATATATTGGATATTTTTTAAGGATGTTGGAAATTAATCTTAAGAATTACAGGATTACATCCAACCGCATTTAGCCATAATTGAACTAATATTGTTCTCACGGCTTTTTTTGAAATTACAACCTTTAATGTATGTACTTGGTGTCTAGATCGAGTGGGATTGTTTGGATAACCTTCTCATCGTTGTAGATAAAGATTTGGCTAATTATGCAATGTTTCGTAGTTTTATCAAATGCCGTTTGATGTTTGTGTTGAACCCACATATTTCAAAAACTAAAAACTGTATATTATATATCTTCGTTTTTTATAAGACCAAATAAATAAGTTAAATAAAAAACTCGTAGTATCAACTTTCTTAAATTAGATGGACACTGTATTGGATTTTCGAGTTACTGAATAGAATTCTTATAGTCTTTTCAATTCTAGCGTATGTATTACATATTTTAAAAACTACGAGCTATTTTCCTGTTATTCAAAGCTATATTTTGCGCATTTATCATTTATCATTTATCAAGTGTTATAAAAATTCCTGCCTTGCTGCTTACTTTCCGGAAGGAAGAACAACAACATCTCAAGTCTTGACAACATGCAGAGGTATGGAAGTTTGAGAAAGTCCGGTATGAGTAAGGAAAATAATTTATCAGCGGAAGGTGATAACAACGTGTCGCGGATAGAGCAGGCGTTCCAACATGAAAAATAGAAGTACTAGTTGGCGTATCCGAATCAAAAGTATCGCGAGTTCTAAAAAGATACATGTTTCCCCCGCAAGTCGCGTATTACGACAACAAGATTATAATCGCACAGCGCCATTTTTGTAAGTGGCTTATCCGTAAGAGCACTAGAACTAGTTTTTTGACGAATCGAGTATTATGATCAGATGAATTCTGTGGAGTGTTTAATCGATACAGTGAATGCTACTGATCGCAGAAGAAAACACATGTTGTAGCTCCACGTCGAAATCAAGTTCGATTCGAATCTAATGCATTCTGCGGCATAATGGGAAGTCATTTAATTGACGCTGTTGTGTTCGATGGAACTTTAAGGGTCTCCGCAGACAACGCGATTAATTAGTAATTATAGTTGACCAACCGTTTTGTGGCGCAACCAAAATGAAATTAAAGTTGCATATTGATCGCGTGCATCGCATTTTACAGCATGTCAAAAGGCTGGCTAACTTCTCCTCTCTTGGCAAAGATAAATACAAATTAGAGAAAGTGACTGAGCGCAGAGAAAAGGATGTTAACTACTTTTAGATAAATGTTTGTTATTATGTACAATATTATAATAGAATAGAAATATACGTTATACGCAATACAAAAGACACAAGAACTCTTTTCCTATATGTCTAGTTCTTCTGATTTACATCGCAAGTTTCAAATTCACTTCGCTTTAATAACAGCTTGAAAGTTTTTTAATATGGTCCTGAAGAAAGATTGAAGGGTATTATGTTTGATGCTGAAGAGGACGACATTGAGAGCGATGGTTGAGAATAGGTTGAAACTAGAAATCTAGTAGTTCGAAATCCCGTAGATTCGTATATACAATGTCATCAATTGCGTTTAAGGTTCTGCGCTTGGATAATCGTACGTCATTTTCATTGCGTCAAATCTGGGATTAGGCTTTAGAGTACTTTCAGTTCGAGTTTATAGGGGTGCCTCCTTGGCATTAAAGTAGTCAGCCATATGCTGATCTGCTTCAATTTATTTTTTTTTAATTATTATTTCGGCGTCATCTTTTTTATATTTCCTAGAGTATTTTGGTTTCTAAATTTGCAGATGCTGCAGTATACAGTGGAGATGATTGTGTCCGCGGGCGAAGGTGTAAGAATGAACGATGAAGTAGTCAGCAACGCCGATATATGTAGCTTCTAAAGAATTGATTTGTGTACCGTCGTCATCATCATCAAGTAAAAAGCTTTCCTCTTTTTCACTGCTGACCCATTTTCAGATGATTTGATTTTGTGAACAAAAGTAGATTGTCGCCAGTTTTCTTTGAAGGAACCAAGTAAGAGGTTCCCCAATGGAAGATAGTAATTCACCGTTTAGAACTGTTATCTATGGAATCTTTGAGCCAATAGAAGGTAAGCACGTTCGAATAGAAAAATAATGAAACAAAGCGTCCGTTTCCTTATTATTTTGTGGCTGATGATGAGTAACACGCTATTCAATGAGACTCTATACAAAAAAAAAAAAACAAAAAAACTCGAGAACGTAAAGAATATTTAATTACAAACTAAGCCGGGGAAGAAAAAAAATCGAGTGGGCATTCGAAATGGCAGCTGGAGAGTTTCAAAAAGATCTAGACGCGCCAACATCATGCCGAAATCTAGCAACAGTCACTAATATAGTTAAAGGCCGTTTGCGTCTTGCGCAACTATGTATGTAGTTGAATTGAAGGAATTGAATATACACGAACAACTATACAAATAGCAGAAACGCTTTAAAACAATGTATCAAACGAAACTAGTGGAACCTTTTTTCGTACCTTTTATTATTTCACATAGATGAAAATTTAGTTTTTAGTTTTTTTTTAATAAACTTCGACGGGTTCGACATTTCGAATTTTCTTAAACCGATTTTAAATCAACACATAACACCGCAAAATATCGCTCATTTTAGCAGATCTTCATCTATAACGATAACAAAGTTTACTTGCGCTGGGGCAGTCTGCACATCTCTATCAAGGTAAAAGAGTCGCAAAATGTTAAGCATGTTCAAGGATGACGTTTTGGACCAAATACAAATTTACGATTAGTTTAAACATTTCAAAAATGCCCGTGCATCAGTTAGCTCTCCTTTTTCGATGCCAACTGTTTACCATTTAGTATCTATCGGTTGTTAGCACATTTAATAGATACTATTGCTACTATGCTTTTCTCATTCAAATGTTGCAGGAAGGTTGCTGAAAAGGAATCTTAGGTGCGACTACAACAACAATAAAGTATTTCTAAGGCGGCGGAGAAATAATAATTATCTCACATTTGATATTTGAAAGCATTTTTTTTCATGCTCTGTATATACTGTATAACTTATCTTATTTTGTTTCGCATTCGTTTGATAGAAACCAGATTTCACAAACCATCCGGTCTACTTATCTCTGACTCCTAACTCGTAGAAAGTCGCTGCGCTTGCTGGAAGAGAGAAAGACGGAGAGATCAGTAGAGATACAACTGCAACTCTCTATGTAGAACACAACAACTATATTCCTCTCCATCAGCGAGCAAAAACTAATCACCCGCACCGAACTATAAATCTCTGCGCGCGATGTCTTCTACTTCTTGCCGCCAGGAAAGTTGATAACATTATCGAAGTAGTAAGAGCGTTCTAGTACGCTTCTCGTTAGGGAAAAAGTTGGCCGGTAGACAGCTCCGGTCGACCAGACTTATTTATTACCAACGGAAGGATATTCCGTTTAATTAAGACCGATGTAATTTTCTCAAATAAATATCGACTTTGCGGCGGTAAATAAATCAAACCTTGGTGAATCTGTTAACGACTTTTTATTTTACATTACGTACAAGGTGTATCTTTATGACGATGAATATAACCTTAACCTACAACTAGACACTTATATTCCCAATCTTCCCCCATTTCTAGTACCCTTGCCCTTTAAACTAACCAACCCCGACGTTGTCATCGCAGTAACCTATGATAATGTCTTCCTTTCAAATTTCCGGATTCGAAACGTTAATGGAGCTCTAAAACTGGCTGTGACGATAACACAAGTAAATATAGCCTGGTTCGCGACTAACTTCTAATGGGGCGATAAGAAAAAAGGCCATCAGAGTATCCATTTGGGGATGCAATAATTAACGCGTTAACTGTGTTCACCTGCCCTTTTCACTGCGGGTAGAGAAGTTGTTGATGAAGTCAAGGAGGTAGGCATGCTAATAAATGTACATCTATTGTAATGGATAAGAATGGAATTAAGTTAAAAATATATTCTATGAAGCAGTAGTGCGATCAACGATCAACAAAAGTGAGTTTCGCTTAATGACCATCATTATTAAGAGATGCTGCAGTTCATCCTCGTGCAAGTTCCTGCATTTTTTCTTTTATCTAAAACACAAGTCTGTTTGTTTCGGGCTTGTTTACGCGACGTTTGTAATGTTGGAACGTGCTTCCTATTTATAGGGCGTGAAACGTTATTGTTGTCGCAGTTACTCTCAAAAGACATACAGATATTTTTGTCATTGCAAATGTTTCGTGTTACGCATGAAGCACGTATTTCAAAAACAAGGATTCAATGATGGTATTTGATTTCTGAAGATTCATTTCGAATATGAAAATGTGTACAGTGTGTCGTAAAAAGTTTTATACAAAAGGAGAAAATTTACATTTCACTAAAAAAAATTCTCGATGAAAAGCTCTGCATGACTCGTAGATTCATAATCAAGTACAAAATTTTTGAAATATTGGCTGGAATATAGGGAAAATCAACACGATAATGTACATAAAATATTATTACATCCCAAGATCCCATTTAGATATGTAATAAGTAAATCTAAGGGTTCTGGAAGCGTTGAAAATAAATTTAGAAACATCGGGCATGGATTAGAAATAAAGAAATTGAAGCTGATGTGATCCAATCGGTCGTGGAAAATCCAAAATATTCACTTCGAAGAAGATCTCATTTATGGAATGTAGTAAAACTACAGTTGCAGAAATTTTAGAGGTCAATAAATTTAAACCATACAAACTCCAATTTACCCATCCTTTGAAAGAAGGAAATGTTGCACGAAGGATAGGATTTTGTGTATCCAACAGACTTATATCTCCATAACAGACTTATGGCACGACCCTTATTTTGTTAATCTCAATTTCCATGACCAAACCAAAGATCAATAGCCATTTAAAACTACTGTATGGTGTGGCATTTACAAAGACAGAATAGCTGGACCATCTTTTTTTTGAAATAACATAAATGGAGAAAGAGATCTACCTTTTTTAAATATTCAGTTGTCGTTCAGTTTAGTGATGAACTGCCATTAAATGGACGAGAAAAAATATGGTACCAACAAGATGGAGCACCATGTCACTGTAACAGAAATATTCTGGATTTTCGCCTCCACATTCTTAACGATAAAATGATTGAGAAGTATATGGAATCTTTTGACCTCCAAGGTCTCAAGACATTACCTTTCTAGACTTTTTATGGGGTTACTTGAAAGAAAAGGTATACTTTCAGAAGCAATTTCAAGTTGATGATTTTGGAAGAATATTGGAGAAACATGTGAAGGTATAATTCCAGATGTGTGAATAATCACCTGCTTAGAAAGGGACGAAGGATACGTTGAAGTTCCGTATCATTTATGACATTTTACATGTTCTCAATAACATCTATTTCTTGCGTATTATTCATTGTTGCTAAATTGATAAGGACTTTTTATTACGTTTTACTCTTATATTCGATAAATAATCTAATTAATAATATCTTGTAATTGTATTGTACTCTATGTTATTGTGTAAAGCTATCGGTATTAATCGCTTGATAGAAAAACGACGTAATTCTGTCTGATACAATTTTACACCAAAAATCATTTTTCGGAGTTATCCACTTTTTTCATTCGATTTGCATTACGGTTAACCGTTAGACAGAACGTTAACTTGCAGTTATAAACGTAAAATTCATCGATTCGGTGATAAATCCATTACAATATATTTTTCATGTTAATCCAATCGAACCAATGTAATACATCACGTGCCGAATCGTGAAACATACCACATACTACTCTACCCTTCCATGGAAACACACAGACCAATAACAACACTATCACCCATCCCCCAACCTCCAGTTACCCAGTTTTATGTCGCTATATACTCTGCATCGCGGTCGGTTCGCATGGCATCGCACAGGTTCAAAAATTACCGACCGAAGCCGACATCGAAAGGCAAAAGGGCAAAACGGCCGAACGTCGCTGTAATTAATCTGTTAATTACATTAATTACCGACGTGTCACGTCAGGACACGCGCATAATTAAATATTACATACATACGTATGTACACGTACAACACCAGCGGTATTATTTTAGGGCATTCTCTCTGTGATCACCATGATGATGGTGCGATCATTATCGTGGTCGTTTTAATTAGATGCGGTCGTCGTAGTGGACGTGTGATGCACTCTTTCTGGCTCCGCGGAACGTAATGGATGTGCTGTAAACAACGTGCGTGATGCGGGGATCGGAATTTGCCTCATACTCTATTGCTCGCCAAAAACAAAAAAAATGGAGCACGGTATGGAAAATAACGTAGCGCCAAAGCGCCGCACGGTATGCTAAAACAACGAACGGCTAATTGAAGCTGGCGCCATCGCGGTCACAACTATGCGAGGCAACTGCTTATGATCCATTTTAATAGCACGTGATACGTAATGCAAGAACTATTCAATAAAAGAAGACTACAACAACACAGCAAAGAAGCGAAGGCCATGTAAACGTATAATCTCAGCTTCTAATTGCTTGTGATTTATATCTAGTGCTTTTTCGAGAATGGCAAACACGGATTAATTAAAGAGGTAGATTTCTGTAAAAAAATGTCTTATATTTATAGTCATCTTAATAAATATATTTCTTAGTTATTGTCCATTTTGAGTGTATTTCTTTAGATCATATTTTTATGTTTTTATGCGTGTGTGTGTAACACGTACAGTGTGAGTAATTAAATGAGAATCGTCCAGTTTCCAGTACATAATATGTGGCTCTTCTTGAATTTGGAGATTTGTTATCACAACGACTCCTTGTTGATACTTGTGAGAGGTGTTATAATATGGGTACAAAATAATCCTTGGGTCCCCTTTCATTAGTTTTTTAAAGAGAATGCTAGTTTTGCATGCAGGTTACCGATCTCCAACATCGTACTTCGAATATTGTAGATAATACATTGCATACGTTCGAAGCTGGCCAATTCGGATTTAATTATTAACATACCGTAAATATATCCTGATTTAATAATAACAATAAATGATAATTTTGTAATAGTATAAGCATGTTAAGGTTGTCAAGTAAAGATAAATAAGCGTTGTTGGCGCCACTTATATTTTATGCAAGCGTTATGAAGTTATCAAAAGGCAAAAAATACAATGAAAAGATTACACTCAGATATACAGAAACACTGGCAGCAGTAGAATGTTGAAGGACCGACTTACCCATCCGAATACAGACCGTAGAGCTTGGCACACAGATCAAACAAATTTCATATGGCCCCGTTCAATCTTTAACAGATTAAAATTCGCCCACGGCCATTATCCTGTTAATATAGATGACAATTTTGCGTAGTTTTTAACGTTTCTAGGGTTTAAGGGAAATCAGTCGCAGCTTCTTCCAACATTCGCTGAGTGATTCAAAATAAGGTATATGTTGAAGTATTCGTTATTATGATATGGAAATGCTGGAGAGAATGTAAAAACTGTTGAAAATTTTGCCAATTCGAAATATTTTAGAAAGCTGTTTTGATCAATTTGTGGCATAGACTTGATTCTGCTAAATACGTTTGTCCATATATTTCACTGCTCTCCTTATCTTAACGTTTGAACAAATGCTTGTTGTTAGACTTGAATATGTATTTCCGAGCATCAAGTCCTTAATTTCTTTTCTAAGCATTAGATACCCTTCGTCGACAAAGACAAAAAGTGAGTAAACATTTTTAACATTCTCATTACAATACCGTCGTTCATTTTCCGTTTATCGATCTTTAGCAAGTTATCAATAATAAATGCCCGTCTTTCTACATCATTACAAGAATACACGGATCGATGGCGTACCAATTACAGTAGAGCACATACCCTAGTCTCTTTTGTGTCGTATGTACTATCATACAAAGGTACGGTCTTTAATTAGATTAGATTAAACTGAGTATTACGTTCAAATGTCACGTAATCTACCGGTTGTATGCTACGCAAACAATTTATTAACGATACATATTAGGTACAATACATTCTATATAAATTTATCGTACAGAAAACCTTGACCTGAATACATAACTAATAAGGTAAATAACCAGATGTATATCAAATTTTATCGACCTTTACGTAAATAATTGTTAAACTTGAAACAGGTTGCATGACAAGATGTATTCGTTTATATTGAGGCAAAATATTTTATATAATTCAGACGCAAATTTACTTTGAGATACATTCTCAGGTTTATTCATTTCTTTCAAGTAGTTTTATAAAAAATGTACTTACATGGCACCAACGTAGAGAGCATCCTTTTTAGTATCCAAGAAGACCGTCCTGTAGTAAAGAGGGCCGCATGAGAACTCGCGTACATGATCTGGAATAAACGGAAGAGATTGTCAATGTTTTGCATTCAAATAACGTTAATTATTAACGAATGAGTTTTTGACTGTTATGTGCATATTTTTGTACAATTTGGGTCAAGGTTAGTACTGCAAAATTAGTGCTTTAACCAAAGAACTCAACTTGAAATTTACCCATTTCATTCACTCGTCATATTTTCAAAGTAAGAAGACTCCAATTCGATCATTGAGCTTATTCCTCCCAAAGAATTAATCTGCTTCTTTCAAATTCAATGGTAACGTAACCTTGATTACTTTCAATTTATTAATTGATCGGAGCGTAAGTTCGTTTATTTTTTTAAATGTTATAAGCGAGAAAAAATGTATTAAATTTATTTTCCCATTCCTAAATTGAATGCCGTATCATGCAGCACGATATCCCGAAAAACTATTAATTTGCACCTGACTCAATTTCCCTCAAAATAAATTTCCTTCACCCTTTTCATTCCTATATATTGTATATATTAAATACGTCCAGCTAAGATTGATCCAGTCATCTATGCACACGCACACGAGTACCCCCTATTACCCTCGATCCCCAACAATTATTGTTTTTGAAAACTTGACAGCTTGACGTTTACAAAACTCGTTTGTACGATAATTTTCGCTTTGTCGGTAAAGTGGAAACCCGTCCGGGCTTAACCGCTATTAAGTTACGAGGGCAGAAAGTAGTAAAGCCGAAGGAGAGGGTTATTTCGCGAGATTATAATTAGCCTATCGCGCGGGGAACGTCGGAAAACGTTTCCCGGTATATTGTTATACAGAACGCCATTATACCGGTGAGGAACTCCATCGGCGGATTTTTATCGAAATCGAGCCGCGGTCGTAAGTCATGCAACTGGCCATTTCATCATCAAAAGGCACGCTAACAACCGGCAACCGGTAGCGGTCGCAATTTCGGATTTTTCCGGTTTGAAAATCGCATTATACTCCGAGGTCGTGATGTTTTAAACGACCCCGAAGCGGTAGTTCACGTTCGTGTAGTTATTCAACTTTGCTTTTTTTTTCAGTATTTTTTTTGTTCTGTGATTGTACACTACCGCTACCGACACAATGGAGAGCTTACCTATAGTTATTTATGGTAATGCACTGTTAACGTAGAATGCGTGCAAATTTCGGTATGCAATTGTTTTCGTTTTACTATAGAGTATCCCAGTATTGCACTAATTTAAAAAACTTCATTCCTATTTTTCGTTTAAAATCGTATTGGACATATTTACTGATATATGATAAATATATAAACTTATAAAATAATGTGATTCTCTAATGTTGTTTGTCCCTTCTATTCTAGCCACAAATTACCCTATCAGAGTCTTAGTATAGGCACTGTGATTAGCGCCGAGACTAGAGCGGTTCAGTCACGTGCATTCAGGTATGTTAGTGTATATACCACCAAGTTTTGATAGAAATTTGGTCAAGAATGGACGCTGCGTAATTTTTGTGTTAACAGAAATTTCAATGAAAATCAACGGGATACCTTACAAATAGTATATACAAAGTTTTAATTTTGTTTTAGCAAAGTTTATCTAAATTTCTTAAATAAATAATAATCCTTTAACATCTACAGGCGAAGCGGCATCGGAATTAAATTCGAGTATAGAGATACAACATTTATGTTAGCTACAGTCTGGTGACAATTTAAAACGACTATTGGTTAGTGGGAAAATTACAGGCCGACAATTATTTTCTAACCAGAATCATCTGGTTAGATGAATCATTGACATGGCACGAAGTTACTATAGGCGTGGTTTATTTATTGATGTTTCAGGATCAAGTTGAACTATTGAGTTTGGTGGTGGTGTAGATATACAAAGTATATGTTTATGACTAGAGAGGACAAAGGCGGATGAAATTATTACTTTTTTTGCAGCGGCTAGACAGATTCGTGTTTTGTCGACTCTCGGGGACAGCAATAGGCAACACGAATCCTTTCTTATGGGAGGAATAGATACGAGTCTATCTAGTCGCCGCAAAAAAGGAATAATTCCTGCTTTGTCGGCAAGGCAGTGAACAAGTAAAATGTCGCTTTTAAATATTAAAATATCTATGTTCCCGGTTTGTCACTAATGAAACTGATTGGTCTATAAAAAAGTGGGAATCACAGACAAAAAGATGAACGTTAACATGTCATTAATTAGTATTTGCCAAAAATTTGCCGCATATATGTCATCAATAAGCTGAATAGCTTTGACAAGACTTAACATAATTTGAGGGTGGATGCTACCAGTGTTGGGAATCAATATTTTTCGTTGATATCAAAAACTAACTAAAGCATGGCACAAACGGAAAAAAATTTAAATTTAATTTTTTTTCACCATATACTTTCTACAAAATCACATTTTCTTAGTGTAATTTCAAAACCTCCAACGGCAATCTCAGTTGTAGGCTAAGAAGCTTGTACATTAGCATTATTAATTATCCCTATTACTTATTATTATTATAGTACTACAATAACTTCGTTTGTCGCATTTGTATCACCAAAATACTTAATTCAGTGGAGATTTGAATATATCTTCCTAGGTATATCCATTCTACGTATTTATACACCTTTTGCTTATTAGAATTCTCTATTTAATCGAAAATTTCATCTAGGAAGGAGTGAATGTTATGGGCGCAAAGCCTTTTGGGCGGTTTGCGGCGGAAATTGATTTCTGTTTATCTAAAATAAGAACAGCGAAAGCGTATTAAGGAAACGAGTTTGCTGGAACGCGCGTCTCTCCAGTGCACCGACTCGAGGCGACGTTCAAGATCGACAAAGACTGTTTAGCAAACACAAACAGCGTTTTAGAGAAGGTAAAGTTCGACTGGTGCACATATACATATATACGTCGCGTCTCCAAAATTTTTCGATTATAATATTAAGGTAGATGGGGTACACAGTTAAGTGAGCTAGAAAGAGGTATCATAACCTACTACTCGATGTCCATACATATGTATGTATATTAGAGTTCGGTAAATACTTGGCCTTAACAAGAGAAAGAACACATTCTTATGTGTAAAATTTATTTTAGTCTTTTTTAATATAGTCTTCTTCAATACACTTAATCCAATGTTCTTTTATTTTTTGTGTTCCACATAAAGAATTCGATTTCTCCAACCCTGCAAAGTGGGCGTTTATTTCTATAATTACGTCATCGATTGAGCTAAATCTTCTTCCGCCGAGCGGGCTTTTTTATATTCAGAAATAGGAAATAATCGTTGCGAGCAAAATCTAAAGAATATGGTGAGCGAGAAGCAATCGTATACGAACTCGTGAAATTTTACGATGACGACGATACGAATGTGTACACGTGTATTGAAAGAACAGAACTCTTTTCTTTGCCAAATACCAAATATTTTTCTTTCTTAGCATTGCTGAAACGATCCAATAATACTCGTCATTAATCGTTATAACTTTTTCAATGCAATCAACGTGGATAATGCTCTCAAAACACTGAGGCCATGAACTTGTCGAATGACAAAGTGACTTTGGCCTTCTTTGATGTCAGACTCATCGATATCCCACTGTTTGTACTGCTTATTGGCTACTGGTTCCTTGAGATCGCCAAACATTCCCTTGCCACACGTGCGTGTTTATCATCTTGTGAAAGGCATTCATTTATTACATTCAAGTGAGTTGTTAAAATGTTAAGCACCTCGTCAATTGAGATGGCCATAGCCTTACCTATCTCACGCACATATAATTGCCCATTATTAGTCACCATATTTTTCAATCACACCTCGATTGGTAATCTGAAGTTCTTGCTGTTATGCTTGCACCAGGCGTTTAGATTCAGCTGTTTAATACACTTATAGTCGACAACAAAGGCGCAAAGTTCCCATAAATTTCAGTGAGTTCTATTTTTATCTCGTTGTTCCTTTTTTTCTTTAAATACAAATATCTAACCGCTACTCTATATTTGATTTTTTCAATTGTTATTGATTCATAAAAGTTCACGTGAAGTGGCTCATCAAATGATCATTCGTAAAAACCAAATGAAAAAAAAAAATCAGCTCTAGTGGGCCATCTCTTTCCAGAGCCAGGTAATTACTAAACTTCCCTCGTAATAATGAAATACTTTGTAGGTGATATAATATGCTCATCAATGTGCTAGTATCATTCCGCTCTAAGGTATTTTTTGGTGATACAATTGGTCTGAATCTAGTTACAAATTTTTTAAACTATTAGTTTTTGGCGTTGCAACAGTGACGTCGGAATCGTAGCGATCTGAAACATATTCATGAGTTTCTGAAGTAAAATATCCAAGAAGTACGTTTAAAGGGGAGCTCAAAAATAGTAATTTTCGTGTCTATACAAAACGATGAAATCAGAATTAGGCCTTGTTTGAGCGGGTGTGCAAACCTGTTTCGTTACTAAACAGAAATCAACACATTTGATTGCGAAGAAATTTTGGACAGCTTTATCTTTTAAAGAACTTGATATTTTTCATTTATCTTCGCCGTGTCTTATACGAGAGAAGAGCTTTTCTACATGTAAGTTAGAATAGATAACAATAAATGCATGAATGAATGAAATTAACTTGACACTACGACGTTTTAACACTAGGTTTATACGTTTCGTATCGGAGCTTAGCTTATTCAAATCACTACATTTGGAAATAAAGGGTGAAGTTAATGATTGGATGTATTGCTTTCGGGGCCACTTATTTATTAATGACCTACCCGAGCATATTCATTATGGTAAGGTCTTTATGTTTGCTGATGACCGTATCCGATAGAAACATTAATTCCCTTAATTTAAAGATAAACATCGTAATGGGAAGCTTCTCCCAAAAATAAGTTAGTTATAACCATGAAAAACAGTTACAAATGAAATTTAAAAAACAATCTCTCAATAATATTGGCTTTAGTAATCAAATCATTTACATTTCTAAATAGTACAACCTATTGGGTACTTTCCTTGATTGCAATCTTACCTGGAATGACTAAATTGATTAGTGCACATAAGCTTCAGCAAACGCATTCCTTAATAAACACTCTTAAAGATATGTTGTCAACTAAGGCATTATTGAATTTATATTATGCAAATGTATATAGTGCGATTTCATATAGTATTATTGTCTGAGATCAAGCAAGCAATACATGATGCTTTCTCATTGCAAGAAGAATTAATACGAATAATATTTCGCCTAAGTTACCGAGAGTCTTGTAGAAAAAAATGTAGAATCTGTATTTCATTAACTTTATTTTCCTTGTGCTTATACAAACTCTTAATATACATTATTTAAAACAAAAGCAACTTTCTAACTCTCACAAACACTCGTAATTAGTAAAAAGTAGGAACACAAACAACATCGTTCAAAATAAACTCAATCACACTTACTATACAAAATCATCAATTATTGCATGTTTCAGAATTCTCAATGGACTTCCATCCGGGCCTCGATTGATATGTCGACTTTTAAACGTAATTTAAAATAATATTTGATCGAACGATGTTACAACCGGTCGGAATATGAAATGTTTGATGGGCGAGTTTGCAAACAGTGGCAGATACATATATACGGAAGTCCGGTCTGGTTTTCCTTGTTTTTTTCTTAAAAACCAGCTTATTGCAGATTTTTATTCATATGCACTGTTTGATTTACCTCATCTATGTTAATAAAAACTATTCTTTTCAATTTTAACCAAAGCGATTCCTCACTCCCTGTGCAATTCTATCTCTGAAAATTGCATGGTTTCAGCGCCAATACTTTATTCACTTCGGCGTAACAGATTTTATAGCGAATAAAAGCGGATTATACAGCAATATCCATCGGTTACACGCGTTTACCCGACAGGCGACGCCGCACAAAAACGAAACTACGTCGTATGCGGCCATCATGTCCAGAAAACATGCGGTAAACCGTCGGTAATTATTGGTAAATCTGCGGTCCACGTGCGCGTCGCCTCTCTCCGTGTGGGAACTTAAATCTACATGCACGCATCGTTACAACACCCCTAGAAATACGCGCTTCTATCCCTCTGAACCCTTGAACGCCATCGGACTGGACTCTCATTATTGGGCAGGGTGGTAAGGTCTGCTGTATCGAACGTAAGGGTATAATCCTTTTGGAAAACTGGTAATCTGGACCATGGAACGAAGCAGTTTTACGATGCGGATGGACGTGGTGGGCCAGCTGTAATTATTCGCCGCGTCCGGTTGGCCGGGATGTTTGGAGAATTGGACCCCATATTGTGTATTCGTACTTATATATATAAATTTGAGTGGTGGGAAAGGACTGTTGTGGTAGTTTTCAGGAAACGCTTGAGTTTGTCGCGGGATGTGTGGATAGAATATTAATCAAGAGCTCTAGAGCGAAGTATTTATGTTCTTTAGCATATGATTGAACCATTTTATATAATACACGATTTTTTTAATTACAGTTGCAATTACATTTAACAGTTAAATCCAAGATTGAAATCTCAAATTACGTTCAGCATTTATTGACAATAATGGTAGCAAGGTCTATGACGTAATATGACAACCAATGCTAAAATTTCAGCACATTATGCGTTGCGCAAGTTTAATTAAGCAATCTGGAGCAGTCGTTTCGGGAAAGCATTAATCTTCATTTTCAACCGGACGAACGAATTATGTGAGAAAACACTTTAGTTCTCTTAACATGCCCGTTCTATCCTCATTCTTCAGAAAAAATACTATTTACAAGTACCTCTTTTCATCGCTTACGCACCTTAAAACCATGATATGCCAAAAATACGGAAAGATAGCCAAAAAACTTTCTTGGCAATCTTTTTGGAAAGAAAAACCGGACATGAAGGAAAGATTGGGAATTTATAAGATTTCATGTAGTAATTGCGATAAAGCTTATATTGGTCAAACAGAAAGAACAATAGGCATCAGATTCAATGAGCACATTAGGTGTTATAGGTACGGTAGTACAGCACCGTCAAGTATGGCAGAACACCTACAAAATTAGAACACCCGAAATTGATGAAGAACGTAACTTCTGTGCGGAAATTGAGCACTTACGGAACCGTTTACATAAAAAGGAACACAAATTTGATGATTAGAAAGAATGGACTGTTGTCGTGCTCGATTCTGTTTGATTTTTTACGGTAGTTTTCGTTTATCTTTACGTACTTTTCGCATATTTTAGGATGCGTAGGAGACTTGTAAATAATATTTTTTCTCAAGGATAATGATCCAACAGGCATGTAAGAGTTAGAGTCTTTTCTCAGCTGTTCCGGATTCAATTAATAAACTTGCCGAGTGTACCGATAGTATAGTGTTGTTTAATTTATTGACAAGTATTGTACAGTAATGACAACTTAAATTACATTTACGATTGAATTAAAGAGATTAGATCAATTATTTTCGACAACCACTGTATACCTTTCGCAATAAATATAGATGAAAGCGATATATCTAACCTAATTACGTAACTACATAAAACTGTATCGATTGCTCGATTGTATGTCGTTAGCAAACGGAAATAATATTACATTACCAAGAAAATACGTTAACGACAACGTTCAAAAACTCCGACATCGAATATTGCTCCTTCGTAGAAATATAAACCCTAAGAATTTATGATTTCTAATTATACGCTAAAGTCGAGAACCACGTCTAGGAGTTATTACACAATAACAGTAGCCGGGTTGTTTGAAATTATATCTTCTAACCGCATATAAACTGCTTCCCTTTTGAACCAGGAATATAACGAACCCGTTGGTAACACGAGATTATAAAAAGAATTCTTAATGATTACGTTGTATATACACATACACATATACCTATATAAGTTTATAAGTGGCGGCCTGCGTAGGAAGAAAGAAATTGGATATTGGATATGAAGTACATCGGCATGTATTAGAAAAACTCTGTATGGTCAGTTATTATGGGGTAAATCGAGTAGTGCTTCAGCGTAATAAGAAATGGAAAATTAAGGAAATTATACACAAAAAAATGTCAATAATCTTCTTAAATGAAGTACCGGAGGGCATTAAAGCTATCTTATATTCATAGACTAACGTGTTGAAGATTCCTTGATGAGAAACAAGATAAATTCGTTAATACGCGAGTACAATTAAGCTTTAAAAAGAACGCGGGATGACAATGCACAGATACAACTTTTTCTGTTTTTTTTTTTTTTTTTTTTTTAGAATATCTAAAGTAATCATCAATATGATCAATATGCTACAAATGGAATAAAATTCCTAATTTCTTTAAGAAGGTGATTTGAGAAAAATGTTTAGACAGGTCAACTTTTTATTTTAATTTCGCATCATTTCGGCATAAAATTGGTCAACATCAATACAATGAGGTTTGCTTTATGCGTACACTAATACCGCATCAAGGGGGTATGAAGTGTTCCTCGCGCAGGCTTTTTATTGTCATATGCGCGATCGATATAATCGTTCGACGGATTCTAACAACAATAATATTTTTGAAAGGAGTGTTTATTATCAGATGTCAAATGGACATCAATTTAAAGGTTTATAAGTATAAGTGTCGGAATTGTTTGAATTTATGGAATTCATTTGAAAGTGCAAGTAATAAGTTGTAATGAACCATTGGTTGTCAGAGGTTCAAAGTACTTTTATTAAAAGCAAGAAATAATTTATAATAACAACAATAGTAACACGCTATTTTGTTAGATAACTTTATCATAAATTATTTTGCGAATATTTAGTTGTATACATATATAAGCAAACTTTTGAAAAACCGTGTACACTCCTTCACGAAGCAAATATACACAATCATTCAGAAGGAGTCTATTTCTCAGCACGTTCAGCTAAAATTTTACTTCACGTTTCAAATAAAACCCTTTTATGAACTCTAAATCTTTCCCATTACCCATTATAACGTACTAAAGTATCCAGCTTACGATTTGTTTAATCTCAATTAAAATAAACACCCGAAAATGCCCTAAAATCACCCTCTTTTCTCTCTCTTTCGTAATTTTCGCCGCTAGCCTTGTGTTTCGAGCTTCCGACACCGTAATTAATCATCGTCATTCTAATGATATTATAATCGCGCCAGCCATGGACGCAGTTTACGGCATACGTTGTCCGAGCTTTACGTAATAAATTGTAAAGCCGGTAATGTTGTGTTATTTTTATCGGAGAACGACAACAAGCCTATTAAAGGGCCCGGCATTAAATTAAAATACCGCGTTTATGCCAAGCTGGGAGATATGGCGATGGAGGAAGCGAAAGGAGGGGTCCATATCTGTACGTATAGTTTGGTTTAGTGGACGCGTGATTAATTAAAAGTCGAAAGTTTGTGTATACATTCATATGGTTGAGTAGGCGTGGATCGACAAAAAAACGTTGCAGGCGATGTTCCCATGACCAAATCCAGTGGCGTAGACCTTAGATTTGAACGCCGTAAATCCGTCGCAAGGAAGCAAGAACAGACATCGTTAGGACGTTAAATAAAGAAAAGACAGTGGATATTCTTGTGTATTCTATAAAACTTAGTTTAGTTGAAAGTATTTTTTAACCTAATGATAAAAATTATCATTGCATTCCTCCGCCGCTGTTCCTTTGAAAACCATCGTCTACGCTACAATAGTCCCTTCTCTCCCGAAGAGTTTCAGCTATACGGGATATAAACTATAAAATCTCTTAAGTAATCTCGTCTAATATATTAAGGAGGTCCATAATTTTATTTTATGGTAGCAGAGAAATAGATTGGATCCATTCAAGTGATCCCCGCAAAGTTAAGTGCGGCGTTGGCGTGGTGTGGTGCCCAAATAGCAAGGCTCCATGCGGCCGGGAATCGAGGACATCGTCGCCGTATGCCGTGATTCTTCTTTTTTCTTCCTCTTCCTTCCGAGAACAGTGCTGGAACGCGCCGAAAAAAACAATAGAATAATAATACGGAGAGAATAAGTTAAGCGTTCGAACCATTGGCTTTTATTTCTATTCATGAATTGAATCTTTCCAGTTTCGGGGGCGGAGGGTTCCGGGGCATGAAGGGAAAGGAGACAAAGACGGAGGCGAATTAAAGGCGACTTTTATTTCAGATACAACGCGGTCGTTTCCTTAGAACCGGGTTTTAGGGAGACTTGTGCCGCGATTTATCTCGACGTGCTTCGATTTAAGGGGGAATTTTTGTTTTTCGGATTAATTGATTCGGATTCAGTAGGATTTTTGAATTCAAAGAAGAATTACCATAATAAGCCCTAACGATTGTAAGAATTGTGGAAAAATACTTTGCAAAACGTGAATTCGTGTTGCTTACATCGGTTAACAGTGCTTTTGTGCATAAGTAATAAACTTAGTAAAATAAGATATTTCCAGCTATGGAGATTTATTGGAAGAAATAGATTATTCCTCTACACTAGAATGACCATTAGTGCATATTAAAAGTGAAAAGAACGGGTATCGAGCCGTTAATAAATTCTTTTATTTGAATAACAATGTATCTACGCAAAACTAGGTCGAGATGAACGTTTGTTACATTGAAATCCTGGGTAGCTGCATTTAAACGTGGCCGTACTAACTTGCTTGACGGTGAATATTCGGGAGGTAACCATTAGCAAAGGTGAGAGAGATAATAAAGACTGCGACCACCTCAAAAGAATGCATTAGACGTTTAATGATTGAAGATTTGGGTTCGACAAGCTAATTGTGCTGCCATTGCTCCCCAAAGACTGAAAACACATCCGAATAAAGGTTTAGACAGGTAGAATAGTTTAAGCAAGACAAGTCGGAGTTCTGGTGTTCACTAATAACTGCTGATGAAACTTGATATACCACTCCTGAATTTAGGGGACAGGAAGAAACAGCGGACTGAGAAGGGCGAATCAGCTCCGAAAAGGGCGAATCAGCTCCGAAAAGGGCGAATATTGTTTTATCGGCAAGCAAAGTGATGATAACTGTTTTCTAAGAGGATAATCATTGAGTTGCGTTAGCTGACTACATTGAAAAAGGGAACACAATAACGGGCACATACCACGCATTATTACTTGCAAGCTATAAGCAGAAAGTAGAGAAAATCCACTCTATTCACTGGACCCTTTTCCGTTCTTTGGCTTCAAAGTTTCCTTCGGAGTAGAGAGATTTCCTGCAGAACAGGATGCCAACTATTATTTGAATCAATTAGAAAGATAGGAGCATCGATTGAAAAAGACATACAAGGAAACTATGTTGATAAGTAAAATTAAATTTGATGAAAATTATCTCTGTTAAGTTGGAAACTTTTCAGACTATCCTCGTAAATGTTCATAAATGCTCTTTTGAAAGTAGTAGTCGATTCGTCGGTTTATAAAAGTTAAGGTGACTTACCGACCGCTTTTATTAAATAAATAAATACTTCAACATCTCCTAAATCCTCTCCGGTTTCCCAAAAATCGATTCGTGCGCCTTCACACTGCTTCAGCGTCGTTTTATATTATTCAAGCGGAATCATACTTGAAGTTTCTGCAAGATCGCGTTCTTCGAGCAGTGAATAAACCGGTTTCTGCCGGGTACGTCCTCGTGAATCAAAAATCACCTGCGCGAAACGTTACATTTTTCCAGCGTTTCGCATAGGTAACAGCTGTCTGTTTCTATTCTAACGGTGACTTAATCGTATCTATATGTGAGGTATACGTGTGTAAAGTACGTCTAGAGTTCCTGCACAAAACTCTGTAATATCACACAATCCCCCGGACGGATAAACGCAGGCTTGCGACAGTTTTACGTCGGAAAAGACGTTTTCGCATGAACGGTCCCAGAAATCGCGCGTTTTCCAGGTGTCTGCGAGCGTTGGTGCTGCAGAATTTGGTGAGATGTGGAATGATATTATGGGAGAAGAGGAACCTATCGGATTATGTGATTAGAACCTGCTTTTTCAATAGTTAATTCGTCCAGAATGCAAAAGCACTCCAAAATTTTTTAAAGAACGAAAAGCATAAATTTCCACCCATCAACTTTAATTCTTCAACGATTTTTCCGTTATCTCGTATTTTCGCGAAAGCCAGCTCTTTTTTCTCGTGCAAAACGTTGCAATGAGTTGATTCAAGCGCTCGCGTCCTACGACAACAGTCACAATTGGAATTTCTGAAGAGTAACCGACCTATTTGCATGATTAGCATCGTACAGCGCGCGTCGGGGCGCTCTCAGACGTCGCTCTAGAGTGAATAATGGGCTCGCAAATTAAGAATCATCCTCCCACGACCGTCAACGTCGTGACGGCGTCGGCTAAGTGGAAAGTTGACGAGCCGACAACCAGACAGCGCTAGAAACGTTGCCGTTATTACCGACTGGCCGCTCCGGTGCTAACAGTGACAGGTGACGAATATTTAGACCCTTTTAAAATGGTGTCATTTAGCGGACTCTTGGCATTATCGCAAAACGTCAAATAATTTTAAATTTTGTTTATTTGTTGGAGGAAGATAAATTTGGGTACGCTTCGTATTAAGGCATCCCGTACACTTGACATCTAAATCGTTTTGATCTTTTCAGTTTAAACTTCTAGGGAGTTATTTGTTAATCGTCAATTTCATATCGTGTTGATAAGGTTCAATATATTTGTTGCAATGAGCAATGGAGAGCTTTCCTTCATATATAAATTAATAAGTGACCATTAAAGAATTGTATGTTGTGTCATTAGGATCCTACTACTCGAGATAAAAACGTAGGCTTCCACGGCCGAAGTCTGTTGAAACTAAACGTTTTTCGGGTTCGAACCGTGTCATGTTAAAAATAAAATTAAAAAAACACAAATTAAAAAAAAAATATATTTTTTTATTTTTTTATTTTTTAAATTTTTTGTTTATTTTTTAAATTTTTTTTAATTTTATTTTTAACGACATGACACGGTTCGAACCCGAAAAACGTTTAGTTTCAACTACTCAAGTTTTATATTTTTAGTAAACTCCCTAAATGGGCGACACGAATTGCGCAACATGTTTGAATAAAAGCGTTCAAATTATTAGAAATAGTGTGAGGCGTGGCAATACACGAACTACCGGTTTCGCTAAACAATGGGGGTTCCCGTATCAAGCTATATAAAAATGTGGTATTTAGCGTTGGGAGGGGTGCTAGCATAATCTCACACATGCAGAAAGCATTGCAGATTGTGCAAGAAGGAGAACCTCATAATTAAGCGAAAGAAGAAAGGTGGACGAGCACCGATTGTTTGTAATGAAGCAATGCAGACCACTCCAGAGACCAAGTTCTTAACCTTGATCTCTAAACTGACTAGGAATTCACACCTTCAATAAATGACCAACAAATGCAAGGCTGTGTTAATGTTCCCCCCTGTGGGAACATGGAAACATGGGGGGGCACATGGGAACTGAAACCACATATGGTGCATTAACTTTAGGCAGCAGTAGTAAGATCCACCACAACATACAGTTGCATGGCTTGGCGAGACAAGATCACACAGAAGCATGCGAGAAAGCATTAAAATCTTTGCTATGCCATGCAAAATTACTCCTGTTTTGAGATCAATGTCGAGGAAGAGGCTAGATTGGTAATACACAGACTGAAACATTGTGGTAACTGGAAAACCTACAGCAATTCGGAGCACACCAGAATAGAAACAGTAATAACTAAAGAGGACAAAAGCGAATGAAATCATACATTTTTTGCAGCGACTACTCAGTCTCGTGTCTATTCGTCTCATAAGAAAGGGTTCGTGTTGCCTACCGGTTTCCCCGAGAGTCGACAAAACACGAGTCTGTCTAGTCGCTGCAAAACAGGTATGATTTCATTCGCTTTTATCCTCTCTATTAATAACAAGTTTCATCTTTGGTTTACTTCATAAGTTTTCATGAAGGGAACTGTAACGAAGCCGAGGGTGGTTGGTTTCTGGTAGCAACCAACGGACGTTAAAGGCTATTGAAAGGCCCGAAGAAAATATTTATCTTCTTTATTTATTAAGTTTATTTTAAATAAAAAACAGGACGTAGGTTCTTGCTCTAGGGCTTTTCTTAGGGAAGGTAATATTTAAATAAAAAAAAGAAAAACAGGGAATTAACTTAAATTAATTTAATTACAGTAATAATATAATAAAGAAACGGGATCTTTTACAATGTAATCTTCAGATTGGCAGTTAAAATATCCGAAAGAAAGACAACTAAGGAAATTTTACTTTCATGGAATCTTAATTATTAGCTCCGTACGACCGCTATCTCGACTTCTCGCATCCGCCATTTTTCAATCACAGAAGACCCTTGAAGAACGTAGATTTTTGTCCGAAGACCTGTAACACTTATTCCGAAGAGCTATCCTGCGATAATTGACTTGTCCCGAAAAACTGACGATCTTGATTTGTTTCGAAGAATTTACATTCTGGTCATTACTATCTGTATGTCTCCTTAACTATCTTCTCTGAGTAAACCCTCACTCGAATGAATCTGGGTGCATCCTTCGGTTAATTGCCATGGGTTCTTCTTTAACGTAACAAACTTTATTGATGTAATCGACAATTTTGAACGCCGATTAATAAACAGCGAATCCTTTTATTTCCTCTTGTCGCTTTTTCCTTCTAAGAAGGTTTCGTCCACTTTCTATATTTCGGAAAGTTGTAAACATTATATTTACAGTAATTGATGGTGTTTTTTTCCGTGCGCCTTCACGTTTCACTTTTCGGGTCTTCAGATCCGTTGTTTTCGCCCATAAAATTGTTTCTTTTTATTGAAAACTTTCACGACTTTAAAAACACGTTGGGTGGCCTTTTATTGACCAGTTTCTCAACAAGGGCCTTTACTACATCGGTGTGATCTATCCTTTCACAGGCATAATTACTCCATTGTGAGGTTTGGGTGGTACAAAAAGCGGCGGGCATGAATTTAGAACAATAATGGAAGAATTTTGTTTCCTTTAACCAATTACCAAACAGAGAAGGCGGACCTAACCGACTTATATTATTTACTTACTTTATTAAAAATTAAAAATTAGGATTAAGGCTTCATGAAATTTTGAACATACTATAGAACTTGTTTGAGTACGACTGAAACCAAAGTCGGATTAATGTAAGTAGCTCATTGGGTCGCAGTGATAAGCACACAAAAAAACATGTTCTTGCTCATGTTTAGAATGAAGCGATCCACTTTGCAGTTGGCAATTAACCAATCACCTAGATGCCTAGAAAGAAATGTACGGAATGCTCAAAATTGTTTCAATCTAACAGTCTGTTCGCATACCATGTTTACTTAAACTTTAACGTTCTTGCACTTAATAATTTTCATAATATTATAAATAATTAAGACAAGTGCTCTACTTCTCACCTTAATGGAAAGCCTCAGCAATAATTTTGTTATTTGACATAAAGAAAATGTATTTCTGTTTTCCAATTGGTGGCTTCTGTTGGCTGGCGTTACATTTCAATAAAACGAAATGCTCAAATATATACGGTATGCTTTTCAGCATAATTTAGGTAATTTAGCCAAAAAGAAGAAAAATATAAATATTGAAATAATTATCTTTTGATCTGATGATAAAAGAAAGAATTATACAATTATTATTTGCCTTTCGGCGCCCAAAGCGAATATAAATAACAGTTCCCGTTTAACCCCGAAATAAAATTAACCCATTTAAATTAATCAAGCTAAACGCTTATTGGCAATTGGTACTGAAAATAATTACGTATAGCACCTAAACGAGGATATTTAGGGTATTTACAGTAGATACCCAACGATAATTGTTTCTCTCTGCCTTATTTCCTATTCGAGTTGGGTTCGTGACTTTCATTTAGAAAAATATATTCAAGTATATACTTTGGTAGTCGATTACTCGTTAATACAGTTTATCTTTCTTTAATTGGAATCTAATTTCGACGGTATATAACGTGGAGCTTCAAGGAAAACCTAGATTGGGGAACTGGAGGGTCTCGCTTATATCCTATTAGTTAGTATTTACAGGTATCAGGGTGCTTGAAAATCGATAAGCTTGAGGCTAAACGATCTTCAAGATGGTAGATTAAAGGTGTTACCGTAATAAATTTCATTCACTTAATCGTGTAGTAAAGAAACTTTTGTTGAGATGTAATCGTTGGTTTCAACTTGTAAAATACTTCTATTCAATTGCCTAAGATGAAAATATATTCCTTGATCTAATCTCTTTATAAAACAAGCAGTATTGTCGAACACCAAACAGAAGAGCGCGAGCACATATTCTTTAAACGTACAGAATAGTGTAAACCAATAAACGGGATCGTGAAGAGAAAATAGCCCTGACAAATCTGGTTCGTAGCGGTCGTTTTTCACATTTAACGTCAAAATCGTCCACCTCCTAGTTTTCCCTTCCCCCACTCCATCTGCGAGGAAGTTCCGGAGTGTCCCATCTTATATCCCGGACTCGTCTCGTCCCGAACAACGCTGTAAATTGAATTTCGAACTTGAACCTTTGCTCGGGATGCTTTTGATTTCGTTAGCGAAAACGTCGAGCTTGTAAATCCTCCATCCCTCTCGTGTCTCCCTCGTATGTTGTATCCTTGATCTATCGGTAGAGAAAACGAAGTAATTTGTTTATTAGGATAAACATTTGAGGATTTGCAAACGTTGAAGATGGTATGACCTAATAAACAATAATATACGATAGTAGTTTGACAAAAAATACCAAGTTCGTCTCAATAAAATTAATTTTAAAGGAAACGATTGTATCGATTGCTATTTCTATAAATGCAAGAGAGTAAAAACTGGTCACTTCCACAGTTATAACAAATAATTTTTGTTAAACTTTGTCATAATGCGAGTATCACGACATTTCATTAAAGAAAATGGAAACTTGTATTAAATGCGGCGGAAACAAAATGCAAAGCGTATTGTCTCGAAAGATGACTACTAGATGGAAATGCTGTATATCCAAACTTTGGATCAGAATTAAACTACTATCGTCTAAATTGTAGATCGGAATTTTTACACACCTTTCCAATGGGAGAATCGTATCTTCACAATCCTTATTTCCTTCAAAAACCCAATCTCCTGAATAAAACAAGCCGATCGGACCAGGAATAATAGTCTATAACTTCTCTTTCTTTACCGATGGTAGAGGACATCAGCTACCTCTTTCTTCTACCTCTAAGGTTCTAAGAGAGAAGAGAGGGAAACGGGCAATCCGTGTGGACGATCCGGCGAAGGGACATTCAATTCCTTTTCACGCGTTTCGAAGACGTAAATATACGGTAGGTTGTTGTTGCTGTCCATCCACCGTTTCGGTTAGTTATATACCTGCTTGCTTTTCCTTCTTTACGCGCGTCCAGTGTTTGTAAATCCCTTTCCCGTTGAATGGCTTTGTCGTCGATCCTTTCGGCGTTAGACCCTTAGAACGAGGTGTATTTTTCGTTTTGCTAGCGAGTCATCGTCTCTTCATGTATTTATTCAAGCGCTCATTCTGGAGTTACTATTTCTATATCGGAAGCAATTTAGTAAAACAAATGGTATCGCGAAGATTTACGTGAAAGAGCGAATATTTTAGTGGGACTTGAGACCAATGAAGAACATAGTAGCGTTATTTTAATCACTAGATCATATTAGACCAATTCTTACCGAAGCGCACGACTTAAATCCAACGGAATAGCTCCACTATCTTACAATGTGAGATTCTCCGCTCCGTAAATCTCGAATAATCCTTTTAAAAATTGAAACAAGGCGCACCGGGGTCGTAGTAGAGGCAAAAGAGAAACGTCAGCATATTTTACGACAGAATGATTTCCTGGGAACGTTTTAGCACACAAAAGCAGGGCGGCGGAGAGAAGAGAAGAACAAGAAAGCAACCGTCGCCTGGAATAGACAATACCTGAAAATAAACCTTCCTTGCCCTTTTCTTTTCAGCCCTTTTTTGGAGCTAGATATCAACGATACCGTGAAGGAAATCACGTATAACCATCGTAAATTTATAATGTTCCGTTCCCTTAGTTTTCTATTCAACGTTGCTGGATGTAGGGGAGAGATCGTATTTCGTTGACTTTTTCCATCGTTTTTCTTTTTTTCTATTTTATTTATTTTATTTTACCCTTTCCCGCTTGGTTTTTGTTGGCTTCAATAGAAAGGTAATATTTCGATCAGCCTTATACGTTTAGGCGAATCACACATTCCAGAATCCGCACACAAAGCCATATCGCAACGAATTAGTAGTTGACAGTTTATCTAGAGGGCGCCGGATGAACTGCGGGCATTACCAACAATCTTCGGCTGTCATAATAGTAAAGATTTATGAAGTCAATTCTTCTCCAGCACCCTCGTAGCACTCGAGACGCTCCACAGACTTCATTTACCGCGGTGATTCTAATTTATCTGCTACTGAGTAATAAAATATTTATACACACACCGGGAGACGTGTGCGACTGGCAAACTATGATAGATGGCGCTGGGAGTAATGCGGCGTGTAGTCCCTTGCGTCAGGGTTGGATGGTGCGGTGGCAAATACGTGGCTAAGATTCTCCGTTTCGGGATTGCGATGTCGGTGCGTTCGTGTTTGGGGGTGGAGAGGGATGATTAGATCCGGCAGGTTCATTTGGCAAGTAACGTGATTTAAGCGGTTTTTCGTTCCGTTCCTTAGAATTGTCTTTGCAAAAAATTCAAGTGAATGCTTTGAAAAAACATGGAATTTTTTGTTGAACTCCTGCATTTTGAGAGGATACTTTTGGAAAACGAGGAGCCGAAAGATTAAAAATCGGCTTAATCAGTAGAAAATGAAAGTTTTGCAATATTATGACTTTCTTTAAGCGTTGTATTTGTATCTAGATGAAAATAAATACAATTACTACTAATATGTACATTTCATTTAGATGGTATCCTTCCTGTAAGCGATGACTCACTATCTGCTGAGTACAAAAGACATTTTTCCCTGCGGGGACAGTATTTTTATTCTCAGGATGCCCCCTCTTTTCTGAGGGTAATTCGGTTTTAATTGCTACCAGCGCTATTTTAACCAAATACATGTTCCGATTTTAAAGCTTTTTGTTCGATCACTTCGGCTTGTGCCTATATTTTCTTTTCGGTCGAGTCTTCGAGTTGGTTAGAGATCTCGCGAATACCTTCTCAAGGAATAGTGCTCCTTGAGCATTCGTTACAAAAGCGTTAAATTTTTGGAATTCAGAGAATCAGTAATAATGTTGTAAGGAAGAGCATTTCAATGAGACAAATGCTGGAATAACTATTTCGTTCCTATAGCAATATTACCGTTAGGTAAATATTTAGCGTGGAAATTGTTCTTGAATCGTTGACCTAAGATTTACAATGCCGTTGTGGCTTGCTTTTTTTAGTGTCTAACGTGGTATGTAAAATTGAGTCGTATATGTTGCATCTCTCTTTAAGAAATGAAAGGTGCTCCTTCTTAAATATAAAAGAGATATAGTTGAAATCTATTTTAAACGTTCAAGTTTGTTTTCTGCTGTATTTTTTTTATTTGATCTCCTATGTTATTTTGACATTTTCCTTTATTTATTTTCTTATCTTGGCAATAACACAGCAAGTAGAGAAATTCAATTAATTAGATTATTCCAACTTTTATTTTATCTTGGTGAAAAGAATTGGAATATTATCATTGTTTTCACGTTTCTTTTTTAATTTCGGTAATTCCCAAAAGGTTGCCCGAATGTAAGTATGTTCTAAATTTTCATATATTTATTTATTTATTTCTTTGTAGTTTAGATCCTCAGTAACATTTTCTTATACTTGTTCTTGTTTGTTATGTAGTTAATTTTTTTTTATAAATTATTATAATTTGGATTTGTGTTTGTGCTTTCAATTTACTACTTGGAGGTACCACAGTATAACTTCACATTCATATGGTTTGGAATTTCGACCAAAAGTTTTGTGGCGCCCTTCTTTTCCAGTTCAATCACTTTGGTTACATTTTTCTTTTATAGCATTATATAACGAAACGTTTGTACTTCCATAGAAGGAGACCTTGATGTCACCTACACAAAGCCCGGCACATAAAAAGATATTTATTATCTCCTACATCGGAAAACCCACGTACACAATAATGGTTATAGTGCACCGAATCAATTGTTACGCACGTAATAATAATCGGTATTAATGCGTACAATATATACAAAAAAAAAAATACAAAGAAAAGGATAACACACTGTTCAAGATTGTACGTATGACTTAATGAAGTCCAATCAAAACTGCTTAATTCAATCAAATCACCGAGGGGGGCGGAAGGGGATTATAAACTGTGAAAAGAACTAAACGAAGTACAAATAAGTGTGAAGATTGTGTGCCTTCCGAAAAATAAAAACAAAGCTATGTTGGCTCTATGCTATGTCATAGTCGCTCGTATTCCACAATTTCGTATAACATATCCACGTTTGAGCAACCTTTTTAGGCAGCTCCTTGAACAGTTTAAGCAGCAATTTAAACAGTTCTCTAAGTAGCTTAAACAACTTAAACAGCTTGAACAGCTTTGAAAGCAGCTTGAAGAGCTTAAGTATTTCCCCAGTTCACAAATAACCTCGCATAAAGTTGTGTTCTCAAACAGCTTCATTCTGTCCTTAAGAATACTTAATAAACCTGTAAATCTTAAATTCAGATCATAAATATCTATCCTGAAGGTAATCTTGTGATACAGATAACGAGGACTGCGAAACAATAACTTTGTCATAAAATGTTACATGCTGATCTAGTTAATATCTTTCATTTTATGACTTATTTCGCTGAATCTTCTAATTTCTAAAATTAGATGTACATAAGTAAGAATTTTGCAACAAACAATAATCCTAGGAAAACAAGAAGGTCTTTTATGACACTTAGCGGTGACACTAGAAGGCAAACCTTGACACATTATTGTGGGCTGGAAGGACACTTTAAAAAAAATATATTTATGCAAATTAGGTGATGTATAATTTTACTTTAGGGTACAATAAATGCTTAAACAAAAACACACATTCTAGTACTTGTTGAAAAAACATTTTTGTTGCTATTGCACTTTAGCTTTCTTAACCGACAGAAGGTGTAATATAAACCCCGGAGGGCTTAAGAAAGAAATATTCTTCGTCTTCTTCTTTGTCTAAGAAAAGTATATATTTGTAATTAAAAGATGTATTTCTTTTTTTATTTGTTGATTTAAGAAAATTTACGTTTTGTTGTTACGTAAGTAATTATCATAAAAAAGAAAAACAAGATCTATGGACACTTTCTATACTTTTATATTGCTTTAATATTTGTATAATATGAGAATATATAATAAAAAAACAATTATATATAATAAAATACAATTGATTTGCATGTATTTCTTAATTGCAGATATTCCCAGATAACTTGCCCATATAACCATGTAATCTTTACCGTAGAACCTCATAAATGTGTTCAAAAGATACCAGTTAATTAATGTATTATTTTTTGCAAGTACTCACTTTTTTTTTATAAAAGTAGTTTAGTTTGATCTTTATTTTTTTGACTCGTAATTATTCAGTGCTTCATTTCCCTTTTTTTTGTCTTTGTTTTTGTTTTTGGTTGGAGTTTTTGGGTCTTTGACAAAAGAAGCAAAAAAAAAACGTTTCGTGCTTATCTGTCAGTTTCATATTACTTTGATATTGCACTAGTCAAGCTCTTCTTTTCCTTTTTTTCATTTTCTTTCATCTTACTTTTGAAATGTTGTTACTCATGTAATTTTTTCTTTTTATGGTTTGATTGCTTCTGCAAACTTTTTAATTACCTTTAACTTGGTAAATTGTCTTAAATAACTAGATGAAAAATATTTAAAGTAAAAGTTAATGAAAAAGTTTGCGAGAGCAATTAAACTGTAAAAAGAAAAAAATAGGGTAGGTTATGGCATTTCAAAAGTAAATTAAAAGGAAATAAAGAAAGGAAAATATTACGACTAATACAATATGAAAGTAAGAAGTAGTCGCAACAGCCAGAATAGTTCTGAGCTAAAAACTACTCCTCGCTCGGGCATCACGAGACCCGTAACGTCACTAGCCCTGCTTCCTGGGAGGAAATTTAAAACAGGAACGGTTCAAGTTGGTCAAAGACCTGTTTTAGCGGTTCAGTATAGCTTAACTAGCTGGATAGTTTCTGCAACTACCTAATCACCTTGAACAGATCCTTGAACAATTTGAATATTTCCCTAGTCAGCTTGAAGATTTCCCTAAACAACTGTCCGGACAACTTGAACAACTCGCTAATCAGCCTGAGCATCTCCTTGAACAGTTTAAACACGTCCTTTATCAACTTGAACAACACGTATTTCAAATTTTCTACCAAGAGGTAGGACATATGACGTTACAGGTCACGTAGCATGCGTAAAGGAGAAACGGTGGTTAATTAATTTATAAATGCAATAACTTTTATTAATTGTAATACTTACTGAATACCTTCATACACACAAATATAAGACCAAACGATGTATTTCGAAGACACATCTTTCTATCTTGATTTTTTTGATTTTATAAGAAGATATTTATTTGATAAAAGTGCAATTTTAATAAAATTATCTTCCTATGTTAAACATTTTTGAAAGTAAAACATTCTCTAGTTCCTTGATACAAGAAAACATTTCCATCAGTGTGAAAATGGTTAATTTTATTCCACAGTTTACGAATACAATGCATGTACGTCATGTAACTCTACCACCATGGTTCGTTTTCACAGATCCACGTCTAACGCCTCAGATGAGATGAAAATTATCCCACCGCGAACAATTCCACAGCGGCTGCCTCCTCTCCCCAATTAACGCGTCCGCTAATGCTTCCAGCGCCGCGTAGAATATCAAATGAGTATGATAATTACGGAGTGGGACGTTTGTACAGCGAATACGCTCGGCCATCAGCTTCGTACATAAATATAAAAGTAAGGGGATCTTCTACGTTTCACGAGAAATAAGTTATGCATGGAAAAATACGCATTAGAGATGACACAAGTCCTCCACCGGCGAAACGGGAAACCACACAGCCGGCATTCGCGAATGAAACGAGGAAATTTAATTGTATGTAAAATCGGGGTGTCGATGTGTATTATTTAATAAAGCAGGTTAGGATTTACGAACAATCTTAAGGATCCCTTCGTTGTCGGAATTATAAAAGCACGTTCGAACACTTTAGCGGTGGTAGTTGGAAAAAATGCGGAGACTTGATAGACGAGAAGAAATAACATGTTCAACACGGATGACATCTATTCGAATTGATAAGCTTCACAGAGCATCAATCCGGTCCTGTATCTATCGAGCAATTCGCGTTTTAAGCGGCAGATATCACGACTGGGAAGAACCCACTCACTTGAGCGTATCGTCCAATGCAAATGTGACGTTAGGCGAGGGACATCGACGTCGCTTTTTATTTTAATTTGCGTACACGCCCGCGTGCAATTGAAACGTTGGCATACTAATGAAGTACTCTTTCGGCGGAGTGATAAATGTCTCTCCTTTCCAAACGTATATAGTTGGATAACGATCCAACTATATACGTTTGACAGCATTCAGTGCTGTATTCTAGCAGCAGTGACTACTTGTTAAACTCACAGCGAGTATGAAATATCTAAAAGTAATTTTACCATGTTAATTTTGAGCTCTACACACTTTTGTTCGTTTGCTATATTGTCAATTAAGTTTTTGTTTAATATCATGGATCATCAGGAGAAGATCGACTGCAGAGGAATAAACCATTTGCAGCAGGTAATGTCGTATGAATTGTATGAAATGTATGAATTAATGGGTCTAGCTAAAAAAGCTAAAAATACATTTAATGATATTTTAGAAACCAATAATTTACTGATCCCTGCGCACACCGTAACTAAGAGTCGAAATACAGGTTAAGTAAATTTTAAAGGTATCTTTTGATCTACAATATGTACGTGGGAGTGATCCTATTTTTGGTCTGTTTAACTTCTTCAGCTATTTTTATAATCGTGAGGCAACTCTCTCCCCAGCCAAGGATAATCTCGGAGGAACAGCTCAATAACTTGTCTTCTCTTCGTTTTCCTTAAGTGGTAAAATTTCGTTTTTAACGTAACATTTTTCTGCAAACAATAACACATTAAATTTTATTTTTCTTTACACCATAGTCTCGCAAATGAAGGAAGAAGTCGTCGAGTCCAGTAATAAATCTGCCCATTATACGATTACCGATTGTAGTTTATGTTAATTTTTAGACGCTAGAAATTTAATGAAAAGGATTGGTTGATTGAACATTTAATTTGCAAGAATATGAAATATTATCCAAACGAAACGTGCTAAATCATAATTGGACGGAAGTACTATCGGGAATACAGAGGCAAGGAGACGCCGTGGCTTAATTTTTCCAAGTAAATTTAAATGTACTTCATGTAGGAATTTAACTTAATTATTCAAAAGAACGCGGGATTTCTCTAACGAGACACGTAAGCTTTTATCATTTATCCCAAAAATTTTCACGATCGTGAAAATTATGTTTTTTTAGTTTAGGAAACAAATTTATAGTCATCTATAATAGCATAAGTACGACGACATGATCTGATCAATACAGAAACACAGGTATTTATATTATCCTTCTCTTTTCATTCTAAACTTGCCTTTAAAAGTAAAGCGTTTTAATATAAAAACCTCAAAATTTTAATAATATAATCGCATTGCCTCGATTTCAAAATAAACCGTTTCCCCGTCCTCAGTTCGATTTTTCCCGAACCTAAGAGGCCATAAAATTATTATTTAAACTATATTGTCCCCGACGGGCTATTTAGAGTCGAGTCGAAGCGTTGTACGTTGGGCACGATGCTAAAATTTCTGATTTATGGACGATTAAGTGAATTACGCTAAGCTTCAGCGTTTAACTAACTTTATCCTTGGGCCTGCCGCCGCTGCCGCCAGTTCCCAGAGACGCGCCTAAGCCCGAGCGTTTTAACTGGAAATTTATTAAGTGTGCGCTGGAGGTCTCGACCGGGTAACGTTGAACGTGAACCAACAACAAATTGCGTAACATGTGGTTTTAATACGCCTATCCGGACACTGAATTAGCGCGTCTGTTTTAGCAGAACTCTTATGGCATTATCCATCTCGCTTGGTGACAAGGAAACGTGCTTTAACGGGAAGATATTGGATTAATAAAGAACTCGTTTGCTTGTTTTTGCACTTGCTAAAGTCTCACCATATTTCTTCTACAATACGAAAACAAGGCCATTAACTGAGAATAAGCTGTCCTAAAATACTTTCACTTTATCCAAATCAATAGCAAGTGTATACTCAGTCTAAACGTGAGACACGTAAACATCTCAACATTCCGCTTATATTTTTAAGACAAAATAACGATCTCTCTTTTCTTCACCATGCTTGTCCGGAATTGCTCGCCTATACGACCTTATTTTGAATTATCCCCTAACAACGCCTCTTCTTCATTAATCACACCAACGGAAGCTGTTGAGTACAAGCGCTACCAGAAGATGGATACCTGAGGACGAAGACCCAATGCCGTCGTCTTGAAATATGGAAGGGTTAAAAGCGTCTAATGAAACTTTAAAACGTCCTTATTAATTGTTTACTTCCCTTACCCTTTAACCTATTTTTCATCTTCGTCATCATCCTCACCCTTGAACGGAACGAGACTGGAAAGGGCGCATGAAAGGGGAAGATTTTGGGGGTGGTGCGCGTTGTTTTGGAGTAAATATTTTTTTAATGCTGTTCGAACAACAGTTTTGATAATTAATGGGTAAACACTTTGCATCATCTACCGAGGAAGCATTGAAAACAGGAGGTGGTGAAATTGCGGCTTTTGTAGAAATTATCGGGAGTGGCTCGTCTGAATAATGGATAAAATCACAAAATAGAATTTTTAAGAAGCGCTTGATTAGTTTGCCTAATGTTATAAATTATAAATATGCGAAATTTTTACAAAAAGAGAAAGAGAGAACAACCAACCTACTCTTTCAATTGCGTTAATTTGATATCTCCTATAAAATCGAAATTTAAATATTTACAAGTATGAAGGCTCATATAAATAAATAACCAAATAATTAACATAGAACACATGATTTAACTCATATGGATTTTTCTGTTTACTTACCTTCCAATATTTAATATTTTAGCCTAATTACGTTTTTGGAAAACCGGTCATTACTAGCCATTAGATATATTTATTTTGTAAACACGACGGTCCTCTTCGTGTTGCGTTTCGAAAAGTTCACGTTCTTGTTTTTTCATTCTCCTTGCTTCGTTTTCTCGCTCCGAAACGCCAAATTGGGAGTAATTTTCCGGGCATGGCCGTGTTTATTCCACCCTGGGATCGCGTTTTCCGAAGATTTCCTCATCGCCATGCGATCTATCGTGTTCGTCAGCAATTTTACGATTATTTATTCATGGAAAAAGCATCATGACTGCGCGGTCCTTTGAGCATATGTAACAATTTGACGCAATTACGCCATGGAAAGTAAGCTATGACGGTGAACGAACGCTGAAAGGTGGCGCCTGGGAGAGAAGCGGGTGCTTTGTTTTTAACAGAATTATCGAAACGCAAGCTTAATAGGCCGTATTAAGCTAGCCTGCAGACTTGTAATAGCTTTGAGCTTCATGAATTAATCAAAACGAGTCGGGGAATGACGATTTTGATTATAAATTCGAAATGGAAAGGATCAATATTGATCGCGAGACAAATGTTGTTTTGCCTAGATTGTGGTAAGTATTTCTAAAACACTATCTCTTCGCAAAAGTATCCTATCCTACTGCACCAAACCTTAATATTTACATAGTTTAATTTTCCGTTGTAAAGTGTGCGTTTGGATACGCGAAATAAGTTCGATATTTGGAAAATATAGCGATCGAAAAAATGCAAAAAATCTAACCTAACGCGGAAAATGCAAAAAACAAAAGATAAACGTATGATAAAAAGGTGTAACTTTAGATTTTCACACTTATTTACCTTCGAATATAAAATAAAAACGAAAAGCTAAAACAATTGTTTCGGTCTTTTGTTCGTGCGTCTGCGGCGATTCGCTTTTATTTTTTTAATAAAATCGCACCTTCTCGATTGCTTTACGTACAAACGGAGGTAGGGGCGATAATTCTAGCTCGCTTCTCCTAACAGCGCCATCTCTAGGATCCTATTCACATACGCCGCGTGGATATATAGAAAATCGAGAACGCCGTAAAACAAGAAGAAAGGCATGGGAAAGGTAATAAATATCCTTATCCGGGGAAAGGACCGTGTATCGGGGCGCGATATCAAACTTCCAAAAGGCATTGAAAATATTTGATCTGAGAAATCTGAGTATACGAGCCAATAAATCGTCCCCGTACGGAGGAACTAGTTTCGCACAATGTGCGAAAAAAGGAAGGGGTATAGACGTATAAAAAGGAAAAAAAAACTAAGGAGTGTAGCGGAAGAGGCCTCTATACCATGCCAAGTGACAGTCTAGGATTTTCCCAAATATACTGTGTAGGAGAAAAGCTAACAATTCGAATGATATGCAACGGCCAAAAATATTGCTTACTCATTATTTTTACAATTATTTTCTTAGAAAAAGGGAGTAAAATATTAAAAAGCGCCATCTAGAAGCTCATTTGTAAACTACTAACAATATTGTAATAGTTTACGAGCAGCTTGCTAATTTTTCCGACGTACATTCTGCAACAGTTCTAAAACCGTAGCACATACCAAAATAATACCGATATAGCATAAAGCTCTTCATTGAATAGTCACGTTTTTAAACCGTTGAAAACTGTACCACTAACTAACGAAACAGCTCGCCGCGCCAATTCGACGCCGTTTCAATTATGCAATACGGTTTTATTGTTTAATTAAGCGGGATCCGCTCGCGTATAAATATAAAACCTGGAAACGCGAAATTAGGAGCTTTAATTAGTTTTACATGTTCAATGCCGGCTACTAAATAATGTCTAACTTGATTACAACGACGTGTAACAGTAGGAACTTCAGCGCACTCTATAGTTTAGCATGGTATAGTAGGATCGACATAAAGAATTCAAACCTGTCAATCAGGTTTTACATTATTGAAAGTAATGGATGATCGCGTAACTTGAGTTTCAGGTATGGACACAATTGGAAATTTCGCGTATTAGTAATTTATGGAATCTTATAGTATAGTGGAATGATTTCGTTTCCTATGTCATTCAGTACTATTCTTGAATGTTTTTTTTTTTTTTTTTGTTGCCCCATCAGAGAAGTTCATAACATAGTAAATACCTAACCTTTTTAAACAAAACATGTTGCTCTTAGCGTTTTCTCGACCGTTGATTAAACATTTTATTTCCAGCTAGCTGCTTGCAGTCAAAGCTAAGGCTTCCATTTGGAAATAGCAACCTAATGGTTTCTGATGTTAATGTTTGGTTACCGTGATAACAATAAACAAAAAATACCAACATTCACTATAAGTATCGGTAACCTTCGGATCACACAAATTTAATTAACTACATAATAATTAATCCGGGACGGTCGTTTCGAGAACACGAAACGACCGTCCCGGACTAATTATTATATATTACTATATAATAAATTATTCATGTATGGTGCGGAGGTTACCGATACTTACGTGTTGTTTACCATACTACGCCACAGTCCTTGCTGTCACTACTATATTAAATTTTTGATTTAAAATTTCGAACCTAACGAGGAGTTAAGTAGTAGATATCTGGTGAAATCGGGTGTATTCCTTTATATATCGACGGTCTTTACCTTCAGAAATAATTTTGAATGTGGCCTGTTACATTATTTGAAAATGTTTATGGAATGTTGTTTATTTGGTTATGTAGAACTTGCAAAATTGGCAAAAGTACATATTGCAATAACTCTAGAATCTGTTGTATCGAACAGGACAATTTTACATGTTCAAAAACCTCAAATTTAAAACATTACATTACATTACATTAAAAAGATGCAACTTTAATCTGCAAGAAGATATTTAAAAATCTACTCTGAACTACTGCTCTGAGGGGGTTTTGGTAATTCGCGAATAAAACAAAAAGCGCTGCAATTGCAGCAATTATCCCGGGTGAATTCGGTGGGATTTTATTGTCCCAAAATATATACACTTTTCCAGGATGCGACGCCGATTTCATCGACGAATTGACATTTCGCGTGAAATCGTCGATTTTAACCATCCCCATGCGTGGTATGAAAATTGTTTAATTTAAAATTGGATTATGCATACCAAATTGTACCCGTATTGTAGTCGTTGCAGGATTTATCGAGGAATTCAGGTAAAAATAGGAAAGCCAGCCAGTGTGTGCGAATCTATAATTTATTCTGTTCTGAATAATGGAGCACTAATTAGATATTGATTTTCTATCCACATACTCCTGGTTGTACGTATGTAGCTGGTAAACATGCACAGATTTTAAGCTATAGACTATATTAAGGCATATATACTTACACAGCAAGTAAATTCAAGAATTAGTGAGATTTTAGTGTACGTATCAGGAAATAATGGATTAGAAATAAATGATTTTTCGTTTTGGGATCATGACAGAATTGTGGCCCTATAGAGCCCTATGTAACTAACAATTAAGCATTCATACCAGGCATTGAAAGAAAATGTGCTAACATCAGTCTTAGACAAAGCTGCTAATCTAACTAATACCACCAGCAGCAACGTTAAATAAGCCGTACGCTGTTTGCCGTCTCTTGATTTACACATCATAAGAGAAGCGTTACCTGTTAAATTTCCGACCTTGAAGCTTGGGATGGACAACATTTAACCTTCCTTCATTTTCAACAAATTACAGATAGCTCTCATACACAGAAGTGTTAGTTAGAAGCGTTAGTGACGAAAACAGTGTATTTCATTTTTTGAATGCATTTATGCAACTAAAAAGAAGGCTGGAGCAAAGGCATATTAAACAAAAAGCTCCATGTGGAACAATCGTGGTTACTGGGAAATTTCAGTGGGGACCCTAGTGGTTAAATTTTTAAATAAATTGTTTAATCTCAATACTACAAGCAGAAAGATTAGGCTGTTTAGCGAATCCATCGGTCATAACGTCAAGTTTGCTACTAACTTATTCTTCGCCTTATGAAACAAGATATGGCTGAAGTGTCACCATGGTAATGTTGTCAAGGAAGAAGCGGATCTATTGACTGAAGAAGAGTTGTGTATGACTGTCCATGGCCTGAAGAAAGGAACAATTCTTGTGTCATCTTGTCAAGATAAGTCATTTCAATATCGATTTTGATATAGGCGTCTAAGCTTAAGTACACGCTACACTTGTTTCCTTTTAAAATATATAAATAGTTCGGCGTATTTGGTACTACGACCGGAGTTATACACTTGAATATGAATGAGTTTGTCTATATGCGCGTATATGAATGTCCAGTTGGATATATCGATGAAAAAATTAATCGCGCTCTCGGTTGTGTAAAGCAGCGGTAATCTGCGCTGATTTAGTTATGAATATTGTACGATTTACATTTTTTGCTGGGGATATGTGCTTATTTTCGATTTGTATACTTAGTGCAAGGTCACGAAGTTGTGTCGCTAGCTCTTAGAAGATAGAAGGGCCAAGAGTATGAAGATAAAGCTGATCTAAGTTCTGGGTGGGTTTAGGAGTTTCAGAAAATGTTGAATATTTATATTTGCATTCAATGTGGTCCCTATCACTAGAAGAGCTGCAAACCAGAGCTACCATCAGGAACGCGAGAAGACGCTACCTATTTCTCGCCAATGAGACGCCAACGGACCGTGCCCATCATCAACAAATCCAAACTATTTTTTTTTGTTTGTTCTTATATTTACATTTATTGCAACTCCGTTGTTTTGGGTCCCCTAAAATCATATTTTTTTGTTGTAAATTTTATTGTTTTAATAAACTAATGGAGTCTTTTGAGATTCTAGGCTAACAAACTACTGAAAAGGATTTCTGTCTAATTTCGCAACAGACATTCGTGTCAACATCTTCATTCATGATTTTGTTCGATGCTTAGGTCTAAGCATTATTGAAGTAAGAGACATTTTCATTACAATTACGTTTAATTTGCAATCAATCCCGATGCAATTTAGCGTCCAACGTGAGATAAGTACCGTTGCAACTTGGCGCCAAACATAGGGCCGGCACTGACCCCAATGTTGAGTTAGCACCGTCTGATGCTTAACATCAAAAGTAGTCAGTGGTGGAAGCATGATGGGTCTAGATGTACCAGTTAAGAGTTTCAGAATTGTTGCCCTCAAACAATAGTTTGAGTGCAACAAGTAGGATCGCCATGTAATAACATGGCGATCCTGCCAGTCCTAATTAATTACATTATATTATAAATTCTGTATACAGTACGATCGCAAATCACTACATCGCATGGAACTAAAAGGCATATATTATGCGCATCACATTCTAAAAAGAAATAATTGTAATCAAACGGTTCAACAACGGCAAATACCGATGGTTAGAAGTAGGTATTGAGTAAAGTATTAGGAGCTTCGTTTGGAACGCTATTACTTCTCCTACTTTGTTTTCTGGCGCACCCACATTAAAAAAATTGACAAAATAATTGTGAAAGTTACAGATACAGAAATACGTGATATATGAATTAATTTCTTAAGTAACTCAACAACCTATTAAAAACGAGTGAAAAGATATTAAAAATAGCATTTCCTATACCCTGTGTAAATTCGAACAATATGCGTCTACTACTAGATCGTGCTTTATAATCATAAGTTCAAGCGTAACGTTTTTCGACTGGTTAGATTTCATACTAAACTTTTCCAGACGTTCTACGACTGTTTATATCTAAACAAATGATTCCTAGCATTTCTGCGGCGGCAACTTCAGAAATTGCGCTGGAAAACGAAACAGAGTGCATCTACTTAAACCAACAATACAGACAACGACGAAACATCAAACTTTTCCCGTGCTCTGAAAATACCGGTATAAGAAAGTAAATGACCGTGAGTAAAACGTTTTATTTTCACATTCACGGATTCGCTTTCTTCAACCGATCGTCTCGCGAACTTTTCGGACATATTGTGGAAGTTTCTGAGGCGCGCGAGTATCCAACTACTGGATGCACGCGTCCGATCGGGTTAGAATGCGAAGCTCATCCTTGTCTGACTTGCTCCAAGAGCGGGTATTCGTATTTTTATTACGGGGCAATAAAAGGGATGCATTTTGCTCTGTTTGATCCGTTCGCAAAGTGCCTCGGCGATGGTAAACAAAGATCGTTTTGTGCTCCGGAATGTTGTCGAGGCGCATATACAATATGCTCACCGATATGACAGATTCTTTCACTTCCAAAACTATTACGGACGAGCTTTATTTGAAAAATATGTAGTTCGAAATGTTCGTTAAAGTACTGCTTAAGTATTGTTTCTGTTGCTCTTCGAGAATTTTTAAAACGCAAATATTGATGGATTATACGTATTTGAGGAATTCGTTATGGTACAACGGTACTTAAATCGTACCTAGTTGCCGAGCACTGCCTTTAGTTATGTGATTTTTGATTGCAAGAACAGTTGGTAAGGGATTTATTTAAGTTGCTGGTAATCTGAATCGCAGGGGTTGGCTATCATGTATTTATTCATGAAGCAACAGCTGCTATACGGCTGCAATATGATCTCGTCGACGGTAAAAACCCACGTGTTACTTATACGTTCGTGTCGATAACGTACAAGGGTTTGCAGTCGATTGATTCTAGCAATAATAAAGGGAAAGTAGACATATCAAACATTTAGAAGTGTTGAAGTTGGGGCAATTCTAAACTTAATGATGCCTATTCGACATTTATAATTTATTAAACTAAATTTTGTCTAGATTTTAGCATTTTACCTTCCAATGCTGAAAAATGGAATGAAGAATTCGTCAGGTTAATATTTCAAGCAGCGATAGGGTACAGAGGCATTTTTTACAAATTATCCTGTATAAAAATCCCATTAATAGAGGGAATAAAAAGTATTTTTTTACCTTAATTGAATTAACAAAATAAATTGAGGAAATCTTTTAAGGATCGCCAAAACACTTGAAAAAACACTTGAACACGACGCGATGTCGTAATAATAGAAAATAAAACAGAAGTTTCAGCTTATTACGTCATATCCCGGCGCTAGAATCGCCGAACGAGTCAATTATACCACTTTTAGAAGTGTCTATCGAAATTAAAAGCAATTTGTACGAGTGGATCGTCTTTGGTATTGGTATCGTTAAAGGGGGATACCGTATAGGAGACCAGTTGTATATCGTTGATCCTATCATGTAGTAGTTTGCGCAAAAATTGAAAGCAATAGGGATGACACTGAATGGAATTGATGCGATTGAATAAAGGTATTATAGGAATGACGTCAAAGTGGCATTACTTTGCAAGACAAGAATTTCTGGAACCGATGTTAAACACGTTTAATTGCAGTTGATAAGACATATAAAGAGATCACCAAACAATAAAGATATACTTCAATTTAGGGAAAGTCAACATTTCAGGGCAGATGATCAAATTTGTTCACCGTGTATATTAAACGATAAAGTTAAGTCAACAAAATGGATGCGTTGTACACTCCATAATTTGGTTGGCTCGACGAACGTTCTTCTGAAAAATAGACGGTGCTGTTTGAATTACGCAATATTTTGGCCTACTCGCCCAACGTTCTTTGTTTCTATGGGCATATAAATTAAAGATGATAATAATGATGAAATATATATTTTTTTCATAAAATGCAAAATATACAATGCGGAGACTCACTGTATATTGCCGCATGTAAGTACATGGTACATATTTACAATGGCATACATCGAAACATCCATTTAACTCATTTTGTAAGCGTAAACAGTGAAAAAAAAAAAACAAGTCACCATTATCAGTAGCGAAAGTTCAGGCAATAATTCTTAAACCTCGACTAATTGCGAGCCTGTAGTTCCGTAATCCCATTGTTGGCGAAGTTAAAATCGTACGGTGGGCAAGAAAAAACGTGCGCGAATCACGCCATACCAACAATTCATAGTCGGAAGCGGATATAGGATATGGAGTCGGTATTAAAAAAGAGGAAAAAAAGGAGCAGGAAGGCAAAGAAAATCGACCCAATAGGACGGCGACTTTTCGTCCGGCAAGAAATGTGCAGAACGGAGAACTTGTGGAGGGGTGGGTGGTTGGCACGCACAAGATCCCTTGCAAAACATATAAACGTATCTTGACGATATAAAACGCTGTAAACACGATAGACACGCTAGCGCGGCGATAACGTCAACCCGGTTATACATCTCCATAGGCCGTATATATAGTACGTAACTATGTATGTATGTATATGAACGGAGTAATTGGAGTAGTAGTTAAGTTAAGTTGAAATCGCCCGTCGGCATTGCGGTATAATTTCAACGCTGGTTTGAATATTGCACACGCCTTTTAGAAATGTTTACTGTCGGCGTTTATCGACAATAAGCTTACCTACGATCTACGGAAAATATTGCTGTTAATTCTTCTTGACGCTGAATCCATTTACGGATGCCAAAAAAAATCGAGTACGGGGCTAAACCGATACAATGTTTTATCTTGGTGGCTATTTACTGGAGAAGTAAGCGGATGCATTACAATACGATCCTTTTGAAATTGTAATCCTTGAAAGAAAATTGGAATATGGGTTCTTTTCTACGTCCAAGAGCAGATTCGGTGAGCTTTTCCAATATATCTTATCCTTAAACGCATAAAATATCTTCAGGCTATTTCCAATAAAAAAAAAACTGTTTCTAAAAGCCTCTTTAATTCTTAGAAATTGAACTTGTTTTATCTATTTCAACGCATTTTACTTTACTTAGAAGCTGAAGGAATTACAATTCAATCGTGGTTCATTCAATTAATTAATTCAATTCAAATATGTGGTAATATTGCTATTAGTAATAAAATTAGGGTTTATCAGTTTGAACCAGGGTCTAAGCAAAATTTTAAGCATCGAAATTGGCAAGGTAGTTCAACGTGCCTCGATCAACAAAAAACCGAATGGCGGCCTTACCTCGATTAAATTCTCCACATCCACTACAAGAAAAATGGTGTTTCCATAATTACAGATAACTACGCTACAAATTTATTAAAGTATTTGTAAGAATCAATTAAAAGAAAAGGAGACCAAATGGAATCGATATCTGCTGCTGCTTGAACTTCATTTCTTGCTCAATTTTTGCTGGAATTTAGAATGATTACCAAATAATGTTTTTGAAACATTCGCTTCTGTTAAATTTAAAGAAACTCAACGACTAACGGCAAAAGATCAAGCTAACATTGAAAGAAGAAAAAAATAAAAGCTGCATCTTTTGCGTATTTTAGAGAAATCATTCGTGTATACACCACAGAATCAACGAAGGCAAAATCATTAGAGGAAAATACATCTATTTTAAGGAAACCTGCATCTTTGATTGGGAACACGGTGTCAACTAATCTAGCTTTTAATCATTGTTGTAATTTTCATTATTTCTAAAGCTGTATTTATTGCTATTATATTGTTTACTATATTGCTGCAAAATTGCAAATTACGCAATTGAGAGTGCGAAAATGTCAGCCCTCTTACGATAATCCCTAAAATTACATCCAAAACTATAAAGATCCTACTTCACAATCCATTCTAGTCACCCTACTAACTTTCGTCGTTAATAAATTTGTTTATCTAAACACGCCATAAATAGCACGACTTCTACATGAACTCACGAATATTTGTCAGAACGTGGGGCAGTTTGAGGCGTGCACCGTTCGGTCTGTTATATCCGTGTATCTTTTACATATACCCCATGATTCCTTATCGTCGCTTTCCAGGTCGGCAGTTCCCAAAACGTTACGGGGTGTACGCGTCAAAACGTGCGACACATGCAACGCCACCTACCTCCCTATCCGCTCGACGTTGTACGCGTTAGAACGAGACGGATGAGGCTTCAAGTCCGAAAACCGGGAAAATCGTGAGAAAATTGTACGGACGTGTACCTCGGGTGTTCGTCGCCGGTACGATCCCTTCCGAAAATGTATTATTAAATAGGGGGGAAGGGAGCGATGGTTTGGAATTGCCCCCTTAATGCTTACATGTTTGTAATGTGAAGCAGAGGCGAGAAGGACGATAGTCACGCCATCCATTGAATAGTATGTATTATTTGTTCGTGGAATAATGTATACGAAGACCTTTCAGGCAATTCTGAAGTAAGTAAAATACTAAGAGCAAACAAAGCAATTTTCTACTTCATAATTTAAGAGCACAGTTTGCTGTATCAAACATACTCATGCTGCTACTAGATGCGGTGCAGCCGATACTTCTTTGCATAATTTTTCGATTTAACCGCTTACATACCATTTTTTATTCGCATTTGCATCCCTTAGCAAGCCAATATTACCGTGTGCAACTACGCGACTAAATTGCATCCGGAGCCTGACTGTTATTACGCACAATTTGGTTCGTTGGTTTCTCCACTTCCTCCAGCAGAGCCGACGAGGTGTACGAACATACGTAGCTGTAGGTTTCTTCTCTATTTTTATACGAAAGGAGTAAGTCACCTTTGGGGTGACGTAAAGAAGAATTTTTAGTATTCACCTTCGAAGTTATTGCCGGATTTGAGGAGTAGGATAAGTTAGCATATACAATTGGTTGAAAAGAATGTTTTGCTGGTTTAAATTTGTATTTGCGTTAAAGTCTGAAAACTTGAGCAGAGCTAAACCGCGTATCTATAAAAATCTGTAAAAGGTGCTATTGAACAACGAGTACGTTGAGTAGAAATAAGTCTGTTTCATTTTTTTAAATAAATATTTGGAAAAGCATGCAATTCGTTATATATCGCCTGAACGCTATTCATTGCGGCGCTAATGGTAGGGATTTTACTTGTATTTTTAATTCATTGTTTGAAAACAATGTGATCGCCATGTATGTAAACATAAATAAATAAAGCGCTCGTATGTACGTATGTAGATTTCTTTAAACAGATAGACGATAAAATCAGAACTATTCCAAATATAAATATGTAAAAAAAAAATAGAAGCGGAAAGAGGAAGTTGTAATCGTAAACAAACACCGTCGTCGTTACGAATTTTCTCGCTGCGAGATCCGTTTTAATGCAGCGTTGCGCGTCTCGTAAAACCCAAGCGACCGGAAAAACGATCTTCATAAAGTAAACGGCCCTAAAAGGCTCAGAACTCGAACGTACAGCGCTATTATAGCACCTGGAAGATGCATATGCGCTATGTTAACGCTTATCGTAACTTAATGCTTACGCTGGATGTTGTTATTGCGTTTCTGCACGTCACGTCGAGTTGCGTCGCTCCTCCATCCGCCATCTGCATTCGGAACTCTTGCGACCATATTAAAAGCAACGATGGCCGTATTTATAAATATACTAGTATGTGTATAGAGATCTTGCTTGGTACCTCTGTGCTTCTATAAACATACATATGTACATGCAGACAGAAGCGACGTAGAAGTCAATTTTATTAATATTCCCCACGCGATGGTAACATCTTATTTTTATTGCTACGCTCGCTTATATCCAAGAACGTAATTCTTTCGCTAAACGGCGTTTTTTTTTTGCCCCACCACCACCGCCCCATCTTCTATTTTCATTGTTCTCCTACATTTTTTCCTTCATGAATTATGCTCCATAGAAGACGCGACGTTTTAGGGCGTTCAGTACAAGAGAGAGAACTCCGTTTTCTCTCGTGTAAAGCGCAGGTGTCCGCTTATAACTGTAATGCCTCTATATTGGAAAACTAAATACGTCGTTAAGGACTTTATTTGGCAGATGGTGTCGCGAGTCTTGCGCGCTTTCCGGAAGAAAGAAGAAGTTTTTTTTATCTTCGTTTACACGAACGGCAGCAGCGCAGAGAGGCGCTTGTTGGTACTTATGTGTATTCTTTTGAAGGAATTATGGATGTTATTTGCATGATTTGTATGGATGCGTTACAGGGTGTATTTTAAAGACGATGCGGAAATAGAATAGGTGATAAAGCTGACGTCTCACAGATTTGAAAATTGTTTATGTTACACGAGACAAAATGGCTTAAAGCAGCCAGAAACATTCACATTTTCACATTAAGATAGATGATAGAGAAAACATTGAAAATAGGGATATATACGGCAATTCTAGACTTAATTAAAGCTTTTGATAGAATTCCAAGAAAGGTGGCTTGGGAGAATCTAAAGAAATTACGTAGAGCAAGCAATTTGGAAACAGAACGATTTGCGTCTTCTATTTGCCATGGCAAATGAACGCAACAATGCAAATACACATGAATTGACATCGCTCTTCCGATATTTCCTTTTGCTATTAGTCGACGGATCCAAAAAAACCATCGTATATTTTCCAAAGTACCACCAGTAGCAAACACACGAACAAAGGCTATTTTATATATATTCCGGTGTAATTCAGCGACGGGAAGCAATAATTTCGAATGCGGTATGCGAGCTGCAGTCATGCCACTTAGATAACTTAATTTCCTACGAAACGGACGGCTCGATTGCGGCACGGCATAGTTCTGCCAGGTCTCGAGCCGTTAGGTACCATCGCTTGGTAGTCGCGATTTGAATATTTATGCCGTAGCAGTTTTATAATTAGGAGAGCAGGAATTGAACGTACAGTAGTGCTTCTTTTATCTTGGATGTAACGATACATGCTGTTTCTAAAAAGCTTTTGGACTACTTTATTTTATTTTTATTTTTTATTATTATTATTTTTCATTTTACTTTATTATTAATATCGTAATATTTTACAATAAGTGATCATTGGGATTATACTTTATTTTTTTTCTAGCCTCTTGATTACGATTGAATTTACGTCGGTATCCCAACATTAAACAATTCAGGTCTATATAGTCCCGCTCACACGTACAACGTGTTAATTAACGTAGCTAGAAATACCAAGACAATTACAAACTAGCCAGGGCTAATCATATATTGACAAGACCAATCAGAAAAAAATTAGAAAACATATTTATTTTTGTCAATCAAATAGCGCCTGTCTACGATTGGCTACTTGGTTACGCTTAGAAGTATTCTCATTAGAAAGATTCTTCATATAATATAGGGTATTTAGTAAGTTAGAATAAATTATAGAAAAAAAATGACAAATAAATAAAATAGCTACAAATTTGAGAAACGAATAATTTATTTCTGATAAGATGTAGTCAAAGAAATAAAAGTTGTTTTTAAAGCTAGTTTTTCGTACAATCATTCTTATTCTTATTTATCTTTCTTTATCTTATTTATCTTTATTCTTTATTTATCTTATCTTTCGATTTAAATAGTTAGAACTTACAAGGTATCATCGGCAACCTACAAATTCAAATTTCAGTGAAACTATAGAGACTGAAAGAGTATCAAGGTGTAAGAACAACACAATTCTCTTTAGCGGCCGAATCCTCCAATATAAGGGTACACCGCCCGCATAAGTTTACACGACTTGCAGATTTTTTTAGATATCTCGGTAATTATGATAGATATTTTTTTTCATAAAAAATAATTATAAGTATTTTACACAGTCAAGGATGACGCAAATGATTTTCGGAAAAATAGGCAAAGATGGTTCAGAGTACAGCATACCTCCCATATTGTTTTGTTTCATTTATTTTTTGAAGAATGAAGTGGTGAATTTTACGTTCTAAATGATGCATAACAAAGTCAGACAGTCTAACGTTAAAGATTCAATTACTGGTACTGATATTTTTTGAGAATTAAAGGCTCTTTATATTTGATAAATAAAAAAAGCAACAAATATGAGGGTATAGATTAACCCGATCTATTTTTATTTATTTTTTCGAAAATAATTTACGTCATTTTTTCCACTATGTAAATTACTTTGAACTATCTTAATATAAAAAAGAGATGGGATGCCTGAAGTTCAAGGAGTCCTCTTTTTTTATTTATTTTTTTCGAAAATCAGATTTTTGGCTATGTAACGTACTTCAAATTACCTTAAAAAAAAACAAATAGAGGGGAAATAGAAATAAAACAATTGTATTGATCTGAATTTCCGGTGTTTCCTTATCAATAAGTTAAATGATCAGCTATTTGGTACAGAGCTTTTACGAATAATGCGACAGCGGGATTAAGAACACTTTCCGTGAGCTTAAGAAATTAGCAGAAACTAAACGGATTCGTGTTTTGTCGACTCTCGGGGAAACACCGACCTATCCTCACGAGACGAATAAACACGAGTCTGTCTTGCCTTTGTTAATTTCGTGAAGCGCACAACTCGTTTCTGCAAGATTAAGCAGGACTCACTCAGGCCGAGGTCGAATGAGTCAACAGCATCTACTTAATATACACAATGCGTCCGTGTTAAAGTTTATACAAAATGTGCGGTTCGGTCGAACTCGAGAGTTTTTGATGAAATTTCTTTAATAACTTTTCTCAAAGTTTTATATACCTTCTTAATTATTTTCTTTATTTCTATTATTTAAGCGAGAGCTTTTAGGCCAATAGATGTGGGGACCAACAATAATTGAAGTATAAAGACATAAGATCTGAACGTGAATGTGCCTGATATATTTTGAGAATTCTTTTAGGAATTCCTAAATCCAAATACTCCTCCATAACTTCCATAATCATCATTTGCATTAATTGCAATAACTCAAAAAGGGGGGAAACAATATTCAGCTGTAATACATAACCTTTACACGGAAAGCATTAACGTGGCAGGAATTCGGACAATGTCCAGACGAACATTTTGAAGGAGGACTGTGGTGCTGTCCTTTGGAGAAATTATAATGCCGCTAATGGTCGTCCGAATTAACCGTAATCGCGTTTGCAAAGCATCCGACTACATTCTATATATTGCTGTGAAAATGGCCGTTTTCACAATATCCATATATCCGTATATATGTATGTACTATGTATGCGTTTGTAACGTTGCGCTTCTCTTTGCACAGGCAAGTTTCCAGTAGAACGACGTAATGCAATTGGAGCTAAATTGAAAATAGATGACCACATAAACTGTTGAAGGTATACGCGCATATAATCCGATACGTACAGATGTGGGGCGCGCTTTGCGCTTAGATCATGCCGGGTTTCATAAACGACGCAAATTTATATGAATTCGACACGTATAACACCGTATTTATAAAATCCACAGGGCCATGTTTCGATTTACCGCTTGCGCGTCTGTTGTTTTTGTTAAATGGGATCCTGAACGTGATTTGCTGGAATTGCTTCGGGAAATTTTACGTTTAAAATTCTTTTTAGGAAAGCAATGTTATTTATTATGGTTAGTGGTGGACGTTTTAAACATTTGCTTGGTTTTGTTAATATTTTCGTTGTTGTGTCTTAAATATGAATGTGTAAAAATGAAAAAAAAGGAACATTATCCTTAGTAAAGAAAAAAATGATGCAGGATTTAATCAAAATAAGGCTGTTAATACGACTGTCCATGATATTAGTGAAATCATGAAAAGCACCCAAGCATTTCCTAGACGCTCGAATGCCTTTTGTCGCTGCTTTCTAGACGGCAGGCATGAACATCAAGGAGGGAGAAATATACTAGGATCGACGTTTCGAAGGAGAGTGACATGAAATACATAGTTATGTGACGCAGGGAATGATGACGCCGCACAGATAGAAACATGTTGGTTGATTAGCGTTTCCTTTCCGCACATCGCTTTGATGTAATTGATTTCACTAATACGATGAAAGCTGAATTAGCGGCATTATTTTGAATATTATTTTTAAGCATTTCTTGATGTGTTTTCCTTAATGTAGCATTTGTTTCTAATCGCATTTGAAATTTTTGGAAAAAGCATAAAATGATTAATGTGTCCATTGATGTCCATGATGTGTCCATCATGTCCATTTAACACAGTTATTTTCAATAGAAAATTACATATCACTAACTACATCTTCTATGGTCCTATCAAAATATCACAGATTGAATATCTCTTCGCGTAATGTGAAAGGTATATTTTACTGAATGAATGAAACGGTGTAAATTGCAAAAATTCGAAAATCATCGACATTTCGGGGAGAGCCTTCTAAGCGAAAAATGACGTTCCAATACTTGATCGATTTTTACAAATCTGCCAAGTTTTAATCTGATCGGTGATTGTCGCCTTGAATTGGATAAATGATAATTTGTAAGTGTACTTGTTGAGAAATTAGACAATATTATCATATTTGAAGTGGATGCAATGTTCCGAAGAAAGAAATTGTGGAGAATACATCTCACGAGTGTGTTTTTGCGGCTGACACCATCAATTCTAGTCATAGTCTAATACATTGCTTGTCTCTTCGATTGCTTTATAACCGGTCAACTTGAAAGTTTATAATTTAAAAGAACAAATGAAGGGAAAAAAATGTGAGAAATGGAAGGTAATAAATAAAGGTGGATTTGACAAATAAAAAAATTGTATCTTTGAAATAAAGCTGATTAAATGATTTTGCAACATACCTTCTTTTAAGAAAGGACAGTTGTATACAAATTGGCATAAATTAATTAAGGATAGCTCTACAGATTACAATGCGGCTAAATTATTCTGGGCGAAATTTCTTTCGTAACAATGAAATTGTTCCAAATTAAAATGTTTACTTTAACTTAACGAAATTGTTCAAACAGACGTAATTCGACCAAAATCTTCAGCGTCTAATATAAAAATTCCCATTTCAACGTACGCAGCATCCTTCCTAACCCCTATTTAGCGTTAAAAATGCCGCATCTAGAGACCGTAGCTGTCTGTCCTACTTCAGCTTGGGTATCGTATGACGTCCGGAGAACTTGACACCAAGTGACAAGATCTCCGGAAACGCTTCCAACTTTTCCTCTTGCTTTTCCACATTTCCTCTCTCCCTCATCCTTGTTTCGCGTCCTTCTCCCTCTAGTCCTTTCCTTCATTTTGCTTATATTTCCACATCGGGGCTAGCGTTTTAAAGTTGATAACTGGAAGTCGTTGCGGTAATTTTTGATAGCCTACCGTTTCGCGTCTGGCTGCCTTGTTTATCCGACTCTTTCTTTTCCGCGCGGCAGGTTGACAGTTGGTGTTGAGGAGCTTAAATATTATTTTCAGTGCGGGGAAATATGTTTTTATAACCGTACAAGTAGGAAATTAGGTTCTTGAAGGAGAAAACATGTATTTATCGATGTTTAAGAATGTATCAGTAGAGGGATAAAGGGAAGATGGGAGAATAGTCTCTGCGACATATAAAAGCTCCAAAGAGACTAATTATAGATTAATTTGAGTCAAGTCGACACTACGAAAAGGTACCTTTTTGCTTCTTTAAAAACTTTTCAGGCAGTTTCTCTTCTAACAACTCCTCCGTTAAATATTCAACCGACTCCTTGTCTCTTTCGGGAACTCATTAAGAGAGCTTAACTTTATTCTAGGAAGTTTTTGTCATCTGCTTTCAGTATTAGCTAAGATGCCGCGTGCAATAGCTATACAGGGTAAGTCATTCCTGCCGGCGTTAGCTTGGAAGGTTGTACCTTTGTGAATGGAGAATTTTCAAAAACATTATTCCTTGTTGTACAGTCTGATTGTGGACATGATTTAAAATTATATTGAAGCCTACATCCCATTCAGAACTTCGTAGATGTATTCTTTTAGACGGATTTTTGGGATTCCCATTAAATTTGGTGAAAAGTAATAAAGTGCTATTGTCCTAAATCTAAAACATTTAACGTTGTTAGGTTCTTTTTGAAAAAGTCAATAGTTACAAAAATCGTTATTTCTGCGGAAGTGCGCATTCGACATGTTATCTTTTGATATCTGGATTAGGAATACAAGGACTTAAGGATGCTTATTCGGCTCGGAATTGCTATACTATGCACGTAATATTGCGCTGAATTGATACGAAATCGATTTACAATGCTAAATTCCTCCAAACGCGCGTAGATTGGAAACATTCGCCCTGTATGTTTCTAATTTTGAATGTTTCCAAATCGATTCGAAATTCGAGCGATTCTGATCTAAAACAAAATCCAATGTCTCTTGTATACTTTTTAGGCCATTAAAGAAACCATTTAAGCTCTTATTTAATTAAACAAAACAGTTTCAAAATTTACGATCTCGGCTGATTCTCTCCTTCTTTTTCTTTACTGCAATCCGATAATAGCACCTCCCGATGATTTGACTATTAAATGCGCGCAGTAAATCAACGTGCTGCCGCCGGAGGGAAGGAAGGTACGACACGTATGTTCTTAAAACAGCTTGGTAATAAAATTTATGTTGTTTTCGTTAAAAATTACGCCGTCAATAAATTATAAATAACTACATGCTTTTTTCTCTCATCGTTAAATCGGTAATAAATAACGCAATTTAGGAGTAATTTAAAAATACTTCGATGCTGTGTCTTTTTTTATGAATCGTCCATGTTCTCTAACGAACACACACAAATCGTTTAACGTTTAAGGCATATATCATTCGATGGACAGTTGTAAATGGTCCACATCTATACGTAGGTAGTTATCTTTTGTTTACAACGAAAAACTCATATGTGTAAGTACTCCAGTGGCGTAGTAACTAAAAAAGTGGTTTTTGCGGTCAATGAAACGTGCTGTACTTTGTATTTGTTTCGCAGATTACGTAGAGGAAGATCGCTCTATTGACAGTCATTTGGATTATTCTAGGCTTTGAACAGAAATGTTTGCTTCAGAAGTTGAAAACTAGTCTAGTCGCTGCAAAAAAACGTGTGATTTCACTCGCTTTTGTCCTCTCTAGTTATGACTCTTGCAGGAAGGATACCAATTAATGGATGAGTTAATTTGCTGTCTACAAAAGCATGATGCGATACTTTCAAAACGTCAGTGCAATGGAAAATTTTGAATATTTTTGAAGATTCTTTTAAGCATTCTATTTTTGGATTGGAAGTTAAGGTTGAGGCCCTTAACGCTCTCAATCAAGATTTATGTACATCCGGTCAATTAGAACCTTGCATTGAAGCTAGTGCTCTGTTTGAAAAACAGGGCGAGGGAAAAGGTTAGCGATATATGCTTTCACAAGCGCGTGTTATTCTATTGTATATAATGGTGATAAGAGAGATGCTTTATTGATGCCTATATCAGACGATACGGATGTTAGCAGAGCATTTATGAACAGAATAAAAAGCAGTGGTTGAAAATTGAAACATTGAGGAACACCAAATGAATTTCTATGCTCTAAAGGCATGGTAAAAAACAAGATTTATGTTATGTATAAATACGTATAAATAGATATTTAGCCCCCATCGATTTATACCAAATAAGTATTAACATTCTAAAAGAGGCATTGAAGTGATTGGACCAATAAAAGAAAAGTTGTACTTACTTGAGAATACACCGGAAGAACTAATAAATTGTATATTCCAGATCGATATCTCAAAATTCTTTCAAAAGGGAGGTATGTACATTTAAAATTAGATACCAACAATGTAAATCTACAGAAAGTAACGTTTCAGCCCACAGAATTAACATATTAGCAATGGAAAGTAAAGATCCATCATTCTGTAAGAAATATTTTGAATTGTTCATTCCTAACGTGACATCTAGGATAGTTCGTGACATGCTTATCTTTTTACGTTACCTTACTGGCACTGATCGGAGCTGTTATTGAAATATACGAGATCGAAGGATAAGGATAGGACAGAACGAGAATGGTATTGGTAAATCATTCCGTAACGAGAGCGAGCTGGACGCTTGCTGCGACAGCTATAACAAGTAGGATCATATTGAAGGCAAACCGATTTGTAAAAGTAAAACGCCATGAAAAGCAATAAACAGAATAAGAAAAGTTAAAGATATATAGGGGGGTTTCCCAGCACATTCCATTATGTATATAGATGTAAGCGTAAGTAAATCCTCATTGTTGAACACATTCCTATATCAATCTATCCATTTTAGACTGAAAAGAAGATCCTAGCTACAACCGAAGAGGCACCCTAGACGAACGCCGTAGCGATTCGATATACGCATAGTACGTTGATAGGCTTGTTTCTTTCGTTTTGCGAAGTTATTTTAGATGCCAAATACTCCACATAGTGTTATCAGTTCAGCTCTGTATCCATCTACAATCCAAGAAACTTTACGCTGATTTTGTAGGAGATACTGATAGGATCCATTTCGAAGAAGAAAAAAATGTAACCAGTGAGGTACTTCAATATTTAGTTTTAGGATATCACGCGTCTAAATTTTTACAACTACGGATTTATATATATATTTATTATTTATTATTATTATCAGCAGCAAATAAAATCGTTTTGTTTTATTAATTGTGGTAAATCGTTCATATAAATTAGGAACAAAAGAGGACTTGACGTTTAATGACCTTGAAAACGGCAACCCGCCGTTAGTTATAAAAGAAAAAGTAAAAACATTCCAAATCGTAAATTAAATGCTAATAATTTAATTCGTAACTTCACTTATTGCCAAACCAGACAACTGGACGTGAAATGAATTAATTTGAAGATATACCGCCATTCCCGCCACCCCCATCTTCTCCACGCCGTACTTTTTAACCTTTCTTTATACGCGATCGTAACTTTAATAAAACTCGTTCCGGAGTTGGGAGTTTTCAGTGTGTCGGTTGGTAATAGCCAGCGGTAGTGGGCAAATTCCTTAGAACACACTTAGCAGTAGTGTATAACTATTGCAGTAGCAATAGTAGGCCACGGTGGAAGACATCTGCCGACGACAGGCGTGCCAACTTCGCGAAAACGAAAGATTAATCTGTACGTCCGCTGCTAGCTATTTTTTTGTTTTCTCTTCGCGGGTAGCAGTAGGTCCTGTTTTGCGAGCAATTACAAGACGCGAATTTGCATGTTCCGGTCTTTGAACGTCGTCTCCTCCTACTCATTTACCTCGTTTTTTTCCGCCGTCTTCCGTCTTCGTCTGTTTATTTCTGCTGCGCGCAATCCCGTTGGGAAAGCGAAGAGAAGTTTTTCTATTACGGAAGTTTGGCGCGCTCAGTTAGTCTGGTTAGTTTTCGCGCGAATATACTTCATTTTTGCCAATGGAAGGTGTAACTGTTCGCTGGTGGATATTTCAAGAAATGTTCGCTACATTTTTTTAGTTTATTTTGATTAAGTTTCTTTGGATATCAAATGTGGCTGTTATTTAAGCTAATAATTAGCGTAAACTTTGTTTATTTTACCTTTTGCCACATTTTATTTACTTAACATAGTCGGTTAAAGTGAAGAATACAGCATGAACAGAATCATTTAGGAGGTAACCGATTCAAATTTATGTTGTAATAACCGCGTTCTTTACTTTATAGGGTAGAAGTGGTCATCAAAATACATTCTAGGATTTATATAGATCTTTTAAACTTTTTGAATAATAAAAAACATTAGATATCTATCGGGTATAGCGCCCCCTTTTATTTTTTAGGAAGCCATTATTATTTTCGACATCGAGGAATTGTTGTCAACTGCTAAAATCCTCACATCCAACCTTAGCTCCCTTCATTTATTCCAATCCCCTCGGCTTCCATTTTCCATCTTCTTCAATAAGCTTCCAGAATTCGTTAAAATAATGTATAGGCACGCCAGACGTATAGGCACTCTTCTCTAAAGACGACGCCGATAGCATCTTAAGCTGCAGTTTTATGCGGTGTTCATCTCTCGTAACAATCCGCGCCCCTTGCCGAGTGTCACGAGTCACCAGCGTCGACCGCGCGATCACCTCTTACCCCTCCGACGCTCCACGCTACACCCTGCACATCTTTGGAAATCTAGCTCTCATCTTCGCCTCCGCGTCTGAGGATCTTTACCGGGTCTATCAGGTTTCCATTTGTTTCCACGTCAAAAATCGTCTTCCCTCGCCCAGTTCGATTGAGGGGGAGGAGGAGATGGCGCGCTCTCTTCGATCTGATTCTAAAAATCCCCAATATTTCTAGAATCGTAGCTGCTAATGGACCTCTAAAACGGGGGAGAAACCCTGCGCTTTCCCACAAGGGAGCAAATACCCTCCGTCTACCGATAGAAGCAATTAAAAATAAAATAAACTATCGAAAGATGTAGTATTGGGTTGCACGCAACTCGGATGTTGCGGATTACTCTTGGGACCGTTTCCTTTTTAATATTTCAGCTAATATAAAGTGCTGCGTTGCGTCGACTTCGGTTTGGCCTAGGCGGTTTATTCCGATTTTGCTATTACATATAAGAGCAGTACTTGGGAAGATGAAAGAAGCAGAAGATGAGCTTCCATTAATGTTTAAGGTATTACGGAGATAGAAAGGAAATGAAATTTGTTCGAAAACTAGTGGTAGCTTATATGGTATATGTATAATATATAATAACAGCATACGATGTACATATTAGCAATATACATAATCCGTAAGACGTTCAATGCTTCTGCAAGGTGTGGCGTTGTCGTTTAGAACTGATTTTTTACAAATTTCTTCTATCTTGCGAGTATGCTTGAATATCCTGACGTTTGATTCCTCTTCTGATCATCAACCTTCGGCTTTCCTTTCAATTGTTTTAGCTTCGAATACTCATCTAGTAACGCTGCTTTGTAGCATCTTCCTTACGTGTTCCTACCACCTCAATTGTGCTTTTTCTATTTTTTTTATCATTATAGGTATTATTTTCAAATTTTGTCAAATATTGTGCTTCTGATTTTATCTATTTTTGTATTATTTTCGATATTAATAGAGTTATATAAAAAATTATTGTACGAGACATTGATCCTTAGATGTAGCCAATCATCGCAGACCATCTGCTGGACTTCCGCGGGCGCACTTGAATTGATGGGATTTAAACGCCATGTTCCGTGACAATATAGCGACGATATGTTACGCTTACTTTTATGTTCGAACGGCGGTAAACACGCAAGCGAAACACCAGTTTACGGTCCGCTAAATCGGTAGCTGGAGCTTGTAGGAGCTTTAGAGAAACGCAGCAAATTGACTATCGAGTCCGGCTAAGTCGCGATAGTGCTAGTGGCCATTTTTGTCGATTTGCTATAGAAAGAGCTATGTAATGTTGGCGACCTGGTATTAAATTTACAACGTGTCAACGGGTTTTAATTTAACTTTTATGGCCGCTTTGTCGGAGAATGAACATTAAATGACGTTTTGCTAATACCCCGCATTTTTCTCGAATGAACGTTTACATGCATTGACGCGTTTTTTTTTTATAATTGAATACACGGGCGTTGCAAATGGCGAGTAGCTACTAGGATTACCGCAGAAGATAAAACACAAATACTTCTACGGTGACATCTTAGTAGTCACTATTATACAACAATAATAGATATCTTCACTAAAAAATACTCAGAACGAGCATTGGTTAGTCAAGTTAGTCGAGTCAAGGTCTCTGATCCCTATTTTTTGTTTGTATCTTTTCCAAAATCTTTTCTGAAGCAGGTTCTAACAAAACCACTTTTTGATCTTTAATGGCCTCGAGGTATGGTGACTTTTTATTTGAAACTTTTTTTCTCGAAAAGCAACTATTTCCATGGAGTAAGTACTCAGAATTAGACAACATAGGGTCTTGTCCTGTGATACGAAGTTCTGTAGCGTTGAGAAAAAGATCGAAACAAAATAGCACGCGCAGAAATTGACAAAAAAAAAATTGTGTTATTGTGACGTATAGATAATAAATATATCACCGGGAACCGTCCCTTTTGGCACCTTCGGGTTGGGATATTTAGAAATCTTGACGTGCAATTCTGCAGCCAGATTGGGATTCAGCATCATAAATTGCACAAGAAATTATATGTCTGATTCAGCTGCTAAAAGTTTGTTGTTGCTGTTCACAATCTGGTTGCAACCTGTACCGAGTGTAAAGCTGGACACTTGGAACACTCCTTCAGACATTAAATTCTCAATGGAATATACGTGAAACATCAAAACAATAATGTTGTAAATCTCTCCGTGGGCGTCGCCGATCAACGATAGATACGATAACGAGATAAGCAGGCTTGCCAACGATTAAATACTTTATTTGTGAGACGTGCCTGTCGTTCGATGTATTAATATTCAATACCGTTACCTATGTTTATGTCGTAGGCATGGTGTTATCTGATATTATAAATTAGACCCTCTAAATTTGTTACCGTGAAAGAAAATGTGAAAGCCGGATGGTTTTTGTGATTTATACAGAACGAAATGTTTGTTTTTCTTTTGTCGAAACAAAAGACGAACAAATTAAACAGACACGCAGCGTATACTTTCTCCACTAGATAATTCATACATATATTAAGCGCTGTTGAGTTAACAAACACAAACACCTCATCTACCAACTTAACTCGTTTGAAGGACAGACTTGTAAACATAGATCAGCGTAGCTTAAGTAAATGTATGCACGAGTAGATACAAAAAAAGGATGTGCGGACCACCCATAGCGGCTGGTATCTCGTATCAGACATCTCTGAAGCTTATCTAGGAATTACAACACTATCTATTTAACGTGGAATCTCTGTAGAAAAGGATACGTTTTCAGGAGTACGCTTAGCCGGTGGCGAGGGGCATAAATAACCCAAAGAGGGCGTTGAGTTGTTAAGCGCGTCCCGAGAAAAAAAGAAGAAGATAGCGGAGATATATCAATCGATTTAAATGTTAAGATAGAGTTACCACCCGCTCTTTCCGTCTTATCGTTTTCTATTTTTCTTGTCTTCTTTTTCCACTTTCATCTCTGTCCTGGTTTTTTTCCTTATTTTTGTCAATGGAGATTGAATTATACAGGTTGTACGACGACGTCGAGTGGTTGACGTTTACCCGAAATCTTTATCAATAAATAAAAGAGAGAAGTTTTCACGTTGACAGTCGCCTCGGGACGATTTTTCTTTTTTGCTTTTGCTCTCACTCTATCGCGTGTTTGCTTTGTACTCGTTTCAGTTGGTATTACGTAGATACTGTTGCTGTGTATATATGTCATATCAAAAGAGAAAAAAAAAGTTGGAGATGAAGTAAAGTATCTGCGTTGGGTTGACAAGTGGAACGCCTATCAGGAAATACTTTAAAAATTTTATGACACTGTTTACGTCTTCTTTTCTGTATTCTTCGTCCTTCGAAATTCTTTTCGACATCCGCAAGTGCGTCAAAGTTAAGTTGGTAGAATTGGCGGAAGGCGATCGCGCGGGGTTTATCGGAAGTTTATAATCTTGATATCCTGCGTATATTGAGGAAAGTTCTTTAATATACGACGGGCCATGAAAATAAATCAAACATTGTAACTTATCTGCAGTAGCTAGATCACGAAGGTGGTTTGAAAAGTCTGTACAAAGTAGAGTCATTGATATGTGTCGAGGTTATTGTCAATTGGTAGCGTTTCTTGGAGGAAACTATACCAAGTTCCAGCCCATGTCGAGTTATTAGTTTAGTGTTTAGCTTTTTCTTGAACCGCGCAAGTCGAGTGATTTTCAAAAAAAAATGGATATAAGAGAGTTTCGTGTGTTGATAAAACATGACTGCATAAAAAACATATAGGCTCAGGAAACTTCGATTAGAACGGTTTATAAGTTGGTTGACAATTTTCGAAGTGATCACCGCAAGAGATGCCGAACGTTCTGAACACAACGAGAACTAGTCGCGGGAAATGTGTGAAAGCATACTGTAGATGAATATTTGAATAATTTGAGAAACCGTCCGCAAGCTACGTGCAATTGTTCACAGTTGATCAAAAGCGAAATTGCTTGTTGTGCTACAAGAACGGATTGTTTTAGCGGAGGATTTTAGGCATCGTTCTGCTATTGTGAACGAAACATTTCATTTCATTACAATAACACATCAGCTCATCTCTCTGGAGGTATAGTTGAGAGATTGATGTAGTTAAGGTTCCAATAGGATACCCCTACTTTCCAGATTTGACTCCTCCGGTCTTCTACTACTTGTTCTCTAATATCGAAAAGTGGCTAACGTGTCTGAATACGGACAGCATACCAACACTATCTACACGTTCGATTTTTGCTATCTTGGTCCTTTCAATTTCATTCACTTTACTTTCCACGTCAACCTCACGTTCCCGAATGAAATTCTGATAAACGAAACTACGCATCTCTTCTCTTAAACAAATAAGAAAACAAAACATTTTCATTGACGCAGTTCTCCGATTCCGTGCCTTTCTGCTATTCCTCGCGAGATACCCGGCTTTGTTTCTTAAATTTTCCTCTGGTTTCATCCTCAGATATCATCTTGTACTGCCTATCATCACGAGATATGAAATTTTCTCCAAGAACAGCGGCATAGTCGTTCCGTGTGTAAGACAATAGTTATCTGTTTACCTCGTTTCTGTTCAAACAAGACAGTAATTCGTATAGGCACGTTTCTCCTTTACAACGTAGGTAATATCGTGTATACGAGTGTACATACACTTAGCCTAGTTTCGACTTCACGAATGTCGTTAGTCTTCTACATAAGCCTTGGCTCGTTAAATTGGTTAGATGGTTATACCATTTGCATACCATTAGAGCATTCATAATCGTAAAATGCAATATGGAAACATGGTAGTGGTTATACCGCAGATAGATGGCGTTAATTTAAAAGCTGTTACTTTGGAGAGGATGGTAATGGTATTGAAGGAAATTTAATGTTTCAGGGAAATTAAACATGATGACAGCATATGAAAGGGGGAGAATTTCAAAAATATAGAATGGAAACGTGATTTTTGCGTTAAAAGCTTTACTTGTTGACGGCTTCTTGTGTTTCAAAATAAGCACTTTCTTTTCCCCACTTCAACACTTAAATACGGCCTTCTGAATAAACTAAGTTTCCCTTTAAAGAAGTTCACCCCTAAAACTTCGCTAGATTATGCAACTGCAGTTTCCGGTATTTTCTCTTTTAGGAGGATAAAGTAAGTAAAAATTTAATTAAACGGAACCTTTCTCCTTGTTGACTTTATGCACCGCGCCGAAAGCCGTGGACACGCGACCACCGCTAGACTAAACGCTACTCCTTCTAATTAATCTTTCATTACGAATTTTGAAAAGCGGCGTGGCGAGCCTGTTTCGGAAGACCGGTGGAGCGGAATGGAGTAGTGTCTAGAGTCCGTACCTCCCATTTTATTGTTTTTTCCTAATGAATAGGGTCGCGCGGTAGCCTATCAAAGACCATGGAACACACCCTGTACTTGAGGTCCCCCGGTTTTCAATGTGGAAGGTGGCCGCCATTAAAAATGCGAACGCACGTAACTCATGCCTGCGGTAGTGGTGAATTATGCGTCGGCTTTAGAATGAAAGATTATTGTAAGCTTAGTCGATGCTGGGGTGATGGTTAGTTTGATATATTTTTCTAAGGTGACTTCCGATATAACAGGAAGTGTTAAAATATTGAAAATATTTTAGTTCATTAGTACATATCTCCTTAGTTCTCCATAGTTCCTCCTGGACACTTGTGGACATTGAAAAAATTAATTCAATAAATCGTGTTCGTTGCTAAAGCAGCATTAACTAATAAACAGAGTTGGTATTCCGCGCGTCGCGATAGAACTGGATCCGTTGTAGTAGGTACATACAGATGTGTGTACGTATCAAACTGCTGATATAGTTAATATCATCAGTGATCGGTGATGCATGAGTTTACGGCTTTTGCACTGTATAGTTATCGGTGTAGAAGGTATGTAAATATCAACATTCCATCTTATGTTCCATTTGCCTTGCATGCTGATTGCATGTAAATTAATCCATTTGGACATTTCTGGAACAAGTTCAACTTCTAGTATTGACTAGGAATGACTGTTGACCGAAAGAGTTAGAAGGTTGAGATTGTTTAAATTTGGACCAAATTCTACAGAATGGAATGATCAAATTTGTAGTTTGCAAAATTTTCCGATTCTTCAAATTTGCGGCAACACAGGAAATACTTTCCAACGTCTAATAACTTTAACTGTTTAAGCATTACAACGTTCTAAGATCCTGAAATTTAGTGTTTTTGATTGATTTCAACACCTGTAAACAATTACTCGAGCTTTTCCTCGTTAAAACCTTTGTTACAATAACTCACTCAGTTTTAGTGTTGATAATGGTAGCTTTTGGTTTCTTCTGCTAAAATCTAACTTACTTCGTAGGAGTAGATCATGTACAGAGGAGTTTAGACTTCTTTCTTTTATTTTTACATTACATAATTTTGTATCGGACAGAATACAGAATACTGTTGCAATCTTGAAAAAGACAAAAACTACATTCGTTCTCTTTCCCGCGTCCCATCTTTTAGCCGTCCTGTTTCATTCTCCACCTCATCCCAATACCCCTCCCTCCTACTCCAACTTCTCCCCAATTCGGGCTGCTTCTAACTTTTCGCAGAACAGATAACCGTCGCGAAACTTGAGAAAATCTTAATGGATTCGGGAGTTCATAATATGTTCCAGTTTCATTTCTGGATGCCTTCGTCGTCGGCGTCACCGTCGTCGTCGGAGTCGTCTTCATTCGGAAAAGCGAAAAAGCAGGGTGTTCGAAGCGGGAGCAAGAGGTGGAGGGGGGGGGGGACACGAAATTTATAATTAATTTCGCCGACGTCGTCTCCAGCATCACTACCCCGTCGCTTCTTTTCCATTTTGCGCGTTTAACTAGTTTCATTTTGCTTTCGAAATTGAGGAAATACGAGAAGCGCCGGAGACGCCCAGCGAATGCTAAATGAAGGAAGGCCTGTCGTCTGTATAAGGTTGTAAATTGAAAAAGTGTCCGATGTGCTGCGTCGCGTTTATCTCTTCGCGAGAACGAATCGACATTCAGCGTAGTGAATGGATTTTGAATTATTTAAAGAGGAGCATTTGATAAACATCTTAGTGGTTATGGTATTAACGCATCTTTACCAAATGCATATGGTTAGAAGAAAGTAGAATACGAACATAAATAAAAGAAAATAAAAGAATTCTTTTAATGAACCGATAAGAAATGTTACTTCCAAAGAGAATTTATTACAACCATCAATAATGCCAGCAAAAATTAAATATCGCAAATACACTTTTATTATATACAAAACGGATATAATCTTCTTGTGGGTCTAGCATTAAAATAACCTCTTTTTCGTTTTAAATTATGTCAATGCACCAAAACCTTAACTTGGGAATCAAAGGAGTCAGAAGACTGCTGAATTGTTTTTAGCCAAAAATTTCGACACAATAAACAACAAATGTTAAGAAATACCCTGAATAAAGTTGCGTAAAGGAGACAACAATTTTTTGGCTGCGATTCGGGTGTAATTTTGTGGATTCTTTACACACAAAAATAATTCAACATCTCAATATAATACTGAACAAGACAAAGAAATATGATATAAAATAGGTAAATTGCCACCAGACAGGGCACAATACCTTTAAAGATTGGTGGATGACCCTTGCTGTAAACCATGATATATTTTCTAGCTTCAAAGAAATTATCATATCATGATCAAATCTGATCATTTCACAGATCACAGAAGACGTTTCAGATCAAAAGAAGATACAAAATATAAGAGAGATAATTTTCAAACATTGCACAGCATCGATTGGATTTTTAGAGCCATACCGACTGTCTTTATTTGATGACGCTATACAAATCATCCACTCCCTGCTTATCCTGTAAAATTTGTTTAGAGACAAGCAATATTACGCATCGGAGGGACGTTGATGTTATGATCAAGCGAATTTCGCTCGTGTCGGTACAAACGATAGGCCTCCGGCTACATTCGGGAACGTATCCCTCATGTCTACTTCACCCTTAGCAAAAGATATGCGTAATATCGACGATGAGGAGGAAAACCGAACGAAGCAAGGGGACCGCTCTGGCAAATCCGTCGGGTTGTACGGAGTAAGACGCGTTGACAGAAGCCTGCCAGGCCTAACAAGGTCTGTATTCGGAACTAGGGAGCTTCTACTGGACATTCTCAAACGCTGGGTCCTGTTCTGTTCGTGTAAACAAGCAACGCCGATTCCCAGCAAAAAGGAAAAAGCTTTTGAGAATGTAAGTACGGATATCTTTTCCTTGCCGTCTTTGGGCGAAGTGATCACTGACCATAGCTATGTAGGGGCCTCTATTGTCGTCCGTGAAAGGTTTCCTTTTTCTGCGATTCTATTGTCCAATTTCTGAATTCGCGGGATTGGAAACCAAATAATACCTAGCTTGCAGAACATATTGGTGTATAATGGGAATGGTTTGAGGTTATTGTTCGTGTATTTTTATCGTTTATGAAAAATATGTTTATTGAAAATCACAATTTTGATGTTCTCATGTGATATTCAGCGTTTCTTTTTTTTTATTTTGTTAAAGTTTAACAAATTAAGTTAAGCAGATAATTCATTTTTCCTTGCTAAGCCTTCAAGTAATTTGTGAATATCGTAGTACTAAGTACAGACGAAAATATAACTATTTATTGCATTTTTTTTACTTTTAAGATGTTCCTGGTTCTTTTTTGATTGAAGTTGATCCCGCGAGGTGTATCATTGAATTATTGTTACTTAGCAACTTTAGACATTTGCTATCGTTGGTAACTTAGCAATTATCACCAAACAAAATTCAAATATAACCACAATATAAAGTAATTTACATATTTATTCCTGTTGTGAATATTCTAACGTACCAAGCAGTATTTTAGAAACGCGTAAAGCTCGCTTCTACGCTCTTTCCCTTCCCTTTCAAGAACCTGACCGTTTCCCGAGGAGTTCATAATCCGCTTTTCGGGCAACAACGCCATCATTCCGTCGCACTGAATTAGAAGAACGGTTTATTCTGCTCGACTCTCGAATACGAAGCGGCCAAAATAAAATATTCACACCGCATTATCAGCCGGTATCGGATTGCGGGCCGAACCAACCGACTGCCTGTTTTAGTCGCCGCCGCCGTCGTCTCTTATGATGAAAGAAGACAGCCGGATAAGATTCGGGCTGTGGTGCGAGATGAATTAAAAGAAATTCTACGAATTCCGTGGATTTCAGCATAATTCTGGGACGCTCGACCGGAGATGAAGGAGAGAACGAAAGAGGAAGAAGATGGAAAAGGAGATGTGCGAATATATTAAATATAATTTTTATGCGCAAGATATGAGATTGTGAGAGAAGATAGTGGAGGTACATTGTGCAATGGTATAATGGAGATATTAATATTTATTCTGTTGGCGGTAGGAAATGAGAAATAACTTGTTATAGATTCAGAAATGGTTATGCATTTTAATAGTTCGCGAGTGATGAATTGGCCACAAAGATTTCTTAAGAAGGATTTATGAGAAGGCAATCTTCTAAATTATTTTCTCCTGTTGATCTGGCGGAAGCGATATTATAGATTTTTGTGCGTTCTTACCTTCTATCCTATTTATCGTATAACATACAACTCTAATCTTTCCATCTTACTCTAAACCCTCTTTTCGCTGTTCTTATATTGTCTTAATAGTTAAGTGCTTAAAGTCCTTTCAGCAGCGTAGTTTTTAGGGTTTAATAACATTGATGATCTTCTCCGTCAATATTTGTTGTTTTTAGCTCAGCATCGGTTTTTGTTTCCCGTCATCGAGTTACTTTAGATGAAATTTTTTTTTTGCTTTTGAGTATTCTAAACTTTAGCTCGTCTTGTATTTCAGGCACGCATCCTTTCACTCCTTAAACGTAAAATAACCGTCAGTTGAATTTCTGGCTATATACTTAAAATATTTTCCTGTGATAGATTCGGAAATTACAACGATATCAAGTGCGGTACTTCTAGTATTCGTCTACAATTGCTTATTATCCTTTCACATGCTCTACCAAGAATCTATGAACCAAAGATAATTGGCAAAACATAAAATGTTTGGACCAGCAGATGCATTAGAAGATATCTAGAAAAATGAACGTTATTTTTCTAGATATCTCACCTAAAAATGCGACATATATTTGAAGTGAGAGACATAAAATATGTCGGACCTTATTCCTACATTTTACTTCGTAGAAATTCGCGACGAATATTCACAAAACTGGATTTCATTTTGTTCGCATTCCGCGAAACAATATGTGGAACACCGTAGCCGACCGTCGACTCGCCAATTTCCCGTTGCATTTCGGGAATTTCATTTCCCGCGCGCATTGTGTCGATTGCTAATACCGTCATCGTCAGTCGGTTGCCTTTCCTCAATATGGCGAAAACGTGCGGCGACGTAGATTCTGCGCTATACATTTTCGCTTGGAATATTCGGCCATTTTTTTGCTCCTGGGAAACGCTGAAAATTTCAACTTCGATTTGCCATCGAATGAACGTCATTCGATTATACCCTCGCTTTATTTTCGCGTATTGTTCCCCGCCGGGTAATCGGAAATTCGATGTTTAACGCTTGTTGGGTTGGCAAATTGTTGCTGGATATGAACAGCAGGTTACTGGGGCAATATTCGGGACAGTTTGGTGGATGTTGATTTTTTCCGGTTATGTACAAGACCGGTTATGTATTTCGAATTAAATATTTCCAGAGAATAACTTGATGATTTGGTAATTTGTACAAAGAAAACATAAAGATGCTTTATGGAGGACAAGATCACAGGGTGTTAGAAGGGGTGTTTTGGAAATCTTTTCGAAGATAAGAGGATACGAGAAGAAGGTGAGAACAACTAAAGAACTGAATTAGAGCAACGAAGTGAATCAATAAAGAAAACCAAATTTGGAAAAATACCTGGGAATAATACAATTGTAACATTCAGAAAATGTAGGAGATGGTGGGATGAAACAAGACAAGCAGAAGGAAGATTAATGAAATTTAAAAACAGCGGCATGCTAAATCACAGACAAAACTATGGAAGTAAGTAATATATGTTTACGGATTAAGAGAGTTCATTGAAATTTAACCGTTTCATAGTTATATATTTTTGTCACATGAAAATATGCCCGATATATACCCATTTCTATTGAATAAACAGCCTAGCGTCCAGCTTCCCCTTCTCCAACCGAAGGTTAGCAAAAACAGGGGTTAAACTACCGCCTGATCCGCTGGATTTAAAACCCATCAAAGTTCAAAAAAGTCTAGCTACTTCGGCGTTGGTGTAAAGTATGAAAGTAGGGTCCTGTACCACCAAACGAAACTCGTTATATCCATTTTACACTGCCGTTAACACGTTCTACGTTTTAAATCCTGGAAATGATTTCCCAACAGACCCGAAGCGCGAGACCGATAATATTCCAACGACTAAGTTCCGTTGAGGTTGGGGACGACAACCTTGTTTTATTTTATACTAGCAGTTGTAACTTAAACAGTTAGAAGATTGGTGTCGAAAAAAAAAAAAAACAATATAAAAAGACGTATACGATATTTCCAAAGAAAGATCAACAGCATATTCCGCTTTTATTGCTCTACTGCTTTCCTACCCGTCTTAATTAGCAATAATATAATGGCCAGCTCTTCAAGTTATAAGGAAGACAGACTTCATTAAAACGGAGTTAGTAACTAGCTTCTTTAAAAGAAAATTACGCATCCCCGTTGCAAATGAGCAATAAGATGTGTTCAAGTTTAGATCTTTGCTACTCTGAAAGTATATTACCAGCGACTAAAATCAAAGAGAAGAAAAATCCTAACGCCCCAAAGTCGACGACTTCTCCGTAAGAAAACGAATTAAAATCGCCCAACTTTTTTAATTACACAAAGGGACTGAACGTTTCTTTTATCTGAAAAATTTATAGTTATACCAGTGCAAGGTATATGTACCTACTTACACCAGCGCCTTTTCAGAAAACTCTCGCGAAACCGTTCTCTTTGAAGCAGAAGAAAGTTTTTGATACTTTTTTCCACTCCCTTCCGCGCAACGAAGGAAAAGCGAAGACCAGGAATATCAAAAAAAAAAGAGAGTAGGTCATAAGATAGCGTCGATTGATAGTTTTTTCGTGAAATCGCAGGAGAGCGAAGGCGCGGTTCTTACGGATTAGCATATTATTGGAGTAGATCCCAACGAGCGAAGTTTCATTCGCATGGATGGAATGGAGAAACTGGAAGACTCCTGGCGGTCGCGATATAATCGAAAATTGCCGGCGGTCGTGATGGCGCGGCGGAACTCAATCAAATCGGGAAAGCCTTGGAATTTTTACTCTTTCCGATTGGCGCCGCTTGCCAATCCTATTGGAAATTAATTCGGCGTAATTTATGGGAAGATTTTCTCGGATATAGTCCTGGTCTTTTTCTTCTTTTTGGAATTTCGTTAATTCAATTCAAATACAAGTGAGCATTGGATAATGAAAACGATATTGGGGTTTTAATCTTTTTTATCTACCTCTTATCTTAAGATTTTTCCTTCTTCTTTTTACCTTTATGGATAGACTTAGACGTTTTTAAAATGTTGAAAATTGACCTATGCATTAGAAGGGCTACATAATAATCATTAACAGCTACTTAGAGACCTATATCGTCGCACTTTGTCAGCGTGTATTGTGTATTGAAATTTTAGAAGTTATGAATTTATCTGTTACTAAAACATTAAAACGTTCTAGTTTGTTTGGAACAGTCTAAAAATTTGCCGCAACTAACGAAGGTATTATGACATTGCTTGAATTAGAAGAAGCATTTCAAACTTTGGTACTAAACTGTTGTATAAGTCGTTGTTCTGGAGGAAAAGTGTTGAAAAGAGAAAAGTATCAGTCGTACAAAATAAATTTGGTTCAATAATCATATTGATCGACCGGCAGGAGCTTTGTGAAAAAATTATGGGAATTTGTAATGCAAATGAGCATGTTGCAGCTAATATGGTATTTTCTGACGAGACAACTTTTTCTTTAAATGTAACAGATAATCGCTATAATTTAAAGTCAAGTGATAATCCATAACAGTGGATAAATGTTTGGATGGGAATTGTAGAAAACAGGCTTACAGGCTTGTTTTTTATTAAGGGAAACTTGAATGTGGACAAGTATTTGCATCTATTGAATAACCAAATCATTTCTGCAATTAACCACGACGAACAATTACCTCAAACTTTTTGATTTTTGAAGTTCTTCCTCAACGTGATAGACGTGATAGCGCTCTGTACATTCTCCAGACCTCAGTCCATTAATTCTTTTATCTTGGGATCATCTCAAATCACATGTTTGCGTTAAACGACCAACTACTTTCTTAACAGTCTTATATGTATATTGTCAATGGATAGACATAATAATAAAAAAAAATTGAGGGTACCTCTAAGTATAATAATAACAAAAAATTTGAAGACAGATGCACCATGCTGTACTTATCTGTAAAGGTTCATCAATATCATTGTATCCGTTTTGAAGATATTTAACCAAAAATATATAATGCTAAGATAGCTTAGCTCTCTCATGGTATTGATCGAATAATACCCGGCGTCATCAGCGTGGTTTCGAGAGTGACTTTTTTTCTCTTTTTGTTGCGTTCGCCATGAATTATTCCACCAATACCATGAGAAAGTTAAGCTATCTTAGCATTATATATTCTTGGTTATTGTATCTAGGCATTTTCTGATGTGTTCTATTTCAAGATATTTGCTTGCTACTTTATCCTAAACCTATTTATGTGTATATGTTTTACTTAATACACATTTGTCAAAATTTCGAGTTGGCTTTATTTTATAGATATTTCACATGATTAAAAAAAAAATTGAATTTGAATACATTTCCAAGATCCCTAGAGGGCCATTTTAAAATAAATGGAATTTCCAAATGCATGAGAATATCTCTTTGCAAAGAGCGTAAATATTACCAAAATAGCCTTGCATTTTGTCACTGGCGATCGTATAACTCTACATTCTATTATAGTACATGCACATTTCACCTAGAATCTTTCACAATAAAATTTCATATGTAGAGAAAATAGAACGTCATCGTCCCGGCAGCAGTTACACTCTATTTCCTACACTAAAATCTCTTCCCGATAGCAGATAGAGAGAATATAGCGGCAGACGGTCGGGCATTCGTTCACATTTGCCTCGGCGATAGTGGCCCAATCTATGCACGTATCAGCGCCGAAACGACAATAAAAACACACCCTTATCGCGTCCGTCTAATCTCGACGACTACCTCTCCTTTGTCTGGCCGAAGAAGAGGCGATGGACCCTGCGGTAGTAGCATCGTGTGCTATTTCAAACACATTTCTTTGCTTCCTCTTCTGCTATTCGTTTTTTCGGACGTTTTAAGGACGCCCGTTTGACAAAAAAAAAAAAAAACGCATTCCGAAACGTGTCCTCATACAAAACGTTTCGATTTTCCGAAGGTTTAAGCGGTACGTCAATCTCATTATTATTGAATGCGTTGAGAACGAGTGACAGGGTTCCGGGAGAAGGGACGGTTTACCTTCCTAAATAAGGGTCCCCTCCGCTATGGCAGCTCCAGTCAAGCGGAATAATTGATTATATTACCGGTTACCATGTCATTAATGACGTCTTCTTTTTGTTTTTTTTTTTTTTCGTTTTCATTCTAAACAAATAGGAGAGTATTGATTGTTTCAAATTTTAAATTTGTATGAAGCCCAGCAAGGGTGACGTTGTGATTATTGATCCAAATTGAAAAGTGATGACGTCAGACTAGGACAGGGTATAATTGGAAGTTTATTCAAACCCGAAATTGCCGTTAGATGTCCCTTGTGTTGTGACGTGGATTACTGTCAACCCTTTCGTGACGCAGTTTCCACATAACGTGGAGTGAAAGTCACCACACCATTCTAAAACACGGCACCTTTATAATACAACATTCTAACAACTTACTGAAAACATTACTAATATTACATTACATTAATTTGTGTACGTATTAAATCTTTTCAGTTGGAATTAAAGGGAAATTTACTGTTACATCATGTTTATCAATTTCCATTTTTCGCAGTGGCGATGAATTTGTTGTGGAATTCAGCGGTCTCTTCAGAAAAATTTTCAGGTTGAAAATGCGTAACTTATAATGAACTGGTTGATTACCAGCAGTGTTTGATGCTCTTCAAACGATTTATATTACATCCACATGCCTCGGTACGGAAAATAGCTTTTTAGTTTATAATGTTCCTATATGAGCTCTTATACTGAAGTGTTGTAGCCACAAAATTTCGAGACCAAGGTTAGTTTATGTTCCGTCATTCAAATGAACACGGGGTTTTCTTGCGTGACGTGCTAACATAGAGAGGGCGCGTAAACGAAAGGGAGGTTTGGTTTAGTCAAAATTTGTGGTTAGTTCTTTATCCATATTCGAACTTATGTTTTATAAAACATTATCATTTGTAATTTAATCTCTTTTAAAATGCTGAGTATCTTGAGGAATGCTCCAAGATTAATGAATTAAAAAAGAACTTCTATGTAGAGATGAACAACTGTACAACATACATTTCTTGTCATTCTTCTTTATAAAGTTATATATAATTATAAATTAAAATAATAACCATATTCATGATAATTTCATATATTGATAACGTGATTTTTATATAACACCAAACGATTCTATCTGATTTACGTACTTTCTTATTTCCAAGATTCACTCGACGTGGCTCCCATACTAAGTACTAGCCAAATATTTGAAAATCTGAGTATCCCGCCCAAACCAAAAGCTCACGTAGTGCTTTTGGTCTTGTTGCTATGCTTGTGTTTCTTGGTGCAATTCTTAGCTGCTGGGCAACGTAAAAGAGCAACGGGTATGCATTAGACTCTGTTTATAGCTCAAGAAAGCTGTAGCTGAAACCTATTGCATGTTATGGGAGCTTTTTGGTGAAAATAGTTCAAGCAAGAATATTTGAGTGTTTCAAGCGTTTTAATAAAGATCAGGATGGATCTGAATGATAAACATTCAGGTTCACCGTCAACATTCGTAACAACGGAAATCAACGATGGTCGTTAGTCAATTACTTTTAACGGTTTACTATTTTTTTTAATCGATTTAGTTCATTTTAGTTTAGTAGTTTTAGTAGATTTTTTTGCTGGAAATGACGGCGAAGGAGATTCGCGAAGATAGAAGCAGAGGCATTGAAGAGACTGAGTGCAAACAGCTTAAGTTGTGGAAGGACAAGGACTCACATCGCATGAAAACCCTTTCTATCCTCCGGTGACTTCTATCTCTTCTAAAATGGAAGGAAACTTGAGAAAGCGGCCTTTTGAATTGCAACGTCCAGGAATGTTCTAAAAATTGAAGAATTGCCTGAAATTGACGATGGGTACCACTTCGTCTAACGAAATAATATATCGCGACGTGTGGTTTACATATAACCATAGATACCACCTCCCAACACCTTTTCCCTCATCCTCAAGCTGTCATATTATTATTACCATAATCCTTTTGACAGCGACGTTGACGTTTTCATATCTTCGCTCTTTGTTCCATCATCGTTCCGATCTCGTGCGCTAATATTCCGCGTCGATAAGTCAGAATCCTGTTAAATTTGATTACGTAATTCCCCTGTTTCCGTGGTGGCTGCCTCGTTCTCCTCCATTCAACGGCGAATGGATTTATGATGGACTCCAGTCCGAAGCCGTCTGTCTTCTTTCTATCCGTCGTCGCATCTCGCGTAGTCTTCTCCCCATCTTCGTCGCACCAGCATGCGGCCGTACGTCAGATTAGATAATCGGAATTCGATTTTACACAAACGTTTATTTAAATCCCGTCGCGCGATGCCATTTCATCCTCGTGGGTCGTTAATCAATGCCTGTCCGTGTCGGGACAGCATTTTTAGAATTCGAAAGTGTAACGTAAGTTAATGATTTTGACTTTATGTAGCTCATAAATGGAGTACATTAAACGGATTTCAATTCGGAAGATATCGAATGTGATGGGCTTATACGTTTCGAAATGAAGAATTGCAATTTTTAACTTCTAAATATGAAAAAACCTTTTGTTTTATTTTTTAACTTTTATATATGAATAAGTATTTCTATCGACATTTATTTAAAGAGGTCTTATCATTCAACCCGTTAGACTGACATAATGCATTTAATCATCCTCTCTGCAACTGAATAAATATTTCGCCGATCGGCTTCATATAATGCGATAATTTTGCGATTTGAAATTTTAATCTTTTGAAAACTGGAACTCCTGTGAAAAACGTCCAATTTCATTTAGTGGAAACAAAACGTTGAGCTGTCAATTTGCGCCATCTATTGTGCACGCTACACTGTATATACATACCACCATACTATATCTATTTCGTTGAACGCGCTAAATTTTAATTAAGATATCAATGGGACTTTGAAACTTTAATAGCACGTTCAATTATACGCACAGAGATATGCTCTATCTGCGTTAGGAGATATATTGTACGTGTACGCCAGTTCGATTTGCCGGACCGAAAGCATTCGAAATTGAATTTTGAAGCGAAGTAGATTTCGGATGCTTCTGGAATATATAGTCTAGGGCGTGTGTTTCCGGCCGCTCGCTACACGTGCTAAGAAGCTGATGTATGATGCTCAATCAAATTTTCTTCCGAAAAAGGGATCTAATAATTAGAGAGGACAAAGAAGGATGAGATTATTACTTTTTTGAAGAGACTAAAGAGACTCGTGTTTTGTCGATTCTCGGGAACAACAGTAGGCCACACGAATCTATTCTCATGAGGCGAGTAGATATGAGTCTATTTAGTCGCTGCAAAAAAGGACTAATTCCACCTGCTTTTATCATTTCTAAAGTTATCTAACATCCTTATAGATATTTAGTAAATTTTTTGAAAAACCTAACTTAACGCCCATGCGTAAAGATTGATTACCATTCCAGTGAAAGTGCCCAACATATGAATGAAGTTGAGGAAGAATGTATATTTCAAGGAAAAAGAAGCATCGAAGATTGCCATTCGAAGGTACCTAATAAGAAGTTACTGTTACAAACTACGCATATACATATGTGTGATAAATGTACTTATATTGTACTTCTTTCTTGAAATTTGGCAAGCAAAGTACGAATTAATGACATTACGGAAAGGCATTTCACCAAAGCAAGCCCACCAAACTCTTGAAATAACTAATACCCCTTAGAAAAGAGGTAAACAAGCTTCAATTCTTTTTTTGCTTGGTCATTAATATAATTTCTCGAAGTAAAGGCTTTATATCAATCAAAAATACGTTAGCGACCCCTTAAAAACTCCTTCAAATGATGTAAAGTTACTTCAAATTAAATAAATCTATTATCGATAGCTCCCATTGTCACAATACCTATATCAGTCGAAAACTTTTAAACATGACTGTGAAGCTATCTCTGCGTTTGGCGTATATTACAACAGCTAACGATAATTCCGCAGATTTGAACGGCCACCGTCGACTCTATCGAACCAGATAACAATTATGAATACGAACGCATAATAATTATATCCAGCGAGCGCTCAAAATCGAATTAATGCACGATAATGACGGCGATAATTGAGCAAAATTGAAATCTATACGCGCATACGGGTCGGCCAGAACTAACCAAAGTCCGTCTGTCGTTTAGTAGCTGGGTATTTTCAGTTATGCAAATGGTAATGTCCGCGTCAGCGTCATCGTAGCGACCCGATAGTCCTATCAATGCGTTTGACGGGCGGCTCTTGCGGTTGGCAGTCGATATAACGATGATCCTGCTCAATCCGATAGATATTAACGAAATAAATGCCCTCATGATGGCGGAATATACCATAAATAGGTGGAAATTTTCTAATTCTAATGGGTAAAAAGTATGCACACGTTAGTTCTAGGTTACTGATAGAAGAATTTAAGTAATTCCTCGTTCATCCCCTTTTCCATCTTTTAGTTAAGAATTTGTTCCCTGTATCCTTGAATTTTGTTTCTATTTTGCAGACGAGAGAAACCAACTTTATCACCCTTGTTAAAAATCTCAGATTTGTTACCAATCAATCAAAGATGAAACTTCTCCCTTACCACTCAGTGTCGGTGCACAAACTGCTTGTTGGAGCAAACCTATTATTTAGCGATCCTTCTATTCCATGAAGTCTTCTATTATTCTAGAAAAAATCTAAGAAGCTATCGAAATCCGCAAACATACCAACAAGCTCAATGAAGACGATGGCTACATGTTGCATTTTCACCGGAAATCTTCCTTATTCGAATCTTCTATTTACAACACACCTGAGCGCTCGCGATTTCGTACGCCCCGCCTCTCCCCGTCAACTTTCCTTACATATAAAAGCCCAAGCCTGAGCGACGACGATTATTGTCGTCACAACCGTCCTACTACATGTGGCAATCCGCAAGAAGCTCTACGCAACTGAGGACATAGACGTAGGCAGACTCATGTTTCGGTTTCAATGTGGAAACTTAGACTCTTTGCCAACATCTCCTGGCCCGTTGTTCCTGTCTTTCGTGTTTGTAGATCTAAGTTAATCTGATGATTTTCATTCTCTGAATATACTCATTCTATTTCTTTCTTGTGGAAACTTAAATTCTTTGTCACCATCTCTTGGGAGGTTGTTCCTGTATTTTGTGTTTGTAGATCTAAGTTAATCTGTTGATTTTCATTCTCTCAATACACTCATTCTATTCCTTTCCTGTGGAAACTTAGATTCTTCGTCACCATCTCTTGGGAAATCGTTCTTGTCTTTCGTATTTGTAAATCTAAGTTAATCTGTTGATTTTCATTCTCTCAGTATACTCATTCCATTCCTTTCCTCTTCATTTGCCTCGTTTAACTATACCCGGTACATTGCGTCTTTCTTTTATTGAGTTACTGATCTGTTTACCCATCAGTGTGACACCTGCTGTTTTCCTTAGGATCTACATTCCTAATGTTGAAAGTCTTTATTTAGTTCTTTTTTTGTCTGTGGCGTACTTATACAGGTACTAATACAGGTCACACGCTTCACGCATATAAAACGTAAATTATTTGAAAATATCTTTATTTTATTACTATTAACACTTCGAAAAACATGACCTCGGCCAATCTGTATCTGTATGTAAATCGTTACAGGCTTGTCGACAGGCTTATTTTCTCTTAAAGTAAAGGAAAAATACCGATGGAGTTAAATCGCAAGACCTTGGTGGTCAATGGATGTCGCCATTCTGAGAGATAACACGACTAAGAAATTTGGTTTTGTTCAAAGTTTAATGTGACGATTTCATTAAAAAAAAATTATTGTTAAACTAGCGTCTTTATTCTCTAAAATCCAATCTCAGCTTGTCAGTGCGTAAACCAGTTACTTAAAACTCTCGTATTGGATCATTTATTTGCCACATTATTACGTTACAAAAATGTTCTCATCATATCCGACTGCTTATCTTCATAATAAACTTCTGTGAATTATATGTGTAGCTGTACAGTACATGGTGACATGAAGATTTTCTTAAATGTCTTGGTACCAACTGTAAAAACTTGCAACGTTCACAAAACGCAAACGATGCGTAATTCAAATACTAAAATTTAACAAGTATTCAAAATTTTATATCCCTAAGCAGGAATTTGTTCCGCGAGATCATTGATTCAGATGTCTAATTATTTGTGCTTGTTGTTGAAGTTTTCACTGATCGCTTCGAGTTCTCGCTTTATAACCTTATTTAGTATACTTTTGCATGGTACCAGCCCTTTTCTTTATTTGCCCTTATTATAATCACGTATTGAAAAGTTACAAAGACATAAACAATTTAGGACGATATTAAGTGATGGGAGCTATGAAAATCCATCTTTCAGATGCGCAGGTGCGTTTGTGCTTAAAAAAATTGTTATTGCACATTTTATCAATAATGGTATCTTGGATGATCTTGGAGACGAGAACGTGGAACTTCTTAGATAAAACTGTACTCTGCTTAAAATTAAAACAATTGGGGATATCTCAAAAGGCGGGTCTCTTTCTCGAACAAAAACATAATGAAAGGCAATCTTCAACAACACTCTTGACACCTATTCACCTGTTTCTTTTCTTATATTGTTTGAGACCATTCTCGTTTCTCCCATTTGCTTAATTTTCTTTGAATTCTACTTGCTTTTCGTCAAACGTATGTATATATAGGCGACGGGCAAGTTCGACGACTTCATAAACACCTAATTATTTAGCCGTCACGTGCAGACAATAGTCTTCTTCGGCCATTACCGCCATCAAGCCTTATTCAACAGTTCCATAAAAGAATCTCGGCGGTAATTATCCTCAACTTCGAACAGCGAAGGCTAACTCCGAATACTATTCTCTCCATCTGTTTCTACGCAGATTGTTTCTCTCGTTCTTTCTCTTTCCCGTGGTCTCTTAATCCGCGTTCGAATTGGTGTAAGTAAGTAAGCAGGCAAGCAACTAACTAACCAACCAACGGAATAGACCGAAGACAGATGCACACTTCAGTGCATCGAAATCAGTCAACCGCTCGGACTCCTAGCCATAAACACGAAGAGAAGAAACCCAACACGTCAAGCTCGAAACTTGGATCTTCCGCCAGAGACAAGCGTACGACACACAGAACGCAATACAAACCGCTCGGTTTTGCGGGAGACCTAATTACCATGCCGCTTGGTCCTGTCGCTCGTGTCTGCCGTCTCTACGATTCAAGCGGTTCAACAATAATACGACAATCGCGAGGAATACGAATGGAAATTGGTAGATTCGTGAATTAAACTCTCGGATTTGGGTCCCGTTTTCTATCTCCCTTTCTCCATCGCTTCCGCACGTGGTTATAGCTACGATATTGCCCTCGTTCTCTTATACAGAAGAGAGACGGGGTAACGTTTGTTGATGGTACGACGTCGATGTGAGTAGGCACGGGGAAATTGGGAACTGTGATTTTCAGCGATCGAAGCGAGCGCTGTGCCTCTGTGTATTCAAGAACGATTCGAGTATGTTGATGAGGCGCACCGTGGGCCTTGAACTTTTAGACCACAATTTATTTTAAATATCAGGAGCGTATTAAGTTCAAATTTAAAATTTGCTATTTTTATAATCTTTTTTAAGAGGACAAATCGGTTTGATAATATTTTTTTAATTTTTATTTAGGTATGTTTGTCAAGTGGAAAGCAAATGAAGAGCTAACAGAAATTAGATGTATGTAGGTTAGGGGCCTGTATATTAAGACGATTCTTCACCAGGTTGTAGAGCCCTATCGTGCTATTTTAAAGGAAAAGTTTGATATGCCGATAAGAATAATTATCGAAGACTCTTTTTATGTAGACCGTTGGGCTTTTTGCTATCGATAGCACTGTGGTTGGTAACGTGGAATTTCCGATAAACAGGTATTATAAGGTTCTACTAATTCTTATGTTTGAACTACCAGTAGTATTCGATAATTCCTAACTAACCTAATTCCTAAATTATAGTTCCTTCTTCCATAAATGATTAATTATCTAAGTATTCACCAAAATGTTCCTACTCCTTGAAAGCATAGTACTCTATATGATAAATGTTGGATTCAAATCAAAATTAAACTTGTGAAAATTTTGTATTCAATCAATATCAGTAAAATAACGTAGGCTTCCACGACCAGAGTCTGTTAAATCTAAACGTGTTCCGAGTTTAGACCGTATCATGGTTAATCGAAAACTCAAGGTTCCGACCTCATTCACGCGGGGCTTCTTTGGCAGAGGTTATAAGCAACAGTTAGCAAAGTAACTCGACGTGTAAATCAAGCTAGAGGTGAAACTAACCCAACGGGAAGCAGTTGATCGTGGTAACTCAGCATGTGAATCACGTCAGAGTAATTCTCCCGATAACTGTAGGCGAAACGTAGAGTTTTCAATTAACCATGACATGGTCCAAACGCTGAACACGTTTAGTTTAAATGTACAACCATGTACAGGTAATAATAATTTGCCTACTTTAGAAAATGAAATATAAAAAATATAAATTCGAAATACTAATGCGATGTTTTCAATTACTTTTATCGTTTCTATTGTTTTATACATAATCACCTCTAGTATTATATTCTTCGGATAGATAACGTAGTTTGTTTCCTTGAAAACGCAAGCGTTTTAATAGAGCTGTCTAGACGTCAACTGCAATTGAAAAAAATCACAGACCGTGAGGCGTGGGGTACAGAAGAACCTTAACAAAATGATTTTCATGAGCAAGTTAGTAAAGAATTAAGAACGAACGGACAATAGACGCAGTTAATGGAATATCTTGACGCGCTTTATCGAAACGTTATCAGAAACGTTCACGGTGTAAATTACGCAACTGCATCATCAATTTTGCATAAAGCAGCGAGCCGCACCGACGGCGTTAACCCGAACGCCGTAATCAAATCTGTATCTCTTTCGTCGGTTTTTCGCCGAAACGGCTGAAACGTACGGCGTAGAATGCGCGAATATCTCTACCTTCTACCCCTTCCACGTTCCTCTCTTTCTCACTTGCTCTCTTGGCGAGCCACCCACCGGGTTAATTTCAATTTCAAAAGGGAATCTAATTAGCCGTTCGCTGCGGCGAGATAATACAAGTTTTAAATATTTAGCGTTCGGGACGTTATATCTTGTAGGTTGTAGCTTCTCGGCGAAGGCTCGCTTTCCGATATTATAAATTATATACGATATACATATTAAAACAGGTCGGAATTATTACAATTTCGGCCCGGTGATGGTGGTATGGTGAACAATTTCATAAAAGGAATATTGCAGTTAACTGCCTCTTAGATGGAAGCACTGAAGTGAAAGGAATCGGAGCTGATAATACTTTAACGGTTGATTGGTGGCTTCTGTTGGAATAAGACTCAACTCAATGCAATGGTGCAATGATATTAATAGTAGCTGTTTGTAGTAAGAGGCATAACAAGGAAGTGACCGATCGAAGTATCAAGTCGTACCGATATTCCGTTATTCATCCTTATAGTTAGAGGGAAAATGGTTAATAATGAGGGAAATAGCATTTAAAGTAATCTATAAAGGATTATGCAACCTCATTTTAATTTAGCTTAATTGGTTGACAGGGTTCCATCGGTATGAATAATTATTCCATTTTCCATCTATGACATCTATGGCAGTTCATATTGTTGCACTAGCCTTCTATAGACTATAAGAATTAAAACTTCGGCAGAAGAAAAAGTAATCCTTTCATGGAATTGTGACAAAATATAAAAGTTCCGATTGGGAAATTAGGGATAAGTTTGATTTTGAAGCTTTTAAACTAGAATTTCACAAAACTTTGAGAAATCTCGTTTAGCCAACTGTTATTAATAAAAGTATCAGAAATTTGTTACGAATAAATATCCGAAGAAACATGTACTGAAGACAATTCGGAGTGATAACATTCCTCAAACAATAGACACTTATGTTGTTTGCTATTCAGTTTGCTACGATAAATTTGCATATTTTTCAATAAATGTACAAATGTATGTATCGTACTTATCGAAATCCTAAAATAACGAATTTTAGAATTTAAGATTTTACTCGGAGAGATTTGCGAGCTAGGAGCTCTATTCGAAACCAATAGCTTAGCGAATTAGACATTACGCTACCTGTTCAAAAATTACTCGTTTCCTACAATTATATGAATTTCCAATATGAACTCGTACCTGCAATCACCTTGACACAGAAAATAATCACACGATTGTTTTCTGTGCCTGATTTATGGCAGAACACCATTGCTTTTTAAAAGGACAGCCTTGCTTTCCTTCAATTTTTTTATGCAAAACTATAAGCATTCACTTAAAACCTGAATTGTAACGTTCCAGACTGTTTATGATAATGTTTACAAAACTCTTTCCTTTCATACTGAAGGACCACACTTCTTTCCGCGTTTGTTTCTCTTATCCTTCTAAATCGGTTCCAATAATCAATCAACAACTGAGAAATACGGTTACTTTGCGTAATAATTGTTAAATAAATATTACTTAAGACCACCAATAACGTGATTGTATTAAAAAATATATCCTTTGTAAATTTCACAACAAAATCTCAGTATTCACAAAGTCGTCATATTTTTGATTATTAGCATTACAGCTTACTGTTTTATCTAGACGTATCACACGCGCAAAGCATTATATATTGTGCCTACATTTACATACATCACGTCAAAGCTAAACAACGACAACATGTAAACGTTGTATAACTTCTAGCCGATTCATTTTGATATTTTTGATCCACTTTAACGTTCTTTATTCCCTAAAATCGCTCTCCTAAGTTCTCCTCCATGACCCCGCCGCATCCAGTGTGGAATAATAAACCAAAGCGGTGGAGAAGGTGGTGGTGGTTGCAAGATAAACATCCTAGTTTCCGTTTCATCTCGGCGTGACAAAGTGAAGGGACGCAATTAAAGCGGCAAAGGGGAAGTTATATACCTATGTATCCTAGGTGAGGTGTGAGTATATGTATAATTACCGGGCGGAGTCGGTCGTTCTCGCTAAAACAATGACGGGTTTTAGGACTTAATTAAACCCTGTCTTGTCATGTTTGCGCAGGAGGTTGCCCTCTGCTCCGTGACGAGCTAGCGGTTTGACTCAGTGAAGTAGCTTTCTGTCTCTTTGTGTGCGGAGGCACCTCGCATTCGAAGGGTTAGGAAAGTCGCCTGGTTTATATAACTTGTCGTTACCATACGCCAACTCGCTGATTGGAAGATTGCTGAGATTTTGCGAATCGGTCGATCTCGATCTGGAATTAATTTGCGACATGGCGGGAACCCTTCTTGCCGATTGTACCTTTCGCAGTCTTCGGCAAAGATGCAGGCGCACCGCCCGCCGTGTTTGTAGAACGCCTATACAGGTTCGATTAGATCTTTAATCGGAACACTCTATATTTCCATATTTGGTTTTGCCCGGTTGTGATGAAGACAGAGAGATGATATGCTATTAGAATAGACCTTCTAATTGGATAATTTTCACTATTGATTCAATATCGTCGTTGCAGTAGTTCATCATCCCCGTTATATATAGAGGTTAGTTTAAATTAGCAAAATCAAATACGATTGCTACGAAATTTCAACAAATAGAATCGGATCTTCTTTTATACTACCTCAGTTGCTTCTAAATTTTTTCACCTTTCTTTGCTAACCAAGACCTCACTTGCTCCATTATACTCTACCAACGTACCTGCAACAATAAAACGAATGTTAATAGGGAGCTCCTACCTGCAAGCGTACATAATGTACTAACAAATATACATATGGCAACCTAAAAACGTACATTAGGGGGGCGTTACAAGAAAGGAATCCGTTGGTGGAATACCTCCTCAGAGATGATGATGACATTTCCAATAAATGTCCTTCTTCTCCCTTCTTAATAATAGAATAGAAAGTTACATTTGCTTCGTTCGGGACAACACAAAAAAAATACTTAAAACCCTCCCCTCGTTTTATATAGAAGTATATGTGTATCTTTATCGAAGGGTGAACATCTGGCAGTAGGACAGTAGTAAGGGAGTCGTAATTACGAGGACAGATGCGACAGATTTTAAATGTCTCTAACGTTTTGAAAAAAAACTGAATATCTACAATCTATAGTACATAAAAGAACATCGTATTTTTAAAAATATAATATATATCTTTAAGAATATATTCTTAAAAAAAAACAAGCTTTAATACAATCGTCACAAAGCATATCGAATAAGTGGGCCGTGCCTAAATGTTCTTATTGTCGTGTTCTGAAACTGCTTGTAATGAATAAAATACGAATATTATGAAAATAACATTTATTCAATAAAAATTAAGAAATATCGAGTAACAGAATAAAAGCTTCTGAACACAGTTTCAGCTTTTCAGTATGTGTTATGGGAACTTCTGGTTTTAATAATATCTTTCATTTTCTGGAAAGTTTCTTATTAGATCCTTAATGTACTCTAAATTAAAATTTTCTCGACTATCTGAAACATTTTCTAAAGTCATCAAGGTTATCTGGAGTGAAACTACGAGATCTTATACAGCTTCGTAGAGAATCCCAAGCATGTTCAGGCCTGGACTAACTGCTGGCCAATCTAAAACGTGAGTATCCACTTCTTGGAGATATTGCATTGTTATTATGGTGGAAAAAGCTGTATCAGGGATTGCTCACGAACTTTGTGCGACTTTAAAGCATATACCTGTCTACCCATATGATGGAGAAGTTGAGCTTCCTGACTAATAACGGTAGCAGTAACAGTCTGACTATGACTGAATTGACATGCATTTGGACACTATGGACTACGCAGGAAACATCTTGTAGTTGTCGGGGTAAATCTGATCTGTAGATGTGGTGTACTTTGTACATTCTGGAATTGACTTTCCAGTTCTAGCAACACTGGAATAATTCGTTGGGCTCTTCCATTTTCAATCAAGGTCCCGATTTGTGTAGTTTGTTCTGGCATTAATTTACTTATTTTTTAATTGAAATCAAATCTCTTTCTTAAAACGCAAATGTTAGGAATAGAATATTTCATATTATTCCCATTGTTGTTTTTTTTTTTTGCAAAAAAATGCTTGAAGTATGGAATTAGGTGACCATGCATATCTGAATAAGTCTGTAGTAATCCAGGTAATAACGTAATCAATATGTTTTGAAGAAAATCATAAAACTTGTCATCTAAGAAAAAGAAGAATAAACGCTAGACTGCCATTTAAAAAAATATATGACGTCCAGAACTTTTTCAAGGTAATGGTAAAAACTACGCTGTTGCTAGTAAAAGCTTTTTTAATATTTGAATTGATGTTTTATACTCCTCAAAAAGCGTTGATCGCGTTGTTATTTGGGCGTTTCCAAACTTTCTGAGCGTATTGTATGCTAAAGACATTTTTATTTTTAATTATTTTTCTTATTTTTAAAATTATGCGATTCCTTCCGTATATCGGAAGAGATTCTAGCAAATTAGTACTTTTATTCAATGTTGAAGTGTTCTTTACACCATTATCAAATTATAATCCTCGCAACCATATTAAGCATGAAAGTTTGTTTAAGTTTCCTGGGAATTTAGCTAAACTTACCGAGAAATAATTAGCTTACAAGAACAGTTCGAAAAGAAAATTTACGGACAACCAGCTAGGATAATAAATTTACCAAAATTGCATTTATCTAGCAGTCGCAATAAATCATTTCTTCAGCGTACTTGCAGTTAACTAACTATTTATGACGTAATCTATTCCCTTCAGATCTCACGTATTTTACTCGAATATGAACGATTTATTCACATCGATACACATCGGTTATATCATGAAAGAGAATGCTAGGTGCATTCGCGCGATTGTATGGGCGGAGCGGGAGGTACTACGGGGAATTTCGGGAGTGTAAAGCTCCCAGCGCTGAAGTTCTAAATTAAATAAATAATACCTACCCGATGTGCGCAACGGGATTTAAATTGAATCACAATTAATTAATGGGGGGTGGGGAGAGGAAAAGCGCGGCGAAACTCCAACGGCTCCATCCAGCCGTTTGTAACGCAAAACGCAGCTAGCGGCCGACAAACGGGGCGCTCCAAATCGAAAATTTATGTTATTTTGCTCCGTACGCATTGAGTGGAGGAAGAGAAGGGACAGGAGAGGGACATCCAGACGGAAACGCGGGACGAGAGGAGAATAAAGTGGGTGGAGGGGGAATATTAGCGGAGGGGAGTTGAAACGCTCGTTTCGTAATTAAATATGAGAATTTATTGGACGTGTGCATACAAAAACAAATTTCCCAATTCAAATCAGATAAAACGTCGACGGAAAGTGATGGTGGGTGTGATCTACCTCTGAGTAATTGCTTCACCTTTTTTTTTGCAAATCGTATCAAAATTACAAGTAAACAACAGCTATGAAAGCCTACGAACGTCCAATTTAATTCAAGAAATATAAATAAAACACGTTAAAGGAATTTTGCTGTAAACTTAACGTTTAACTTTCAGGAATATTCCAATTGGCTTGAATATTTCAATACACCTCACCTCTCGTTAAGCGAATCGAGTCAAATCGAAAAGGAACTACTTTCTTTAAGGAAGTTCGTAAACGTTGAGGCAATCCTCAATGTTCGCAATATAAAAAATCTGTGTCTTACATAAGTAAGAAAAAGCATGTTTCAATTGGAAATTTTCTTTGTTGTAACAGTGATGAAACGCAGAATGAATCGACCGTAGCGGCCTCCACTCGTGAATTCGCGGCGTAGGAGTAAAAAAAGTTTATTGCGACTGAGAATCTATTTTGTTTTTTTCCCTAGATGTAATTTCACTGACGAGCAACAGTTAACAACGATGTATCTACGTAAGAAGATGCTATATCACTCCGTGCTGTCTGGTAATATAGTTTCCTTTTTTTATGCTGTTTATCTATAATTTGGACAGAAAAGAAAGGTTTGGAGGAATTCGCTTCAACTAATTAACAATACCATTAATCTAAATGTCATTTCAACATTAACAGGTTTCACTTCAACAAGCAAAGTACATTTTAAAACGTTTTCTGTATAATTTCAAAGCCTAACGCGTATTTTGACATCTCGACATTGACAAGAGCACGTTCTGCTGCCTTCTAGAGCAACCAAAACGTCGGATCGGAGATGGAAAAATCATTTCATCCTCTAATTCAATCACGACGAACCCTATCCGACAGAGATTGCGTTCTCGCAACATAAATACGCGTCTTCCGATCAAGATATTCAAATTTTACGGTGCGCGCTGTTGTATTCCTATTCACCGAATACCGGCGAGATTTAAGTGGGGTGAGAGTCAAGGGTGGCGTTGGCGTGTAAGTAAAACAATTCGCCAGCGTGTCTAAATATCTACGTTGTGATTGGAAAGGAGAGATGAGGTGGCGTAATTGCTCAGCGATTACTTCTTTATCGTTTTTTTGTGTCCTTCTCCGACGATGGATTTTTTTGGAATCAATTTTGTTGGAGGTGCTTTTTGATCGAGTTTGGAGCGGCGGTAGTAAAAATATTTCAATTTTTCGAATTGGAAGTTTTAATTTAACGATGCGCTAAAATATGTTTCCAATAGAAGGTTACTATCTGAATGTTCATAGATTATTTACAGAATTGTCAGCTCTTACAAGGCATATTAACCTTATTTTAATAATTTTTTAATAATTGCTATTACAGCAAAGTCAGTAGTTCAATGTTTAAGGTCCATAAAGCTTCCTACTGTGGTCCTACTATTCCAAGATAAGGTGAACTTTATCGGCATATTAAGAAGTTGGTGATTCCCGTTAACAGCCGTATTTAAAAAGCAACCGAGAAAAATGTTTAATCTATCGGTTGGGGTAATGTAATAATTACCAGGACTCAGTGAGAATCGAAATAATTCTATTCTTCGCAAAAGTAACCTTTGGTAAGTCCTTAAACAAGTACGTCAGTTAATTTCTGAATGACAGCCATTTAATGTGAGCAACTTTTATAACAACAGACAAAAATTGAATTTAGAACAAATATTTGTTCTCTTGGAAAAGAAAACGAATAATGAGATGAAACTGCAACTCGATGAACTTTATAAGCACTTTGCATCTTCGTTAGCGACCATAAAATATTGGATAGCTGAATTGAAACGCGACGATACGAGCATTTTTATTGAGCAATGTCCAGGTTGTTCAAGCGAGGTCCCGACATCAAAAATGATATGTGAGATTACCGAAGCTGCGAGGCTTTCAATTGATCCTGTACGTAACTATTTAAGATGTAAGGAAGATTTCCGCACAATCGACCATAAACACGCACGTGTGTCGATTTCAGACGAATGTTTGACAATGTTAGAGCGCAATTTGAATTGTTTTTGGCGTCGATTCAAAACTGTTGACGAAACATGGACACATCGCAGCATAACACCAGAGAATAGTCCCAAACAGTGGGTTCTTTGCGGTCGACCGATGCCAAAAGATGCCAAATCCACTTTATAGGTCAATATAATCCACGCCAATTACGCTGAAATAGGCAAAACGACTACTGACGGGTATTATGGCAACTTGTTGAACCGTTTAAACAATGATGTAAAAGAAAAAAGTTAGCATTTGGCAAAGAAAAGAATTTTGTTTTTTCAAGATAAGGCACTAGTGGATATTTGAGTGGTTCTCATGGCACAATTCTGAATTAGGATGCGACTTGCTTCCACACTCATTATATTCGCCAAGTTTAGCCCCCTGCGATTATTTCAGATTATCCGAAAATCTGCGAATAAATGCCTCATCGAAAAAAGATTTGGGTGAGGCGATCGCAGAAACAAACGCCTTTTGTAAATGTTGGAGAGTTCTTTAGATAGGATATAAAAAATTAGACTTTGGATCAAGTGTATCGACTTCAAATTTTACACAAGAAAGTATCTTGTTTTCGCCACATATCAGTAAGGCTGTTTCAGTTCTAAAATGCAAACAATAATAAAACGGAGATTATTTAATGGTCTCATACTTTGAATCTTGAATACTTGCCTTGTTTAATTAGCAAGTTGTTGTGTTGATATACATATTTATTGAAAAATTTTAAGATCAAGGGAGAAATACAAATATGTAATGAAATACGTTTACCCAGGAAAAGTACGTATTACGTATGCAAATTAGAAAAGTAACATTATTAAATGTGTACCTTTTACACAAAATATCTTCCTATCTAGAAATTCTTCTTCACATCAACACCTGTATAGAAAAAAGTGTGCAAAAGGTCTCTTCTTTTCGTCTTTTTTTTTAATTAAGACTAAAATAGAGTTTTATACCTCTTCGAAAATCGGATCTTGTTCCTTCCGCCGAGCGCTAGATTAGTTTCAACACAAAAGGGCGGTAAACTTCTTCACGAACCGAAAGTGGAAATAGAAGCAGCAACAGCGAGGGAAAAAGGAGAGCATCGAATAAAAATACGCCAGGCACGTAGATTTGTTCCTATTTAGACGTTTAAGCCATCATTTATCAGCGCCTTCTCGTACACCTTTATTCTACAGGATACCGTGCACGTGTGCGTGCGTGTGTGTGAAGAGGATAAAGGATCGGAGTCACGTTTTTCTCTTCCTATTTTTTGTTTTCCGTTTCAAGAGAGGTACGTAGATCTATATGTATACGTAAGTATATCTGTCTTGACTCGCCATGGTATCGTAGTGAAAAGATCTCTCTCATCCTAGACGCTTCTTTCCTGAAAATTCACTCCAACGTCAACGCCCGCTTCTATACTACAAGCTTTAGCGAGTAAATCTACATACTGGATACGTCTAAGTAAGGTTTACGCATTTTGTAGCTTGGTATGCATGCAGCGTTGTTTGGATGTAAACGAAGTTATTCCCAAGTAAGAAAAACTGGATGCTAAGTTGTCGAAGCCTTTGATATTTGAGACAATATAATTTATTGAAAAGCAGCCATAAAGTTTAAAATGAAAAGCCAATCGATACATTCCTAATTTCATAGAATGAAAGTACGCTTAGATTATTTATCTATTGATTCCAGGTGAAACAAGGAGAAAATCGATTTATGTACATCAGAATAGGAAACAAAGACTTGTCCTTGTCTGCCTTTTTCTGGTATATTAAAGTAAAATTTCTTAGCATTCTCTATGGAACAAGGAAATGTAATTCATAAAGACAAGTCTTCTCCGCCTTGAAATATCCCGGCTACAGTTTGCTTGGTTGCTCATTTAGACCCACGCTCTATCAATTTTCAAGGCATCCTTCCTTCCCCTTTTGGCAAGACAGCAGCGTTAATGCGTCTTTAACGTCTAGACTTCGACCGATTGCTTCAACAATGAAACTTCCATTCAGCTTATTTTCAACGTTGACATTCAAATAGTAGACTCAAACTCAAGCGTCAAGATTATGTAAGAAAAGACCGGTAACGCGGACTTAGTAAGTAGGTAGTTCATTTTTCTATAAAAGTTGTACTAAGTGAGGCAAATTGCGTACCCTTTCCGGGATGGCTGCGCGAAGGAAGGGAGCCTTTTGTGAAGGCTCTTTTGTTAAGGATGTCAATAAAAGCGACGAAATGGAAACAAGAAGAAACTTTGCGTTTCCAACTGGGTGTGTTAGAAGTGCAATTTCGATGATAAGGAAATGTATGGCCAAATTATGAAGATTAATTTAAATTCAAAATATACCAAAATATTTCATTCATAGAAAAAGAAAAATACGTTTAGAGATAGAAGATTTTATAATAAATTTACATAATCAAATATTTGGTTTCTACCAGCTACAGAGTTAAAACACGCGAATTGGTGAAAATTAACGCATCATTTGCAACGAAAGACTCGTTCATTTAAAATATTCGTTCCAAAAACGAAACCAAAGGATGTAATTACACAGTTCATGGCTTAAAATCGGCAATGACACTCCCGTCGTTTGTAGCTTTTAAAAATTTCATAAACGCTTCAGTAAGCGCTAATTTACTCAATTCAATTAACAAATGTAATGTTATCCATTTAACAAAGATGTGAATGGTTAATTTCCGCTGTACAAGTAATTATAGTAGCTAAATAAGAGTAATTATATTATTTCTGTACAATTCTGCAATGCTTAGCCGTGTATATCATGTTTTGATTAGTAATAAAATAGACATACGTAATACTACATCCTGTTGCTGAGGAAATACATCTATTTCATCACTAACTGCTTAATACTTCTTTAAATTACATTTTATGCTTCGTTAAATGATATGTTAGAAACTAGAATATTATTTTAAATATTTTATTTACTTATTCTTCTTCTGAGGAAGGTTACCGATAGTATTAGTTATTACTTTGACAACTGCCTAACCACAAGAATATTATGCGGACTTGCATCATTTCCCAAGTTAAGCCTTAAATTACACGCATTTATAGATGCTATGTAGAAATTCGAAAAGGTCAAAGTAATCAACAGAAATGCATGACGTAGACTTGCTTTTATATATATCTTTCGGCGAGCAAGTCGAAATAATGAAACATTCATGCAATAAAATAAATTAGTCCGGGAACCCTACCGTACCACCAGTAGCAAGTGGCGCAGTCAGCAGGATACCCTTACTTCATCCGAAAGGGGTTGTTAGTGACCGCCGGACAAGCTTTCTACGAATGTACACCCCCAAACAACCGTACAAATCGCCACCCTAACGCTACAAAACGTAAACCTGCGAATCTAGCTTAATACGAACGCATTTCAGCGAATTTACAAACTCCGTCGTTTCCATTGGTTTGTACCCCGAAATGTCGGGGACGAATTATGGCGAAATTAGATTACGATGCGATTAACAAAGGCGAATTTTTCTGCTCGATCCTTTTGCCGCGCCGTAGATGGAGAAAATAACTAGAAAAACGCGCACTGGTCTTCAATTTTCACCCTTTTACATTCACGCGAGGGTGTACACGTAGCCGATTTGGTGAATTTGAAAGGGTCCCGACGCAATCTGTTCGGTAGATTCGATATGGAAGCAGTAACAGGAAATTTTTAACCCGTTCTGGTCTGGTACCACCTTTTACTGGCGCTCATGTTAGAGGGGATTTACAGGCAGACGATGAGTCTGCAGTAATAACCCCTTCACGTTACATACATAAAGTATCTGTGCGGAAATATCGGCATTGTAAAGGGAGATGGGTGGAATTTGATGAGTTTGATGTATGTGACGTAGATATGTTGTTGGGGGGTCGAAAAATGAGGATATTTCAATGCTGATAATGAATTACTCTTGATGTAAAAAGAAATCTGCTTTTAAATAGACGTTAAAATACATTAAAAAAAATATCAGGTTCAATGTTCGGGAATACGATGAAGTACAAAGTAACGCTCGTATGTTGCGATGAGGTACCACACATCTGGCAGACTTGAAACACAGAATTAGAGAAACAAAAAATGTCAGCATTCGACTGTGTGACTAGTAGTAAGTTAATTCGAAGTAGCTGATTGTCGAAAACAAGCCACATAAACGTAACGTTCATGAAGTGGTACTTCGATAAATAAGGTTAGTTTTTGTTTAGATTTCTACAACTGCTTTAGGCTTTCGTCTATTAATTCATCAATTTAAAAATTTAAAAATTGGCGAAAGAGGCCCTCCCAAATGGAATGTTGGAATGTCATTGGTACCGGAAGAAGTTTTAGACCACAATTGTCTTATTGCTAAACATAGTTCCTTAATTAATTAATCCGTTACTAAAGTTCACCATTCTCCGAGCATTTCACGGAACTAGCAGAGGCTAGACAGCCTCGTGCATTGTCGACTCTCAAGGAAACCAGTAGGCAACACAAACCCATTGTTATGAGACGAATATACGCGAGTCTGTCTAGTTTCTGCTAATTTCGTGTAGCACACAGAGAGTGAACAACTCTACTCATCTCTTACTGCGTCAACACTAACAATATCTGTGAAAGTCTGCACGTCTGCAGCAGTTTTACAGACTAAAGCTTCGTAACTAATAATAGTTAAAAAGCCAGTATCCATACGTCAAGATTGATGCAGATCTAAGTTTTATATCAGTTTTAGTCATTTTCCTTTCAATAGTCGAAATTGCAGACAATATTCTTAAAAAATTATTCACAAACGATTTTTCTATAATTTTCGTCAAAACTGTAGAAAGATGACTCCATTGGTTCAAGAGAGGATTCATGGTAAAATATTTTGCAAAAAAAAATGGCGACGAACAGCAGGATGAAATCAATAACAAGAAGGGGTTCGGGATCGTTCATTACCAGTTCCACTAATCACACGAGAACGAGATATAAATACCACCTTAACGTATGAGTAGCGGCGCGGCGTGAGAGTTCAATATCGAAAGCAACGAACGAGCGCAACGTGTCGGCCCTGTGTGTGGCATTTAATCACTTTTTGATAATTTATCGTCAAAGAGAACAGCAATGCTGGCGGCGGCTGTGTGCGTTTGCCATTTAGTCGAGCGAAAGTCATCATTTCGTTCCCCCTTCCCCCAATCGTCGTTTCGATCCCCGAAACGTTATCCCTCACTCTTGCTCGCCTAACCGATTTAAACAGTCAGCAAATTTTACTCTTACGCCGAGTAAAAGACATTAAAACCATAGCACCATGTCATACACTCACCTTATCTGCGTACTGCAGATGTAGCATCGGCTTGTCGTCAGTTAGAATTCTGCATCTCTCGCCAGCGTCGGCTGCAAGGTTTTTGCGTTTTGCGGCGAGCTAAACGACTTCTTGACGACCCGCGGTCATCTGTCTCCATTTCAGAGGATTTACGTTAGTGCCTGGTGTATGTATACGATACGTATGAATGCAGAATGGGAACAGCGAGAATGTGCAGATCGTGTCGACTCGTTTTGCCCGCCAACATGTCTTCCCTTATCTTTTCCCCTCACCTTTGTCGCGTTGATGGGTATTTCGTATGCAGTTTATGATTAAAGTAGTCGGGTTTGAAACGTTGGATGGTAGCGATGCGTTACGTTTCTACGGAAGCAAGATTGGGATTAAAATTGCCGTGAAATATATGGTCAATTAAAAATTGACCATATTAAATATTAAAAATATGGTCATTGCTTCTTGAATAGCTTTAGAGTTTTAGCGTTTCAATTACAGAATAAAATCATGTTCCACATAAAAAGTCTGCTTATCAAGGCATCCTGAAATACACAAAGATTGATTGTGTAACGAAATTGATAAAATTCATAGAGTGAGATAAGTGCAAATGGTATCAGAATATTAGGATTTATTAGCTTAGTACAAGCAATCGATTTCGAAACATGGTTATCACCAAGCTAGTCCGTAAGACGATTCGAGAGAAACTTAGAAATCCCTAATTTTCTAAAAAACAAAAAACAAAAAACAAAAAGGTTTCTTTGTGTATATACACGCATATATGGGCTGTACAGTATTTATCGATCAAATATGTTAAGCATCGACCATTAATATCTATGTAATGTATGTATGTATCTGTATAATGTAATGTAAATAGAACACCTGTATATTTCTATTTTTTTTTCTATTCTTACTTAAAATGACGAAGAAAATTCTCAAAATGGTATTGGATTATCGTTGACTAAATATGCGCGAGTTAGCAGAGATTTTAGTAATTTCAAAGAATGATCCCATATTTACTGAAAATTTGGACTTGAGAAAGTTATGTGCCGCGATTACTGTCAATGGAGTAAACTAGTATCATGGCAATGTTTAAGTACAAATTTTTGCGTCGATTCATGGCCCTGGAAAAAACATGAGTTAATCGCTTCAAACTCGCGACTGAAAACAAAAAAACAGAGAATTAAGTCAAGAAAAAAAAAACGGTTGCATTTGTCGAAAAAGAAAGCATTGTAATAAACTGGTTCTTCTTCCAAAGTTTCGGTGGCAACAAATTTGCCAACAATGAAGAGGTGGAGATTGCGATTGATGGTTATATTGGGGACATCGACGGTTCTCATTATAAACAAAGCTCATTGAATATCGCTGGGAAAAGTGTATCAGTATATCGGGCTAAAAGGGGACTATGTTCGGAATAAAGAACATTTCTTCTCAAATGTCTTCTTTGTGCTGTTTTCTTTGTTAGGTCGTGAAATTCTAGGACTATTCTCGTATAAAGCTCCTTCACTTCAATACTAATAAGCACAGTTGCAATTCGTCGCGCCATTAAGTTGGACACGTACGGAAAGTGTCAAGCGAAACTCTGACGGCTAGCAAACAGGAAAAATCAAAAGCCTTCATTCCAGAACAAATACATAGCTTAATTTAAAATCCTGACGACCAAACGCATTCTGTCACAGAGGTTAAATAAGGAGAAATTAAATTATTCGTAATGTTACTAATGCTTCAAAATGCTCTTTCATTGAAAGCAAAAAGAGCACATTCAAGACCTTGTAACGAAAATATTGGTAAATGTGCCCAACATAAAAACTAAAGTAGTTCGCAACTTAAAAATAACCAATAACTAATAGGTCTTCAGCAGTGAAGCGCCTTAAATCTTCTTAATCCAGAACTAGATATAATAGTACAAATAAATAAATTTTAAAATGAATTGTTTCTTAAACCCATGGATTACTAGATTTTTTTTAATTTCAAGACTTTCATTTGTTAAAGCTTAATAATATTTTTTTATTTCAATTTTTTGCTGCCTATCAATGTTCCTGGTTTATCTGAAAAGATCTTTCTCGCATTATCAATACTTCACCCTGCCTGATCACGATTTAGCTAATAACTTCTTCTGAATTGACGTGTTTATGTTACAATTTTTCAAATACATGCTATTCTAGATGGTTCATCTTACTACTTGCTTTAGCAGGTCTAGCAGGTCTGAGATAAATCAACTAATTTCTCAATAATGCAACAATATTTCTACATCAGCGCATATAACACAGCCCTATATGCCTCTGTGTACTTAATAACTGCAAACCGTACTTGATACCATGCTTCAACCTTAAATTATGTAAGCGCATGGACGCTAATTACCTTCTACTAGCGACGCCTTATTAAAGAATCACGTTACGCTCACGTAATAATTCAGCTATTCCGATAACCAATTAGTCGCCTCACCATGTTGAAATTACCAGAATACTGTGTACCTACGTTGAGGTAGTTTGCGCTAACCGATAGCCTGCTTCGTCGTTTACCTCTTCCGCAGCGAATTCGCAGAGCTCCTACATCGGTTCTAGTTGTTTGCAAATTATGCACTGTGTACAAACCGCAATTTAATTTAGTACAGAAAGTTGAAAGCGCTGGGCATCCAGTCAGTGGCTACACCTGGAGAGGAGGAATGAAGTATGATGTTTATTGCTGTTACTGTTGGAGTCCAAGCGACATTGTGGCCAGTTAGATGTTGGAGTATGCAGCTATGAATCCGTTGCGGTATTGGAGCGGATTACACAGCAAATCATATTTAAAGGTTCTCTTCGTCTCATTTAAGCTTTATATTTCAAATGATATATGGCAGCATCTAATTCTCCTGCTTCTGCACAATCAATTCTTTCAATTTCGTCCCTCTTCTCTTCGCGGAGAACCGACACGGGCGTCCCTAAAGGGTTGCTCCGATTGCTCAGCGGCAGATGGCGGCAAAGGACGTCTCATAACAACAAAAGATAAATCACCACCGAGACCCCGTTACCGCACATGCACCACGAACACCATCACCCTTTCTACGAAGTAGCAATTGGTCGGTACAATTGTTTTGACAAATGGATAAGGACAGTTCGTGCTTGAAATATTTTAGAACCTTAAATAAGTGTGCCCTGCGTTATACCAATGCTATTTTTGGACGAGTACACTGCATTTAATGCAAGATTTTTTAGTTGCAATGATTGAAATGATAATAATAGTAATAATGCAGAGCATGTTAATTAGCATTAAATTATGAAAATATAGAAGAAGTATATATTACCGAATAAAATGACTGACTAAGTAATATTAAAATAAAAACGTAGGCTTCCACGGCCGTAGTTTGTTAAAACTAAACGTCTTCCGGGTTCGAACCGTGTCATGTCGTTAAAAAATAACAATAAACTCGACGTTTCGCCCACAATCGTATGGGGCTTCTTCAGGAGAAAAACCAGTTAGCACGGTAACTCCTGACTAACTGGTTTTTCTCCTGGTTCGGTTTCTCACGGTTCGAACCCGGAAAACGTTTAGTTTCAATAGATAAAAACTTTCCTTGCTTCCTGTAATCTGCTTATGATTAGGTATACATTTTTGAAATAGTACCTTGTTGTCTCTTGCAAACAATGTAGATTGCGGGTAAAGTATATACATTAAAGTCTTTAAGTGCTAATTTACAAGTCTCTACGTCAATATTTTGTGGGACCACTCTCAAACCGCAGCAGAAACTATTCGACTTCTCGACTTTTACCACCAACCATATGAAGTTGCTTAGCTCAATGCATCATGTGCTATCTACAATGTTGATGGCTTCTGGTATACAGAAGAAATAAGAGCGGTCCAAAAGTAGAGTTCTGCAGAAGACCAGAGCGTATGGTTCGCTAGGATAATAAAACCTCTGCGGTACATGTATCATAAACCACTATTTTTTGTCCTCGATCTGTGAGGTAAGACTTTATTAGCTCCAAGTCCACGCGCTTAACTCCCATTCTTTCTAGTTAATCCAAGAGTAAATTACGATATACACTTGTACGAATCCATAAAAGCACAAGCCCTGATTTCCCTATAGCTCATACCAGACAAATTTCATAATTCTATCATACAGAATTTTCTCAATAATTTTGAAAATATTCGAAAGGGAAACCATACTGTATTTTAATTTTTCAGGAAATTTGCCGGTTTAGTGAATAGAGAGTAACACTTGAGCAGAGCAACTGAAATTCCTTCTTTTCCATTCATGCTGGTGTTATTCATGCTTACTAGCTCAAGGTTGTTAGAGAGATGCAATGCAAGCGAGTTCGGTGCGTATCTTACTAATTCTAGTTTCTTTCACTGTACTCGATACATTCAGAGAACTTACTTAATGAAGTACTCTTAATGTCGTCTAAAGTATGTCTAGCACTTGGTTGGTCGCTCCCGTCGGTCTTTCAAATTGAACGGATGTTGCTTGAGAGAATCTTGACACTGTTTGATCAAGCTAAACGTTGCCCTACACTGATTCCTGATTACCAGAAATGCTGACGGACTCCACGTACGAGCTTCTTCGCATTTTGCAAACGTCCCAAACTTCTCGTTTAAGACGTTTGCAAAATGCTGTGTATGTTTTCGTATTGGTCTTTCTTTGTTTGTAGTTCTTTATACAATTATTTCTTAATACCTCTGATAGAATTCTATACATCACCAAGATCTATAGTAAACGATGCAATCGTCGGCAGATCGAAAATAATCTTCGGGATCCATAGTTACAAGATGAGACTACAAGCAATGTTTTTCGAACGTTGGATTGATCGTGGTGGTGCTATTATTTGGATCAAGATCTCCGGACTTCGCACCGTCAGCGGCGCTAATTTCAAATAGTTAAGCAAACGTATGAAGGGAATATTGTCACGTAAGTTTCTTGAATTATGTTTACATAGAGACTACACTCCTGGAATTTTTTGCGTTCCTGCAGGCTCATCCTGTATCTAGGTTTCCACCATTCATATGGCATACACACACACACACACACACACACACACACACACACACACACACACACACACGTATACGCCTACATAGACGAGCAAGCAGAAGAGAACGCGACAGCCCGTGACAGATGGTGGTGCGGTCGTCGCGAAAACCGCAACCGAATCGCGGTCCTCGTTAAATGTCCCGACCGTGCTCCGGTAACCATAAACATCCTGTAGCCGCGCGCCGCCATTAAAACAGACGTCAGTACCTGATGTCTCGGACATCAGGCCCTTAATTAATGCGATACGCGATATATATGTGTACCTACGGTAGAGCTGCGTTGCTCGGGTCTAGTCTGGTCGGTATAGGTACCCCAACAGGTCGGTGTACCTGCTAATGAAGCACTATATCATGTTAGATTGGGTAATGAATTTTCTCCGGTTGATGTCACATCCTCTCTCTCGAAAGCCGATTGGTGCGGATCAAGCGATATTTGGACTGAGTGACGAAATAGAAGAAACTATGATTATGCATGTTGGTGGATATTAAAAGATTATTGAAACTACAATGGAGATGGTTCGAAGAAGGAAATGGTACAAATAAATAAATAACATTCTAAGGAACTGTATTATTTACATTATTTTTAATTTGTTAGCCAGCGAGAGGAAATAAATTTTCCTAAATTTTCCTTAACTGACATATTGCAAGCTATGTTGAGTTTATGTGCATTACGTATGATTCTCATTCAATGTTGTTGTTTGTATTGATATAAGTACGAAGAAAAAAATGTGATGAGTTAAATTTATAACTTGCAGCAAAAGAATCAAGTTGGGATTTGCTAAATAAAATTTATACGACAGGATAGTCTAAATATACGTTCAATATTCGATAATCCCCAATTTGATCCTATATATTCATTATGTAATATCCTCCTCCCAATGTTAACATTTCAAAGATTTATGTTTGTACATCCTTGGTCACCCCCTTGTTTAATGTTAATAGACAAAGGATATTGTCTAATAACATGAAAAAATGATATATTTACCATCACGATATAGCTCTACCTTTCCCAAAAACACCAGAAATTTACTGTAGTGTTCCGTATCCGCGGTGTAGTGGTAATGGCGCATGATTTCTTACTTCTCTTTATAGGTATGGGTAATATAAAATCCTCGCCTGTTATTTTCTATACTTCCACTCGCGTGTTATCGGTATCTATTCCCCTTCCCCTTCATCCCTGCACCTTTCATCACGTACAACCCCTTGCATAGTTTCCACCGTAAGTTCATCATCCATTTTGTGATTGAATGCGTGGCGATAGGCCATGACCGTTCGGATCTTGGCGTGCTATAAACTAACATGCGTATCAAACGAAATAACAACAGCAAAACAGCAGTTTTTCTCTCCTGTCGGCACGTCAGCTATCAGACTTCCCCACACCTTAGTTCTTCTATATTACCTCGACTTTTTAGAGGTAAAATGCTTCTTATCACGAAAATATTGCGACGGGTGTTTGACTTCTTCGCTCGTTTCGCTTTCTCGTGGTGGATTTAAGGCGAGGGGCGGAAAAGGGTATTAATGTGGTTCTAATGCGGCCATAAACAATATTGGAAAGTGGCTGCCATTGGCACGATCTTCCTTCGGGGCGAAGCGAATGTTAGAATCGACGATCACGTCAACGCGCAATACAATTACCTTTATGCCTTAGCTTTCCGCTGTTTTCCTTTTGTTTTTGGCCTTAAAAAAAGCGCTTACAGTATCGTAGATCGCAGCGAGATTGCGTTCATTGGATTTCGATTTTATGTTGCGAACAGGACCATTCGTATAGGCAACTTTTTAAATATTTTTCGTGTTACGCTGTTTGGGAAGATGTTAATCTTATGATAATGTGCTTTTTTATGCTTTAAGTTAAACTATATCCAGATTTATAACGGCAAACGTGTTTCTTTGTGTGTTTTTCTGTATGACTGATAGTTGTTTATAACGAAATGTCTACACTGGCCAACAAATTTGAACTTTTGATTTTGCCACAAAATAATTTATACTAATTTCAATAGAAAACATATGAACAATTATTTTAATAAAAGGTAAAGGGCCAAGTTAGTTCGATTTTTTTAATATCTTAATGGAAAGGTTTTTTAGATTAGATCATAATTTAATGTATATTTCAGATTATTATAATTAGAAATGTGAATTAATACTGTTCCGCCTCTTATTAACAATATCTACAGCATCTCTTCTTAACATCCAACAGTAATCTGCTAACGCAACAGGATTCCATTTGCCCTGATACTGTTTTTCCATTCCCGTGATGTCTTGGTGGAAGCGCTCACCGTGTTCATCGCTAACGTCGCCCATATTTTCCGGGCAAAAATCCAAGTGAGAATGTAGAATGCGCACTTTAAGGGACATATTACAGCCAGCCGCGTGAAATGTTTATAACATATCCATTACTAAAGTTTTATAGTTGTCAGCTTTTTGTTTCCCAAGAAATTTGTGAAAACTTGTATCGTGGAGAGCCAAGCTGTTTTCTCCTTCGCTGTTAATTTGGTTTCAAAGATTTCATCATTTACTATTTCTCGTATCTAAGGTCCAACAAAAATACCTTCTTTCCGTTCCCTTGTGTTAATTTTGGAAACTTTTTAAATACTTTCGCGAAGTATTTAAAACCTTCACCTTCGAGATCCAGTGCCTTTACAAAGTTTTTCATGAGCCCAAGTTTCACGTGGGGAGGTGGTATTATGATTTTTTCTTTTTCTACTAGAGGCTGTTGTACGTTGTCTTTTCCTGGTATAAACTGTTGTCGTAGTGGCCACCCTTGCTTATGGTATGTTTTGGGTTTTTCCCAAAGACATAAAAAACAACAGTATTTGGTGTAACCAGATTGCATACCCAAAATAATTGCAATTATTAATAGTCTCTGTCTTTATCTTTTCTAATAAAATTTTCAGATTTTCGTATGTTTCTTTCATAGAAACAGCATGACCTATCGGAATAGAAGGATAACGGTTTCCATTATGCAATAAAACTGTTTTTAGGCTGGTCTTTGATGAGCCTGTGAATAATCTCCAAGAACTGGGGTCATGATGTATCCCGAAAGCTTCAGAAAGTTTATAAACATTATCGCAGTAGACCAGATTACCGGCCATATATAAAGGCAATTTCTCTGTAACCAGAGCTAAGCCAATGTTGCCGCTTTTCGAATCAGTTTTACTTTATATATGCTGTTCAATTTCATCAGTTACTAACTTAGGGTAAAAACCTTGCTGATCAGTGTTATTAGAGATATAGTGAGCGTCGAAAAGTGTGACACTGACAACATATTTCTAACTGTATAGCGTTAAAAGAGTATTAATTACCTAGTCCAACGGAGTAAATGCGAAATAAATTATACATTCACCGTATACCCAACACAAGATTTAATGATACGCTACGACTGGACATCGCGAGTAGAATATGGAGGGTTTTCGATGGTTTCCATCGAACTCACACGCAATCTAAAGCAAAATCCTTCGTTACAGTGTCAACTAGGTGCATTGGAAAAGTTTTAATTATCGAAAAACATATCTGTTTGGACGTGTAATATGCCTAGCTGGAAGGGAACCGGTTGATATAGTAGGGTGTCGCGTGGGCGAGTTTCACTTTGATAACTGAAAATATCTGGTTTTCTGGGGAAAGAGACACATGTCATGCAAGGCGTGAATCACTGACATGAAATATATGTTAAAAGAGGTTTATTAACATCATTGCTGCGACATATTCTAAAAGTTCGGTAATGAAATATATTTGTTTACTTGTTGGAGTTGCGAGTAAAATTACATTGATTTGTGATTCAAAGTATTTTTTAAATCATTTTAAGTGTATATTGTGTGAATAAAATAAAAATGGCTTCTATGCTCCCCTATTTGGTAACGATTAAAGACGGACGTAAGGAAAGTGCTGACCATGTTCCTTTATATAAAATAACTTTCAAGAAAACCGTTTTGTTGTTTATAATCAATTCATTCATCTTTCGAAATTCCGCGTGGGCAGTGCATTGAAAATGCAACATTTTCTCGAAGATGTCTTTCAGCAATTTACTAACTCTAAGAATATAAGCTGTAGCATCTCTTACGAAAAGCACAGCTTTCTCCCGCGTTGTCACAAATCCGAAAATTTGATGCTTTCGCCGGTAGTAATTGTCTCCTATATATCGCTCTTCATTTTGTTTGCGACCTTTGTAAACACTTTTGGGAGATAGTTTCTTCGTAATGTTGACTCAACAGACTTTTACCTGCACATTTTGTCAGAAAAATGATACGAATTTGATTTTGAATGGTTTGTAAGTCAAGTTTTTTCAAGTCTAATTTTCACGAAACAACGCCAAAGACGACTGACTGACTATCAATTGACGATTAACTTGGATGTCTTGGGGCTAAGAGTAGAGTTGGTTGAGCGATGGACAAGAATAAATAAGCATGAGTCTCTACAAGCACCTATGCGAAATGATGAAGGAGATCATTACAACAACAATTTATGTGTTGAATTAAAACACATTTCTTTAATACAACAAAATATGTAGTTGCTGTAATAAAGACTGTAGCTGGACTTAGTATATGCAAGGTCACATATTTTACTATCTTATATTGTTGTTTTAATCATATATTTTCCCCACCCTATCTCACACAAGATATTTAGCATGACGATCTCGCTTTCTGCACAAATACACGCCGTTCCAAAACAAAGCGAAGCATTCCGACATTTCACAGCTTCTCCTGGTTCTCGTAATACGCGTGAAACTTTCTAGCCCAATGTACATGCGACTGGTCAGCCCCCTTCCAACGCTTTAAATTGTGTTATAGAACTTCGTCGGAGTAAATCTTGAACTTCTGACGCTGATGGGCCACAAAATGTCCTCGCCTGATATGTCTAGGAACAGGCGAGCGTTTTTGATGCGTTGGATTGTTCCTGCAAGTCGAAGGGGGGAGAGTTTTATGGCCGTTGTAGTGTATCCCGAGTATTCTCCGATTTTGTGACCGTAATTTACAACTTATTATGTCCGATGAAGTTCTACTGTATAGAATTCGGTAATTTACGTGAGTTTTATGTTTTGGAATTTACTAAGGAATAAAACAACGAGATTCTCTTAGACCCATGTTATCCGATATAATTATGGATGAAATAATAGATGAAGTTAAATCGTTAGCAGATGATAGCGAAGGCAGCGTTCGCCTTTAGAGGAGCAAAATCGAAATTGCCAAAGAAATAATAAGATGCAAGCTAGAAATACGGAGAAGGCCATAACGAAGCACCCGGTTTGAGGTGGCCGACATATATGGCATTCTGTAAAAGAACATAAAAAAATAGTTCCAATTATATTTTATGGCTAATTATAAATAAAGGATAATGTCGGCAAAGACTATGCTTAGTTGCGATGCAATATTGTGCTAGAAGTTATACTTGAGTATCAATATAAGCAATGATCGTAATCTGGTCAAGGAGGTACAAAAATACGCATTTAAAGCTGCAAGTATATCTGGCAGTTTAAAGGATACTTTCTGGAGAAACGAAAAAATGCAAATAGAAAAGAAATAAAATACACAGGCGCGTGCTGTGATGACCTACGCCTGTGAATCCAGAGCCGTAATATCAGAAACCAAGCAAGAGAATATGATATACTACTGCGATAGGTATACCCAATTAAGAAATAAGAAGGTGACTATTAAATTTACTGAAGGAAGGATAAAAAGAGTACAGGAGGATAGATTACCAAGTTAGCAAGCGACGCAAAACAGCCGGTAAGAAGAGAAGCAGGGAGATAGGCTCAAAGTTGGTAGTCCTCAACAAAGGCACTCTTGTAGTCACAGTGAAACTTAGTACAAGGTGTTCCGCAGGGAACTGCGCTATTGGAACGGAGTCATAAAAACTAGTCTAATTGAATCACGTACTCGAATATTGTAGTACTGAAGCACTGAGATACTTCACTATCACCCTTTACCCCTTGCTAAGGGGTGATAGTAAAATGTTCCTGAAAACGACTTCAATTTAAGTATGTTCACAATTTTCAATAATTAACCCAAAATATGTGAATTCCCGGTATTTATAAATTACATTAAAAACTGGTTAAATCACATCAAAATTATATAAAAGTCCCATTCTTTTTAGATACGCTATGTGAGCGTAGTTAATTGTTACTTTTAAATTTTCCGTAGGGATGCCGGGTCACCATTAGAGTTAAACGGGTCTATAATAACCATCGTATTTTCCACTCCTTGTCCCACTGTATATGTATAGTGTTGTAATTCGCTTGCCTGTTAGGTTATTACTAAGCGAATATACCCAGCGTTTCTATTAATGCGGCCGATGGCATCCTCCGTCCCTCGGCACAGCACGCCGGCCAAGATTAGCGTCGTAATTTTGCGGTTAATCGTTCCGATCCGCTTACCGACGCCCGTTTACATGCTAAGCTGCTGCCGATGGTGGCGGCCTTGTCACCTGGGCAACCCTCGCGCGGCGGCCAACTGTTATTGTTTGTTTAACAATAACAATTACCGACGATCCGAAACCGCGTCATCTCGCGGATTATTGCGGCACTAAACCACCCTATTCCGTATATCCGTATATGCCCTTACAACAGATATCTACATACGTACGTATGTGCGATATTTACTTTGTAGAGAAATAATTTGAATTTGGCGATGTAGTGAATTAATTGTTAGGATATTGGTACATGTACTGTATCAATACACGATGTTATACAATGTTATCCAAATACTTTTTTTAGCAAATATTGCAACAACGTCTATGTAATTTGACCATATTCACAGAACTTTCTAACGAGGTATACCCGCCGTAGAGCGCCCTCTGTAAGAAATGCGCGTCATTGGACCTGCGGTAATCTGCTTAAGAAATTATTTACATATGTTCTCCTACGCGAAGTATGCATGCGTAACTAGTTTTGTACTGGTTAACTTTGCGAATTACGATAAAAGAATTCTATCGCGCCATAAATAAGTGCCAAGCGTAGCGTAAAGTTCAATATCGATGGTAGTTAAAAGAAACAGTTCAAGGAAATGTTAACAAGTATTATTGCATTGCATTTCATTTTTAAAGCTTCACTAATAAAACAAGAGAAAGAATATAGTTACTATGCTTATAAAATTGATGCGTAGAGATTGACGTAGTTGTTGTCTTTTAAAACGGATTTTATCTTGGAAAAGATAAAGCTAATATTAGCTTAGGTTTAAACGTTAGTCAATCGGTTTGAATTTTCCTTATTATATAAAGGACTACAAACGTATTGGAGCCGAATAGATCAATCCTGTGAGAAATTACAATGGAACGACTTTTTTATGTGTAACAAAAGACGTTTGATTCAGCAATCAAATTGTCTCTAACAATTTCACTATTAGGTTTCTCAAATCAACTGAACATTAACCATTATTAACCGATTATTTCCTTTGATGTGTCTTCAATGGTTAACATCCCATCTTTTTAAGCTTAATTCTCTATATAGCCAAGCTTTCCGTTCTATGCTCGCTATCGTTGTTTCTTCTTTCTAGCCGTTCACTGGGGGCCGTCAGAGCAAGGAATCCCGATGCCTTGTTGTATATATACCCGATTCGATAATTAAAGTTGATTTAATTAGTTAAAACGCTGCGGTTTCTCATTCGACTCGCCTGTCTACTTGCTCGCGACCTAACAAAACGTCTAGACATTCCTCTTTCTCGCCGTAGAGCGAGTCGACGCGCTTTTAAATTATATATTAAGTTGTACGTCTCGTGGTTACGTCGCGGAGAATGCAACCCGGCGATCAGTGTTCTTGACATCTAAGACTTGTCTTCTTCGTTTTATCAATGTTTCGCTACATACGTTTTCTCTCTTATACGATAATGTCGTCGTAAGATTACAGTGCATAAACTGTAGTATGTATATGTACATACTTTGTATTATATGCAACAGAGACAGAAGTAACTAGCTGGCTAAATTTCTTGGTATCTATTTGGCAAATCGTTTGTATGTACGTAATTAAGAATTGTTTGTGACGACTCTGTTAGCGACGTCTAGGATCTCTAGAGATGACAAACAAGTAGGGAATAACGAAACGGAAGGAGAATCTATGTCGACGTACATAAAATTACAAAATGGGCTGTTTTGAAAAATTAGTTTTCTTGCAAAGTAGAGTGTTTGCATCAGCGGGTTTCAGATCAGGTAAATGAGATGTTTACTTAAAGCCTGTTACTCGAGAGTTTATTCCGTATTCAAAATGTTTAGGAAGCAAGGGTGTGTTTATAGTGCAGTTGTGATATATGTGTGTGAGATGTCTTGGCAAAGTGGATCAATTCACGCGCGATCCCGAAAGGCGCAAAATTTACCGATTGTTCCATTTTGTTTCTAAACAAACCCTAAGCCCAATATATGTCTAGTTGTATGGCTTGTTGCGTCATCCTCTTAGAACCATTGCGTGCTCATCTATAAATCTCACAAGCGGGCAAAAAATCTTGCATCTCTCACAAGAAGAGTAATAATGTAACGCTCTTACTTACACTACTTACTACTAATTTTACTTTACTACTAATTGAATATATGTTGACGTCTTCTTTAAAATAGGAACCATTAACATCTGGCAAGATACAATAAGATCCATGTTATTTGAGTAATTAAGGTGGCAGTGACCTTCATTGAAAACCGTACATTCTCATTTCTACGTCTTCGTACATTTGTTTAATCCTCACCCAAGATAGATTTGACACTTGATGAATAGATGTTTCATTGATATGATGCAGTTTATGCCGAGCTTGTTGTAGGTTCCTTTGCGGAGGCTGCGAAGAACGTGACCTTCATAACTTCATGCATAAGGTATGCATTCCTCTTCTTCGCCAATCTGAAGAGACTTTGCGCTAACTGAAAACTATACCAGAAAAAGCGGTGAAGGGTAATTAGCTCCTTTATCATAAAAGTAATTGAGTCGTTAGATGGCCCACGACAAAAAAGGTGTTAATCACAATCTTAGTATTTGGCCACCTTTTTACTCTAAAACCGCACGACCTAAGATAGCTTCGTGCTACGAATTATTTACTAAAAATCTCATCTAAGAATGCACGAAGCAAAAGTCAGTAGTCATTTATTACGTTTGCAATCAGCTCGGAAATTTTGTACTCAACTTGGTGTACCCTTTGCAATCTGGCGCCCATCATGGGGCTAACGAGTCATACTATTACAGGCTCTTTGGCAGATTTCTTTAATTTAAATCTCTATCGATGATTTCGTCCTTTCCTTAAATCATTCTGTTATGTTTTACTGTTAGATTGTTTCCGAATTTTTCGTCTTTAATTATCGCCTATTTTTCGTTGTCGTAATTTTGTCTTTGGTTTTTAAGTAAGCGCGTAGCATTGTGATCCGTTTGAAGTATAAGCATTGGGACCTTGTTAAAGACCTGGTTTTTATAGTCTTGCGTATTCGTTTATTTTCTAGCGACCTAGGTTCGTCTGAATTTCTCATTTTCTGATCGTTTTCAAATGTTTGTTGAGCGTCTTTACCCCTTGCTGCATTGAATATAATATTATATTCAAAAGTACTGAATATTATTGAATATTTATATTTTTTTTTGCTCCGTTTCTTTTATTACTACGTCCTGCACTACTCAGAAGATATCAGGCTTAGAATATATCCTTGTTCGAGACCAAAAGCAGTTTTAAACATTTTCGCAATTCTGTATTTTTCCTTAGACAGTTTTTTATTGTTTGATACTGGCGTTTTACTTCTGTCATTATATATTCGTAAATTCCTCGTTTTTCCATGTTCCAAATGTAATTGCTATGTATTTTATCAAAAGCTTTCTTTGTGTTTATGAAGAAAATATGTGTTTCTCTATTTTGCTTTACAGCTTTTCTTGGTAAAGAACACCTAAGTATCGGTAACCTCCGCACCATATAAGTTTGATTAATTATGTTATTAATCCGGAATGGCTGTTTCGAGGACACGAGTGGTGCTCCCTTTCCTTGTTTTATTCTTTCTAGGATTTTTGCGTATATTTCAGCTGTATTCCTGAGAAGAGTAATTTCAGTTAATTTGACCAGAAGAAACTTTGCTGCCGTCCCAAATACATTCTGTAAGCATATACATACAAGCGCGTTCAATCGTAAATTGTTTTGATTTATTTGAGGGATCCTGAACGTCGAACGTCATTACCTTCTAAAATACCGTCACGTGTTCCGACACAATTTATTCCGCGCGCTACCGAGCACATTTCTAGAAACAATTGTAAAAATTCTATTTCTGCAATTCGAGCAAAACCAAGCAAGCACAATTACCTGCAGCGTACAGGAGAATTTCCTTTTTAGCTTTAATTTATCATAGTTTTCCCGTTTTATTCCTAGCCAGCTAGATAGCTCCTAGGACAGAAGGTGCACACGTAACACAGTTCATACGAATGCGGTGTAATTACAATTAGAGCCGGCGCTGAACGCGGCAACTCTTCGTGCTGGAAAATTACGTACACACATTGAAAATTATTCTTCATTGTGTACATTACGCGAAGCTATTCACGGTCGTGTTTATTATTTTTTGTGCTAGCGTTTTTTTTTTTTTGTATTGTATGTATGTATGTATGTGCCATTCCGCTTTTATTGCCGTGATATTTTTTTTTGTATGTACAATAAACGGACGTCATGGTATATATGATACAATGTAGATAAAATGCAACTACGTTTGACCTGCTTTTTATCCTATGAATACGTCGGCTCATACAATAATGTATATTAATCGTAACGTCCGTGCGTGAACGTTTACTGTAATGGTTCAAATAACTTTATTGCGATTTTATGCAAAATGGAACACAACAGTAGCGACTGCGATGTCGAATTATCACACAGCTGGGTTTCCTCTCCGTAACGATTACCTAAATAATGTTGAAACAGCAATCGTAATTTTGGTATATGTACAATAATAATAATGCTAATTATAATAATATCGTATTGCAAGCGAACGTTGTTCTCGCGTATTTGATTTTTAAATAAGCAGGTATATGTTGTAGTTGACTGATTTAAATTCATTTGTTTATTAAAATTATCACATACGGATCCATATATGAACATATATTATATTGATATAACAACTATTGATGATATGTTCGTTGGTATTGTAGCATAATTCGAAACATACGCGAATATCTAGGAATGGTGCTTTTCAAATAAATTAATCCTCAAAGGAAGATTCCAAGGTGTCAGTCACGAATCGGATTGAATCTTAGCAGATTTTTGAGAGTCTATTAAGAGTTGTAAAAAGGACCAATTTTTGTTTAGGTAGGACGTGAAATCCACGATTGATATTTTGACGACTTTCAGATTCTCATAATATACGTCGTTGTTATGAACCCTTAACTTTCTAACTCATGGTAAGGAAAATTAACAAAGAAATATTTAAAAAATAAATTATTTTGTTCCCTAACGCTAAGTACTCTCCTATTGAAAGAAGTTGTATTGCAATATATTCTTTTATAATTATGTTTCGACATTTCTTCCACTTGATACATGACAGACACCTGCATAAATTGTGTTTTTAAAGGATCATTTGTGCAGATACTTTGCCCTCTTCCGTTCAACGTTTATTTACCCCGCAAAGAGGTAGGGGGTAGGTGATCAAAATAAATCTCGTCTGCGTTAACTTGCTACATTTATAGAAGGTATAAATAGGAAACGTAGCAACCATTGCGATATTGTCTCCATATATATACTGAAATGTTAATTATGAAACGTACTGAACCGCCACATAACCTAATATATTCCCCCTATTTTGTTCAATGCGTTGCTTAGAATTGTCTTATAGAGTTTTATTGCATATTTAAAATTAATTTTATTATAATTTGTGGCATTGATGTGGTGTTGATTGGACAGCTTATATTCTATCAGGTATTAATATAAATAATTTTGTAATAATACTGTTTGGTGTCTTTGTGTTATTTAATTACAATATAAAGTACAAATATTTGTGGAGACAATAGCACTATCACGTTTTTTTAAATCCCCACGGTCATTTCCTTAAAAGCGACTACAACGCTGTGTTAAGTGTAGAATAAAAAAAAAACAATGTAATTTTTTTGTTTTTCTCGATGCCGTAACCTTTCAAAATCAAATTCTTAAAATTTATACGGCCTGCCAGTTTTTTTTTTTTTTTTTATAATAACTGTTCTAATTCTGAAAGTCCTGGAAATTTCGGAAGTGAATTTCATTCTCTAAACGTTGTGTTCCGTCGAAGCTTAGAAATCTGCCAAATTTCAATTATACCGGCGATTGTCACGTTGCATTCTTTCCTTGTCAGCTACGAAGTGGTTACTTCAAATATTTTAAGGACGCAAACTGTGTATGTATACACTTTTCTCACTCTTCATATTTGAATAACGAACGTATATTTTTTATTAAAAATTATTAAAAAAATGCGTCTCTCGCGTGAACTCATACATATACAGCCCATAGAGAGTATAGGCATGCATCTGCATCTAAAACCGTACTGTACTGCAGTTCGCTTTAATTGACACGAGCGAAACCAGAACACACAGCTATTACATACCGGTTTCCATCAGAATGATTAAGTCGCGTTAGGGTGGTTGCAGAGCCGCCATGCTGCCATATTTCCAACCTATCTCGTCAATTGGAAACATTTCGAGGTCTAATCAAGGTTTGTACTTTCCAGATTCGTGATTGAAATGCCTTTTCTTCTTTCAGATCCGAGTATTGACAGAAAAAACAAAAAAAAAAAAAACAAAACAGTTTTCCGTGGGTAATTTATAACGTTGACTAAACTAACTCTTCCTGCTATTCTTAATTAAATTTCCGAATTTTGAAATACGAAGATCTTCCTAAATAAACGAGAAACTTATTACTCGTTTCCGCATTGTATCCAATGTAAAATAATTGCCGATCTCTGACGTTTTCCGAAATGCATAAATCTCCGCTCGCGTCCTCTACTTCTTCCCTTCCTTTCCATGCCAAAAAGCGAATTTGTTGGCGCAATCAGAAATTTAGTCAAGATGAAATTCAATTTAACCGACGTACCTACAAAGAGAGAACGAGAAAAGGATAGATTCGGAGAGGGAAAAAGCGTTTCCTCTATTGGATTTATGTGATTTGTTAGCAGGAGAGCAATTGGAGCAATAGAAATTGTTCCAATTTATTCTAGCTTGTACCTAGGGTATATCTATATATACATATATGTAGGAAACAACTATTCTACGTAACCTTTGCTCTACAGAAATAAAACTAACTCCGACGTTAAAGATAAGGTTTTTAAGCTTTAAAAGACAATTTTTCCGATGGAAAATGCGAATTCAATTGTTGGCATTTCAATTGGCCAACAAGGTAAACGGTTATGTGACGTAACGCGGAATAAGAATCGTTGAAAAATGGAAAAGAATTAGAGTTGACCTGGTTTCTAAACGGTAAGTTTGTAAATCCAAGCTCTCGAGAACTAAGTGTATAGATTTTAATTCAAAGTCATTTATAAAACCACAAGATTTTTTCCTTTTCGAAACAGCGGCTAGATGCAATCGCCATTAAATAATTGAAACGGTAGCTCTTGCAGAAACACGTTCGAGATGATTCTCACCTCTTTCCATGACTGTCTCGATCCGTAATATGGCGAGAAATGTAAACCTGTTCTTCGGCGGTCGAAAATTGCTCACGGCGTCCCTTAATTACTCATAAATCCCAGTTTCGAGCCTACCTGGCGCTTAATAAATTTCAAAAACGAACGATATCGGCCTACAATCACCTTTGGAGAAATTTAATTGCATATACCTGGAACTGATTTATGTGTACCGGTTCGTAGAGGTCATTTTCTGTACCTTTTAGTACCGATTCTTCCGATGCAAATTGTTTCTTTATAGCTGCAACAACGAGATTGGCTTTTTTTCATTATTATGAGTGTACTCGGGTAGCGCGGATGGAAATAATGTTATCACTAGAAAGGACAAAAGCGAGTGAAATACATTTTTTTTTACAGTCAACAAAACGCGAATCTGTCTAGTCGCTATGATTTCACTCGCTTTTGTCCTCTCTAAATATCACATATTACAGCAGGCGCTTAAAGTTAGGGGTACCCGATAACTTACTGATTGCATATGCTAAAGAACATAGACTCGGGCAAAGCCGAGACATATGGCCTTCTCAAGTTAAAGGCTCGTCAAGGGAACGGCCCAGAAACTTAGTATAACATATCGCTGGAACTGTTCCAAGCCCTAGTTGTACCAACAGTAACTTGCTAACTGCGTTGCAGACAAAATGGAGGGATAACATAGACATGGAATCGTTAGGTGTCACGCTATTATCACGGGCTTACATATAGGTACATAGCTAGTGAGCAACTATTAGCATTCACATTACTTCGCTACTTCCCAAAATGGTAGTATTGTGGTATTGTCTGTATATTAATGTCAGTTCAAGGAACATGCTGGTGAAGCGGGCCCCAAATAGAACATTGCAGCACTCCTTGCACAACTCCAGCAGCCAACATCTAAAGCCGCAGAAGTTCTGTTGTGAATCGACTTCCCGTTATCATTAACAGTTCGGATTTATATCCGAAATGACTTGAATATGATTAGATTGTTACCTGGCAAAAATTATATTTCTTTGTAAGTACATTTTTGGAAAAACATCGATACATGTTATTCAGAAAGAAATAAAGTAGAGATATGTCATATAAACAAAATCAAGCACAATATTCTCTTTCATTTTTTTGTCTTGTACGCAAAGTATAACAAAACAGGCAGATGTCGCCGGTCACAAAAAGAGAAGCGGCTGGTTGCTTTTTTCTCGTCGTATATACAGACGACACCTAAAAACAACTCGCAATGACCTCATAAAAATTCAATATTCAAATAAGCAAGCCGCCAGAAGTCGGGGTGGAGCCGTTTTTGCCCCGATGCGTCAGATCCGCCTCCGGTTTTATAGTTTCCTTTCCTTCTATTCGGGGAAGACGATCCGCGCTGACATTTACATCTATTTTATTGTGGTTTATTATTGTGGATGTTACCAGGAAGATGATATAATGGATACAAGAAAGTCTGGAATTGGTACAATGTTAGAAACGTTCAGGTTATTGGTTTTGATGATTTTTGCTCTGTATCTACTGGTATTATAAAATTTGCTGCTGGATGCACAACGGCTTAAGATTATGGAAACTTCTGCGTCCCATATTATTCTTTGATTCTACGAACATTGAAGGATCTTTAAGCTATTCCGCATCCTAATTAAGTGCTTCGAGTATAGCAAATTCTTCTCTTAGGGAATCCCTCCTCTTTTTTTTTAATTTCTCTGCCAGGTTTAATGTGATACTCAAACCAGAATAAAGTACATATAACAATATTGACTTTCATCAAATTAATGTTAACCTAAACATTACGCAGCTCGGTAAACGATCTATTCTGGATGCAACTGCGTTTGCTGTTGTATTTTAGTTTGGTGTAGGACATGTTTGTATTACTAACAAACGATAATTTAAATGTATCGTGTAAGAAATCAGAAAAATTGATGATGACCAAAAAGAACTGAAACGTCATACAGAAATTTCGTCCAACCACAGATACAAGATCGAAAGTGGCCTTTAGAATGTGTTTTTAGTTATTATTTGCAAGGCCAAATAAAGGTGCTACAGATAAAGGATCATTTATCACACGTCCAATTTCTCTTCGGGTTCACGAGAAACACGCCCTTTAGCAACGTTGTCAAATTTAAACATAGTGAAGTTCAATAAGAGTTGAGCCAAGACGTCGAGTTTCATTGATGAACGTGTAATTCCTTATATTTCTCACAACCCGAGTGAATTTATCAATTTATCCATGCAAAATCCCCATCTCAAGTTTATTCGCCTTCAAAAGCGCCATTAACAAACACTACTTATAACTACATACCTCCTCTCGCATGAAACTAAAATTTCTCTTACATCATCGACTCCAAAGTGCGTCGTTTATTAATACCTAACCTCTCGGTTCCCTTCTCTTAAGATATCGGGAGTAATTATAAAGTTAGAGCTAAGACTTCTACTATTGCTATACTACCACGTCTTCGCTTCTACAGCAACTACACCACGTCTCAAATAGTTCTTCTCTTTCTTCCTAGACTTGCATTGGTATCCAAGGGGTATGTGTGAGTATCTACGTGTAGATGAAGTATTAAGCAAAGTTTCAGTCTCCTAGACATTCCCCCTATACCTGCAGCAGCATCTACCGACTTTGTAAGTGCATTAATAATTTTAGCGTCTTCCCCGTTATATTAGTTTGTGTACGCCGCTGGATGCGCTCCTTCGCATGGCTATATTTTAATGAGGTGTCTTTAACAGGAGCCGGGATCTTCTAAACTTTACTTTAACTTTAGCCGTAGTATAGATGCATTGAAGATAAATTGGATGGGTTATTTTAAAATTTGGAAAAATCTTAGAGTCACTAATGTTTACATTTCTTTCAAAATTCTTTGCTTTTCTTTAAAAAAAAGTCATTCGCTTCTTTGTTACATTAATACGGTAGCCTACGTTTGTCTGCACACATATGTTTTAAATACACTAGCCCGGTTCGCCGCTCTGAAGGGTGTTCGCCGCGTTCTAAATATAGTTTCGGGTATATAAATGGCGGACGAAAGTGTTTCTTCGAGTAATTTATTAAACATATTCATCTTCTACGAACCTAACGTTCGGACCGCTCTCTCCTACGCTCCGCCGTCTTCGGAACGGAAAATTAAGATAGATTGCCGGCAATTACCGCCGTTAACTGAACAGTAATTACCGAACACTCGGGCCAGTTAGTATGTAAATTGATTATCTCATATTTATTATTATTCGTTCGTAACTCTCTCGCACGCATTCATTTACAAACGATGTGAACCTTGTTCGTAGTGAAATTCACCTTTACAGAGTAGAAGATAGAAGTATTTCGATCTGTTTCAGATTAACAACATCAGCTCCCTCTAGACACTTTATTTTTCATTAAGGATTGGATCATGCTCATATCGATGAATCTGCAGCATTTGGAAGAGGTAAAAGTGGGAGAAATTTGAAGAGTAAGATAAAACTGGATAGGAATATACTTTTACATTTAGATATTGGCTTTTGGCAGTTATTCCGGGCATCAAAGTTAAACATTTAACATTGTCAGATTCTTTAAAATAATTTATGGCAAAATTTCCTAGTATTTGAAGTTATGCGTATGTGTCACCCGATTTCCTCTCGCCTATCTGCTTCGTTAAAAATCTCAACGACAAATAAAGACATTAAAAAGAGAAACGTTAAAACCACAAGTAGACCGCAACGAAATTCCCTGAAGATTATCTGCTACACGCCACTTAATTATTATATATTATGTAGCACATACCGCCGCCGTAGAAAGAGAAACGATATCCAAGCATCACGTGTTTGCCCAACAGGTTTTAAATTTTTACGGCTGTCGCAATAAAAATTAAGATAGAAAGACCTCCATCATCATGCAGATGGCTCTTGGTCCCCTATGGATGTAATAGTCTTAATTATTATAATACGAAAGAAGTAACAGAAGGAGATGTAAGACGTAACGGACACTGACTACATCGCCATTTCAAAGCATCGGACGCTTTAGTTCTTTTTATACAATCTTTAAGGTCTGCGTTAAAGGAAGAAAACAAATAAAATGAAATCGAAACAACTTTGCGTCCATCCCATAAAGAAAAAAACCCTAAGCAAGAAAAAATACAGAAACAAGAGCTACGAAACACCGTAGCTCTTCGTCTTTTAAAATCGAGAGTATATAAGACATGAAGAGAAGTTCAAGGCTAACCGGTCCTCTTCGAAGAGCAAGTTTTCTGCTTCTTGTTATTGCTCTTCTCCTTCTTCTCTTTGAGCTAGCCGTATTTCTAAACAAGAAGCATTCCGTGCTCTCGGTGGCAAGTGCGTATGTATAATCTATTCCTTTTCCTTTATATGTAATTCCTGACTGATGAGGTTTAATGAAGCTGTTTTTTTCTTTTGTTATTATATAATGGGAGAGGCTTTATATCTTGGGTATATGAGTAAATACGGATATTGAAGCTTGAGATACGATGACCAATTAAAGTTACTTCGTGGTAAGTAATAGCTTGTCTTATGATTGCTGCAATAAATTTTTATTGAAGGTATTATGGTTTAGAAATGGTTTCAAGAGACGGCTGTATTTATTTCTTTTATTGCACGATACGCGTAGGAATCTCATTGTAAATCTATATGACTATGTTGATGGTTCCTAATCCTGACGTTGATGCTCAGGTGTAGATTTATGCTTCCAAAACTATTGTCTTGCAACACGATTTAAATTATTAAATCATATTAGTCTGATGACTTTTTGTTTAGCATTAATGCCAATAATCGACGAATAATGCTTTTGTTAATGAATTTGTAGTCGACAATTGAAACGATATTCGGGCAACTTGTGTTTAATTTTAGAGCTAGTTATTTCGAAAATTAAAAAGAGTTCGATGCAGGAAATTTCTCCAGTTTTCTTTCTGAAGTAGATTTAGTTCAAAATGGCCGTGGCAACACGTTCAAAGGCACGTATTCAACAGTAAAGAGCCGCCCTGCGTTTTAATGAAACCAATCAAGACGATCAATTTGCGGATTCTTCAGTTTTGAAGAATACGCATCTGACGTCGGTTGACTCGGCAAATAGACTGAGCGAAGCGGGAAATGTACATGTAAGCAGACGGACAGTTCGACGACGACTACTCGAAACCAATTTAATGTCTAGGAGACCAGTTTATGGCTATCTGTGCTATATCGCGAAAACAAGGAACCCCGCCAATTGAAGGAAGGTACTAATTTCGGATGAATCCCAGACCTTACTTAACATCACTGGATGGTCGGGCAAGAATTTGGAGAAGACAAGGAAAGCGATTTGCTCAGTGCAATATTGTGGACAGAATCAATTACCGGGGAGGCTCCGTTATGGTTTGGGCTGGCATAGATAGCGAAGTTCGTACTGAATTGGTGGCAGTTAATAGAGGCTTTATGATGGCTGAAAAGTGTATTAATTCCATTTCAGAAAAGCACATGGTTACTTTTGCTCCATTTATAGGACCTAGTTCGCTCCGAGCTTGGATCGTCAACGAATATTCTCGAGTCGGAATTATGCGTATGAGATGGCCAGCTTTCAGTCTGGACCTCAATCCAGAGGTCAAGAGCCCCAAAGCAAGCAAGCAAGTTCACCCAAAGATTTTGGGTAAACTTGCTGCGGTCCTTCATGTAGAATGGAACCAATTGGACCAAAATGATGGTTAAAATTTAATTAGCTTCATCTTGACACCTATTCAAACAAGCACAAGAACCCGAGGTGAAAATATCCGATAATAGTTGCAATAAGTGCAATAAAATGTTATTATTCCTTTTCAATAATGAGACTCTTTCAATTTTCTGAATTTCTAAATAATCTAATTTTATAGATTGATTTGTTTTTTCTTGGTAAAATGGTTCTCAAAACAATCTTTCTTTACGAAGAAAAATTTATATCTGAATGTAATTATCAACACCCAGCAATGGACAAGGTAGGAGAAATAACGACATTTTTGCAGACACACCAACGCCATACACTATCTCTTTCTCATCCAATACTAACCAATTTAGACGTTCCAATCCGATACAACTAACATTTCCTCCACCAACTGGCAACGATAGTTCACTATAGTTACCTAACAGGTTAGTAATGAATATCGAGAGATAACCGCGAGCCTGAGTTCGTTCCAAATAAAGATTTATACCACAATTTATCGTCAAACACGCTACACACCAACGCACACTATCATCATGCAGATCGCATTGAATCTAGCTACGGAAGCGTCCGGTCCGCCTGTGCGGGGAAGGGAAAGCGGAGCCTTATACGTGAAATATCGGCATAACAAAGGCAATAACTTAGCGAACAGGAGATACACGACGCACGATATCACGTTTCGAACCCGAATTTCATATTTACTACGGACATGTATATTGGACGTCATGTGCTAGCGTTCTCTGATTATATTTATGCAGAATATGTATATATGTCAATACGATAAAGTTAGCTGGGAGTAAATAAGTCTGCTCAAGAGAGAAGATACGTAGAAGGATGGGATTGAAATCTGAGTGGGGTGTCTTTTTTAAACCTTCGTGTTTGTAACACAAGATTCTATTGGAATCGGTAGATATCGTATCATCGTATACAATACAGCGAACCCTCTTGGCTACCTTTTAATAAGCGTCAGCTCTAATAATGACTATTTTTCAACGTATCCTAAAGGTAGATGTGGAAAACGCTATCAATAGTCCTTCCAATAACGGCATTCCTCAAAAGCGGTCACGGTCACTTCAATTAAATTTTTCTTGGAAAAATGCTTGTAATTTTACCTCTCATTAGCGGTTATAAGTTGTTTAGCTAACGACATGCAATGCAAATCCAATTATTATTAAAAGCGAATTTCCGAGGTTATACGTATATAGTATGTATTAATATACATCTTATAAAAATTAATATTAATTTATTATTATTTAATAATTTAATAATTTATTTTATTAATCAATAAAACAACAAATCGTTACTTTGTTACTGTATTACGGATACTACGGTTACTATGTTTCGCAGGCTATATGTACAGCCATAATGAGCTTTCTTCATGATACAGATACCAAGTGTTGTCGATTCGACAACGAACAAATACATATCTAAAATAAACTTTTCTTTTCACTTTCTTTGTTTTTGTCAATTTACAGTAAATTTTACTGGTTGCTATTTAGAGGTTTTACTGAACCTCTAGAAGCAAATACGTCGAACCATTGACCATCCTAACTATGTATAACCGTGCTTCACCATTACATTACCTGTAAGTACTAAATTATCTTAACGTATGGTCCTTTTCAGCTGGCCACCTGAGGGACTTTGCCGCTACGGTCGGCGCACCGGTTCCCAAAAGCGAGACTACGCTCATGGGGCCCGTAATTCAGTCGCAGGCAAGGCAACTACGCGCACATAATCTTGGCACTCGGCTAATGAGCCCCTAATGTTTCGGGATGATGTAATGGCCGCCAGTTCTGACCGTCCTCGTTATGGACTAATAAGCACCTTAGCTATCTGGTACATATTAGGGGCCCGGACGTGCGTATACATATAGAGATGTATTTTACGTACTTGCCGCGTTTTGAGTTAACGCTGGAGTCGTAAAAAGGCGACCTCTGGCCAGTTTTATTTACGACCAGAAGCGACTCAACATATTATATTTATGGGAAATAGGTGGGGAGATATGAGAAGGGGTTTATTAGCTAATTACAGGGAGATGTGTCAAATGCTTCACCTGGATACCGAAGAAAATTTCGAGTTCATGTAGTTTTTCTTTAAATTTAAACATTCACAATAACAATTTCACCAGCACGCGGCTTATCAGTGCAAATTTGTGGAAGGTGGTGCTCAATGAACTAATTGCCGTATCAATAGGGATGACGCCGAAACATACATCGAAAATCACATGATTCGTCGAAGTATTTCGCAAGCTTTACAATTGCAACTAAGGATTCCTCCTATCACCATCTGTGTCAAAGTAAAAACATTTGAAAAATGAGGAATACATAGAATTAATTGAAGACAAAAGGCGCAATGAGAGGCCGTAGTTTTACTATATGTAATAAGGAGAGAACGAGGAGGATCTTACACAATTTGAGGAGGGACCAAAATGTATACCATAATACACATTGCATACAATGGTGATCAATTGAAAGGGTGCGTTCCGCATCGTACGTAGTGTAACATGCACGCATAGAAAATTCCAGCGCCAAATCAATTGCTTTTAAATCTTGATATTAGAACAAATTTATGTTGCTCACAGCATTATTCATTTACCAAATCGCTTCTTATGCATATACTACATAGAATAGAGCATGCGTTTAAAAATTCTGGTATTGTTTTTAACATTAAATAGGGGCAAATCATGTCTTTAATTGCTCAAAAACTAGGTATGTAACCATCCTTCCAGTAATTGCAATTTCTTTATTCTTCTTCAATTGTTGAATGTTACCTTTAAACGGAATCATCAATTGTTAATGAACAGTTTTCGTGGGAGTTTTAACACCGGGCATCGTGGGTAGATCTTGCATGAGCTGCATAACCGTGAATACAGATACTTTGTGAATTACACACTCGCCGCTATATCCTTTTCTACTAATATATGATTAGCCATCATCTTGAGATGCAAATACAGGAAGATGCCTTTCGTCAATTTGGGAAGGCTACATTTATTCAATCTTCATCGTTTCTTCTTTGGGGCAATTATATATAGCGCCTTTCTAAATCCTTGCACTGTCCTAAAAGCTGTTGCTTCCTAACCTTAAAGCTGTACAGTAATAGATCTACAGGAAACATATAAATACTCAAATTCAGGAACTAGATCTGTTTGAAATAAATATCGATACCAGTCTGGCTTTGCCATAAACTACAAACAAGTCAAAATTGTTTTTTTGAGATTATTGGTTTACCTGTTGTGCGCCTGTTTCCATTAGTTTAGGATGGGATAAATCATCTGTCAACATTTTATCCGCGCTCCTGTTATTGATATTACTTTACGTTCGTAGTTTTCTATGCGTTCTAATGCATGCATCGCATATAATGCTTAACACAGAACGTAGTCTAAGTAAGTTGACAAAGCAGACGGATAAAAATCAAATTCTTCGCGTACGGAAATATCTACGAAGCTTAAGATTGGAAATTAGGTTAATACCGACAGCAGGAAGGTGCGCAATGGATTACGAAAGTATGAGAATTAAATCCTTGTCATTTCAAACCAAGAACAAATAAATTACGTACGCAAATATTTAGACTATTACATGTAAAATACGATTTCCTAACATGCACCACGTCCTTAATTCTAATTCCGATCTGAATTTTGAAACCGGCGATCTAGATTTTTCTAAACAATTCGCTTGCTGCACAGCTTCGGTCTGTACGGCGAAACATAATATCGTGAGAGAGCGCTTGTTTACCGTTGCATCGTGGCTGTGACATCAAATAACTTCTTTCTGGAGATCTGCAGAGTGCCGTACATTTCTACGGATGAGAAAATAACCACGTGACAAGCGCGTGAGCGTCCACAGAACTAGATCTAACAAATAAAACGAGGACGTTGTTTTCTTTGGTAATTGCCAATAGAGGCTACTCCATCGGTAGCTTAATATTTGCTGTTTTAAACCAGCTGAAATGACGAAGTTAATTGAATAAGAGATTGAATAGGAGATATACGAGGGTAATCTGGTAAGTTTCCTAACATACAAACGAATACCTCTTTTTTTCCTGGAAAATTCAGTTTTATAACATGATTTTAGACATTTTTTCTCATGTCTCTAAATCGTTCAAATATTAGTTGGCATTTTTGGTAAAATAGGCGTTTATGAACGAAACGGCCTCCTCGTTTATAAACGCTGTTTTCCAAGCGAAGCTTTGGGATAGGAAATAGGAAAATGAACCGGAGAGCCAGATTTGGCCAGAGCGAGTAGTTTATCAATTCGAACCCCAATTCGTAAACTTTTCTCATGGCGTTCATTGCGGTATTGTGCGAGTTGATTTGGTGGAACGAAACATTTTTTGGTTATTGGGTTTACTTTTTGAAAATAGTTGACTAACATGATGCTACAATTCTCTCAAAAAATAGCAGCTATCACTTCTCTGGCTGACGGAATAATTTTCGCCTTCATCGGAGTCGATTCGTTCATCACAGTCTCCTGTTTCGACTGTATCTTAATTCAATGGTCGTCTATCATCATTCGGCGAACTTTTCGAATATTATCGATACTAATTGAAGTTTTTAGCCCTTACGAACATTAATCGTCAGCCAAGCTGACGAGACCACGTTTAAATTCAGCTGCTCAAAATTTCACTGTAACAAATGATGATGTAGAGTCCACGAAAGCATCTCGGATTTTATTTGCGTCTTTCAAATACAATATTTAATGATGACTTGGTATTCGACATTTTTCATTTTGTAATTATATAAAAATATTTCTGACGAATAGGACTTCGCAATTTCCAATTACTTTACTTCTTAAAATTCTCAAATGCCTTCAAAAACGACAGTATTCGGATTACTTTATCTCTGCAAATATCATTGTAACCATCCAAATGGCAAATATACATACATACGTACTACGACATTAATGGTCACGCAATATATCCTAGCAGAGAGCAAGCTGAAGTTGAGTGACGACCGAAACTGCCACGGTCATCACGGGAATTGGGGTTCTAATTACGGCCAGAAATCAAGATTAAGTTATTTATGAGGCGTCGCCATCTCCGTAAGAGAGAGAAGACGATCTGATGTTGTATTCTGCTCCGTCCAGTACTACGAAATGTTGGTAGTATATTGCGTACTGTGATGAGCTTTGGACTCTTGTATTGTTATCTCTTCTTCCTTTCTTTTTGTTGTTATTTCTATTGCGTGTACTGTAACGTTGGTGGTAGAAATTAGAACTTGTAACTCTTACAATCGTTTTACTGACATTCGTAAATTGTAAGCTTGCCAACCGTATTATCAGTAATTATTCCTTTGCGGTTATTCATCCATAAAGAAGCAACAAAATTAAGGTGAAAATAGAAGAAACAGAAACATATTTAATCAACAATGAAACGACACGTGGTCACTATTCCATCACTAATCCATCTAGTGCCGGGAATGCGATGTGACGCGAGGAAATGAATTGAATAATGACATAAGAATCTCAAAACAGCATCGCTTGCTCTTCGCATTTTACCTTCATACGTTGCCGTCACGTAATATATATAACGATTGATAATTTCGATTAATTGGTTAATGGGTCAGCAAGAACAGCGATTATTTGCATCGTGTAACTTCACGTAGAAGCGATTTCAAATATTACTCATTGAAATGAAATTTATCTGTGTACAGAAAAATATGAAAGAACGAATCGGCGAAATAGTTGCCCGCCAGATACTGAACGGCGTACGTTAACTAAAGCAATACGACGTTATGAAAGATTATCCGTGCGCGAAGGTGCAGTCATCATTGTCAACACTAAATCCATCCACTCCATATCTAACCTCAGTGGGCGACCCATTAGCGCATATCGTAGCGCTTTCCGACGACAGATCTTCCGCCGTTGCGGTTATAAAAATCTATCTGCACTTGAACATCTAGAAACGTGTTTCACGGCGTTACGTTCCAGTTCATTTTATTTACCAATGCGTCAAACATCATGAGATGTATTTTTAAACGCGTCAAGGGGACTTCGGTAACATCAACCTAATTAATGGCTTAATTCGTTAGCCTTTTGTCAGAGCGATCGACATAGTGCGGTGCCCGGTAACGGATCAATTGAACTTTTCCTTTGTTTGAGGAACAAATTGACACAGTTTCAATGCAAATTAGTTTAGGAATTACCTATCATTATTTTTTTTTTGTAATAATTTTACATGAAAAAGCCATTTAAAAGGATTTATTTAGAACAGCATAACAAAAATTTAGAAATTTAAGTTATATCAGGGCAGGTCAAAAAGTTTCGGGCTTCAACGCGAAGACGGTGGTACTCGTTGAAAATATTCTGCTGCGTTGAAAACATTTCGGTTATTGTTGGACGTTCAGTTGTTGTTTGCCAATCCTTTGCGTCAGCTGATGGTAATATGATTAAAAAAATCGAATATCAAGTCGCGAATAAGTTCTTATTTTAGATATTTTCATTGAATAGGAAGCTCATGACATTCATGCACGCCTACTTTGCAGATAAGATGCCAACTATTATTTCAACGAATTGAAGAGATGGCACCATCCCTAGCAAAAGTGCATAGACTTACATGTTGAGGAGTAACACCGGATTTGACAAAAAAGATACTTATTTTTGTGTTAGGTAAGATTAACCTCCGTATGAGACCTGCCAGTAAAAGAATGTACCCGGTTTAGTTATAAAAGCGGTTCAAGTTTTCACCGAACAATTAAGCAACCCTCGATTTGAACAAGGTCTTTTTTACTGCCACGCATAAACGCGAACTTTGGCCAATAAAAAGGGATTTTATCCTCGTCAAAAATTAAAAGGAAAAAACGCCTAACGTCCGCAACAGAATCGTTACAGTTCGCCAGCAAATTGCCCGTAAAAATGTTAATTTCCTAAAGCAAACGGTTACGTGACCCTTTTGACTTCAGGCAAGAGGTACATATGATGTACCGTATGAATAATTTCTTTGGAAGCGGTACGTAGCCTTCTAGGGCTCTTTTACGATTTTTTTTCAAGACTTAATTGATGTTCGCGGAATGAAGGAGCGTCATTAAAATGTACAAGTTGTAGTAGTTTATTGGCAAATGACTATATGAAAATAAAATTTTTCTTGTTACCGTATTAAATTATAATGCAATACATACACGATATAGACCTAGAAGACGACAAAAATGAATCTACATATAATAGGCCAAAACATCTAACCTTCCCTTACACAAAAAAAGCAAGTGAACGCCGCAGAAAACAGACATTCGGTCGTTGGGAACACGCCACTCCAAAACCCTCATCAGACATTCAACCCATCAGCGTAGGTAAGTCAGGTAGCAGCTAGCCATAAATTAGGACCCTTGACATCTGAATAGGGTAAATGTTATATTCACACAATCAATATTGATCAAAGTAAGCGTAAACGTATGCAATGCATTCAAACTGCCTAGAAATATATTCTGGCTAGCTTATGTATGTACAAGTATATACGCATGTTCATTTATTAGTCACCGTTGTGCTCTGTAGGTGCACCTGCGACACCTATAGCAATATATAAAACGGATAAGACCTGCATAAGTATTTATCCAGCAATGAATTCGGTAAGATATCAAACAATTCGAAAACGCTCGTATGCTCTCGGTTATTTGACTAATGAGAAGAAATTCGTGCGGCTGTTGACTTTTCTAGTATCTACACATTTACTTATTTCGCCCCGTCATTGGCCAAAAACAACTTGACTATCGGCAAAAATCTAAATATATCTAAACAATTGCATAACGTACAATTGTAAAAATGTTGAAACATCCGTTTTTATAGTATTGTTAAGTGAGCTCAAAGAATCTTTATCTTGTCCAAAGAAAACTCGTCAAGTGAAAGCCATTTCTAGACCTTGCTGATCTTTTTTCTCGAGATTGATGGAATTGCCCGCAAAAAGTTTGTACCTCCATGTTACATAAAAAAGCAACATGTTGCTCATCCAGTGTCCTCGCATAAGTTCGATTTTTGTGATTTCTTCCTCTTCTCAGAGACGAAAATCAAGTTGAAAGGGTAAAAATTTGACACGATAGAGGAGATTGAATTTGAATTAGGGACAAAGCAAGGTCATTTCTTTCGCGATAGACGCACTGACATTAGTAATTGAACTTCAAATGGAACTACTTTGAAGGTGATAGAAGTGAATTAAATCCTAGTATTCCTCAATTTGATTTATCCCTACATTTTAGGTAGCTTCTGCGCGCCATCTCTTTTAATACCATTTTCCAATTGTTAAAATATCCGTTGCGCATTTTCCCGTTTAAACAAACATCGCCGCCGTCGAAAAACCCTTTTTTGTATTCTAATTAACCCGGGAATGGCTTAAATTAATAATACAACGCGCTAATTGAATCCGAAATGTATGACATCCGTCCGCCTAGGTGTACAGCCAACCAGTCAATTAGTAACGACACGGTTTCGCATTTAGGCTTTATGAATAGGCTAAATGAATCGTAGCGTTGAACTTTTGTCTTGATTAGCGTAATTCTGACGCCGCCTCGGATATATGACTATATTTAGCTAGAAACTCGGCTACGGTGAATGTACATAATTCTTTTTTAATACAGACGAATATACATACATACTGGTCTGGATCTCTTTCGGACGAAAATTCATCTCCTCCTTTTGTTTTTACTATGCGGTTGCGCGGTCTAAAATTGCAGAAACCAGTTACAATATACTGAGGAGAGGAAGCGCTTTCTGTAACGAAGCGAAATATAATTTTAGCCGCAATCAAGTGGAGCAACAATTTGCGGAATGGCGACATTCTATTTTTGTTTCTGGACGTTCGCTTGCAACCTCCCTAGTTATTCTGAGTTGCGGTTTGTGCGAAGAAAGAACACCCGGAGAATTCTCCGTGGAACGTTGAAAGTTATATCAATTTGAATGAGAAAATTAGAATTTTCGTCTTAGGAATTTATAAATGTGCTATTTGATCAATTTAGTGAGTCGAAATTAGAAAAAAATCTACAAGCATACTGCTCAACTAAGGAGTACTTGTGTAAATTCTTATGATTTGCAAGTTTTTTTTTTCGTATTTGAAGTTATTCTAGAATCTTCTGGAATTTCCAGTTTCTTCGCAAATATTCAACATTTTCTGAAATACACAAACTAACCAAAACTCATGTCGTTGTATTGCCAATCTATGCTTACTTATCCTGCTTATACGGATGAGAAGATGCTAATTAGGTATAAGTGTCACTAGTGAAGAAGGGAGATCTTTACTTTGCAATATTTACATGATTATGAGAAGATAATAATAAAGGAAAAATTAATGGTCTCACACAAGAATTATATCTTGCGATGTAGACCATTATTTTTCCTTTATACCTTGTGCACATCTTACCGTAATAAATCCATCAATATAAAGTGACCAACAAGGCATTGTTCTAATTCTCGCGTTCTTATTTAATTTTAGCTTTTCTACTGTAGTATTACACCCGGCTATGTTTATGTGTTTGCCACACCTGGTGACTAAATTCTTCCATAGCAGTAATGGGCTAATCTATTATTGCAGCCTCTATATGTAATCTTATAAATTCTCGGCCTCTCTTCTGCATCCGGTTTAACCTAAAAGGTTTATGAGCGTGTTTCTTCTTCCATTAATGGTCTCGCTTTTTGAGTTAAATGTCGGCAGAAACTCTGCACGGAGAAAAATATTTAGTCCGTACAACGATGTCTTAGTTTTGCATCAAGTAGGCGGTGAAGGTAGGTATTTGTAAATAATATTTTTCTCGAAAGTAGGGATAGAGCATACATTTGGTCACCGGTTGAGAATAGGGTTCATTATTATTTCCGAAACGGTCGTCCCGAATGATTAATTAAACTCGTGTGGTGCGGAGGTTACTGATGTTTTTGTGTTCTTTGCCGTACTAGACCGCAGTATGGCAAAGAATGGCGATCGAATTGAATTGAATACAAAGGATTGCTGTCCTCCCTTGTGCCAAAAATTGCGAAAGTATTGCATGTGCACCTAAAAATAAGTCAGCTACGGTAAAGTGGTAAGTTTTTAAATAAGGCTTTTCCTCGGATGGATCGTCTTCAAAAAGAGCTAAAACGTAAGCGAATGCTATACAGAGCAGTCCGATATTGTTATATTCATCAGTAGTGCTCGCATGTATTCTGTTCCATCTTCTTTTTCTTTTAGTATCATACACGTTCGCCTTTTCTAAAATAAAGACCAATTTAATATTCTACGAACGTGTCTAATATCGGTACACGGCTCTGGCGAAGTCTGGCGCGTCCGACGTGGACATACTAAAAACACTGTGTCCAAAAACGATAACCGTTACGTAAAACGGCGGCATATTAAAACCACCGACGCGATGGTATGGAATGCGAACCGAATATCGGCGAGCACATCTTCCTGTTTGATCGTGCAGCTATCGCTAAAGAAAAATTTCGTAGTGCCGCCCATGCACGGTGTACGTTTCTACTAATTGCCTGTAATTGCGGTCGAATAGCCGCAATGTGCTTAGAATATCTACCTAGTTGTAATAGGACGCTTTCCATTCGCTTGGGGAGATACGACTGTTCGAGTTGAAAGAATGCTTGGCTAGCAAGTCGAACGGTCAACATTTACATGTATTATAATTTTCAATAGAATACGCTATGCTTTGATTTACTCGGTAGATAAGCCCCCTTCAAAAAAATAATTTTGCTTGGATGGTTTATGATTTAGAGACAATTTCATAATTGTGTTTGATATTTGTAAGTTTCTATGAACTTGCTTATATTGAAGAAAACTTTTATTATTGGTATCTCTTTAGAATCATTCAATTCAGATGATTTTGTAGAAAATGATTGGCCAGATTTCTCCTAATTCAAGTCTTACAAAGACGACTTTTGCTCCGAATGCAATGTTTCAGACTTCCCTTCATATGGATGACCCATCTACTTCTTCGACCATTCTTAATTTTACATTTGCCTCCACTAAATCTTCGAAATTTTCTCATCCATTGTATGCGCTAACCTATATTCATGTTTCAATTGAGTCCTTACTTACAACTACATCTGGGTAGAGTGGTTTCCAATAAATATTGAGGGTTAATTACTTAATCACGGCATGAGACATTCCAACATGTTCACACAATCCAAGATTATAAATGGTTTCAAAGTACCCTTAATTTTCCATTTAAAGTGTGGTGGCGTCCCAATCGGGTGCATAGGATTTTTAAAGCTTGTTATAATTTTAGAGCATTTAAAAATGAAGTTATCTCTTGATCTAACGGCTACAGTATTGTATCCTTGACTTGATCAGGTGGGTAGGAAGCGGCGGCAATAGATAGAGGAGATTTTGGTAGATATGATGCTAGTTTGTAAAGAATGTCAGTTTCCTTTCAGCCAAATAAGTTAAAGGTAACTGACTCTTAATTCTTCTTCTTACTGGCATTGGAAGCCGCTTTTAAGATTGGCTTTTTTCTATTAAAAGATCCAGCTGCCATGCTGTTTTCTAGTCTAGAAGTCTTCATTCTGTTATTGGCTTTATTGTGGTTTCATTCGGAGTTATAATTTTTAAAGAAACAATCTTCATTTACATTTGCTTTCTTTTACTTCTATCGACATGGCGAATCCAATAGAACAAACAACAGATGAAAGAGAAGACAAAACGTCGTCAATAAAACTATTCTCAATATGAACTCATGCCGAGTTATCGACGTTAATTTATTATAATAGTTGTTTATTTACTTATAGCTGGTTACATTAGATATGCGGTTTTAAAAAATTCCAATCAGAAATAACGCAATGATGTACATCGCTCCGCTACTAGAAACTTAACGTGAACAGACGTATAATTTTGTTGCGGATGCAAGATGGGAAATTCCATTTTTTTTAATGTCCTAAAAGTGCTACTAAAGGAATGAATTAGAAAAACACTAAACTGTTCATATTTATCAATTTTCTTCGAATTCTTTTGTTTCTAAAAACCATGTATAAGTGAAATGGTGTAATTCGCGAAGGGAGTATTCAATTTCTTTTTTGAATGAATGCACTGAAGAAAAATGATTCGGTAAATCAAGGAAAAGGAGTGTATTAACTTGCTTTGTAATAAATCAAACAAGCTTTAAAGATTTTTCATTTGATATTAATAAATGTGTTCTTTATGTGAATAAATCCGTTTATTGTATGCAGTGTATATGCGAAAATATGTGTTTATAGATACAATAAACAACCATTTATTAATATGATAAATTCATTCGTTGGACCAATATTTATAAAAATATTATTACATTAATGTACCTTTCATTCTATGTGCATACTTTTTTCATTCTTCCAACTAAGGTGCGTAACTAATCTTATCTACACAATGGCAGATAACAGGCCGGTGAACTGTCGCATCCCTCTGAATACAATATTTACGAATGATTCAAGTGCACAATGTATAAGTTAATATGTATAAATGGGCATCCACATGTCTACACGCATAAGCCAGCGTATTGTATTCAAATGGCTACGAGGAATTGTGTGGATTTTTCCATGTATTCACTATTATGCGAAGGAATAAAGTCGATGTAATGCAATAACGTGTTATGGAAGCGGTAGCAATTTGTAAATGGAAATTGCGAAAGTGATAATTCTAAAGAGAACAAACAGTGACTCAGAAGTGTAAAGTGATGATTGTTTGCTGTTTTGGTAACGTTGGTTTATTGAGTGTAATCGTTGAGATTCCATAACGCAAATAGGTTGCACATGTAAATGACTTATTTCTTCGTCTCAAATATATCATGTAATCGATATATCTGAACACTCGTTGCTCAACGAATAAAAACTATAGCTACTGGCAACCGTATCGCTTCAAAACAAAAGTAAAACCAATCATTTATATACAGCCAAGCTCACATTCCAGCAATAATGAGCGATTCACCGAACCAAATTACAATGATTAGCAGTCCACGAGGCCGGCTAGAGGTCTCCTATTCCCGTCCTCCCCTCTTGTGGGAGTGGTCGTCGGTCTCGTGCAAAAGATATCTTCATTGTACCGTGGCCGGAGGCCACTCACGGGGGGTCCACGCGATTCGCGACCGCCGCTCAATCTCGTACCTGAGAGAGGGCTCCGGCTTTTGAGATAGCGTACCTCCAACAAAGTCTCTTCCACGTACGCGGCGAAAAAAAGAAGAGCCCGCCACGCTATGGGAATGAAGTTATTGAAATCCGTATCGGTAAGTAAGCGCATGGGAATCCTCCTTACGGCGATAATTCTGGCTCTGTCCGTGATAGCGGCTCCGATGGACTTTAATAATGCGTTAATTAAGTTGACGCGGTCGAGATGGCAACCACAATGGAGAAGAAGAGTGTCGAGGTTACGATGAGAGGACGATTCTTTGCGGTTATTGTCTGTGAAGATGTGAGAACTTTTTCTTGAACGTACAAGTTAATAGAAAGTGATGATTCGGCAACTCGGTTAAGTGTTTTTCACCTCGTACCATGCATTATAAAAGATGAGAATGAAATACTTGCGGCACGTGAAGGTATTCTTAATTTTGTAATTGAGTACGGTCCTGGCTAGCAGCGATTTACAAACATAATAGATACCATGCAAAGATATAGTATTTCTAATACGCCCGGTATGATCGATAAAAGCAATACGTATATTCCCTAGTATGTATTTATTATTTTAATTCCGTACTTATTAGCGTTCACAATTGACGTGTAATTAATATTAAAATATGCGGACCAATCTCACAAATATATGCATTATAATATAGGATACCCTCGACCGCAATTTACCTATTTTATGCATGCGCTATATATATATATCCGCATATATAACTATATATGCATATCAAACATCACGACGCTTATGAATTGCATATTTTGTGTATAGGTGATTTCATCATTTTTAAAATGAAGTTGTTGCAATCCTGCTAAAGCTTGTATTTATCTACTATACAGTATTGTACGGATTTTGTAGGACTAAACTGTACTTTTAGGTGGTAGATCTCTTCCAAACAATGAGTTAATGAGCAAATAGTATTTTAGCGTGTCAGTAAACGTATACGTATTACAATAAGAATCAATAAATTCGTTTTATTTAAACAAATGTTGCTATTTCTTTTAGTATAACAGCATTACTCTATTATTTTTTTCACGTTGTCATTAAATTCCGTAAACTTTATCACGTAGAAATACTTTTCTTCGGGCTGTGAGTGCTCCACTACTGAAATCTATAGATAAGACCTTCAGCTATATAAAGCTATACTTTAAGCTAATTCAAATCTAATTTTTCTATTATTTCCGTACCGGATAAACAATATCTGCACACTCCTGTATATACGTATTTCCACCCGTATGCGTGCTGTAAATTACACAGTACCGGTTTAGCACCGCCGTCGTCAGACCAAAGACGGCAATGCCGTCTTGTTTAACCGCTTATTAAAGAAAACGCTGATCGCAGCCCGATCGTGATACCGGTGACTATCGCGTTACTCGAACAGTCGACGTAATTACATCTTGGTCGGTTGTGATAGACAAGCCGCCATATTATTTAGACGCGAGTAATGGAGGAAAAATGCAAAAACTAATGATGGAATTGCGTCCAGCGTCAGTAATCAGGCATTTTCATTCGCGGAAACATATAGCCGTAATGAAATAAGGATTTTTCAGGAAGAAAACGAGATTTACGCAGAGATAAATAATTGTGGAGTCTCGTAGGGTACTACGTTTAAGTGGGTAGGCAACTATTGTTTGTAATTCTAATAATTTTTTGATCTATTTGTGCTTATGGCGTAAGACAAGTATTGTATTTAGCGGACAAATACGTTACTATTATTATTGTTATTGTAAATAATAAATAATAACGGGTCTAGCAGAGGAGTTGTCTCCAAATCTCACAACACAAATTAAAATTTTATCTTGAATTGCAAGTGGAATTTTTAACAGGATAACGGCAGGATCCTTGCAATTTTTCAGCATCCGAGTTGTATTATTGTAAATTGTATATTATATTTAACATTGCAAGATTGTAGCCTCTTTTTTAATGGTAAAAAAGTATTTCCGTGTCGAACCTCACCTGTAAGAGTGGCATAATATTTCAATAAACAAGCATATGTGATATTCAAAATATTTCACGAAATATTATCCATTTATTACCCCAAATATTATATTTCTTTCTCTTGGCAAACTATATACGGAAACAATATCCAAATTTCACATAATATATTTACATAGGCGTAACTCATTTCAAGGAAACAACGTAGCCATTGTTGTAATTGTTGCTGTTGGCGTTTCTCTCCGATTCCAAGAATACCGCTCTCCAAGAACACATACACAGAATGACTTCCTGCAGAAACAAAAGACGATTAACAACCTCCTACGTTGCTCGACCTATTACGGTGTTTAATTTTGTAGATATCTTTCACATCGGTTTCGTTCAATGGCTGCGTGATAGATACACGAAGCAGAGAAGATGGATTTTTTGTGCAAGCCCAGTCGAATGTATGTAATTTAATTGCGTCGTTGATGCTATTAAAGCAATTAGATATTGTGGTATGTAAACCAACGTAATTCTTAATTATAGCTAAACGTACAACATTTTGATACTGACGGTAACGTGTATTCATGAATCCTAATTAAAACCTTGTTAAAGAATTTCCGTTGCAAGTGAGTCACAATAACGTGCTTGAGTATACCTAAAATTATTTGATCATTTTGGGCGATTCCGTTGAAGTGTTAGAGAATGCGAAGAAACAACCATATCACTCATGACGTGACTCATATTCATCTTTGTGTGTTTCTAACCACACAGCATCTTATGCTAGAAATAGAAATTTATCTACGTAATAAACATTTTCCAAAATAAAAAAATTGAATTTCTACTTGAATTCAAGCGAACACTAAATCACCAGCAGCAGTCAAACAAGAAGAAAGTAATACGGCACATAATTGTCGTCATCCTTCGACGTAATTAACATTTGATTAATAGTGGCCTCATGCTCGTGACAACGTTTTATAATTACGAGGTGGCCTTCCTGCCTCTTTCTTCACTCTGCATCCGTCTCCTTCCTTCCTTTTCCATTCTGTTCCTATTTCATCATCTTCTTCCTTTTTGAAAACGATCGAACACCACCATCCCCAAAATCTAGGCCAATTTTTATTGTTGCATTATCTAGATGATTTATTGCTTAATTATGCGGTGGCGGAGGTTCCCGGGCGACGTAGAAGGGTAGAAGAAGGCGACATGAAAGGGTGTTATTGGTGAATCGAAGACGTCCTTGAAAGCGTAAACATATAACGTCTCGAACTTGATTAATTGTTTTGTCACTGGGCTGTTTTCCTTTCCTCCAGTTTTTTGCTTCTATTTGCGCGACGTCACGGCAAAAATGAACATTAATGGAAGGAAAATTACTCTAGTTGAGGGCAGTACTGTCTCGTATATAAATAGGACCTTGCGCACATTCCGTGTTCGTTTAATTTTGATGTAAAACATGAACCAGCGTCCGACGATCTTTAAGAATTATTTTTAGAACGATACCAGCGAAGGAAGCGAGCAATAAGAAGTTCTGGGAAGTGGCCATCTGGTTCGGTGCGATCTCTCGAAGGTTCAATTTCAACGACCGACGTGCAGACGAAACAAAACACTCACAAGGTAAACGATAGTAAATACAATTTTAGATTGGGAACGCTATTATTTTTCTGCCGCCATCACCTTTATCCGATGGTATTGTTAAGCTAATTGCACGTACATTACATCGAATGTAGCCCTTCGAAAGAGATCGTCTGCTTTTTCCTAAGACGAAATTGTTTGGAAAAGACTTCAGAGGCAACTAGATGAAGTTGCTAAAGAGTGAATCCAAAGCTTGTGTACTTTAAATATTCCATCAAAAAGAAAGTCCATTTATCTTCTTACCAGACCAATAATAAGCCTTTTTTTTACTTATTTTCTCTCTGTAAATCTACCGTAGTAAATTTAGATTAAAAGCTAAGTACTTATGTGCCGCCTTCTGCCCACTCGACCTTTCCCAAACTCCGTTTGATTTCGCTAATAAAATTTATTGCATTCGATTCCCCGGAATTTCAACGCCGCCAACTTGGATATGTGCGAATTTAAACTTTTATTGGGCCGAGTTGAAGTCGCTAAAGGGGAAACGGCATTAGATACTGCTTTTTAACTTGATAGTCTATTTGTGGAATAGATTTCGTCTACTGCTGGAAACATACTTGTTCTACTAGAAATCGTTACTTTAAAAATCGCATAAAATAGAACTGATGCTCCGTGAAAACCTTCATATTCGGAAACAACGGTCGATTCTAAACAATCGAGTTATTTAGAAAAATGTTATTAAATTATTTGTTGATTCCATGAAAAATACCAAATTATCGTACGAGCGGTGGTGGTATTGTTACCACCGGTTGTACCGACCATTTAAATCCGCATACTTCAACGGGAAACATCTATCTCGTGACATATAGTTGTTTGCTCGAAACGTCGATAGTTAAGGCAGATCATAGTCGAGTAGACAAATAACTATTGACAATATTTCGTGAGCGAGACGTGTGCTTTAGAGGTAAATATTGTCACCAATGGAACGTTGGTAGAACTCGGCAAATATTGTGTAACGATTTCATTGATTTAGTACACACAATATTCTGGATTTGAATCGGAATTTCCACAACATCGGTTATTCATTTGCAGTATCAGCAAACAAAATGAATATTCATCTTTTCCTTTCGACCACTATATATCAATTTCACTTTCCAGAGGCCGTCTGAATCTCACGTAGAAAACGTTAATGATATATAGTCGTTAAAAGGAGAAAACATTCGTTCTTTGTATGTATTTAACGATGGCTTTTCGGAAAAATCTGGTAGCGAAGTGTATCAGCAAAGAGAAACGGGCGTTTGACTTTGTGTTTCTCAGATAGATTATTAGGTCAATATTCTTCAATGATACAGAGAGACATTGCACTACTTTTGCGTAAAAGTAAAATCAAAGAATAAATGATATCATTGAGTTTTAGAATGGATCTCCAAGATGTAATGCCGCTGGCACCTTTTGAATCATACAAATTTAATACATTGTGCTTTTCCGAGACGTCAACACTTAAATAGCAGCCGCTACTGCCAGGAAAGAACTCAAAAATTCCCTCGCGAAATTCTTTCGCATCATTTAGCTTCTCCGCCTTTGCGAGCAGCAACTGGGGCAATTCGAACGCCTCAAAGTTGGTTTACTGCTTACTTTAGAGCCCCGATTTAAATTTAATTGAAAAGGGTTTAACGATCGGAGTTGTAAAATCGTGAACTTTGCTCGCGAGCGATCGTAAAAGCTTAATTAAGCGAATCTACGAGGTGAGTCCGAAAAGTCCTGGGTTATGGGTACCAATAAACCTATAAGAAATTTGCCAGTATTACGTTTTAATTAACAACGTAATAAATTTATCAAAAATTATATCCTATCCTATCTCTGACAGATAACCTCTACATAATGAAACGATAAAGCTAACGAAAAATTCTTTTCAGAGGCATTCGACGTGATAAATCAAAGTTGTTATGATAGCCTGCCAGGTTGAAAATAAAGCCCTAGCAGCCGACCTTCTCGTTTATTCCTCCCACTACTGGCTTCTCCCCCTTACTCTTCATCAATCCAAATAGTAATCCTATTTATCAGCGATATCCAAAACGTTGATTACTTATGCATGGCAATTTAGATCCTATCTTAAAACAAAGAGGTGCAGCGTAAAAAGCAGAAGTATTAATTACGCTGACTCGACGTTTTCTTCTTGCTTTATACATTATACCATAGCCTCTAGCCTTAGAACGCTTATTGTTAGCCTGATTACGTATTGTAGCATATGCTACGTCTTTCAACTGTGTCTGTGTAAATGTGGTATATAGTTATTATGTATTCTTCTCTCTCAGTTGGTGTTCCACACTTCTTAATGTTGGCATCATTCGGGTGGGTATTGTTTCTTGAAATATCTGACATTCCTTTCACGTCAAATACGGCAGGTTCTCTTTTTTTTTCGGTCTGGTATTGTTTCTAGACAGAAAGGAGAGGAAGCTGAAAGATGTATCTGTTTTGGAATGTACAGTGGGATAAATAAAAAAAACCTAAAATGCCTTTCAGCCGTTTTGAACGCTGAGTCCTTTTCAATAGCTATTTATGTCAGTATTTTTTTAATCGAATAAATTCTTGTATTTAAAAGGTAACTGCGCAAAGTAAAGTCGTGATCATATCAGCTTAGTTGACCACATAAGCGGATCGGAGCCATTATCGACAATGTCGGAAAAAAACTGAAACTCTTCCGAAGAAAAAGAAAGATTTGCATTTCAAAAGTTCTTACATTTGAAAAAATTCTAACCTCAAATATACATTTCGAAAGCCAAAAAATCGGAGTATTACTTTATTAAATCTATCGTTAATGTCTTTGAATCTTTCATCATGATCACGATATATGCCAGGTTTTTTTTTTTAGGCCGCCAGAGCCATATAGTCGCAGCTTTTAACGTCGTTGCTGTAATTAGTCGGAGATAAGCGGCCGCCGCCACCGCAATGGAATGCGGGCTTATCAACCACACGGCGCGTTATTAAGACATTTAACATTTATATTGCCTACTTTAGATAATGGTTTATTACACGCTAACATCGACAGCGGTGATGCGGTACCCATTCTGCCAGTAGGTGCCTTATACGGGCATTTTTACTCGTTTTACATGGGAATGGGCGGGCGTTTATGGATGGAAATGTTGTATGTGTGAATCATCCGGCTTTCTAAAACGGTAACATCCTCAACTTGCGTTCAATCAGTACGCGAATTGTACCATAGTTCATTTTAAAATGTTAGAAAACGACTTATAACGTTCTAAATATTCGTATCTTACCTTTTATCTTCGTAAAAGTAAATAGATTGGCTTAAATGGAACAGTTTAAGCTTCCGAGATTAAATAGTTATTTCTTAATAAACCCAGTGTATGCATCTTTGTCAAAAAAATCAGCCAACATTGACGTGAAGAAATTCAAATGGAAGCGGTTCTTTAAGGGAATATTGCCGTCGAATTCACCAGACAAAGCCAAAAAAGGTTTTCGGCTTTCTCCTCGGGAAGTTTCCTACCACTTAACAAAATGCATTCCAAAGCTGTATCTCTTAATTTTGAAGAGGATTTACAATGTTAGGGTTTCTGCACAATTTTACCAAGTTTTTGATAAGACTTAGCTGCATACGTGATTTGATGTGGTTTTACCAATGATAAGTACTGTTCATTCATTTTATCAAGTTTAAATCTCATCATTTAAATCATCTCTGCTCTCTCGTAGACGAAGAGCAACTACTTCCAGGTTAGTGTAGATCTGCTAGCCATACTTGCTGCAGTTAATCCTCTATAATGGCCGTATTACATTGTCGCAAGTCTCCTTTCTTTACACATGTTCGATAGGTATGAATGAAAGCCAGTCCCGTCCATGAGGCTCATGCGCAATGCTGGGTTCTTGGACTAGGCTAATATCGCAGCATTACACGCAGTTCAAATTTATCAGAAGGTAGTGGTATCATAATGTTCCATATTATTCGTAGTAAGAAAGAAAGAAATAAAGTTATTACATAACATGTCAAAGCTGTTACACGAACAAAAATCACTGGAAGTTATGGGAAAGAGGAGCTGCGACAATGAACATTATGTGGATTTAAAAATCAGGGCATATATCTCCTTACCGTGGGATGAGCTCCATAGAAGAGTCTGATTTGTCGAACCTACTTCCAAGGAACAACCCTTGAATATTCTACAAGAATAATGGAACATTATGGTATTCAAAGAATGCTGCGAATTGTTCAAGGAGTTCAATGGACGTTAATATTTATCCAATATTCATCTAAAAATGTACATATATCAGTAAAAGGCTACTCGACGCAATTTAAAAAAGGAACATCTTAGAGCATATCACGAATGGAAAAGTATGTATCAATTCGAGAAAGTCTAGTGGATGAATATGAACATGAAACACGATGCGATAGGTGCAATTTGTGCAAATACGAATTATGTATGATATCTGTATGATATTATTTTATGTGTTGGCAAAATGGATTATCAGATCCATTTTTTTTTAGGTAAAATCCTTGTTACTGATAATTTGCGCAAATATGTTTTTCCAAGTTAATCTAACACGTGAAGTTCGTCGCTAAATTTCCGAGTGACATTGGCAACACCTCTATTTTCCTTATAGAGTGTAAAAACGTTATACAACTTCGCTGGTGAAAATTCTTCCGGCGAAAACCGCTTTCGTCCGCGAGCGTAGTTAATGGGAAATATTTTCGAAGTAATTACGTTTTTTTGGGGGGTATGGATCTTGCTCTTTCCAGTATTAGCTGTGCTTAACCGTAAACGATGTTCTTTCCACCGCATCAGCCCGTAAGGGCAAGAAATGCGTAGGTCCGCAGTATACTAGTGTATATAAGCGATAGGTGGTGGTAGGCACACCGTACCATCCAGGATGCCTGGTCGAGGCGAAGGGAAAACAATTAACGGACGACGAAAAGGCCGCATCGCATCCGTAGGTAACGGGCAAAAGGTGTACTGTACTTACAAAGCGAAAATTCAAGCAACAGCGCTGCGTTCGCCTCCTCTCGATACACCGCAAAAGGCATCCGACCATTAACTAAAGCAAAAAGCGTAGCGTTCTCTCCGTTCCGGAAATACTGGATTTTCTGACAACCGGCAATAACATTCCCCGCCGCCGCCGTTGTTACTGCTGTTCCTTTCGTCTCTCGTTTGTTATTGCATTGTTACCGGTTAATGCGTCTCTCTCCGCTTTTGTTTAATGACTTTGGCTCTGTGTACGTTGTTCGACTCGTTGCTGGTTTGTTCCTTTGTACCGGCGGCTTTCCCACCTAGGCTTATTGCATATACAAGGGCATTGGTTGGATTTTGAATGGATGAGAACGAAGGAATAATTTCCAATATCTATGTAGAGGTTTAAAGCTCCAATTAAACCAACGTATTTCACGCGGCGTCTCAACCGCTACGTTTTAGCTGTCGATAAACGAAGATTCGCTTCATCGAGATAAGTGCGACGTTCGAGAGGATTGATTGATATTTGAAGAAGTTTTCCTGATTATTAGAGGAATACGTCTATTTTGATAGAGAACCAAGGATATATGTACACTACTTTGTAGTTTCGATGTTTCATATTAATTAACAAATATTGTTATGACACAGCTCTATTTAGGTTGGCCCGTTGTATTTCTTTTTTGTTCAATAATATCTTTGGTACAGGTTTATGGTAGCACAAACTATGTAGGCTTCCTTTCATTTTCTTCAGTCATTTAGCGGAGTATTGGATAGCCATTTTCGACACTACATTTACGGAGATTGAATCGCCTAATTTAGATTCTTTCTTTCCTAAGAAAAGACAAGTGATCATTTTCTTAGAAATGCTGCGTGGAAGGCTTTGATTCACCTGAAAACATATAAGCAGCTAATACAATTGACACGAGCCGTTCTCTGTGCTTTGACCAAATTATGAATAATCCATTTTAAACAGATCTTTCTAACACCTAAATGTTAACTCTAAATCACTCTTTGATAATGCCTAATAACGTCCCTATTTTTCCGATAAATTACGTGTCAACTCTCTTTAATTATGTTGCACACAATAACAATGTTTGCTGGTGCAGTAACCTATTTTGGCCAATATTCACGGAATTCATCACTGATACGTAGAAGCGGACCGCATTGGCTGCATATTTTTATATAACAAATGTGAATAAAAAAGAAAAGTAGCAATACTAAATAGGAGCACCGTCTACTGGTCGTTTGTAACATCTTGAGACGATATCCTCGTAAGGACGATTCTCGCAAAAAAAAAATGGAATTATTGGGATTGGTATATCTACGAAAATGGATAAACAAACAGACAAGAAAACAGGTTTTGGAAGAAGAATTTAGCAATTAACTTGAAAACAAGATTTAAAAGCAGATAAGTTAAAACTAAAAACGAAGGCTTCCACTGTTGAAACTAAACGTCTTCCGGGTTTAAACCGTGTCATGTGACATACATACATGTGACGTTGTTCAAACCCGGAATACGTTTAGTTTCAACAAGTTAAAATTAGTTGAAAACATTTTGAAAATAAATAAAACACCAAATTGAAATGAAAACACCTTAAATTTAAAGAGGGATCGAAGAGAACATTGCACATCCAATGAGGAAGTGAGATCTCTATATCTCTTATTTGCCAGACGCCCTCCGTAAGCTTCAGCACTAGCATTCAAACTATCAGTATAACGAAGAAAAGGTAGGTTGTTGATCGGCAAAGCCAAATTCTCGATCTTGGTGCCAACTAATTAATTGTTCTTGAATGTTATCTGTAGTCAGAATTCAATCATTTCAATTTTACCTTTTATGGCAATGGAACGCTTTACATACACAATTTACGTATTAAAAATGTTCCTGAGCTTATAACAAGCTTCAGAAGCTTATACACCTCGTTGGGCCGTCACCATACAAAAAAATAAGAAGATTTATATAAACTATAAAATATGAAAAGTCAACTACTTTGAATAAATAAATATCTATACACATCTAACCTTAACATGTCAATTAAATCACCGACTTCAATTACAAATCCTCCTCAAGTTAGTTCGGCGAAATTGCCTTTGCTGCTATTTGTTTATCGTCACGTCAAAGTTGAAACGCGCACGATGTGGGTGCTATGTTTATTTTGGATTCGAAATTAAACTTCAACTTTCAACGCCATTGCCGCCACCGTCGACCGAACTAATTCTCCGACAACATCGAAACTTCGCGCCGGATTAAATTTTTCGTCTGGCAAACTAATTCTGTAGTGGCAACTAGCGATGTACGGGATTCTATATATTGTTACATCTTTAAGCGTTCGTATGTACCTACAACGTTCTGTTGTACGTAATTTCATTGTAGGTATTTAAGTGCGATCGCTTTCAAAGTCCGGCGTGCACAGACCTAACAAACGGCTCGGTTCGCGATGGGCGTTCTACGAAGGATCAATGAACTGTTGGACTAATGCGCGATTCAGGCGCAAAGCAGAAAAGATTGCTCTTTGCTTTTCAACTATAGCAGCTTCATATTTAATACCTTAGAAGCAACGAAACATGAAGAATTCCTTCTTGCGCTTCTAAATAAAAAAAACAACCGTTTCTTAGCATCGCAAATATGAATCTGAACTCACCGCAGAACGCTAAGAAAATTCCTGTCCGTATCAAAAACATCTAAGTACGTATTTCCGTGTTATAAACCGCAGAAAACATTCTAATAACGTTCATTTTTTTTCTCCGATATTGTAATTTTAAACACGATAACGAGTACTACATGTAATGGCCGTTGTAAAGAAAAGAGAATGAAACACAACATGAACTAGCGACGATAGCGATCGCTATCGTCGTCTGCTTTGGTATGTGGAATTTCTCATTTAAATGCTTTTGCTTGCTCGAGTTAAATACCTTCACCTTTCTTTCGATGCGGTACGAAGCTACACGTTTCAAAACAATAACATACGATAAATATTGAGCCGTTTTTTCAAGAGAATTGCTTTGAAAGTGTTCCTCAAATATTTGAGAAAATTATTGTTTATTAAATTCCTTTTTCACGATGCTTTGTATTTCACAAAATAAAGTTTCCACATTTTCATTGACACTGCCAGCATTTTATTCCTTGTTAACAAAGCTTAACGGTAAACAACTATTATATCACCCTAAAGGGAAGTTTACAAGTTAAATTACTCATATCTAATGCGATATAATGCGGTTGAATTAACAAACTATGCATTTAAGGCTCTGCTTCAGCTCACATTAAGTTGCAGCACTCTGGATATTGTGCGTTCAGGCGTTAGTAAAGCGGCAACAACGCACCTTTCAAAGCGAAGATGCGCTTATTTATCTAATCGAATATTAGGAAGTAATCTCGTGAAACAATGCATTCACTAACAAGTAAACTTCCGAGACTAATTGCGGCTAACGCAACGCAAAATAATTGCTATAGAAGTGAAATAACTTCACAAAGAATATACGGAAGTTACTAAAAGGACCACAGCTGAAACGTTGTATGAGAAAAAAACGGCGGCTATACAACGAAGAATAGATAGGAACGTTCCAACCTAGCGCAGCAGGTATTTAAAAAGCAGAGAACGAATGATATTGAATGCGTCAAGATGCGCTGAAGTGTTCATAATGAAGCCATTGTAAATATTGATATCGTGAAACGTCCCTGAACAGGTTTTCGGTGTTGTTTTGTGGTACTGTTCTCCTCATTCAGGTGTTCATGTGTCTATGTTCCATGTGGATTATAAAAGGAGTTTTTAAACTTGAATTAATCACATTCTATCACGTCTAAAGCTTTCGTTTCTCTTTGAAGGCAAGGACAGCGTCCAAAAAACGTATATATAAAGATTGCTCAAATCATGAATCTAAAATAAATCATAGGGAAGCTTAATAGTTACAATATTTCAATTGAAACCATAAAATATCCCCAAATATATCAAACGTTTACTGTTGACTCGTCTTTAACAATAGATTGCCTAAAATTTACTATTGGTGCTATTGCTTCTAGAAATTCCATCGGATAACCGATGCCCTCTCCTCTTTCCTAGTCTCCTATCTCCCAATAAAAGCTACCCGAATCCTATCAATCATCTATGCGGTAGGCGCAATGGGAAGTTTTGTTTACGGACCTGCGAGCAGCCTCTACAGTCTTCGACAATGAGTTTATCTCCGGTCCCGGTGGAATCGTGGAGAGCACGAAAGGGTTCATCCATCCCTTTTACCTAACAACCCACCTCCACGTCTGTACCCTAGCGAATACAACGGATCTCCGATAGTACTCTAAACAGGCAATCATCAAGAAACCTACAAACTGTATATGTATACCTACTTGATTATCTTTCTCGTTGAATAGGGATAGGGAACTATGCAAAGGGGATATCGGATAGAACGTCAGACGGGTGCCAAATAATTCTGTATACCGGTCTTTCTTTGTTATTTCGTTACTTTCTTGTGTAACGTGAAGGTCGAGAGTTGTTCGGAATTGTTTAGAAGATTTTGTAGGTGAGCGACATGAAGAAACATTAGAGTTGATGGTTAGACATACCTGAAACAAAAGAAAATTGGAGATGAGTAAAATTCGGGGCTTTCTTTCGAAAAGATTAATTTACATAAAATTTTGATATAAGTGAGATTTAAAAACTTAAAAAAGCAAAAATTATTATATTCTTTCCCTTTTTGTTATTTAACATTTCAAGAAATTCTTGATTTTTCTTAGCCTTCAATATCACATAAATTGTTATTTGGTGAAAAAGCGGGGAGTCCATAGTCGTGATCGCAGTTTATTCATTTGTTACTTAATAATATATTCAATGGTTGTTCCGATTCACACCTCATGAACTGTCCAATTGTACTCCTACGTAACGCACATCTATAATTACGTGAAAGAATATTCTGCTTGTTGTGCTGGATTTATTATGCTAGCAATAAATGGTATAATACACAATCGGCTATTTGCGTCTCAAGTAATTCAATAGATACACCTTTGCAGCATATAAATTCTCTCCAGCTTGACAATAAGACGCATCTCTACATATAACAACAAAAATTTCAAGTTTTATTAGCACGTTCGCTTAACAGTGGATTGGAACATGGTCTTGTTTGTTATTGAAAATGTACGTGAGAAAATATCTGCTGCTTCTAAGTCTATTGGTACGTCATCTATTATTCAATCCATCTCACTCGGTACTTCCATTTGTAAATAAATATATGCCACAACCACGATGAATCACCATTCGAAAGACACAAAAAAGTTATATTTTACAAAAGTAAGCAAACAGTACGTAGGTGCCTAGTCTCACAATCTACTTGAATACTTTTACTTTGAATTTATCTGCGTCCACTGTAAGTTTACTCAAGATAATAACGAGTGGGAGAAGATATGAGGGCGAATATCTTGAATGCTATATTCTGAGAAACGATAATCACCATTTTAGTTCTTATCTATTCAAGTTATTTGCTTTTCTTTCTTATTTAAACTATTGTGTCATGTTAAAAATACGAATAGATTTGACGTGTTAGAGATAAGTTTGATTTGATTTCCTGTTAAATAATTTTGGATCTTAATCTTAATCTTAGTCTGTAATCATTTACCTATCATTTAGATTGATACCATCAGATGTAATAGACCAGGGTAATTCATTAATTAACGAAACAAATTGCCGGAGCTCAAAAACGATTTAATAATCAACGCATCTAAGTCTCCAATAACACTTGTACATTTACTCCATCGTTCTTCTAATCTGTGTATGCCTCTGCCAAGAAGTTCTTTGATTTCAAAGCCACTTGTCCAATTGATCTTTAACGTTATGATTGGATTGAAAAATGTTTCCAGCATAGAACCTGTGTAAAGGGTCTAAACAAATGCATGGCCGATGGGGACAAGGTTTGGGCTGTAGGGGGGATGCGCACGGATCTCCTACTCAGATTTTGAAGTTTATCTCGAGTTGGATGTGTCGTACGTAGCGTATGCTTCTTTTTCAAATACACATCGTTTCTTTAACGATTTGAAGCCCAGTTTCTTTATTTGTTTCTACTACAACTTATTCAGAATAATGTTATGGACAATTACAATATGCACATTTTCAGGTATCAGTTCAACGGTAATAAGGGCGTGGAGGTTGCAACTTTTCAACTCATTTGTAAATGTTCGAAAATTTCAACTAATTTCTTTCGCATACTTTCAATATTCTTCCGTGAATTTCACTCGCTTTAACACCTTTTGTGACTAAAAATCAACTGCACGTTATTTTTCCGCGGAACAGAGCTCGCCATTGTCAAGTAATTTGTGACTTTACGCCCTGAAATTATCGTATTGATTAAATACAGTTTTATCTCTGTAATTACTGAAACCGGCGAAGCGGCGACTTCTCATGAGAGGCTCGAGGGTTCTAGCCTGCCAACCGTAGCCAATCAAAGGAACAAAAAAACATGAGAAACCATTAAAAAAATACCTTTCGGCATACTGAATACTTCTTAAAGTTTATGAAAATTTAAACAACTGTTTAGTGGCATAATTATAATAATGCATATATTTTTAAATAGGACGCTCACAAGATATACAGTGATGTCTTGTGAGCGAAACCTTTTTTTTCTGACAATGTTGCACGTTGAGAACTACTCAATTTAGTTCCATTTTAACTTCTTAAATGTCCAAATTAACCGTAGAAGTTACACGTTATTCCTTACGTTGGATGCTCCTATTTATTCTCATGATATATAATTAAATGTGAATCTTCTGCCCACTTCCGGTTATTTTAACCTATACTTTTCAATTGAATGAAACCAGCAGCGGATACTGTCTGCATCATTTAATGAATAATAAAGTAAAAGTTCTAACTAATTCAGAGTACTTTGCTTCCTCCATCGCGAAAAAACGAGAATATGCACATATATATATGATCAAATATATTCCCATTTAAAAGTTAAATGGCGGAAAGTCAGGGCAACTAACGGTCCACAGAGAACTACTCCAGCTAGGCATTTTAAATTTTCACTATTTTCACAATTTTGCAAACTGCGGTTCATTGTTTTCGTTTCAGAGCGTTAGATAAGTGGGTCACTGGCTTTACTATTGTAGTAGTTTCGAAAAAATGGGAGTAATTAAGTTGAATTTATATAGCAGAACTTTATAGAAATATTAGCGGAGTTTTCTGGTAGTTGAAAAAGTCACGTAATCCGCGTTTATTTTTATAATCATTGTTTGTTATAGTTATTAGCAAAACTTCGGAGTTTTATAAACGACATAAGCCGACAAATACGATGGCTCACTTGCTCTTGCGTATATATAAAATATTTATCCGTGGAAACGATCGTTAAGTTAAACAGCCTTGGTTATACATACATACATATACGCATTGGACATCTCTACAAAACACAATATTTACAAAATATGCAGAGTAAGTCATCCCCGAGGTTTCGGCCTTTGTAAATTAGGAGTTTCAAAGAGAACAAGCCTTATCTGCGCCCTTCTGTCGGCTTCAGTGTGAATCCTCGTTAAATTCAGAGGCAACGTACAATAAAGTTCTATTGTCCTAAAACTAAGAGTTTTAATATTATTCTTCTGAAAAAGTCGACCCTTCCAGAAACTGTTATTTCGTGCACATTATACGAATGCGAGTTTCGCTACTTAGATATGGTTCTCCATGGTCAACTATGTTTCTGTCAAAAAGTATGTTTTCTAATGGATCGTCCTGTGTATTATTACAGTTTTGAATGTTTACATTCAAAACTCTATTTTATATCTTATATATACGTCTTATAACTGAAGCCGATAAGCGTTCAAGCATTTAAACAAGGGTTTGTTAGAACGTTTAAATTGATATACATACATAGTTCCTTCCTTGGAAACTTAATATATACGACATAGACATAGATGATGGTTATATCTTAAGTAAATGTTTGTTTAACTTATTAGAGTTCGGTAATATTTTATTTGTACACTTATCGCATTTTAAAAGACACTGTTTCTCATTCATCAATTTCATCATGGATAAAGTACATAAACGAACTTTTTCAACTTTAAAAGTTTCAAGAACGAAGTATTCATTAAAAGTAAATAAAAACGTGATTTTCGACTAAAGTATTTCGAAATTAAACCAACTAATTGACCCGACCCTCATCTGACAGAATTTAGGTTGGCCGTATAGCGAAGGCCTAGTCATAATTACCCAATATATATTAAGGAGATACATCATTATTACCAACACAGGAATAACAAAAATCACTGCTTTATGTATACCAATAACATATGTCTCATGCTTACAGTGTCACTCCAAATTTTCCCTACTTTCTCGGAAAACGTAACAAATTTTCTATGCTTAACGTTCATAAATATTTAAAGTCTACTCTCCCATACATCAAGTAATAATAATTTGTGATATATTCAAAGCGCCATTAGCAAAACTAGTTTGGTGTAGCGTCATTTTCACTTCGAAACAATTAACGAGCTCATGTCACTTCGCTTATTTGTTTTTAACGACACCGCCGAGACCACGGTGTAATGTCCATTCTAAAGGTTTTTACCGGAATTACGTTGAAAATGGAGATAGCGTTATGTATTATACATATAGGGTCTCCGTTGTTGTTTTCTAAATGAATATGAATGTGGAATGTTGTCGTTGTCGTCCAATATCTTGATGGATGTGAATCAAAATGGTACAAAAAACTTTGCCCTCCTTGGACGAGCTTTTCGTGTATGTCGCAAAGAAAAATGTTGATTTTTGAACCAGATGCAACGAATAACAATGTCTGAAAAGGCAGGAAGAGATAACACTTTCAAGATAATAAAAAATCACTAACAGAAGGACAGTAAACATTACTCAATTTATATCTCGGCCATAATATGTTGCGCTCTAGTAAATTACTAGCAATAACTTTCAAAATCACTTCTTGACGCTATTAACGGCATAATTGCTGATAAGAATAGAAGTTTATTAATTACTTATCAAATACACTATATAAACAAGATATCTTCCTCATATTTTCTATTTAAATCTCCACATTTATTATTTAAACCGTTTTTCTGTTTCTTGTGTGCTATAAATAAAATGATATAAACGGCAAAATAAAGCTCTTAAGCCGAATGATTTGTTTTCTTTAATTATCAACAAATTTTGAATCCAACTTTTCGATGCACAAAGGTGTTCTTCGAGAAAAAAAATGTGCGCTTCCTGAGTAAGTCTTTCAAGCTCGGTGTTTCTAAAAATTTCTACAAACCTTTGTGTGAAGATAATGCAACTCTCAGAAGAAATACTAAGCTTGAAAGACCTCAAGAATCCAACTCCTTTCTCTTGAAGAAGATGGCTTTTGTCCATCGAAACGTTAGATTCAACATATAATAATTAAATAAAATAGGCCATTTAAACCAGTTTGATCAAGGTAAATACTAAAGATTTAATGCTCCCATGCGCTTCAAAAATTCGCACTACAGTCAGTGCTCGATAATTCGGACTCAGAAATCTCGGTTTTTGGATAACTCGGACCAAATTTATCGATGATGATTCTCGATGATATAAGTTTAAACGTGTCAGTATATCTCAGCCCTTTGAGTAGCTAAGTAGTTGAGCCGAGTCCATATGTCTTATAGAAAAATTGAAGCCTATTGAAAAGTCAGAATCCACAAAAGATACACAGAAAATGCATGGCAAAACAAACAATTTTAGGAATAAGAAAGAACAAGGACGAGCTCGCTTTGTATGTGATGTTGAAACAAACCTTTCCAATAGAAAGCGTTTGAAGTTGCCTTATCGACACGAACATGGAAAATGCTTTTCATAAATAGAGTTTCAAGCGGCAGCTAAAAAACTTGCTAAGTAGATGAAATTGTATTTCAAGCTAGCCATGATTGGTTATATCGATTTCAAATCAACAAACTTTTTGACAAAATGCGAAGTGCCGATGAAGCTAGTGTTCAGCCACTTAAACTTCACATTCTAATTAAGGAAAATGGCTTATAATACGTGTTGTGTGAAGAGACCGATCTGTTTTGGCGTTCGCTACATGAAAATATGCGTGCTCGTAAGCCTAAGAGCACAGTACCTGTCGAAAGCTTAGCAAATTACGTGCATTTGTATAATGCCTATGCACCTGTGCATTATACAAATTCAAAAGATGCATAGTTCGCCCAAGTAGTCACAATAGACTGGTTTGAATAACAATTTGTTCCTAAGTGCGTCGATTCCATATTGACATTCTAAAGATTTCTGCTAGTGACACCAAAACTGTTTTGGTTGTAGACAACACCTCACTGCATCCAATTGCAATTAGATGCATACCAATGATGGAAAGAAAATGTGCTTGACATTACCCCTCACTACCACCTCACTTACGCAATCATTGGATCATGGTATTACCATGAGATGTAAGAGGTTGTACAAGAGGAAGTTTTTCGATGAAGTAATGTTGGAATTAGAGTAATATGAAGACAAAGAAGAAGACACGCGAGGACTAAAGACATTGGAGAACATCCGCATTACAACGTCAAATCACCATCTTCTGATTGGAAAACTTCTACGGCCAGGCATACAAATTGCCAATTAGGAAGAATTACTTTCTTGTTTCCCACTTTCTTCATACCTGTTCTTCTTTTGTTTTATCCAGATCCTCATAGTTCCTTTAAATTGTGGTTTCCTTTCAAATTCTTTCCCAACGGCTTTGACAATCCATTTCACTACAAACTTACTGCCACTATTGTTTTAAGTTTTAGAAAGGATTGAATCTAAGAAGTCAACAACATACTTTTCATGTAAAAATCTACCATTTGCAATCAGAGTTGTAATTGTGTGGAAACACATTCTTAACATTTACTGACGATCCTATTGAAAACACCGATTCCTTGGATCAGCGAGACCTTTGATAATTGCTCAATATTATCAACTACATTGATACGATGATGTTACTCAGACGACTTTAAAACTAATTAGTAAACAGTATGTCAGAATCAATGATTTCCTTGCTGTACGAGATCAAGTCATATAATACCTATCTTAAGATTCAGTAATTAGTCCAATGTAGTGCTGCATCAATCCTTTACAGCGGGCTACAACACTGTAACTTTCATGCGTATGCGGACAACATACACTCGTTCCAATTATGTTAATGCTGGGATGCAATGATTTGAATTTTTTATGCACTTTTATAAGGATCAACAAATGGTCGTTTTAATTGCAAAATGTCGATGTTTCGTGATATCTCTTAATTCTTGTTTGGTTTAACTTTACATTCACTCTTGTCGTTAGTTGCTCTGGCCAACAGTGATTTTATTATTTCAACTATTAGAGCAGTTTCATGGTAACTTAGTGCTGACTCAATATTTGCCAATAGGTTTATCATTCATTGGCTCTACAAATGCTGGGCGAAATACTCATATAAGCACCAATTCTCTCATATTTCGCACAAGTTCTTTATGATCTTCTGGTTTATTGTTACCGAAGAAGTTCTTAACCACCGTAACAAAAGAGCACCAAACAGAAGCTTCGACATCAATCATTGATTTTAGCGAGCTACAAATTTGGAGATCATCAAAAATTCTAGCCTTTAACTTTTTTAAGGAGCGATCCACAAACATATTTAAAGAATTTCTTCTTTTTTTTCGTACAGCGTTCTTGCTTTGCTCTACTATTCCACATGGAGATAAAGCAAGGCTACTGGATGTATCCACTTTGCCGCCCAAGCAAAAATTCGCCATCTTTCAATCAATGCAAACGCGATAAATGGTACTGCGCGTGAAAAACATGTTGGGACATATTGGGAAAGGCTGGCAAATTCTCGCTTGTTATGATATAAAAATAATAGAACATAGTTGTTATACATTAATTAAAAAAAATAGAGCCAATTTCTAAGTTCTTGCTTTAAATGTAGTATTAAATCGCATAAACATCTTTGGCTATCGAAAAAAATTTTTTTGTTGGCTTTAGTCATTTTTAATGCGGCGTGTATGGTTTCTATTATTAAGGCATAATTGTTCTGTTTTATATTAACAATGTTAGGAATATTGTATTGTTATATATCTTATACTTAGATAGATAGAGACTTAGTATTACAGAAAATTCCAAGTTTGTTGTTTCGAAGCCGCTTATGCTAAACTCCGCCTGGTAATTGTTTTTATTTAGATTCTATTGTTGTAATAGGGAAGATATATATTTATCATTCATTGTTTCATTGTTTTACCATTGTTACTTGAATTACTGTCGTATAGTTTGTATGATAAATGCACAAATTACCGTTATTATGACTTCGAATACTTATGAGAGCTTTACTTTTCTCTTACCTCGTCGATGGAGCTAGTAATGTTAATGATTATTTATAATAATAATCGCAAGTAGTATGCCAAGAGATTAACGAATACGTCCTTTATTACTTGGACGATAAGTAACGCAAAAGTAAATAGTTTCAAGTGAAACAAAAAACTCAACTTTACAGGTAACCATATTTCAATAGAACTTCAAATAAAAGTACGAGATCTATTATTTTAATTCGGCATTAACTTGTTTTAAGGCTCCACAAAAGAAAGCCAATTTTCTTAGCGTGCCAAAAATGTTTTACCTTTAACAACTTTCGGAATTATCAAAAATTAGGTGTGGTGTACGATGCTCATATTCTAGGGGCGATTAGTCAGGTAGATAGGTAGAAATACGAGGGTTAAAATGGGGAAGGGAAAGTAAAAACACCAGGTGGTTACAGACCCGTTACATAAAAGAGGATGACTATAGCAGGTGGTGGGTATTTTGTACAACGAAATAATTTCGGAAATAACATGGTAACGGTACACTTACTAAGGAAATCGTTCCTAAATTATACGCATCTTCATCCCTGTAGTTATTAAGGTCCGAAGACGTGGAAAGAAAAATTATGTAATTTTAGGATTTGTGCAATTACGTATACTTATTACAAGGTAATACGATACGCTGACATTGTTTGCCTGTTTAATTTGGCTATTAAATATAACTACGCACACCTAATTGTTTCTTATGAAATACACGGCCTTCGATGGAACAAAATAATCATTAGATTCAATTAAGCGTATTCAGTAAATTCAACAAACGGAGGAATTATAATTTGGAAATTGTTGGGCATATATTCTTCAAATTTCATGCTTTTAAAACGAAACCAAATTATTTCAATTCATTCTAATCCAATCCAATTTAGCCTGTAAGGGTAACTCCCGACCCAACGTTGTTAACTCGATTCCAAACCACCCCAAAATAACTCCAACATAAACGAATCTTTTGGAAAACGCTTCCTGTATCTAGACGAATCCCTACAGCCAACTAACCTCTGTGATGCCTGACGTGATGGTTTCCAGCGGATGAGCAACACGGCTGCTCCATATACATCGTCCAACTATTCTCGAAATCGCCACTAACCCCCACAAACAGATTCGTTTCCACAACAATCAACACCAAAAGCAAGAGCTTGTTGCCGGTGAGCGATGCCATTTTTCTTTTTTTGCTGTGTTTATGTTTGAGCGAGCACGTGGTCTATGCGGTTAAGTTTACAAACAACTTTCTAACGCCGGATTTTGATCGGATATTGAATTAAATCGTTACAATTCGTATTATCTGCGTGGATTAGAATGGAAAATGCACTCTGAACTAAAAATAGCCCGCACTAGAACTCATGAACCAGACACAAATTAAAAACTAAAAATAAGAAAGCGTTCGGCCGAAAAAATCAATGACTTATTTCAAAATGTTATGCAATTACGTCACTTTCTAGGAAAATTCAAAAGATTTTCTTAAAAATACCGCCGACTTCCTGTACTATTCGCAAGAATTCGGCATTGTTTATGTACGAAATACGTAGCTGGACCGACGTTCAACGTCAAATGACCTACTCTTACCAGCGACGAGCATCGAACTGAGTAGTTTAGCGGTGCTTTTGGAGTATTTGGAAGTTCGTTCGGGGAACGCGGAAAATGCCGAAGCTGCGCTTCGGTGCGAAGCTGAGAGATGCGCGTTCTTTTTTAGCTTCGCCGAACATATTCGAATGCTTTTAAATTGTTTGGCTGTCGGATTACTTTGGAATCCGTTGTATTTAGGATAGAAATTTTCGTTGTTTGGTTAAAATTTATTTAGTAAGATTATATTGGCGATATTTATATTTCAATAAATATAACTAAGTAAATCGTATATGTACTACATAGGCGTAGCTAGAATTTGGTCAAGGGAAGGACCAACCAGAATTAACATTTTGAAGGGTTTTGTATGATGGGCAATAAGAAACAAAAGTGAAATTAATTTAGAGATTTAGAGAGAGGTGACGGGGGGCATTGCCCTTCCTTGCCCTCCTCAGGCAACGCTCATGTTTATATATGTAAATATATGTTGTCTGTCTCTATTTATCCTCTTCTCTTATTATTCTCTTCTATTGTAAAGGAAAGTTAAACAGGAACCTTATAACATTCTCCTTTCGTTAAAAATAAGCTTATTAAATATTTACTGATACTATTAGCATTGTTTCAGTTCGTATTGATTTTCGACGCTCGTCCCACAGAAACAAAGCTACCGGTACAAAAATAATATGATTTATGATGTAATAATTGTTCTCTAATAGTAGCGAAAAAAAACTGACCTATTACGTTCCGTGTACCGACGTCAAACGGTAATGGCCAGGCATAGATAATCGATAATACAATGACGACGATTACAATATTACTGCACGTATTTCAAAATATAATTGTGAGTAATTTCAAACAACGGCCTCGTCTCTACTGAAAAATCTAGGAAAAGTGTTGCTTTGTTCAGTCGAATCGGTAAAGCCGATAAAACGAATCGGAAGAGCATTAGCCGGTAAAGCGGAGATCCATGTATAGTAAATGGTGAATCAAGAAGGTGATATACAAAATTCTATTTACGGAAGCAAATCTAAGGTTGCTAGTAAATAAATCATATCTCTGCAATACTCACGATAGCAAAAAAAATATTGACCTACCATTTACGTCAAAACATAATGGTACCAAACAAAAAAAGAATCAATATGTTGCACGACCCACATTATCAGTTATTGTAATAAATCGTATCTATTTCTGGGCGCAATTGCGGCCAATTTAGAATGTACAAATTATTCTGGTTATTGAACATCTGCTTCCGTTCAAAAATAGTCTTTGTACGTACAAAAGCTGCAAGTAATAAGTTGACGTAATACTAGGCTAATATCTCGGTCATCATTCTGATGTCATGCAGATAAGTTGCGTTTATTTATTTATAACCCAATGTTCTTTTTAGAATATACATAAATACCTACAATGATTTTGAGATTTGTGGATATTAATAAGTTTAATTGCAAAGTGGACAACTGTTCTAAGTTCTTATTTACGTGTTCAAGTAATTTGGTAGTTTATTTCGTATCGATTAAATTCAATGTAGAGTTAAAAAATGTCGCTTATTCGTTCACCTACTTCTCTTAAATATTTCCGTTTGCTTGAGATAAAAGTAGTGTTAAATTAATGTAATAATTAAGGTGAGGTGTTAAAGTTTACATAGTGATTAAATTTAATTTAAAAAATTAAAATTAAATACGACCGTTTAGATAGCGTTGTGGTGCAGAATTAAGAATTAAGCGCCAAAATCACCAGAATTTGTTAAATTCCATCTTGTAATTGTATTATTTGTATTTGTGATTCAAAGCGTTTTATTTTTTGAGGTATATCATGAAAATGTTAACATGCAAATTAATTTGTAAAAATGGATCCTGTAACGCAGTCCTTCATTTGCTCATGTTTTGTGTGTTATCGTTTCAATTATTTATTACGTTAGCAACTTTCTCCAAATTGTCTGCGTAAAATTAAGAAGATTCTTGCCACGTCTCCTATCTTGTTACGATTTGAGATGGGGATAAGAAAAGTGCTGGCTATATTTGTCTTTGTACAAAACGATTCTTGTAGGTGCTTTCAAGAAAACTTTTTCGGTGTGCGTCTCTCACAAAGAGCAAAGCTTTGTACCGTTTCCTCACATCTTCGAAAATTTCGTTGATACTGCCGACAACTACTTCCGTTATTGTATCGTCGTACTATTTTGCTGGCTATTAAATATGGCTTTGTTGGACGATTTGTATACAAAACATCAACAATGGTGTGAACGCACGCATCCATAGTTTCGTCTGCGCTCAACCAACATTAATTGTCTCCTACATCAGTCTTAATCTTACGTTCTCGGAAGGGTATATTTGCTACAAGAGCTAGGATTACGATGAACATCGGTCCGTAGATTAAGAATTTTTTGAAAATTTTACAGTAACTAAACAAACTGTGTAATAAATTTCTATGGCGCTGACTTCCAAAAAAATCATGATCTCTTCATTCATGAGCTTTTGAACTATGTAACGTAAAAATAAAGATAAAGATGTGTTGCTTTTTTGATTTTTTTTGTTAGATGAATAAAATACACCAAGCTTTAATTGTGGATTTCAATTAAGCTAACAGTTATAAATAAAGAGGACAAAGCCGATGAAATGTTTTTGCAGCGACTAGTCAGACTCGTGTTTTTTCGACTCTTGGGGACACGAACAGCAGGCAGCACAAAACCATTCTCATGAGGCGAATAGACACGGGTCTATCTAGTCGCTGCAAAAAAGGAATAATTCCACCTGTCTTTGTGATCTCTAATTATAAATCTAACTACACCCTCTTAGTAGAATTTATCTATATTTCAATTTTCAATGTTTCTGTCTATTTTTTTATACTTTGTGATATATTAGCGAATATTATTCCATTTTTTAAGTCCTATTTTTGAGAATGTCTTATTCTGTGATGTTTAATTCTGCATTGTTAGTAAAAATTATTATTTCGTAATGTTTCCTTGAAATTTTTTTTGAAGCTGTATTATATTAATAAGTAGTAAACAAGAAGGTTAGATTTAGATTAGATTAGAAGCCATAAATATTAGAACGCGCTTTTGGTGCTTGATATTACTGTAGAGATCTACAACATTTAACAGGTACTTTTTTTTGTATTGATCTACGTACTTTTTCTTTTAATTTTTCTGTAGCTATGACGGCTATCAATAATAATGGGGAACTAATGCAATAATTCAGCACTTTCACCTAATTCTTACGCTAGTTCAACACTATTCTACGTGAACGCTAGTTATACGTTTGAAATTGTTACTAACGAAGCAATTACATTCTCACAATTGAATATCTCAAATTTAACACAAATTCTGACTATAAAGTTTCTATTATATACATTTTACATCATCTGAGGCTTAAACATATATTTTTCAATTAATATTATTTAATTCTTTATTCTAGTCTGCGATTAATTAATAGTCAACAGCTTTAGCTTTGCTACAAAGCAATGGTAAGAAAAGCCCTAATACAGACGAAATTAGGTATACCCAATTGCTCCATGCTATTATTACCTATCATCACTAATTTAGTTTGGACGTCAAATAATTGCGTTAAATTAAATAAGACGACGGTAATTATGTAGAAAAGATAGCGTAGTTGAATTGTGTTAAAAATAGTTCTCAGACGTAGGTAGTTTACGCAAATCTGTGGTAAATTCCTTTTTTTTGCTTTGACCCGAAATTAAAATTTTACGTGGTTCTCAATGAAAGTGATGACGTACCTGCCTGTACGTAGAAATAACCTAAAATCATTAAAATAAAATCGATACTTGGGTCTTTAATAATTCAGTATCTTGGAAAAGCGATGAAACATTTCCCACATATTTTCTTTCCATTAAAAAAAAAGACGTATTAACATCGTTTTAAAACCAAAATCATTTTTCTCGCAATCAACATAGCCAATATTTACACTAAAGGCAAGGTACTCTCACAGGTCGCAGACATGGAAAATTAATATCTACAACTAATCTACGTCGACCTCGTACAATGATAAAAGGCATTTCTAGAGCTCTCCAGAGAAATCACTCTCCCGATATATCCCATTAGGTCAGGACACTATTACACAGCCATTGTATTATATTACTTGCCCGTAGTACATGTTAGTGAGATATGGAGCGGCTGATCGTTTTGAATTGGGCTACTTTGGGGTAAGAGTTTTATCGAATTACGCTTACTTGACATGATATGCACAATATAAAATTATAATGAATATCTCGTCCTTGTCAGTTTGTGCTAACTTTAGAAACGAATATGTACTTATAACTTACATTGTTTTCCTTTCTTGGCGCAGGTTATAAATTAATGTATTTAAATAATAGAGATCATTTATCTCCATGTCTCTTATTAATACAATAATGAATTATATGTTTTTATCTTTCAATAGATATCGTGGGAAGCATCTAAAAATAAACCTGGACAAAATTAAGCCTGATAACCGCTTATTACCATAATTATTCAACCGTAGATGGTCGTATTTAATAGATGTATTGTATACGTTACTGATGACACGATATATCCAAATAAAAGCCAATTGTTGCGTAACATGCATTGGTAGGATATTCAGTTCTACAAAGTGGCGTAAAAGTAATGTCATAATTCAAATTGGCTGTCATTTTGTTATAAATGAAAAAAAGATTTGTTTTCATAAAAAGTTTATTTGAAAGTGTAAAATGAATGATATTAATTGGAAAAAAATTATATCGCTCAAATGGCCACCTCCCCAGTTGATGCGCTCGTTTTACGGCATTTTGAATTGTTGCTCGCAAAACATCTGGCTCCAGATTAGCGATTTCTCCTTCAATATTAGCTTTCAAGGCTTGCAAGGTTCGCGGTTTGTTGTGGTAAACACGAGATTTTAAGAAGCTCCAAAGGAAAATGTCGGGTGCTGTTAAATCTGACGGTCTGGACGGCCAGTTCAAATCTCCAAAACGGGAGATCGCTCGACCTGGAAATTGGTGTCTCAAAATTTCCATAGTTGCCCGAGCTGTGTGAGCGGTTGCTCCGTCCTGTTGAAACCAACAATAATGTAGCAATTTGCGGCAAAAAATATTCGTTTAACATCTGTCTGTAACGCTCACCATTTACGGTTACGGTAGTGCCATTGAACGAGCACTACGAGATCGCCCACTTCTTACGACATCTCTACTGGATCCAGTTTGCACGAGGCGCTCGGATAAACGTTTAATTGTTCGGGCACATGCAACACGACAACAAGGAAAAGGGCGGCGAAATTCACGCTGCGTTAAAACAACAGACTTTACATTTGTCAAATAAGAAGTAACAATAATTCCACGTTCTTTAGGTGTGTATCGCTCCATGGTTCGTCGACAACTAATTCTCTATATATCTACAGCATAAATATCAAAGCATAGTGACATTTGGAGCCAACTGCAAAAATGATAGCCAATTCAAATTATGACATTACTTTTGCGCCACCTGGTACATACATTTTCCGTAAATATTAAAGTAAGAAGTAATTGATTTTAGGTAGCAATATGAGAAACTACAGTTGCAAGGTTTGACGTAAGAGCCAGAAAAAAATGATTATCGGTTTTCGTTAACCTAAATATAGGACTCAGATTTCAAGTCACAATATTGAATAAAATATAAAGAAGAGACAATTCTAAGGGACATATTGCAAGCTAAGCGCAGGTAAAAGAGCTCTTCTTTACCTTATTATTTTTCATAATTGCCTTGTAGCTGTGATTTTAAAGTTTGTGGTATAAGAACGCAATGTTTTGGTTTTGATAAGATAATTCACTCTTTCCAAACGTCCTTACAAATTGTGGATCACATGATGTGCTCAGCGATTTTTCCGAAAAGCGCATATCGGAGTTAGCTGCCTCAGAACTGCTAAATAAGACTAATCTATCACATTTCTGCTCTTGGGCAATTTCTCCCGTTCTCGCATTTTGCGTAGTGTGCTCATTCTGAGCTGTGAAAGCTATGGCACACATCGGAGTCAATTGTGGTCGAATTAGGAAACATCTCTAAGTGACAGATTAGTCTTATTTGGTACTTAAAGATCTAATAATAATAATAAGGAAGTATCATTTAAAACTCTGAGAATGCGATCTGTTTTTAGATGGTTACATTAAAAACTTAGCTTAATTTAAAAATCGTTATTTCGTCCTTTATTCAAAGCGTTTTTAAGAGTTAAAGTGAGAGCTAAACATTAATGAGCATCGTCAAATACTGGAATGTTATAAAAATAACATGAATATCACAAATACATTTTTAAGCGTTATTTGCTTGAATGCGTCCAGTTTAATAAATATTTAACACAACCAAAACCTTGGACTACAAATTGAAGTTTGTTTACGGGTTAACATTTTGCAACATAGAATCAACGTCAACAATAACGTGGTTGAAAATCTTATGTTTTTCTATTTTGCCGTTGCTCCTCATTGGTGCAAACGTTCCCACTTCTTGTATACGAAGGTTTGCCATTTCTAAAGAACCAACTAAGTCGTAACGTCTTCAAGGATCATGCCCAAAAAGTTTACATATGTCAACGTTGATGAAGACAAGTTATTAATTATTATAATTAATCTACTCAAGTATTTATTATTGAAGCTTCACAAAAATATGCTTTTTGAGCTTATCGCGTTACCAAAAAACTTCGTATTTATATTTGAAGTAACTAAATTTGATGTAGCAGACTACGCATTCAATTAGATTATTTTATGTAGTTGCTATTAAAATAAGTAAAATAATCTAAATACTCGCACTAGATATCGTTCAAATACGTATAAAAAGAGAAACGTCAAATATAATAAATACAGCAAGTGCAAAAAATGTGTATCTATAAAAAAGAAGATTTATTGCACACTCTTCATCTACGTTCGTAAAATGCTTTCCTTTTATTTTATCGATAAAGTTTAAAAAACTTTTCGCTACCACGTTGAGTATATCAAGCGAGAAACGTAATAAAAAAAAAGGAAATGAATCAAAGCACGGAGACGGAATGTGTAGAAATAGAAACGTATACAGACGAAGGTGACACAAAAAGAACTCTTAAAACGTAAGTATGTATATGCTTAAAGGTGCTTCGTTTGCCGGTCGCGTAGATGGCAGATTCTCCGAACGAAAATCGAATAAAAAGTCTAACACGGTGCTACGTATATATTCCGTACGTTTAAATACATTCGCCGAAGAAATAGAAGCGTGTTTTCAATCATCTACCGTTTCACTACTTTCAACTTCTATCTTACCCTACCCCAGCTTACTCTACGATCTTTCGCCTCTTGATCGTGCGATTTTATGTCCCGCTGGAGAATTTCGACCGTCTTTGATGCGCCGTGTTCTATTTGATTAAGAAAATTTTAGCAATAAAAGAAGGAAGTACGTCGGATTCGACGTTGGAACTTGGAGAAACATTCGTAGTCGTTGTGGCGGTGTCTAGATAAAGCAGAATACTGTAATGTATAAGTAGCACGATCTAGAGATGAAATATGTAAGATATCGAGGTGAATTATCATCTTTCATTGTTCTTCTTTAAGATGTATTCACAATCCGAAAATCCTGAAATGTTTTCCAATTATATTGGACTGACGGTATTTGTTCCTGATTTCTTATAAATGCTTAAAAAGAGTTGCAGACACGTAAACTGCGGTACATATTTTAATAAACATGTCTCGGGCAGGTGACTCCATAAACATAAATGGTTGTTTTTCGAAAAAGAAAATGAGAACGAAATTTATTCTGGTTTCGTATGGAATGCATAATAGCATGTGGATCAAGAAAACAAGAAATAATAAAGAGGGAAACATACGACGAACGAAATCGACTTGTTAACGTTTCAAGATTACCATCTTTAATAGAAAGTGCATACACAGGCGTATTTATTGTACATATGTAAGTGTATGTACATAGTTGTATGTAGCTAGATGTTGTACATACAGAAATATATACACACACACAACATCTACAGCCGAGTTAGAACTGGCACGAAACATTTCCGTAAGTCCTGCGTGCTGTCGAACTGAACATTTCTACATGCCCCTTTCGCCGCTTCAGCATCTACGATCCAATATACTTCATTTTTCCTCCCTTTTTTTTCATCAACTACGAGGCTATGCGTGCAGACAGTCCGGCAGACATGGGTACAATTACCGTTCGGGCCGAATGTGCACGAGTACGTGGTAGCTTTTACCCTGACGTCGTCACGCAGCCAGCTACCGGGTATTACGGTGAAACTAGCAATTACTTTTATTTGTTTTCGATCTCGTGTGAGATATTTATTAGGAAATATCCCAATACAGGCCCGGGACTATAAGCCACAGACAAATCAGACTATTACTGCGATGTATTACATGCTGAAGTTGAAATTTAAATCATGTTCCTTTTTCATTTGAGTTGGTGACTTCGTTGAGCTCTAGCCAGTGAATACAAATCAGAGCTACTACATGTTAGTTAAGATTTACAGATACTAGATTATGGTGTCGCCTGGTCTCCCTTATTAGCTTCTTATTAAGAGTTTATATCATTTCCGCCTGCTCTAACTTATTTATAAATATCTGTTCCTCTCAGAACAACTTCAACTTTTCTCGGTGGTTTTTTGTAAGTTTTTAACTGTTTTGTTGCCATCTATGGTGTTAGTTAATTGTACTTATTGTATTGAGTATTACAGAAGGGGGCAGCTTGGGAAACGTGCAAATTTGCAGGTTCAGTTGTACTCAATCTCACGCAGTGAGATCTCAATCAGTGAGAGAATGGAGGTCTTTTGATATCTTTACACTCCATAAACATGTACAATGTTTAGTAGTTTTTAAAATATTTTTCAGGGAATAGCGAATTTGTTTGTGTAAAGTGTACAAAATTTAGGAACGTGCAAACGTTTTAAATTTGAAACAATAATTTGCTGGTAAGAGCGATTACTAATGTAGGCTTCATGAAATTAGCAGAGATTAGGCAGACTCGTGTTTTGTCGACTCTCGGAGAAGCCAGTAGGCAACCTGAATCCATTCTCAACCATAAGTTTGTCTAGTCTCTGCTAATTTCGCGAAGCGCAAAGTGATGATCTTTGGTGATCACTTATTTGGCAGCTAATGCTTGAAGATGAAACGTAATTTTTTCTAGAAGAAATAGAATTAAATTTTGGCAGAAGGTTATAATAGTAAAAGATATATTGTTGTATATCCTGGAAAAAGTCTTATTTTTCTTTTTTTTTTTAATGTGATGACGGCCCAATTGGGAATCTTACTTGTAAAGGGTGAAACGTAGTTAATTGTTCTGTAACTGCGAATGGCAACTCGGGGTATCGCATCCACTAAGAAAATTTAATTCAAGTATTATAAGTACTCGAATACATGCGCAGTCAACACAGGCGTGCTTATCATTGGACTACTGAACCGTTATTGATGAGCGTAGTTTGATGTATGTTACGAAAGCCGTAGCGGACGATTACCGTGGTTAAATAAACAGTGATTTATTTTCTTAAACTTCTGCCTTATTTGTACAGTAACTGGAACCGTTCTTAGAATATATAATGAAGTAATATATAATATACTACTGCAGATTAAAAAGAATTGATACCATTGTTATGACATATACAGAACGTTTCTCTACGGTTGCCTATTATCTGGTTGTTTTATGAGGAAGTGAGGACATGTCTAGAGTGACAAAGTAAGCAAAGGAAGATCATTTGTTGCAGAGATATTTTGATTAACTGAACTTAATAATAAGTAACTTAATAATTAAGTAAGAACTTAAATTTAATAGTATAAATTCACAAAAAGAATTTCGTAAACACATCCATCGTTAAAAAAAAATAAAATGAAAGGAATGAGATCCGGTGATCTCGATGGCCAGAGGTACGTGTCGTCTCTGCCAATTCATCAATCGCCAAATTGGGTACGGATCGTGTTGGAAGAAAATTCGTGGTCGAATATTCAAAGGTACTTGGTGTAATATTTCCTCTAAATGATCTTCCAAAAAAGGAAATATCCCAGTGAGAGGCACATTTATTACAAACGCATCGAACAATTGATTAATTAGAATACTGCGCCATACGTTAATACAGGATTCGACAAAATGATCTCCCACATTTTAATCTTTAATAAAAACGCCATTGTAAATACTATTTAAATTTTATTTTTATTGTTTATTAAATTTTATATAGTGAAAAAGTATGCTATGCCATTTGTTTTTATTATGTTTTGAAAATTACAGAGTTCAATTGGCGATCATTTTTTTCGAGACATATTCGAAGCTGATTTTTAAAAGTTTCCTATAATATTTCCTATTATTCCTATAATTTCTTGGCGTATTGCTGCTTTCAATTAGTCAATGGTTCTGGGATGATGAAAAACCTTCGCTTTCAGATAGCCCCAAAGGAAAAACTCGCATGGGACAAGATCGGGTGAATGCGGAGGCCATTAAACGTCTCCACGTAACGAGATTACGTGTCCTGAAAACATTTCTCTTAAAACGTCCATTGTCCTTCTTGCCGTATGAGCCGTAGCTCCATCTTGTTGAAATCACACATTCGGATGTTCAAGTTCTCTAAGCTTTGGTTCCAAAAAATTGCGCAGCATGTCGACATATCGATCGACAGTTACGGTAACCGCCACGCCTTCTTCGTCAAAAAAATAGGGACCCCAAACGCCAAACGATCTAACAGCACACTAAACGGTAACAAGTGGGCTGTGAAGTGGCCTTTCATGCAGCTACCGCGGATTTTCTGGTGCCCGGTAGCGAAAATCCTGCTTGTTCACACAACCAGATAAATGGAAATGAGCTTCTTCACTCGTTATTAAAAGATCATTTTGTGGGACGTTTTGAAGAATATCGTTGGAACATGCTTTGCGATTTTCCCAGTCCCGTTTACTAAGTTCTTGCACGATCATCATTTTCAATGATGATCGTGTGAATTCAATTCAATCATCATTCACAACAGTATCGTTTTGCGACATGCTGCGAACCGCAGCATGTCTACCAAGCGCGAAGTGACTACGAAAAATTCTTTCCGTCGTAATCACAGATTCGTTACTTTTCATAAATGTTTCGATAACGAAGGCATGATGCTCCCCTATCCAACTCATGATGACAACTAAAATGGCAGGGCGTGAGCTACCGGCCGACTAGGCTAAGCTCTCCCTCTCTTTAGTGATTCGGGCACAGTGGCGGTGCAAAATATGGGAGATCATTTTGCCGAATCCGACGTTGAAAATTTCCTTTCAGTGTGATATGAGGATTTTCATCCGAACATCGATGATTATTGTGATAGTTATTAATTCCATTTCGCGCGGGACGAATTGTGCTCCATCCATAAATCAAATAGTTCTGGGCAATTCTTTTATTTCACAAAATTGTAATCTTAAGGAATAATCACTTTGCACATGGAAAGGGTTCAAACCTTGTTGCTTAAATGCTTTCCCAGCCATTCTGTGTGAAATTTGAAATTAGATTCTGATTCGCCCTGTGTTTATCGCTGGATTAGCATCAATCACCGAAACATTCGCAACATCGATACTTGTCTACTGCGCGAGCAATACTACCATTACACAAACCATAAACAAATATCATATCGGCATATTTTGTATGGCTGAATTTGTGGCGCATTTTCACAACTTACAACAAAGAATAGAATAACCGTCAAAAATTGTCTTTTCCAAATTACCGACACTTGCCTACTTAATAATACTCACTTCTACCAAAGCTACCAAAGCAATTAACGTTACACAATAGCTAATTTTTCGAAAACAAGAAGCTAATTATCTCTAAAACAAATAAAGATCCAAATTGAACATATTACTAACCACATATACTCGATCAATGCCCACCAATAGACATTAAATATATTTCGAAAATTTCAGCGTTTTTTCCATATATTTCACGTCTATTGTACACCGTGGTAATGTTACAAATGGATTTTTAGATCTTCAAGCGTATTATACATGTACAGTGCAGACGCAAGTCAAAGTTCCTAAAAGATATCCGCTAATGCACTTTTAATCGGCCGAAATGTAATACAGGTTGCATACGTGAAGAGGGACCACAAAAAGGGGGCTAGGGGCGGAGTGTATGCAGTGAAATAGATGGGAAAATAATTGATGGGGTGAACCACGGCGCCGTATGCTGCAAAACCCCCAGAAAACGTTAATACGAAATCGATAGCTACTGCACTCCATTTGCTGATAGAAAGAAAAAGTTTTGTTGTACATGTACCAATAGATAATAGCCGTAATGGTGGTTTTACTGTATTTAATGATAATAAAAGAAAAACGGAAAGTAACTTTCGATTCCTTGTTTTTGTATCGTCTAGTCGTCTGGGAAATTTTTGGAAGGTTAAATTTTATACAAAGAATAAGTATCACAGTTGATTATGTCCCATAAATAAAGAAGTTGTCAGAAGACGATCATGACTAAAGATATCTAAAATGAAAACCGTGTACATCTCACATACATTTATGACCATTTCCTTCCCAATGAATACATTTCCCTTTAACATTTGTGATGTTCGCTGAAGTCTCATGAAAATTCCGACGATAATACGCATCTCCCACTGTTTCTCAAGTTACCGCGTCGGTTCTCTAGGAGAGGCGCGCTTCAGGGATTTCGGAGACCATCAGCCGGGACCGAAAGTAAAGAAAATTAATCGGGTGACATTAGGGAGTCGCCATAATAAGGGTGAAAGGACAAATAGTACGTTTGGCGCAGTCGATCGCCAACAGAACATAACGCTTCCTTCTACTTCTGCCTTTGCGAATCGCTTTCTGTGAAACGGGAGACGTCCATCCCTTAGAACGGAGTATATTCGAGATGTTTTGTTGGTTGTTAATGCACTAACTTCTTTCTTTTCCCCGTTTTTATCCTTCTCTTTCCTCTAATCTTCGTGTATTGGAACTGGATGAGATATCGGTCCAGCGTTTGATGACTAATCGTTCGACCGGAAGTAAGTGAAACGAAACTGGAGGGACGTTACGGGATTTTGGAGGAGATGAAGGGGGTTTAATCAGAGCGACTTCGATTGGCAAAAAGGTCTTTTCAGTAGATGTCTTAATGAAGCCCCACAATTCCGCTGGTGGTGTGAAATTTTTGCGTGTGTAAAAGAAAAGAAAGACAAGGACGCTAATAATTTTTTCACTTGCAAAACGAAGAAGGATGTAGAAGAGAAAGATAAAAAAAAGGAATCAAAGAGTGCTTTGTCACCATGACAACGGAATTGTGTCAGATGTTACATTTCTCAAGTAACATGTAAAAATAATCAACCCCACGCAATTCGTGTTTTACACACAAAAAAATCAACAACAAGAACGACACAATATCGAAGTGTTAACTTACCAAAAATAAACTTATTATACTTCCTGCATACGCAAAGGTTCCCAGAAGAACTGACGTCACGATCCATTCATGCCGCTAAGTTCTAATTATTGAAAGCTTAACGAAAAAAAGGAATTTGCGTCATTCGAAAGGATCGAATATTCTAATCTCTACCCACCCGAAAAACAGCGCAGGTATATTTTTAAAACACCTCGTTTAAGTATTGATAAACAAGTAAATGGCGTTATGTTCTTTACTTCTCTATTTTGTGCTAATTTGAAATCCATCGCAATTCCGTCATCATGGATGTTATTTTATCGTCTGTTGTCTTGAAATAGGAAAAAAGGGTTTGATAACGTCATGTATTAGCTGCAGTAGCTATTAGGAAGCTCTGTAGTAGGTAACCTGTTGTGTTTGTATAGCTCTCGCTTTTGTTCATGATTTCCTTTGATGTATGATCATGTTTCAGTATCCAATGGAGAAAGTTAATTATGTAGTTCTAATGTTAATGCTTCTGTGGGTCATTTGAATCGGGTAGATTTATATAAAGTTCTGAACATTATAAAGATATTGTATATAATAATGGCTTACACTATTCAATAGGTACAATTACTTATTTATAGGAAAATACGAAATTCATCTGAATTATTACAAGAAAAGAAAAAAGATACAATAGCAGGAAAATACATTCTTCGCCAGGAAAGGTCACCAATAATATTTACGAATAATATACGTTTGTTACCGTTATCGATCCTGTTAGTAACCATTTAGACCAAGAATTTTACGCTGGCTATATTCCGGCGAGCAGTTTTAATTGTTTATTATGTTGTTCCAACAGGCCGCTATAATTTGTAGCTGTATCTTAGGCATCTCTTTGCGTTCTCTTCAGTGCGAGTCATTGATGAACGTCCGTGTGGTAACGCATACTCCAATCCTTTTTAGCACTACGGTAAAAAGAAGCGTTTTAAAGGTTGGCGGATCCCAAAATTCCGGACAAGCTTTTGTATATTCATCATTATCCTGTATGTTATTTCTATAGGCATTTAATTCAAGAAATAAATATTATTTTTATAAAAAAGTCTAGAGATCATGAGGTAAACTTGTTGTCTGCGCAGAAAAGTTGCTTTTGGAGGATGCAACAACAACACGTTCACTAACATTAGATCGAATTTTCAATTTTAATAAACTTATGGACATTTATATTTCAAAGAGGAAACAATGAAATTTGATGTTAACCAAACGAAAAAATATTGGAGATAAGTATCGACCTGCCGCTTATTATCCAGATATTGGAATGAATGATAATGAATAATTGAATAAAGTACAGTTTTATTTATTTTAGATTTATTTATAATATGTTAGAGCAGGCCGGGGCAACACTAACAAGACGATAATTAGCTACATAATTTTTTCTCTTTGTGGTTGGAAACCGTGGCTTTCTGTAGAATTTGTAAAAGCTTTGTAAGTCGAGTAGAAAATAATAGTAAATAGTGTCAAAAAGGATTTTGGAATAAAGAAGTTACGTTCAATCAACGACGGCAGCTGCGAAACAACTAAATAACTTGTCTTTTGTCCCATTTCTTCGTTGTTGTTCGTTCGTTAAGAGAAACGGTAGTAACTGAACCAATTTTACGATAGGAAAAAAGCAATCATTTTTTTGCGCATCCTGAACGAACAATTTTTATTGGTGTTCACAATTAATTACACATGTTTGTAATTTCTACATGTTTACAGTGCAACAATATTTTTGTGCTTACCTAAAGGTCCGCATGCTTTACAATCGGCATAATTGTTTTGTACATACCTGTATTTTTGAAAGCGGCTGTTGCCGATTTAAACAATCATAGAAATTATATCTTAGAGCGCATTAAAGTATATTTACAACTTTATGCTACAAACAAAGATTATGCGATACTTTTATGATTCAAAACTAAATTATGCGATACTTTTTTGGCGGAGTGTATATCCAGGCTTCACCACGATACGTTGTCAGAGGCATCGCGATTAAAATTTTGAAGCCATTTTCTGAGCATTTTGAAGCCTTTTTCTGAGCCCCTTTCACGAGCATTATGTGATGTAAAATCGGTTGCATTTGACTTCTACCCCAAGGATGCTTGTATTTTTCAATTATGTCTTCCTAACCATTGATGTTCGACGAAACAATAGCAAATGACGCTAGTACGATCACGCTTAAATTCCGCAAATAAGTCATAAACTACGGTCTTGAATGGAACTTCATTACCAGAGGCAGAATGAAGTCGATCGATGTATTGCTGTTAAGTTATTATAAAACATCATCGCAAGAAAATGTTCACGAGAAATATTTTTTTGTCAATGGTGTTTATCACACTAAATGTTCAAGTTTACGACAATCAACTTGAGATATATGTAACTGCCATCTATGGATCAATTCCGGAAATGTTCAGGGGTGCCCTCGTAGATATCCCCGCAAACAAATGCTCAATCCAGGAAGGAACGAACTGAAAATTTACCATTCTCCAGATCAGCACCAGAAATTATACCACCGCCAATTTAATCTACAAAATACAAGCGAACACCCTCCAATATCCATCCACAAATAGACACGTATTTACGTACGATACCTTAATACTAACTACAGGCCCTACGGTGGTGTAAGGTTATAGTACCTACATACATACACGCCTAGTACATAGTAGATAGTAGTGCTTGCCCTATCTGCAACATGTAATATTCACGAAATATATTACCACAGCATCATGTCTCATAATATAAAACAATTTCCCAACCCTTGCGCGCTCGACGTCTCCGGAGTATCGTCACGGATAACTAGATAATATCTACTGGTTTCTGACTGCCATTAATAAATGATGACGTGCCCCGAAAGATGGAAGCAGCATCGGGACCAAAACTGGAACTCTTTTAATACCGGGCGAGTCCTAATACTGTTGGGATCGGGAATGTTTCTGAACATGTTAGAATTGGTTTTATGGAGAAGGGTGTTATTGGCTAAGCGAACTTTTTCCCCTGGTTAACAGATTTAGATTCTTTTTCATATAAATGGTTTTATAAGCGTCTAATGTTCCCGGTTAGTTCAATCTTATGCCCAGTTTTGTTTGTCCTTTCATAGCGGTAATGGGCTATATTTTATTTTAAATCTGGGTCCTGTCGCCCGTTTCCTTTGTCTATGGGTTTTACCATAATTACTGCATAATTCACATTTTCTTCGTATCCGCTTTATCATTCTACTGCTTAGAAGGTTTGTAAGTGTATTTTGCGCATTGAAACATAGGTTTATATATTGTCCCCTAAGAGCGATATTCTATGAAATGGAAGTTTCACAAATTTGTTACTCCGGATTTTTGGCGGAGAGGAAGACGTGATGGACATCTACAGAAGAGTAATTAGTAAATATAACAAAATCTTTTATAATTGAAATTCTTTACTGTATTAACTTCTCTACGAAGGGAATTTTATTATTCTATTGATTAAGAATGTAATTGAAGCTTTCATTTTATTTAATATTAATTTAATGACATTTTTTAGTTTTTCTGACTTATCACCCTGTATATGATAAACACATTTTTCAATACATTATGACTACAATGAAATTAGAACCGTAAAACTCGGGAAATGATTAGTTTGCGTTTTAATGAATTACGCTTATTTGTGAGAACCTTATCACATCATCCGATTACCCGTCGATCGGTTATTCATTAAAATCATATAGAATAAATCACATCCATGCATTTTTCCGTAAATACAGGCCCGATAAAAGTAAATTATTAATAACACAGCAGCGATTTTCTATTAATTTCCAACGGTATCCTTTGATATATGTATGTGATACGTTTTATTCCAGCAATGCGCGGTGTGCCATCACATTATTTGCTTTAATTAACACTATTTCGCATATCGAACATTGTTAAAATGTCTACGTACATGTAATTACGTAATACGTTAGTTGTGTATATTAGGCGATATCGGGTGATTTCGAAAATCCCCGGTATGTAAGTTTAATTTGATTATACCCGAGGCATTTTTGTATCTATTACGAAATTATAATAAACGATCTGACGATACAATAATTAATTACAGGTGGATAACATTAATTATCGAAATTAGCGCGTTTTGGATGACGATTTATGGGGCGGGGGAAATTTTTTTTTTAGGGAGGTTCGTTCGGGGATAAATTAGCACGGATTTATTCAGCACGCGAAAATCGTTATTAAATTGAATTTATGATCGGTCGGCAGTCATTGAAATCGACGGTAATTGAAGTGGAAAAAGTATATTCATCGAGACACCTATTTATTTAAAAAATAAATGGCTGCATCAATAATGATAACAGTTCAGAAAGAGGTAATATCGTTGTTTGGTGGATGTGGAAACGGTCGAATAAGCCGAATTAAATTAATTCAAACGTACGGCCTGCGATGTCAGTAATGAATAAAATTCTGGCTATTATGCATGCATTAGTTTCAATTTTATGCTTTTGAATTTGAATTAGCTCCATACATAAACGCAGGTGTTATATATATATATATATTTGAATGTCGCGTTGGTTGCAGCAGCGCCTCTGGAGAGAAAGCCAAGAGGGTGTGCAGTAATGGCCGTTGTATAATATAGACTTTTTTTGTATGTAGTACAAGTAATAAATTATTTAAATTCCTTCTGCTTCCATTGATACAAATATGCGACAATAGATCAATTAAATAGTTCATGGAGACTCTGTGTGAGAATAAAAAGTGGGAGAAGTAGAATGAACGCGGTTACAAAGTTCTACATTGTAAAATTCGGTAACCGCCGAAATACGTCATCGGGTTAGAATTGATTTGTCTGTGCTTCACCTTGTCGTTTTTCTTGTTTTTACATTGGTTCATTTTTAGCGCTTGCACAGGTGTATAAGGATTACTATTATTATTATTATTATTGTATATAGAACTATTCTGTAGATATATTCTTTTTCTATAGAATTTAAATTTTCAGGGACATTAAATGGGCATGATATTTAAAAAGAAATGTTCAAATACCTTCAGTTTTGTCTATGCGTATTATAGCGTATATACTTTGTAAAATGAGCGTCGATTGAGACTTGCGGGTGGTGATTTCTATATTGTCGAATTAGACATGAAAGAAAAAAAGCAAGAACGAAAAAAAATATTTTTAAATGTGGGCACTTTACCTTTCAAAAAACCTCCTACCAAACTCCTACTACCACAAAACTTCCTTTGCTTGTCCGCAAAGTACTTCGAAGTACTTCAGCAGCTGCTACAAGTTCGTCACCGTTCATCAATTTTGTTCCTCTCAGTGTTTTGTATTTTTCAAAATTGAAGTATATGCCGATGATCAAATATTATGAAGCCTTATTCGGCACAGCGGGACTGCCGGACACCTTGCGTCAATTTTCCGCGCTTTTTCACTTTATAGAATCTCTCAAGCGATGCATTAGACTTCTCCGGCTATATTAGATAGATAGTCCTTATTTAGATAGTTAATCATTAAAATTTCTTAATAATCCCAAAAAATATTTGCCATTATTTTTCTTGAGGAAGAGGCGAGTTTGATGTTATTGCGAGGGCTAGAGCCCTTAGTGTGCCACTGCATTGAATTTTGTTTTCTCAGAGTTAAAATAATGATTGTAATGTCGATTGATAATTAAATCTGATTCAGCTTTATAATGGACCAAAAGTTATTTACTTGTCTCCATCCGTACCAAGTCTTCTTGGAGTCCATCCTACTCTAACTTGTCATTCCAAGATGTTCGTGTTTTGTCGACTTTCAAGGAAACCAGTAGGCAACACAAACCTTCTTTATGAGACGAATAGACACGAGTCTGTATAATCGCTGTAAAACAGGTATGATTTCAGTCGCTTTTGTCCTCTCTAGTAAGCAGTGAAAGGCTGATCTGGGCGCAAATTTTCATTCAGTGATTTTTCACAATATTTAAACAATTTTGACCAAACAGTTGATTTTGATGGAAAATCATCGTCGTATAAACTCAATATTTCTCTACAAAATGATTTCTGGAGATATCCCTTGTTTTGTTAAGAATTGCTAAGAACTACTCAAATTCAAGTTTGAGTGTTCAAAAGTACATCTACATAAATAAAATTTGTTATGTAATCCAAATTTTGTCCGTGTAAGTCCTGATGATGTTAATCAGCTTTTCTTTGGTTGGTCAAGGAGTGCAAGGCAGCTTAATACTCTTCGGAAAGAATCAATTTAATTTAGAAAATCTCATTATACAATCATATATTAGAGGAAGGTTAAAATAATAAAAATTTCCAAAATTTCTACATTATATTACATGTACACAGTAATGATTTAAAAGCATGCAGGGTCCTAAATTAGGGTCTGGTAAGCAACACATAAGTATCTCCACGTCCGCATCATACAAGTTTATTTATTGTATAGCAATATATAATAATTAGTTCGGGACAGCCGTTTCGAGGATACGAGCGGTTCTCATCATCAACCAGTGACCGTGTTCACCATACTACGCCACAGTCCTTGCTATCATTATTGACCAGGGTTTGGCAGTCTCGGCTTGGAATGCCATCATATAGCCAGAGATCTTCCAAATCGCCAATTGATTATGAAAAAAATTTTGACGTAATGGGCGGAAATGAATCTTCTAATGCTCTTTTATTAAACATAGGTACTTTCAATTTATTTTATAACTGGGTAGTATGAGAAAAAAGATCCAGGAGGTTGCCATATTAGATGTTAATTCGCATATTGAACATATAAAATCGGAAGTTACATTTTATTAATACAACATTTCAAATACATTTATGCGATATCTCTGTATATAAAAAACATTATTCTGAACCTAACAGTCCCGAAATTGAAACCATTAAGGCTAACGACCATGGTTCTTTTCTATTCTTTCTATATAGGTTGTATATGTAATACGTACAGCTCGTTTGATACGGAATTTAAATGAAGGTTTTTATAGCTCCAACGTCCCTTGTGTTGTAAGTACACAATAGCGCTTACCACCATGTATAGTAATTGTGTTGTAAAATTATATGGAAACAGCTTAAAGCCAACGTTAATTCCGGTATCTAATAGTTAATAAATAAAACGTAATTTTTATGGATGCCACCGCTAGCCGACCGGAGTCCTTGTGTACATATTCCGACGATTTCAAATTATTTAAAAGGTTGGAAAGGATCTTATTACACCGGCGCATATTCCAGCGTTAAATATGTGTTTAAATTTTGAGTAGACGTTTCGCCTTTGGCCGGTTTTATATACAAAATCTAATAAAAGCCGAAAAGACATTTGTGGTGGAATGTCCGAATGGTGGCTTCGTTGGGTTATAAATCGTTATTATTTTGAATGTATACGGGACGCTACGTTAGTGCTTTTATACGTAATTCGAAAAGGCAATGTAATTTGACGCGTTTTATATGGAAATATTGGATTTTTTCTTCAACGGGTGATATGTAAATCTTTTTGTTTGTTTCATCAGAGATTTGATCGTATATTATAGGTTATTCCAATGGAACATATTGAAGATGCCGCAATCCTTTCTAATTTTTCTTTATCAATTCTATCCTGCAGAATCGAAAATTCTAAGTACTATAGCTACAGTAAAATGTAACCGGGTCCGTTAGTTCTTATAAATGAGCGCTTGAGTTAATCTATTGATCATTGGCGGGGTGTACAAAACAATTTAAAGTGAATTGAATGGTTCAATTAATTTATTAGAGGTTAGGAAAAATTTTAAATATGTTTTATCAATTAATTTTTAAAACAAATTAATACTTAATTTGCTTATTAATTATATCACTTATTTCATATAAGAAAAGCAAAATAATACTTAAGAGCACCTACTACATCGTGCAAAACAAAGATCCTAGATTCATTATATTCGCGAAATTCGTTGCTTGCACGTACAATTGTATAGTTTGTTCTCTGTGACGGAGTAAATTTAAAGCCGACAAACTTAGTGCCGGCGTCGAAAGGGTCAAAAGGCGCACGTACGATACATAATTACTTTTGTATCGGGGAATTTTTCAATTATTTCCTTCTATTACCGTTGAATTTTTCGTTCACGGAATTTGAACGCGGACGCGTACCCAGGCCAAAAGGGAAAGTGATGTATAGCTCGGAGTGGAATTCGCGGAATTGGACTCCTTTTTCTGCGGCGTTTTCCGCAGCATTCGCCCTCGAAAAATAACAAATTAAAATATTAGTTCCACGTGAGAAAATGCAAATGTATAGATCAAAATAAAAGGAACATAGGCACGATAACATGGGCTACCGTCCATCTTTATGATACGTTCAGCATTTCTGTAATTAACGTACATTTTCTCAACATCTAACTAGCGGGTTCTCCTCACGTCAATTTACCTAATTCTTGTCTATAGTCCGTTCGCACCTTAAAAATCAGTATTGGGTCTTATGGAGTATTACTCTATCTTTCCATTGTCAGGGACTTTGTGTATATACATCTCTTTCCAATTCGACCAGAGTTGCGCTAGTGACTTTTTTGACGGCTGTATTACCCATGATTACCCATCTCCGATGTGCGTATTTTGATTAAATTCACTTAATTTCGTGCTTCCGTTACAATTTGTGTCTGTTTTGTGTATCTTGTTTGAAGCTTTATTAACTTAACAAATATGAAAAATAAATGGTTATGTCCCATGTTCATTTCTTCATAAACTGTATAGTTTAAAACTTCCTATAAATATTAATTTTAGTAAGAACTGACAACCGTGTTCACGATTTCCATAAGAGCTGTACTGATCTCTAAGGTGCGAACGTTCTACAGAAGATATGATAAAGATTTTTGATATATTGGGTAGATTAATTTTACAAGGAATTGAACAAGATCAAAGATGCGAAATTAAAAAAGAGATTTTTTTTGTGAAAGAAATTCTGGTTTTTGAAGAACTGTTATTGTTTCGTTTGATTTCTTCGCAAGTAATTTGATTTCTGTAAACCTATTAACGATTGCTTACATTGGATTCTCAGTGAGTGAAATCTCCACTTCAATTGGATTTATAGGTAAACCCAGAAAGAGATTGCCTCTAAATCTTACAAGGTTCACATTATTTATATAAATAATAATTTTAAGTTTATTTATATTCAACCTTCTTGTTACTATTTCATTAGCCAACAAAAACAAAAATGGCAAGCTATGGGAACGTTATATTATTCATCGCATTTAGCGGTTCTAATTCATGGCTTTCGTCATGGTTTAATTGCACGCTTGCTTACATTTATTATTATTATATTTAATTAATAATTAACGTTAAACCGGTTAACGGCATGTCTTTTACCAACTGACGCGATTGGTTAAAACGTCCCCATTTCGAGCGGTGTTTCATAACGTATATAATATAACTTCAGTTACGCTATAGAGTAGATATTCTACACATGTATTAAAAAAGTTTTAATGGATTTTTGTATGTGGACTATAGCATACACTAGATTTTGCTAAAAAAGCATTTTCTTTTCTTTTCAGATCTTGCAATTGAACAATACAAAAGAAAATAAGCAACTCCGAAGTACGTACCACTAAAAAGCGATTTTAAAGTACAAAGGTGTGTAAAAAGAACAGGAACATGAATTAGAGAAGCTGGTTAACTTCACATTGACCGATTTACGATGCTTAGCATTTTAGTTATCTCGAGCAATTGGCTGATCGCAGCTCTAACGAGCACAACAAAATTTCTGGAAAGGATTGGCTCTATGCTCTTCGTAAAAGATTTCCTAGGATTTCCATGCATTTTCCATTCCATGTTTGTTCCAGATTTATGCAATCTGGAACAAACATCAGTGGTTTAAGCAAAGACGTTTAATCGCGATGGTGGCAACAAATTGTTTCTTTTACGGTAATATAAAATTAACCGCGTTGACGACGTAATTATTATTACTGTTTTCAGCGAGCTGCTCAACGTTCTTGCTCTTTGTGGGAAGAAACAGATGCGCTTATTAAGTTCAGCAGAAAGAGGAACGCTTGCTACAGCAGAGATGTGTATGAGTGCCTTGGTAACTTCGCGCTTACAATGTTCGTTTACCTAAGAAGAAGGGAAATTCTTGTGTTACTGGATGATGCGCCTCCAGGATCTTGCGTTCATGAAAGCAGATAGATTACAACAAAGTTTCTTGATTTGATCCTGTTCTACTAATCTTCGGTACGCATGGATCACATTCAGTAATTATTATGAACAAAAAGTAGGAGAATGGCTAATTAGTCACCCGAGTCATGTGGGAAGGCTGTACAATGTAATACAATTTGCTGATTACCTTTTCGCGACATTTGGCACTACAGAGAGAGCTGTAGGTCTAGCAGAGGTTCAATAGCTCTAACATCTGGGCGTACTAGTGATCAACATTCAACATTTTCTAACGTTCCATCAAGTATACCTTCACTCTCATAGTGCGAAGAGAAGAGAATTCAGAACAAAAAATGATGAAAGCCGCCGTCTTCCTCCTTTAGCTCTTTTCTGAGCTAAGGATGGAAAAAGAGAAAGCCACAAAAAGGATATTTTTCAAAGATCCCACAACCATGATGGATAATAACACAAAAAGCGTGATAAAAAAATAGAATTTGGAGAAAATACTTAGATGTCTCTGCCTGAAGAAGAAGAGCACACCGATAAAGCGTGTATTTGTTATATTAAGCTCTATTTGGATTGTAAACAAAAAGGACGGTGGATACGATGCTCGGGGTGCTTTGGTTGAATTCCCGAAGCAAACGCAGAAGAAGACGTTAGTGCGATTTGTCCAAAATAATTAACCATAGCATATAAATAGCCTTGTTTATATTTTAGATAAGTAAGGCAGGTGTTATGATATATTTGTATCATTTCAGTTATTGCAATTAAATGTATCGAAATAGTGAAATTGGTATTATTTAATAATAGGCAGTGTTTTAAAGAAAAGAAGAGACATTTTACAAGTAAAAGGAGCATGCCGATAAGAGCGTGACGTTTGTCGCAAAAGAAAAGCAATGCAGTTGTCGATTTTAACAGGAACATAATTAACATTTTTTCCTCTAAAATAGTGAAAAATTGCATAAATATTTCTGGAAAATCAGTTACCTAAATACGTCCCTAATCATTGTGAACAACTTTTAAAGTGATATGCTGGAAATTCGCGTAATAATAGTAGAAACGGCTAAAGCGTTACACGCATGCAACAACTTACAAACATGTGATGTAAAGTATATAACTTGCGATGCCATGTTCTTTCATGCGAATACTGTCGTCGTTCCTGCCGTATCGAGGAGAGATTTAGGTTTTTCCGATCTGCGATTTTCGGACGTGGAATACGACGACGACGTTTGGCGCTGGCAGGACGGCAAAAGACGACGTGACGCTTGTCGTCGACAGCGATTTATTGCTGCTCGTTCACTGCTTCTAACATATGGGCAAACTCGTTGAAGGTTGAAGAAGAAGACGGAGGAGAAAGAGGAGGAAACCGGGTATTAATTGCGGAAAACAGACCGTGCGTTGACAGAACGGAATTCGACCCATTTAGAGAGAGAGGACGAGGACTGAATCTCAATCAGAGATTGGAAAGACTTTTCGAGAAAGAAATGTTGGAAATATGACAGCAGTTATATTATGTTGACACTTCAATTGGTATTCAATTCTTTGTCGGCTAAATCCGTAAGTGAATTCGTAAGAAAATTATTTGCTAATTTGCGGTGCCTGTTCGTGAATTTCTGATGAGGTTAGTGCAATTCTAAAAAATACGGTAAAATTTTACTTCAATTTACAATGATTAAAAAGAAAACAAGAGTTGATGACTGATTATTGAAAAAATATGCCTACTGTACTGGTGGGCGTAGGAGTGAATACAATGTGCACTAGGTATTTATTTTTAATATGCGCCATCCATCCTTAATTCTTTTAAGTCCTCAAAGCGCTGCTAAATTCTACTAATTTTTTTTTAATTGGGATGTGAGAGAGTTGGCAAAGGAGGGATTATGCGAATTAATGATTGATTGAATTGGAGCTTTTATTGATTTCTAAAAGTCATTGTTAATTTTTGTTTGTAGCTAATTATTTCGAATGAAGAAAGTTACTTATTTATCGGGTGCAATCGGGCAATTACAAAACAAATGTCCATACCTATACGTGTATCCGATTGAGTCCATTTTCACGGGGTATAACGACTTTTTATAACAATCGACAATATATGCCGATAAACTGAATTGAAATCCATTAAAATGTTTGTTTTACCAAGGCAGATGCCAAACAGGTATTAGTACGACCACAAAATTCTTCATATTTTCATAATTTAGTTGTTAAGTGATGCAGATTTTTCATACCAGTTCTTTACAGGTAACCCAACTAAATGATGATGCAGACGCAGTCTTGCAGCATACATATGAGAAGCAATATAATAAATTCGAAACTTCTTATCCACGCATTTTTTTATATATTTTCATGAAAAATCGTCGCGTGGACGTTCTATTTTCAACTCCCCCTTCACTTACTTATTCCAATTTTAGTGGAGGTTATTTTTCCTTTATTTGTTTCTTTATTTCTTATTATTTCTTATTATATACTATAATTATGCTCATTTTAAAGATTTATGATAAACGTAAGTTGCCACCATATAAAAATGGATGGAAAGACACCTACTAAAAGCAGCACTCTTTCTTATAACCAAAGGAAGACTGGCATCGAAAATTGCACGCCTCAAACGTACATATGCTAGGGTTAGGCTGGGATTGATTGTTTCGTCAGGCACAGTATCGGCGCTATAAGAACTAGAGCCGCGATCTTGTAGCGTCCCAAATATTTCATTCTAACTTGTTGGACGTTGTACGTATGAGATATGAGGTATATTTCAGTTCATCACGGAATGATTCGGACGTCGTCAGATATGTAATCTGTATTTTGTATGAATTGCCTTGCTTTAACGATAATGAGATAATGATACATTTATTATGTTGTGAATAAAGTAAAATAGAGAATGTAGCAACTGCTCCATTTCTTTTTTAAACATCCAAATTTGATTTTCAACGGAAAAACAAGGTACATCTATTAAATGTAATAAGCTGCGAGTTCATTATATTTTTTAGAATTAAAGCTGCAAACTATTCCCGTAAGAGGAAAGAGGTGGATGTAATTATTACTTTTTTAGAAAGACTAGACAGACTCATGTTTGGTTGTACCAGTAAGCGAATAGACACGAGTCTATCTAGTCGCTGCAAAAAACGATTAATTCCACCTGCTTTTGTCATCTCTACTGATCGTCTGGACTACGTCCAATTACTTTCAAGAAAGCTGCCTTAATCTAGTCTAAATTTCTTGGCCTAAGAAACACCCTCTAAAGAGTGGAATGAAGCGTATGATTTAATGCTAACGCTCTATTATTTTCTCGGTTACTTTGATTAAAAGTTACCACAAAAATTGATGTGTCGTCTGCAATGATTAGGGTTTTACCTGGTATGATAACATGATAGATATCGTTACTGTGTAGTAAAAATACTACTGGACCAAGCTAAGGTTCTTGGCACAAAGAAGGATCTTTAAATTAAAAAAGAAACTATAAGACTATTCACGTTTACTCAAATATTCCGTGAAATGTACATTAACCGTGTTAAATACTTGAATGACTCAAAAGAAAGTTCTAAAAAATAACACTCGGTATACTCTTGTACAATAAAAATAGCAGATGCGAGAGCTTACAAATCCTTTCACCCTTAAATACTAATCTTTAGGAAATCTAAATAAATGTAAACAGGGAAAACAAAGGCCCACAAAACTGAACTGAATAAAGCGAATTTGTTCCGTACTGTCGTAAAGTTCGAACAAACAACGTAACGATAAGATCCTGAAAATGTAAGAGGGCGTTTTCGTCGTGTTCGTGACGAAAACTCAAGCGCCCTCTCACCGCTCCAGCCCGTAACAACAATCAATTCGATTTACTTAAAGCGTAATTAGCAAGTGTTATGGAATTATGTCTGACTAAGACCGATGATTACTGCGGAACCGTTCCCACCCGCCAAAGATGCGGGGCTAAGGAGGGATCTTGCTTTCGCAGGAAACCCTCGACGTTAATGTTGCGGTTGGTAGCTCGCGGCTAGACCTTGTTCTTCGAGACTGCGTTCTCATCACCTGACACACTCTCTAATTATGCATTTCACGCTGCGTCTAGCTCGTTGTCATTTTGCGCCCCCGCCAACATCGTCTCTTTGTTGGATAAATTCGCGACCGATTATAGCCCGAAGGGAACGCCGAATAAAGTCAAAATGTGTACATCTATTTCGACTGTAGACGACATAAAATGTGGGCATTAAATTAACTTAGTATACAGGGCAATTCGTTACGATGACTTAATGGGTGTATTTATGAAAGTCATCAATTGATTTTAAAAATATCTTCAATTTCAGGGACGGGGTAATTAAATCGGAAGCGAATATCAATTTTCTTCTTTGAACTAGAATATTTTGTATGTTATGGATTCTTTATACAGCCCATTTAAGTGCGGCTTAATTCATATAGCAGAACTTTGAGAGACGCAGGCTTAAATTTAAATATCAATATCTTCTTTTTAGATTCGTTGTGCAAATCAACTTTAACGTCTTACTTACCCTCACATTCGATTAAGAAAAAGTATATTTTTGTTATGCTAATTCCTCTCCTTCACAATTTCTGTATGTTCTAATCTAAAAATAAAGATGAAGCACACTTACTTCCTTAATTCGTCTTATTAATCCGCAAGTTATTTCAAAATGATTCCCTTACCAATAAAGAGTAGTCAGATTAACAAGGCCGACTTCCTTTCCTCCATCCAGTAAACTAGCTACAAATTTTAAAGTGTCAAGGCTAAGAATATATCAAAGAACATCTACAAACAACAAAGGAGTTGTTCTGCAATAACTTGTAAATTCATTTTGCCGTAGGTCTGAAGTAGACCGTGATGAAACAGTTGAAGAGAAAATTAATTTTTTCTTCGTGTCATACCTCCAATCTTAGACTGCATTTTCGGAACATTATGTACAACATATATGACACCTATTGCTAACTACAAATAGTTATTTACATAATTCTAACTGATTTACACAGCCAATGTCAAAGGAAAGATATTAATGTTTAAATTGAAGTAGTTGTTTTGTCAAAACTGCCGGAAGATTGAGGTGAAAGACCTTCTACAGCTGCATCTGCTTGCAAAATGAAGGCCGCGTACTCAAATAAGATAAGAGTCCAATGACGTTGACGGTAAGTAATTCGGGCTTGTTCGATCGAAAATTACAAACTAGTCAGACGCTAAAAAAAATTCGAAACTACTTTCTGACTTTACTGATTGACTTCACAACATGCGATTGGTTCTGATCACTTTGTGATTTATATTGGAACAAAGTTTGTATTGCGCGGTCTCCTATTTATCAACATAACTAAAAATCCAAACACGATCTTCGCAAAATTTATTTATTAATATAATTAAAACCCGTTTATTAACTTACTTTGTACGAAGTGAAACAAATATTAAAGGTTTTACGGATATTAATAATTGTGCTCATTATGTCATAAATACGTTTATTGTATATTAAGGCATGCGTTGTTCGATATAATACGCAACCATTAAGATTGTGTAAAACCATTAACTTTATTGTTGCACCAATTTTAATAAAAAAATTGTTACATTAACGTACCCTTTTATTGCATTTACGTACCTTTTTTGATCCGTGTAAGAAAATAGGAATCACTAGAGATGATTGATTTTTTACTATTAGAAGGCTAACAACGAAACCAATATCGTTAACTCTGATGTTATACCTTTGAGCATATTCATTGAATGTGATAAATAGGTTACGGTTTGTTATAATTTTTTAGGAGAAAACGGTTATTTTCTTTTGTTACCTAATTGAATAAAAGAAACGAAGGGTAACGAGGTAAGGAAGAATAAATTAATAATGGTTGACTGATTATCTTTAGTGAATTTTACACCTGATTAATTGGTAAATTTTCCATTGTTTAAACTCTATATGTTCCTGAAAGATAATAACGATAACAGCAATAAGATCAATGGCAATAATAACAGATATAATCGTCGAAGTGAACACTTGAAAACGGAATAAAATAATTCAAAAATATTTTACCGTTTCCGTTCTCGTAAGCTTCTGCAGCTTTCATGCATTTATTGCCGGAAAAAGAGAACGATATCTGCTTTTCATCTTTATAACTGCTTCTATCTCCAATAAAACGCCCGAGTACGCGGAGTGGGGGATGCGAGGAGACGCACATAGTCAAACGTAGAGATTTCCAAGTACACAAAAATTGCCCCATAACGTTTTATTGTTTCTTCGGCGTACTACTGAAGCTCAACGATTTCGCTTTCCTCTTTACTTCGCCGATGTTAAATTATGGCGTTTTCGATCGTAAATATAATCGTAAAGTTTTGCCCGAACTCGTCGGTATATCTCGGCTATAGATAAATTCAGGAAAGAGGGAGCAATAACAATAAACGCAAGAGAAAGATGTAATTCGGACAAGCTCCAGATATACAGAACTGCGCAAATGTGTAATCTCGCATTCGATACTCAGGCTACGCAGCTGTGACTTCATCGCTTTGGCAACGAGGCTTAACCGTTTCTGTTGATTAATGCTGCATTTCTCAATATTTGCTGTTTTTTTTTCTACGCAAGCAACCTCGAAGGCTGTTTTGTTTGTTTTGTTACCGATGTTTGCCTTATTGTTACATGTAACCATTGGCCAAAGAAGCAATAAACATTCATCTTATTTGCGCTTCCCAAAAGAGTCTAATAGAACAAGAAATAAAGACATGGAAGGAGACGACACCAATACTTCAGTGGACCATTTTTTGTATCTACTGAACTGAAGGAAGAAGATTCTAGAGTAGTAGAAGGGTCTATTAAAAGTGTCAAACTATTCTAACACAAAAAAATGTTGTTACAATAGATCTGTTAAGGTCGCAGTGGCTAAAGGTCGCTGTGCCATGATCCGACTATAATAATAATGATAAATAAAACACCGACTAATTTTTACGTGTGCATAAACTAAACAATAGGAGTCTGATAATAAAGCTCTGTGTTAAGCCATTGGTCAACACCAGAGATTAAGATTTTATTGCGTTGAGTTGAGCAGTTTAGTAGCTTACTGACAATCAGCATCGAAGCTTCTAACCAAGTTCGACCACATACAAACCGTAGCCGAAGACTTCGTGATTGACGATATCAAACACTTTATTGCGATCGAGAGAAACAAAGATGATAGCTAAATCATTATTGCTAGTTATCAGTGACGTTAAGAAAAATAGTTTCATAACCGAAGCTTTTACGGAGTTTGTATTGACATGTCGGTAAGGCTTTGCCATTTCCATATAGTCTTGTCCTTTGCCGGTGCATAACCTTTGTAGAATTTTGGACATGATTGATGGGAGACTTGTGGATCTTAATTCTTTGTAACCGTTCGAAGTATTACATTTTGGAATAACAAAAGCGTGTTATAACCTCTTAAATTTCCTGATCTCTCTTATATTACATTATTATGTCTTACCTTGCTGTTATCAATAAAGACTGGTATTAATACTATCACATTTTTAAATAAAAAATATTTACCAAGTCGTACTAATTCTTTGTTTGAATGTGGACCATTATATCTTTCCAATACTGTACACATCCTACGTTTAAAGATCGTTTAGCAATAAGAAGATATATCGCTGGACGTCGAACAGATTGTTGAAGGTACAAAGAAAGAATTATCGTCCAATCTTTACCAGCTAGTTTTCGATACTAAAAATCTTTTATTAAAGAAGATAATTTAAGATTTTGACACCGGGTAACGGTCGTACCGCAACTTTTATCGACGATAAAATCAAAGTTCTCCAATCTAACCCCAGCGCTTTCCCCCATTTCTGGGGAATTTTTCCTCCATCCTTTCCGATGGCTTTTCTACTTTTCCTTTCAATTTACTAATTGCCGAAATGATTTACGACAGTTCTGGAAAAACCACTCTACCGCGCGGAGATTTTCAACGCGTTTCCCTCATACAGAACGATCTTGGGAACCGCGATTTTTACATTCGGAACACGTCTCAGAATTGTTATTGGTTCGGTGGGGCGATCCCTTTTTTTTCTGAAGGGGTAGCTTCTGCGTCTTTTCTACGTTTCTGGTTTTTTCTCCACCCGCGCTAGAGCAGCTTCTTTCTTCCGTTTCGTGGTTTCTTACCGAATGCATTTTTCGTTCTCGGAGGGTCGCCTTTTGGCGTATGGAAGTTGGCTTATGCATGCTCTTATTCCGATATTTTTTTCTCTCGCCGGTGGACCGCTTGATCGACGTGTTTGGCGGTGCGAAACGACGCGTAAAGCGATGGAAAAATATGGCGATAAATTCGGTGGACTTGTCGAATTTTAAGTAGGCAAGCGTATGGATTCCGAGATGCTCTGGTGATCGGGGACTTGATTATTGAAAAACTATTCTATCTTCATGCTTTTTTGGTAGTGCATATATTTGTAACAATTCATTAATATAATAATATAGATGTATTACAAAAAGAAACCGAAACTTTAAAAGATAAAGTCGCACGTTAAGGGCTGATACCCAAAGAAATTGTTAATTTAAAGTTGTAACCGGCTTATATCTTCTTTTTATCAACTTATTTATCTTCAACTCGGCCTATCTCACCACTTTCAAAGCTTATTCAAGTCTCAACAACCCAAACCATACTTTCGACTTATTATAAATTAAAATTAGGATATTTTTTCCATTCCGCGACATGTCGCGTGGGTTAAAATATTTTTCCGGTAGATGGCGTGCGTTCCGCCACCTCGCTACTCGCTTCTAACTCCAAACATCCAGCTTTCTTTTTCACCTCCCCGGCATCTTCCCTTATCCTCTTTTCACGCGATTCGTGCATTCGCAAATAGTATCCGACGCCTTCTCTTGCTTCTTTCTTTACTTCGCCATGGTCCTACACGTTGTGTCGTCGTCTTCCCTCCATCGGATTAGATATGCTAAGAGATGTATATACATACATTTATAGCGAGAGAGAGAGAGAGAGAGGGAGAAGCCTTGCTCCGAGAAGAAATTCAATTTTCCTGCTCGAACATTTTAACATCAAAGGTTGCCTCGGTTGGTTCGACGCTTCGAAAATGGGAAAGACGAAGGAGAAGGAGACTTGACGGGAGAATGAAACAGAGATAAATAGAACCTGCACCGCACCACTAGGAAGCGGTGCCTTTTATCTTTTCGCGGAAAATATTTCCGATCTAACCGAAATATTACGTTTTTAAGATATCTTTCGGGCGCCGCGGCGTGCGATGGCATGTCGCAAGCGTCGTCTTACACGGCTACCATCCCTTTGCCTCTCCCCAACTTTCTTCCACCCTCAGCACGCGCCGAGAAGCAAACGAAATTGAAAATTTCAATTTGGTACCTTCGTAGACACCGATCTTACATCTACATATGAGTTGTATCACACGCACTAGGAATTTTGTGGAGAAAATTGTGCACAAGAATCGAGCTAGGTCCTAAGTAAAGCATGTAGGTATATGATGTGTCTATGCTATTGAATGTCTACATCTAAATGTTCAGAATTGCTTCATCCACTGAAGACAAGGATACTTTTATTTTTCCACGAAATGATTTAAGCAATGGGAGATTCACGGAACGTACTTATTTACCCGACTATAACGAAATCATCAAATTAATCGGCAGGCGCAAAGTGAATTTGACGAGTAGTTAATAAATAGACAGAATGTACCAAACCAACACAAATTGTTTTCTCTTGTTTGTAATAATAATCGACAATGTCCTAAAAGAACTTAAAGCAAAAGATGGAATGGAGGAAAAAAGTTAACGAAGGAACTAAACAACACAGCAAAAGTATATCATGGTCTGAAGGGGACATTTATTAGTGAGGAGATCAAAAAAAACCAAAGGAATGACGGTATTGATAAGTGTTTTAGTTGACACTAGAATGGTAGTGAAAGCTGGGTTCCAAAAGGTAGTACAACTAGGCCTTAGGTGGGGCGACAAAAAGAGTGAGAGGGAGAACACGAAAAGGTAGAACAAAATATGAAAAGATTCAAGGTGAATTACAGCTAAAATGGTTTGGTCATGTAATAGGAATGATAATCGTAATCTTTATTAATGCCAAGTATCCACGTGAAAGACAGAATTAGTCGAGAGAAAGTACATAAAGTAGCGATAAAAATAATAGCTAGTAAAGTTGGCCATATCCATTAAACCAAAAGCAAGTACAAAAGTTTAGAAAGAAAGAAAAGAAAATAAATGCATTTTCAACTGCATGTAATAGATTAGCGAGACCGAATAACGAACGTAAGGAAAGGAATAATCCAACAAAAGATTTAATAATAATAATAATAAATCTTTATTGCCCAACAGAACACAACTCTTGTAACAGGGCTAAATACAAAGATGAATGAAGTACATGCAGAGATAAATATATAAAGAAATAAAAAGAATATAAAGAAAAAATAAAAATATATATTATATTCCTTAAATTATAAAGTATTAAAAAAAATAATAAAAATAGCAGGAAAAAAGGGAAATGGACTAATGCTGAAAGAATGGATCATTAAACGGCAAGTTGTCATTTCTGCACATATGCGATAAATGTGCTTTATATAATAGATTAGAATGTGCTATAAGGATTTCAAAAGTGTTTAGTAGATCTACGCTTGTATCGTCGAATTACAAAGTAAATTTTGGAAAGTAAAGCCAGCGAATCGACGAGAACAACAAGAACTTGACACTAGGTGTCTCTCTCCGATGAGATAGCGAGACAATACTGTGTCTACAGAAATTTATTTATATTCTCTTCTTATTCTACCACAATTATTTGAAGAGATCGCTTTAAATGTGAGACAAACTATGGGGGTTTCTATTTGATGGAGTTCTGCATTTTAGGCAACGCGTCCAGGAAGACTTAAATTGTGCGTAAAATGTTTTCATTTGGAGCCACCTAAAACTCTTAATTTTCCGTTATGTAGTTTACCATTTGTACGCAGGGCGACATTAAACAAATTGTGAGAAAATAAATGCCTCAATTTTGGGAATTTTGTTTCGTCCTACATCCATTCTAATGGACCACTTGCCTTCTGTCTCTATCTCCATGTAAATATTTATTTTATGCAATAATACGCATATAGAAATAATCTCAATGAAATACAGCCTGCACGATTCAGCCTCATCAAATGTGCAAACGAAATTATTAATTGATACATTAACACCATCTTCGATTCCGGCAAAATCGTATTATTCAACGCTTCGCTAAACAAATATCGCGCCTACGGGAGAGTTAATTTCGAGATTACTACACGTCGGTAACATTAATAAAGGAGATGGCAAGGGTAAAGGAGGAAGGAAATCAGATTCTGTGGGCTTCGCTGCCCTTTCGTAACGTAACCTGGGCTAATCCGAAGCTGCCTTCGCCGGATGATGAGCCATCCGCCGACTTTGATCAGAAGGTGTGTTTTATACATAGATAGACGCGATAAAAAATAATCGAGAGCTAAAAGGATCTCTTTTTAGTCGGGGTTTTTTTATGAGTGCGTGCGTTTGATATGAAAGGAAAGTATAAAAATAATATCGGGATCGATGACGGCCCGGCAGCGGCTGATGATATTGGAGGATAAGTTGCGTGTATATTAAAGGCAGTAATTGCTTTGTTTTATACTGCGTCACTGCTGCTGTCGATATTATTGTTTTCATAAAATATTGAAAATATTGCGTAGATAATATTCCACGACATATATATTGAAATACGAAACACGTAATCGTTCCGTTTCAATAAACACATAGTGTATAGGAACGGTTTCATAACAATACGTTGGGTTGATGCTTGCAGACTTCTTTAATCTTCTATCGGAACTGTTAAAGGTTGCTTTCCTTTAAACTGAAATGGTGACGATGCTGATTAAACCTTATAACCAATCAATAATAACAATATGTTGTATGTTTTATTTAAAAAAATCAAAGCAAAAAAAGAAACAGAAATGGGCGGGCGCTGTCCCAAGAGATGCGTTGAGGCAGAGCTGTTATTAGTTGGTAGCAAAGGTAATAGATGGAGCACTTCAAAGTAATAGTAATAATGTTGCATCAAATATGCATAAACGACATCTATCGTCCCAAATGAGATATAGTGTAACACTGTTGTCGGCGATACCAAACACGTCAACCTTTTTGTATTATGTTAAGAATTGTCCGTGAGCGCAAAGTAAGACGGGCTTAGGAGAAAATTTCTTCCCTTTTTCTTCTTTCACCTCTTCACGTTTTCATCAACTTATTGCAACGCCGATTCGTAATTCATCCCAAAATCGTCTATGTGTGCAATTTCCATAGCATTACATTCTGCATCCATACACCGCGTATATTCTGCATATTTTATAAACACATTTAAATAATTACATGAAATTCACCAACCGCACACCAAACGCGACTAAAATAGCTTGCGACGTTGAGGAGGGTTGCAAAAGGACGAGGAAATACCAGGGGGGGATATTAAAATTCAAATTTTAGAGTAACAAAGCGACTACTCGTGCAATATCAAAGTTTTACTACCGGTATTGTATCCGTGTAGCAGATATACAGATAAGGATTTTTGCTCAATAAAGGATGCTGTGCAAAAGTTAGTTTTCCGAGAGCCACCATCCGTGATGGATATCCGACGTTATTGTGGATTGAGAGCAGTTGGTATAAAAGGGCATATTGGAACACTGGGAAGCTACTGAAGGCTATACTGGACTGGTGTAGCGGATTTGGTAACTGAATACAAATTTGAACGGGAAATTTCATGTCTGACACATAGAACAAGTTTTCTTTATAACGGTATATTTTTTTAGTTCTATGTGCTTCTTTTCCGGGTTGTTTAACCTAAATTGTAAAATTACTTATTTGCTACAAAATGTTTCGCTTTTCTGATCTGAAAGATGTATCTGTTGTTTGTTAAAATTTCATTTAGACGACCTTTCGATGTATTCTGAAGTAAACACTTGACGAGTTACGCGTTAGCATTTGATTTGTTTGGTTTGTGTCACGTTTTATAAGAATTAAGATTTAGAAGTTACGTCGTATATTTGGATCAGGCTAATTTAAACGAAAGCCATAATTATGTGTCCTTCATCGCTTCGAAGGGATTAGAAACATAAAAACTTTCTATTTTTCCTATTTCCCTGCTTAAAAGCAGAAGATAACTATATCTTCTATTTCTAGACTCAATTCATAACTACAGAAGAAGATATTATAAAACTGAAAAACGCCTATAGATCTTTTTGGAAATTTAACCCGTAGGTCCTGGTAAATGTCATGTTCTTCTCAAAATTCTTGCCGAAAGTTTGAACACCTCTGGGCTTTGAATTTTATCGTGCAAAGTTAATATTTTGGAAATAACATTAGCACGATACGTTATTTGTAACTATAAACTTTGAGCATGTGGTACAAACAAATATTCAAAAAAATCACATGGTAACAGCAATTACAGCAAAGTGAACCACATTTAGTACTAGGAGAGCAGTTTCTAAGTCTGTAGCAGAAGCTAAAACTATTAAATTAAATATAGTATTTTTAATAATGTTATAAAAAAGGTATTTAGTACTTTCTAACAAGTGAGGTAAATGAACGAATGATGGATTTTAGCGAAAATGTAGGCATGTTGTCGTTAAATGAAGAATACAAAAAAGTTGATCATAAAAAAAATTATAAATCGCTGTTTATGGAAAATAACTCTTTAAAATATGGCCTAATATAGGATAATATATAATTCGGCACAATGTGACGACAAACTACAAAATCCGAAAGGACTGTACAGAAAAATTCTTGATAATGAGGCAGAAACAGGTAAGGAAGAAAACTATTACATCGCCATATTTGAAAGAAATGGGTAAATTCTTTAATAAATACATATAAGTTCATCTTTTATTAGTTTGTAGGAGTTCAGAAGATAATGTTTTACATCGAAGCATAAATATACTGATTTGCTAACCAAGATCTACACCTTAAAATGCTATATAGAAACTACTAAATCATTAAAGCACATTTCTACAAATTCCTCAAATAACTGTTTGACTATCAACTATATAACTAAAATAGCTTTATTTATTGAAACTAAAGGTGTTCGGGGTTTGAACCGAGTCATGTCGTTGTTAAAATAAAAACTCGACGTTTCGCCCACAATCGTCCGGGGCGTCTTCAGGAGAGTGATGGGCAACGGTTAGCACGGTAACTCAACATGTAAACCATGCCAGAGGCGAAACTAACTGAGCGGGAAGCTGTTAATCGTGGTAACTCAGCATGCGAACCATGCAAGAGGCGCATCGCAACACCAACTGCGATGAGACGCGGGACGTTGCACGCTTTTATACCGGTGGTGGGGAAAAATATAAAATCAACATTTATCCTTATCGTAAGTAAATTTCTAAGTTTGAGCCAAATCGTTATCCAAGCAACGCGAGTTTGATTGTGTTTCCAATTTTAAGGTGTTTATTGTCTAAATTCTATGTATATTCTGTTAAATCACATGAGATGATTAGAAAAAGCAGTTCCGGGAAGAATCATATAAACACAGTTTCGCTGTGTTGAAATATCTCTGTATCAGGTTAGTTCTCATTTATGGTTTCTCATTTGAATTTAAGCTTTGGAAAATGTTCCTAAGACACTCCCTATTTCTATCAACCCTAAACTTAATTAATTAGTTTGAAAAAATCATTTATCTATTTCTAAATTTTCTCCCCGCTTTTTACAATAATATATAACTAGTTTGTTTATTCCATATTGTTTTTCTATTGTTGTTTATTTATATCTTTTTGCATTTACTTAGAAAAAACAAAGAGAAAAGCCTTTGGAATTGCCAATTCGCCTAGTAGTATGGATCAACTCTGATTGTTTCTTCGGTTTGGGCTATCCTGATGGTCTCAGACCATGGTCTCAGGACTCAGGACTCATAGACTCAGGTCTCTTTAGCTTAATGGTTGTAGTTCCTATTTACTAAGACTCTGGATCAGAACTTATGTTCCTAAATTTTAAGATGTCCCGTAAAATATCTTTTTCGTTAATTGCATGCTTTTTATGTAATCAAGAGCCGCCATCATTTCGAGAAAAGTACTTGCTGCATACAATAAACTCAACGATGAGCGTAGTTACCGAACAGCATGATCTTTTGCCTCCGCTAAAACTATCATGGTCGTTAGGGAGGGAGATTATCGCTTGCTCGGGCGAAAACTTTGAAACTGACTCGAGATAGGATGAAATTGATCCTACTCCACAGCCAAAGTCATTTTGACGTATTCAAATAAGCGAACGGCAGCAGTACCTAAGAACGTCCATAACGAACCTTCTTAAGGTTGTTGGGACTGGACATTGCCGGTTAGAGAGGCACCAGTAGGATGAGAGTAGCTGAATATCAGTGATGTAGGGACTGCTAAACTGAAGTAACAATTGAGTATTTCCGCTGTGTTAACGTAATTAGAAGAACCATGCTGGGTGACGAGCTAAACCAACCATATTGGGTGACGTGTTGCTAAAGCAGTAGGTTTGTTGATGGACATCGAGGAAATAAACATAAATTTGCCTGGATTTCAAAGAGATATCGCTTCTTCGACATTTACCTTCTTTACATTGACAAGGAAGCAAGGAACCTAATTCCCTTCTATATTTTACACCGATTTTAACGGTCGATAGTAGAAACAAGGATCCCTTCAGATACGATTTTCACCCGTTCATTGCGCAATAAATACAAAACCTGCGCATTGTCTAATTAATAGCGACGAACGCTATCTCTAGACTGTACCAAAGACGAATTTTGTAGGCGCTTCCGAACGTTTCCGATCCTTTGAGCGGTTTCAAACACCACCGCATCCATTCGCGTTTGAGCGGGGTCCCGCGCCGTACTACAAAAGGAAAGTTCGCGGCTGAGCCGTGCGGACTTCGCAGCTTTCGTACGTCGCGTAGGTTCAGACGGCTTTGCTTTTAGTGGCGGAACGGCGAACAGCGCCTACTTTGATCTACGTAGTATGTACACGCGTACGTATAAGCGCAATCTGCGAGAAAGCTTGCTTTCAAATTTATACGTTAATGTATCTTGAATATGGAAAGTTGTGTTTATTGTACGTATATAATAACGTAGGCTATTTATGGATTGCTGTTATGTAATTGCATTTAAACAAAGAGGTCAACTTATGTGGGCGAATGGGAGCATGCTGATGTAAATGGTTGCTAATTTAATTGATTTAATCCTTTAGGTTGTTTCACATTGCAGGATGAAGATGTAACATTTTGGAAGGTTATTAATATCTATTACGTGCATTTAGGGTATAAACAAGCAAGAGATCTATTATGGATTTGTTGCTAACTATCCAGCGGGTTAAGTAGCATTGGATACCACTTAAACAAAATCGAAGTTGGTGTGAGACTCTAAAGTAGTTAAACCAACGTGCAAGGTGACTCTCGTCTGAATACTAGAAAATGAAAGCCACTAAGAGAACGTCAAAGCAGATGAACTAGTTCGAGTAGGTCTACTGATAAAACTCGAGGCCCTTTATAGGCATGTTGCAAACGGTAATTGAAAAAGCTACCAAACAACGAAGAAAAGAAATCCAAGACTGGTGGAAAATATTCTCGGTCACAGAGAGGTTAAATAATTTTTATTTGGGCACGGGCGTAAATATACAAGAATCTAGGTAGAGATAGGTCTGTTAAAATAAGTAGGAATGCTAACACGTCCGTTCACAAAGTGCATGAGCTGGTAAAAAAAAACTGCACACGGATTCTGGCAGATAGAAGAGACAGAGTTGTCCATATACCGTGTGACTGCATCAATTGACAACTCACTAACATCTCTAAAAAGGTCGCTGCGGGATAATACCAAATAATAAAAAATAGATCATCTTTAAAATTAATATTTTTACAGTGAGAAAAGAAATTCTTAATTTCGCGCAAGGTAACTGTAAATTTTAATATAATTCGCGATGATTCGACGGCCTTTGCTGAGAAATAAGAAACGGACCCAGGAACTTTTTATCAGGACTCCTGATTAAAAAAGTTAAAAAGCACTAACTCCGCAGACCATCCACTTCATAAATCACCTAGCAATGAAATTTTAAAGTCGTTGGAGAAAGGCGACTGGGACTTTAACCAAAAGCAAACCAATCGTAATTTAAATATGATAAATAGCGTCGACATACCGCATAAAACCGAAGTTTTTCCGGTTTAATTTCGTGTAAAATATAATAAAAAAGTTCAACTGCTAGTCTCGTTCTCGGAAGGGTAGTTGTTCTTAGGCGGTAGCTGTGTTATTTTTAGTTTAAATCAATCAAGTTTGCAGGAATTTAAAAAGCTAAAGGTCACCACCGTAGGAATAGGTAGACCAATAATGCCTATATAAGGGACTGCTTTATCGACCGCCGTTCGAAATAAAATAGTTCTTTAATTAAACTTTGCTAAACTTCGATCTTTATAATTCGTTCTGGAAACCGAGCGGTTTAACGCCTTCCCGATTAATCGGTTGAGACGCAAAAAAACGTCGAATAAAGGAAAGAAAGAAGAAGGAGTCGAGGTAGTATTTGAAGGATGAAGAAGAGAAAAGAGTTGCTATCGGGACGAAACAAATTGGAAAATTAACAGTTTCAAATCACCGTATTGGAATATATTTTAGGCTATTGCTTAGCCTAAAATATATTTAGCAATTACAAATACGCTTGTTGCTAAAATTAACAATAAGCGTGGGCTTATTGCTGGCTATCAGGATAAAAGCTCATGCTGTCAACTCTTTTTATTTTCCAATTTCTTCAGGGACTTCATTTCCCTTGTTTTAATTGTCTCTTTGTTAGTGTCCATATCTTAGTACCGTATATCATCGTTTATCTCTTTGGTTTTTTATTTTTTTTAGTATTTCTCCTTTTCCTAAAAATGTTGAATTCAGCATGTTCTTTGTTCAATTCCCCGTTTTTCTTTATAATTGCACCTGACTGTTTGAAATTGGCTACTTATTTAGTTTAATTTTCGTCTAGTCTTATTTCATGGATTGTCTTTGTATTAGACATTATCATTTTTTCTTCAATCTTAATTTTAATGTTTATTTTCGTCAGTTCCTCCTTTATTATTGTAGACTTAAATTATAAGTTCTTCTCTGTGCGGGATGTCAAGGGTATTTCATATGCGAAGATCACTTCTTCCAGCTTTGTTTGCCTGACTTCCCGCTACTCTAGTGCGAACCTCTTCCTTCTTCTCCTGGCCTTCATTATTACCTGATCTAGTACTGTTAAAAATTCATTACATGTTCACCAGAATATGTTCCTTATTACTTTTGCAAAGCGTTTATTCACTTTTTCCTTTTGCATCATTCTTTTTGAATCCTGTGAAAGATATTTTTCAAATATGTACATTTCTTTCTCTTTCTTAATCATTTTTTTACTAGCTTCTTCAATTGTGAATACTAGGTATTGTGCGGTTTTGTGTTTGTTGTGATATATTGATAATGTAAGATGCGTTTTCCGCTCCTTCGATATCTTCGAATTCTTTATTATCACGTTCGTTGACTCTGCTAGTATCCTAGTTCCCTTTCTTCCCATGTTTGCTGACATTTCCATGCTAATGCTGTATTTGCTGCATATTTTTATTACCACCTCTATTTCCTATGGTTATGGTAATGGTTTTCTTTAATAATTGTGTATAACATTGAAATATATTTAATTGGAGACATGTAATAGATTATAGTGATTTGTAAGATTCATAATAAACTATTCGTTTTTCTTAAAATAATTAAATTAATTATTTAAAGCCTACGTGTGTTTGCTTTTATATCATTTAACCACATCAAATGTAAACTTACTTATTGAATGTAAACCTAGTAATACTTGCGTATTTTGGAAAATTCATTAGAAACTTAAGATTTGCAGCGCTTTAAAATTTAAAAAAATACATTTTTTTTTACTATGAAGCATTTTGAATTTTTCGACACTACTTCCTGTTTAATTGTTGTCTCGTAATATACAGCGTTATCTACGAAATTAGTAGAAATTTTGAATGGACCATACTATGCGAGACAGAATGACAAAAAAGAGCAATAAACCATATTTCCGCGTACAATTTTCAGCATAAAGCGTCATAAAGCTCACTGAATCGCTAAAACTTGATAACGGACGAGGTTTTGAGTTCTGTCGCGTGCTTTTTTCTTTTTCACATAATAAAATCGTCACGATAAACACGTAGATGGCGTTAAATCAATGCGATTTTACGTTTTCTCCCATTTTCCAGTACAAACCGTTCACTCTGTATCTACGTACATGCAGAATTTGTTCGTATATAAAGAGCCTATCTCCTCTCCGAGCTCTTCTGAGTGCATGAATTTGCATTTACATATTTGAATGGCAATAACTTGCCGTCCGTCGCCCTTAGCTTTAAATCAATCGAAGCGTTCACATCAGCGAGCGTTAGTCGACCCCCTCCACATCTCCTCATACCCTACGATCTCGTCGAAGAGCGTACTCCCTCTAACTGTGGCGCTGTCGTCGCTTGAAACGTAACGTAACGTTGTTGTTGGCAACACTGATGTACCGTCGGCGAGATTTACATATTTATGCGTAGAACGCCAAATGTTCCACACACATTCACATACAGCAAATTTATACATACATATGCATGTCTAGATACAGACGTCTCGTCAGGATCAGAGGAGCAATTGGACAATGGCCGTTAGATTGTTGTGTGCGCGCATTGTTTTCGAAACGGCGCGCGGTGTTAGAACGCAAATGATTCTAATGGTTAATCAATCACCTCTTGTCATTTGCGATGCATGCTTTGTTAATTCAATACGGAATAAGTTAAACGGAAATCAAAGCGATTATAAAACCAGCAACCTTATAATGTAGTCCTTGCGATAAATTCACAAACGAATTTGAAAACTGCCACGTTGTTGTTATTTTACTGTTTGTTGATTTCTTAATAAAGTAAGTTCCTTTATTGGCCGATGATTCGCGCGTGTTAAGGAAAGATTCATCTACGGGCTCTTACAGAAATCATCGACGCATTCATCGACGAATTTAAAAATCGTGGCAATAGAATATAATACTTATCAACCGATACTAAAGTATCGGCATATTCCATATCACATCAGTTTAACTAATTAGTCCGGAACCTGTGTTTTTGGAGGATGTGAGGATCCCTATTATCAACCGTATGGTCCAAAGCTGTGAGCCTCTGATCTCGAGAAGAAAATATTTATTTAGACAGTGGTTTATCAAAGGCCTTATGGAACATCAAATGCAGTTTCACACAAACTTCATCAAGGTTTTAAAAACAAACAATTGAATGGTATACAGGAGTATGGGTAATTTCATTATGCAAGCAGATATTAAGGGTATCCTAAAACATTCTCCATTTTAATCTCCAAATATGTTATCTTTGTTGTTATGGCAGTTGATTTGCCGGGTACGTACTGGAACAGCCTTAAAAGAAGTATTCATTTACTTTTACCCTGAAAATAAGAAAAATACGAAAAAATAGATGGAAGAAACACCTTCTCCTGGTGTGAAGAGCAGCCTACAATTTGGTTATGACTTCCCTCTCTAACTATAAAGTGGCTTTCTTTTGTTGATCAGCAATTTCTTGGTGATTATGAAAAATATCAATATCCTGCTTCTTTTTTTCTCAGTTTATGTCGTCTTTTAGAGGCCAATTTTTATAGGCCAAAGATCATCTTCAACGAAAACATCGGGATTATCATTTCTTCTTCTTTCATTCAACATTTAACATTTTCATTAAAAAAAATCTTGATTCGCGAAGGCTTTTAAACGATGTTTTCCCGCTTACTACAACCTTTTCTGCTAATTTTCGAGCTTAATTTTTCTTACACTCACCTTTAAAAGCATCCGCGTGTGTCTACGCACCAACCATAGACCTTTCCTTACCCGCCAAATTACGCAGCGTCTCTCTACCGCGCCTGATTCAATTAAATCTCGCGCTTTCGCGACCTTCTAAGATACACAGCCTTAATGGAGGAAACATGTTCGACGCCCAACTCTGACGACATTAACTGGCAGAGTTATCGCAGCTTTCTACGTGTATGCGAGTAAGGCGGGAATCATACGTGCTTACCATCCCCCAGTTACCCGTTCGGATGTGTATGTATTCAGAGCAACACCTGATAAAAGTTCCACGATTGCTGTTTAACACCGTATATGCTAGAAGGTTTGCTTTAGGGGCAACCTTTTTTTTTAGGTTTGTGAATATGTGTAGATTTAATAACGATGGGAGCGAGTTAAAAGTAATATTTGTATTGTAGGGTATCGTTGAGCAAATAAATAATGTACATAATCAGTGTAATTGACGCGTGGTTAGAGTTGTTCAGCTACATGCGTCGAGAACATATAGATAGGTTTCCGGTTTAATTCAAAGTGTTATGAAGTTGAAAATAATTTCAGAAAATACATTATCCCTAGTATCACAGACGATTGGCGCGCCGTTGGCGCCTGATCACGGATCACTTGGCTCAACGTGGTAGCGTTGTGAGCATTACATGAAAGTAATGGACCTTTTACATTTTTGGCCGAATTGTGGCTCGTATGGTTGTTATACGGTAACTGGTCTTCAACAGACGCTGCCCCAACAGTATTGGTCCAATGTCAATTTGCGTATGTTACTTAAGCGCTTACTGGTAAGCGTAGTTTGATTATCAATAATTTAATAGGCCTTCGCCGCAAAAGACTTTCTATAGTCGAGGCTCACTTTTTTGCTTACCTATATCTATCGTATGCATTTATTCAGGAATCATGTCCAACCGATGATAATCCTGGAGAAACGAAAAGTCGCCCTATATCCTTGTTAACTTATAAATAATTGTTAACTTCGCTTGGAAACGGGTACATTTCAAAGTTGCAAATGAGCAGCGTTGACTGTTGTCAGGGATACTGGACGGCAAACCCTTGTATAATGTTTTCCGAAGAAATTCGCTTGCAGTCACCTGTATGAATTATGTAGCTTTATTTTAAGAACAAGAGATATTTAAATGGAAATAAAGAATTAAAGTTTAATTAACGAACGATATTGAGATGAATTTTATCCTTAACTATTGCAGAAGAAATAAATGAATAAAATTGAATTAAATAAAATACTTGTTGATTAAATTCTTTCGTCTAGCTATAAATGTATCTAACGGTGAAATTATTTAACCTCCAGCAACCTCTATCACGGAAATAATTACCTATAAAATGGCAATAGACGATGAGCGCACCTTATCCCGTTTTGTGCAACGCGGATTATTACCAACACCAGTCATTACGAGACCCACGCTGAGTACAAATATCCCCCCTGTCTACGTTCTTAGCCGGCAAGAGTAGAATGTCGTAATTGCAAGTACTTGGCCGTGGTTATTAGAGTGGGTGGTGTAAAGCAGTTCGATCGGATTAGAAATCTCCAGAATGGATTGGAGTGCTTAGATAATTTATATAGAGAAGAAACGCCTGTCTCATGTTTAGATATTGAATTTTTGAGCTATAGGTCTGATTTAAAAGAAATGTTAATGATATATGAGAGACAGGCAAAATTAACAGGTTAACCTTTAGATTGCACTTCTGGTAAATCTTCTTAAAAATCGAAACTGGAGCAAATTAATTTTCGGACAAAAATAAATATCGGCCTGTCGAAAAAGTGGCGCATTTATCAGGTCGATTGGAAATTCAAATGAACCTATTTCTAATTCGGAAAATCGACGCTGAAATTAAATATCGCAAAATTGGAGCCTTCCAATAACGCCGATAAAATTATCTCGCTTCGAAATTCAACGTTTGTATTTGCGTTAGCGTTTATTAAAAGTTAGAATCTCGAAATAATTCATCAAAAAAAAAGTGAAATGGAAGCTTGGGTAACCAGGAGTGAAATTAAAATCAATTACGGAAGATGAAATCCTAGCGTTTGTATTTTTCCATTCGTATTTAATTAAGGGATCCCCAAAAAGCAAATTTGCTGTTAAATGTTGTTTTTCTCTTTTTCCTTTCTCATGAATTGCTTTCCGTGAGAGTCAGGCGACTACTTCGGTGTGTGTATTTTGTTTTTCATTGAAATTAATAGGGTAGAGCTTAATAGAAGACGCCGGAGATATATAGCAAATTCTGATTGATCTGATTTATCTCGTACAATAGGAATCAAAATAAAGCTCTCCAACGGCTATTATAGAAACTGTACACTTTCTTGATATCTACGGTAAGATAAAGGCAAGAATGAGATCTTACCGATTTCAAAATATTTATGAGTCAATAAGGTCTTTGAGTAACATTGAAACAATAGTTTGGCTTTTTATAGCCATTGTCTCTTATAGATATTGTTTTTTGTAACTAGTGTTTTGAAGGCTCTGCACGAGCATTTAGATATGATAAAAATTAGCACGAAATTGCTCAATGAAGTTCAGAAGAAGCAACATATTAAATGTACCAAAAAGTATTTTAAGCTGCACAAAGCTAACAACGCGGCTATTAACCAAATAGTGGTCGGACAACGGTTTTATATCACGATCGCGGGAAAGCTAACTCATCCCTAAGAAGACAGAAGCGACAAAAAGCACAAAAAAGGTGATGGCTACAATTTTTTGGGATAGCGAGTGGGTCTTCTACCCACTCGCTCCCTATTAACTGCTTGTTTAACTGTGACGAAAATCTTCATTATCGATGAAACTATCTATTCTCCCAACATTCCGAACCTCAAAATTGTAATAAACCTTCGAAATCCTGCTCACCTCAACCGACGTTCCTCTAAATTCGCCCAAGGCGTCTCAAGAGCGTTTCCCGGCTAGCTCACTTGGCGCGCAACGGATAAAAGGCGAATTTAATGAACAATAACTCATCCTACGACCGCTACGGCTGCGACAACGACGTCGGTAGTTTCAATTCGAGCCCAGCGTGCACATGATCTTCAAACAATTTCACACCTATTTTCATCTTACATAATCCCCTTACGTACGCCAGACAAGTGTCATCAAAGGCGGCTGTGGAGAGGATCTGCGCGTCGTGGATGACGACGATATCGCGGCGACGACGCTGGTAATGTAGGGTCCTATACGACGTACGCGGTTCGCTGAATAGTTCGTTGCTACTCGAAAAACGAAAAGGACTTGAGGTTAGTTTGAGGGAAACGTTGGAGAAAGATGCGTCTCGTTATTAACGATTTTGCTCCTTTCTTGTGAGCTCATTTAAATGATGGGTTATGCTAAATATCCTCCGTTTTTAGAGAATATTGGGTGAAATACGAATTATTATCAGCAATAGTTTGATGATACAGTGGTAAAGAGGTCCGTTCGTAAGTGTGGTAGGGCTAAAGTTGTCCGTTTGAGTCTTAACACCAGTAACTTCTTTTGGACATTCCAACTTGAAATACAATAAAGAAGGTAGCACTCTTTAAATGCATGTTATCTTCGTTATTTATTGTTATTATGTTTTTCTTATTATTACGTTTGTTCATACGAACTTAATTTTTAGTTCCATCAGTGACATTTAAATACTTAAACGGGCTCTTTCAGTGTCGAAAACTTCTCGAAGATTAAATGATGAGAAGTCAGGTGAATACTGAATTCAATGTTATTCTCCTTCAAATAATTGACTGCTCGATGTGTTGTGCGAGAGCTGGCGTTGTTCTAGTAAACGATGACGCGCGGATGTCTGCTCTTTTTTCTGATTTCATCGAAGACTTGAGGCAAACAAATTGTTGTATACCAATCAGTATTTACTGTTTTTCGATATTCAAGAGCAACAATAACAACAGACCCAGTTTTACGGACGAGCAATCATTTTTTTTTGAAGCACATCGTGAAGGAATAGCTTTTGTTGGACAAAGTTGAAGAAACTTTGTTCAAGTTCAAAGTTTCTTCAATACTAAATGCTTATATGAAATCGTTCGTATTTGACTTTCACCAATCCCCAAGGATGCCTCTAGCTCGCGATATGGCACATGTCGATCCGTTTCAATAATTTCTTGCACAGCATTGATGTTTGCCAGAACAGCAGTAGTTGATGAACGACCTTCACGAAATTCGTCACTGACACTAGTACTTCCAGGCTTAAATTCCGCAAACCTGTCCCAATCAGTGGAATTAGATGATTCTTCATCTCCAAAGGCAGAATGATGAATTTTTCACTAAATCGTTTTCTTTGAAACGCTATTAATACTGAATTGTGCGCTCGACAGTTTTTCTGCCAAATTGAAATCCACGACTGAGTTTATAGTACATCGTCTTATTTGATAGGAGTTAATACAGCTAATAAGATGATGTGCTATAAACTCAATTTGTAGATTGATGATGTTACTATATCGTCTCAACAGATTGTCTAATGTCTGTTTGCATGCGCTATCGATTGTTTCATCTTGAAAGAAATACTTCTCATGTTTCTATGGCATCGTTGATGACGGTTATAATTTCGATGACTGTAATGGTATTGTTTGGTAATGGTATTGTAATGTCTTGGTGTTGTTATTATTATTGTAATTAATTACTAATATATACGTATTATTTGTAGTCTTTGTAGTTTCTACACACCGGCTTTTCTACAATTCGTAAAGTGTTTTTTGAGAAGACGGAATATAGTTTATTATATATATCGTTTTAAACTGACGGTCTGCTGCACAATACAAAATATTAAAACAAGAAAAAATATAGTTAATAAAAGTGGGAGTGGGATCAGTTGCAATCTGTAACTTGTACTGTAAAGCTCGGAATAAATTCGTATGGATCGTAAAGTTGTGTTTGTTGAAAACGTTGAACTGTGCTGAAATGATAGAACAAATGTTCTTATATTTTAATAATGGCCGTTCGACTTCTACCGATTTAAGACATGCAAAATTCAAATAATCTTCATAAATAGATAGTGGATCAGATGCACCGTATTAATTGTATAAAATCACTTCCTGGAATTTTTGTAACACACAAAAATGCGTGTACGTCGTTCACAATTTGCATTGACTTCAAAAATGACAGCGCACTACTTTCAAATTTTTCTATCTCGTCAAACAAACCGGCATAATTGTTGTAAACAGTTATTAAATCTATTTCAAGGAAAGTATCTTGAATTCCTATTTGGCTTTTCTTAACAGCTACAGTTTCGTCGAGACTGAATTGTAAAACCACAAATTTTATTTGTTCCAAATATTTTGAATAATACAAAACTGCCTTCAACCATGATTTCCAACGTGTGAGAAAAGGCTCTGGTGGTTTGGGAATACCGAGGCACCGTCTGTGAAGCTTTCGGAGATTTCAAAAACACTTTTTAATACTTGAAATTAAGGCATCCACTTCTGAATAACAAGATGTATGGCACGAGCTTTACACGACACAAGTTATTCACAATCTTGTTTTAGAGAAGAGCTCAGGCAAGTCATTATTGCCGAGCCGTCGCTTATAAATATCAACACTTTCGTAACTGCTTCACCAGTATACTTTTGTAATCCTTAGCTTTCTAATAAGATTGAAAAATACGGTTGAAACATAATATGTACAATGTTATTTTCTTTTCCAATTTGTCGTCTTGCCCATGTTTAATTATAACTGTTTAGGTGTCGGTTACCTTTGCATACGAACAGTAGATACCTGCGTAACGTGGTTCGAGATGGTAACTTCCAGTTGGAATTGTATTCATTCCAAAAGTCATCAAACGATTTTTCTATCCAGTAGGCGAAGTTGCATTCCGCACCCGCGGAGCATGGACGATAAATCCAACATAAATCGATTTATGGATTTATGTTGGATCGATCTGCGTCTTGTATACTGTTAACATAATTTGTATAGTCGTATTAGCACCATCATAACTTAAATCCGGAAATTCGCCGGATATACTTGCTAGTCGTCTTTTACGAGGTTAGACTACTTCGTGTGGAAACCCAAAATGAACTAACACAAAACGTGATCGCTTCGCTTTCTACGATGCCCTTGATGTTGCGTACTGGATGCGGTCCGTATATACACACACGCTGGATCACTCTATTCATAATCTTAATTTATGTGTAGCTACCCTTAAGTGGTAACAATGTATTATTTACTTACTAGACTTATTTTAAATTAACCACTTACGCAGATACATTATAAAACAGCTACGTCAATTTACTTGCATACAGCGTAGTGGCTAATGCGTGATGCTTGATTGATGATGCTGCTCCATTAAGCTGCACTTGTGCATTGGAGCTATTTACTTTATTTCCTATGCTTTAACTCCACATATACCATCTACAGTCTCATGTTGTGTTTGGCATGTATGTTTTATGGCTTTAGATGCATTTCGCTTTATTTCTATTATACGCCTATAAATATTTTAATCGGATAAAAATCAAAGCTTCTTGAAAATTTCGAAACTGCACAATCTATTAATTTTAACCGCTTCAACGTGTTTTTAAAAAATTCATTAAATGTTCACCTGCTTGACGTATAAAGACTACCTAATCTGTTGATTGAATGAAAGTGATCTCAATTTCTGGTTAAACTAATCTTAACGAACACTCTTCTTCTCATTTCGAAACGGCCCCAACCTTTTGCTGCTTGTTTTAGCAAATCTTCTACTTGAGTGAACTGTAAACAATTCCATGGCCACAATTGTACCTATACAAGTACAAGCTTACCGTTTGGACGTCGTCGACTGGTTTGGCTCGTTGACCTCATAAATCGATGCCGCACGTCCTAAAGAATATAAATAGACAGTTTTGCGCAAACCTAAATTTACATAACGGTAGTTAAAACTATAAATTTACTCCAACTCTTGCTCCGGGTCTACGTATAAGAGACCGAGGCGACCTGACAGGATATTTTCCCGGGATTTCTTTCCAACGTAACCTTCCACACGTGTAGAGCAGTAATATTCTTATTTTGCGACTCTATTGCTACGGTCGCAGGCGCTTCTCGATGCTTGAAATGGAGACATCTAGAGACACAAACTAGGAGTCAAAAGCGGTGGAGAGAATTTTACGAGCAGGAAGCGTGTGACCGGAATGAGGGAATAAAATATCTCACTGACGAAATTAAAAAGTCACCGAGGATGATAATTTAGATAAGTTTTATGGGGAATGTATGCGGGAATATGTGTAAGACGTCGGGTACCTAGAACAGAATCATTGAGAAAGTGAACATCAACGGCCAGAAAATATTTGATGGTTTTATTAAACAAAATTGAGATTGAAATGCAATTTCTTGGTGTAAATTTTAAGAGCGAAGCAACGAAAAGTGTTCTGTTTTATTAAAATGAGTAGAAATTCCATTTGATTAGGTTCCCAAATCTTTTACAGAGTTTATTTATTCTTTTTTATATTTATGAAATTTTGAAGCAACGACATTGTTCTAGGACATCCTGGATATCAAAGGATCGTTTGTTTATATTTAAAGGGGAAGACAACATAAAACTGAAATATTTGCATCTAACCTTCTAAAATCAGAAGTAAAACGGTATTCATCTTTGTCGTACTTGATCGTAATTCATTGTAATTTCAATCTTCATCTAGTGGTTATAAGTTAAACACCCACAGCTTTGATATTGCATCTTGTGTATTTGAACACATGAGGATAATAAAAGAGTGAAATGTATTTATTTTAATTATTATCCTATATGTATATGCTTTTCTAGCTAACCTGATCATCGCTAGTTGTTTGAGTACCACAATAAGACCGACTGTCAAATCCTCCTAGACTGTATTCTTCTTCACATTTCTGAAGGAAGAGAGTCTTTTACATACTGACACTTTGTAATGTAATTTCCAAAATGCATGCCGAAGCCTGTTCAGATATACGAAATATTGCAAACCGCTACTGGGCCGAATACACAGTTTTTCAAGCAGAAATATCTGCTCCGGATGCGCAAGTGTCACGTTGCTCCTAAACCTCGATCTCAGACATAGGCCGTTAATTGCATTGCATTGTGGGCTCTCAAGAATAAGGGTACCTTCATCTGCACACTGAGACGCAATGGCATTGTTGACTGATGGCTTTGGTAGAATGCACTTCTCTAGGGCTAGAACCTTCAGTTAGTATTTTCTTTAACAGTGCCTTGTGAGCGGGTCGAGAACAGTGTGTTGATCACGTGAGACAATCAAGAGCAGATGGAATTATTCCTTTTTTGCAGTGACTAGCCTATTCACCTCATGAGAATGGATTCGTGTTGTCTACTGGTGTCCGCGAGAGTCAACAAAACACGAGTCTGTCTAATATCTGCAAAAAAGTAATAATTTCATGCGCTTTGTTCTCTCTAATCGTAAGGCTTATAGGATTTGGTAAGTAGTCTATCAGGATTCTGACCATAATCCTCATCGGCTATGCCCAATTAAGCATATAGAATGGGAGTCGTTCACAAAGAGGAGTGCCATCTATATTAGTAAGACGAGGAACATATTTTACGACTATTTTGCCTGTTTGGTTGAGCTTTATAACGTTTGGGAGTTTGAGACAGACTTCGTTTAGTGAAATTCTGGAATTTGCAAGAAGGATAGGTTTCTCGGCAAATTTAAAAAGTAATTCATTGCTAGTTTGCAACAGGCTTTATTGGTGGACTCAGCTGACGTTACTGTTATGACCGTAATTGTATGTGCTGTTTATTTGAAAATGTCCATAATGTCTAACCCGAATTGTTCTGTTAAAATCATCAATTCTAATTGCTTCTTAGCCTTCAACAAGTACCCTGCGACCAAAATGACCCAGTAGCTTACGTGCTACGAAGGTTAACAGTCATTTCATATATGTAAGTGCAATTTTGCGCTCAATATATTCGAAAATTGAAAGGCCAAAATCGAATAATTCGATTTAGAAACGCAAAATTATTAAACATTTTAAAATACAAAATTTCCAACCAAATCCAGAGTATGTACAACATGCTTCAGTCTCTATAATGACCTAATTGCACGGTTCACCGTTTGCTTTAGAAGCAAAAAGAATATTAAGAAAGAAGGAGAATCCGCCGAACATAATGAAGTCGTCAACCGAATGAAGCTGTCACGAACGAGCAGACTACTACATGCCTACATACAAATACATCTGCCCTATTTTAGTTAAGCCGTTTTTAACTGCTTACCGCTGAGGCGATTACAAAGCAGCGGAGCTATTATAAATGTACCGTCATCGCGCATGAGAATACCTCCACTTTGAAATCGTGCAGCTTTCGGTGACGGTAGGTATGTTATTAAAATAATGAGTACCATTATTATATTGCTATTATTACACCTCATGTACGTGAGAATCGTGTCTGTGAACAGCAACTAATGAAAATATCTCTTGTACCTATAACAGCAGTGGTAGTACAGGACTATCAAACCTTATATGTTTATTTGTGGACAATGCACTGGAAGATTTTTATCAGAAAATTCTCTAATTACAGAGCTTAGTTATTCAAGGAATATTACTTTGTAAGGAACGAATTCTAACGAGGTAACTTCACGAGGGGAGTAGCAAGGTAATTATGTGTATCTTACGTGTTATTGCGGTTTCTTTAATTATAAAAGCACGAGGAAACCTTTGCGTTTTCTTCAAATCAAAAGCTTGCATTAAAAGATGTTTACATAAGCTTTGTTCCAATCGAAATCACAAACTAGTCAGAGCCGATCACATATTAGTTCCGGATTTCTTTGCCTAGTTTATGATGGTACAATATTTAAACAAATGCAACGGTAAAGGTAACCAAGAGTATTTCATCAAAAATAATTCCAAGATCGGCATTAACCATTAGAGGACGCAAGTAATGTGAGAAAGTAAAGAAAACAAATTCTCAAGTATTCCAAATGAAATGGTGGGTTTGTTTTAATGGCATGAATTTGGATTCGTTTTAAAGAAAAAATTAAGAAGATTAAGAAACATTATACAATTATACAGCATATGTTTTTTGAATAGAATTTTTGTTCATTCTTCTATTTTTAAATGGAATCCGAGTTATTATTTACAAAAGACTCCAAGTTACTTTCTTTTCGAAATTCTAAATTTACAAATATTGCATTATGTTTATATCTATGTACTTCGCAACTATAGGAGGATCGGCTGGTAAGGCAGGCAATATTAATAGAGAATGTGTCCGTAGTTGAAAAGGAAGCGGGATATACTGAAAGACCTAGTAAAATATGTAATATTTTCATTATGTAGCTCACACGTTAGTTGTTTAGGTTTATTCCTTCGAAAATGCAGCAGCTATTACAGCGCGAGACTGTATTGTACAATATCCGGAAAGGCGGCATTGTCGTAGAAGTTCTAACAGTGGATATGTGATGTCCTGTTCGACGAAGGTATCGGATAGGTGAAAATGAAGACAATGGTTTCACCTTTGTTGAGTCTTATCCCCATTTCATTATATGAGACATTTCCAGAGATCCAGGGTTGTCATAATGCCTGTATTCATGAAATTTTGAAAGACCATAAATTCCAATCATATCACATTTCATTGGTATCTGCATCATTGACAGACTTTCATCACTTTTGAATATAGTACCAGAAAATTTAAGCCTTTTATCTTATATTTCATGTTCCAATGAGGACACCTCTGGTAGTACAGGTAGTGGATATTTGCACAGAATGCACCACTGGTCGTAGAAAAATCCATACTGAATGTGTGAAGTCGAATACGAAATCAGTGAAAAGTGAATGTATTGCGGAAAATATAATTATTGGGAGAATATTTAGTATGGAATATTAAAAATTTTTCAAAAGCTATCTGAATATACTTTTCGAGATGTATAAGAGCATCTTTAGAAATTCCTTTAAATAGGTGATTTCAGTACGGTGGCTATCCGGCCCACTTCTCATGCATGGTACGCAAGCATCTTGAACAATGCCTTCCCAGTACATGGATCGGTAGAGGTAGAGGTAGAGGCCATATCCAGCAAGATCTTTGAACCTCATTGAGCTAGATTTTTGCTTGTCATGATCACCATTTTCAGCGGTACCGTGAAGAAGATTGCACCGCATTGTTGGCAGTGACGAAAGTTGGTGTCTCCATTATGAGCCTGAGTCGAAACGTGACAGTACACAATAGAAACATCCATCGTCTCCAAGGCACCAGAAATTCAAAACTCAACCTTCCGTTGGCAAGAGTATGCTTAGCTGTTTTCTCGATCACCGTGGACCATTACTTCTTGAATATTAAGACCCTCATGTCAACATCAATCCTGTCCAATACAATGAAACTTTGACTTCTTTGCGTACGGCGATAAAGAACAAACGTCCTGGGATGCTTACGGAAGGCGTGATCCACATATGGCGTGGATGAGGTGGAAGGTATTAGAGCACTCGTCTTACAGCCCGGATCCGTCATCCTGTGACTTCCATGACTTTGGACCACTGAAAAAGGCACTTAAGGGACAACGATTCCAGTCGGACGCTGAGGTCCAGCAGGCAGTTTTGACATGGTTCCATCAATAGCCAGAGGAGTGGTACCGCCACCGGTATAAAGCGTCTTGTGAAGCAGTGGAATGCCTGCCTGTATAGTAATGACAATTTTGTTTAATTTAATTAATTATATTAATAATTTAATTTAATTAATAATTTAATTAAACTGCTTATATGTGCCAACGTTCGAACCTATATTTATTGAACTAGTCAAGCTAAGTGCTTGACTAGAGAAATATTTGCTGCAATTGATTAACGTTGCTTGATCTTTTCAAATTTGTTTTTGAAACGATTCAAAGATTTTTAAAATTCATTGGGGCAAACTAAAATTGCTCTTGGCTATTTCTGTAGTTTATTTTTCTTGATCCTGCAAAAGTTAGCGTTGCTGAGATAGATTCGTTGTTTATGCTTAAACTCACCCAATGTGTAACCTTGGAAATATAGATTTACGATTTTAATCGTGTATATTCTATTAAACCAGTTTTCTAAATCATTTGTTTTTTTTTACCTATGTTGTATCCGTAGTCTCATAGGAAGTACTAAGAACAAACTCCATAAACAAGGTGAGCGAATTTTCTGGGTTTTCTAAAGGTTTCTTAGGCTATGTAATCGATAAACGTCAAATGCGACAGTTGTCAAATTATTCTTACGCATCTCAGAGACGTTTTTCAATTTTAGAGGATTTTCGAAGCATTGTAGTGGTGATTTTGGTTCCTACATCCCACAGACTAAATTCGACCTGTCAAAATTTGAACGTAGAGCACATTCCACAGCATAAAATGGACGAAATTCCTATGGAGTTGACGATCTGGGAAGGTGACTATGGCTTGCCGTCGATGTGTTCGAACTGCGTTTACATGATGCTCTACATGAACATCGCCAAGGCGCCAGTCGTCTATAAATATCACAACAATCCATATTGGAGAACGGTTGATCGTTTCCCGCTCTTCCGGCACGGCAGGATCTGTACGTCTAACATCCAGTTGGTAATCGGCTATTTAAGGCTCAGACGCTATGGAATCGAATTCGGAATGAGCAGCAAGCAATGCAGTCAATCTTATGCTTTCTCGAACCTAGTTGAAAATTCTTTACGCCCAATTGTCGAATACGTTTGGTGGATCGATCATAGGAACTACCATCATTTCACTAGACCTTGGTTCGTGAAAGCGATGCCGATCCCGATGAATTACTTGTATCCAAGATCCCGTAGACAGAGAGCGAAGGACTTATTGGAATCATTGTTCAGCGAATGCGAGAATCAAGAGCTATTGCACTCCTTCATGTTTAACGTTGCCGAGAAATGCTTCACGACGCTAAAGGTAAGGTTAGGAAATGCACCTTACTTCTACGGACAATCTCCAACTTCCCTGGACGCTATGGTTTACGCCTATTTAGCACCATTGATAAAATTACCGTTTCCTGCTAACGACATACCGAGATTGTTGAATACTTTCAAGGAGTTAGTAGCTTTTGTTAAGAGGATCGATGATGAATACTACGCCGACATCGTAGATGAAAGAAAATGTACGGCTTCCTCGGAGAAACGTAACACTGATGCTACTCCGCTGTCTATTAGAGGTAAGGTATGTGCCGCCGTGTTTGTTGTCAGCGCCATGTTGATTTACGCGACAACCCATAAGATCTTCTCGAGATTGTTCATCATGTATTAGTAAAGACCTTACGGATCCGTTAAATACAGAAGTTTGTTGTTGATAATTATATATATATATATATATAATTATATATATATGTATATATATATATATATAATTATGTAATATGTATATATATATATATATATATTGTCCGAATTTTATGTTGTAATAAAGGCTATTATTATATCACCCCCATGTAAGTGTATTAATTTGTTGTAGTAACGAAGACACGCACCTAGGAAGTTTCCAAATACTTGCTTCCGGTTATAAATAAAAGGGAAAACGCTATGACATGGTAGATATGCATATTTTGAAAAAGGGGGGAGGGTGCAACAGATCCAATTATCTACACAAATTAAACGTCAGCACCATGTTCGGGGTATGCTGACACGTCACGTACCGCCAGTATTCGACGCTAATGTTTAATACGCGTATTTTGAGCTCAAGTGCAGCCACTTAACCCCTACATCGTATATAGTATTAGGAGACCTTATGTCTGATTGTCGTTTTGATTGATCGTTTACAAAGTCCTAGGCATAGCAAAGTTGTAGGGGAGATAAAAGCTGCTAGGCTTTAGTAGTGTGTATTGTACGTATACACAATTTAAAATGTTTTTCTTTTCTCGTTGAAGTATGAATTTTCTTCATTTAAAGTATTTTTAAAGTAGCTATTGGCCGAATGAGTTAATCAGAGACTGTTCAAGATTGATCCTACAAACGAAGTATTGGTTTTACTTTTGGAATATCTAGTGGTAATTCTGTCTGATTTAACCAGTGCCTTCGACTCAGTAGATATCAGGAAAAACGATCAAATCGAGGATAAGGGATAAAATTAATGATTTACGACGTGGAAGATTAATTGATAAGGTTGAGAATATCAGATCAGAGAAATGCAATACTGATGTAGGCACACGCTATGATACCGTCTTGAGGCTTTTTTTGTTGTTTATAGATGATCCAAGTATATTCCTTATGGCAAGGCCTTTCAATACGCTGATGATTGCAGCATTATATCTGATAGATATGTACATTAACTCTTTTAATTTAAAGATATACTCCGTAATTATATAATAAAAGTTTCTCTGATTGGTGTTACAAAGTTATTTAGTTATTAATTATAGAAAGCAGTTACAACGAGAGTTGCGATATTTTTTTCGCGAGTCAGGATCGAAACAAGGCGAGTGTGCAAACACATGGGAAAGATTGTAACTTGCTTGCGTTATTTATATCCCTTGTTTTGCAAGTATTTCTCTCAGCCGGTAACGGACGTCGTAATAAAAGGTGTTCTTATATTTAGAAAATGACCACTCGACATCTACGGATGTAATACGCATAATTAAAATGTTTAAAGCCACCGACTTTATGTGTTAAAAATTCTTGCGATAACAAAAAGTCGCTTTCAACGATGTTTCTCAACCTGTGAGAATGGGCTCTGGTGCTCAGGAATACCCGGACGTACTCAATATGGGACCTGCTCCGCGGGAAGACATCGCAAACCTAATTATAAGTAAATTTTATAAAATATTTAAGGAACAGCCCTTCAACAATATTGACTTTAATAATAAAATAATTTGCATTTTTAAACAATGCGACTTATTGGGTTTCTTTCTTGATTACTAACTTACCTGGGATGGTCAAATTGATTAGGAGATCAAGCGAGAACATCATGTTTTCTTATTTCAAAAACGAATAATTCGACTGATCTACATTTTTCAAAAATATAAATAATCTTCTAACTAACCCTAACTTCTAACGCATTATACAAAATCAATGATTATTGCAGGTATCAACATTTTTAATGCACTCTTAACATCTGTGAACATCTGTGGAGCTATTGGTATGTTTCGATCTTTAAACGTGATTTAAAACAATATTTAATCGAACGAAGCCATTACAGCTGGTTGAAATATAAATTGGCCGGTGGATGAGTTTGCAAATATAAGTTGTTTAATAAATTGCATTGCCATCGTTACTCATTTCTATAGGGATTACGAGTAGAACGTTTCCAAGTAAAGAGATAAAATACAACGAGCATTCTACTGCTTGGGAGTTAGAAAATGTTATCCTTATTTCCTAATTTTTGATTATAATTGGGCAAAGTAAGGGAAATGGCTATACGATAATTAAGCAAATCCTTTCTAAAAATTTATTTGAATAATAATAATAAAAAATCTATAATTAATTGTATTGTACAGGTCACAAGAATCTGGGCAAATCCAAGTACATCAAATAATTAATGTCTAATCTATTCTTTTTTCTTGATTAATAGCAGAAATAATAACTCTACAATATTAAGCGTCATAATGATATCATCCTTTTACGGTCTACAGCTCCTAAATTGACTATTGTTGTCCGAGAGAGCGCGCTCCCCCACAAATAAAGCGGACACCCAGCGTATAATACACTTGTCAGAGACAAAGAAACAAGCTCGTTTATTCACTGTCAGATATCCATAAATAAACATCAGGACGTGACTGAAGTTTGCGCGTCGGTTTTTCATAATAAAAACCCATCCCGCTTTTCCTCCGTATATGTGCGTTTTTTTTTCTACCGAACGATCGCGATCTTTTCCGGCTGGATGCTGACGATAGACAAAGACGGTCTGCAACGCCGCAAACTTTAGAAAGTGCGGGGTAATGATGGTAGTTTCTTCGGCAACGGAGACACATACCAACGCAGATAAATGGCGACATCCGGCAGCTTTCAACGTCACTGAAAGCTGTGCCTTGTATGTGGAAATACGCGCATACGTATATATTTTTCATGAGATAATTTATTTGCAACTAAACTCGTGAAATATTTAAAGTAGTTTTTATCCTCACACCACTGCTCTTCCTTAAGTTATGACGTCGTCCACCGACGAAGGTGATGGTAAAATTTTTACCGAGGCGTTGCATATATCACGTTTCACCGTATGCTGCGGTAAATAGTAGGTACAATTTCTCCGCTACTTTTTAAACTGCAACGAGAGAGACATCTACATTGTGCGCTATGAGAATTTTATAAAGAAGTAAAAGTTTTACGTTGAAGTTTTCATGGTTATGATAAATTATTTGTAGCATTCATATGCACGCATGCAGCATTTTCAACCTATCTTGTCGCAGATGTTTCATTTATAGGAAGCTTTAGTTTACTTACTTATCATTAGTTAACATTACTGGACGCATTTTCTATTATTAGCAATGTGCAACGTAAAAAATTCTATCCATCAATTTTAAGGCAGGTTGCATAAATACTTATGTTTCAACATTTATATTTAACATTTATTTAATAAGCAGCAATAATAGTGTAATTTATTAATTTAGCCGATTTCGTTGATTTGGATCGTTAGGCATAGGATACCGCTTCGCTTTTGTTTCTTTCAATACTAGAAGGGTAAATTCCATATGTTAAGCTTTGTATTTCAGAGTTAGCTAATTATTTGCAATCCTTTGATTGTTATTTGTATTTATTTTACAACAATTGTTGTTAATAATAGGTGAAATAAACAATTGTTGAAATTTATATCAGCTTGCATAGATATCAGACGTAAATAACTTTTACGAACGATGTAATCAAATTTATTTGTGTAAATCATTCAAAAGGGAGACGTAACTTACATTTACCGTAACATGAGTAATTTTAAATTGGTTGCCGATTCGATGATTAGCTATTCTCAAAGCAAAATTGAAGCCCATTCGAGAGCAAATTCATTTAAGAAGCGAGTATGTCGTCCCTTATTAGATATCCGGATGACCCTTTTTCTAATCAAAAGTTTTTGCGTGTGTACATATGTACATGCATGCCGTTAGGGTCCTTTTAAAGCCGAAACAGGGTCGACTTTATTTTGTTTTATTATTATTATCAATGAAATAAGAACAAATAAGTTTACTTATGGGGGTTTACACTTTTTTAGATCATCGTATTAAGTAAATGAAATTCGAAAATATGATTAATTCTAGGTTCAACTGAGTATTTTTTTCATTGTTCGATAAAGGACGGCCGGATTTGTAGCTCGCTATCGTAATGATAACTTCTAAATCTAGAAATAAGTAGTATTATACAATGCAGCAACTTAAATCAATATTATCGATCTTTTCACTGAAATCTTAATTAAAGGAAATTTTTTTATGAAATCCGGTCCTGTATTTAAAACAGTACTTCTTTTTCTATAATCTCATAGCAGAAACATCATTTCATAAACGTCGTCAATAGTTCTGACCATTCTACGAAATTACGTGTACACCTACCCGGAAATAGGCAAAGGTTGGGGTGGATCCCCATTTGACTCAATTAGCTGGGGAATGTTCATTGCCCAAACACAGCGTATTCACTCGGGAATGGAGTAGCGCGATATTTTGAAACTTTATGTTTGAAATTTTATGTTGAATGTCTCTCGCGAACACATATTTTGTGATAAGTTTTGAGCGCTTAATGCATTTATTTCCAAATTTAATTTGAGATATGCTTTCTTCTTTTAAGCACAAATTTGTATTAAATGGTTCAAAATATGAAATAATCACTTATATATGACTGCTATCAAAGGGCCTTAACAAGGTATCTGTCTTGTATAATTGCGTCCTGTTGATTTTGAACATGGAATGGAATATTGTGAGCGGTTTAAGAAGTTACATTAAACCATGATGAAACATTGAACCTGATATTTTTTCTAATGAAGCGTGATTTCACTTGTTTGGTTACATAAATAGGTTGGTTAACCCATCGGTGTATGGATTGCATCAAGATTGCAGCTAGCTACAAAGGAAACCAGTTAGAACCGTTGTTATTAATCAACATAATCCAGAGCTACATTATAGTTATTCCGTTCAAGATGGTGCTACAGCTCATACAGTATACATAGTAATAGCTTAGTTAGGACAATTCCTTGATTAACAGAGGATTAATTCACTAGATCTGACACTATTACACTTTTTCCTTTTTGGACATCTGAAAAACAGAGTTTTTGGTAGGCGTCTGCACACCCCGGAAGAATTGCGACAAGCTTTTACAGAAGAAGTTACAAATATTTCCGTAGAAGCATTACATAACATGTTTAACAATATGAAAAGGCCTCTTAATTTACGTTTACAAAATAAACACGCGCTATAATGCATCGCTTATTTTTTTTGTTACTGAAATACTATCTTTCTTAAGAAATATTTAAAATCATTCATAGACCACTTAACTAATTATTCGTATTTAATTTTAATTGTGTAACAGTAAAAATAAACTTCGAGGTTATATGGCATAATGGCCATAATTTCTAAACATGTTTCCACAACAAGTTTGTAAATAATAGAAGCATGCTACTAACCAACTGTATAATATTGTTGATGTAATTTTTCTCACAATAATCTCCTTTTGAATATATAGCGTTGACCCATTTTATACGCGGAGAAATAATGGTTTAAGCATACATTTCAGTTCGTGCATATAGAACTGATTAATAATCTGATTGATCCGAGTGATAGCTAGTAAAAACTAAATAAAAATATATAGCATATAGCAAAGCCGAAATCGGAAATGGAAGCAAGTCCAGCTTCAGCCAATAGACTAACGTGATACAATTCGCAATATTAGATCTCCATTTTTTATTTCGTTTTATTTCCGTCTAGTTCCATCGCATATCCATATTCGCACCCATACATATATCTACGTTACCTGCTCAATACCATTTTTATACACATGTATATTCACATCTCCACATGTCAGAGACAGGACCAGTGAAATATATTTCATCAGACGGCGCTCGCATCATTCGGACTACAGCGAGGAGGAAATTTAACTGTCACCACTGCATTCGGTGGACTTTAAATTACTTTCGCTAAACCGAATATCGTTTTCGACGGCAGGTAGCGGTTTTTCGCGCTCTCGCTATGTGTTGTTGTTTTTGATTTGCATACGTAATTAGAACGAGGCGAAGAATGGAATATGCGTTTGAAATAAAGGATTCTGATTCGTAGTAGGAAGTTAAATATTTATTCATTTTTTTTAATTTCTTGATGCTCGCGGCTTTTTCTATACTCGAGAAAGAAAAGATAAATTAACATCTCACTGCATACAAATGCGCGCAAATGAATAGTCGTGCCATGTAGGGAAAACAATTTGCCAAAAAAGAGGAGAAAATTGGTGTGACAATAGAGATATTGTAAAGTTTGCGAGAAGAGCTCGATTTGTAAGATCTTGTAGCACTGTTCGGGAATTAAAGCCTACTATTAGTAGTTCCACGTCTGTGAGAAAACAATCTCTTCGTTACAGAATTATTGTTAAGATTAAGATTAAGGCACACTAGAGCAGACCTATAAACTGTAACAACGCCTTCCCGACAGAAAAAGAAAGGGGTCAGGGAAAAAAAAGTAATTACTTACTCAAAACAATAATAAAAAGGAATTATTTATATCTGGTGCAATTTTGGAATTAAAATAGTCGTTTGTGGCCGCTACCCAAGTCGGCAACGATGGCAGGTCGCAAATTTTTTTGTAAGAATCTGGCTCCCGCAGCAGGAGCCGCGTAGTTTATGAAAATTTACTTTTTCTCTGAATATATGAAAATTTATATACACATTTAAATTAATAAACAAAGAAATGATTAAAAAATAAAAGGAAAGGTAGATTAATAGTATACTCTTTTCTCAAAAAAAAGTAAATATTCTATCAACTAAATCAAATACCCTAAATTTGGTATGACGACAAACTAGTTTTCGATTTAGCTACTTATCAAAATCTCGAAAAGTTCACATTTTGATAGCTAGATATAAGTTGTTGACTTTTAGGTGTAAAACATTATATAAGTTCTTTTTTTTTAACCCTAAACTATTAGAATAACAACTACTTAGATACTGAAAATATAAAATTTGAAACATACAAAAAAAAAGAAAATTTGCGATGTTAACCTTATATGGTATTTCTTTTGATTAATTTATTAAATTTTTCGTAACGCCCCGTACATTCGGCTTCGAAATTGAAGAAGTACCTTTCTAAGCGAACCACTGAACCGGTGGTTTTTTGCTCCTCAGATGATTCTAACTCTGGATTTGGAGGAGAGACCTTGAATTACCCAGATAAGGACTCGCTTGATTATTCGTGCTTTAGTCCTCTGGGACGGTTATTGGAATAATTTTCGTCCGGTATAAGAACTCCGAGAACGGAGAATACGTCCGTAAGCCGAAGGTTAACAGAAACTCTAGTACATACCTAATCCGAGATTAGAGTTCTTCCGTAAGTTTGGATCTTTCTCGAAGTTCGAAGTCAAGCCGTAAAGAAAAAAAAACGGAATGCTGTGTTAGCAATTAAATTTCACTAGAACCAGTAACTAATCACGGACCTGTTAACTAAGTGGGTGGATATATTGCCCCAATGTAAAGCGTTGGCCTTCCTAAAGGCAAACATTTATATTCCACACCAGAGAAACTTCGTGATACACCCAACCTGTGAGATGTCTCAACGGAAAAGAGAGCTTCCAAAAATGGAAAATTCTTACGTTCTCGAAATAAAGTAGCTTTTGTAATCAAACGTCACATAAACCGACCAATCAGAGATACTATCGAAAATTATTTAAGTTAAGTCACGGTATGACCTCTATTGCAAAGTAGGATAAGTAGACGATAAAATATTTCGTTTCAAAATTTAAGAAATTTAATTACATAGAGATTAAAAGAAAACAAGGACACAAATGTCAAATCTTCCTGAGAATAATTAAAGCTGTAAATATAGTAAAAATCTTGCTAAAATGATTGCTTAAATATAAAATAAATTACTTAAGCATCGAAAAAAAAGTTGGCAAGATAAACATAATTACAAGGTGGTTCAAAAGAAAAAGTCTATTTGCACGTAAAAAGACTTTGTAAAACAGCATATCACATTGATCAAGGAACATTTTGGCTAGAGTAAGTCCAAAATTATTTTGAATAACGACAATCGTGATGCAGAGTTTGTGCGACTACCGCGGAATATGACATGTTTTCCGTAGTTTACAAATAAATCTTTAAATATGGAGATCCCAAAAGTATTTTTGGTATTTTTGGTTTGGTTTTTTTGGTAGGATCTAGGATTAATGTTTGGAATTCCTAAGATTTCTTTTCATTCATCATGTGCCATGTTATTTACGGTAAAAGTCTAAATGTTCGTCGAGGTCGCTGCGTAACAGACGGCGCTCCAGAAATGTTGGCATCACGTTCGGATTTAGACACAGAAAATAAGAGAACTAAATTATTTTCCAAAGGAAAAAACAGCAATATTCTTCTTATGAATTCGACAAAACGCTTATTAGCTTTCAAATCATTGATTCTTGGGTCTTAATTTTAACATTTAAAACTTTTGTATGTTTAAAATCTATAGCTTCGAGAAAAATGATTAAAGTTAAATTTAAACAGACCAAATTTCCTTTCGTCATTTTCTTTAATCAAAGTAGACGACTGAATATATTTTGCAAAAAAATTGGCATAATTATTGTGATATTAGAAATAATTCTTTGTATTTACCGGAAAACATACAAGATTTTTGTTACATTGTACGCGAAATTTATGGCACGATTCTTTTATAGACTTGCACATATTCTTCGGTTAACGAGATTTTTATTCCTTTGCAGAAGAACTCTTTCAAGCGAACTTATTTTCTACTCACCAATAATAGCGCTAAAAGTTTACTTTTAATAAATTTTCTAGCGAATTGGAAGCTTTCATATTCGCCGGTAATATAATACACCTATTTCACGAACAGTCTATAGACTAGCAGGTCGTCTATAACATATATGCAGCACAAAATGTTGAGGCAACACAATTTTCCCCGCGAAAAGTCATGATGTTTACACACATCGACAACGTAGTCATCTTGTAGGAGCTGGGGGAAAACGGTGCTTTCATGGAGTCGTTCCTCGTGTTCACGTTGCAAAATTTTACGATCGTCTTGCGATAAAATTTCACGAACGATGATTGTTTCTGCTCAGAACGCAATTGTTTTTACAGTCGATTTTATGTTATTTTCACTCCGGCACTAAATACAATTGGTGTCGACGTTTCGCGTGGGATGGCTTTTGTTTTTGTTTTGTTTTCAGACGTCGTTCAACTTTTTCTTATTTTCTGACGCTATTTGATCATCGGAGCTGAATAATAGAATATTGACGTCGTTATAAAAAAAAATAGGGTAGGTACAGCAACATTTTTTAAAGTAATCTGAAAGGCCCTTTAACGCAGTACTGTAAAAAATATTTTTGTATAAAGAAAGAAAAATAGGACTCGCAAAAGTCATTCTAAATTTTTTATTATACCAATTAACACTAGTTAAGATGCTAGGAAGAATGTATCAATAACATCCGAGGAAAAAATATTGAATGCGATAAGGAAATTGATTTATTAAAAAAAAAACATTTGGACACAAGCAAAATTCTTTCACAAAAGAAATTACAAACAAAGGCAAACTGATCTATTTAAATCCAAAATTAATTGTACTTTGGAGCTAACAGTTAGTTTGCAGTTTAGGAATAAAGTTATTGAAAAACAATTAGGAGCAACCTCTTTTTAAAACTTCTTTAAACTAGATTTTGGACAAGTAAAGATTCAAATTTTAAAGCTAAAAAGCATCATATTTGTCAGAAAATTAAGATGGGCATTTATACAATGCCAGCTTATGATGGAAATTCGGAGACAGCAGAGCCGTGTTAAACCCAACCAATTAATTCAATTTGCTAGAAATTCGATCGAACCTCTTTACATCAAAAATATTCCTGGAAGCAGAGTTCCGTATTTTATGAATCCTTCTCAAATCAAGCATTTTCAAAGAAGATTCATAAATCGATAATAACAATAATCAAATAGCACCATACTCCTATGCAACGGACGCTTGATGCTTTGTTGAAAGTGCAAATCTAAGATATTTAAAATTGATGTCGGATTCTTTCCTAAATCAACAATGGTCTTAGGTGATCACCAGAGTATGAGCTATTGAATGAAGATCTGATACGATCCTGTCGACAATATCAGCCAAGCCACTAGCAGGAAAATCAGCTCAGTACATGTTGGTAGTAAGCCAGCGTGCTTATGGAACATTCGGAGGCCCCGATTGACAACTCGCAGCACTCTGCGACTCACCGACACTGATCTTTGATTTATTTTGGTTATATTACAAAATTTGATTTTATTCTTACTAGGGGATCTTAAGATGAAAAAAGAAACGCTGTCAAAGAGATGGATGGTTAAATGAACATTTAAAAAATTGAACTTTATTACTACAATTAATTAAAAAAGATAAAATTATTTTTTTATCATTTCCACGTCTACATCAGCTCTCCCGCTAGATTCGGAACAGACTAATAATACACGTCTATTAACAGAACAAAAAAATATAAAAAATATGCACGACATTAATTCCAATATTTTAATTCGAATATATTTTTTATCACATGCGCAGATGCATATAAAAAAAACAACGGAAATAGTTTATTTACCATTGAAACGTTACGTTCAGCCGATATCTGGGTACAGCTGCGCCAATTTAATCTCACCTGATGTAACTAAATGAAATTTATTGGTGCACCTCCGTTCGACGTATTCGCTTTGCGAAATTGGCAGCTTAAAATATGATTTATTGCTAAGTTTTTTCACCGACGGAACAAATAAATTTAATAATAATAAAATATAGCCGCCTAGAATAAAATTTCGAAGTGGAGTCTATTTTCGAATAATCTACCTTGTAACAGACCTTAAGAAAGGTGAATTCGTAGAGCCGACAATCGTTCTGTTCAAATCAATTACGTCCGACGTATCGAGATACGAGATTTTGATACGGAACGAGGCATGCGAAGGAGATGGAAGTGTTCAGCACTGAATGATAGGCACATGTGTACATACACGACTAACCTTAATTTCAATCGATTTATATTCGGTTTCTTTTTAGGCGCGACGTCGAATAAGAAACGTTGATTTTATCTTTGTTAACGAGCTCGTTCTTGTTGGCAGTTGTCCTCATTGGTAGCGTTTAGATGCTGTTAAAATAGAAATGCTAGAATAGAACTTGTTTTCAGGGACATTCAGAAGAGAGGGCGGTTTTGAGACTCTTAAGTTTTTACACGTTGATTTAGGTAATAAAAGAAGAAGAATAAAACTAGAATTAAATAATTTATGCCGTAACTAAGAAATTAAATTAATTTTTACAGGGCTGAATCATTTTTTTTATTATTAGCGTGATATCTAGGTGTTACAACTATAATCGAAAACAAATTCTAGAATATTTGATCAATAAAGCTTATGTATACTGTAAGATATAGCTACAAGAAATAAGTATACTAATAACTAATACTAATAAAATAATAATAATCTGGCGTTGAAATACTTAAAAAGTTTAAAATAACAACCACAAAAGAATCAAACAGAATTATTGCACACATGAAGTCCTAACGTATTGCGTCACTAGTGCTAATACACCGCACGACACAAGTACTTATGTTTGGAGATAGATGGTGCGTTGTGCCAAAATCTGCAGTTTCGACTATGAATACTGTTCTTCAATCCACGTCTATTGAAATTTCAGAGAGATTCACCAAGAAGTATACTTGTACAATCATGATGTACGGACGATATACTCAACAAAGTTCATGATATTATATTAGCAGATCGGCGGATAAGGATTAAGAGGAAATACTAAAATAAGCATTTCAATAAAACATACTTCACGAGAAATTATGCATGAGAAAGCGCAATAAGAGTAAATTTCCGAGGTGCTATGTAATATTAGATGAGACGTGAGTACATCGCTACATGCTAGAAAGCAAAAGTTAGTCGGCGAAATGGGATTTTCGCAGCTTGGAATAGGGAAAACACAATTACGGAACAGTACTATGCAGCCTTAATGGGTCGATTCGATGCCGAATCATCATAATAACGTCCGAATCATGATAACGTCCCAACCCATTCATCGGTTGGGCCGCCTAGGTTACGAATTGATACGTCATCCACCATATTCGCCAGATTTGGTCCCCTGTGAGTTCTTTCTTATTCCAAATTTGAAAAAATAACTTGGCGAAAAGCGGTTCTCGTCAAACGAAGAGGTCATCGTCGAAGACCTATTTTGTGCAGATAAACCAATCCTATTAGTTGGATGGCTTAAAGAAGTTGGAAGATCGTTGGACTAAGTCTATAGAACTACAAGCAAATTAAGTCAAGAAATACATTTACCAAATGCAAAGCAATTTCGTTGTGTTCCCTAACTATTTATTGTACCATCCTTGTATGTACGTAAGTGAGATCCATAGGTCGATGACTAGAATAAATGGCAGCTTCTTTCGGTGAACATTCACAATGTATTCAAACTTCTTGCAAAATTTCGTTTCTTTACTTTATCCAATTTACTTGTTTGTACCTTGCCCAATATGAAGAGCTTTTGTTTGTTCTTATATGTATATAGTGTGCCTTATTCTCCACGTTAAAATAAGATCAAAATTCAAGGAAATTAATCCACTTTCGGCTTTAATAGCTTTCCAACGTACAAACGAGATGAAGAAAAAGCGAGAAAAATCAAATTCCTTGCTCGATCTCAGCGAGAATAGCTCTCAGATAGTTTGCATTATGTTCCAGAAACTCTCCTAATGCGCTTAATAACAATAAATCCTATTTTTTCTCTCTCTTAAACGTACATGGAAACGTACATTTGGAATATGATACTCATCAATGACCATCAAATTTTTTAAACTCCAAACAACTATGGTCAAGAGGATTATTTGCACTATATGTGAAAACTATGGTACATATGTAAACGAAGTAAACTTCCAAAATAGATCTATATTGGTATAAACAAAAGCTACCGTAATTTAGTTTCACTAACTTTGTACGCGTGGGATATAAGATTTAATATTCCCGGTTTTGTAATGTTAGCAGAGTATATAATATACGTATGTATTTACCGGTTTTAACGCTCCTGTATATGTACATATACATATCTATGAACTGTACGGAAATGCCGGTTGGAGAAGGTCGAATAATTCCCTGGGAAACGCCGGCCTAAACCCTATAATAATCCGAATGGTGGCATAGGTACCGAAGCTGCAATGCGGTGCGAGTTCGCCGACTCCGAGAGGTTCCCGAAAGCGGGCTCGCCGACGCCGTCGTTTTACGCACAGCCTCAGTAATCTGATTAAGGAAAAAGTTTGCACATTAATTTGGGAGATTTTAGAGTCTGCGGTCGGGGATATTTCGGAGTTATGTATGGTCGGCAAAAGTGTTTGGTATGTACGTTTAGTGAGACCGAAAAAAGCAGATGCTATGTATGTACGACCATTTTTTTTATAACAAAATGAGATTGTACGGTTGGAGGATGTTGAAAGGAAAAGGGAGATAACACAACAGGAAGGCTAGAAACGAGGGATACATTTACCACAAATTCTTAAATAATTGCAGTTTGTTGTTGAATCTGTTGAATTGCTTTTCGTTATAGGGCATGGTGCTGCATGTTCTTACTGTTCTTACATTTATCTGAATTTATTTTGATAGTTCATAGGCTGGATATTCAATGCTAGAGTGTATAGAAGAAAACATATTTAGTCTAATAATATCCTCTTGAGCTCTTTTTGCTTATTACACTTTCCCTTTTGTTGTCATTATTAAAGTACGCTGCGTATTGTGAAGTGCTTGTTTCTCTGCAATACCTTGTAACAGTTTGTAGAATTGGGGTAATTTAAATTAAAATAGTTAACGGCAACTTAAATTAAGAAGCATTCAAATTTGAAACCAGAAGCTAATCTTATAACGCAACATTATAATAAAAACTTTGTGTTTATATGCTACGTACTAGAACTTATTTCAAAGCCACACACTTCGAATTATTGGTATAATTCAAACGACGAACCATTAGAAAAGGACAACAATCAAGCACGTGTTAATAGGATGAATAAGTTCAGAAATTAATGAACGTCTCCTTCCATCTTTATTTAATCGTAATAGCGTTTGTTTAACTAGAATTAATTTTGATAATTTTGCCTTTCGAAAAATACTCTGATGACGAATCTCAATCGGATACTCTTACTTTAAGAAATAGGAGGAAATATTGAGGCAGGGACGCAACCTAAAAGAAAGATATTTAATTTACGATTTTACGACTGAGATGCGATTGAAATTATTCGTATAAATTACGTAGAAAAATTTTACATTAAATCAAAAGCTTTAGATTGTCTGAAATTGTTCAGAAGACAAGTTATTTATCCGTTCCACCGCTATTGGATCATTGATTGGATCGCTGGGTCATTGACTAGACTTGATACCATCTTCTAGCTCGCCCATTAAAATGTTAAGAAGAACATGAGAAAGGACCGAAGGCTCTTCTTGAATTTTGTTTAGAAAGAAAGCAGCAATCGATATGTTCATATGGATGCCTGCTAGTTGTGTAAATATATCAAGAGATACTTTTATGTGGTAGATTCGCTTGTACCAACTAGTTTAACCAGTTGTTTTCTGAATTGGTAAATTCATTTAGCAACAAGTTGATAGTATCAACATTATTGTTACTCCTTTCTCGGTCTATCGTATAATTTGCATTTCTACATTTTCGACGTTGATTGCTCCTCTTAAATGAAAAATAAATCAAGGAAAGGAAATGTTTGCTAAAGAAGATATATTTAGATTTTCAACTGAACCACTTGATCAAATTATCTTAATGGAAAATGTCAAACAGTTCTTAGAGAAAGAAGGGTTGTCCGTCGAAAATTACTGAATATTTACAAAACCTATAAGAAGTTACATTGGGCATTCATTTCGGATGGATTCATTTGCCAGTTGCAATGATTACATATTTATATTTAATATTAATAAATTGATTGACGCTATTCTTATGTTCTAAGTATTATTAAATAATATATAACAAGCAAAATCTCTGTCAATAGCACCACAAAGAATAACGTTTAGAGGATAGGCTAATTACATCAGGGTGATCTTATTTCCATCCCATTTTCAATCTTTCATCACAAAATTATTTCCTTTATGACTTTATGCATTTCGCAAATTAAATATCAATTGGCAACAAGTTGCTTGATGTTGGACGTTAGATCGTGAACCCGTGTGGCATATTACACGCTGTAACATGGTATTTTTAAAGAAATGAAATTTTAGTTGATTAAAAATTAGGTGACGCGTTACCAAGGGTTGGGATACGTAAACGTCAAATTTTGAAGTTAGTGTTTTCTAAAAATTCTTAGGTGACCACGACCGCAACAAAGTTATTTTTTAACTTGAATAAATTGAAGAAATCTATAACATCACAATATATATTTTATCTCTTAACCTACGTATGTATATACGTGCACGCTGTTTATTTAGGGTATTTTTATTCTAACATTATTAGGTTGGCATTTCGTAACGGTGCACCATATCTGACCTTTTCGTTAGAGTTGAAGTGCGATGACCCTATCGATATTCCAGTGTCTAACGCTAGGATATTCTAAGATAATGAAGACATTGATTGCCATTTAGGCTATCTAGACCTAAAATTTAACCTTTGAGCGTGTTTACTGACCGTTATTTTCTAAATTAGAAAGATCGAAGATGAAATTTTATCGATTTGATATTATAAATGGTAAGAACTTGTTTATGTATGAAAAAAAAATTAGAAATAATATACAAGAAATGATGGATGCATGTACTAATTATTACAAAGGCAAGAAGCCATCTAAGATCCAACGTGAACAAAAGCTTGAAGATTCCACCGCTACTATCGCATCTGTTGTAGTACTAGCTTGACGCGTGTCAAGTGCATTGTTGTCTGAAATAATTACTGTCGTAGTGAACGCGTCCCATACAACACCTTTTCTTAGTGCTTCCAGTTTTTCATAAGTTTTAAGAAGATGCAAGATGTATGAGACGTCACAGTAAATGAGTAGGTCTTATTAGGCACGCCGGCTGATGATGAAGACGTGACGGCGCCTCCTAGATCTAGATAAAGGCGTGAAAATTTTAAATTAGATAGTTCCATATTCATACTCATGTAAGATGGGTGTTTTAATGTAGAAATATGTAAATGTCAGTATGTCCCAAAAGTAAACGTTTTTGATTAATTAAAAGTGTGTCCGCTGTACGATTTCTGCAAGCCATTGCAGTTGGCGGCTTGTTTCACTTGGCAACAGTCCATACAACGCGTTCGCCATGTCATTTTCATATTTTAATGTTTGGCCTTCGCCAGCGGTTATTTTGTAAGTATTAATTAAAATTTTCAACTGGACGGAACTCGTTAATAAATTGTTTTTAATAAGTAAGCGCATGCTGTGTAAGATGGCGGTTTGTTTAAATTTATTAACGAAACTTGCTATTTACATAATTTAAAACAGGCATGCGTTTTCATGGAATTGTAGATTAGGAGATACCCGTATTACGTTTTTATTTATTTTTATTACAAACGTCTACAATCTATCTGTTTTACACACTTCTTCGGGTTTTCGTGGTTGCTTTGCAGTAAAGGAGTGTCTTTCGGATTTTGCCGTACTTACTTGCCGTTTTCTTGATGTATGTTCTCAGCTTTTCTAAAAACTTCCTATTTGTTGAATCGTTGTGAATTGTCTTCTCTGTGTTCCGTATCATGAATATGTTCGACAACAGCTGACATACCCATGTATCCTTGCTGTGCGTCCTTTACCTGTTCCTTGATTCTACATTATAAACTGTGTCTAGCTCAATAATTTGCTACATCAGCATTGCAATTCGTAAAACCTTTCACTTTGTAGGTTAGGTAACTGGTATTAGAAAACACGAGCTCTTGTTCTCTTCTTTATTATATTGTATCTAACTCTTCCAACTTCTTTTTGAAGAATAGGATACTCCGACGGAATATGGCAGATAGGTGTATTCGACTGTTTCTTCTTTAGAATAATTGTTATTCCCCATCATATTTCTCCTTCCCGGATTTCCATTGGCTTGCAATTTTTCTTACGTGCAGAGTTTCTGCTGCTTTATCGCATGAACTTTCGAATTTGTCCACCTTTCGCAGGAATATTGTGACGAGAGGTCCCTTTTACTACAGATGATAATGAAAGATCTGTCCGTGTGAGCTTTCTTTCTATGTCAGAGGTCAAGCGTGTTAATTCGCAATCATTAAATTTATTATATCGACCGACGGAAATCGGTTGTTAGCCCCATTGTTAGTACAATGGGAGGTTTTTATGAACACTTCATACTACACTCCGCCAAAAAAGTATCGCATAAACTAAAAAAGGGCATTTATAAACCAAGATATTTTTATACGTTCACAAAAAGTTTGCCTCGTGTATGTGAACTATAAAAACACTAACAAAATCATGGAACATAGCTTTTTTGCTTTTTTTTTCTAAAAGAACGCATTTAGAAAAATGCATATGTGTAAGGTTTGTTCAGTTGTTTATTGAAAGTCTTCCTTAAAGGACAAATTTTAAAGTGCGAAGTCAGAGTTCTGTACCAACGCTTTTAAAACTAAAATGAACAATTTAACTTCAGAACAAGTGGCTGCTATAGTTGCTTTAATCGAAGATGGACGATCTCAAGCATACGTTGCTAATTTGATGAACATCAATCAGTCAAGTGTTTCTAGAGCCGTAGCCAGATATAGGGAAACAGGCAATTACAGTAGAAGACCTGTACCAGGCCGTCCAAGATATTCTACTCGCCAAGATGACCGCTATTTACTACTACAAGCATTACGTCGAAGACATGTAACTGCAAGACAATTGCAGAACGACTTGGCTAGAGTCAGAAATACTCGTGTGAGTACTCAAACTATTCAGAATAGGTTACGACAGAGTGGATTAAGAGCTAGAGTAGCTGTAACACCGCCTCGTCTCACTAGGAACCACCGAGTGGCCCGCTTAAGATTTGCCAGAGAACATGTAAATTGGAACATTAATGACCGGGCCAATATACTCTTCACAGATGAGTCAAGATTTGGTCTTTACACCTCAGATAGGCGTATCTCAGTGTACAGACGAGACGGTGAGCGCTATTCGCAGTGTAATATCAGACCTAGACCTAATTTCGCTGGTGGCTCTATTATGGTTTGGGAAGGCATCTGTTTAACAGGTCGTACAGAGTTGGTACCAGTAGACAGAGGTACACTGACTGCCAACAGGTATATAACGGACATTTTAGAAGAACATGTAGTACCATATGCGCCAATTATAGGAAACGAATTCATGTTAATGCACGATAATGCACGACCGCATGTTGCAATAATCGTCTCGGAATACCTTAACGATGTTGGTATTCCAGTTTTAGATTGGCCTGCGGTAAGTCCGGACATGAACCCTATCGAGCACGTATGGGACCTCCTTCACAGACGGATACGAACCCAAAATGTTGCCCCAGCGGACCTGCATGGACTAGAAAATGCTCTCCGTGACGAGTGGGAGAATTTGGATCAGGCTTATATACGGAGGTTAATCGAATCTCTGCCGAACCGTATGCGAGCGGTCATAAGAGCCAGAGGTGGCAATACTCAGTATTAAAAGCTACTGTTATGACATTTTTCTTTCCAAAATTATAATTTCTTGTTTTAATAAAAATCTCAAGTATGAGTTCCTGTATTTATTTGGCCTGTATTTTATTTAAACAATCATAGAAATTATATCTTAGAGCGCATTAAAGTATATTTACAACTTTATGCTACAAACAAAGATTATGCGATACTTTTATGATTCAAAACTAAATTATGCGATACTTTTTTGGCGGAGTGTATGTTATATGATAAGCCTGCCAATATTGCTAGCATTCGACATCAAAAGTTGTAAGCAATGAGTCCAGGAAGTTTGAACGAGAATGTCTATTATACTTTCCTAAATTAAAAATATGCAATAGACAAGTGTTTTGTACTATTTACATATGAGGGCGTTCGACAGAATTCAATCACTCTTACAAGCAATCCATGGCGAAAACTAAACAATTGCCTTAGTTTTACCACTTTTAGCCGTCAATCTATTAAAAGAAGTCAATTCTAAGGATCGAACTTTTTAAACTTCAGGACTTAGCTTGTTAATGAAACAAAAACAAAAGTTAATCCATATATTCCAAGTAATAATGTTAAATATGTAGCAAAGTTAAATTTCTGTTTAATAGGAAAAGTTTTTATATAGAATTAGATCAACAACCTAATGTGTCGGAGGTCACTGAAACTATTCTACAAATTCATCTTTTTCTTTCCACTCTATAGTAGCGGCTTACATAAAGTATGACTACAAAAGCCACAGCTGCATCACAACTCTTCTAAAAGCATGCTTTAAATTTCAATCTAGTAAAAATTCGGTGCAGCTGATATCTATTTTATGACTCCCATTTACTTCAGCGCAAGAAGAGCTTGCTTCGTAATTTTTTAATCTCCTCCGTAAAACAGAGCAAACTTTGTCGCAACTGATGTTAAAAATTAATACAACTTAGACGCCGGGAAAAATGCCGCAAAGTCACAACCTTAAATTAGAAATTCCAAGAACTTATGACAACTAGGAGAAACCTTAACGTTAGTTTTAAACATCGAAATTAATCAATATTACCGATTTAATAATTATTCAATTAGTTCCATTTAGGTGATCCTACATTGTATTTAGTTGCTATTTTGGGGGAAACAATCTCTTTTCGCTGGATTTTCATCTCCCGCTAGGTTCAATTTCCGCCATTACCTTACCGTAAATCAGGCTAGGGGGTGCAAGCGAGTGCACGAAAATTAGATTCTGACCGAACCAGAAGTACTACTTCGTCTTAAAGTGATTAAAGGCCGCAAGAGGTGGCGTGGGAGCTCGGAGTCTCGTATATTTTGGAGACTCGGATTTCCCCCTTAGAGTAAGCACAAAAGCGGTTTGCGGGTCTCGTTGTTTTCCCCGTATGAGACGAAGAAACTATTGAAGTTTCCTATTTTCCTTTTACTAGAATAAGCTTCATCTTGTTACGTCAAGTCTAATCGAGTATTCGTAAAGACCGCTGGGGGTGGCCAGTTTTAGGAAAGAGATGAGATTGCCTCGAATGTGGTTCCTAATTTTTTATTTGTGATTGAATTCGTTATGGGAGGTTTATAGTTTTCGCTCGGAAGGGAGGCTTTATAAGATCGACAAGTATAATTTTTTTTTTTTATTTTAACGCGAAATGGTTCTTAATGGTTCGTAGAGTTTTAATCATAATTTGAAATAACCACAGAGACGGAATTTACCGAAAGAAATATTACATTTCCATTCAAGATTTTCTCATTTCCTCTCTTTAAACTTAACTTCTAATTTGAATCTACTCGACGAACGACGACTGGCAAATATTTTATCAACCTAACAACGCAAAATTCTTAACCTTTAGCAGTTCTCTCTTTTTAGTCCGGATTAGAGTTGCGAAGACAGTGAGGAATTAAATCAAACCAAAGCAAAATTAACTAACGGAAAAATGGCGTCTCATTTAGATGATTTCCTGATTTCACGAGCTTCATAATTTTCAAGCAGGCGGCGCTGTATTTAAATTTAATCTCAGGGTGTACCAGGTAATAGGGTTCATTAATATCGGATAATATTTGATATTCAAATATTTAGTGAGGTACTTAGGGAATTAATTATACCATTCAAGAGTAGTATGTAAAAGAATACCGATTCTTAATGAGACTCGAATAAATCTAAAAAATTAGAAAAGATATTTACATATTCTACAAGGAGGTAAACGATATCACGCCATAGTTTAGATTTTGTAACACTAAGCACGTCGACGCTTATTATAACCGTGGAATGCCCAACAGAGGACGCCGCTAATAATACGTGTCATTCAATCAACGTTCACTGCGATACATATATCGTGTATAATACTAACATCAAATCAACATGCACCTAACGCAGCTTGACCCTATGGTTATTGCTGTAATGAGACGAATTAAATTCAATTGTTGAAGGGAGGGTAGAAGGAGGATTCTCTCACCCCGCTGTAATTCCCATAGTATCCAGTGACTGTAACGTATTATGCAAATGTTATAATTTCGCTATTAAGCGAAAACGAGCTATTGTTTGGGAATTTACGTGGATAATCACGTTCAAAATTTATGGAATCACTGAATATAAGCTTGTATTATTTTAGTTGATTATGATCTCTGAGGCGTGCTGGGTCTCGCCTTAATATTAATAAGAATAGTCGTCGGACTGTCCAGATCCTACTTAGGAGTAATTAGGTACTGGTTTCTGTCGCGGGCGTATGTTAGGTTATTTTATCAAATTTGAATTATAAATGGGCTTTATAGTGTTGGCAGGATTAAATACAAAGTAACTAATAAGTAAGTTATTTTTTTTTTACTATTTAATTTCATTATGCATGCCCTTAGTTTGAAATTAGTTTAGTATTCTATAAACATTTCTACTGAGGGACCTATGCATATTGTAATACTGCTCTTAATAGAATATTGAAAGAAATAATTGAAATAATGAGAAGAATGAGTATATTCCAAGCATTTCAAACAGTTTGCCTTCCGCATTAGGATACCCAATACAAGTCTTGGTATCATTGGTTTCCGAGTCGTTAGAAGAATTCTTAATATAGCAACGACGCAACATGCAGCAGATCAAAGTAAGCTCCAAGAAATTGAGAGCGAAACGTTGCCATTCTTATGCGACAGACACGGTTTCAACTCGGAAACCCAAATTCTTTAAAAGAAAACAACGACCGCCGAAGCCTACAACAACATATACTTTATGGCCAGTATCGAAATAACATTGGTAATTTCCAAATGGAAAATTTAAAAAACATATGGGAAATTGTTTCAATTAAATAGGCGGCCAATAATCGAAGGCTATTACAAAGAGGCCGTTGACAATAATAACAAATGGGAAAAAGGACGAATTTATGAAGATTATTTCATAATGTTTATCCAGAACTGGTTCTTTCTGCAGACACCCATGGAAGAGAGGCAAGATAATTTAGAGCAAACAGCACTAAGTGCTCTCGAAACAAATGTACCACAGAAACATAATTCATCATGTTTCAATAATATATGTAATAATTATATACAATTATTATATAATTATATATAATTTATAATAATTTCATAAATTATTATAAATGATATAAATTTTGATGAATTAAAATATAATAATTTTAATTCATCAAAAAGAGAAAACGAAAATGACATACGTTGAAATATCAAAAAATGGAACTAGAAGAAAGACTACTTTTAGAAAAAACAAGGTAAAACGACTTGATTCAAGAAAGAGATGATATAAAAAAAATTAGAGCAGAAGCCTAATGTGGAGAATATTTCGTTATTTTTAGTTATTTATTGGAGAATACTTTTTGTGGTAATGCTGTAGTAAGAGCAATTATTGTTTTTTTTTTTTGTGGAACAATAATGTGTTGATAGTAAATGAATTAATGCAATTTATTGGCCTATTTTTATAAAGTTTGTGACTATAATTTGGAATAAAATGTACAAAGCGTTTAGAAAAATATACAAAAAAAGAAATGTTTATTGTGTAATATAACAGAATATATATCATGTAGTATCTAATTTGAAAAAACACATTCTACAACATAAAGATTATCAACAGAGAGGACAAAAGCGAGTGAAATCATACCGTTTTTGTAGAGACTAGAGAGACTCGTGTTTTGTCGTCTCACAGGGAAACCAGTAGACAACACGAACCCTTTCTCATGAGGAGAATAGACACGAGTCTATCCAGTCGCTGCAAAAAAGGAATAATTCCACTTGCCTTCGTCATCTCTAGTTATCATTATATCAAGGGTGTTATTTGTTTTAATCGATTTAGTAATCTGTAGATGGAATTTTGAAAAATAATTGAGAAATAAATCATTCTTTTTCGATAATAAGAATCTTTCAAAAAATATTTGAGTGGGATCCTCATAAACAGTTCAAATTAACAATCAGTGATACTATTTGGACTTTCTAACAAATAAAATGTCACCATCTACGGGGTTGGCATCACTCCGAAGAGGATTTGGATAAATCAGACTGGATTTGGCAAAGGTTTCACGGAGGATCTAAATTGGCCAAAAATAAAACATATTCAACAAATTTAATTATTTTCAAAACAACATAGGATATATATTATTATGCGGGACATAATGAAAATTATGTCCCGCACACGTATAAATTGTTTAATTTATTTTTCAATCGTTTTTCGATTTGCAAAAAAAGCAGATCTCACAGTTCGAATATAAAGTAACCATTAATATTTAAATTTTACTCATTTTAAAAATATTTTGGGTTCCAGCGTGGGGCTCGAAATATTGTAATGTAATGAAACTATAACTGCGAGTTCGTCTTTATCAACAGCGGAATAAACTCATCAAAATTAATTGTTTCTTTATGGGAGGCATTAGAGTTGTTCCGATTAAATTGTTGGTGTTCCCATGAAAGTAAGTAGTTTGGTTTGACTGCGCAATCAAGTATACCGAGAAAAAAATGTTACGGTCCATCATTTTAAACTTATTATCTAGGCGCGCCATCTCGTAAATTCAATTGTGAACGACATTCGCGATAGCATTAAATTTAAGGTAAATGTAGCGTTAAACCACTTTGTCACACCCAAGAACGAACGTCCTTCTTTTAGAATCTTTATAACAGTAAGAAACCATAATATCATCGAATAATCTGATACCCTCCCCAAATTCTAAAAGGTTCCGAGATTGAGAAATCCTACGAGATGTGACTGATGAACTATTTCATGGACCGTAAAATTTTACTTCCTGTAAATCACTAATACGCGCTTTCAAAGTTCAACTACCTAACTAACGACGACAGAATGAGAAGACGCAATAAAGGAAGGAAAAAAGAGCAAGGAAGACGGGAAAAGGGAGAAGCTTAAGGATATGATCTTACATATTTTCCACGCCGCATCTCGCCATGGGGAGACAGACGCTGTGCGGACGAACGTAATTCTAGTACGTGTGATACACACCCGGAACTTGTGCTATATTAAAATTGAAAATAAAAATTACAGCTATAAAATGGAGGCGAAACCTTATTCGCCTTAAATATGGCGAAGAAATTGAGCATTAGACTGTGTCGTTAAAATTATACGTCGACTAAAGATTGCACATGTGCGCCTTCTAGACCGGAGACGCATAAACTTTGCAATGTTAAAAAGAACAATCCTAATTTAACATCATGACACGTAATTTTGCGGTTCCTATATTATATTTGAATACGCAATTTTATATTTATTAACATTAATTTGAGGTTAGATTTATTTAGCATTTACAACCTAACTCAAAGAGATCTAATTATTCTCACTTCTTACCGTTAATGGAGCGAGTAATTCGATTAACATCAGCAATTTAATTCTCTTATTACTTCTTCCAGGAGTCAATACTCAATCAAGTCCAATTTAATTAGTATCGTCTTTTTAGGAGGTAATTTATCAGAAAAGAAATCAAGAGCATCGTAGGAAGACAGAGGGATAAGGACGGTAGTGAGGGTTAGCAACACACAGTTATTACTCGTAGATGAATTTAATTAAGCGAAAAATATTATTTTTACCCCCTCTCGACAGGGTGACCGACCGCTGAAACGTTGAATTGGAAAGGTTAATGATATCGGCATGGGGGAGTACAAAAACCATGCCGCTTGACTTCTTGTAAGGTTAGATATGAGTCATTAAGACCGTTCATTTTGTGGAGATCTTGATGCGATAGTAACGGCAAAGAGGATTGATGAATAGTAAGAGCGATTTAATAAATTGATGATCTCTTGAAATGAACATTGACGAGGAAGTTGGTTTTTAATGAAAGTAATGTAAGACATTTGAGAATTTTCAAAGGGCGTTCTCAAACTTGAAGCATTTATTTTAATAGGTTGTAGAATTTGTAAACGAACAATTTGAGGAGTATTTCTCATGGGTTGTTGTAGCTCTTCATGCTATTCGCTTCTCCATTGCGATAAACAGATGGTCAAGATGGTTCCAAGGGGGAAGAGCACATATCGTTGGATCTGAAGAATATATAAGCCAAAGCCTAGTTCGTTACCGTGTACATCTATCAGGAAACACTAGTAAATGTTAAAATTAAATAACTTTCACGAAGACCAATTAGCAGACTACCTTAAACTTAATTGAAAATCTGTCCTGAAAATCGATTCTTCTTACAGCTGGACATGTTTGTAATGGAAATGGAAATTTTTGCAAGCAATTTTATCTTCAACATATTAAACATCTAGTCATTCTTTTGAAACCCGAGAACACTTTTACTGATTTCTAAGACATGTTTACCTTGGAGCAGCAATACTAGAACAAGAAAACGCAATATTTGTGCATATTTGCAGATTTGCAAAAATCTTAATTGAAACAAATTATTTCAAAATTCAACGTTCACTTATCTCTTAAGATACCAACCGCTACCCAGAACTAAACCCTGAATCTTTCACGAAACAAAATTAATTTAGATTATTTACAATCATTTACATAATCTGCTGCAAATGATAAATTACCACGGATTCTTCCTGCCAGAGGGAGCGTTGCGAAACCGAAAAATTAACATTTTCAAATCGGCAAATCGAAATGAGATAACAACCGTGAATATCTTTCGCCGTCTAGTTCACCGTTGCGTCATCATGTTTCGAATTTCCCTTCCTTTTTTCTATGTTTTTTTTCTCGTACTTTTTTTCTCTTTCTTAGTGCCTTTGTGAAAGTTCAAGAGATCGGTTTTCGTATATTTGGACCGTGCGCAAAAGGAATGCAGATCTTGGCGTTCACGTCGAAGGCCATGCATCAATTGTGAGTGAGTTACGAGAAGGAAATTCAAATTAGCGATTAAGGAATGGAAGATATTCCGATTCGTCGTGTTCAGCGTGGAGAAAGGATGCCCGCCGTGGTAGGGTAAAGGAGAAGTGGGATGATACGTCATGCAAATTTTGCTTTGGAAGTTTTATTTTTGCGTGAATTGGTAAAATCGTAGCAATGTACAGAGCGAAGAAATAAAAGTTATTCAATTAGGAACAGGGTTACGCAAGCAATATCTCAAACAGTACGTACATAGCCATTTGAGGAAAATGAGGTCTTTCTCAGTAAAATCATTTCGCAAACTCATGCAGAATTTGAAGAATACAGCGATGCAAAGTAATCGGGTAGATCAAATTTAGTGGAAAATAAAAACAGCGTAGCTCTAGTTTTACAAGAAGAACGAGCCAAAATAAGTTATTCTAAAGGTGAGGCATGTTTTGCATTAAATAAGCGTGTTAACACACGCATATGGTCCGCAATTAATCTAAATACGACTGTTCAGCAAAGACTATATGGTGCCACGATTACCGTTTCATGCGCCTTTACGTAAAATTTTCTAATATGATTAGCTTTTATAAAGAGATGGGACATGAACAAACGAAACGGGGTTGTTGCCCATTGTCTACATTTACCTTGTTGGTGTGCATAACAGAAAACAGAGTCTTCTGAAGTTTTTTAATACGTAAATTACTTTATATCTTCGAATATTGTGTGTTAAAGCATTCTCAAGCTCTTACAACTCCCTTTAAAATAGATTTTCTTAACAAGAATTTGCGAAAATATATTTAGACGTGACTGTAAAACATTACTTAGTGCATTATATTGGTGTTAATTCAAACTTACGTCCCTACAACAACGTTTTCCCTTCCTCGCGTTTTCCTTAATCCAATTTCCTCCTCGGAAACGCTAAATACCATCTGAAACTGTCAACTTAGCTTTCCGACGCGGACCAAGAAAAGACGTCGCTGAACAAAACCCGATTATCTACTTTACTTTCTCGTAGCTAAGCGATAAACATATTACAACTATGTACATTAAGTGCCAGAGATACGGCATTTTCGAACTATATAGCCGTTAGCGTAGTGGATGGTAGTTTAAAGGTTTGTTATTGCGGGCTTTTAGTGTGAAAGCGAAAATCAAATTTTAGAACGTGTAGTGCGTCCTGCCCTTTCTGGACCAGATATAACGGCTTTTGCTAATTTTGAAAGTTCATAAAGTGATTTTGCGAATTATTTTTTAAATAAACTTGTTCTCTACCTGTAAACTAATTTTCTTTTCAATGATAAAAGAACGTCTTTGTTAGCGGCAATAGCTGTATATACGTGGTTGTGTCTTCTCTCACTAAATGGCGTTTCGGTTATTTGTTTATGGAAAAACATACACAATCGCGGTGATTCTAAGTGCAGCATTTATTAATAATTTATCACGGGGTAAATTTTCCACGAGTTCTTTTCAAATGAAACAGGTAATCAATAATAGTTAGTTTTATTTGCAAAATAATAAAAAAGATCGGTCCAAAACCAAAATCGAATTCTTAATGAAATTAATGAAATTAAGTAATTTAAATTCATAAATATAACTATGTACAGCATATGTAAAAAGCAAAAAGTTAGTAAAGATAGCCCAACTCGGTCAGATCTTCCATATACAGCCCTAATCAAGGGGAAAACTAAACGAAAGGGCAGAAGAGAACTCCTGCAGATGAAATTCTGCACGGCTTTATATACCCAAAATTTATCTGACGTATCAGCAATCTCGCAATGAAACGTTACAAAGTTAAAGAATTACTGCTCTTAAGAATAATAGGAATCTCTAACAACAGATTATTTTTCAAATCGCTTTTCTTATGTATTTACTGTACTTCCTTGTCTTCAAATAACTTCTATAACGTCTTTTTTTAAATAACTTCTAAATATTTTATTTATCGATTGTATTGTTTTTGAGATATTTAATGAAAAATGGCCATTTATGGCCATGGTGCAAATCCGTGAATGTTTCTTATAATATTTCCGCGGACTTCTGGTGTTCTTTCGGATATGTAGTTTCGAAAGTCGTCCTTATCGTTATCACTCAAGATTGTAGTTGTGTTGTTCGTCTACATCTTTCCCATTAAGTATCTCCTTAAGAAATATCATTTTTTGTAATCATTTTTTAAGCTATTCAGTTGAACTGAAGAACGAGATGTGTGCGAAGTTACACTATACTGTTGAAACCACATGTGCTACAGTTGCACCGATTCAATTTTGACCTAATAATGTTTTATTGCATGACGCGATAACGATTACCAATAACTGTTACAGCATCTTATCTAGCATCTCCGAAGAAATATAGTCCAATGGTATCACCAACCCAAATGGCGCACCATGCAGTCACTTTACGATGATATAATGGGTGTTAATATATGAAATGAGGACTTTCACTGCCTCAATAGCCCCAGAAATGTACGTAGTTGGTCATGATGATTCTTTGTCAAACGTTGGAATTCCCCCAAATAAAACCATGTTCTTCACCTTCTATTCCACCCTTATTATAATTTATAAAAGTTCTATCTGCCGTAGTGATGGGTTCAAAGAATACCATCCACAATGCTTTGTGTCTATTCGGCAGGAAAAATGAAGGCTCTGTACGTTTCAAGTGTACACATCAATTAGAAGTAATAAGAGAAACATTTACTAAAAACAATTTTAAAGTAATTTCGTATTATTCAAACGCGGTGCTTTTGTATACTTATTTCGAGTTCAGGTATACATTCGTGTAAGTAGTACATCATCCACGAATTAATTGGATTAATCCTATCCAAATTACGTGGAAATATGAAAGCTTTGTTTATGATATCTTGTTGGATAATTTGCAACAACACGCTACGTCTAAAAGTAGGTCAACTACTGCGTGCAACTTTAAAACCTGTCGACCGCAGATAGTTACCGATTTCAGAGATCAAAAGATTCTAAATAGTTCAAACCTAGTTTAGAGCATCACGAGAACGGTCATTTTACAAACCCGCCGGATTCTTTCCTGCAGGGAACCCCCAACAACCCGAGTGTTAATGAAACAAAACGACGAATCAGGTTCGCCCCATTAAATTTACATCTCCACGACGTACCTAGAACAATGACCGTTCGGAATCGATGTTCAAATTGCTATACCTCGCTCGTGAATTGGCGAAATTGAATTAGCGACGTGCATCGGACGTGTCGGGCGATGCGCCTGGCAATGAATTTTGAATCTGCCGCGCTAAATATATCGGTAAATTCCCCGGTGGCGTCCAGAGCTGGTCTGGGACTATGCAGTTGTCCGGTACATGAACCAGGACGATACGGCCGAAGGGGATAAATGAATTAGAGGAGTTGGGATGGTACGGGCGAATTGTTGCGAACACTTTGGTGATGGTATTACAACCGGGACGTTGTAAAATAGTTATTGCATTTATACAGGGTGTAATGTTCCTGACAATATTTAAGAAAATATACAGACAGGTAATATACAATAATAACTTTATAATTAGTTTTTTCATAACAGAACAAAATATTTATTACGAGAAAACTGGGTATTTAGATCTTTTTACCTCTTCAAGTAATTGAGTATAGAATGTATATTTGAAAGTATGTTTTGTTAAACAAAAAGAATTGTTCAATCAAGGCATGTCTACTTGAACTAATAGTTTTTGTTGGTTGCTATGCCTTCGTCACTCAATTCATTTTCTTTTGGACTCTTCCCAGTATTTCGGAGGGTTTATATACTAAACCAACGATATTTTCAAAAACAACAGAAAAAAACAAAAACATCGTTAGTTTCACTGGAATATCTAATTTTCATATTCATTGATGCTAGCACGACGTTGTATCAATATTTTTTACATTTGTTTTTGTATTTGTATGTCATGATTACTGGAAAAACTGCCGTGCAGAAAACCATACAACGTGGATTATAAAATACATTGTAAAGGTAATTTCTGTACTCTAACTCTTTTTCTTATTATAGATAAGCGATGTCCATTCTTTCTTATTTTTCGCCATTCTTCTTGCATCATTCCACGATATCCCTCTTTTTCTCAAGCTTTCTTCTATTGTGTTATCCCATGTTTTTCTTGGCCTTTCTCTTTTTCTCTTGTGTCTGGATCTTGCCAGCCATACCCTTTTCGTTAATCTTTCTTCTTCCGTCTGTACCATATGCCCAAACCATTTGAGTTTCTGCCTCTTTATACTATCCAGAATCGACTCTACTCCTAATTCTTCTCTGATCTTCTCGTTTTTTAATCTATCCTTTCGAGTGATCCCTTTAACCGCTCTTAAATATTTCATTTCCAACGCTTCTATTCTGCTCTTAGTTTGATTATTTAAGATCTAACTTTCACTGCCGTATGTCAATATAGGTTTAAATATTGTATTAAACACAGTTGTTTTTGTCTTCTTTGAAATTTCATTCTTTTTTATAAAAGCATTGTTCAATGCATGATATAATTTTACTCTACTTTCAATCCTGCTGTTAATTTCTGCTTCCTCTTTACTTTCCTGATGTATATTTATTCCGAGATATTTGAATATTTCCACTCGTTCTAAAACCTTTCTATCTATATAAATTATCATCTTCGCATCGCGTTTCCCTGTTGACATGATTTTAGTCTTCTTTGCATTTTTCTTCATATTTCTCTTTTTTAAAGCTGTTTCCCAAATATTCAAGTTTGCTTGGAGATCGTTTGCATTCCCCGCGTACGTACCCGCGTACCACCATCCGCATGTTTTCATACCATATTTGTAGTTTTTTTGTTTGCTCTTTAATCTCCTTCAAAATGTCATCAAGTATTACATTAAAGAGTGTAGGACTAAGTACTCCCCCTTGTTGCAGTCCTTCCTTAGTCAAAAATCCTTTCGACTGCATTCCACCCACTCTTACATAATTTCTGACTTTATTATATGTACTAGCCATTGGTCTAAATAATATTTTCGCAAATTAAGTACGGCTGCTTAATACGTCCTCCAATCCATATAGGAATGTCGCTTAGCCGTGTTCCCATGCGGTAAATCTTTGAATAATATTACAACCAGGAAGAAGTCTATAATCAAATTAAATTGTGCAGTTTTAAAGAATAATAAATAGTTGCAGAAAATAGACATGCAAGGAACGAACAGACGTATTCAATGGAAGGATAAATTCGGATAACTTTCTGCTTAGAGGCAATTCTTCAAACGTTTCTTTTCTCTGCTGTTCCGGTCATATTAAAAAACCAAACAACCACACACTGACTTCAGTTGCTTTCACTACATCCACAACTAAATAGAAAAATAATTACAACCATGAAATTTAACCAAAAGATTACAATAAGCAAACGATTGAATCACCGACAATTTTCTGTTGATGAACTTCCGCTACATCGAGTGTAAATTACACTTAATATAACACTCGAAAATGTCACCTCTCCAGCAGTGTACACACTAACCATCGTTATAGAGACGACGACAAGCTCGTATATAGGCAATCATAAGCTATCGTTTTTTTTTCCACGTTCGAACCGTTAGGGTGTCTACGTTTAATGGTCGAATACACGAATACGAACGATTGAACTAAAAAGTAATTTCCCGAGTCGGAGTTGGGACCCAAAATTAGTTCGTGGTACGTCAACAATGTCGGAACTTGCGGACAGGGAGCGTTAAATTCGCTTGTCGATATCGGAGAAAGCTAAGAGATACATCGCTTGAGTAATCTCGATTTCGTGGTGGTGAAATTGTGCACATATAGAATTATAAGAATAGAAATAGTTGTGTTTATTGAAGTACATTTATTTTTTTCTAGATTTAACAAACGTGAGGTATGATGGACGGAGGTCGATTTTTCTTCGTTTTTCCATTGTCTATGGCCGATTGACTGAATCTATGACTGAGACATTTTCGACCAATCCAGCCCTTGTAGATATTTTTGTTTGGAAGCTCGAAATTCGAAAATGTTTTTTTAATTTTGAGACGTCCGCTTTCTTTGTTACGAAATGCTCGTGAAGAGTTTGTATAGTATAGATTGCCAAACTAGAGACAGCATGTACATACATATACGCGCTACACATAGACAAGATATCGTTTTACGGTGGTGAAACAATGTCGATTACGTTCTCACTACCTCCCTACGTATTTCCGTCGCTATCGAAACTGAAACGCTCGTCGTTTAGATTATTCCCGCGCCCGTAAACGGTCCAAAGCCATTCCGCTTAATTCAAACTGCAATCGAGGACTCGGTAGTTCTGGTAAAATAACGGTCACAATGGCCGGGCGCGTCGGAGCGGAACCCGATTACCTCCAGCGAGTGCAGAATGCGCTATGATCATTAATCACTATTTTGTTTATTAGTCCAAAGTGGTGGCACTAGAGCGGGCATTAGCGGTAATTGTAGCTCGACCTAGATACAACCGGGTTTGCCGCGAAACTATCTAAATAGCCGGAGATGCTCCATGTAGTTGGTGATGATTTTATATGGGGTGCATTTATTATGCTCAAATTAAGCAAACTACCGTGATTACTTTTTACGTAGAAAGCGAACCTACAAAATAAGTATATTGTTACGTCAAATAAAGTAAAAAATAATAACAATGAGCAACGCTCCTCGGATATTAAACGGGTTGAATAAGCTCCTAGGAGGTAAGAAAATATTCGTTTTAAATCAAAGTTTACATTTGATGAAAAACAAACCACGAATAACCTCTTCGGGATTCGTTCCCAAAAATCGAGGAAGAATTATCCTTTTAAAACAGGTACAAATGATTCGAATGGATATAAATACAGGAAAATTAGATGGAATATTATGACGTCATGATGGCAATCGCGTATATTTGCCCATATCAGAACGTAGTCGCTTTGCTAAGCTAATTTTGGAGTTTTAATCTTTGTTTTCATATTAAAGAAGTCACACGAAGTTTAGATGTGATTTACGTACAAGAGCTGCTGTGATCATCCTTAACTTAGAGCCACTAAACATAAACATTCACGGAGAGACAAAGCTAACAAGCTACAGGCTAATGAACAATCAATCTCCCATAATTAAAACGCAGATCACACCGGACACTGTTAAACGAACTCAAGGAGGGATCGATTGCAAACAGGCCAAGTGATGCCACCAATTCGAAATACAGCTTCAATCACGGTGAAACGGTAAATCAAGATAGAAAAGGATAGGAAAAAAGTCTGCGCATTAAAACTGGCTTCAAGACAATGACTGGAATCGACGCCGAAATACACGATCAGACCAAGAATAGTTAAATTGTCAAAAAGTTAATTATCGATGTATCGTTATATATTCAAACAGCCAACCAGTGCTGAATGCACTGGACTTCACACATGCGAAGTCCAAGCTGGTATGGGACTGCATGAATGCGCTTAATAGGCTGGGTAATCGGACAAAGGTAACCTTTGCTTGACTACCAGGACACGAGGACCATCGAAGGAATGTCATGGTAGACAGACCAATTCGAGTAGGTTCATCAATTGGTGGCAATAACTCAAGGTACTTTGTGGCCACAACATATACGGTAGATCAGAGATTGGCCAAACAATTGATTTATGCTCAAGAAACGCAAGAGTCTGGGTCTGGGTCTAGGTCTGGACGGTATTAGACGGTACGAGAAATGAAATTTAAACTGCCGGCACTCAAAGTTAATTAAAAAAAATTACCTCTTTCTTTTTAATACGTCATTCAAAAAAGTTAACTACTGCGTATCTACACTTACATTTAAGTAAAATATTAGTTACAATTAAATTCAGAACCATAAGGAAAACATCACTATACAATCTCAACCATCTAACCGTAAAAATCAATTCTCCTTACCGTTTTCATCAATCCGCATCTCGCGTTTAACCATCGGAAAACTCCGGAAACACCGGGTATTTCTATCTCGATCTTCTTCGCGTTCGATCTTCGTCTCGGCAACGACTCGAACTTTTCCGTGAAGGTAATTCTCGGAGCGTACCGCAAATGGACCGTGACTAACCCAGGGTCGCGGATAAGAATCACCGTCGCCGAAGAGGAAGGAATCTTAACAAGATCGGTGCGCGGTAGGATTGTCACAGTGCGCTCGCCGTGAACGAACGAAAAATCGCTTATAATCGCTTATTAGACGAGATCATAGCATGTCGATATCGCGCAGAGATCGTATCTGGCTTCCTTTGAGGCATGCTTCCTTAGGTTTTATTTGGAGGTTAGCGGAAAATTGTCGTTTGGCGGTTGGTGGATCGTTTTATATTTTAAGTTGGAGATTCTTTTATTGAAGGACTGGAAGTTAGTGTAGGTTTGCGCAAAAGGTAAAATTATATCGGATAGAAAAAGAAAATGTGGCCAATTAAGGTGATTAAACTAAAATCGGTATTTTCTCAATTATTAAGTAGATAAGTTATTACTTAACTTAAAAATGTTGAATCAACAGTTGAATACTATGTTTTGTCGTGGTAAGTGAACAATACTGATGTTAGAATTATCGAGTCATCAATTTCCTAATTGGTGGATATAGAAACAATATGTGGTATGTTGTGTATAAAAAATTATTATAATTTTGATTTTTGAATTTGGCAAGGGCAAGGGCAAGTGTTCAATACTGAGCACTTAATTTAATTTAATCTCGCTCTTGCTTTAAGGGAATTATTTTTCATATTAGTCTTTCAGGTTTTGAAGACTTAATTTAAAATGCCCAATTTGGTCTTGAGATATATTTTCGTTTCGTTTGTCCTTTAGGTTTTATTAAAATTGTTGATAAATTAATCTTTGCCTATTGTTATACATAATACAATCTGTTACATTTTCCTGTTAACTTATATAAAAGTTATTTTTTCGGAAGGTACAAGAGGTTGGTAGCGGTTAAAGGTAAAGTTAGCCCAAACATGTTTTGTTAATATTAGTTACTGAAATATACGTTTAATTTAACTTCGACCAATACGTTTTCTGAGTAATAAGTAGAGTTGACTAAGGCAGGTGAAATTATTACTTTTTTGCAGCGACTAAACAGATTCGTGTCTATTCGTCTCATAAGAAAGGGTTTGTGTTGCCTACAGTCTCTGTAAAAAGGTAATAATTTCACCTGCCTTTGTGATCTCTAGTAATAGCGATTTAATCATTTATTTTTCGTGAAATAAATGAAAAACGTTAAACGAAAACAAAGAAATGACGTAGATTTTGATTAGCAGCACATCTTCTTAAAGTGTATCTACATAAATAAAAATTCATCGCGAAATATATTCGGAATACTACATTGCAACTAGAGCGTCGTATAGGAAACCTCTCTCACATATTCATCTAGCGTTACTATATTGGATCGACTTTACAGTGAGTCGGCACCTCATTCGTGCGAATATAGTGACATTTTTCTCACGAACGCCTTCTTTAGCACGCAAATATGATGGCAGCTAAGGCATTGGAAGCAACCTTCTGTTATGCACGTGAACTTTCTACATCTATGCGCATATATATATATATATATGCATGTTTCTATATATGCTGAATTTCTCGTGGCACCTTAAGTATGTTACTGGGTTTCTTCCTGTTGTACTCGAAATGACGTTTCTATTTTGGTCTTCGGAATGTGGAGATTTCAGACAGCAAGAATATATATATATATTCTTCGATGCATATATATATATATATATATATATATATATATATGCATTTTATATCGAGGTATTACATCCTAGAAGGTAATGGCCGTAAAATATTGTTACTCGTTTAGTTAATAATCTGCACACTTGGGAATAAAAACAGATTTTCTTAAGTGAAGGATATAAAAGAATCCTTGCGAGTCATGGTTGAGGGCCATTTTGGAATAGTGTTGGAGTATGTAACAAACGGTTAATCATTTTCACGGTTCAAAAGCGTTACTGGCGATGAAAGTAATCCTAAAAACGAAGCAAAAGAACCTTCTAACCTCCCCAAAAGCCTAAAAACCACCCACGACGTCATCAGAGATTTATATTCAAACCATCCCGGCACCGCAACGGCCGTCTTGACGGTCAGAGTACAGTGATTCTTCCCTTTCTGAAACCCCTGGCAGTTCGTCATATTTAAATAGAACTCCCAATGAGTTATTTTCATCGCCGAGATGTAGTAATGGAGACTCTATTGTGTGCTGTAGCTGCTGCTCCATCCGACGCCTTGTGAATGTATATGTATGATGTTATGCGCGTATTTTGAACCTGTAAAAAGCTTGTGTCCTATCAGAAGGATGTATATACGTAGGTACTATAAAAGAAAATGTATGTATTCACACGTAGTATAGCTATGGTTTATGAATATTTTGCAGGAAACTACGAAGGTATCTGCTATGGAACGATATCAAGTAGTTCTTAAAGATTAAATTTAGTTGGCCCACCTTTTAGCGGTTAAAAGAGCTAATAAATAGCTTAATAATAAATAAATAAAAAAAAACATTTTTTCAACAATAACAGATTTCAAGATCCAAGACCTACTTAACTCCTTTGCAGCTTGTAATATCTGTTGGGATTTGCCTTTTAGTGTCAACCCAAAGTGTCATCGCTGTGTATTTGTAACTTTTCATTTAGAAAATTATTATTTTGTGTCGAATAGCTCCATGGGCGCTTCATGGATGCATGTACTTTGAGAACTAGGAATTGTTCTCATTTTCCTTGGCCGATTTTCGAAATTGGAAAGTTGGACAGAATGTTATTAAATAAAAGATGTTCATCGAATCGACATGCAACAACGTCGTTTTCTCCAGGCTGTTTGCCTCGCTCATAAACTTATCCTGTCTTGTAGTTGTTCTTGCTTGTATAACAGAATTACCTTCCGGACAGATGCGCACGATCTCGATTTTAGAGGTTTAAGTATTCCTAAGTACAGACTAAAGCTGTTCGAGGAATCCTACTTCTATAATATACAATTTCCTACCATCGAACATTGGAACTATGGGTACTAAAGGTACACTTATTGCAGCTTTAGGGCTTTATTATAGTAAACTACGTCCAGGTGGCGTTCTATTTGTCGTCTGTATTATCGGCGTTATTATTATTATATTTACCGAATGAAATCCGATGAATAGAGAGACTAGACCAAGACAATTGAACCAATTGAAGAGATACTCTTCTGGTTGACTGTACTCTTTTGGCCGCTATACAAAAGGAAAGCAATACACACAAAGAAAACGAGAGATATTTTACTTTATGCGTATTACAACACACTGCCACATTGCCGAAGGCCTCATCGCGTGCACCATTTTTATTGTGTCAGGCGTTTTTCTCGCGCGAGATAAAGATAAGTTATTGCATATTCTTTTGAAAAGATGCATTTTGACCTCGGAAAAGACTGCGTTGCATTTATTTATGCTTCTGTTAGAATATAAGATGTACAATATTATTGATAGTGATCGCTTAAGATGAATGATCTGTAATTTAGTGTCTCTTTCCTCAGAGGGTTATTTTTTCCGGACAGTTTGAATTGATTATTGTATTTATGAAGATAGAGAGATTAAATTATACTTTCAAATCTTGAGGTACAAGAAAATGTAAACATAAGAACGTTATATAAGCGAGGTCATTTTGATGCACTCAAGTAGATTGTCCAATTTTATTGGACAAATGTATAAGAATTCCTTTATATCTGGCCAGAATTAAGTTGCTCGATAGTAAATAAAATAAATAGCAAACGCTGCAGTTCATGGTATTATTAAGACGTAATCAGTTTGGGATAATCATTGCGACGTTTGACAAATAGGGCGCTGGTAATTTCCCTGTTCAGTAAAAACCGCGCACAGATTAATCTAGAACCCCTTGCACCGAGAAGAAGATTAATCTTCGTACTTTTGTTATCCCACGGACTTAAAATTCTTTATTAACGCACTTATAAGACGTATACGACCCCTCCGAAAAGCACCACGGGGGGGATCGCACGACAGCTACCCCCTGCGGTATAATGATGTACTATCTTTTTTTTACCATGGTCTTTTTCGATATTCGTTTAAGATGTTTGTGTTACGGGTTCGAACTGAAGGTGAGCTTCTTTGGAGGCGCATTTTTGAACTTGAAAGTAATGTAACCGATTCCTACTCCCATAGATATTGATAGTTCCAGTTCTCAATAGGACAACCTCCTGTATAGTACGCTTCGTGTCAATGCATGATATTAGTCGATTTGGCAACGGCAAACAAAGGAAGAAACGATATCCGAGTTGTAAACGGAAGAAACTAAGCTCTATATATATGGGGAAATAAAAGTAGCAGTAAAATAAGTCATCTTCTTACGTACTTTACGTACTACAGTTCCAGTTTGGCGCAGTCGAAGACTATTGTCCGCGCGTTGAACATCTTAAATTTATTACCCATATGTTATATATTCGTTCGCAATAAAATTTAATCACTTAATAAAAACGAAGGGAAAAATTACAAGCTAGAACACGGTCAATAACCGTGTAGATTTTATTTTAACTGTCAGGCTATAACAGTAAACAATTTATGCTCGGTTAATGTTAGAAAATATATGAGCTCCTTAAGATTAAAACAGTTTAATTTTGGACTAAATAGTGCATGGTCCAAAATTATGGTTTATATTTTTCTAAAAGTTCATGGATTGACCAGACTTCCAGGAAATAATGTTTTCCCAGATTTAACCCTTAAATTCTTGATGGTGATGCGTTATGGACTTAAGTATTAGTTTTTTATTAATTGGTTTCTGTTTATGTACAGTTGGTAGCGCTACATTCGGAGGTAATGTGTAATCGCAGTACTTAGCAATAAAAAATTATTATGCAAAGGAATTTTAGATCAGGCCACTGTACAAAAGTCGTTTAATCTGCTTTCGCACTAAGGCTTAAAAAATAAATTGTTTAGTTGGAAGGAAATTTGAAGTTTGCGCAGTGACTGAATTAGAAAGATTAACGGACAATCTTTGTGATTTTAGCGGTCGTAGTGACGGAAATATTTTATCCTAGAGCAGAATATGTCTGAATCAAATAATAAAGTGGAGGTAGTCGATGAATGTGAATTGAAGTAAAATCTGATGTACAAAATGAACAATTCCTTGCTAAATCGGGATTGAAATAGAGCGAAATCTATACGTTGTTGCCAACAGAATATAAGAAGTCCAGATTTCACAAATCATGTAAAGAACGCTGTAATAAAAAGAGACTATCTTGATTTGCTTATAACAGATGAAGGAAAAAGTTTCTTTTGTATTTACACAAATGAACAAACTAAACGAGATGCTATTACAATAAATAAAGCTCGTCTAAGTTTGCCAAGAACCGAACCTAATCGTTCTTTGGGAATATTGTTAAAAACTGGGTTTTGACGATGCAAAACTTCAGGAAATGTGAACAAGGAACGGCAAAACGTTCAAAGCAGAAAGAAAAGCCAAGGCAAAGTTAACAGCATCCCTTATTGTTGGCAGTCTCGTCATTGAACATTTTAAGAGATGTTGAGGAACTCACGAAAATGTCGATGAAGAACTCGTTACATTTCGAGGCAAGTGTCCATTTAGACAAAAATCTAAACAAAATCAGTGCGATCTGGTATTATACGTTTAGGCTTTTGCCTACAATGAACTAAGCTACTTACATAATCTGCAAGATTACATCAGGATGTACACATGAAGAAATCGAGGCCGTCGTATTGTAAAATAAATATGTAGAACTAATTTGTGGTAGCGGGCATGGTATAACTTACTATTACTGCTAACTTTTTATTTCAATAAAACATTGGTAACCCAGAAGATCCATTATCTATTGCCAGCCATTACGACAACATCTCTAGAGGTGTGCTAAGGGAATTCGATCCAGCAAGATAATGCAAAGCTTTATATTGCGATAATGATAAGGACTTGCATGTTGACGGGACCAAGAAGTGTAGAGAAGTGTCTTGTAATCACTGATTAATCAAGATCTAAATGTTTGACGCTACAAAGCGCATGGGATTAGCTGTGTAGGTCTCAACAACAAGTATATAATGGAATATAGAATAACCTCATCGCCAAGGGCACGATAACTTAGGACAAATAAAAAAAAAATGGAATGCATAATTTAGGGCGCCGAATTGTTCGAACTTTAATTGAATTTCTCCAATTCAGGTTTATGCGAACAATAAATAGTAATTTAAATGAATTGTTCGGATTAATCCAATCACCTTAACTCGGGATCATATCTGTCGGTTGAATTGTGCTGTGGTTCCGATTATGTATGCATATAATTACAATCGGAGGACGTAGAGGATGAGGTAGTAGAGGTATAGGAGGAGATACGCCAGAAATTAGAGGATAACAACCACCGTCCATTCCGTAATTATTGCAGGTATTGCAAATCATCTAAACAGTGGCGCCATTGTCACGACTAACTCGGTGACAATTTGATGAATAGTTAATGGTCGATTTATGAACGTAATTTCGGCCATCAAACGCCTATAATACATATAAATAGACGCATATGACATTACCTGCGTAAATGAGACGATTTATGCTCTGGCAATCTCCTAGATTATCGCTGCAGATTTATTAGAATATCAACATCAAAAAGACCTTAATAAACGTAATTAATTTCGCAATTCTTAAACACTTGTTACATCGATATATCTTTCCGCGGGCGAAAAAAGGTGACAACAACATCGAAATAAAAAGAATTTTGTAAAACTTGCGGACCCGCACAGACTTGCGGAGCTACGGATATTTCATCCGGCAATTATTTCACTTGAATAATACGTTCCGGACGTGCCAGCGCATACTCATTCTTAAACTCGGTACTTGGAACGCAGAAAGTTCCCCAAAAAGCTTACCGCTGCCCCACGACGTAATTAAAATGAAATAAACCCCGCCGACTAAGTAACCGTAATAATTTGTTATGTGTGTGTGTATTGCAGAAGTTATTTCTCACTTTTGGTTTTAATTAAAGCCGCGGTGAAGATTAAGAGCGCCCTCTAGAACGGATGGCAGTAAAATCTTACGGAATAACCATCGACGGAAAGTTATACTGGTAAGTTAATTTATCTCGTAAGGGAGAGAAGAACGAGACTCCCTTTCGCTAAGATTTTAAAAACCTTCTCCTTTTTTCCTTTTTTTTTAATTCAATACTGAGATTGGAATTACGACGTCCTAACGTCACCAGATGGTGCTTATTAATGACGGAACTGTTAAACATTTGTGATTTTCGAGGTTAATTTAATGTACTAATACTTTAAACGATTCGTTCATCGTTCCCCTCTAGCATACACAGTTATTTGTAACATTTGCGAAGAAAGCCTAAGATGCTGGATTAAAAAAACGTGGAAATACGGATCATGTAGAGGGAGCCTAAGAATCACACAAACGATTGCTGCTTTTGCTTCCGCGACATTAAAGGTTATAATACAAGAACTTTAAAATACATTGCGTAATCCAATATTGAAGCGGCATGACCAGTACTGCATCGTATTGATATCCCTATATGTATGGCGCCGAAAATGTTACAAGGTGCTACTGAAGATGACGAAAGGTAGTTCGTGCAAAGATTCGTCTCTTTCGCTCTTTTTCTTCAAATCTAAATCCCTCATCTGCCTTTGTAAGAAGAGCTAAGTGATTTACTCGAAGATTTACGACTTCCCAAAGATCTTTCACATATTACCTAAATTATGACAAAAACACCTGCTAGCTCTAGGAACTACGTTTTATTGGTAACACAATTGAGGGAGTGAATTTTTGGAATATTTTGACTAGCATCGAGATAGTTATTTAGCTTGATGCTTGCCAATGTGGACGCAATAGAGAGCTTATGTGTTGTTGTACGTAACAGTAACTTTTATGCATTTGTTTCTATTGGCAGTTGCAACCTAATTAAGAGAGAACGAACATCTTCGAAAGCTTTTCATGAGAATAAACTGCAAAAATCACTGAAACCATAAACTGCTAATTTTAAATCAGCGATCCTAGATTCACGAAATGTCCATGTTTTTTACGCGAGCGAAATAGTGGAGCTAGAGACCAACAATAGGCAAAGAGAAACTGGCTAAGAAGAGAGCATTTATAGAATGAATAAATTTGTAGATAGACTCCTCGAATGAAATAAAAACAAAACCAAACAGGCTATTCTTGCTACTTCATATGTTGCTGCATTCATCATTCTTCCTGTTGCATAAATTGCAGATGAAAGTTTTTCGTTCAATAATGTGTTACTTGTAGTCCAACCAGATTGAAATTGTTGAGCCCGGGCAATGCACAGCATGCTTTTGTAAATGTTTATAACAGATAAGTATTGTTTGTATCGTATTTCTATTTACTTTCAACTTATTGCCGTTTAGTTACTTGATCACCTCCAGCAGAGGTGTGCTGACACATTCATTCAGTTTGTCTCTCTCAAAAGTTTCTTGTTATTAGCAGCGCGTCATCTGCATGTAAACATACCGTTCAAGCGTATACGCTCTTTGATAGATTACTGATGTATATAATCAGTAATAAAGGGGCAAGTACCGAATCCTGAGGTACAACATCGCTATTATTTTGCAGATTTGTGAAATATATCTGTTTGAATGCTTGGTCTTCTTAGGCGATGGATGCAATTTGCACCACAGGGAACGCTTTGGAGAAATCAGAGCAAGTTAATGTAGCTTCTTCTTGATTGCTAAGAGCAGTTGTTATCTCTTCAATAATGTCTAATGCTGCAGCTGTAGCGGATCCATTCATTCTGAAACCGTGTGGAAACTTGTTTATTGTATTGTGCTTGTCAATGCTATATTAAAAGCGATAGCTTCCCAATTTCTTTTTGGTATCCTCCTTATGTATTAGGACTATTTTTATTTTAAATTCTTCTAGAACGTAGCCATGCATTGAAGCAACAAGTTCATTAACTCACAACGTTAGCTACACCCGATATATCGTGCATATCTGTTAAGTTACTTCTCTTAAAATTGATATCGAATGTGTGACGCTTACAACGCTTTCTTTCATTCATCCAACAAAAGTACATATGTATTGGTCTTACCACCTGGAAACGAGAATATACTGCATGAAAGACTAGCTAACCGTGCTAATCTATTATTATCTCCAGGTTGTATTAAACTTGGTTTAATGATTTGCGATTTATTAAAGCGCTGGACAAAGGAGATGGATGTTTCTGATTGTTGCGTGAAAAATTTTCAGGCCTCTCAGGCGGGATATTAAAGAAAGCATCTTTGTTGGTTCTCAAATTAAAATCCTAATGAAAATTGATGACTGATGGACATCACTGCAAAGAGTGCGCGGAAGTCTTTCAAAGAGGTCGCAAAGAAGTTATTGGGAAATAGTAAAGACCCATTGCGAAGAACATGCTGAAGAAATTTAAAGCTTAATAAAGGTTACAATATGTGTGCGATGTTGGACAACATGGGAAAAGAGATAAATAGGTCAACGAATTGTTTAGAATCACACTTTTTTAGCATTAATTATCTAGTAGGCATATAATTACTTAGTGCAGACTACAGTTTCTACTGGATACTACTTGATTAATTAGTTTTTCTCTGAGTGGGCTCGTTCAGCTTCTGTTCTTTTCTATTACTATTCGTCGAACATTATTTTTGCTAGTAATGTTATTGATAGAGTGGTAGATTCTACATACTTCAAAATCCAATTCTAACTTTATATGCATGCACATACGTGTATTACGTTCGTGCATACATGTTCCAGTTGAATTTCAACAAGTTCTCCCGAATACGGCTAATATAACCCGGTTTTCGTAGTCGTCGAGTTAAGCAACAACTTGCCCAAGCACGCCGTGATAATACAAGTTGCGCTGACGAAGTTTGCATGCCTATACAGTACATATGGAACATGCAGCGCTTTCTACGGAAGCAGCCAGATATACCGCAGCAAGTCAACACGTTTGAATAGGCGAAGCAAGTTCCTGCGCTTACGTGTTGCAAAGGTCCAAAATAAGGTTCTACCTGACGTATGTAGCTGTACGTGTGTATGTATACACCTCCGTAGATGGCAGTAGAATACATTATTCGCTTAAGTTCGGAAAGTGAGTTAGCCGACAAGAGGGAAAAGAAAAGGGAGGCGGGTATCTGGTCGTCGTTTTTCGACAGGGACGCGGGATTGCCGCGGATTAGCGCTTCGGCCAATAGTTTTTAGATATCGACAACCGGCGAGTAAAGCCTAGCGGACTTTTACTTGTCGATACCGGTCGGTGGAAGGATTCTGTAACCCGTACTGGCAATCGTAGGGTGATATATCATGCTTGGGAAGAGAAAGGAAAGGATGGAAGTGAAGAAAAACAGGAAAAGAGAACGGAAATCACTACTATGACACGAGGTTTTGATCGAAGGATTTATAGATTTTTGTTTTCAGTTGGGATGTATAGCCGATTTGGAGGCTTTAGAGTTGTCAGCAACAAGTCACTGTTTTTCAAAGAGTTTCAAGAGTAAATTTATTCTTTCCTAGTGATGTTTGCTGTTTAAAGATAGTGGACAATCATTGTTTTAAAGGTAATAAGAATCTCAATGGTTTACTATCATCAAGATCTTACGAAGACTTAAAAACAAATTTTCTATCATCTGTGTTTAAGGAAATAAAAAAAGTTCCTTAAATTTTTATACGATTAGTTGCTTAATATAATTGCTTAAACTTGTGTGGTGTGGAGGTTCCCAATACATATCTGTTGTTTACCAAGCATTTTTTACCTTTGATTACAAGAATACAGAGGGAAACACAAGCCGATAGTTAGAGACCCGTTTTTCCTTTATTAGCTTACATTTCCGAAGTTTTGCTGTAGGATGAACTCGAAGTCTTTAAAGTAGCGCATGATGTCCTTTCTCATCTACGCTATCATCATCATCGTCGTCATAATCTGCAACATTTCGCTAAATTAATTAACCGTACCCCGACCGATACCTAATAACTTCATGTTCGTCAAGCGAAGCATAAATTTTAATTTTGTCTGAGACCCTAAGCTTGCAAGAATTCCGACGCTGTATATTCCGTTCTATGTAGCCAGTTAGTTAGATTTGCTTTTCATAATATGGAATATCGGGGTGGCTAAATTACCTTCACCCTTTAGAGGGCGAAAGGAGTAGAACAGATCTCTAAGAATCCCTATATGTGTGTCTCTAATATCTCCAGGGAGAATATGAAGTATGGCGATAGCGCGGCGCCCTTTTCGGAATGGATTATTAAGAGGATACCCCACGTACTACCGCAGAAATATACAGGGTGTCTATTTCAAATAAGCTAGTTGTCAAACTAGCTGGTAAGCCCGAAACAAAGCGAAAGTATCGCGTACCTCCTAATAAACCTCAGTAACTTCTTTGCAACAACAATCACAATTGCAAAATTATTAATAACACCTACACTCTTTACTTTGGACAAAAAATTGTTGGTAATGTAAAAGAACCCATCGTTGCTTGAATTCTTTTAAAAGTTACAGATACATTGTATATTATGGTTGAAGCGGTAACAGCCAGAGATGGGTAAAGTAGAGGAAGCGAACATTTTTTGCGGCGGTAAGACACACTCACCTATCACAATAGCAATACCTTGAATCGTTTCGTTCAACTTTTGCTAATAAAAACATCATCTGTAATGGCAGCATACCTTCGTGATCGTGCTTTTATCAGCGATTAATTTCGTGAAGATCGAGCAAAATCCGTTGTCGTTTCAAAATATATCCACGCGCAACATCAGTGAAGAGGATCAACATGTGACCTTACACGAGATAGAGGCAAGCATCCTTATGTATTTCAAAGAACTCGATTTTGCACGAGTATTTAGAGCGACGGAACATAGATATATTCGTACGCAAGAGTCGTTCATCCACAAAACGCTTCCAAGAAAATGACTGCTTATTTCTTTAGTTGTGCTGGACATGTCGCAAACAATGCTTTGAACGATCCGGGAACAGTTGATGTCGAATAATATACAACAATCTATTTACCACGTTATCGTTAAAATCAAAAGAAACAATCAACAATGTCGAATCATCATTATGATAATGCCGGGTGTTGCCAGCACGCGAAACAATTAATTATTTGAAGGCGCCTAACTACTTTCTTTTGTTCGCGAAAGTCAAACAAAGAATGCATCAAGAGCCCTCAAGAGGAATGAAGAAAGTGTTCTTTTTAATGGCGAATATTTTGCGAAATAATAAAACAATTTGTACTATTTTTTCTGTTATTCTATTTGTAATAACTAACAAAACTTTGGAGGAATCCTTTCAGAAAATAATAGAAGCAGCGATTCTGTCAGGTGTAACTGTTTTCTTTCTTTTATTAAGCAAAGATTATTTAATTTTGGAGAATATGGCAGGGAAAAGTACAGCTGTGGCTGTTTCTGTATATATGGATTGAATCCTGCAGAATGCAAGAACCCAACATTATCGTAAGCGATTTATTAAGGTATCTGACTAACGTCTTTGATAACATGCCTTATTGTACGACCAGACCATCAACAATACTTTGTATACGATCAATATCAGCAGCTTATTGGTAGCCAACTGGATTTCAGCTAACTGTAATTTCAACGGATTTTCGTATGAGCCTATGTCTGTTCTTAGTTTATGGATGTATTAAAATATCGAACACAGAAATATATTTCAGCGATGGACCATCATTTATGTATCATTCCACCTACATCTCATATGTCCCTCCATTACTTCTTCATTTATGGAATCTATTTTTAGTTGTAACGCAATTCTACCTTTCTTTACAACGAGCATTCTCAAACTATAAAGATGACTTTTAGACGCACCTCGTATACTTTATTATAATTATCATCATCCTAGATACCCTCCTTCAATTCTCAAACGTTTCATTAACGTAAAATTCCTGAATGTCAGACGCCAACGATATTATTAATAATCCGTAAGGCAGGCCGCTCGACATTGGGGAAACCAATTTGGGCACGTATAGCAAGACAACGACTTGCGTAACCTTCTGCGTGTATATGCTGGGCAACGCTTCGCTTTCGAGCCGAGGGCGAACAGCGGTAGATAGATAGGGACATAAGAAACGAAGGGAGCGCAACTAACAACTCCGATAGTCATAAATATTATATTAAATAGCTTTCTCGGTCCGTAGAGCTCGCGCGTATTAGCCGAGGAGATGGAGAAGTCGGAGCCACACGCTTATTACCTTAATCGAAAACGATGGCTGCATTAGTAAGCCGGGTTAGAATTATTAAGATCGTGAATATTTCTCCGCGTTTCTCAATGTTTGTTTGTTTTTTTTGCTTCTCATCCTACAGTGAGAGAAAAAATATTTAAATATCACGTTATCTTAACTATCTACTGCGTGCTCCCTTTATTAAAATGGATTTACGATGTGTTGCTGTACTGACCATGAATAGATGAGTTTGAGTACCCTTTGCTATATTTTGTATAATGTTCTTGTTAATTTTATACATGCAGTATTTGTGTTATTCTACTTGTGTTCTTCAAAATGCCTGATGAAAGAACATCAGGAATTGAAGAAATGTACATGGGACTACCCTGAACACATCAGAAAATGCATCAAAAAGATAGCTAAAAATAATAATGCCAAAATAGCTTCCTCATGGTATGATGTGGAATCACTTACGATAAAGCGAAGAATAAGATGCTACCCATGGATATGTTTCTGTCTACTCATGTCGTGTTATCAAAAAGGCTGCGAGAGTATCTCAACTTTACTTTTTGTTGCAGTTAATGCCACAATAATATAATAATACAAACGACGAGCTAGATATATCTTGGTGGCCTAGAGAAAGACATATCTGCCGTTTAGAAAGCGACACTGTTCTTCTTGGACTGTTTACAACGAGATGACGTGCGCAAAGAGAACTTCGGGAAACTGTACATGTAAAACATTCCAGCACGTTTACCAAACAGAATACATCAGAAAATGTCTAGGGACAATAACAGAAACAAAACAATGCTTAAATAAAATGACGACATCTACTTTTCTCGGTCTTCTCAAATTGCTCAGACGAAAATGTCATATTCATTATGCGTTTAGGGGGGATATGTTATCAACCGTTTTGCCTTCTAAATATCGCATAAAAGATTTTACAAACGATTTGTTATTTTTAAATATTTTTGAATGTTGAACAGTGTGTCGTCGTACGAAAAAAGAAAATACTAATGTTTGGCGTTCGTTTAATACTTCATAATCCGGCGAATTCCCATACAATAGTCGAGAGCGGTATTTTGCGCTTTTTAATACCCATGCACCGAACTATTGTCGAACGTTACAGGATTTATCGCCAGACCGATTCCGCGGTATTTTAACGACTTTTCGTTCTAATAAAACATTTCCTCCGATCCCGCAAATCGTAAAGATCGAAGACAATGGTGCGGCGATAATGGGAATTTTACGCAACCGACGACAGCCAGCGCGACTGCTAACTGCTAACCAAACCCCATTGTTTAGAAGTCCGCGGCTCCGCTCCGATCGTATATTACGACCGATACACGCGAAGGACTACTGTTTACGTAAGCCGTAAACAATATAAGCCTCGGATTGAGCGCGGAAAATGCGATTCGTCACGTCGACTGTACAACGCCGATGCCACTTTATAAATCGACTTAAGTACAGCGTAGATAATCTCGTACATGGGACATTTCTTAGAGTTAAATACCGTTTAAATATAGGTGGAATGTATGTAAGTGTATTTAGTGGAATCGCAAGTAAATCAAAAATTTGTCATTTTTTTTTATTCTTCACGGCAGTTTCTCATGAAAAAAGAAATGAAGGAGAATGGCCCAGAAAAGTATCAGAAAGGAAGCTGTGAGCGGAATTAAAGGCATAGGATAAAAAAAAGGTGGAAGGAAATATGAAAGAGTGGATAAAATCACCTCTATCATCCCAGGATCATCTTTAGGAAAGGTAGAGGAATAAGTAAGTAATGAGATGGAGCAAAGTGTTTTTTATTTTTTTTGGATTGGTACTTTTTGGACTGATAAACACGTTAAAATTCTTATGGTAGCTTAGGTCTTTCACGTTGGACAATAAGTTGCCACCTTCAAAAACTGGAGGGCAAACAGACGATGCATAGAAGTACCTCATGAAACTGATTGCGGATAAAAAAACACACAGGATCGCCATTGCGATCGAAAGGCTGAAGGAAGGCGGGTATGGTTAACCAGCAGTCAATATGTAGAACCTGCAATCAAACGCATGAACCTCCAAGTAAAGGTGATCTGCGTTTGGTGGAATTATGATGGTTGAATTAATTCCAGAAAATAAGGTGTTGGAGTTGTATCTCGAACAATTGGCTTAAGTGTATGCAGTCTTCCGCATGAAATCATATAATCTTCCATCGAGATTATGCTAATTCGTATAATCCCAAAGAGCTCTTCAAAACCTGAAAGAATTTGAATGGAGTTGTTACCACATTCGGCTGATAGTTCCGAGTGTTTAGGTCAACAGCACAGTTCATCGCTGGGTATGTTTTCATCAGCAAAAAAGCCTGGATCGTGTAGGTAGGTGGATTCTTCGCCTCTAAACTAACAGAATGGCGCAGGCGTGGAATCGACATCCTTACCAGACAACGGATTTCATTTTTTTTTTTAATATTCGCAAAGCTCACGGAGCTGCAAATGAATGCGTTCTTACTATTGCTATAATAGTTGCCAGCAATCCTAGATACAATTTCTCCAGGTTTGTCAGGAGTTACGAGTTTTAATCTCAGAATGCTGAAAACCGGTGCCAACTATACAACTACATTAAATACACGAGCATATAGGTTCGAAATCGTCGTAAATCTTAGCTTAGCGATCGCAAATTTTGCATTTGCTATACCTACGTTCGTACATACCATAAATTAAAAGCTAATCGCCCATACTATACGCTTGTTTGATATTAAATCTACGATAAACGCTACAGCTGAATATGAATATATATGCCTGTCTTTACGTCAGATTTGTGAGCACTATAATCTTAGTTTCTAATTAGATTTGCGACGCAAACAACGAGGGCGACGTTGTAACTGCGAAAACTGCGAAATTATTCTGGTTAGTTGCCAAAATTGCACTAAGACCTATAGAAGGAATGGAGTACAAGTATTATCTTGTAAATTAATATCTAACAATTATGAAAGCCCATGTACATATATGTCTTCTATAAAACCTCTCGATAAGCAATTCCTTTCCCTTCTATCTCACTACTTCAAAGTTTCGTTCCTCAAAGGAGAGGGAAAGAAACAAATGGAACCGGCGAGATAATCGTTCCCTTTAACCAACCAGATATTTCTTTATTCCTCTTTTTAACAGCGACGAACGTTGCGACCGCAGGATATATACCCCCCGCGATTGTCAATTATTTTTAGCCGGTCCGGGTCTTAGACCTGACAGCCTAATCAATCAGGATGGGTTTTAGTCATGAAATCATAAGCCGTAATTCTCGTGGAATCTACGAGACGAACTTGAGTGTGAGCAGGAGGTAGGCAGATACGTACCGGTGCTACAATATCTCTACTGTTATTAATAGCCGTCTCGTCCGGACCGGTATTGCCCTCGGCGGAAAAAGCTGGATGCGGGGACTGCAGGGACGTATTTAGTTGAAGATGGTCTTGGTTTTCAAGGAACCTGGTTGAGATGTATTTGAACGAACGAGTTCTTAGGTAATAGGTTTACTTTTAATAGAAACGACATTGTAACAGGTGGTAAAATCATATTTTTACGTAAAGCATTGCTTTACTATTTGTAAAATTATTAATACGCTTTCATCGATTGAGTGGGGTGAAACGGATTAGTATTATTCTTTGTTTCCGTTGAATGCTTTCGCTTACATTTTTTATAAACAGCTCCTAGTCGAGAGACTTATATGAGCTACATTTATGAGATCTTATAAAATTGGTGAATCCTTTACCGTCGAAATAATTTACCAAGTACGCTCCTGTATTCGTGTAAATTACGCCATTATTCGGAGCGATTTTTCTCCAAGAGTGAAAGTCAAGCCATAACCGACGCGCTTAAATTTAACCATAAATTAATCAACATTCTTCCTACAGATCCCCTGCACTATACGCGTAGTAGACGTTCAGACAGGAATAACATCTTCATCATTCACCTCCTGCGTCGCCTTCGATAATTTTTAATTTTCCGAAGCCCACAGGGGCGTACCCTCGCTCCACTGCTGTTGTTTTGCTCATCGACGTTCGGCGCTTGCGGTTTATTAATGTCCTCTCGATCGCGCTTTTAAACTTTCGATGGTACGGTAACGTCTGGCGCTGTTGTACGAAATTACTGGCATTCCAGGTACTACAGCGGCTGCTAGTCTGTCGCTCGAGAAAAATTCGGCGAGTTCAGGAATTTTAATACGCCGTAGAGGACGAAGTTTTGGCGGGGTATTCTCGGTCTTTAATTTAGTACGGCGACGGGGATGTAATGGAGTCGGTAAGCTAGGTGTAATCGGCCAATTTTGAGCGTTCGGGGGAACTAATTTGAATACTTTCGGAGATTTTATAATAATATTTTCGATTTTATTCGTTCGAAGAAGTAGATACATGATGCAGATCTTGAATCTATTTGTTTCAAATATGAAGCAGTAAATTTTTACAGTCTTTTCAGATATAGGAATAGTTACTTTTTATACAAGCGGAAATTGTTCTGCAAGTCGATAATTCTTTTTTATCGTCGTGTGTAAAACTCTATTTTTTCCATAGACGAATTCTTAGGAAACTAGGAAATATTGGAGCGATGATGAAAGGTATCCAACCCATGTGGATTAAGTGATATTAAAGCGCGGACCGATGGCTGCCCCTATTGTGTCATATGCGCTGAGTCGTACGAAAAATTGCAGGTTTTTCGTACGACTCAGCGCGATTATTCCATTATTCCATTATTCCATCGATGAGCATTGCGCTCTTAACAGTTGGATAAGGTACTTGTGCTTTAGTTTGCAGATTATCATTTTTACATCTATGACTGTGTTCTATTTTTAAGATCCCTTTTTGATACAGCTTTGTTTATTGGGATTAAGAATAACGAGTGTTGGTTTCTTTTATTATTCATTACTATTTTCTTGTTGCTGCAATTTATCTTTATTCTTTTATTTGGATCGTTCTTACTTTATTTTTTGGATAGGTGCTTTTATTAGTTTTAGTTGTAGAACTCAGTTCATTTCCTTTGGAGCAGTCAACATTTCTTCCTTTTCTTTGTATTAAAAGTATTGTTTTAATTTTTTTGTTTTTATTGAAAATTGTTCTTTGTGGGCATTTTCTTAGTTTCGCTTATTATGGCCCCTAACAAACGTCCTCGTCAAGAAATCACGACTTTCTGAATTAAGAATAATGACTGCTTTACAATGATGTAGAAATTGACTGCAATGTATGTTCAGTAATTTTGAAATGTGTAAAAAATATCATGACTGCTAGATCATTTGAAAATTGAAAATTACCAGAATCCATGCATATCAGTTGATGTAGCGTTTTTTATAGTTTATAGTTTTTTTAGCGATCTTTGTGGAGCACTTGTAGCTGCAAATATTCAATCTAAAAAGCTCGATAATCCAATCTACAGACAATTTCTTGCAAAATATAGCGGTAGACATATTCCAAACGAGTAGACTTTGCGCGAAGTTATCTTCCACAAATACAAAATTCGAGATCATGTGGAAAATTATTATTTTTTGATTAGTTCAGATGAGACCATGGATATATTAGGCAGGAGCGTGGTACATGTTATTATTGGTATCTTGCTTTCTGATCAATCGACTAAACCATACTTGATTGCTACCAAAATACTTGAACGGGTTAATGCAAATGCGATAGCTGACGTCATTAACAATAGCGTTGACGATATATTCGAAGGTGGAGCAAAACGATGCTTTGAGAAGGCTTTGCTGTTTGTTAGTGATGCTACATTACTAAAAAATAAATTTGAAAATATGCTGCATATTACATGCACTACGCATGCTTTACACAGAATCGCAGAATTCGTCAAAGAGTAATATCCAAACATATCAATGAATTAGTATCACTAAGAAAATTTGTTTGAAGGCGCCAACAAAAATTATAATCTACAAAGAAAAGCATGCGTTACTTCCATTACCTCCATCGACTATCACAACCAAATGGGATACCTGGTTAGAAGGCTGCTCTTTTTACTCCGAGAATTTGGAGAAAATTACAGGTGTAAATAGACGCAGAAAGTATAGCCCAATGCAAGACTATCTTGCAAGATTCGTCTTTGCAAACTAATTTAGAATTTATTAACACGCATTTTGGCGATATACCCAAAAATATAAAATATTTTGGAACGCAAAATTGAATTTGAGTTGAATTTGGAAGAAGCATTCGCACCATTAAATAATATTTTGATTTTTTAATTTAATTTAATTTTAATTAATTCTTTAAGGAAAAATTTCAGGCGATTTTTGCTCGGAATGCCGATTTTATAACGTTGAAAAATCCGTACAGTGAGAACATGTCATATGTAACACCTTGCAGATGTAACCTGTTACCTTTTCCTTCATCAGAATTCGTTAATTAATGTCGCTACTCAAGATAATTTACTTTGATTTTAATATTTTCTCTAATCTTCCATGTAAATTAAGCACTTTATGTTTAATAATCGCGTTAGTACTTACTCATTTCAGATACGAACATCTGCAATATGTGCGCCTAATGCAACTTTTGTATTAGTTTCATTTTAATATAGGAAATACAAGCCAACGTATGTATGACTCCATCTACGGTACTGAAAAATCTAGCCCAAGTTTTACGCTGAATATTGGATAAGTGACCGTGTAAATTGTGCTAACTGACGCTTGAGTGTCTCAAGCGTTCACGCATATGCATGCCAAAGCTAAACAATTATAGCTTTCAGATGCTGTGTGATTCATAGTCAATAGAGGCAGCCGTCGGTCCGGCCTTGGTAATGTTTAGCTCACTTCGAGATCCTTGTAGTATATATTGTAATGCTTCGCCTACGGAAAAATAGTAAATAACAGTACACCATTCAATCTGTAGGGAAAATACCTTTTGTAAAGTTAATCTTGAAAAATTTCGGAAGTTACAAAATTCAACAATCTACACCGGTTATGCTTTTCAATTGCAGTTAAACGGGCGTGCCGTTAGAAATTGTTGTTAGTATCTGTAGCAGGGACATACATAGAAAATTTTGTAGTAAATAAGATTGCTCTACCAAAACGTATTCTTGGTGTCAAGATGAAAAATCAGAGCAATACTTCCTACAATCGCCATATGAGTCGTTGTGTTCCAAGAATTCATGTTGCGGGAAACGTTAATTCTACGATAAAGGTTTTCATAAATACATATTATCCATAAGAATTATATTAATTTTCAACATTCTTTTTTCTTTTAACAAAGCATCAGCTTTTTAACATCTGCTATCAAAAAAAATGATTCTAACAATTTTTTCTAGAACACTAATGGTAAGATTTTACAATGGTAAGTTACTTGACCGAATCACAACAAAATTTTATTCACATTAATGCTGGACCTAGGTTCTGTTCAACCTAGCTCCGGCACTTCTCACAACGTAACACGGATTTTTCAATGCTGGTGTTGAATTCGTTTATCGCCGATTATTGTAGCTACAAAGTTACAGCTTCTTCGAGTTCTTCATTATTTGGAATGCAAAAGAAAAGCACCTTTCTTTCGGGAAAAGATAAATCACTTAATACTGAAAAAACGTCTATTTTTTTTAGCAGGTTACATTTTTTGCTACGTTGTGAATGAGATGAAACCCGAACCTGAGTGAAATGCAACCTAGTATTAACTTAATAATCGTTGATGATCTCGTAATTGCTTCTCTTATACCTGTACGGCGACTCCGTTTAACCATATATTTGTTTTTATTTCGATTTGTATTATATTATTGTTAGATTTGTTTGATTTAAATCAGTCGAATTGTTGATCTATTGCGCTTTTGCGTTGAGCTATTGCCTTTAATTGCGCTTAGGCAGGTGGAATGGTAGTGAGAGCATGTTATATACCCATTTGCGTAGTTCAAAGTTCACCCGGGTAAGCTTTGTTGATTATAGATATTCTACCAGAAAGCACGAATCGACAAAGTCGAAAATACGTACTAGATACCAGGGACGTTCAATAAGTCCTTAGAAAAAGATAGAAAAGCGAAGTATTTTTTGTACATTTTTATTTATTTTGTAAGCATTTCTCCAGCTTTTGAAAGCTTTCCAAAAATCTACGATTTCGGATGGTTCTCAAAAAGTTTGGACGTAGACTTCTTTGCCCGCGCCGTTGTTTTTTCAAATTTGAAAATAAAAAAAGTCATATGGGACCGAATCCGCATCAATAACAATGCATAATACTTTCCAATAATTATTTGTACTTTTTTCAATCGGTGCAAACGATTTCGCGGGCACCCTGGAAAGCGGAGGCCGTCGCTTTGCCCGTCCTTCGCCTTCTCCGTAGCTGATCCGCCTTTAAAAACTCATAGTGTAGAGTATATCCATGTTTTGGCTACGGATATGTATCGGTGGAGAAACTCGTCAAGAGCGCGACGGAAGAACATCAGAACAGTCTCAGAGCGACTGTTTATTATTTAGCGATTTAGTTTATTATCCACTTTGCTCTCAGTGGCACTCATTTTACCAAAATTTTTTTCACATCCAATTTTTCATGCAAAATTGAAAACATGGTATCTTTCGATATGCTTGTAGCCACAGCTATTTCGATTTTTTTTAATCACAGTATTTTGATTCGTCGACTTTCTAAGATCTTTCTGGACCACTCCCATAGGTATACCTTTTACTTCTTAATCGGCTCAGTTAATTTGCACACACCTATCTCACTTCGTTTTTTAACCATCTTTGGTTGGTGTATAAAATGATCAAACTCAAATAATCCTGGATACTTTAAGCAAAGCAACTTATTACGTACCTAATTCATGTAACATAGAAACACCTATCCTCGCAATATTCATAGATACGAAAAGCAAACCGAAAGATATAATAACTAGAACAAATAGTAGAAATGTTTAATTGCGTATAGTCTAGTCCCATGCATGCTTAATTGAACATAGAAAACCGACGTTGGTACACAGAGAACAAGCGGATCGCCCACAGAAAGGCCATAAGCTTGAACGCCGTCAAAGAACAAATAAACTAAGGCGGCCCTGGAACTAAGTTACAATGTATATCTACGATATTATAATGGTTGGCTCATCCTGTTAACGTATGTGGAACGTAGTCAAACAAACATGATCGCTAATTTACGACGAATTCTAACGTTTGGGTTAGATATTATCACAGACACCCACGTTGAGCAGTTCGTTTAAAATTATGTCATGTACACACATACGTGCGGCATGTGGTTTATAAAGTTGGATGTTAACTACAATATTGTAATAGATGATACGAAACTAGTACCTACCACTCGGAGCATTTGGATAAATTTCCTCCCAAGTTCTTAGATGTCTTTTTTTATATTAGGTTGGTAGGCTGTGAAAATTTGTGTCCATTTAATGACCTAAAACCACGTCCCTACTGTGGCCAGAAATTAGAAGTTTAGGGACAACAGATATTTTATATGGAAGGTAAAACGCCTTTATTGATTACTCGGCAACAAAGAATATCTAGTTGCATAACTCTCTGAGCAAGATATTGACGCAAAAAAAAGCAGATGTTCCTGCAAATTTTTCAAATTCAAGCATCTTTGCATAATAGTTTTTTACACTTTTGAGGGGATATTATCTCTGCTTTACGTCAACTGATCAAAAAAAATCGATCGACGATAGACATTTCAAAGATCTCAATCCTAGAAGTTTTATATGATGAATAAGTTTGGAAGGAGCTAATTTTTCGGTGAAGAACAAATCCGGTTTACGTTAGTTGGCGTTGAAAGAGTTTGTGAAAGTTCGGTAATGGAAGTTTATAAAATGTCGGTGTCGTGAGTGGTGAAGAATCTGTCCAAAGAATCCTGGATCTATTGATCCAGGATTCTTTGGACTTTGAAATCGAACAACGATCCGCTACATGGGCATTTTAAAGCATCTCAAACTGGTTGAACCTTCAAGCTATAACGGAGAGAATTTTAGAAGATCAAACGCGTCTTTTCTGGAAGATGCTTTCGGTGATATTTTAAATTCGAAAAAGCGTAGTACTAGTGAAAATACTAATCGCCACAAAGGACGCAGCACCAGCAATATTTTGCTAATTACACAAATTATTGATAATGCTGCGTCCTTTGTAAGTAAAGAAGATCGCAATGTTGAGACTGACACATCAAGCTGCCATTTTCCACAAAAGTATACCGATAAGAGGTATTACGGCCAAACGCATATCCGCAGTTAATGGGTGTTGGTAGCTTAGATAATTATTATTAATTACCCTTGATGCGATGTCACTAGTCCAAGTCTGGTATCCTCGCTGACCGTGAGCAATTAGTAACTTGCTCACTTCTACAGACCGATATAAGCATTAATTTCGACATTTTCGTACATGTTATCTCTGTCTTCCTATATACACCACAGCTTCAATTACCTTTCACTAGAGCGTACTAATGATCCATATTACGGCGAAAGGCGCATCGATGTTGCCGATTTGTATTACTATTAAACATAGTTTCGTTCAAATAAGAGAATCCTTTAATCAGTTAACCAAACACGTAACTCGCCACTTTTTAGATATTTCTCTCAGAACAATAGTTGTTATTTTAACAAGTCATTAGGATAGCAACTATGTGAAAAGCAATTAGATGTTGACACAATGTTAGTCAAAAAAATTTTGTTTCGAAGGCCATTTTATGCACCAGTTTGATTTAAATTTATTTAAAAAGTCTGGTCTCATTTATAGAGAGAACTTTTTAATAAAATGTTTACGAAAAAATTATTTTTTATTACATATTTCCGGTAATACTTTTTGCCTATAGCGTATAAGCCATACACCGAACGTATCATTGCATGACTCACTTGTTTATTAATGTTTGTTTCTTCTAATTTCAGCTAAATTCGAGTTCGATACAAATGAAAGGTCACATACGCCAACCTATTTCGTGTATATGCACCTATGTCGTGCTTATATACGTTGCATGGGTACATAATTACATACCCAGACACTCTCAGAAACAAGGCAGCGTATAATTTTCTGAAAATAAAATATTTAATAGTTACGTATATCGTGTACACACATATATAAGGGGTAGGTTTGTTGCGTGGCTTACCGGGAGACGGGAATTGGGTTTCGGGTAGAAAATTACCGTATATTGTTGAAGATAGAAGCTATTATTTAAATTAGTCTATCGTTTAGGCGGTAAAATTTCTTACCTACGAATTTCCTCAGTATTTTCTTAGAGTTTCTTCTGAAGTGGTCCTTACTCAGAGAGTTCAAAAGATTTTTTATACATCAAAGGGATGTCCATAATGCAGAACATCTACATTTTAAGAACGCACTACCCCCTTTTCGGATTATAGATACTTACCCTAATCGAATTTTAAAAACACGCCAAATTTATATCTGCATTTCCTTTTCCATTTTTGCATATTTCGTTGGATGCAAAGCTTTCCCCTCCGGCTTAAGAATATCAAACACTTTTCCTTTCTTGCTCAAAGTAACCACACGCGTAGAATATCTTACTTTTCGTCCTTCATTTGCCTGCTTAATTCATTATGCACCCTCGAACGGCGTCCATCTCCTTCCCTTCGGGCCGCAACCTAATTCAGTTTTGGCCATCCTCTTCCCGATATAACCTCAAGAACTCCAGGATTTTTTGTGGCTTGCCGCCGCCGGTGTTGTCGGCCTTTCTTTCGCCGACCTTCCTAATTTTCCCCGGTGTCCGTGCTAGCCGGAGATCGTATCTACATAGGACTGCTTTTTATTGCGGCAAGATTCAAGATTCTAATTAAAAAAGTGACTGAGTTCGTAGTAGTTGATTTTCGTCGCCCTAACTACGTAGGTTGAACAGTATTGCGCTGCTTTTTAGCGAGAGGAAACTGTCCGCCCTTATTAGGTAATCCTCCCTCGTAGTCTGGGGGGATGGCGAGAGATTTTTATTTAGGATAAGAAAAGTGAATGCAACATGAAGATGGTGGTACAAAGGAGAAGGGTTAAAGTCATGTTTTTTAATGGGGAAAACGGAAAATGAGGCCAGGGGTGGAACGGTGAATGACATACTAGACTTTCTTTTTTCTAATTATTTCTTTTTTGTTAAGAAAATATAAGGCTAATCACAGCCTTGTAAAAAGAAGTTAGTCATATACAATATGTAACATGAATAATAAGATCTATATCTATAGATACCTTTATGCTCAAGTTAAACGCTTGACTTCGAATAGTCAGCACGGTTTCTATACTAATCGCTCTACAATGGCTAATTTCATCATTATTGCCAAATATTTGCTGACAAGCAGATTAATGTCCTATGTATCGATCTTTGGATGGCATTACTGGATTTTCATCATCGCTTCTATCATTGTCTAGCTCATACCTTGGTGATATAAAACATGTATTTAAACTTTAATTCCGACGTCCGATATCCTTTAGAGGAGCTTCCTTGTTCATAACATTTGCTATTGGTTTGTGCTCTCAATTTAATGATTGTTTGCCGATGATTTGAAGTTGTATATTACTATTCATAATACTTAAGACTGTGATTTGCAAAGCCTAATACTTACTGCTTAGTTGCGTCTTTCTTAATGATTATTCAATGGGAGATTTGGGAGCCATCTTCGATTTCTTCCTACTTGAGCAAGTACAAAGAAGATGCTTCAAGTTTGGTACATAGGTCGTCAATAACACTATACTTTTGGTTTCCGAGTCGAAACCACGTCGTATATCCTGCCGATGTTTCCTGGTCAGTCTTATGGGGCGCCTTTAGGACCGCTATTGCACATTGGCCCTGAAAATGTCCCATAAGAGCGAGAACTAAACGTCGACAGAAGCCATGGTAATGACACGGTTCCAATACGAAAATTGAGAATAAAGTGGCTGTAGTTCTTCCATTACAAAAAAATTATTACTCACATAGCCTAGGGCTTTAGCTATACAACTTGGCTTACAAAACTTATGTTGAATCTTTGGAACTTCGCCGAAAGCAAGCTCTGTAATGGTCTCGATGCTCCCAAGTTCTTCATATATTAACTTTCTTATTCTTTTTCTTATTCTTACTTTACTATTCTGCGCCCAAAACTAGCATTGCTATTAAGTCTTTAATTACACAAGATCAGTACTAACTTCAGGTCTATTATCCATAAACAGGTGGATACACACACCTACTCCTTGCTATCGTTGTTATCGATAAGTACTGCATTTAATTATATATGTGCCTTTTTGTTATACTTTGTTTTTAATTGGATGTCTTATCTGTTGGGCAGTAAGGTACCATTATCGTTGGCATAACATGATATTGAAACAAAGTTTCAATAATATGGTTGAACAAGTCAGTTCATTCATATATTTTATGTATGCGTGAGGTAATTATAGCAAGTTTTATTGCTGCAATTACGTTACGTATATTCCAGAGGTATTATGAAAGACGAAGGATAAATCTTCCGCGCATAAATGGTATACGAGACATTCTTTGTAAAGAGCTCTCTAAAATATTGTGACTAGTCCCCCACAAAATTCAGTAAAATGACTAATAAATGGATAAAGAAATTATAAATATACAGACACACGTAACGTTTTTATTACATAGTAATTTCACGGAATCCGTTTTGGGAATGACTAAAATGAACTCCCTTAATCAAAGCCCCCGTTCGTGAACAGCAGAAACTTTAAAATTTATACATTTCCATGCTCATTCCATGCGCTTTTTATGTTGTTTCCCAGTCAGAAATTAAACTTTCATCCGCCAATTTCGCCCCGTCAGAAAGAAACAAAAAAATACCTTGGCTGAAACTTTTCCGAACCTATATTATCGTAACAACATACCTTTCTCCTATTTCTCCGCCGCCATCGCATCGTTAGTAATTTACCGAATATAAGCGAACAAAAATTAAAAAGGTTTACCCTTCGTTCATGTCGACGAGTTAGATTTATTAATTTTACGGTAATTTGTTAGAAATTACGAGGGAGCACGGCTATTTTCCTAAATTTTGACGGTATCCACAGCTACGTCGACAACAATTATAAAGGTGGCGCCCACTACATCAGAATATAGTAATTGGAGGACTTTCAACTTCGTTGCTGTTTTTTTATTAAAAAGTCTGGAAAGGGGCATCTCGATAGATTAGAGGGGATTAAATGGTAATGTTGATGTTCCTAGTGCAAGGCTTATTGAGTACCTTCAATGAAGATGAATGTCGTTGTTATTTCAATTTAATTACAAATATTGTACGTTAACAGACGTCCCAATGAAGTGTTGTTTTTAGATTGTTGATTTAACTCTCATCTTATGTGAATTAGTTTTGCAAAATGAAATTATGTTTTGCGAATTCAACATTTCACTTTACGCACAAATTAATGCCACTTTAATATCTGTACGATGGAGCTACTGCTATCATATGTACTTTAAAAAGAAAAACGAAAGAAGACATGTTACGAATATGCATATCTTCGTAAGAATGCATCAAAGTTCGGCGGAGCATGGGCGTGACTAATATAACGATTGTTATTGGTCTACTTGGTTCTTGTCATTTTTACTTTTGCAAGAGACAATAGCACGGAGCAATAATAATATTACATTTATCATTATTATAACAAACAGATGTTAGAAGTGACGTATCAAATAAATGCATATAATAATGAAAACGTTTGGCAATTCTTGCTATTGTCGCTCGACCAGTTGCTCAAGCTCCGTTTGAGTTTTGTGGTTATCTTAGCCTTACACATACGACTGTTACTAATACGCTTAATAATATATATTTAATAAAATCATCATCATTTTATACATTATAGGCGATAATTGCAAAAAATTTCGATTTAGAACAAGTATCAAAAATACTTTGAGCAGGAAAGTACCATTCTTTGCCGTATGAGTTATCAGAAGATGATTTTGATCGAAAGCAACTGGTATGCATCTAGACGATAATACGATTTCATCCGACGCATTCCTTCTTTTGGAGATGTTGTATTAGGGTTTACGTTAATATGCAAACTTCCATTGGGCAACAGAAAATCCACATTGGATACAAGCAATCTATCACAGAGGAGACGTTAAACAGGCAACATCATTCGGAATTCGTTCAACTTGAACTTGTTTCTACTTTAGTCACGCTGCTTCCCAATCACCAGGATTCTTTGTTTTTTTTCCCGTGAGGATATACCTCCGACGAATTAAAAGAAGTAACTGCGACAGAAATCTTTCGTCTTCAAAAACGCATTGAAATAAACGGACAACGCTTTGGATATCTCTTGAATAGTAGACTTGGAAAGATTTATTCCTTAATGAAAACATATAAAATCTACATCTTCCGCGATTTCAAAATTACTCCTAAGTAAATATTCACATTTCCTTTCGCTTTTCATTTTGTTTTTATTCGAGTTTAACTTCAAATTTGCAACATATAACTTGATATATGTATGTATGTAGATACATATATACATCGTGGAATACGAACATCAAAAACAAGCCAAAAGGCTTCTTCCCCGGCTGGAATACTCGGAGAATCAAATGCACATATACTAGGTGTATACGTTTCCAGTGATTTATGCCCAAGTGGGAGTGACTACTACTCCTAGCTCTGGTAGCAGCTGAAGGTAATAAATTAATCACCCAGCACTACACCTCGATATATCCGCGTTGTACGCGCTCATGTTGAAGTATAGCTGGCGCTGGTAGCGGCCGTTATTCTCAAAAGGATGTAAAAGCAAAGAGGTAGCTACGTAGCTATATCTATCGGAATAAGCGGATGTTAAACATGCAGTACAGGATCAGGATCTATGCGCACGGGGAATTTTCTGTTTTGAGCGTTGGATACACGTCAGGTGTATAGGAAACGTATAGATGTTTGATGAAGATGCATTGGTTCACCTGATTACAACTATAGTCCACGGCACTATTTCCCAAGTACCTAAAATGCAATATTCTGCCATAGTTAGATTCCACACGTGCATTGTCTTTATCCCTGAGATCCCTAAGAAATTCAATTTGATATCACAATTTTATTTTATAATTTGGCAGCAGCTTCTTTGAATTTATTTGATTAAATGCTTTTAAGTCTTAAATTTGTTTGTTTATTTGAAATCATAATGATACTGATGTAAAGCTAAGCTTCTCATTGAGAGGATATTAAACGTGAGGAATCTAAAAACATATAATGCTGAGATAGCTTAGCTTCCTCCATTATCCATGAAATCCTTATGTATGCGAATTTAGATATATAAGAAAGATATATAAATATTTGTTTCATTTTTGCAAGGTTTATTTAATAAACATATTTTGTATATCCACGTACTGCGTTTCATTTTAAGAGAAACTGATCAAACGAGTAAACAGATAAGAATTACATATAAGCAATTGATCCTTTCGTCTCACATGAAATATACACCGAAGCAGACGACTAGCGGCATTGTTCTGCAAACTAGGAGCGGACGTAACAAGCGCAATTAATAAATCTTGAGCTCAGCAAACTGATGTTTTCCAAGTGAAACAGTACTCAATCGATTCTCAAAAAAAAAGAATTCCTTGTGTTACAAAGCGAAAGTTTAATATCTACCATTTAATGCAACACTGTGAGTTATAAAAGATTGGAGGTAACGACCGCCTTCTTGAATATAGCTTTTATATAGTTTTCACTAGAAGTTATTCATAATTCAGAGCAACAGCTCTATCTATCTCTATCTTCGAATGCGGAATTTGTTAACATAAACACATTTTTTCAAGTACACCAGAAATAAAATCACAGGACGACAGGTCCGATGATCTTGAGGGCCGTAGTACGTCACCGAAACGAGAAATGACGTAGAAAACATGTAGCTCACAATTTCCTTTGACGTATTTGTGAGCTGTGACACTATCCTGTTGGAAATAAACATTTCTCATGTGAACGTAACAACTCGCGGTGACGCGTAAAGAATGAAGAAATCTTTCATTGGTAAGTAAGGGCCCCAGTAACGATAGTTTCGCTTATTAACTGATATATTGAAGCTAAAGCGAGCTTGATTGCTCAGCATCTCTATTGCATTTCGACCTTCTCTATCAACTCTTTCATACACCACGGTGAAGTCTTTTTGTTGGGCACAGTCCCTCAAGTTGAACTGTAACTCGTGTGCGTATAGTCTTACAAATTAAATTAGGATTGGAGTTACTTGCCTCTTCCACTACAGTGATGTCTTCGAGCGTTTTCGCTGTTTTTGTTGGGCTTGGCTGCTTTTTTTGTATCGGAAACGCACTGTTTCGGCCGATATTGAAACGGTAACGGAAATTCGCTGTGCTGTGATAACCAATTCGCTATTTTTGACAAATATGTACGCGTAAATGCAATGGTTTATTGCTCCTGCTCTGTTGTAAATGAAACGGTAAGCCATACCGACGCGTAGTGAATTTTGTTTCTCTCATTAAGAGTTGTCTGCTAGGCTCTCTCCGTTTAAATATAAATATGTCTTACCTACAAGTGTATGTTAAAGACAGAAAATTGATCTACTTCTCCTCGCAACAATATACAACTAAAGAAATGTGATAAAGCAGATAAAGGTGGATATTGCTCCCTTTTCTCAATATAATCAGATACAGAGGCAACAACAAAAAATGCACACACGTTGTAAAATATATTCGGAAAACTTAACACTTCCTTTCACTCCACAACCCCGTTCTAATAGATTAAAGGGTTTCCGCTCCTTTCATTCTCAAATACCCGGTGCTAAGTAAGCGAGATCGACAAGTCTATAGGGTATTAAACGCGACAATATAACAAAGAGACGCCGCCTGTCTTTAATCCGGCCTGAAACCCGTTGAAAGAGAAAAAAGTGATTCGGTCTATTAAAATATTCTAGACAGCGGGCATGTGTTCGTGACGCGCTGCTGCGAAAACGATTATCGAAGGACCTAAAAGCTAAAAGCGAATTCGACACGCCCCTAATCTAAAAAGGGCGGCTATAATTCCATTGCGAATAGCAAAACACGTTTTGTTTGAATCGCCTGGAAGGATTTAGTTCCACTGTCGCGCTGAGATAATAAAAAAAGTCTTCCATTCACAGTGGGTCGTAAATAAAGTATTTCAGATTGGTATTTCTTTTTGTTTCTGTTATGAGCTAAGATTACATGAGATTAGATTGAAGTAGATGTGATCTTTTCATGCACATATATACGTATGTCGTAGCTTGTTTAGGCTACCTTCGCATTTTTCATCAGACTGAACAGCCTTGAAATGATAGTCTCCTGTTTTTGAATATTTCGACTTCATTTCTAAACTTTACACGGTTGCTAATCTTTGATGTTATTATTTGTTTCCTCAGTCGATCACAAAAACGAAATATTTCTTTTGTATGAATTCAAGCTTTCGCATATTTATTGATGCTTTTTCAGAGAGCAGCAACGAAGGAATACAGCTACGTACATGGGAGACCCGATAAACAAGATGTTATATCAAAATCAGTTAATTAATCAGTAAAGTAATTAATCAGTCAGTAAATAAGCAAATGTTTCAAATTCTATCAATTTTTTAAAAATACCAGTCCTGCTAAGGACTTGAACGTGACAGGCCACGTCTGCCGGGCAGGAGTGCTAATCACTACGCCGTAAGGTTAAGATTTTCACTTTGTTTGCATGACGCCTGAATTCTATAATTTTTGTTGGTTATTCCTTAGGCGATAGGTATTATTTCGTTTAAAATCTAGATATCAAGAAAAATTCAAACCCACATTAGACTTAATGCCCCTTCTTATACAACCTACATATTTAATACAAAATTCCACGTATATCTTTTAGTACGGCGATCCCGCAAGAAGTAAAATAGAGAACGGCACTCTGACCTCACAGCCATGTGTATGCCAGTTATTTCACCTGTGGGAATCGTCCCGGTAACGCCAATAAAACATCTCCAGCGCGCAGATCAAAAATATAGAGCCTAGCGTTCTAGCCATAAACTAAAATAACCGTACAGGATATTCACATTCTGGTTAGTTCCTGTTTCTCTTGAATCCGTAGGGAACTGAGTTTACCGGTATACCATCTTAGGTTAGGTTGGAGTCGATTTTATCGACACGAACTGGAGCTGTCTCTCTCTGGCATCGACGCTTCAGAACATAGGCTGGAAAGTGATAGAATTTTGACGGAATTCTATCCGAAAAGGAGACGTAGCCATATATACGCTTACGATATTGAATATCAAGTTACGTTCAATGCGAGATTTGAATACGAAGCTTCGAAAATGAAAGTGAATCCCTACGCACCCCTCCCACAGGATAAGAAAATTATTCATCGAGGTGGTTAAGCATTTTTCCCCGGTCTGGGAGGGATTTCCATCTGAAATTCAACCGATCCTACGCCGTTGTTATGAAGGATGCTTCGTGTTGGATAGGATGCGTAGGGGGTTGGAGCGAGAGCTTTTGAACGACAAGGAAAACACGATAAGAGGTGTTTTTCGACACCGCGCTAATGTGTTTATACTGTTCCGTAATATCTAACGTTAGCGAAATGTATTTATCGTGTCACTTGCATCTATAGGTGTAGAAAAATCCGGATGCGCTGGTATTATCGGATAACGCATACCAAATTCGTATACATCCGAGTATGTTTATTATGGGTTTTCTCTGCATGTGTCAAAACAATATTTAAACGTTTGCTCAAGTAGATGTCATGTAGGTATTAAGGTACTGATCATTTTTAAAACTGTAATTATTGTAACAATTATCGAACGACAAATCGAGATCTTTTGAAAGAGTTTCAGTTCAGTCTAAGTGTTAATGCTGCAGCATCGATAAATTCTTTAAAACTTCTTCTTTCTTATACTCTGGACGCTTTGTTTATTATTATTATTATTATTGAAAATAAACATGAAATTAAACTGACACTTAATTGCCACGTACGCACGAGCGTTTTACTATAACACGGCGCAGTGCACATTTGTCGAAAGTGATAGTCAACCAACTAATTGTCGTATGAATCGGTTTACGTAGAAACGTACCTAAAACATACAACGAGAGAATCTAATTAAAGATGCCCTAATTACATAATTTGTTTAGACAATTATTTGATATAATTGTCTAAACGTAGATTAACTCGTACAGATTCTCCGGGGAGCGAGGTACCGGAATAAGAATCTTGCTCGGTATGTTCCTTCGTTCATTCTGTACGTGTGTGCGTCTTACAATTTAAGTTTTTCGACGTGCCTCAAGGAGATGTAATTCCTCTATAGTAATTCTTTCTATTCTCTTGCGCATGATTATATTAGGTATTACGATGGACCTCTCTTTGTTCTTTTCGTTTGAAATTTCAAATGGAAATTTGGTGGATGCGCCGGTTAATTCACAATTATATGCAAATGTTGAATTTTTAAATGAACATATATTTACCGACTAATTGATTTTGTAATTCAATATCAATATTTAAGATCTTTTTTTAGGCTTAGAGTTGCAACAAAACGCATGAATTAACGCATGATGATGATAATTAGATAATTGTGACCAAGGATCCCTGAAATCACGATCTGTGAGAGTCACAAGGATCGACTAATTAGTCGATCCTTCTGTATTATCATTGAAATTAATAATTAAGTAAGATTACCACGTAAGCCCATGTACAAATGCGGATTTAGTTGCGTAACAGCTCATCGGTGCACAATTGTGGAATGTATGATTGCAGGCTCGCTCCCTGAGGTCCCCAAGCGGAAGGCATGCAAACAACATTCATGTGAAATGCGTGCTTATGCGACTTATGGTCAATACCGTAGATATGACGTAATCGGATATATAAAGCCTTTAAAGCTTGTCATAGCGAGAAACATATATGTTGGAAGCATATTTTGGGCATGCTGATAGTGAGTACATAATCGTTTCTTTCGAATATAGTGATGTATACTGGAGGAAAGCGTCTCACTTGAGAATAGCGTCTCACACCTCTTCTGGAGTACCAAGTTATTAGATCTCATTCTTCGCGCAGCATAACTCAATAACAAAATTAAGATCGTCATCACCCCACCCTTTTCGTTCTTTGAACAAGAACGCCCTCTGGCTCCCATTCCGGCGATGTTGCATAGGACCCAGCAGCGGATCTTATGTTTGGAAAATTTTCGTTAAGATCGATGTTGTAATTTTGACGTAGAGCTGTTCGAAGGAAATTAGTCTTCTTTCGCCCCGTGTTTTGCACAGGTATAGAAGCTTAAAGACGGCACTTATATTCCATTTCACTTCCTAGCCAATACCTTGTTTTTAGCAGTTAATTTTTTCCACCATCCAATAGATGGTACGTGAACAGAACACATCATAAACAATAATCAAAAATATATAATGCTAAGATAGGTTAGCTACCTCTCATGGTATTGATGGAATGATTCACGAGAAACACAACAAGAGGAAAAAAAATAACTAACTGAAAAAAACTAACACACTGACATGTTTCTGCCTATCCGGCGTCATCAGCGTGGTTCCGAGAAATATTTTTTTTCTTGACGAAAACTCGACATCGAGGAAGCTAAGCTATCTTAGCATTATATATTTCTGTTTATGTACATCATGGTGAGCCTGCCGGAATATTCACATGTGCGATTTCACAAAGCGCCACCAGTGCCGCCATCTCGTTCTTAAGCAGTCAGAGAACTGCTCGAGGGATGGTATGGGAAACAGTACCCGGTTTATGTCGCTGCTTTTTGAACAACAGGCATAAGTTTGTCGTTTTGAAAGTTCAGGCATTAATTGTGAAATAATAGCGACAGAAGATAGAGATAAAAAAATATTTCTCTAAATCACGCTGATGACGCCGGGTAGGCAGAAACATGTCCGCGTGTTAGTGTACTTTGTTTTCTCTCCTTTATTGCGTTTGCCGTGAATTATATTCCATCAATACCATGAGGAAACTAAGATATCGATGCATTATATATTTTTGGTTAGATGGTTCCGTGCTACATTTCTCTGGGCTAACGCTCACTTCAGTGTCGGCAGCATAACTGAGGACCGACTTAATCAGTTTCTGTAATTTTTGTTAATTCTTCCGAACATTCTCAAATCGTCTACGTATAGTTTCAATTTTCGATTATTGTAACCTGTGATGATTTCGTACATCCCTTAATGTATGCCTCTGTGAAATGGTATAGAAGCGCTTTTTCTCCCCATTCATCCAATCCTAACAACCACTATTGCTTTACTCGTTAGTTCCTCAGTGGTCTGAATTATATTTGATAAGACCACATTGATTTGGTACAATAACTCTAGGATGCGAGGATGGGAGGATCAAAAGCTTTATTATATGTAAGTATTATTATTATTGTGTTTACTCTTTTAATAGTGTTAATAGTAATATCAGTAAATAAACCTTTTAACCTGTAGAACCACTAAAAAATGTACAAAACAGAATATTAAAGGTCGGCCAAAGTCAATCATATTTGTTCGAAATGTGAAATTTTATCAGATTGAAAACTATGCAGTTTTAAAGATCCATATTTCACACATACATCACAACGTCGTCTGTGGAAGTTCTTAATCTGACTGACAAGTTTCAAATCAGAAGACGTACGTGCAAAAAGTATTATTATTATTATTTCATTAACAAAAATAATCGAATATCCATGACGCTAAGTTAATTCAAGTATATAAAAAATTTAACTGTCTCCTTTTGAATTTATTGACAATCGGTTACATTTCCAAAGTCTATGCTTACCCAGTGTCCTTTTGTTATTATTACATCAATTGTTGTCAATTTAATTCTAATAGAAAAGAAAATAAGTCCACGTTAAATTTAAAAGCGTTTTTCCGCACCAAGAACAAATCTACTCCTTTGAATTAACTAAAATAATTCCTCACAATTCCCCGCAATTTCCCCAATACTAAACTAAACGCGAACGAAATCGCCCTTATACAGCACATGCACACACACACGCGCACGCAAAATACAGATAACTACAGTCGTACCAATCTACTGTAGCGTACCGCCAGCGCCGCGCCAATTTCCATAATTACAATTCGGCTCGTTAATTAGCATCGCGGCGCGCTAATGGCGTCTAAATTATACAGATATGCGGGGGCACGGCGATGCGAGGCGTCTCCGCCGTACTTATTCGGGAGAATTAGCGTCGATGTGTCGGACGGTTTGCTCGAAATCCGGTCGCCAACTAGATACGTACGTATGTAGAAACAGTTCGGCGCTCGTGAGAGAGACCAAGGTGAGCTTAGATAACTGTTTAACACGGTCGAGATAACATTCCGATCGGAGCTTTTTTAGATTTCCGCAAGTACTTTCTAATTTGGAAGATACGATCTCTTAGTAATGTCAGCGCTGGAGCGTTTTAAAATTTGAAAATTAGAGGTTTTCACTTGCCTCTACGTTGTCAAATTTAAACGGCCCTAACTCCGGGACGATTAGAGCAATCGAATTAAACTTTTATTTTAGAAGCTATTGAGTAGTCTGTAAAGAAATAAATTCGATATAAAAAAAATCAACGCTCCTTGGTATATAATTTAAACATATAAAGGTATTTTTTGTATTATACCACCAGTTGTCATTTTGACGATAAATGAACCTAAAGATTGTTTTGAGGATGTCTGCGAAGTATTTAGATGTTATATGTGCAACGTATTAATAAAAGGACCTGTTCAACAAGCCTATTGCTAAAGAGGATGTATCTACACCGTCGTATGATTAAAAATATTAAACGTTCATAACTCGAAACCAGCATACAAGATCTGAAAATTAACGCATCCAGGATTCCATCCAGGATCCAGGATCCAGGATATTCGATTTAATAAATTATTAAAATATCTCCGACAAATAAGCGACGCATGAAACTAACATCATTTGTTTAGTAAAATAGCGCCCTCACTGGAATGGCAAGGGCATTAGCCGGTAATGAAGAGCACTACTAAACCCATTAAACCTTTCAGACTTTTATATAGTGCCTCTTAGAGACCCTCCTTTGCCAGTGCACGGTCTCAGCGCACCAATCACTTCATCTCTCGCTTTCTGCCTTAGCTAGAGGAACCGGTACGAGTCATAGCGAGCCGTAGTACTAGAATATATATATGTATATATAACGGAGGGCGTCCATTCCTGACAATAATTCCTGCTGGCTCATTGTCGGTGCCTTTTGCTGCAGCCGGCTAGCGCAAAGGGGTATACCTCTGGGAATTTTTCGATTTCCTTTTTTCTCCCTCGCCATCGGTTTCCTTATTCTTTCGCTAGCTCGAGCTTACACCTCTCCTAGCGTGCCGTGGCGGCGTCTAGAGATAAAGTTTTCATTATAGTTTCATTTACGTAGCTCTTCATCAACGAGAGAGCTTGGCGCGAGTTATGAGGATTGAGTTTTCTCTCTCTTGCCGGACGTCCTTAGAGATAAAGGAGCTCGTTATTTGATATAATTGTCTAAACGTAGATTAACTCGTACAGATTCTCCGGGGAGCGAGGTACCAGAATAAGAATCTTGCTCGGTATGTTCCTTCGTCCATTCTGTACGTGTGTGCGTCTTACAATTTAAGTTTTTCGACGTGCCTCAAGGAGATGTAATTCCTCTGTAGCAATTCTTTTTATTCTCTTGCGCATGATTATATTAGGTATTACGATGGACCTCTCTTTGTTCTTTTCGTTTGAAATTTCAAATGGAAATTTGGTGGATGCGCCGGTTAATTCACAATTATATGTCAATGTTGAATGTTTAAATGAACATATGTTTACCGACTAATTGATTTTGTAATTCAATATCAATATTTAAGTCCTTTTTTTAGACTTAGAGTTGCAACAAAACGCATGAATTGGAAAGGTAAAAACATTTTACTTGCAGTAGTGTAACAATGAAAATGGAATGTAAAAAGAAGTTAAATATTCAATTATCTATGTGTACACGTCCGTGGGGAAGGTGATGTCAATAGAATGAACATGGGTAGAATGTGACACATGAAGATCATAAAACCGGAAATGTGAGTATCGAAATGTTGGTTGAAAATTTAAATAAGTGTGGATACTCGGACGATTTATGTCATTCCTTTTTGTTTCAATTTGAAAATGTCATAGATCTCTAACGAAGATATTTTTTCTATTTTTGTCTATAAGTTGTCCAAGCTGAGGTAAATATTTTCCCAATCCTGATCTAGACTTTATCAGTTTATTCTTGTATTGGTCTTTCTAATAGTTTTTCCTACGTATTTTGGGACACACTCTATACATACCATTCTTACACAAAGTATCCATTGTATTTTTACAACTTTGCAATGAAGTTGATAAGTTTTCTACTTGCAACTCTTATTATTTGATATTCAACAGTAATAATAAGAATAATCCATTCTTTAAGGAAAAGGTGAGCGGGACGTTCGAATCTGGTATCCGGACACTGATTTATAGTACTAAGCACTAAGATTCTATTGTCCGGGGCAAGTGGGAAATAGATTGCTCTGTTTGCATAATAATTAAAACTGAGTATCTTGTAATGGCGGGTGCGGCAGTAGCGGGAATAATACTGCCTGTCTGAATTGATTTTTTTATAAATTTTGAAATCACTTTTGTTGTAAATCTTTGTCAATGGAAGATCTAAAAAATTTTAAAGTGAACCACTCACAGAAGGAAATCCTGTAAAGATAATTGTAACAATGAGTAATTATAGAAAACTTTAACTGTAGAAAAAAACTAACTTCATCGTTAAACAATAACATTGATAAAAAAAATTGAAGTAATTTTGTTACAGTAAAATGTGCTTTAAAAATTTACAAGCGATACAATAGTGAAAATTTGCAAAATGTGCTTCGCCTGATACACAAAAATTAAGAGTTTTGCTATTCAGTATCGCGGCGATGCACACAATTGTAAGAAAGCCAAGTAAGTTAGAAGAATCATATTGTCGTGCCTACATTTTTGTTTTATGTTTTATAAGAAGGTGTAAAGCTATAAAAAAAAAAAAACGAATAGATTACGTCATGGCACCATGCGCTTCTACGATTACATATTGAGCAAATAATTACATTATATAGTATTGGGGAAGTTGTATGTATTATTTTCCTATCTTAAAATAAATAATAGAAAGTGAGTGCGTTTGTTGCATGAAATAAATGTTTCCTGCCTTAGACGGATATTATACTACCAAAGGTTTTTATCAAATTTGTTCGCTTGAGATAATACATTGCAGTCTATGGTAGCATGTTCTACTATAGATAACGATGTATTGTTATATTTGATAAAAAGGATATGATTGATGAAAGTAAAATATGACGAAAAATAAATAGAATTGGAAAATTGCCACTACAAAGCTATGAATTTATGTGTACGAATCATATAAATACGAAACATCAAGCAGATATTGCGATCTTCCGGTATAAGTGAATAATTCGTATTTTTTCACAAACCAACTCTTTGAACTCTTTGATGAAATTTGAAAGATTTTGATATATACTTTTAACGTCACATCTGTTAATACAAGGTTCCATCTAGGCTCGTTTCTTTTCTTTATTTTTAGTATTGGATAAATTACCATGAATGCACTAGTTGCTGCTATATAAGAATATACTCGTTATTTCATTTTACAAAAATTCTCATAAACTGTCTGACAAAAATCCTTGGCAGTGTAATACCCCTCATAGGATTAGATCCATACACTACTGGTTACTTATCAATAGATACAGCAATGAAAACTTAGAATTTGCGATTCTCTCGAAATAAAATCTTATCTAAAATAAAAACTTAGGTTTTCACTGTCAGAATTACTTGAAACTAAACGTGTTCCGGATTTGAATCGTGTCATATCATTTTGGCTAAAATAAAAAGTCGACGTTTTGCCTATAATCGTATGGGGCTTCTTCGAGAAAGTGATAGGCAACAGTTAGCACGGTAACTCAATGTGTAAACCACGCCAGCGGCGACACTAACTGAGAGCGAAGCAGTTGATCACTGTAGCTCAGCATATGAACCATGCCAAAGGCGAAAACCAATTGCTGCGTTGGGGATTTTGTTTTAACCAAAACGACATGACACAGTTCAGATCCGAAACACGTTTAGTTTCAAATAAAATCTTGCTGTTCACCTTATTCCTATAAATTTGTAATGTTAGCGAGGGTGATTACAGGATCCTGCTGTAATGCTCATATGGCTACTCAATGGTCCCTCTATGTGGTAGCGAAAACAGAACAGTTACTTCGCTTACTTGTCCCTTCAAGTAATATAATTTTAAGAACGCTGCATAATTTAAGTTTATTTTAATTATTCAATTAATTGTTTCAACTTGTGTAATGTATTAATACCAAAATTCGTCATAAAGTCCGATACAGACACTTGCACAATTCATGAAAAATATTAGGGAACGTCGTATCACTTTATTGATTTTTAATTTGCAATATAAACAAAATCAACTTCAGTATTATATGACTGTAAGACAAGATGTTAATGGATAAATTTAAATTTATGCAACGATCGATTGCAATATTGCAGTAGAATACAAAACAAATTAATTAGGAAGCATACGTTTTCCGAAAATGGTTAATTCGCACCTAATTATCGACATGAAAATTATTAAGCCTTTGCTTTTACTACTCGATACAGCGCACTACCCTTTACAGAAATGCATGCTATAATATACGGTATGTACAATGCACAATGGCTTGCCACTATCTGAGTAGCAGCGAAAGCTCGACTATAAATACAGATCTACATATATAATTCAGCAAAGGTGGCAGCTACGTCCGGTATATTGCAGAGAGGGTCGTGTATGTGACTAGATTCTGGAGGAAAGGCATGAAAATGCGATATACGATGAGTCAGAAGGTGAGAATGTAGAGTTCAAATTCAAAGAAAATGTGCTTTTAACGTACAAACATTGTTGTTTTTTTTTCCTTTTTTTTTTCATATGAGCAAACAGGAATTTAAAAAAAAGGAATAAAGTACCCTTTCTCCATTGTATTTTCCCCAAAAATGTGTCAACTGTTAAAGTATTTATGAACAGTTGAAACAGCAGATCATCAACTGCTTTTTCCAGCAAATGGCACCGCTAAGCGCGGAGCCCACTATTGATTTTAAGAAACGGAGAAAATCGTTAAAACTTAGATCAAGAATGTACAAGCAGATGATTTGCTGTTCCACAAACCCAATCGCCTTTTAAGCTCCATGTAAATATGCATTAACGTCGTTGTAAGTTAGCTTTTCGAAGCATAGCAATAATGTCTGGCAAAGAAGCACCATGGTCAATCAATACTAAACGAATTGTCTTCAAAACGGATCATCTTCTAAACGAATTGTAGCAAATATTCCGAACTTGGGGCAAATGTGGCGACCATTTTCTTGAATACATTTTGCCAAACGATAATATTTGTTGGTTTCTCCTTGAAGCACCCACACAGCAGTTCATATGAATAAATCTGTGCTTACCAATCACGATACTATAAATATTTTGTGAACTTTCATTATTAAGCAGGCCGGCCTTTGGTTCTTTAATTAAAAGATGTAGAATCCAACGGAAAATTAACGTTCTGGAAGTCAATTCGTCTTGCAGAATTTTTGAGGTCTTTGAAATGCCTGAGGATGGCTTAGTATCGCGATATGTTACTCGTTGATCTACTTGGACAAGTACAAGCAGGGATATTTTTGTTCTAATATCGACCTTGAGACTGATGCATCCATGTTTAAAATTATCAGAACTAGCGATAAATTATCGGCTGATACGGTGCTTGGTTACCAAAAAAATAAATCATCTGGACGACACACTGAGCAATGTTCTAGATTCAAATCCTTTCTTAAGGCGACTTATTTATTTATTATAAGCTTTACATTAAAATTAACTCTGAAAAATAATGTGCTTCATTGGTGGTGTCCTTCACGGCAAAAACTAAGAAAACAACCCTCGTAACCATCAACACCCACCAAATCGATATTGAAATTATCTCTCTTACGAGACGCACATTGTTCGAGTTATCAAATGCTGTCTTTGCGGTCTAATAACGCATATCCGTGCATATACGCTTAGCGGTCGGACGATGGATTCTAGCGGGTATATTAGTGCAAATTCCAGATCGATTATTTATTAGCAGCTTGATTAAAATCGAAGAGACGTAACGCTACGCATTGCGACTGCCAGGTGGAGTCCCAAAACTTATTATAGCTCGCGGGCAGTAGTAAACTCGTAATTGCTGCGCTATTAGCGGTTTTCAGCGAAGTGAACAATTCCAACTATTTCCTCGACGTTCACGGCTAGGGATTGTCGAATCAATTATCGAGAAATATCGGTGGGTAAGGGGAGATATTCCGCTGGCGAGTGTTGAGATAGGGTGAACTATATTCTGAAGAATGCGGTTTAGTTGCTTCTCTTTTTATTTTTTTGACTTTGAATTCGCAATTTAAGATTAAAAGCTTTATTATGGACTGATCATTCGGGAAATAGTAATTTTATTAGTAGATGATTCAATATAAAATTGTTAATGGTAAAAATTATTAAATTTGTTTCAGTTTTCTGGAAGATTAGGCTTTAATCATTGAAAATATGAGGTAAATAATTCAAAATTATAGGCAATGCATTTTAAAAGCTTCAGCTCGTGTTCATGGTTTTTTCATTTAAAATTTTTGGGATTTTTTGACAAACCTGTGGTTTACAGAATAGGGGAACTGAAAATTAGAAGACTTCAATATTTTAATGAAATTTGTGTTAGGGAGCTGTAACAGTAAAAAAAAAGTATTTTTTAAATAAACTAAATGATTGTTTAGCAACTTTCAGCGAAGAGCTTAAACTTTTGTTTTTGACTCTTTTCTAGATTAGAAGGTATAATTAATTTTATTAGCTTTTTGCTAGCTTTAGAAGTTTCCTTCTAAACGTGGGAACTTGTCCAGCACAGCAAACAAAGACTTCTTACTTTTCACACTGATAATTTTATTGTTAAGATCATGTAACCCAATTCATTTTAATGAATTTAATGTAGTTACATTAAATACATTAAATGTTATGCATTAAATTTATTGATAATACAGGAAATTTCCAACGTGCCATGTTACCGCCCGAGGTGGTCTTGACCTATCACTCTGCGACTTTCTCAGATCGATTCTGGTTCCTCTCTCATTAGATCAATGGCTCAACTTTGCTTTCTTTGCTAAATTTAACACTCTTATGAGTAATCCTTCTACAATGATTTCGGCTTTTGCATATTCTGAGACCATTTCTGAGAACTGTACTCCTCACAATGCTATACGGTCGCATAGCACATGAACGGTAGTCTCCTCTTCCGTCTGGCAGACTCTAAGCCCAGATTAAGCCCAGATCGCTCATATGCTTTTTAAGCATCAATGCCCTGTTAACAGGCCCACTATTGTTCTAACAGATTTCCTTTTCCTTCTAAGTCGATCCGGTGTGTCCAATCAGAAATTGCTTGACCTGTCTCTGACTTGGAATGATTTTCCACCAGTCTTGGGTCCCGGGTACTTGGGTTAATTTGTCTTCCGTTATGTTCCCTTAATACGCGCGCCATGGCAATGCTATTGTTCAGTAATATTATTTATAAAATCGCTGATAACGAAGTTGTTATCGATTTTATATGTAATTTTATGTAACCCTTTTTTAGAATGCAACATCACATGGTGAGTTTTTATCCGGCCAAAATTGTGGTTATAGCTCTTAAAAATTTGTAAGAATTATGCATTGTAAAATAAACACATATATACCCTAATTTAGTTCAGGACTGTAGAGCTTCCTTCGGCAAACGTCGTACACGTCTAGGAAAGGCGTCCTCATTGTAAGTTACACCCGACACAAGGTGAATTTAACACTTCTTTTAATAATTGAATACAGTCTTGGTAGAACGGGAACGAAAGCCGAATTTTATGCGAGTTTTGTCATTTCAAGGGGACGGCTTCCTAGTGTCTTCTCTACCATACGCCGCTGAAGGAGATCGTACGTCTTAAATCGTATTCGCGGTAAACACAGCCCACCGTACACCCCTGTTTTGCCCGTCTTCCACAGGCAGTTTTAACAAAATCAGATCCTGAAGTATGCATGAAGACGATACCGCGTCCCCTAAACTTACATCTAGACAGGGAAATGAAATTTTTCACTATTAGAGGGGGATATGGATATTATACGGAAGTGTCCTATCGTTGTCGTGGCATCTAAAAATTGTTAGAGCGAATTTTGAACTGAAAACGTGTTGCGAAAATGGAAATTTATTCAACAGCACTACAAATTTACTATTTCACCAAACAAAAATCATTATAAACAAGTCGCAAGCGATGGCAACACTGGTTTTCGGTTTGCGGGGCGAAGGAGGGGATATAATCTAAACTCGATATTCGCCGTGGGATTCCGTCAGAATCCGCACAGTCCGTCCAGACAGACAGAACACCACGCGCGATTTCTCCCTTGACATTCCCGTCATATTTCAATCGGGCTCGGATTCTCGGCAAATATTTGCCATTGTTGCGTGATACCCTTCTTCATTCCTAGACCCTATAGCTTGCAGGTGTCGTATTACCTAAATTATAACGCAAATATTTTGAGATTAAGAAGCTGCCATATTTCGTATTCCAAATACGTACGTCAATGTACATAGGTAGAAGAAAAGAAGGCCACCTTACGTAAAAATATTTAAACATTTAAAGGTGTTGCGAAATAGTTACTTCTGTGTAGTAGAAATATTAGCGTGTCTCTAACTCACGTTTTTAGACGGCGCTACCTTCCACGCTTAATATATAAATCATCCAACACACCGCAGTCGAGCATTTGTATTTCCTTAAAAGGGAGGAATTGTCTTAGGTTCTCTCGTATGCTTCTGTGTAAGTGGAAATATGTATAGTGTAGGTTACACGAATTTAAAATAGATATGAGCAGGATCTCGGGACGTTATGACTTTTAACATTTTTATAACCGCTATAAATCTGTTTTTGGTACGATGTACATCCTAGCTACGTATGTATCTTTACCACGTTTACTTTTATTGGTTTTCCAAAAGGTTTATTTTTCGGAAACGTTATCAACTTGAGTTCAATTTAAAACATGTACTTACCTTCAGCGATTTTCTCATTTACCAAGTTCCACTTTGCAGCGACATCTTTCAGTACGAGGACGAGCAACAGATACTTGATCCAACCCATTTTCAGTTCCTCAATGTCCTCTAAACACATTCACTTACAGCTACAGAGTCCTGAAACAAGATGATTCGTATAAGTGAACAATAAATTTTTACATTTTTAATGGGGGTGGTAAAATATGCATCAACATACGAAGCACTGATAAAGATGGAAGTATATCCATCGAAACGTTGAAACTAAATTTAGATGCCATAACTTGTTAAATAAAGTTAAATAAATGAACAAGGCCACTACCCTCAATAAGTTAACATTGCGGGTCAGAAAGAGCAACCAGGAAAAGATTGTGTCTAACATCAACAATATGAAATTTGTTCACCTTCCTTCCTTTTTTTTTTCTTTACTTGCTTTATAAAAATAATTTTAGGTTTCTACAATTTTGATGCAGATGTTTTCATATTGCTATTACCAGTAGTAAAGATGTTATCTTGGAGAATCTCGTGGTGTCGTTCCGCCCTGCATAAACGGGAGTTTCAAGAAGCAAATTTCCTATCGGGAAGTACTTTTTAATGTGAAAACATAAATTCGATTTCTTGCGGAATGAAATAACCATATTTTCAAGTATTTTAAGACAAAAAGTAGAAGAGTATAAGAGCACCGTAGAAGAGGTTATTCATTCTCTAATACTATCAGGTCGTTTTCTATCGTTAAACTGTCGACTAAGCTTTCTACTACCGATTATCGAAGGGAATGGACAGAAGCGGATTAGGGCGATATTTTTGAAAGAAAATTTTCAATTTTAAATTACTGCCAGTTGAATGGCCATTATTTCAGCATTAAAATAGCTTATATTATATGCGTGTTCGACGTGTTACAAAATACAACTTATTTTGGGCCTGAAATAGTTTTTGTACGTTGAAATAAGCAACTTCTTTAATATGTATCAACAGTCACAAGTATTTTGTATTTTGTTTTGTTTATTTTTTTGAAATCAACAAAATTTTCGGAGTGTGAGCCTCTTTCTTATATTCCTATCCTGTACTTTTGCTCGTCCGAAAAAGAGGTCGTAGGTTCAGAATCCCGACTCCGGAGTACGCTTGAATAGTAGCAACCCTATCTGTCCGTTCGCGAAAAATATATATCCACCCGAACTAGAAAGAAAAAGCTATTGCGGCTAGGTGCTGAGCGTGCAACTGGACCATCGCCAAGCCGCACCAGCAATGGCCAGAGGAGCAGATAAGAACCCTATACGTATAGATCTGAGTGTGCTACTCCAGCAAATACCCTCCTTCCATCTTTCCACCTGAAATAACGACCTTAGCCATCCATCAAAGGGGCCGTGGTAAGGGGCTATGGGTAACGTAGGTAATCCGCCCGCCTCTGATATATATTCTTGCACAAAAATCATATCTATATACGACCCTTCTTTCTCCGGCGCCCCTTAGACTCCTTCGGTGGGAGTAAAGGGACTAATGACATCTGGGTGGAGAGGTGGCGTTAGGCAGACGTAGGTGCATATTTTATGGGGTATTACGCCTAGAATTTATATTCGTATCTTTTAGAATTTATTTTGAAAGGGATGAGAAGTGATACGATATAGGAAAAATATGTACTTACAGGGTGAATCAAAGCTAACGCTATTATCATTCAACTTAGAGCAAATAACCGTTTCCTTTTATCTCGCAATAGAAGCGAAACTTTTCAAATATAATTGCGAACACTAGAACAGAACTTTCGAAAATATTTAAAAATAACTTCTTGAAAGCAGAGGACGGCTACGAAACACAAACTATTTTCCAATTCCGATGGTCGTGCTTGCTTTATACTGAACTAATAGAGAACCAAGAGAATTGCAGAGGAAACTCTATCAATTATGGCTCTTGTCTTCACTGTAAAGATTCTCCTTTAAGTTAAGATCGAAGAATTCATGTGGTGAATTTCTCGAATTTCGTTCAAAGCAAATCAGTAATCATAACAACATTTTTTAGAAGCTTGAGAGACGGAATGATGCTTAATGGAGGTATATTGATATGCAGTATGTATTTATACGCGGCATTTATGAAGCTCAGTAGTCTTTCTTTTGAGGGTAGCGTTTCAAGTTTTTGAAAACGACCACCAAATAGCGTTGTTGAAATTTGACATAACTATTTTTTATAAATTTCATATTTATTTTTGTTGAGGCAGTTACAGCACAGCAATAGGCAGTAGGTTGGTAATGAAGCACCAACAGAAAGACTATTAACAACTAGTCTACAGGATGTCGTGATTGTATTTCCGTCCGAGGTGAATCTTATGACTGTCGACCAAAATCAGTTGTCGTTCTAAAAAACATCGACGCTGTGCGCAACGAATCGAAATCATGTGATCTACAGTGAAATACAGGAATTAATAGGCATATCGGACACTCCAGCACATTCGATTTTGCATAAATATCTAGGTGTGAAAAGGATCTTTTTTCAATAGATACAGTATAATTTGAGCCAAGCACAAAAAGGCACGTGTGAATTGGTATAAACAAATGCTAGAAAAATTCGACAGAGGAACGTTAAAATTCGTATATAACATTGTTGTAAGAGGTGACAAAACTTGTATCTATTTGTACGACTCGTGAAGTAAATAACAATTAACTGCTTGGGTTCCTAGATGAACCGAATCTAACAAAAGTTGTTCGTTCACGAAGTACTTCCAAGGAAAACATTGTTTCTTTCGTTGAACTAAACGTCACTCATTGCTTTGGATGATCGAAACACAGTTAATTCTGGATAATATACAGCAATTTGTTGAACAAAGTCATCGACTAAATCAGGAAATAAATAATCGAGAGGTCCCGTCATTCTTCATCGTGACAATGCCAGCACATACAGAGAAAGTTAAATAAAGGAGTATTAGAAAGAGGAAAATCTCGAATTAATGTAATATCATCCACATCCACCTGGTTTACCACATAACGACTTATTTATATTTGTTACGAACAGTGACTTTTATCACCTCAAGGTTTCCAAAATCATCTTTTAAAGATACCACCTTTGGAGTGAAAAGAAAACCGAGATTTAATTCGGAAGCATAAGTTATATCCGCTGATACGTAATAACTGCTTACGATATACGTCTTGCATTATATCTGCAACAATAGAAACTTCTTGCAAAAGATAACAATATTTAAAGTAAGCATTCTTGATTCATATAAAAGACGACAGAAATAATTTTGGATATAGTATTAACTTAGCATTGATACCAACGTAACATCGAAAGTGTTTACAAGTTGTCTATAATCTTTGTTAGTTATACTCTGTATATTTTGTAATAGTCTGTGTTTGTCGAACCTTAAACAAATTTTTTTAACGACTGAAGAAATTCCGTCCGTCAGAGAATGTTTTTCTTTCACTGTTTTGGTAGAAACTTACATTAGAAGTGTTCACGTAGATGGAAGATTACCAGAATTAAGCCAGTATATAAAAAAGGCGATCGTACATTACTTTCCAATGACATATCATCATATCGTAATATTAAACGTAATATATGTTTTTGAATAATAAAAAACTATACTTGCCATAATTGAGAGCGAATCCCCAGTAATTCTTTTTTCAAAATAACACTTATTAGTAGAGCTCCCCAAAGTACGTGGCAAGTCAGAAGGCGTACCGCCGGGCGTGGCCGGGGGGATATGTAATGTAATATATAAGCAAATAACTCGCATCGCATTTCGGTAGTTTATTACCGTATGCGATCGGGTTGTGACGGTATGGCGGACGCGCGTAGTAAGAAACGCCCACAGGCCGACAAAGTGAAAAAGTTCTGCGGAGAATTTCCTGACTTAATATATAATGGAAGTAAGATTATATGTAAAATTTGTAATATACCTCTGATGTGCAATGATAAATATGGCTGTAGAAGACATGTAAATAGTCAGCAACACAAAAATAAAAAACTGGGTGTATCACCGACTGAGGCAACTCAATTTATAATTGATTTATTTTATATGCTGACTGCGTGTAATTTACCGTTTTCCTTACTCAGGAAGAAACCATTCCGTGAATTTTGGAATAAATATAATCCAGACTTTGAGTTACCGTCGGAAACAAGCTTAAGGAGATGTGTGCCAAGTGTACGTACCGAAATTGAAAACAGGATCAGATCTGCAATAAAAGATAAACTACTGTGGTTATGTATTGACGAAACGACAGACCGTAAAAAACATTCTATTTTGAATGTGATTGCACGTATACTGGAACCTCGTCAACCTACAAAGGGAATTTTATTAGCTAGTAAAAGACTAAAATCGTGTACTGCCGACGCTATCGAGAGCGTAGTCATTGATACTTTACAAACATTTGAAATTGCCACTACTCAAGTATTAATTTTCATGACCGATGGTGCCGCGACAATGCGTTGTGTAGGTCGTTCTCTTCAAGAATATTATGGGATGATGTTACATATTACTTGTAAACTTCATGCTCTGCATATTGCGGCTGAAACTATTCGTGCAAATTTCCCTGAGGTAAATGCATTAATAACAAATACGAAACGAGTGTTTCTCAAATCTCCCAAACGTACCAGTGAATTTCATAAACGCGTTTTATTATTTTAAATACTTCCGGCAAATAAAATTAGTCGTCTTACAATTCAATCCCAACGAATCTGCGGCTATTAAGGAAAGCCAGGATAAATTCCAAGATATTTCCGTTGAAGCAGATTTACAAACCGTTTACAACAATTATAGAGAAGTACTTGAGGCAATAAATAAATTACAAAATAGTGTACTGTCCCTGACGGAGTCAGTACAAATATTAGATGACGTTAATACACTCCTACACTGTATAAATACAAAAAAAAAATGATATCGTTACAAGAAATTTTGAAAGTGTTATGAAGAAAGATACAAATTTTAGCAGGTTAAGACAAGTTTGGGAAGGTAACTCTACTGATCCGGTGACTAAATTCAAAGATTATTTTAATTACTCGTGTATTACATCATTAGACGTCGAGCGTTCATTTTCAAGATATAAAAACATTTTTTCAGAACGACGAACATCCTTGAAAGAAACGACTGTGGAAACATTCCTAATGCTTCAGATGTTTGAGAAATCGGATTGCGCTTACGGTAACAGTTTTAATGTGCCTACCTCCTCGTGTGCTGACTAATACTATTTTCCTTGTGCATTAACACCCACTATATTGGATACGGCTAATTACAAAAGTAAGCGTTTTAAAATTCTTTATTTCTTTTGTTTTTATGTACTTTACTTATGTTCCTTATCGACGCCTATGGTGCGCCATGCAGTTGGGGAGCTCTACTTATTAGTATCAGAAATGTATTTATACACATACAAATATAACAAAATTTAACAAAAGAAAAGTAAATAAATAACAAAATTATTAATATTTAATAATAAACACCTTTTCTTTACCCAAACCATTATGCCTACTGAAAGTTCTGTGTGCCGGCGAGAAATGCTCTCTTCACTGGCCTGTTCGATCTCAGATCTTCGAAGCACCTTAATCTTATGTTCATGGTGCCATAAAGAAAATCGGAAATTCATCACTAGACACTCGCATTTCATTCATCTTGTCACTGCCGCATTTCGGTGCACCAGGTTCAATTATTCAGGTGTTTAAGATAATTGCAATAAATACCAATAGCGTTTCATCGCTGTTGGTTTAACAATATTAGCGGCTGAAGTAGGCGTTGTACAATCACGCGCTTCGAGCTAAAAAATCTTCTCAGAAGGTGATCCATCTGGATTCGCTTGGACTTGCTCTATGTGCGTTACTTTGATTTGCAACCCATAATACAGTCGAATGAGTGCGATTAAGTCTAAGTGTAATTTCCCGGAAACTAACACCGCCCTCGTGTAGCCCAACAATCCGGCAACGTTAGAAAGGGAGTAATTATTAATAAGATGCTCGTTTGCGACTATTGTTTGGAACATACTACACGTCATTTTTATGAATTTGAATTGCAACTATTAGATCGGCAACCGGTCTCGTTGCAAAAATATGTGGGGCTGACTCTTGTAAATGCTATTAAACAAAGTACTCCAATGCAATATGACCAATTGCAAATAATTGTCGGTCATATAGAAATACATTTACAAAATTTCAACTAAATACTCCAAAAATTTAGGAGTCGCACATTTTTAATTGCAACAGGTGTACTATTACTATTATTATTATTATCATTACTATGAACGGCTCGGTGATACAGTGGTAAGAGGGCCTGCGTCTAACTGAGCAGAATTTGACGCTATGAGTTCGGTAAATTCCCGAGTCACCATTCGCAGTTGACGGACAATTAACTCCATCTCACTAATAATACTAAACTCCATCAGTAATAAAGCCATGGAGCACATACACAAAGGCTTCTGAAGCTACAAATTTTAGAAAGCTTATAGACTTCGATGGGCCTTCACAAAAAAAAAAAAATAAAGAATAAAGCATCATTCCCAAAGTCCTTTGGTTCTAATACTCTCAGAAGTGTTACTGGTTAAAGAATATGTTTATATATATGTTATTATTGCTTAATTTATTTTTACTTAAAACTCAAAACCAACTCTTCCTGCCATAAAAGCCAGAAGTACATTATTTCGTATTAAGGGCGCTGGAGCGTCGCAATACATTTTATAACGATATCATGTCTTTACATTCTTATACACGCTTACTAATTCCAGTTCGCCTGTGTTTGGCGGGAGCGGATCGTGGGTGGCAAACAAAATAGGGTAGCGGATAACTGCCAAGCTAAAACTTATGTGTATGTACACCGTAGACATCAGGAAATCCTAGCGAACAAACTAAATAAAGATCGGAGGGGGATAAATATCCACTCGCGCGCTACAGTCGTAGTTGACACTCTGCGAGGCTATGATTTAGTTCCGCTTAGCTAGCTGGAGAGCTTGAGCGCGGGCAAAACATTCAATTTTCTGATATCTTCCTGCTCCGTCGGGAGTTTGACGGATGGCGTTCGCATTTAAACGGATTCAACTGTTTCGCTAGTAGTTAGTACGAGTAGAAATAGCAGTAATAGATGTGGGAAGGAGAGGTGGCGTTGTTATTGATTCCATTTTCTGATTTGGATGTAAATCAAGTCGCAGATGAATTAATTCAGTTCGCTTGTTACTTTTGTATTTGCAATTAATTTTTTTTGTCCCTACATATAAAAGCTGCACAGGTTGTGAAAAAAATTTAAAAAATCAAGCAGCAGATCCGATATACGTATCTGAGAACAGAGTGGTCTGAACGAATGTTTGAATATTTAAAGGAAAATAATCCAAATTTATAGATCAGTGTTACCCATATGGTGTTAATTTAGATAAATCAGTATCGATGAGAAATAGGTTTAGATTACTAAAATTCATCTCTGTACACTCAATAAATCGCGAATAGACCAAGGCCATTGTAGGATATAAAATTGTACAGTACAAAGTTTTTATATTATGGTTTGCAAGTCTAGAAAGAGAGAATACGTCCTTCTGGGTGTGGTTTGAGTCTGGTTAAGAAATGATAAAAAAATTTATTCCCTATATTCTCTTTCTTCTCTTATACACTGCGCAAAAGTTTGACAACACAGACCTGCGGAATATTTGTGATTTTCACCACACATAGTTCTTTTATTTTCTATACGTTATTATTACATAAAGACGAATAACATTTTCGTCCAGCTCTGATTTCTCTCCTGCTCACTAACGACTACCGAGGACGTAGCTAGCCTACGTGTAGACATCGATCAGCTATTACTAATATATAACTAATAATAATTTGTTAGAGTTTACCAAAAATTGTCTTTATTTGAAAAGCACTGCTGTATACTACAGTATTGTTAGATGAAATATCAATGGGGAAATCCTACATTTGGAATAAACAAGGCAAATTTAATAGCTGGCAACGAGAATCTGCTGCATGAATGTCTAGTTGCTCTTACAAAAGTATTATTGCCTTCATTAGATATTTAACTTGATTTAATAAAGCAATTTTCGAAAGGGTTGGGCTGAATAGACCGATGTTTCTATTTCGTACAAAAAAATTTTTTTGGTTTATCAAAAACGGAGACTAAAGAAGATATCTTTGTTGCGAACCCTATTGAAAACTGATGAATTTGAAACTGCAAAAAATACTTGGAAAGACTTTAGGAAGTTGCAAAGAAATTTCTGGGAAATAATAAAGAACCAAATTATGTGACATCGTAAATTACATGCTGTATAAATTAGAAGTACTGGATATTTGGATTATTTTCCTGCTAAGCTGGGTGATGTCAATGAAGAACAATATACCATCGGAATATTGAAGAAATTGATAAGTGGTATTAGGAGTGATAGGATACCATAATGATGGTTAAACTACTGTTGGTTATTCGAATGGACGACTATAAAGAGAAAAGAACGAGGGCAAACGAGAGATTTTCTGAAAAGAGCAAAGAATAGTTCGTCTTCCTTTTGCTTCTGCTTTTTGTATCTTAAACTAAATGCAGATTCGAAATTAATATTATTTCATTACCATCATCATTCACCATATTTAATAAGATTTTACACCTTACTCAGGCCTGTGTAATTTTTAATGGTATGCCAAAACGGGTTACATCAGCGATTCGTCAAACCAGGCTCTCATTTAATATCACACCCTGACGCAAATAATCTACTATTTGATGGATCTCTGCTAGTTACAACATAGAATTTCGTACGTAGTTCATACGCGTCACTGGTTTGATATCTAAAAACGCCCCAGATAATGTCAATCCTGCATTTTGACGAATTTTCAACAATAGATATTACATACATAGATATTAGCATAATGAATTAATCATGACGTTTTCCGTTGTGAGCGCACGCAAAACGACATGAATTTATCACGATTATGATATGGAAAATTGCTTATATTATATTACACCGTGTTGCGCAACCTTGCACATATTTCGGTGTAAATTAATAATGTTAATTAATATTCATAGTATGGAGTGGAAGCGAGGCTCTAATAGTAATTATCTCGAATAATTTTGTACAATGTAATAAATTTGAGCTAATTGCTAATTCAACCGACAAAAATCTATGTCGTTCGTTATTTACGTTTGGAAAAATTGAAAGATTACATATTCTTATCGAACTGAAGGGATGGAAATAATCATCCCATTGATGGAACACTGAAGAATAAAAAAAAAATTTAAAGTAATACAATTTCGTTTTTCACATAATGCGCGAGAGCTGATGTTATTATATGCTAAGCATGCTAGGCAGTCTTGTAATATCTTGAAACATATTGCATATTTCTAAACCTCTATCGTTACTAATAAATAAGTCGTTTCTGATGGAGCGTTTCCGCTAGATCTGAAAAGTGCGAAGCTAATCAAATCAAATCAAAAAAAAAATCAAAAAAAGAGCCGATGTCAAATTATAGGCTCATATCCGCGTTATTACGCTTTTCCAAAATTTTCGATAAGTCAATCTTCAAAAGAATAATATCCTTATCCCGCAACAATTTAATTGCACAAAGTCAATCTGGATTTAACGAGATAATCTATTATATTATAGATAATCAAGGCTGATATTGCAATTTTTGATTTCTGAACGTCGTGAATCGACGTCTGGATGAAGAAAAACCAGTTGACGAACGTTGAGTGCTGTAAATCATGGGTAAGATTTCTTGACATGGAATAAGGGCTTCTGCATTGGACTGGCTGTCTTCATACTTGAATAACCGTTTACCGTTTGCGATAAATTCTGATTAGGATTGATACACATAACGCCTTGTCGTTGGCCGCTGGTGTGGTACAGGCAGTGCCGCGTATTGTTCTAAGCCCATTCTTATTTATATTATTTACTAATGATCATCGTCACAATTTCTCTGGTAACTTATATCATGTTGTAAACGATGCCACCATCGTTATTTCAGGAATAAATGCAGTGCATCTCTGTATGGTTGTTCAAATGCTATGTCTATGTGGTGTAGTGATAATATCAAGTTTCTGGACATTGATTCTGAGAGCTTACCGCCCACATGTTGAGTCCAGGCTGAGATACGCTAATTATTAAGGCGATGTTCTCATTACGTGGAATTCCCACGTTGCCAAACATTTGTATATATTTGTTCTTAAGCACAAAGAATTGTTTGTTTATAATAAACATATAAATAGTACATGTAAAATACGAAATGCATATGAATAGTGAATTTCCAATCACAGAATAACAATGCGCAGGGTACATCTTCTCGAAAATTGTCGTTACAGTGTCTCTCAATTTGTTGCTAAAAGAAAATTATATTATTATTTGTATAGAATTATATCTGAGCTACCTAACATGGAGAATTCAAGAAAGCTTCACCACAAAATTCTTATTTTTAAGCGGTCGCCCTATTTGCTATAAATAAAATTTTTACAAATAATGTCGCCACAACTCCAAAAAATCGCTCTACTTGAAATATCACTTTTCTTTAACATTTGCACTAGATATAATAATTTTCCCGCGCATCTTAAATCAAGTTTAATTGCTCTCTTTAGATTAAAGTTGCGCCCATCATTATTTAAAAATCAATGCTGTTAATGCGCGCTGTAATTATTTAGCTAATGTATATAGGTTATATTTTTCTTTTAAATGTGCTTATACACGTTGAATCTAATGCTATATAACGGCCTGCCAGCCGGGCTAACAGTCTGTCAGAGTAGTGGATTCGCAACTCTTATAGTAGGGCTATCCTCAGCACTTCGCTTTACAGGTACAGTACTCATGCCCACCCATTGCGTTACGCAATTGGCGAGAGCCATTGGAACATGTGAAGGCACGTACTATTATCTTTTTGTTTTTTTTTCTATAGAATATAGACGAGAATAAGCGAAACCTTCAGAAAACTAAATAGAAAGAGTGCAACAATAACAAAAATAATTAAATCGGGTAGCACAGTGACGGTTATAAGAAGAAGAAGAATCAAAAGGAAACGAATTGTCTTGTATGGATGTTAACAATTTAATAAAATCATTCCCAGTCCTTAATTTATTTAACTATTGAAGCAGGTGCTCTGAGGTTTGTTGATAAAAATTGTTGATTGTACCAATAAACATTGTGCAATGCAAAAATATACAATGAGAATATCGAATACTCTCATCCGCACATGTTGTTATTTATATATATAACAAAAATATGAAGCGCCACATAGATATACTAATGAACCGAGACGCCTCTGTACATGACAGCTTATTTTTTCTTTAATGTTCCGTATTAGGCGTTGGGAATAAAGCAAGGATTCCTTTGTATAAGATTTCTTGTATCCATTTTACAGACATTTTCTGTTCAAAATTGTGCACTTATATGTTGTGAGATAAAACAAAATTGCAATATTGTGAATATTTTGCAACCTTGCAAAAGGTAATAGTTTCACCTTTTGTAGACATTTCATTATTAATTTATTTAACATTGTTAATTTACATTAAAGCAGACAAAACAGTTTGGTAAATAAGCAGAACGAAAAAATAAATTTGTGTAAGATAGGTTAATCAAAACGATGGTAATATCATACAATTCTTGCAGTTTATTTACTTTGTTCTACGATCACTAACTCTGTTTTTCCCAAACTATCGAAAAAAATAATAATTCCAACCCCGTTTGATTAAAGTATAAAAGCCAAGATTTTGTCACCGTAAAAATACTTCTAGTCCCAAGAATCATCTTTCCTAATCACCCTCTCAACAAAAAAACTAATCGAAAATTTTCAGATTATCATTAATTAAACCGTCCATAAGATTATCCCCAATATCTGCCGCACAAACTAGCACGTGTTAGATAGATCACCCGAAAACGTCTTATTATTATTAGGGCGACGCGATCTAGGTAATAAATTCATCTTTTCGCCGGTTAGTAGCGCTGTCATCGTTGCGTTTTCATCGCCGCCTTGGTTGTTACCGCGATGAATCGGCATAAAATCTAGATTAATGGATTGCTGGGCCGGTAACCGCGATTCGGGTGACAAACTTTCGAGCATGAAGGGCAAAAGCACGGGCGGGGAGGACGGGAATACGCCCGCGGGGTACCAATACAAACTTTGCGCGGTGTAGTGGCGACGGCGTCCGCATATGTGTGCAGGAAGCGACGATGATGGGAATCGGGACATCTGCCTCTGGTTGCTGTTGACCTGGCTAATGGAAACGGCGTGTTTTTAAGCGCGAATGCATAAAGTGTGTCCTTGGATGTGTAGTGCGAATGAGGCGGAGGGGAAGGGGGCTAGGAGGTTGATAGTGATATGGTATTCTATGCTTCGAATGCGTGCCTCAGAGATTAGCGTGATAGTACTAAAATCAAATGTAAAAATATATGGGAATGTCGGGGTTATAGATTATAAAAAATCTCAATGGGGATTTTTAGATTTAGTCTGAAAGGTTTGTCAAAGTTTCTCGAATCTGTGCGAATCTCAGCATGTTACCAATTTAATCCGCCACACCGCCACCGTGTGGCAATAATAATAATTCAGTTGTAACCCAAAACTAGCGAAATACGAAATAGAATGTGAATACAGCCTACACAACAACAGATATTTGAAACGATTCACTTCATACGCAATCATCGTTAACGCCTCTTTTTTATAAATCAGCTAACTAATGCTGATGCTTCTTTCTGAACTGGGTAATTCCTTTTTAGTTTTGTATACACTGTGTTCACGAAGGAACGGGACAATCTGATGTCGAAAGAACGAATGACAATTTTGAAATATTGTGAATACTAATTTGGTACGTCGGCTTCTGCAGTCAGCAATCGTCTTGGTGTTCAAGAGGATATGGAGAATATCATTAAACAGGATAACGAAAGTTATTACAACTGTGTCGCCGCCGCAATTGGATTAAACAAAACATGTATATAGTAAAAAACATAACTATCTACTTTCTAACTAACGTCTTCGATTGTTTTTTGGCAATCCTACACATAACCCTCTCACCAAGTAATGACCTTGTGAATGAAATCTCTGTGAATTCCTCGCAGGTACAGATAGTAAGTTAGGTAGAGCGACATAGGGATGACGTATCTGATTTTTTTATACTAAAGAATTTGTGTCCCCAACGGAAATGTATAGAAGAATATGGAGCGACGGTAACATAATCCACAAACTTCGAAAATATTCCGTCGGTCCGAAAGAACAGCCCGACGGCGGTATACATGCCCAATCTTGTAAATTATTTTACATCCGTCCGAGAGGGCGGCAATGCACTTTCCGACATATTGTTCGAAATAAGTCGTTGGTGTGCAGACGTGCTGACCTGTTGAAGCGAAAACTTGAGCGATTCATATACTCAACTGTTACATGACGTTTGCATTTCTTCTTCGTCATCTTCTGACGCGATATAACGGATTACCAACAAAGTAACTTTCTTCAAGACATTCCTTTAAACAAATTGCTGGTTGGGTTGGTGACACGTCAGTTCAAAAGTATTTACAGGATTTTCGAAAATTTTATAGCAAAACAAAATTTGACGAAATGAAAAGAAAAGCAAGACTTAAAGAATTCATTAATAACAATTATGTTTTTTTTTTTTTTTAATTAATTATGATTTTTTTTTATACATTATTTTAGTGTAAAAACATAAATGTGTGAGAAAGGTTTTTCCTTTTTTTTCGTTTCAGCGTGAATTCCTTCAGATAAATGTCAAAGGAAGTATGATGAAGTTTATTTGAAAACAGCGAGGAATAGATTGTCAAACTTGTCCCCATTCCTTTGTAATATTTTGTTTCCTCATATTGAATAGATCAGCCTATATATTGTTGCGTAAACAACCATCCCGCCTTCAAAAAATTGCGAAATCTTGATATTTAGGGAAATGCGAAGTAAACTGAGACCTGTAAGGTTCGAAAGGTTGTAGCAATTTTAGTAGATCTTAAAAAGAATCGAGAATTCGTACAGACCAATGTGTTACGTAGTGAAAAAAAAGCGTACGAAAAGTAAAAATAAGGAACTGGCAGATAAAATAACCAGAGTAAATGTAAATAACGAGAATAGGTTGCATTTGTAGAAGCGAGATTTCACACTTGCTGTTATTGGATCACCTAGAAACTGTTTCTATAGATGAAGTTGGCGTCATAAGAGGTAACTTGGCACTGCGTACTTAGACACGTCAATAAATTCGTCACTTAAAACAAGAAAGTTGGCATCATTTCCGACGATATCGATAATACCAATAGCACCAAAAATTAATTCGCAAAGTATATAAAGCCACCTACTTCTTTTTAATTTGCTTTTGTCATTTAAACGTTACCAGGCTGGGATAGCAAAAGCCTCATATAAATTCATGTACAAATAAACAAAGTTACACTATGAGAAAAAATTAATTGCAAATTTACATTTAGATAGCAAATTGAACAAAGGAAAGCTGTTCTAACATCCCTCATCGTGCATACACTTCCCCAATACTAACTTCGTTCTCTCGACGACGACGCAACCTAAATCGCATTTTCGAATATTAGGGCCCGTTACGTCGCGTCTAGATATAACTTAGGGTCTCTAAGTGAGCATCCCGGTCCGAAAACGGCAAAGAACGACGCTCTGGCATCCGCTTCGCGTCGAATCTGCGAGTCTGTACTGCAAGGTGTCGCATATGTCTGGCGCTAATTCAATTGAACGTCTTTCCGCGTTGCAGCGACAGCGCCATCAGACTTTTTCGTTCCTTTCTCTTCCCCTCCCTTATCCTCGCAGGCAGCTACTTTCCGGCTACCCTTCTTATTCCGGACGGTGTCCGTCTCAAACCGCCAGGCGACTTGCTACTGTTCCGTTTGATTCCCCACGAGATTAGCCTAGCGCGACAGTCCGAATGCCGGAGCTGGCTGGAACTTTTCCGATTTCTTCTCCGTTTTCCCGGCGCTACTAAACTATGCTGTATGTGTTGCTGTCTAGATTTTTGCTGCTTCTATTGTTTGCGGAACTTTCGTACGAACTTTAAAAGAATGAGGAATTGCACAAAGTACATTTTCTTTGCTTTAATATCCAATAATTAGACGGTTTAGTTTTATTTTAGGTTGTTGCTCATCAGGAAGCACAAACATAACCTATCACGTTCTCACCTATCAACGATTCTATTTAAGAATTATTATTTCAATACTCAAATAATTACATTTCAATAAACAACGTTTTTTCTTGATTTGTATGGCTGTGGTCTCATTACCTCTGAAATTGCACAGTTACAAGTTTAAGCGTAAAGTTCCAACGTTTCTTTTGACAGCTTTTTCTTTAACTGATTTTGCTCATATTGTTTATTTATTGCTATTTAACAGTAGATATGAGGGGGAATCAAATGAAAACCTTAAAAGCGCTCTAAATATTCCAACAACAAACAAAAAATCATGCGTATCATCTTTGAATGGAGGCTCCATAAGGTTAAAGTTCTCAACCCTTTCACTTCTGAGATGCTTGCCACCCACTGCTTTTTTCAGAGATTCGAACACGTGAAAGTCACTAGAAGCAAGGTCTGGTGGATAAGGTGAATGTATGAGATATTCAAATTTAATAAAGTGGAGCAGCCATCTATGGCGTTGCTGCTTTTTTCTGCGTTTTAGCGTCACTCTACCACTTATCCATTTATAACTTTCTGAAACTCAAGCAACACTTCTGTTACGTGCCGAATCACGTTAAGGTTTTCATTTCATTCATCCTCGAATTTATAAGACATGTTCTCGAATCTTTAGCTTTCGATAAAATAAAGATATTTACTTCGATTAAAAACGATTTAAAGTCTTAAACTCTCTACAGTAACACTAGAAAGTTGTTTTTCTTTTCCGGAAGCACCTTTTCCAACTTATTCGGTTTAGTGCCAAGAAGTTATACTACACGTATGAAAGATTAACAAAAATCGAACAAATACATTCATTTTTAGGTTCTATTTTTATTATTGAAGAAGAGTCGAAAAAAAAAAATAAATTATGGTCCCACTTACTTTATAGACAAAACAATGCGGATCTGCTAAACATTATATTCCGAAGAAAATTATAAAATTTCTAAACCATTATTCATTATAAAGAACAATATTATATCTTCACGCCTAATTTGAGTTTAGACGCGAGAAGCATAAGAAGTTTCTGTGAAGTAGGTAGCGTATTTTAATTGAATTATACTGCCATCTACATTACATCCAGAAGGGTCTACACAAGAGCCGAGAATTGACAAAACTACTTTTTGAGCTGTAATATTGCCAAAAATCGAGTGTCAAAGTCAAATGAGTAATTTTTACAAAAACAAAGCGACATTTAACTAAATTGCAAGTTTAATTACGTAAGCACTATCAATAACTATAATCAACAGTACAAACTAAAGTTTGTACTGTTGATTAAAAAAGCCGATTGTTAGGAATCGATTGTGCAAAACCAACAAGTACAGGTTCAAAAGCGTGGATGTTAACGAAAATTATTTCAAATTCTTAATACATATACACCCATCGCTACAACCAATCGAAACGTGAAAATCTCCTATGTCTATATCAACGGCAACAACTTGAAAATTCAATTTCCGATAATCTTAAAAACCGATTACTTCACAGCCAACGCGAGCTCTTCCTTCCGCTTAACCGGGCCGATGACATAAACAAGCTCCATCCGATTTACCCTCCCCGACATCTCACCTCCACCCTCCTTCGCGCCCTCGATTTCCTTGCCTTCCCCACGTTTAAGACGTTTAGTTCGGGGCTAATGTGAAGAGAGATCCGCGTGTTACACTATTAATTATCGAAACGCTCCTTCTAACAAGGAACAGCACTTCGCCGCTGGCGAGAATTAGTTCTATGCGCTAGAATCTCGCCTTTATACACCCTCTCGTTACTTCGCCGTATCGTACCGATGCTTGAAGCCCGCTCGTTTCGTTTTCGAGTCGGTCGCTTTGGTCTGAGAACGCGCTCCAAGTCGAGGCGTCGCGAAATAATTTAGATGAAGCAAGGATGTACGTTACTTTGGAGACGTATCTATACGTGAGAGATGATCTAATTGACGTAATTATCGCAAGTAGTAGTGACCGGAATGTTCTAGCTCGATGGGATGGAGGGTGGAAAAGAGACAGAGTTTACTTGATTAGTGTAAATACTAGTACTTCTTACAATGCTCTTTTTTATCATTAAATTAGTTTAACATGCGACCTGTTAATTTTATAATAACTTTTTTTTGAGAGCAACTTGTTAAGGATGGGAAAAATAGGAAAAAAAATTTTTGATACTTTGTCGATTTTAATGTTTAGGCGTAATCATCGAACACGATGTACAATGTTTCTGAAACAGTTATTATATGCAGGATAATATATTTAAAATAACAAATTTGACGAATATTTCCCGTCTAGCCGGAAGTTTCAGTCCACTAAAAATATTTTCGTTCAATAGCACATGTTGACTTTAGTGTACTGACAAGTTTTCAGAATTTTCCAATGTGTAGTGTCAATCGATTCAGTTTCCGATGAGACACCTGTGCGCAGTACACACGCGCCAAGTAGTGAAAGTAAAAGTAGACACGTTCAAAAATTGTCAATGTAATCATATAGTAATACCAGCACAAAAAAAAAGAAAAAATAAATATATGTTGCCGTAATTGAATTCAAATTGTTAAACTATTTAGTATCTTTCGTTGTTTAAAAAGGAAAGACGTAGGCACAATAAAAAATCTGTATATTTTAAACTTCCTTCGTTCGGCAGCATTTAACATGTTACTTAACTTTACAAATTAAATAAATAAATAAATGTATAAATAAATAAATACGTCAGAAGCAATTCGTCTCCCTTTCAAAGAAATCACTACCAATCGAAGGAGACGGACAAATAACGCAAGTTGATATACGGGTAGCTGTCGCATCGGGTGAACGTATCTATTCCCGATAGAATTAGTTACAGATGCCCCCGCCAGTCGACTCTCGGTCCTTCTTATCTCCATCTTCGCAATATGGTACTATCGTATAAAGGCGGGACAGAGGGTGCTGTTGCGCTACACGACACCTTTGACATTGACATGTCATGTCGATCGTTATTAAATCGACTTAGGGACGTTGGTCATCTTATTATATCTCTGTGAGATCTCCCGATGCGCAATTGGCTGTCGATTACACTTGGTGCATGGAGGGTCTTTCACTGTATATGTTGGATTTGAATGATTTTTGTTAATACTTAAGACTTATCAAGAACAGATATAATTACTGAAATAATATAATTTTCATAGGTAGCTTAGTTTAAACAACTTTAAGATATCTATGGCTCTTATTCATTGTCTCAATAGTTGTCTTCTTGTTTTATAGCTACGTATCTTATCGGGCAGAAACTCTTAATCGCTGATAAGTTAATACCTCGAGCTGAGTTTACTCTGGTGTGTTTGAGGCTCTTAGTTTCTTTATGCAATACAGGAGACTAAGAGCCTCCTAAGAGACTGGTACCAAGGCGATAATGTAAATGTTCCTTCACTATTTGTTTCGTCATCCATGCTGTTCCGCATGTCATTTATTTCGAGGTTATAGTTTTCTTATATTTTTTACGTGAGCTGACGACGGAGTGGGGTACATAGCTTTGCAATATTCTAATCTCAAGGGGCGTGTGGTGTATATAAGGTGCTTTATAGCTTTGATATTAGCACCACGATGTCGCTGTAGAAGGTGAAGCTCAATTCATTATTAAAATCTGCCCGTGTTAAGGCTAGAACAAACAGTGCCTAACTTTGTCGCAGTCAGACGGAAGCCTTCTTATTATTAGACCAACGAATCCTTAAATCCAATTACTACAGTAAATATTAGATACAGCAATGAGATTCTTTTCAGAGATCAAAAGCTTATTTAATCCAAATATGTTTCGATGTATGAAGGCGTTAAAGCTTTAAAAAGAAGTACCATGTGAGAAATTACGCCATTCTATTGGTAGAAAGAGACGAAAGGAAAGCAACATAAGAAATTCACGTATAGATATGTATATATCGTACTCCTTCCGCTTGCGTCGCCTTCTTTCTCGCCTCCTTTTTTTTTATTTCGCGAATCTCTTACGCTGAATTGACGTTAAATAAACGAAGCATATGAAAAGGTGTGAAATTACTCTCGCTGGCGCTTTGAACGTGAAAAGGGATTAGACGTGTGAACGAGAGGACTTGCAGCGTACAAAGAGATCCTATCAAAAAAGGAACCGTTTTAAAGACGCCAGAGAAGGAAGCGAAGACATCAACTAGCACGTTAAAAAAGGACAAAGCGACAAAGAGTGGAATAGAGTCTCTCCACATCGCATAGTACCGATTCATATAAATTAAACCCTCGTAAGTACCGTGCAGCAGATTGAAATTCGAGCCGTCGGTCGTGTTGCCGGTCGGTACAAGTGAAATGATTACTCGGGCTATGACGTATTAAGCCTTAAAGATGTAAGTGGAATTACGAATGATGATGATGATGGTGTATGAAGTATATAACGTTGAAATTCCCTTTTACCATTGATTCTTCTATTTGGATATTTGCTGCAAAGCAAAATGGAAGAATTTTGTTAGTCTTCAATGGAAAAATGCAGTAATTATATCGTCTAGATTAAGTTGTAATGCCTTCTTTTCAATTTTGACGGAAATTTCTTAGAGAAACCGATAATATGAGTAGATTTAACAGCTTCAGAATTTGAATGTTAAACCCCGTCTTACTATCCTACACGAGAACCTCTCCCTCGCATACAACATAATGCAACTACGCAGCTATTCCACAGATGCATCAATGCATACATCAGAGACTCTGAATGGTTTGAGTTTGCAGATATAATCGCGATGCGGTAATTAGTTTTGACTGACTGACGAACTGCTTGCTCGGAGGTTTGGGGTCCAGCATCCCAACAGGCCTCTAGAGAATTAATTACGCTCGCAAGGTCTCCGAAGGTAATTTCGCGTATTAATATCGTGTACCCTAGCTCCGAATAATGATGTACAAATATAGTTGTAACTTTTTTCTTTAGAGTCGCCATTTCAACTGGTAATAATGATTAGTGTAATTATGAGTAAATATATTAATTTTTGATTAATACGTAATTTTAGATTATAGAAGGTTGTGGTTTTGGGTTGTGTGCATAATAATTCTAAGAAAATTGAACATGAACATCCAACAAATTTTTATGGTTTCGTATTTGTATGGTTTGTATTAGAAGCTTCAATACAGTCGATTCAAGAATCAACGCATTGTTTGGATTGTTTGCTTTAACTGTTCAAGTAACTTTGTGAAATACTGAAAGACGCAACAAGTATATCCTGTCGCTCACACGTTTAAGATCACCAATCGAAAAATATTAAACATAAATTACTGCAATGGAAATATCACCATGAATTTCAACATACAGCTCAATAATATTTCTGAGATCATTGACATGTCACGTGGATCGTTATTAAACCGACTTAGAAACGTTGGCTATCTTATTATTTCTCTGTGAGATGTCCTGATGCGCAACTGGCTGTCGATTGCACTTGGTGCATGGAGGGTCTTTCACTACACACTACACACACGTACGTATATATATATATATATATATATATATATATATACGTACGTGCTGCCATGAATTTTCGATAGAGTCAGTTAAATGGCAGCATAGTCGCAACGAAGCATGATTTTTGTTAACACATAAGGCTTATCAATAGGTACAAGTACTGAAATAATATAATTTTCATGGCCAACTTAGTTTAATGAACACCTCGATAGGTGTTAAAATTTCTTATTTATTTTATAGTTACATGTCTTATTGGGGAGAAATCCCTACTCGCTAACGGATAAATGCTTTAAGTTGAGCTTGTTCTGGTACGTTTTCTAATACCAATCTTGGTTTTTTGTCAGGAGGTTTAGTGTATAAATTGTATTATTTGTTATTATCACTATGCGTCGTCGTGATAATAGTATTTGTCAGATTACAAAAACATATTATGTAACACATATTTCTATGAATTTTACACGCAAACTATGTCGGCAAAAAAAAGAATTGAACATTGAACATTTACCCTTTAATGGAGGTGGATGTGAAAACTACATTTGGACGAAACTAAAAGTTTTAAAATCTCCTGTTCATTCGACAATTGAAAAATGTTGAGAAATAAGAAGAAGTTTTGTAGAACATTTCGTTAGTGGGCAGATAATTACTTCTTTAAGAAAATAAAAGAATACGGCATAATTTGATTTTAAAATATAGAAATTGTATAAAAAAAATGTTAGTAATAAACAGGAATTTTTCTTCTAAGGATATCGGACAAAGTAGGTGGCTTCCATAAGCTGTCGTGCCATGTGTAAAACATGTTTTAACCATGTTTTAACTAGAAGGTTCGATATTGATATAGTGCTACGTTCTTGTGACATAAAGTAAGGAATTATAGGAATATTGAGGAAAGAAGAACATAGAGACTTTTTACAGCAAAATAAAGAGGAAGGAGTTGCCAATATGGACTAGCCATCACGACAGTTCAATTACATACAGAAATTATGGGGTATCCGGACAGAAAACTACATTGGAAGAATTCAAGTTCAGCTGAGCATTTACAGGAATGCGTTCATTCTAGATGGAATAAAATTATCGCCCAGAATTTAAATAAATCAGTAAACGAATCCTGGTTTGAGTTAAGCAGTAATGAAGTGCAACTATGTTATAGACAATATGTACAATTATGTATAATTTAATAATAATAAATAATAACATTAAACAATAAATGTGGTGTACATGGTGCTTATGATATGGTTCTGTAGCATTCATCAATGGTGTAAAATTTATATTGTAACAGAAACTAATCTTAATCTTAACTTAATCTGAATCCTATTTAATTTACGCACTTGCATATTTTACCTAGATAATCATACAATTTCACAGCAAAATAGCTGGTGAAAATCTGCGCCTATTTCAGGCAATGGCGTTGTTATTCCCCTGAGGCGTTCACGAAACCTACTGTGCGTTATGCACTTCGATTAGCGTGTATGCGCAGCACTCACGATAATATGTAACAACGCGCCAGAATATCAAATTCTTTTGAAACAGTGTCCTGTAAGATGCTTTACATCCCACGTTGCTTAAGATCCTTACTTCTCTCTGTATTACGAATACCTTTACGGTCTCCAATGAACACCCACATATTAGAATGCCATACGTAGCTTTGCGTTGAAATAAAGCAAAATATGTTGGTTTTGTAGTTGGGTGCGCAGACTAAGAAAGCAGATACGTTTTTTTTATTAGGTAAGGTTTTAGTAATAATATTTGAGATTTGCTTCATCTGCTTCTATCAATGCTACTTCGGACTTATCTTGCAGATCCCCATCAACATTTCCTGTTGCCGACAGCGCGGGAGATCATTCGCATATATTAGGAAAAGTATTTCGCCCAAAACTGATCTCTGAGGAACCTTATTGCGAACTGCACGCACGTTTCATTTTCTTTCTTTTCAGTTAAAGTTTTCAGTCAAGTAATTTCAGTGTAAAAGCTGTAATGACAGAGTAGTTTAGTTTGACCAGTACAATTGGTACATTAATGCACTATGTCATTATTAGAGATCTCAGCAGATCAATATGATATCGTCCTTCTCATCAAAAGCAGGTTTTGCCGATTATATTACTCCATTGGCAACTTTAATAGTGGATCTGCCGGTATCTGTGCTAGTTGTTACAGTTGATGTTGTTTTCTTACGAAATAAACTTTTTTGTTCTCAAATATTATAGATCAATATAGTTAATAACGTGATAAGGTGACAGTTAAATAAATCTCTTTCGTCTCCTTTTTTGTAGACGGATACTACCTTTATTCGTTTTAATTAATTTGGATAGATCTCCTTCAGCGTACATTCGTTAATTGAATGAGTAAGAACTTCTTGGGTGCCAAATTTTAATAGTTTAACCATATTTACGATAGATTGTAGACATCGAGCGATTCATTTTTCTTTTAGAGGTGTGGAATAATATCGCGGGGATACCGATTAAATTGTGAAAATCTTCCCAAATGAACGTTAATGTACTTCTGAAAATCTGTATAAACGTAACCTAAAAATAAATTACTTTACCCACGGACGTTAAAAACTCTCTCACAAATTCAATTATCCCCAATATCGAGCTCCGCCTTACGAAATTAACAAATTTATGCGCTGATTGCGCCCACCCTCGCGGGAATAAAAGCAAAGTAATGGACAACGGTCATAAAACCGGCCGGAAGGTCCCCTTGGATGGATGCCCCGGGTTGCGAAGAGGTCGTGGTGTGTCGTAAAGCGGGAACAGACTCCAGAAGCACTCAAAACGCATATATCTTACTAGCATTGCGAGAGAGTGCACAATGATGTTTCTGGGAGCTTAGTTGACCGTCAGTTGAAATTAACAGATGTATAGAATTGATTATCTGCCATAAGTACGATAAGAAGCTATATAATATCGAAGAAATTCCTTCTAGATGCTACAAGGCCTGTAATTTTCTTAATTATTAATTAATAAATTTCTTCAAAGAAAAATATCGTTAAAGTTCGTCTTATAAAAAAAAATATCAAACGAGATTGTAGCAATATCCCCCTTTTGAATGTATTTTCTGTATAATTTTTTTTTTTCGTAACGTAAAGATCAATATGGTATAGAATTATCCAATGGAAAACTCCCCGGTTCTTAAAAGAATGTAATAAAGCATTATTGAAGAAAGCAAACTTCCTATTATAAAGCGATACCCCGTGATATATCCCTACCAAATGGTACGTATTGTAAACAATTTGTGCGGGGAGCATACACTCGGAAAAACGAAGAGGGTGGCCAAGATAACTGCCTGTATCGCAATATGCGATGGCCATTTCGGTTCCAGCTGACCCTTATCATTATTGCTTGTTATATGTAAGAAAACGGCGTCGAGCTCCCGTCCCCTCCACCAACTTTACCGGGCACAATCGGTCAGATAGAGAGACGGTGCCGGCTCTTGGCCATTCAGCGGAAAAGTTAAACGTAAAAAAACGACGTCAGCGTTCGCGTATAATTTAATCAAAGCAGCCCCGTGAGCGCTCCCGGTTATGCCCGAAAACAAACTCGGGACGGCGCAAAACCAGGCGTATTAATCATTTTAAACAATAAGCGGAAATCCGCAGATTCAGCGGAAATTCGGCAGTCCGAATGCCGGGGTGTTATTACCTAGAAATGTTTAGTTGGAGGGTAGATGTTTTAGATGTTTTTCCTTTTTTTTTTTAGAAGGCGAGTTATTGAAATAAATACCGGTATGTATTAAACTTGCGTTTGAAATGCGAAAATTAATGATTTTGGTATAGAAAATTAATGAGTCTTCACAAAAGTAAGATCATCATCAACATCAGGTTCCTTAGCTCCAGCTAGAAATAGATTGCCGTTTAGATTATATGATCCTGTTACCGCACTTACTATTAAAGTGTACTATATCTAGCTCAGAATTCTCATTCTGAATTGGCAAATTGAACATTGTGGACAATATTCGCCAAGCACAAAATATATAAACATAATAAACTTCTAGCTTAATATGAAGCCAAACATGACCGTAATATTCGTGACTGTGTAAAATCAAATTTCCAAATTCTACAAATGCAATTAACTTCCACAGAAACTAATCAATAACATCATTACATTATTCAAGGTTAATTTAAAGCAATTTCTACCAGATTATTGTATTTTTTATATTGCAATGAAACTGTTGCAAAAATTAAACTTTACGGGGATAGAAGTTAGATAAAATATTAAAAACTAAATAACTTGATTCTATTTTGCGAAAAGAATTTATTTGAAAGATTTTTAATGCCCAACAGTATTTACTGAATAACAAAACAATATATTTTTTTTTCAATTAGATAAATAAAAGGCTAAATTTTACAAAGTTGGTGACCGGTTTCGTGTGTTTAAATCATACACACAACATTAGGCCCAGATATATTACACTGAGATCACGGGAAAAATACAACCAGGACAATATTACACATTTCAGAGAATCCAACAACGAACAGACGATGTTAAAAAAAGAAAAAAATGCAGATTAAAACCTGATGCAACTCTAGCTAGAATCGGTCATAGTGCATATATGTATTAGTATTGGTTTCCTTTCTATAAATGTCCAGTTCACAGTCAACTTGTTCATGAGTCAATTTGAAACGTGTATGAGAAACGGCCTTTAATACTAGGAAAAGTGCTATTCCTATTTTCCATGCAGCATTTATTTCAAGAATTTAAATTAAAGCTTTTGGGGATCAACACATGAGCGTATGTTTCAGTTCGCAAAGTACTCTCAAAAACCGTCTTAGTAATCCGAAAGATAAGTTGAATGTGAAGAATAGGTAAATATTAATAAAGGTGCATGTAGTGACTGCGACAAAGCTTATATTGGATAAATGGAAAGAGCATTAGGCACCAAATTCAATAAGCACATTAGGTCTTACGAATACGGTAGGATAGAATCGTTAAGTGTAGCACAACAGATAAACAAAGCCGAGCATTATATTAAATTAAAAAAGCTGAAATTAACCAAGAATGCGGGAATTAGATGCGTACGAAACTACTTACATAAAAAAGTATTCAAATTAAATGAGTAAAAAGAACAGATCGTTGTCATATTCTGTGTTCGATTTATTACAATAAGACCTACACATGTTTCGAGCTGCAATTACTCGTATGTGTAGACGGCAAAAATTTAAGTACTTGTAAATAACTTTTTCTCGAGAATAGGGATAGAACAGGCACTTTAGAATTAGAGATTTTTTTCTTTTGGTAATGGTCACCCACATATGCTGGGAACAGCTGCACTGGACTAATTAATGAAACTTGTGTCATGCGGAGTGTGTTAATATCTTAGTGTTGTTTGAACAATACAACACACCAAAACTAAAAAAATGGTGTTAAAGGAGTTCGAATGCTATTCATGGTTGTCTTATGTAAGATGCAATTTTATCAGAAAAATATTATTTCTTATTTTTTAAATTAAATTAAAAGTAACAGATTTTATGAGAAAAAAACCTAAGTTAACCAACACAAAAACAAACATAACTTTGGACTTATCTTGTAGATAATGACGTTAGTCAGAAATCGCAGCCCAGCGGCGGGCCCAATATGATCGGCCCAATATTAATCATTACTTGTTTACTTATACGGATAGTTATTGAAAAAACAAGTATTGGTAAATACGAACTTATGCGATAAGCTGGAGATTTCAACGTTAATTTCAAACCACGCCCACAATTAAATCTCAACAATAACCAGAAAAAAAAAGATTTTGAAAAATGTCCATTCTCTAAGGGCCCAATCCAAGCCCGCAGAAATGACTCACCCTGTATAATTTAAACGATATTTTCATGAAAAGTATTGTAAACTTACCTTGTTGCGGCTAAAACCCCAGCAGCAAATTTCTAATTAAGATATCTTCTTAATGATACGTCGTTGAAAATAATCTTATTACTCATAATTAACAAATACAAAAATTAACACCCAGTACAAAACGATAAAGTGATGCTACGGTTTTCCTTTTATTTGATTTGGCGCCTATTATAGTGTCCCTCCAATTCACTAATCTTTCATAATAACTACAGTATTCGCCACAGTTCCATCGCACGCACCCATAAAGCGTGCGGCTAAATTTGCAAACTTGAAAAAAGCGAAATGGACCACCGTGCTATACGTCCCGGCGAAATCTAGGGTAAACTAACATTATTTAGCGCTGTCGGAGTAGGTGTCAAAAGCACAAGAGCTCCCCGTTGATAGATCGTCGCAAAAATTATCTAACCTGACGTGCACTGCATGTGACGGACCCCAGCAGCCGGTTCACGAGGTCTGCGTGCTTTCCCGTAATTAAGTAGCGTGCCTAGACATGTTTACACATTAGATATTAAGCGCATGTACATGGTGTAGGGTGGCAGAAAAATGGGCGGTATATAGTTACGACGTTTTCTGCTAAATCTAAAATGACATGCCTTCTCTAATTTAGTTTCTTTGAAGTTTGTTTATATTTGTGATCGTTTCAGAAGAATGAATGGTTGACCTTTCAACGCAAGTTGCCATCTATCACACCATTCTACAAAAAGATAGCTCATTAACAAACACAAAATTAGATCAACTAGATACTGCATGACTAAATATTTTTTCCTGCAGAATATCATCATACCAGAAGCTGTTAATATAAGAAGTTCTTTGATAATACCGCGGAGGTCGATGCTACCGTCAGTTGTAGTTCTTCAGAGCACAAAATAGTATCATAGTTTCAAATCTGCGAGTTACATCACCGAAATAAGTCAACATTACGACAACAAATGCAGAACGCGCGGATTAACGGTCTGAATCGGGGAATCTTTTCGCTGGATGCGAAGTAAATTATCGTTTGGGCGAAGGACGGAAGCCTTGGAAATTAGTTGAAAAATGTTTTTAATTAAATTAAATCGACTACGCCGTAGAACCGCTGTGCTATGGGGCTTTTCGGATGCCGGAAAAAAAAACTCGAAATTTAGCGAACGAACGCAAAAGTTAGAAACTACGCGACGAACCCGACTAATGCGATTAAATCCTCATAAAAAAGTTGTCATAGAACATAATTTGAATTATGTTTCTACGAATATGTCTAAACTGGGTACTTTTTGCGGATGCTGGAAAATAAGTTATGAGCATGGTGGAATGAGTAGATAACATATAATATTTATAAGTAAAACAGAAATATGACGTTTGAAATGAAGAAATACGTAAATAACATAATTCAATCGATTTTCTACAAATTTTTTATTCAACTAAAGCCTCAATTCCGCATTGTTCCCTTCAAGGTTTAGGGAAACGACGTTACAACAATGGAGAGGGTTTATGAATTTTTCACAGCAATGCTGGAAGGTATGTATTGGAGTCGCTTTCAGTTACTTGGTTACTGATTTTTCAATCTGTTTCTTTCTTTTTTGTATTGTGACGACCTAACGAGGTATAAATGTATGTTAAATATATGTACAAATGTATGTAAGTCATTTAGAACTTATTATAACCTCAAGAAATTTATGTGTAAGGTGTTCTATAACCTTGTTACCATCACCCTCTCATCATAAAGAGAAATCAGAATTAATTGTTCCATAATTGCGATCAGGACTGTACCGGATACATTATGAAAACTTTATCCTAGCGGGACTCGAAGGCACAGCACCTAATTTTGTCCAGTCAGACGCAAGCTCGCTTATCATCATCATATCTCTTATCATCTCTCGTCACCGCCGAGCTGCTAAATATAATAGTGCTTCAAGATGATGTTGTTTGAGGTCTTGAGAACAAGTCACGCAGATTCCAAAGTGACGAATAGAGACGTTGGCGAGTCATAAGGATGTCTTTCCTTGATCAGATGCTACAGTCAGCTGTTCTTGATTTTGTGTTTTACGCGAATGACCCTTTTTCGAAGCTCTCCAAAAATTTTTCGGTAAAAATGCCACCTCACCGTTTGGTATTGAGAAGTAATTCCTTATAAATGGATTCCCTAATTATGAAAAAAAAGCGAATCGGCATGGTTGCTTGATGATTTGTTTATTTTGGTCTCTTTGGGCGTGATGAAATTAGAATGGCCCACTGCTGGCTCTGGCATTTTATTTCCAAAAAATCCAAGACTTGTTGCCCATAAATAACAATATGGGTCAATTTAAATCTGTCCCATGATGCTCTTTTGATCCTTCCAAAAGGTGTTGTTTGCACAGTCTTTCTAAGATTTGTGAGAACGCTGTAATAACATAAAGTTCCAAATTAATTCGAAAATAAACAGTGTTTTGCGATCAATAACATGACCACGGCCAATAACGTGCATTTAACGTACTTGATTTCATACATCGTGGTATTCTTTTGGAAAAAACAAGGTATTAAGTTGCCTAAGTAACTGTTCAGAAAGATGATACCACATGTAATTGTACAAAAACGATCAAACGCTGGCCTATATGTGGATAATATCCAGAACAACAAAACAAATTCCATATCTGAGGACAAAATATCACGGCACAGTTAAAATGGCCAAGAGTTGTTTTGCTTCGAACAAATTAAAAATATGAAAGCAGAACTTAGACTTTTTGATTCAAAGCTCTATCGCATCTTCTCAAGTGGAGCTCATGGGAACAACCGTTGGACTATGGTATGGCTTGGTTGCAGCATATGAATGTATTACTAAACAAACGCAGTATCTGTATTTAAGAGACTAAAACGAGCAATCATATACAGGGCGGCCAAATCAACCTATATTTTAGCTTTCCATTCTTACTATGCTACAGAGTGGTTTTCTAGGGATTCACCGCCAAAGGGAATCAAGTATTCCTTTTCCAAAAGAAAACTACGCGGACGTGGTGCAAAATTCAATGTAATTTGGTGTGGAGGCAATTTTAGAAGGAAACACATATATTTTATGCTATTTACATCTTGTATTCTTTTGACATGAACGGCTACACCCAATTTGGCCTTTCCTTGGTTTTGATCCACGAAATTTGCTGGATGAAAGTAATTTCGTCCTCAATTCTAACAGAAGCTTGGTCTTGTCTACCCTCTAACTAGATTACCAGAAATTTTCTAATTTAAGAAAATGTATTAATAGATTATAAGTAGATTAAATAGATTAAATTACATCTCCAATAAGAGCAATAAGGTCTTTTGCATTTGTGATGCCTTGCCCCCATCTACATATGACTAATAGAATACAATTTACTTTTACTGCAGATTCTTCATATTTTCTATGACTTCTTTTATCCTCACCCTAATATAAGATTCGCCACCGCCAAATCTATAACGCATTTGTCGAACATCCGAAGCTATACCGTTTCAGTTCTGATAAATGACCTCGATGACGACGGGCCATCATTTACCGACACGTCCCGATCCTTTACGGCCGTAAATAAGCGATCGGATGAGCAACATATTCTCCCTCCACGCGGGATCCCCATAAACAAAACACCCTCGCAGCCGAAACTAACCTAAACGAATATAAACGACTATCTGGGCCCGCGCTAGGACCGTTACACGTGCGCACCGGGCTAATGGCAAAATCTGCCTTTAATTCCGATGATGGTCCCTTTCGGTGGTCTATTAGCGATCATCTAGCGATTATAGTCTTTTTGGAATGTGACGGTGAGGACGATAGTTGGCTAGTAGTTGTTAGCGCGATGCGTTCCTTAAATCTTCGTCTTGAAAGCGTTTGAGGGTGGAATAATTTGTTATGGAGGGGTGAGTATATTAGATAGAGCGTCTTATATGAGTAATTTTATTCGAATAATAAGAAGAACATGCCTACCACTTCAGTGATTTTTATCTTTAAAGGTGCGATTTGTATACGTTTTACTCTATTAGATCTCTACAGCTTAGGCTATTGGGGAAATGGTAAATACATTTCGTTTAAAATTATGGAAATATTCTTATAAGGTATTATCTCAACCATGTTATCAGAACAGACAGAGCACTCGCTTTATATGCTTACATATTCCATTATTCACTTGTTGAAAAAAGAAAATAAAACTTAACATTTGCTTTCACATGACTCATTTTTTTTATAAATTTACGTTTCTCCCCTGCCACATCCCACCCGCCCTCCAGTATTATTCACCCGTCAATGTTTGATGAGGCTACAATACGTACATGGAAAACTACTCAACTTGAACACATCGAACACCGGCGAAATTGCATAATTTTTTTTGTGCACTCGTCTAGTTTCCGGAGAAACTTTTACATTGGTAGTCCAATTTAGTTTGAAAACACATTGAAATAACTTTTTGATGCTTTAACATATCCAGATAATTCTGATAATGTATGTCGAATACACCCTGCGTTTCTTGTTTTTAAAGAGGATCATTTAAGCTCCTTTCTTCGTTTAGAGTTTCCAAAAGGGTCCAAGAAAGAAGAACCATCCCCTCTTCTCTTTTCCCTTTGTATTCTTAAGTTCCATACACATCTAGGCTTTCGGCGGATGTAGGTCACATAAGAAGTTTATTGCGATTCGATTCCTCGAGTGTATTGCTTTTCCTAGACGTACAGCCTCTCCACGGAGGTGGTTTCTCTTGACGGCCACAACTCCTCCTTCCTCGATTTCCCTATCCTATTCCCTCTCTGTCTTTCTACCTTGCTCAGGTTCGTATGTCTTACTCTCGCTGCTTCATCAATCATCACCCACATCGAGATAAGTGCATTTGCCAAGATCGGGTTACATAAATATTGAGCGCGAAAGCAGCATCATCTGCTGTTAGATCGAGGAACTCCCGTTGAAGACGTACGGCGAAGTATATACAGGTAAGGTAGTGGATATATGGCTTTTTACGATTGGCAGTCGATTAGGGCTTTAAAAGGGGATTTCCCGGTGGAATAAAAATGTAAATCATGCGAGAAAATGTACGGTAGCAAAAGAGGGAATACTAGGTTATTTACAGCAATGTCTTTAGATCTGGCAATGGAGCTGGTCCCACATTTGGTGCCAAGTCGCAACGGTTCTGGACTGATTATGAACTGAAAGAAATTTTAATGAAAACGACTACTTATTTTGAAATTGATTGACTCTTTTTATATCTTCGTAGAACGCAACCCTCTCATACTGCGAGGTTTTCCATTAATTGAATAGTCACCAAAAACTAAGAGAATTGCTAAAAAAAAATTTAATTGCCAAAATAGTATGATGAAACAGGAAGATAATTTTGCATTATTGTTGTGACTAACCGGGAAGCAGTTGATCACAGTAACTAAGCATGTGAACCAGTCAGTTGTTAGGCGAAAATCAACTGCCGTTGCTTTTTCCTCTCTTGAAGAAGCACCATATGATTGTGGGTGAAACGTCGAGTTTTCGTTTAACAGGAAACGATACGGTCTAAACGCGGAGCACGTTTAGTTTTAACTGATCCTAGCCGTGGAAACCTACGTCTTTATTTCAATATAATACGTGTTGCAAATAGCAAGAAGATATGCAGATCTCGAGAATGTCTTCTAAAGCAATGGAGGTCACGTTGGGCAAAAGCCTAGATGCAAGGTGGCGCAAAAGTAATGTCATAATTTGAATTGACTGTCACTTTGTTATAAGTAAAAAAGAAGAGCTCTGTTTTCATCAAAAGTTTATTTGAAAGTGTAAAATTGATGACATTAATTGAAAAAAATTACATCGCTGAAATGGCCACCTCCCGAGTTGACGCATAATTGCGCTCGTTTTATGGCATTTCTTATTTTTGCTCGCAAAACATCTGGCTCCAAATTAGGGATTTCTACTTCAATGTTAGCTTTTAAGACTTGCAAGGTTCGTGGTTTGTTGTGGTAAATGCGAGATTTTAAGAGGCTCTAAAGGAAAAAGTCCGGTGCTGTTAGATCTGGCGATCTGGACGGCCAGTTCAAATCTCCAAAACGGGAGATCACTCGACCTGGAATTTGGTGTCTCAAGATCTTCATAGTTGCTCCAGCGAGTGTGAGCGGTTGCTCCGTCTTGTTGAAACCAACAATAATCGAGACACAATGCAGCAATTTGCGGCAAAAAAATATTCGTTTAGCATCTGTCTGTGACGCTCACCATTGACGGTCACGGTAGTGCCATCGAACGAGCACTACGAGGCCTGCCACTTGCGACATCTCTAGTGGATCCAGTTTGTACGAGGCGCTCGGACAAACGTCTAATTGTTCGAACACATGGAGCACGATGACCAAGGAAACGACGACGAAATTCACGCTGCGTTAAAACAACAGAACATTTGTCAAATAAGAAGTAACAATAATTCCACGTTCTTGAGGTGTGTATCGCTCCATGGCTTGTCGAAAACTAATTCTATATATATATATATATATATCATAAATATCAAAACACAGTGACATTTGGCGCCAACTGCAAAAATGACGGCCAATTCAAATTATAACATTACTTTTGCGCAACCTGGTATTATGAAGTGACATTTTAAATTTAATTTACATGTGTATTAATTTATGATTACTTTCTTCATGTTGTTCTGTTGTACTTGTGGAGTAGCGTCATGACAGTATTAAGAAAGAACTGGAATCTGGCAAATCATTTGTTTCACGGCTTACTTTTTTGAATGAAGCTTCTAGGCGTGCATTTGTTTGCTTACATATAGATTTATGTTTCTGATGTTGATCAACATGTTGATACATGTTGATTTATGTAAATTATTCCATTTAAAATGTTGAATTTGTTCGTTACATCTAACACATTTGATGTTCATTTGCTTTTTTGTATATGGCAGATAATAGGAAATTTAGTGTAGAATAGCCCTTTTCGAATATCTGTAACAGCAGCTGTATATTTAAATTGATTTATTTATCCATTCCTAAAACAAAATTATACCTAAGATCTTATGGGCTACAAGATTCTTCTTGAGCAATTCATTAACTCTACGTAGACTTTATGAATTTGTTTCATTCAGACGTTTTATCTAATGTCTTAATAGTTAGCATTTCCTTCATTATCTACAATGTTTCGCTTGTTATTTTTGTATAGTTTAAAAAATTTTAATTTTTTTTCCAAATTACTGTCAACAAAAATGAAAACAAAATGTAATTGCTAATATCAAGGATTCCCTTTAAGCGGGTTCAGTAACAAACAATCTGAAAAGGTAAAGATGGCTCAGATCAATAAGCTACATTACAGATGGTTAACCTCCCTTTACTCTTTCTAGCCCTTTGCTCCACTTCATCTTTTGATGCATCATACTAATAGCGTTACACGAGGAACAGGAGTCGGAAAGAAAACAAAGAAATAAGCCCAAAGGTCACCACACGGATACGTTACGGCCCAACGACCTATACGAGAGCGCTGACGAACTTTTCAAATTATTTCCTTTTAGAAGAGAAAACAAAAGGAAGACGACGCTAGACTACAACGAGGAGGACATCGCCGCTTTCGTATAAGGAAGCCCGGGTAGATGGAAAATGTTGCTTTCATAAGCCGTAATTCGATTTATGCCAATCGCGAGAAACCCGTCGGAAATCTCTTTATCTCCGACCCGCAGCGCAGAGAGAGGAGTAATAGAAGAGATAGAGAGGATAAGGAAGCGGGGGAGGTAAGGGAATAAAGGAAAAAATTGAGAAAATAAACAACAATCGCGCATCACGCTGGAAAAACAAAAATATCCGCCGCTAAAGCAGCGGAATTTCTCGTTTAGCAAGTCTATATATTTATAAGGGTAAGGGGCGGTGGGAAAATACGACAAGGCAACGAGTGGGAATGGGGATTCTTTTTTTTTCTGTTGTTCTTCTTGTTGTTATTAAAGAACGTCGGGGTCATCCGACTTAGTATTTCTTCCGCTCGGTTTCCGCTCGTAAATTTCTTCGATTGTTTCTACTGCTTCATGAGTTTTTCGGAATTTGAATTGACTGGCAATTATTAATGCTTCGGATTCAGGAACATTAAGAACAAAACCTGGTAATTCTTGAATCAGAAATATAGCTCTTGGTAATAATTGTAAGGAAGCTATTAATTTTTTTTTTTAGAATTAGTAGGAATTAAGCTTCTTCCTTCTCAGAGCGATGCAAGTATCCAGATTAATGGCAATAAAAAAAGACATCCTCTACTTCTAACATCGACATATTTGGTACCCACAAAATTTAATTTTAATTTCAACAGGAGACACAGATCATTCTTCCCTTTTGGGTCCCATTACCCAACTAACGCTCACTATATATATATATATATATATATACTATATATATATATACTATATATATATATATATATAAAACCTGCGTCATCGTGGTTTTCAAATATAAAATTGTGAATGTAAGAAAATGATGAAGAAACTAGAAGTAACTCTTAATGTAATCAATATGCGCTGATTTGTGGGAAAAAATTAACAATAATTTTTAACCAATATTTAAATATAGCCAATATTTAAATTATGTAACTAGATATATTAAAAACACAGACAGAAGTAACGCATATTACGAGAAAGTGTTATTTAACCTTTCATTTTTTTTTAATTTCTAAATAATAAAAATATACGAGCGTTACAATACTTTCGATGGCCATTATTTCTCGAAATGATCTAGTTTTAATTAATTATTAATACTCTAAACCAAAATTGCTTTTGGCTGGAATTATTATTAGAGTGTATCGTTAAAGCAACAGAGTGTTTATTTAAACTGCAAAACACGATACCCAAAAGACCATTGACCGAAGTATTTCAGCCGTGTTTCTTCTATGTAAATGAGACTACAAAGTATACAAGGCATTAGATAAATATTCGATCTAAATAAGAGCATTTTGCAATTTTTATGTTATCCATCTTCAGTGGTCGCAGCTCCAAACCCAAAGTTGCTCAATATTGAGAAATCTAAATCAATTATTAAATTGAAATCTTCAACAATTTGCAGCATCTTCAACAATTTGTATAATTTTAGATGTTGTGACTTCGATGATAGGGTGGTCTTCCCAAGTTTAAAACTTTCTTAATTTTGCTGAGAATATATTTTAAAAATCGGGAGTCTTTCGTATTAAACTTAAGAAATTTCTATACTTGACCACATTTAGTTAGACTTAGACTTCAGTGTTATTTCGTGATCAACAGAATTGAAATCCTGGCTTAATAAAATCAAGAATTTCAAGTCGCTTCTTCTAACTGCAACATCATCCATAAACCTGGGAGTTAATTCTTTCAAATTTTCCAGTTACAGCTGCAAGAATTAGTCTCTCGTACGTTAAACCTTTATATTTTCTTCTCAATGCTGAGAAGCAACTTATCGTAACCACTGAAAAAATATTCCATTTCAATTCTTAGGTAATTAGAAGGACGTTGAAAATTATTAACATTGCACCGTCGCATGAGCGTTCTTTAACAAGTTGACGAAAATTGCGTTTCTCAAATGCGATTTTGCAACCTTATTAACGCAAAATTACACCGTCGTACACGATTAATGCGCTTACCCCTACGTCTCTATATAAATCTACATGTTCTCGGTAGAGAGATGGTAATTTGATTACATTTTTCTTCCCCGAAATCGAGCACCGCTTGCGCTACTTACGCTTACGCTTACTGAACGCTGCGATTTCAAAAGGCGAGCGATAAGAGCGTTGTGAAAGGATGACGTAATTAAACCGGGAAACTTCAAACTACGGCTACGTAATAAGATTTTAGGTTCACGACTTGTGTACGCTTCGCAGCTATCGGTGTTGGTGCTTTAGCTGCATGTATACCTCGTTTAGCTGGGAGTATATGCGGCGTAGTGATTTCTGCTCTTTAATAGCTACTAAGTACGGGAGCTGCGGATGTAGCATAGTAGGCATAAACAACTATAATGCGATATGACAACGGCAAATGCTAGTAGCGACCCCTGTGATCGTAGCTATTTGGGAGGTTATATGGCGAGAAGCTTCCAGAATGTAGGGATATGTTGAAATTTTAATGTGCATGCGCGTAAGTTGATAAATTGAAAAATGAATTATTAGCTTTCTTCTTGTTTACAAACTAGGCACAAAGTTAGTGAGACATTTAGAATAACAGGTTCTTCCCATGAAATACAATCACTGGTAAGACACAACAAAATTGAACTCAAAAAATTACCTGTTTTTATTAACATTTTCTGAACATTTTCGCTTCGATTAGCGAGCGATGTTATTTGGATGAATCTATGAATATTTTCCATGCATCGGTTCTATATTTAGTTTTTAAAGTAACCATTGAATTAATTTAATTTTAATTAATCGTGTCATACAATTTTGTTAATTTGATTATTGTTACATACTTCATAGCGCAAGCTTGAGAATGAGCTATGCACAATTCGAAATCAGTATTTATTCATTAAAGAATATGGATCATCTTTTTTTGCCCACAAAGAGTTAACATTGATTATTTAAAATAAAATAAATTTGCTAATTCTTACGACCACTTTAGTTTCTAGAAAATTAAAACTCTTAAGTTGCGAGTTCAGAATTTATGATTTTGTCACAATCACAAGATAGGCCCTTTGTCACAAATCCATTTTGTCTTGAGGTACAAAATTGGCGAAGTTTAAACCTATAATCGTACATTTTGAATAATAAGTAGGGTTCTCATGAAAAATTAATCACTCTGTATAGAACAACGATTGTACTTTCTCAACTATTTGAGAGACGGCACTTTCTTAAGCATATGTGAGTTAAATGAATGCAATCCTTTAATTTCTTCAGGTATGTGTGGAAAATAATGGACAAATTCTTAACACCTTTCAATGTTAAATTAGCACAAACCGTTGTTTAACAAAGCAAACACCAAATTACATTGAATCATCATCGTATGTCAATCAAATAAGAATTGTGCGTATTTTGCAGCGACACTGGTTTTGACATTATTACAGTTTCCACTTTTCATATGCCGTCAATGTGTTTGTGATGAACACATTAAACATATGAATCACACATTGAACATTTAATATTTACGCCGTCGTAAATCAAAATCAAATCGTATATGCGGGCTTTACCTCCTTGGTTGTGCTGGTGTTCTGCATGAGATACCACCATATAATCTACAGCGACGTTAAGGTATTACCCAGGACCGACCATTACCTCAGGATAATACGCGAATCGTTAGAAATAAGGAAGAACGCCGACAACTTCAATCGCGAAGACGGATACAAGATCAGCAACGCCTGGAAGTTAGCACTGCGCAGTCGTCATACAACGAACGACGCAATTCAGCGAAACGGAACGATTATGGATCAGCAAAGTGGAATAGAAATGGGATGTATAACCAGGAGCAAGAAACAACAACATCAGTCTTTAGAAATTTTCTGAAGAAGCTGACGAAGGTGATTAGCAAAACGTCAAGTAAAATACTAATTACACGATAACACCCGAAAGAAATCTCTACTATGAGTTACGGCTGTGAAAGCCTACAATCAAGAGTTATAAACGATTACTTGACGCAATAGAAAAATCTCAAATTTCGGCACTATCGATTGCATGTAAAGTACTTCGTCCATTGCTGCAAAAACACAATATAAACGACGCAAAAAAAGTATAGTATTAAAGAAATATTAAGGGACACTTGGAAGAGTGTTTTGAAAAATAATTCAGATGTCGTTAAGATTAAGATGGAGCGCCTGCAAATCCGTTAATTAATTTCAAAGATTATTTTAGCAATACCTGTCTTACTTTGGTAGATATCGAACGATCTTTTTGGATATTTGTTCAGCACCACAACAATAAAAAAGACATGTTTAATCTAATCCAAGAAAAACTATTGTTGATTTTACGATCCACGCAAAAACCGAAATCGGAAAAAACCAATTTGAAATTATAATTTTATTTTCTGTTGTATCGTTATTATTACCTTGTTTAGTTGATTGGTAGGAAAAAGAAATCCTCGATGGGAATCTAAAAGATTACATTTTCAAAATATCTGTACAAAAACAGCTAGAACATGCACTCCCGCTTGATATCGACATCGCAAATACATCCGTTCCTCTTCCCCACAGCTGTACGTCCAGCGCAGGACCTCTCGTTTCAATCAAATTATAACTTCGGGATTAATACCTCAAACTCAAATACCACTACCGTTGCTGCTTCAGACAACCAATATGCATGCATTAAAAATATACCTCCGAGCTATCTAGAAAGGAAAGTTTCCCGCCATACCTACGTATGTACTAGGATCATATCTAGCAGCGCATAGATCCGAACTAAAGTTGGCAAACCTTGCGTCTGACATCAACCGTTCTGCCGTTGGAATTAATTCAGCAGGACAGCCCATAACTTCCTATAAACGTCCTTTCGTCCGGATTTCGTCCTCCACCCCTCCCGCCTTTCGAAAAAAGCGCGTCGTTAATATTTAACGTTAAATATCGAGTCCTCCGGCATGGTTTTTAAGTGCTATCGTAATTGTAATCGAATTTTAACTTGGAGAAAAAGCTTTTAAAATTTTAAAAGAGAGAGATTGCACGATTTTAGTCGAAGCGAGGGAGGAAGGTTATGGAAAGTAGGCGTCTCCGAGAATTAGCGATCAAAGTGGCGTTGTTAATATGGTAAAGCGAGAAAAATGAGCGTGTAAAAAGCCTGTCTGTCACCTTTAAGGAGGTTAAATTGCGTTTCATTCGCTCTAAGTCTAAATACTAATTGAAGCATGGAAGCAATTAATATCGACGTTACTCCTGGAGGATATTTACTTTATTATTTAGAGGACATCTATTTTTCTTCAAATAATTAACTACATACAGACGTAAAAACAAACAAAGATATTAACTAAATTCATTTAACATATTGAACACATATTGAAATCAAACCACCAGATAATCCAGATATACACTGGCGGCAATTAAAAATACACCACCAGAGCCAGATGCTTCGCGTACGTTTTCACAGGAACACCTGTTACAATTCGACAGCTACAATCCAAATACATGCATCAAGCAATCACCTCTCAGACGAGAACATGCACCACATGAACAATCAACCTCTTTCGAACATGGCTGGATTGTTGTGCTAGGTCAAGGCGTTGTTAGTTTCTGGTAAATTGCGCGTGGACCTAATCGTAACCATTCGACTGTTTTATGGTCTAAAAACTTGCTTTTATGGTGTAAAAGCAGATTCAGGCGCACCTGGAAGGACAACGCTAAAAAAGATTTTGTTTTGTAGCACTTGGTTGTGCAACACTGGCTTCAGCCAATAACATTTTTAGTCGCAGAATATCCTTTCAGAAGTATAGAATTAATAGATCTAATTGAATTCTGACTATTAAAAGTCAAGAATATACGTTGCTCCTTATTACAAAGTAACAATGACACCCATTGATAGCCTATCAATAGACCTAATTAATATGTCATTTATTGACGAGATCGTATGAGTGTGTTTATAGTGAAGCTGCGATGCTCGATAGGAATAACAAGTTAGCAAAGCGAGTCAATCGATAAGTTCTGCACCTTTCTATAATTATGGTTACATAAGCGAAGTGTAATATTCGATAAGAGGGATGCAGAGAGATGCAATGTTCGTACGCGGGTGTTTATATTAGAACTACGTGACATCTGTGGATAGAGATAGTCCGCCAAGATAACAGCACTTATAATCGAACTGACAAATTTTATGTCCAGAATATCCAGAATTTAATCGCTGAAATTTACTTTAAGCACTCAATGTGGGACCAAAAAAATAAAAACGAAAAAAGGTAACTGCAATAAAAATATTTTGACAACTATCAAAAGTGTTTGTCGAATCTTCATGAACGCCATTCGCTATGCATATTTCTTGACCATGTTATGCTAGTGTCGAGTATCGCAGGCTCCCTACATTGAATATTGGTAAGAGCAATAGGTGAAGTATCCAATTTAAAGTTATAAATTATAAATAATCCAAAGCATTCCAGAGATAATTCTCTGGATTAGCTTCTCTTAATGTATGGTATGGTAGTGTTGCTACCATACATCATTAATACTTCGGGTCAACTATTTCCTATTATTAATGTTTGAAGATCTTCCTTTTAATTTAGTTGGTAGTGATTTTATTAGATTTAGCACATCTTCGGTGTTCTTTTTTCAGAGACTGGCGGGGATTTTGCAGCATTCCATGTTTATAATGGCAAACATTCAAGAAATATTTGCGTCGTATTCTATATATTTTAATAGCACTGGCCAAGAAATTTCAACTTTTGATTTTGCCATAAAATAATTTATAGTAACTTCAATGGAAAACATATAAACATTTATTTTAATAAAAGGTAGAAGGTCATGTTAGCTCGACTTTTTTTTATATTTCTATCAAAAGATCTTTTAGATTAGATCATTATTATAATTAGAATTGTGAAGTAATACTGCTTCGTCTCTTCTAAATAATATCTACAGCGTCTCTTCTTAACATCCAACAGTAATCTGCTAACATAAAAGGATTCCATATGCCCCGATACCGTTTTTCCATTCCCATGATGTCTTGGTGGAAGCGCCCCCCGTGTTCATCGCTAACGTCGCCCATATTTTCCGGACAAAAATCCAAGTGAGAATGTAAAATGTTCACTTTAAGGGACGTATTATAGCCAACAGCATGAAATGTTTGTAACATATCCGTTACTAAAGTTTTATAGTTGTCAGCTTTTTTGTTTCCCAAGAAATTCGTGAAAACTTGTACCATGGAGAGCCAAGCTGTTTTTTTCCTTTGCTGTTAATTTGGTTCCGAAGATTTCATTATTTCTCGTGTCTGAGGTCCAACAAAAATACATTCTTTCAGTTTCCCTGGTGTTAATTTTGGAAACTTTCAACGAAGGTATTTAAAACCTTCACCTTCGAGATCCAGTGCCTTTACAAAGTTTTTCAGGAGCCCAAGTTTCACGTGGAGAGGTCGTATTATGATCTTTTCCTTTTCAACTAGAAGCTAATGTTGCACATTGTCTTTTCTTGGTATAAACTGGTTGTCGTAATGGCCATTCTTGCTTATGGCAATGTTTTTCCCAAAAACATAAAAAACAACAGTATTTGCTGTAACCAGATTGCATACCCAAAATAATTGCAATTACTTTAAAGTATGCACAAATATTCCAGGAACAGTCTTTATACTTTATCTTTTCTAATAAAATTTTCAGATTTTCGTAAGTTTTCATAGAAACAGCAGGACCCTTCGGAATAGGAGGATAATGGTTTCCATTATGCAAAACTGGTTTTAGGCTGGTCTTTGATAAGTCTATGAATATCTCCAAGAACTGGGATCATGATGTGTTCCAAAAGCTTCAGAAAGTTTATAAACGTTATTGCAGTAGACCAGATTACCGGCCATACTCTAAAGACATTTTCTCTGTAACCAGAGCTAGGCCAATGTTGCCGCTTTTCGAATCATTTTTACTTTATATATGCTGTTCAATTTCATCAGTTATCAATTTAGGGTAAAAACCTTGTTGGTCAGTGTAATTGTTGGTGACAGTAAAATAGAACAAGAGCAGCTCGATAACTGATTGGCTCCGGTTAGGGATGACGCTACAAGAATTGATGGTTTACTTTTGGTAAAAGCAACTATTAACAAGAGTCTTGTCAAGTTTTCAGGGGGACACGCAAATTAATTTGTGAATGAAAGCCGTCTGTGACTTAGCAAGAGAAGTCGAATATAGAGCAGTCACTAAACATATGTTGCTGAAACGGAAAACGAACGATCAGAGATTAGATTGGTGAGACTGTGAGCATTTCATTTGACCGGATGCTTAACATTTTAACAACTAAAGGACCTTTCTGTAAGATGGGTGTCGCGATTGTTGACAATTGACCATAAGTAGGTACGTCTATCAGCTTCGATTCGCTACAGCATATCATAAACCAAAGAACAACCCAGATAACGGTTTTCTCGTGGCCAACCACCACTGAAGAATGCCAAAGCCTCTTTGTCGAATGATCACGATGTCTTGAAACATTATGAACCGCATTGGTTAACTTGAAAACAGCAAAACACAACAACGCTATAAAAAAATGTGCGCATTTGGTGAAGAAAAGTATTCTGTTTCAGGAAGAAAACGTACGCGGGCACACTTGTGGCGTCACTAGGGCAAAATTAGATAAATCAAGATACAAATTACTTTCGTACCCACCAGATTCGCCAAATTTACCAATTAGCGATTATTCCCTATTTTCCAATATCCAAAATTACCTAAACATAGAAACAAACGCATATTGTGTAACATAAAAATGTTTTTTTTTTTTTACCATTCTAGGTATCCTTGAATTAACCTCGTACCCAAACGGCAACTGCGTATGTTGTAGAGAATTACTTTTTTTTATAAATCATAACTATTTTACAGTTCAGTTGATTAACTTTACACCACATACACCTGCGATGTACGTTCTACGTCACTTTATACTCGTGAAACTTTGTCTCTTTATAACTTCTAATAAACTTCCTCTCCTTTCCTCTCCATACGAAGTTCTTTTCCGCTTCCGCCACATCTCCAGTTCATATATCCTCTTTTACTGCCGTACTCGTAACTAACAGATCCGCAGATATAATGCGCGTTCACATCTAACCAACCTGGTATTATTTCGGTAATTACGACGCCATTGTCTTGCCGTCTCCTTAGCGTGCGCTAACTGTGACGCATTACCCTTCAGTGAGCTGAAGGTTGAAACGTACAAGGTAAGCGGTAGCCTACTTTCAGCCTTGTATGTGTACAACAGATAATCTTGACGGGGTAGCAATAAAAGCCAGCGACACCCTTGCCTGGGTGTAAACCGAATACGCGAAACAACATGCGACAGCGCCTTAGCTTCTTGTCTCCGCAGAAGCGCGTCTAGAAGACGTTAATCCGCAAATACCGCAAATAACAACAACGCTGGTAATTCACTGCTCATCGAAACGCGGCGTGTCTCCTCCGTGCCTACACCACGGCTACCTTATTAGTTTTAAAGTGGCGCAGTCAGTAGGATCATCGCGTCCGCACGACTTTAGGGGTGAAGGGTATTTTGGAGCGCGTTAAGGCGTAATATACCACGGATTCTCACCGGAGTGTTTTCATTAGAACTATTTAATGGCGCTGGTAATTAAAATACGGGAGTACCGAGCGGTTTCGCAAGCGTATTCCGGCATGTATTTTGACGCTAATTTACACGGTGAATGCGAAAAGAGGGGTAATGAATGTTTCTTCAATTTTGGAGGTGGACTTTAGGAACCATTTTGAGAGAACGTGCTAGGTTAATTTTGTTGTCGAGAGGGTGGTTTTATGGGTATTGATATGAAGGAAGGAAAATTAGTATTCGTTCACGCAGATTCTTCATTGTTCCTATACATCCAGTTTAATAAATATTTAACATAACCAATATTTAACTACGCAACGTAGCATGAACGCCGTCGGTGACGTGCATAGGTTTATTCGACGAAAATTCTTTAGCAAAAACTTACTTTGTTAATTTTAATTAAATACTTACTTAAAATTGACTGTTAACAACGATATGTTTCGGAGACCTTGAACCTAGAACAAGAAAGAGAAATATGTAATGAAAATATTTTTAGGGACGCACTTATTTATCGTATCTCTGACCCCTACTCATACTATTCTCTAACTTTCAGAAGCGGAGCATATACAGTATCCCATTCACTACGCGTAACTTTCAGCAGTAACGAATCGCAGATACGATCTTATTAAAGCGAACCAGTTTCATGTTCGCGCCGCGCGCCTTAGCCTTTGCAGCATGAATGAATATCGTTCGCCCTTATCCTTAGTTAACACCCTCGTAAACGGCGGTAATCTCACAACGCCCTCCCTTTTCTCCCCGATCCGCCGTTCCTCCATCCCAAAGGGCGCGCTACAATTTCGGGGATGTAATGTATTCATACGTATTATAAACATCTTTGAGATACTGGAGGTTCTATGCGTGTTAGGTGCAAGTGTTTGTAGACGTATACCTTTTACGTAGCTCAATATCATGTTTATGGTGTTGATGTTTCGCTATTGTTCCCCGGGAAAATGGCGCCTCCTGGTAGAGTGCCATTGCCGGCTTGATTCTGCGAGCGTATCTGTAGATGCGTATATGGGTGTTGTTTATCTTTTTACTTACTCTTTGTACGAAAATATTTACCGTACGTAAAGGAGGTATTAGCTTAAACGTAAGTTGTATTCGTAAAAGAAGTTGCAAGTTTTATGCTAATCGGTTCTTGAAGCACAATTTTGTAATAATGTGAATTAATTTTGGTGCGTTAGAGCAAACTAAATTCAAAATTTATTATTTTACAAATTGTTAGGACAGACCAAAGCCTTTCGCTGAAAATTGTAATACAGTGCTTCCCTAAGGTTTAGAACAAGATTCTGAAATTCTTGAAAAAAGCCCTCAACAGGCTATTATCCATCAAAAATTGTAATGAAGTATTGTTTCTAAGACTCGGTTTAGCATTTTTTGAAATATCCAATTAAGCCTATAAGTCCTCGTCCCCCGTACTTTTTTACCTGGCGACAAAATACTTTTAATTAAACTCAATTAAAACTCGCAAATAGAACCTCTTTTCCATTTCCTCCTTCTCAATCTACTGACTCCCTTGCACCCTTCCAGTAACTCCCACTGCCGCCATTTCCCACGGGAGACATTCAACGCAAAATTCGCAATCGCCCCTCCGCAAAATCGTCATTCCCGCTTCTTGCTTTCTATTTATTTCGATATTATTATATTATGTATATGTATATATACATTGCGCCTCTCGTCCTGGCGTTAATACTGTGCTCCCGTCTCCGTTTTCACTGCAGAAAAGAGGAGACCTTTCGAGTTAAAAGGACCCCCTCGCCTATCCGAGAACCTAAGGCGAAGCGGGAAAAGATGTTACTTCTCCCAGGGATTCTCGTAGAATACGCCCTGATTAAAAGTAAACCTAATCTGATTCTCCATGCGTAAATTAATTAGATGCATAAATAGAAAGATGTTTAAATTTATTGCAAGCGAAGCTGTAGAGGTGTGCCAGGTTTCGTAATTACCGAGTTGGAGGTAAATCCGTTTGAATCTGCTGCAATTAAAGCTGAATTTCCGCGATTTGAGACGTTATCTAGCAGCAGAGGGAAGGGGAGCACCCTAACGGATTAAATAAGGAACTAGAACGCAATCAAGACGCAATTATTGAAAGTGAAAAGTACTAGCGAAGATTGTGCTAATTTGCAAGATTCTTTTTTATAGGAAAGTCGTAATACGACAGTGACAAATGAAAATTCAATATCCTACAGCAAGAAGTATACAAAAACCAGCTGGATAACAAGAGAGGATCAAGTATTATTCCATTTTACCTATTCGAATTTGAAAAATTGAATTTATTTTAATAAAAACGCAAAAAAAGCGAGTTTGAATTGTAAAATTATAATAATGCACTGACATCTTCAGGTCGCGAGCAAGTACTACTCTACCAGCAATAGAATAATCCCAAAGTTATTCTGTCGGGGAATCAATAACAAGCGCTATCGGAAGCGACCTTACCGACCGAGGCGACATCGCTGAAGCTTTCGTCGTACTCAGAGGCGTAGAATTAGTTCGAGAGCGCTACCGCTAGAGTGCGCTATTATCGTCGCTCTATCTAGAGAAATACATCATTGTAATCAGAAAAATCATTTACAAAGCAAATAAAAGCTATTTAAATGTATATACTTTTTTTACTTTAAAGGCGAGGGTGAATATTTTAATGCTCTATATACTTTTACGAGGGATTTTAATTATTGTTATTCTGCTAAAACAAACACACGCTAGGGGAACATACATCAAAACGCTCATAAAAAAAGAAAGCTGTAACCATTGAGCGATTGTAATCAGGTGAAAAAGGTTCGTGGTTAGCATGTTTTACATTTTAAAATATGTTTTATTTCTCTTGTATGTACGTAATTAACGCGTCAGAAGGAATGAAATTTATAGACACAGAAAATAAGCAAAAACGAAAAGAGAATCCTTTCATTTGGAATATTTTTGTGCATTTAGTGAAAAAAAAGCTATTTCGATGTTCAAAGGTAAAGAAGTAAATATATTTGTTCTCCGTATATTTCGGGAGATGAGTGCGCAAACTAACCATGTATTAAGCACTTGATGCCTATCAGCGCACAATACGTGAATCGTAATTGTTATTATTATGCTACAACTGAGCCAACCAGCATATAATATGTCTTTCAAATAAATAAAAAGAAAACAAGAAAAAATAATTGCAAATCCGGCCGTAAAACAAGTGCATACGTATGTAAATGTAAAAATTAAGGAATATTCTAGACTATTCCGCTTCATAAATAATTCATCTTCATGTCACTTCACGAAGGGAGCATAGAGGTCGCTATACTTGCGCAAACGATTTCCATGCACAGTAGAAAAGATTATTAAAATGGATTTAATATCATATATCAACGGGAAAACGTCTCCTGTACGGATAGTTTACTGCGCGGACACTTAAATTTGATAGAGCGTATCGGGAATATTACAACCCGCCGAATGGCAGTAAAATATCTAAAAAGCGCACCTGTTACGCTAAACTCCTATCGCGTCCGGGTCGAGGATTAATGCGCGCATTATAAAAAAAAAACGGTACAATCGACGACAAAAGGGAAATGGAAAGGCGTAATCTCGGCGGTTAGCGAATCGCAAATCCGGATATTGTCGTACCTGCCTGTACAACGACGACCGCCGAGGTGCATTGAATTAATATGGAAATTTCGTGTATTACGCAATGATTCGTGTCGACAATCTTCGCGTGTATCGCGCGAAGGCAAACAGAACGTTTTATCGTGCAAACCGCGTACGTGCCTTTGCTTTCTCCCCTCTCACCTTGCGCTTATTCCTGCTCAGCTCCCCCGAGGGTCAAAAATACAACCCATTTCTCGTGTTCCAATGTAGCTGGCCGAGATAACGTACTGCGGAGTCGTTGTATATTTAATTAAACTATTAATTTAACGCGTATCGCCCCGATTTTTTTTTTTTTTGTGTGTGTAAGTATGGCGACGGTGTTGCCAAATCGTTCCATGACAAGATAGATAAAAATGAAATCTTTCCCGAGGGTTAATTTAGAAAGTAAGCGGCACGATGAAAAAAGCTTTTCCATGGGGATTTACAGAACATTGTCTATATTAGTTCGCTGTAAAATTACGTTTGGTCTCTCAATTTATAAGAAGTACATTTTATTAAATTCTAAATACGAAATTGTTTCTATTTTTTCTTCTTTCCTGACGCTCTGTATATGAATTCAGTACATTTTGTAGTGTTGTTTAGTATTTAATTTTCAGAGTCATATATGTTAAAAACTATCAGAAGTGGAAGTAATGGCTATAATTTACGGCAATATTCTTCTAAGTTACTGCAACTACACCAGTTTAATCATGTGAAACCTTTCACTATACAATTTATTCTATAAAAGGCGTACTTAATTGCGTCACATGAACCTGTAGATATATAGACTGGCTCATCATTAAAATACTAATTACTAGCCTGATAACTCCGTAGCTATAGAGTCCGCCGGTTAATGATTTGAGCATCGCCAATGGCAACCGTGGCGTCGCTTTACTATTCAAACCTGCAATAAGTCAAAAATACATACACATACACTATGTATACGCTTACAATTTTTTTATGTTCGGTGGTGCCGGCGTTTAGAGGATGAACGCAACGTGCGACAACAGGAATGGTTGTATGCGTATACCTATTGTGTTGCGTTCGTTGTGGCTCGAATCTGCCCCACAATTCTGCCACGTATGACAGGTTAATTTCCGAGAAATAATTCGACGGCTGAATAAAAATAATACGCCGGTAAAAACAAATGACAGGATCGCCTTTCCGATGAATATAAATTTGTTTTCAGCGAAAGGTTTATTTTAGGTTGGTATGTTAAAGAAATTTTCAGGGGTCTTCACGGGATTAGTACCAACACGATTTTATTACAAATATTTTTAGTAATTGCAAACATTGCATTCCCTAAATTTCAGCAGATATCGATCTCCCCCTCTACCTTTTCCCCTACCACAGAATAACTATTAACTTCATGTTATTTTACCAACGAACAAATTAAAAACAACACACTTAATCCTAGCTAACAGCAACGTTAAGCGCGACGAAAAACCGATAATTGTCGACGTGTAATCGTATTTTAAATTAAAATCTCGCCCGTTTTATCCATGTCTGCTATGGTCGCGTATGTATTTTTACTAAAAACAGGACCGCTCGAGGCGATCCACTGTTTCATCGGAGGTTCAACGTATATACAAGTATAGTCTTCCTTTTCCCCGCAGTAAGTTTACTCCACGTACTACACGCATACGAAGTTAATCCTCCTTCGTTCTACGGAAGGGATTTGCAAATTGTTCGCTACTTTACAGTCTATGGGTGCAGCTTGAAGAGTGTATAGAAAGCATCATGCACATAAATATGTGTGTAAGACAAAGATATTTATCTGGGAATCGCTGTAGGCTTTGTCGTATGCATTTTTTGTCCACACGTTTAAAATAAAAGAAAATATATTGTGTACTTTAGCTTATTTTATATAAGTGACGCAATCAGCAGAATATAGATCATCTACAACAAAACAGATCTCTTGAAACATCAACATAAAATTTCTCTTTGATTATTATATCCGTCATAACAGGAACCAAATGCCGTCCTAAAAAATCAATTAGCGAAGTTCCCCCCATCATAATTTAGTTCCAGCTACTACGCAAAAGGACCATAAAAATATCGCTTGCCCCTTTTTTTATTAAATAAGCCCTGATATCATCGATCGCGACACCCGCGTTTTCAAGCCTAGCAAGGTCGACCCTATTCTACCCCCTACGCCGCCCATTCTTGTCATCGTCATCTCTAAAATTCTCCCTTTTCTATGGCAATCTCGACGCCTATCACCGTGCTCTTGGAAATCTGGAGTCAATAGCCGATGGCTGGCATTATTAATGATATTGTTTTAGCATCGATGGCGCCCCCCGTCGGCAGTAGGCAAGGTTGGAAGGTGGCGGTCGCCCTTTTGTTAACGCGAATCGGCTGTGCGAAGGTTCTTGTCGGTGCGGGAAAAGCGAAAGCCGGGTGTAAGAGTGGCGCGGATCGGGGGTTGGGGCAGTTGAGAAAGGAGGTTTAACGCAAAGCCGAAGTAATATTCTTCGAATCTCGGGGTCGTCGTCGGCGGCGGATGAAATGAATTGTGAGAACCGAAGCCGTGATAAAAATCCGTAAAAATAGCTTTCGCCGAGAAAAAGAGGAAAGTATATTAAAATTGATTATATAACCTTGTCTTTATTGTTTTCTAACGGCTTTGGGGATGGCGAAGTACAATTAATAAACGACCTCTGCTCTTTTGCAAAAAAAAAGAGGGAGATGCATTGGCGTCCCACAAAAAGATTCTGCATACTTAACTCCAACGTTTTTAGATCTTACGTAGAGCGTATATTCTGTGTTGACCAATTTCTGTTACTTTGTATCTCAAGCATGCATGTAGATGAAAGATTAATTTTAGCGGAATCATTACTAAATGCATTTTATGGATTATTTTATTATTATGCTTACTGTTATTACTTGCATAGCTAATCAAATAGTTTATCGGCAAATGCATGCTTTGCAATGCAAACATTTCGATAGAGATTAATTCCGCCCAATAAAATTAATTAATAAAAGTCTATCGCAAAACAAACAAACAGAAATGGAATGAGGTGAAACTACTGATCGAAATCAAATTCTATTTGATCACTTCAATGGCTCGGGTATGTAAACCTGAACGATATATATGTATTTGATATACAGAACCGGAATCCAATGAACAACTGGAATTTTGAAAATAGTTCTAGATAATATAGATACTTAATCAGATATTCCCTTGTATACGTCTTACTTTATGGCTAACTATACCTCAGGATATTCTTCTTGATTTTCCCGTGTTCCCTGCTACTTTATACACTGCGTGGAGAAATTATTCATAAAAGCAGTATCGTTTCTTTGTATCAAACGTTCGTTATGCGTCCTAAGTAGCTCATAACATGACAACATGGAGTACACGATCGCATGCGAACGCTGTGAAAAAATCGTCATGCACACGAGAAGCGGTATCGAAACATCGGAACCTGCGCTCCAACTGCGAGTATTTTTACCGGGTAGCATGTTGAGATGCAATAAAGGCTTGTTGACGTAAATACAAAGAAATTTTCCATAAAAGGTACGCTATATCATCTCCACAAAGTCGGCTGCGAAGTACAAATATTTATAACGGGATGGTACTGTCGTCAAAAAACAAACTAAAAACGCAGCTAGTTGATGTATCGCATTTGTTTTTTTTTTTTTGGTTTGGTGGAGGCACCGGTATATCGAGGAAAAGGCTTGAAATATTTAATTTCTACGATAATCTAGGAGGTACTACATTAACAACGACATTTTTTGAAGTTTTTGAGTGTTAGTATTCTAATTTTTGTAGAAATAAAATATACCGGATGTCCACCTAGTGCCCGAACGGAGGATAGTTCCTTTCCGAGCAACTTAAAGAAAAGATTTCCAAATAACAAAATATTCGGTGTTCGGTTTGCGCTAAGCGTAATACTAGTTGGGTTTTTTTAATCCGTTTATTCCTCACTCCGCTTATTTAATCACTCCGTTTATTTAATCCTTATCAACCTTCATTAATATTCTTTATACGTATCTACGTACCTATCTTTCAGTTGCCAATATCTTAAGCGCCTGACACGCTAGTTACACAATACACAATACATCGAAAAGCTTTCTTATATCAACGGGCTTTTACAAGGTAACCATCGAAATCGTTGCCATGTTTCATTCATGCTAATTATAAACTTTTTCTTATAAACCCTTCCGTTTATATCGTTCATTGGTAAATTAATTATTATGAAGCTATGGAGATAAGCCTTTTGCTAGAATAATACAAGTAAATAGCTACAATAAACGTTTGTTCTTTTTACTAGATTCATTGAAGGTAAGCTAAAAGTTTAGTTTCAATATACCTATTTGAAGCAAATACAATGTTTTTTCATATAAATTGCAATGCGATTTCTTATATTATTATTAAACATTTACTAATATCTCGGAAGCATTCATTTTGAGTAACGTCCACGTTATGCATTGCCTTTAGAATTTCTTTTAGGACGTTTCCCCATAAACGGTTCTATTCAGTTAAATTACGAAATGTTGCTTCAGGATCTTTCAGGATGTTCTTATTGTATCTTTTATCGATGGAAGAATTTAGTGGGCGATGTTCTAAATAAATCTATTGTTTTTATGTTATATCTTAACCAACATGGAATTGCTTAATTTCATTTAATAATTATTTCGAGCAGATGATGGAAATAACGTTAATGAAATTGCTTTAATGAATACCTTTAGTGAAACAAAATTTTAAAGTTTTCATCCCAACACTTTATTCTTATAAAAGACTTTGTTGTTTATCCATAATTGATTCAGATCTTGAATCAGGCTCAATTCGACATCTAGAGTCACTTCAAGATTGCAAATACGGTATATGAAATATAATTTTTGTAAACGCATTAAGGGTCTAAGTTTAAAAGTCAGTTTCGAACGTATGATACACTCGCTTTAGCTATATTTAGACGTCATTTATCACGCCATTTTGTTCTAATACGCTGTACGTTAAAGTGGGGACCAAATCGGATGATAAATGGCTTTATTATGGAGCAACGCGTTATTTTGAATATGTATTCCGCTCCTTTACGTTGTAAGCCGTTGTTTATCGATAACGCGCCGTTAGAGACAATAAATCTTCACGAAATTGATATTTTTTGGTGCGCTAGAGAAATAGCGCTTGTTATATGTGTAACAGCATGATGTAAGGCAGCTTTTTGTGGTCTTATAGTTATTGCGGGTGCCTGTGATATTTTATGCGATGTTCAGGCCATAAGAACGCAGCAAAGTATTTATTGTTATTTATTTATATGTGTAAGCGGGGAAGCAAGTTTTATATGATGTAATTAAATATATTTTCATGTAATAATCATGTTAATGTGTTGGCTACCGCCGCATAATCAGTGGGACCTTCTGGAGACAATGTACCTTTTCGCTTATTACTTTTATTTGTTTTAGACAATGTGAGTACAACAGGTCTAAAAGCCCTAATAATAGTGCTACAGATACATACATGTTGCAACATGTATGTATCTGCAACCTAAGTGCACAGATGTACATATATACTAGCAATAATGTTGCGCATTTAAATGGAGAATATATCTTAAGTAACTAGATTCACGATCCAGGCTCCACATTACTCATGTGCACCCAGACCATTCCCCGTGCTAGAGAGTCTCGCAAACCTCCCGTCCGTTCGGAACGCGATACACGCGCAGCCAGAGGAAAACGCGACTCCACAAGACTATCTCGTTCCGGCGACTAATGCACATTTTGACTATATTTTGGTACTATTAGAGTCCTCGGATTGTCTATTGATTTTCAGTAGCTTGAGGAACAAGAGTTCCTTCTTTTTTTGGTGAAGTCCTGAAGCTCGATCCCTGTAGACCTCTGACTTATCTTAGATATCTGTCATTTCAGATAGATATCTTTCCTAATGCCCTTAAAATAGCTTCTATCAAACCTATATTGAAAAAATGTGAGAGATTATGTGCTGACAATTGTCGTCCAATTTCCGTTACTTCAGTAATAGCAAAGCTTTTCGAGTGCGGTACGTTGAAGGGACGGAATTCTTTCTTGTATCATTATTATTTCTCCTCTGCAACATGGATTTCGTTCATTTCGTCGCACATCAATTTTATAATGTCCTTCTTCAGATCATCGAAGAAAAGCGCTTTACTGTTTATATCTTCTGTGATTTTAGTCGAGCCTTCGATTGTGTACTACTGATAATCAGCTTATGGAATTCGAGGAAGAGAGGGCCGTGGTTTGCAGTCTTCTTGGATAATAGCTCCCAATTTATTGAGATAAGTATGCGTGGATAGTACGTTACTCATAAATCTGAAATTTTGCCTGTTGTTTTAGTCTGGCAAGTGTTCAGTTCTTGCTCCAATCTTATTTTCTCCGTATCTAAATGGCATTGTTGTCTTTATAATTATGTATGCAGATTATACCTCTGGTATGGCTGTCGGTAATTCGCAAGAAAAAGCCCATTCGTACCGGTAATTTGCATATAAGTTATTTATATGGTTCTCCGCTAACAAGTTTATTTAAATCCTTCTAGAACAGCAACTTTCCTATTCGATACAAAGCAAAAATTCATTACTTCAAATCTTCAACTAACTTTTTACGGCTCCTGCCTCAAGTTTCAGCAAGAAATTAAATTTTTTGGGCTGATTTTTATTGAAACTTTGTTATGGAAACCTCAACGATGTTTACGCTGGGGATGGGAATTATAATGATGCCTTCGATAATATCTATAACACATTTCTATATTATTTTGATAGCAGTTTTCCGTTTAAGGAGTGTCCAGTTGGAAAGAGCTGTCATAAATGCTGGTGTATTTGCGATCTACGACAATATATTAAATAAGCTTGCGGAATATATAATTTATATCAGCATTATCTAAAACCACTTGGAGTGTCATTAAAACTTTAACAACCTCAGCCAACGTTTATAGGATTGTCTTGAAATTTAGAGATCCTCAAAAAGTCGCAACATTCAAGGAGCATCTTACGTGTCACCCGTGGCAGCCTCGATTGATTGCATCTGTGGCATGAATTTTAGAGGATCATCTTTATGTCTTGCATCAGCTGACAAACGTGGCATAGTCTTGGATAATGTGGCTACGAAACTTTCAGCGGACATAGATGCCGGAGGCGCTAGTACATACATGTTAATCGTTGTTTGTTTGAAGGAACATTTCCTGATAGCCTAAGAGAAGTCTACTGTCTAAATATATAAGCCTAACTCTTTGATATATTTAACTGTTTGTAAAATAATATCATTCACCGTACACGAAAATTCAGACTGGTTATGTTTCGTGCGAAAGTGATTTTAAACTAACGAAATCTTCTTTGAAATGTTTCGCAATCTTGAAGTGTATAATTTAGCACCAACAATGCATAATAACAAACAATGGCAAAATTGAAAGATCTTGGTAAGAGTATTTGTATAAACAGAAAAAAGTAGCGGTCCTAAACGGCTACCCAGAGGGACCCGAAATGTAAGCCAGATGTAAAATTGTGAATGGTTACAAAATGTGTTATACGATTCAATCTACCTTCAAAGTGAGCCTTGTACACCGAAAATTATGAATTTAGTAATTACACGATAAGGTATTTGACCATGTGCCCTGTTGACCATCAGCAATTATAGAAATGAAATGAAAATTCAGTTAAGCTAGTAACCACAGATTTGTGCCACGAAATAAGCCATGCTAATATCGAAAAAATAACGAATTGCTATCAAGGACTCACAAATTTTAGCGAAGTGAGATAAAATGAGTAAGTATGTACGATTTTTATGCTTTTTTAGACCATTCATAAATATTGGCATAACATACTTCCGAATTCTATGAAAGGTAATAATAAGTACTTAGTGTGAAGTACATATCTTAATAAAATAAAAGATATTTCATCGGATCCACCTATCTTGGGATACCGCAGGAACGCTGAACCAATTCTCAGAAAGCTAACGTTCTGGAAAGCAACGGGTATTATTAGATTATTGAATATTATTTGGAATATCGCTTTTGGAAGACATTTGCGTTGGAGTTGGTTGGTATAAACTTACTTACACAAGTATATTCTTATGAACAAACAGCCTTTCTTTTTAATTATTTATTTATTTTAAGGAAGATGGAACTGCAAAAAATACGAAAGAATCGGCACACTCAGCATGATAATGTAATCGTCATTTCGGGAATTTACCAATTCACAAAACGCTAATTCTGGGACTCATTGTAAAAAGTGGCAGTAAAATTTCATTTACATAAAACATTTGGACAAAAATGGGTTTGAAGAAACAGTATCATGTAAGATGTATCATGTATCATGTGAGATCGCCTAATTTAAACCCATTTCATTTCTTACCTTGGGGATATTTCAAAACATTAGTGTACGCTACGTCTGTAAGTGACCTCGAGCAGCAGGTCAAGGATACCACGGAATCTGAGCCAACGCAGAGATTCTAGTTTGTTCGAATCTCCTTGCGGCATAGCTATCGCAATCGAGATCAGACATCATTTGAATTTTTATTCATAAGTTTCGTTGGTTGGTTATTTTTACATAATGAAGAAGTTGTGTAAACGCAAAATGTTTCGTGTCTCTGAAGCCATCCATTTGTCCATTTATCCATTTGTTCACTACGAGTGTTCTGCATGTTTTAAATTCCATTATTACTTTTTAACGTTTATTAAACACTCTGTATGTGCGACGTAGAATCGTGTTTATTATTGATATTATTCTTAAATGAATAAATGAATTTGTTACTTAAACTCTGCGTAAAGTAACTAAAGTAGGAGGGAGGGGAGGAGTTGGGTAAATATCTAATATTGATATGGAAACAACGTTTTTATGTATAAAATTCATCTTATTTTTCAACAAGGTGTTCAACAAGGTGCTGGCCAGACGGTGTTTGTTTCTGCAATCACCTAATCGTTTTAGGCAAATCCTTTCCGCCGACCCATTTCATATTCAGAAATAGACCATAATCACTCGGTTCCAGATCTGGCGAATTTGATTGTGAGGAAGCAATTCGAATCCTGATTTATGGAATTTTGCCATGGCGATGACACAGGTGTGCATACGCGCACTGTCTTGAAGAAACAGAATTTTTTCTTTGTTAAATACGGACGTCTTACTTTTATAGTATTGATGAAACGATCTTGTAAATTGGTACTTTATTAATAATCGATTAATGGCTTTTTCGAAGTAATCAACGTGGATTATGCGGCGTACATACCAAAACACTGTTGCCCGGTAAAATGACTTTGGCGTTGCTTGAACAACTGTTTAGTTTATTTTTAGAGCTCTGGTGTATTATGAAGAATCTACGTTTCTTCAATAACTGTGGATCGACACCAAAAATCATTCGGGATGCGCTTTAACATTACCAAACATTTCTTTGAAGTTGACATACTTGCGTGTTGTGGTCAATTGCGAGTAGTTGTAGCGCCCATCTTACGAAAAGCTTCCGTACGTGCAAATTAATGCCTACAGCTTACACCCTTAATCTGCGATCATTCATTACTATATCGTTACTTCTTTCAATAATTTCTATGCTAACCTGATTCGGACATTCTTCAATAACTGTTAGTACGACAGCATCGGTGCCTGATGATGCAACCGAGAGCCCCGTACGACTTTCCGTATTTCCGTTGCATAGTACAATGTACATAATGTGTAAAGAAAATACACGAAGAATTCCAGACATCGTAAGTGATGCTCCGTCACATCATCACCCACCACCGCTGTCGTACGAACGCGTTCGTATTTAGCTATACAGTATTTTATGGTCGATAACGACGGTACGGAGTCCTCATAAACTTCACTGAGTTCCATTTTTATATCATCGTTCGTTCTCTTTTTTAAAAACAAATATTTAGTCACTGCTCAATATGCCATTTTTCAATTGCTGTTAGACCACAGAACTTGACGACAGGATTTTAGACGAAAATTTGACTTTTATGAAAGATAGAATTATTTCAGTTCTGGTAGGGCTATCTCTCGCTGAGGCCAGGTAATTATCGAGCTTCTCTCGTAGCTAACTGGATAAACTTTAATACAAATAACCACTTTCCAGATCGTTTATTACTTACACTTCAATTTGCCGCTTTCGATTCGCAGCAAAAAAAATCGCTGATCGTTGTTTGTTGCTTCTTTTGAAGCCTGCACGTATCGGTATACGTTCAGAGTTATTACGTATTCATTTCCGGACGATTGAGCACTCTCGCCGGAACTTCTGCGTTCTGTTTGATTGCCGAAATTTAATCAGACCGTTGAGTCAAAGTGAAACTTCCCCTGCCAGATCCCGTACTTCGCCTCCATCCGTCCGAAATCCATCCTCGCTTCTAACCCTCTCCACAACGTCATTGGTAATATGGGTTGGCCGTCCGGGCTTTTGGTTGCCTTTTGATATCTCGGGCGGCCGGAATCTATGTGTACTCATCCGAAAAAATTAATCCAGATCTGGATGCATTTTTGTTTTATTTTTATAGGGGTGCAAAACGAACCAACACAGACCTATATAGCGGGAGAGATTTTATAGATATCATTTTAGTGCGAACGCCACTGGTCCGATGAATTTCGAAAAAATATGGAAACCGAGGTATTAAGCGTCGATAATGGAGAATGGGAAAGGACTATCGGGCAGAAAGGAGTTGAAAAAATCAGCGTAAAAGCTCGTTTCGATAGAAAATTGATTGATCTCGTCCAAATTGATGGATTATTTCTTTGATTTCGGCGTGGGGAGATTAGCAGAATTGTATGTGTAAAATTAATTTTCCGAAATCTCCAATGCTGCACTGAATATTTTCACTGTAACAAGTTGCATATATATTCCATATATCCATCGAAAATATTGCGCAGTAAAAAAAATCAACCACTCCGTCTTAACAATTTAACAATAACAATATCTAAGTAAACGTGGTCACTTTCAAAAATGGAATAAGCACCGTTAGTAATGATAATATAAATTAAATATTTACAATATTAGAAATTTTAACTAGGTAAGAAGGTAACAAAGAGAACTTTCTATTCAAAGCAAACGTAAACATTTTCCAAATTTTCCTCGCGAATTTACTTCATATTCGTTTCGCGAATATTACCGCTAGGTGTCCAACCAATCGTAAGATTCATGCAAAGTACATCCTTCGCAAACGAACTCAATCAACGCTTCGTAGCGTCTTGCCGCGAGAAAAATGATTGCATGCATGGAATAAAATATTCAGTACGCATATTTCGTCCACTCCATTGGGAAGTGACTTTTATAGTTCGCTGGGAAAATAGAGATGCAGTAGTGGCAACGTATAATTCCTAGATAGGAGGAGGAGGATTCGAATTTGCAAAAATATTCCGTACAAGTAAATAAAATATTGATAGTGACGAAAAGATACAAGTGGAAATTGTTGTATTGTCTCCTTAGCTGTGACAAAAATAAACAACGTTGGCGTCAGGTAGGTGTGATATTTTAAAATAATATGGCGAACATTCAAAAGATTGTATTGTTTTTTAAAGGTTTAATCAACGAAAATTAATGAAATGTAGATTGCAGAAGTTCTTAACAAACGAGGGAGATGAACCTAAGACATTTTACGACAAGTTGAATAATATCCACGGAAAGGATGTGTCATCATGCTGTTAGCATGGTAAAGTTTTTGGTGGAGGTAAGGAACCAAATCATCATGATTCAAGATGCGCTTAGCAAGTTGAAGCAAGAACTAATGAAAACGCCAAAAAAATGGAGGAACTGGTCTTAACAAATCGAACAATAAGGTTAAGTATTGTCGCTAAAATAGATTAAAATAGAATAAACAAGGTGGATCCAGAACTTTCTTAATCCTGAGCAAAATTTGTGTCGGCCACAAATTTTTGGGAAAGAAAGCTTAGGGACGTTGGCAGACGTCAAATATCTTTTTTCAAAATTTATAACAGACGATAAAAAGCGAGGGTATCACTAGGACTTACCAATAAAATAGCAATCCATGCAATGGCATAAGAGATTTCCACCACCAAAAAATGATGACTACAGTGCTTTAGGACGTAGAAGCGATATTGTTCATTGAATATGCGTAGAAAAGCACCGAAAATTGTGAGTTTTAGCTGTTAAAATTAATAAAAAAAAAGTATTTCTATGATATTAAATGTAAATGTAAAATTAAACAATTTTTCCCCGTAAAAACGACAATTCTCTGTTATCAAAGAGATCAAGCCAGATTCATGCGGCTCTAAGACCTTAGACGTATAAAGAAGATACGAAGTTTGAGATTAAACTAGAGATTGTGACTATCGCATGAATATATTGCTTCAAATTGGAATAATTTGTGGAATCAAGATATATCTTCCAATGTATTAAACATCCAATATTATTTACATTTAGCTTTTATGGAACTGGCAATCATTTAATGTTATTCTGCTTCATCCTTTCATCGTTCAGTACCTCTTCGCCAACAGCTTATTTCCGACAATTTGCATATATGCCACATCTACGGTAGAGACCTAATTTTCTGCATTGAACCGCGACATATGTTCCCACGGCAATGTTAAAATTATTCATTGATTCCCAAATTATTTTCCAGGAAGCACAACTATCTATTATTTAGAATGTTGACACTCGATATGATAGGTTGCTATATTGTCAAATTATTAAATTATTTATTTAAAAATAGTCACGGTTGGTATCCATCTACGGAATTTGGTCCATTAAAATAGCATATAACGTAAATATGCTATTTCCAACATATTTACGTTGAAATATGATGGAAGTTCGTTAATGGGGTTCGTATTGAACGCATTGTAAGACGATGGTTATTTTGTTAATGGAAAAATTGCTATTTTACGTGCTTCGTAATATTACAAGAATTTTATGAAACTCAAAGTTAGAGCAGACCGAAACCTTGATCGATACAGTAATCATACAAGATGCTTGTTTTAATCTTCTCACGTTCAGTTTTTTGTGCTTGTGACGTTTCTTCCGTAGATGCACAAAAATTCGAGCTCCATTTACAGTGTTGTTCAGTGCTTATCCGCTAAAGTCACTTAAAACACTATAAAAACGATTCTTCAAGTAGCTCTGCTAAATGGCTATCAAACTGTTGCAGACATAAGAAGCAAATGCTTGCACGCATTTGTTTCTTAATGGATAGCAAAGGAACGCGTAATGTCTGTACTGTAAGCTATAGAATAGACACATTGCTGCAAATCATCCATCACCCCACAACCCAGATTTAGTGTCCCACAACCATTTTATCCACCAAAGAATTAAAGAAGAAGGACATGCAATTAGCAACAGTAATGATTCATTTCATCGGTTGAAAAGCTATTAAAACCATTGTGTTTCTTGGCGTCTTTTAATAAGTGAAGATTTTGACTAGTGAAAAATAAATAAATGTACTCTATTCATTTTAAATATCTTTTTTCACGCAATTAAAAATAAACCTGACAGCTTTCACAGAATTTCGTTACCTATTTACCTCGCTCTTTGTAGCAAGAATTTTTTCACGGCGCCCTTACGAGTTGTGAACAGGCTTAAAAGTGCAGTAATTTGGATGATGGTAGACGACGTGACGGTTAGAATACCAACAAGCGCGGAGTTCCTTCGTCGCGTAATTTTGCGAAAAGAAGTACAGAGGTGCGTATCAGGCGACGCCTGTGTATTATGCATAAAAGGGGGTTGAGTGGTCTCGACTCGTAATTCTAGTGCTTTCGTAGTAACGCGTCGCGTCGACTGGAGGCGTTGTGGTGAAGGCGTCGTGTTGGTTTTGAAGTACACAGGTAGCAGTAAGCTGTAGGTCTATAGATACTGTCTAACAGACGATGACACGCTGACGGCAGCGGTGTTGGTGGTGCGATAACAATGACTTTGTTAGATCGATTTTGTTCACGTCTGGAGAACTTCTATTTTTAGATTTGACTATATACAGGGTGTTAAAGAAAAGAACTCTAATGTTTGCATTAATCTCTAAAATTAAAACGTACCATTTTTAAAAATTTTGATAAATATTTTGTAGAAAATTAATTATTTACCACGCTGCGTAATTTTTTTGTTGTTTATGAAGATAAATATGTTGTCATCAAGACGATTTGGACGGAAAACAGCTCCTCTAATCAATGGTGGAAATTATGAAAATTAAATATACCATCTCATCATAGACTTACACACATCACCCCGAAGAATATATCTGAAAACATCGCCACCTCGTTGAATCACTTTACATAGCTGTAAACAAAGCAATTTGATAAACCTATGTCTTGCAACAGTTTGCTGTAAACTTATTGAATCATTCGTTAAGCATAATAAGAAACAATGATTTAAATGTTAATTGAACTTTCAATCAGGAACTCCCATTCAACTTCAATTGTCTGGAGATTTTCTAAACTTTTAAAATTATTAAGCAATGATCCTTTGTTGGCTGTGTGTAGTATTCTGAAACCCGCACTTATATCAAAGGTATCTACGAGATGCCGTAAAAATTAAAGGAGTTTGGTTGGATGCATCGCAGTTACGTTTTTTTGTTTATATTATCGTTTGCAATGTACTTCTCCAAAAGCTTTAGCTTTTTTAAGTGCAGTTAGATCTCGAATCTAAGACATTATTAACATTAACTGTGAAGAATAAATTGAAAATGATAACAGAGACGTCTTTTTCAGCATTTATCGGAAAATTATTTATAGTTTTTAACTACTTAGATAAGGCTGTTATAATTCATCTTCTCCGCATGAAACTTCAATTAATATCTAATAATAGCACACCTTCTATCTCATTCCTTCCAGATCAAACATCCCGCTACCATTACCGCAACCCGAGTTAACTGTAAGCGCTTTCCGGAACATCGTGTACGTCACTCAAAGCATCCTGGTTGAGCGACGAGGTGATGTACCGCGACTTTGATACGATAAAATATGCAGGCAAGATACGAAACCGTAGGTACGACGAAGTATAAAGGCAGCTATCGTAAGCTGATCTGGCGGCACACTTTGCGAACAATGACAGACGTTGAGGTAAACACGGATTCTCGACAAACGTTGACTGGCAAGCATTGTACATTAAATAGAGAGAAAGAGATGTGGGAAACGCAGAAGCAACGCCGTGCTATGTTTTGACGTGCCGTGGTTCTATGTGCGAGTTTCGGGCTTCCTTCTCGAACGTTATCGAAAGCTTTTATTGAATAAAGAATAGAAACAAAAGCTTCTAAATAATCAAACGTTAGTAATATTGGCAATTTACATTTTATTTCATATAGTATTTTAAAATATCCTAATTAATACTTTTCGCTATTTACTTATGAGTAGAGAGGATAAAGACGGATGAAGTTATTACTTCTTTGCAAAGACTAGGCAGACTCGGTATTTTATTGACTCTCAGGGCCACCACTAGGCAACACAAATCCATTCTCATGAGGCGAATAGACACGAGTCGTTGCAAAAAAAGGAATAATTCCAGCTACCTTTGTCATCTCTACTTATGACGTCTTTTCTGGGCCCTTTTACGCGTTACCAAGCATCTAATTGTGTCTCTTTAAATAAAATCGAATTTCCGTAACTAGAATAATTTTGCTCCGCTTATTATGCTATATGATGCAGATTCTTGCAGGCTGTTTAGATGTGGCCGATTGGAAATTTTTTCGGACGCTTCGTTTACAACTGCGGTAAATATCTTCATCGGCGAGGTCGAGGTGTTCGCTTCGGTAGCTCAGCGTAGAATAAGTCAGTGCTCTGAACTCTATGGGTGTACCAGGAACTATCCTTCACCTCCTTCGCCTTCCGTGATGCTGACTTAGGGAAGTTCCCTTAGTTAACTTTTCTTGCCAGATAAGATTCCCATCTCGTAATGATGGGGTGGCTCACTGGGGCTGTGCGCGGAGGCGTTGCAGAGCGGTCCTGGTTCTCAAGCTATCCCACGGGAGCTCGGGGTCGTAATCTAAGGCCTCGCGGACGAGCGGGTTGGGATGGTCCTGGGCTCTCTCGTACAGCTTAGCCGACGTCTTGATTACGAAGTCCCTGATGGTTTCCACCTGGGCGTCGCGATGGAATAATTCAGCGTCTGACGCACACCTGTTATATACCTTTCGGTGGCCGATTCTGATCGTGGTAGGTGTAGCTGACGCGTCTCATAGGACCGGCTACCACATCTGGTTAATTGCAACTCCGGTTGATGTTAGGAGAACTCTGGGGTCTTTCTCCGAGCGTAGCTGATGGCACAATTGATGCGTAGGTTTGTACATAGTTTTAATGTTGTGTCGCTTCACTACTAAGGCTGTTAATGTAGATACGCCGTTCCTTGCCAGCCTCTGGGGAGTTGGTGTTCGTTGGCGGTCCGTTTCGAGTTCCTTGATCGCATTACCCTCTTTATCTATGGACTTTTATACCCGTTGGTTTAAGTTGTATTGTAGAAAATGCAACAAGGTTTCTCAAATTTACTCCCAATGAGATTCATTTTGATTTTTAGCCTTTATTACATCGGGAGTAGAGGACAAAAGCGAATGAAATCATATCTGTTTTGCAACGACTAGGTAAACGCGTGTTTTGTCGACTCTCGGGGACACCATGAGGCAACACGAACTTTTTCTTATGAGACAATAAGGTGTCCCAAATTTAGTCTCAATGAGATTCATTTTGATTTTTAGCCTTCATTACATCGGGAGTAATTGAGGATATGTTAGAGAGGGTTAGAGAGGACAAGAGCGAATGAAATCGTATCTGTTTTGCAACGACTAGATAGACTCGTGTTTTGTCGACTCTCGGGGACACCATTAGGCAACACGAACTTTTTCATATGAGACGAATAGACACGAATCTGTCTAGTCACTGCAAAAAAGGTATAATTTCACTTGTTTTTGTCCTATCTAGTTACTATACAGCGTTAGCAAAAAGTCCCGGGACGGTCGAATAATTTTGTTATTTGAAAATTATGATTTCTGAAATTTGGTATGAAAAAATTGGTTAAAAAAATATTAACTGTACTGCATAAAATGCATTTATATTAACTATACCCCCATACCAAATTTCAGAAATCATAATTTTCAAATAACAAAGTTATTCGACCGTTCCGGGACTTTTTACTAACACTGTCTTTTTCTTTATTGGATATCTTACGAGTAACTACATTCGATTGATGTATCAAAAAACAAACTACATTGCAAAAATTCTGAAAACTTGGTAATATATTTCTAAGACTTGGTCGTCGAAGGTAGCCATTAGCTTTGTTATTTTAAATGAAAGTTCCTAAATGTTATTATATATTTGAATTTATAGTTCAATTTTAAAGTTCTTTTGTTAAAACAACTATGTTGTTATTTCTAATCATATATTTAAGAAAACGTATATTGTGACACAAAGTTCCTGTGTGTGGCTGTGGCTTACGTAACTTTTTTGTGATCCAATTTTTTGGATCTTGGGAGTGGCACATTTTTTTTATATTCACGGCAAAATTGGATCATGGAACAGGAAAAACGAAAAATGTGCATAAGTAATTTCACTTAATTGATACTGAAGCATGAGACCTACATTTTTTTGATGATACCGCAAATTTAAAAATACATCAAAATTCTTATTTTATCTTTATATTTTTCCATGTCTAACGTATCCATTTTGGAAATACATTTATTACGTTGCATTCAAAGCAATTGTTCCAAATACAAATTTGATTACAGGTTTTAAAATACTCAATATTCTCTATCATTCCTCGTTTCAATTCTTAAAGTCCCGCTTTATCTTGACAACAATACAAAGTGCAAGGTTTCATTTTCGTTTCGCAAAATAAGTTGGCTGAACCACTACTTAGAAACCCGCCTAATTCCATTCTCTGGGAAAATATTAAATAATACCTTACCTCGCTGATACAATGCAAGATCGAATCGCAAGATTTTATCCCTTTCCGAACACAATGGCATTAGCTTTTTGCCGCTCTTCTTGTTAAAAAAGGACTCTGTCCATCCCCACCTCCTTCTTTCAAGCTCGAGAATTACCTCTTCAATATTGTCCTCGCTGCTCGCTACAACGGCAGGATACTCGGGGATTGGTATAGAGAAGTGCCCAAATTAGGGAAAGGATTATTATTACTATAACCGAAAGGGATATAATCTGGGGGAGGAGGTATGTTCCGAAGTATGGGGAGGACTTTTGTGAATGAGATGTGCTTCGCCCGCTTGAATTGCCGTAAATAACAATTAGCCGGTTATAACGATAAAATTTTATACTCGCTGGTAGCTGAAACGGCGTTGTTCGCCTGCTGTTGTGGCGGTGGTCGTAGGAGGCGGACTGGTGTAGCGAAATTAGCCATAATCGCTTTAAACGAAGGCCGAATTAATTTATGCTGGTATTGTTCGTGTTTCGTATTGTTGTGTAACGCATACATACTTTGTAGAATGACACGAGATGGTTTTACAATCGAGAATAGGCATTTAAGAGCTGTTTAACATTGAAAAAGGAAAATAATTTGATAAAGAACCGCAATGCGTATGATACGTTTATTTGTTTAAAGAACGAACCTAGGAATACATGCTTGTATTACAATTATTACAGTTTACACGACTATGTTAACTAGCTTATATGTTATGCATTTTGATTAGCCTGTTTCTTCGGGTTGCATACTATGTACATATAAGATATATTAAAATAAATGTGTTTATCATTATTATTATTTTGAAAAATGTGCACTGGCGAGCTGTTAGACAATGAAACTCGCGTCTGTGCATGGCGGCTAAGTGATAGTTTAACTTCGTTATTCCTTTCATTAATTTTCTGCTTAGTTAAGCTCTTAGTCGATACTTGTGGCTCCCTGTCGGGGATGCCTGGTCGCAACCGTAGATCTCGCAAATATTTCAATAAATTGTGTGAAGGTATCTTTAATTATCAAACTCATTATTACTATTATTGTTTATTAATAGTGCAATGTACTTAAGTTGAAACTAAAGGTGTTCCAGGTTTGGTACAGCGAGCGACGCCACAGGCGAAAACCTTTGACATAGCTCACATGCTGAGTTATCGTGATCGGTCTAATAGCAATCATTAAATTCTTGAAATTTGTTGTTAAAATCTCCAATTTAACCTTTTTGTAGTTGCCCTCCTGAACAATTCGTCTTAATCCGGTCCTGCCTATTGCCACGCTGAAGATAGCGGGAAAGAAGGGAGATAATCAGCAAATACCTAAAGGAAGTACTATTCCACCGATTTACATCGACTTGCTTCCCATGAACTTACGGCATGTCAATAAAGATTGACTTTAGAGAGCGTCGCACCCCTATAACGTTTATTTAGGAACTAAAAGAAATGCAAAACACGACGAAAACAAGAATTTTCTATTCGAAATGCATTTTCTAATTTATCGGCCGTAATACGTCTTCTCAATGATTAGAATTGCGAAATAAATGTTACACCTACCTCAACTAGCAAATACCTCGACGACTAAAAAGACGTTTCCACATCCTAGAGGCAGTAACCGGTGATTTATTGGCACTTAGAAACCGCGGTATACGGTCGGTAACACGTAAGTACCTATACCGTTAAAGCTTACGTGGCGAATTGATCAACATGGTAAGTGGTGCTGCGTCAGGGAGGCCCGTAAAATCTCAATTCTTCAAAAGCGAAGATCTTTGCAACGACGTGATGTTAATTGTACCTTGTATAATGGCTATACAGGATATTTCATGAAACTAGCTACGACGATATTGTTATGAATGGAATTCTGAAATTTTGGAATAAGCAGATATAATAGGGGATCCATTAATTTAGAAAAATTTAAGTTGAACCGGAAGTGGCTACCAACTTTTTTATTTTAAATACAATGATGTACTCTTGATCAGCTTAATTAATCGTATACACCGTGTGTATTGCGATAAAATCAACTCTTTTAACGAGATATTTATTATCACGTTGAAACTTTAGCACTTGCACCGCTCTTGTTGAAATAAAATACTTGAGAATGCAATGAACTACTTCTATGGAAACTAAATGGAAGGATATGAGTGCCATACCTTATGGTTATGTATTCATGCACTGTGTTCAAATACTGACACTTTTAAACTTCTCATTTGAATAGAAGTCTATTCAGCTTGAAAATGTTTATATTTGGAAAGAGTTTATGAACACCTTACGGGAAATTTAGTAGCCATAGCGATAAGGTGTGATCTTCATTATATTCTCAAATACTTAATTTCAACAAGAGCGATTCAATGTTAAAATTTCAATATGATCGTAAATGTCTCGTAGACAGTTGATTTTAAGGGTAAGGCGACCTAATTTACATTATTTACATTACTTTAAAAGTAAATTAACAAGCCCGATGTTAGCACTAGCATTCATAATAACATCATTAAAGCTTCTAGTTAACGAGTTAAATGAAATACCCAGTAAATACGCTGCGTGTCAAAAGAAATGAACCACCCCGAAGGAAGAGACACAGAACTTAGAAATTACGTAGAAATAGTTAGTGCGTAGAGACAAACAAATTATTACATTTTCAAAAACAAATAACAATATTTATTGAGAATATCGCTAATGCTTCCAGCAAACCTTCGTGGCGTGCTGCAAATCAGATGGTCGATTACCTCTTGGAGCAGCTCATTCTAGGGTACCTGTAGTTGTTGGCGTAATTTCTCTAAAGTATTGGGAGGATGGGTTAATCAACGCAATTTTCTGTCCATTACATTCCAGACATGTTCAATAGGGTTTAAGTTCGGGGATCTTGTCAGCCTAGGCAATTGCAGAACATGGTTCCGTGTTAGGAACTCTAACGTTACGTGAGCAATATAAGGCCGCGCATTGTCGTATTGAAAGACGGGCCCCGGAAGGTCTCGGAGGAATGGCACTAACACAGGCTCCAGAATGGTGTCAATGTAACGGCGCGCGTTTAGAATGTCCTAAATGAACATGAACGCCGAACAAACTGTAAATTTTGTCTCTGACCTCTAAGTCATCTAATCCGTAAACGTCTGTCAGAATTCCATAAGCAAAATCTAGATTCGTCGTTGAAGACGAAAGTTTTCATTCATGTTCCCTATGTTCTCAGTTTTGGCTCCACTGCAGTCTGGCATCTTTATGTTGTTGAGTCATAGAAAGACGAAAATAAGGACGATATAAACGTAACCCAAATGTGCGTATTCGACGATAAATCGTACTCATAGATACCCTACGACCAACTGCTCGTACCCAATTGATTGCAAGGGCACGCGTTGGTTCTACTGGGTCCTGTATTGCACTTCGCCTTAACAGCCGATCTTCGCTTGCTGCTGTCATTCTAGGACGTCCACTGCCTCTACGACGAGTTTCTAAGCGTTCTTCCTGCCAATCCATTCAAGTCTGTCTGATAGTGGCGTGAGATCGACCCATGCGTCCGCCAATTTCATGAAAACTTAAACTCTTTCAAAGGGCTTAAGATGGCGAAAATTTGCACGACTTCGAACTCGTTCCATTTTTGAGGCACTAACTTTACTAACGCAATAACAACAACCACAAACAAACGGCGAACTACACCGAAAAATACTATTCAACAGCGCGCAATTCCAGGTCCTAGTAGACAGATAACTTCTACCAACAGTACAGATGGCTGTCAAAATTTAATCCTTTGTTTGTCTCGATGAAATAACTTATTCTAGATAATTTCAAAGTTCTGCGTCTACTCCTTCGGGGTGGTTCATTTCTTTTGAAGCGCAGAATATAACGCTGAAAAGAATACGCTACTAAACGGAATAAATTCTGGTTTCCTAAAAACGGATTTGGAATTCAATGGGTTTCACTGTTATGAAAATTGACAAACAATTATCAGAAAATAGCGTACCGCCAACATATAAAAGCAAAACCCGTTTGCATTAATATGGAATTGTAATTAAATTATGTGAAATTTATTGGGACGTCACGTTTAATTAACAAAAATTTGCGTAAAATGATTCAATTCGCTCGAAATCGCGTTAGCTGATCTAATTTCGCGTTTAAATTACAAAATTCCATCGCTGAATGCATAGCCGAGGAAATATATATACTATTATTTATTTATTTTCGGGATAGGCGTTATTAGGGAGGCGACGTTGAGTGCCGTTTGCCATTAGCGTTATATTAAGCGGAAAGCTAGGATCAATTATGTAGGATATATCACAATTGGCTATGTTACATGCAGACTTTTAACGCTTTGTAACGTTCAATTTTTTTTATCAAAGTACATAGATATTTCGTTATTGTCTTACTTTACAAGCTTCCTGTTTCATTTATATATTTTTTAGAATTTAATACCTTTTATGCTACATTCGATCTTTGTTTGATCTTTCTTTGTTTCGCATTGTTTCGTTTTATTCTACTAGTTTTTAATGCATTATTTTCCAATAACGCCCACAGAATTACATAGAAGATATTGTCACAGAATCTAACAACCCCTTCATGTTTCTTAACAAAAAAAGAAGTACTTTGCATCGTTTGCTCTCTGAATTCGTGTTTCAAGGCAAATATACTCTTGAACGGTATATAAAAGAAATTTCTCATGAGGAATTCATATGGTGCTTTTCTTGAAATCAGTATCCTATTGAATAAATTATAGGATTCACTTGTTAATGGGTTCTTAAAAAAAAGATATCAAACGAAATATTCAATACGCTTCGACAATTAGAGGAGAATAAGCGATAACAGTAAATAAAATCGAGTCAAAGCAAGGAAAAAATTATTTCTGGAGAAACGCAATTGAAGGAAACTTGTATTGTCAGGTTGCACCTAGAAGATCCTACCACAACATTTTTAGTAGCTGCAAAGATTAGATTGCATGTTACTGCAATTGGGTTTGGCGCCATTATTCTCAACGCTATAAAATACGCAACTGGTGATTGTTTAAAAAAATTGCAGGTAGATTTAGAAATGTCTTAAGGCACTGACGAAACCAATTTACAACAGGCAATATAAAAGAATATCATGCTTAATAACAAAATTTGACACATATCTAGGCTACTGTATATACCAAATCGATGCTTAGCCGACTAAATCTGTGGTTACATTGGATGCGTATTCATCAGATTTTTATGTCGCGCGAAGTCGGACGAGTTCTGAAGTAAGAACAAACGCATTTGAATGTACATATATGGTTACATTACACCAAATAGACAACATCGTTAGATGATTAACCGAAAAAAACAACGTGTTCTCTTCGGTTTTAGTCCCTACAGAAACTACCACAACGGAATAAAATTTGGAAAGAAGTAGAAAAGGAATACAATAAGCGCTATTTTTCGCACAGTGGCAATCCAAATAAAAGTAATAAAATATAAAAAAAATTAAAAAAAAATAAAATAGCAAAAATTACTACATATTAAATCAAGAGAAGTAATTTTTAATAATGCAATATAATTAGTTACCTTAAAAAATTTTGAAACAATGTTTTGTTGTTTTCTTTTAGTCCCAATTTTATTTACAATATATTCGCAGGTACTCAATAGCATTCTACAAATTTTTGTGTATGTTCATATAATTCATTTAATACAGTATAATACTCGCGTTTTACAGTTCTTGTCACATGTAATTCCTTCTTTTCATTAATGATTATATACTTTAATACACTACTCACCTTAAATGTAACAAAAAAATATATATAAAATAGTTTCCTCATGGAACTGATGGAATCATTTATAAAACAAAGCAAGGAGAGGAAAAACATTATATTCGGATATGTTTCAGCTTACCCAGCGTCATCAGTGGGGTTCCGAGAATATTTTTACTCTACCTTGTGGAGCTGTTTGTCTCACAGAGTATAGTTAATAAAACAACATTTTAAATAATAAGTCAGACATTTCTTGGCTACTATTATTGTTGTTAGGCAGTGGTAACAGAGTTGACGGTGTCAAGTCAAAAAGATTTATTATCAAACCCACAATAAAACATAAAAAAGGCAGAGCATATAAGTAAGTGATCGATTACAAACATATGATCAAAGCACGATCTTATATGACTAACTTAGAAACGGTAGATGCAAAAGTAGATTATTATACTTTTCGGTAGAGCATAGTTACCTACAAGTCGTTGAGGTTGTATCGACTGCACTTACTTAAGTGGGCATAGTCAACGCTTGTTTATGTATGCTTGTTCCACCACGGATCGCTTACTCTAACCCTAATGCACTCTCAAGTTCACGCTCTTTTAAGTAGCTATGAATTAGCTTTGAATTGAATAGGACACTTTACGATTTAAAAACATATTTAATAGCTATTGTAACACCCTTTTATTAGAAATGTAAAAACTCTAATCATTCCTAGTCATACGCATCACAATCTCCACTCCTGTTAACTTTATTCGCTCAACAGTTTGCATCTTTCATGCAGTTGAAGATCTTTCTGGCCAAGGGATAATAGCGAAGACTCGTTAGAAAATTTTCACTCGAGCAGGCAAAATTTTAATATAGATAATCTGACTTTTGTATAATTGCGAGCTATAAAAGTTGAACAAGGGTTCAAGCGAACCGTGTCAAAATTATGTACCCTCATCCATATTATCTACTCTTTGTTTTCGGCTGAGCATTGTATATCTTTAGATTATTGGGTATTATTATTCTACGAGAACTTTGTTTGATCGTCGGGTCTTCTCGGAGAACTCCAAGTCTTAATTAAATGTAAGTTAAAAGAGACATCTTGGGATCGTTTCTCGGACGCTTTGATGTGCATTTAATTGAAAGGGAAACAATGGAGGAGTACTGCTAGGAGATGATTATGTTCCTTCAATACAAGCAATCCTTTGTGATTGCACGCGATTCTCCGTTTCACCCAGAAAGCAAAAGATCAGAGAAAAATAAAATCGATGTTTTTCAAGATAAGTTCATTAGTGGAAAGATCGTCTTTTGTTTTTAAATTATAAACAAAACTTCGATTTTGTGAGTTATGAAGAATATATTCTTTACAGTTTTGAGGTCTTTCTTTGAGTAGAATTCAGTGGCGCACAAAAACTCTTTCTATATAAATTATAGTATACTCTAGACTATTTAAATGAACCTGTCTCCTACTTCAAAAACATATGGTTTGCAGGCGGCTGGAAATGAATACTTATTTTCTAAGCATAGCATAAATGGTTATACAATAATTTGCTCTTTTTATCTAGTTGGTCTAACGCTTATTTTGGTGCCTAACACTACGTAACGCTCGCAATTTCCTATTTAAGTCTATGCGTCACTTTAACGTTGCTTTATTTAAGATAATAGATATACTGACAATGTGTATCTTTATCGAGAGAGAAGGTACTATTTTCAATAAACTAAGAAAACAAAAATGAATTACGAAATATTAGTAAGTTACGCTCAAAATGTTACAACATTAATCACGAGAGCAAATACTGCAAATGTAATTGGATTTGTAAATTCTTTAATATCTAGTCGTGGACTTGAGGAAGCAACGCCAACTACAATTAACAGATCCTCAACGATGACGACTAGAATTTTGCCACTTGTACGTTCACAAAACTTAAGAGAAGCAATTCTTTTTAATGTGATTTAGTCATTTAGGCACAATGAGCATTACTAGCTTAATATCAAGTCCCATTGTAAATCTGTGATTCTTACCTCCCGCGTACGCAGATGTTACGTTAGATGATACGCAAAATTTAGAACCGTTATTACGCTCTTTGTTTAGCTTATAATCGTATCTGGTTAGATCAGGATAACCAAGGATTTTTGAAGTGAGAAGGTGAACCGCCGAAGAAATTATGTTTGTTGTTAAAATTTACAACTGAAGAAATAGTAGCTAATGTGGTCGTTTCTGTTAAATCGGTAATACTCAATCTTCTTGCAAGATTTTTGTGTGCAAATGCTATCACATCCTCTTTCGCGTTCGACAATATCATTTTTGGCGATCAATGTTTAGCTGTCTATCCCACCAGCTATTTTAAACGATGAACAATGAAAACGAGTAACAACATACGCCTAAATTAAGAAGAATGTATGCCTTGAATTTTTTATATGAAAATGACTCGGTATTCTGACAGTTTTGCCACCAGTTCACCGAGTTCTTTTTATCAACTTACTTGTTTTAACATGTTTTCCCTAATTATAGTGTATTGTGTTTCGTAAATAGAATAAAAGAAGGCCAAACATGGACTTCGTTTGTCATTAATTATTGTTATTAAAAAGAACATTTGTGCTTTTTCATATCATATTAGAAAAAAGAACACCAATACGTCAAGGTACGTCCTAGATAATCTACCAGAATCCACTTATATACATAAATACGTACCCAATCCCTGTTTCTTTCCTCGTTGTAGTCTCTTTTATCTTTATAAATATTTAAGAAACTCCCACCGTGCTAGTCATTTTGGCGTTCTCCTAAAGCACGCCGTAATACTTCCTCTTCTACTTCATTCTTTTTTTGAGTTTCCTCCTACGATTCCTCAAACAAAAGCCAGTTACGGACTAGGAAAGTCGTAATAAAATTTTGCGTATAAAACTCGCGCGAATAAAACGGGATACCACGGTAGCCCACGATTCGAATAATAAATATATACACGGGAATATAAAAGACGCTGCGATAACGACAACGTGGAAAATATACAGGTTGTATCCATATGGGAGAAAATTCCGCAAAACCAACGAGGGAAATGGCAGGAGAGAATAAGGGAAGGATATCTCGAAGTAGACGTAATGAGAAAAAGATGTAAAAAAGATGGAAAAACTCATTGGAATCCGAGCATATATATATATATATATGCTGATGGTGTTATCGGATACAAAGAAAGAACTCGAACACCACCCCTTGCTTCTTCAAGGGGCTCTGTGTATGTATTGAAGCGATAGTATCTGTATTTTAAATTGGCAGCTACTACGTGGTGAGTTTCCAAATCTAAAATATTAGAAGGGTGAACAAAATCAAATAAAATTGTTGAATTTGGTTGTATTTGTCACCTATATTCTACTTTAATATAATATAAAAGTTCGTTAATGTAACAACATTATGCAGGATGTTTCACCGAAACTACATCGATCGATATATGAAAGATTATACATTGGGAAGACATGTTCGATTACTCAGCAGTCTAACAAGGTAAGATCGGACGGATTTGTAATACCCGTCCAGTCTCGTGTCCAGACTTGTGTCCAGTCTATCCCGAAAATTTCGACAATTTTCAGTTCTTTCCAATTTTTTAAGCCTTTTAATGAGATTTTTCAAGCCTTAACAACGTCGTTGTTTCTCACCAATCATACTCGCCTGTCTTTGCTTCCAACGACTTTTTTCCTTTTTTCAGAGATTTACATTAAGTTGAAAATTTGATACAATAGTGGATGGAGTATATTGAAACTGATCTACAGATAGAAACTTCCAAGTGAATCTTGACTTGTGTCAGTAAATTACATTATTGGGTTTGAATGCAATTTTTTGGCATTTTTTTTTTGCTTCCGTCGGCGGAGCACGGATCACAGCCATCAATTTAGACCAATTACGGGTTTTGTATATTTTTGCTATATCTTATAGACTAACGGAAGATCATGGACCACCGATAATACTATTTCCATATGGACGATTTTATTTATTTATTTTCTTTATTTATTGGATAATTAACAAGCCACCAAATACATATTGCAAAGATTTTTACCTCGAATTTGGCTTTACACTTATTGTTAAAAACTGTCATTGGAACAACAGAATAGAGTTAATTGATAGTACTATTAAAGCACGAATAAAGGTCTCCTCGTCGGTGATCAACATTTATACAAAATTCAGCAATTTGTAAAAATATTATGATCAAGTATACATTTGGAAAACCTAAAAGATCAGGATCTGATAGGAAGAGCATCTTGCTTATCTCAACTCTAGGAGCTTTCGCAAACCTAGCCTCGCCTAAATGCTTAAAGAGAATATCACAATATTCATAGTATGAAACCAATGAAGAATATAAATAGCAACTTAAAATGAAATTGTTACGAAAAGATGGAAAACTGCGAAAACAGATAGAGCCTAATGGATGACACACATCACTTCACAATGTCTTTAAAAACATATAAGTAGCACAGTTTTAGCTTAATTCTTTAGTTGTGTTTTATTGAAATATAGCAGTATATAGAGGTAACAGTAAAGTAGGTTAAGCTCTTTCTTAGACTTACCATTTTAGGAAATACCAAGGTAAATATTTAATGAAATGTTGAATAATGTTTGGAAAATGTATCAATCTAAAATATACCAATCAGAACAGCCAACTTTCCCTCAGCTTTAATTTTCTCCAATCTAATTTAACGCTAAAATCCGAACGCACGCATAAGAGGGATGCGGCGGATGATGGGGAGTGAGTGGTGAAGAGAGAGACCTCCATATATGGCTGCGTAAGCGACAGGGGGAATCGTATAAATCATCGAAACCATCACTATTCAATTAGATGCTTGATTTATGTGGGGGACGTTCTGTAAATGACAGGTTTAACTTTTGAATGATGTATAGTGGGTACCTTTGGCGAGATATAGCGCGTCAGTCGTAGCGCTCGCAACTCGTTTTCGAGCCGGGTCGGCGTTTCGATGTTACGGAATTATCTTTTGCGGACGGGAATTTTGGAAATTGATAGGGATACGGAGGTCGGACATGTGCGGAATATGGAAGGTCTTCGAGAAAATGGCTTTTTAAATTGAATAAAATGATCAAATGATAAAAACTGTATTCCCAGGGAGAGTGCGGAGAAGTGCATACCTTGACCGAACAACGCCGCATTCACCCAAGATAATCTTTCATTTGTTTATTCGCGAGAGTGGGAGCAAAGAAGATGAAGAAGTTTCTCCTTCGAGAGTTATTTAATCTGAAAGCACTTTTTTAAATTTTGGTCTCCCCCAGCCGAACAAGTTTTTCATATCGATGATTAACGGTTTTTACCAAGTTTCTAATGAGACCAAACTTAATATATGACGGAGGAATGATAACGTAAATATCTCTACAAGAGCCAATCAATTTTTTTAAAGTGATACTCGTGTTGGGCGCGTTAGATTATTCAGAATTGGGGACATTTGCATCAAACAAACAATTTGAATAATAGTTTTAACGTTTTAACTATCACGCAAAGAAATATTTAATTTTTTTGTGTTAATTTCATAACCAAAAAATTCTGAAAAACATTCAAACCTAATATTAAACCTAAACATTCCTTGACGATTTAACAAGTATCATCATAATAACCATCTTCCTATATTTTCCTTACACGTAGTAGTTTCCCTTGCTCGTATACGATAAACGTCAGCACGCCCGATACGAGCTAAAAACAAGATGAATAGGTATGGAAATGAGTTAAACGGACCGTCAAACGACACCCCCGGTCGCATCGTCGTCTCGGGGCTGGTCATGCGCTTCATAATTGACTCCGGAGCGTCAACATTTCTGTATTAACCTCAAGCACGCATATACATCACGAGAGAATTTTTCGAGGAGCCGACACTTTCGGATGAAGTGAGTGATTTTCCGCCGGTCTAGCAATGAGTTCATGAATCCTTTCACAGACAGGTGTTATTACGAGGAAAATTACGAGTATTTAATAGCACTTTAAAGCTATCGACTTGTAATTCAATGCAATATTTCCAAATATGGAAAATACGTACCATTATATCAATTTGTGCATGTTAGAAAATTGTGCCTCCGAGTGCCAAGAGATATAATAATGCTCTCAAGAAAGTTATGCTTCGCTATTTGTCGTTACTTTCTATTTCAATACTGTTTTTGAAGATTACTGGCACAAACTGATAGATGAACTGCAATGTGAGTAGGAGAAAAGAGCACTCGGAGCAACGCCCATGAGGCATGCTACGCAGAATCACATCCGTTAGCTAGTGCTTTTCTTTCCTCGCATTGTCTTTACCGGAACATCATGAGATATATGAGATTATTCTTTGTTTAAAATAACATTTCATTTGGTGCAAATAGAAATATTTCTCTTTTAATTTACCGTGGCTGTATTCGCTCGAATATTGATTACAGTAATATTTTCCACGCAGCAGCTCTTCTGTCTATGTTAAGACGATCACATGTGATCCATAATAATGTTTGCATACACTGCAATATTCTCCGGTCGAGAACTTCCGTAACGAATTCTAGCTAGGAACGAAGTTTTTACTGAAAATACGATCTCTTATTTGCTAAGTTCGTTTTTAAATCAATACGATATATTGGACAAAGATTGATGCAAGAAGTCATCGCCTCCTGTCACTTAAAAGTTTGCTAAAATAAGTACATATTATTGCATCGATTACATCTGTGATTTTCGATATTCCCTTCGTATTTAATCATTATATGCAAATTTTTACGCATGGTTGCAAATATTCCGAGGATACTGGGTGTGCAGCGTACATACTATTATACCCGGAGCTAAAAACGGAAAATGTTTTATTGCTATACGCAGCGCTGGAAATAATACATACCCAACAACACGATTACTTTGTAATCTTTACCGTTTCTAAGAGTGTTTTAGATGATATTAAGAACCTTCATTTTAGTGCTGAACCATGTTGTTATACAATGTGCTGCTTAACATAGGGAAGAAATGCAATTTTTATTGCATGAAAGGTTACTATGGCCTTTCAAACAACGTAAAATAATAGATAATCCTGCAAAGGATTATCGCCATTATTACCTACCAGAAATTGCGAAAATATAGAGTAGGGCTTGGCTGAATTACTATCAAATTGCATTTCACACTGAAAATATGAATTCAATAAATCCTGTTCGCTTTATTAAACCAACGAAGGAAAGTTATTAAATTAGCTAATACATTTCTTACAACAACGAACCACATTTATCAAATTGGAACTTATTTATCAATATAATAAGTACCAGTTTATTACCGTGAGAAATGAAGCAAACTTTAAAGCTTTTTCATTAGACATTAATAGACATTCTTTATATCAATAAATCCATTTATTATATATAATTTATATACACATGTTCATTGATATAATAAGCAACTATTTAAATTAAATTAAAATTAAAATGATCTTGTTCTTTGAACTAATTTTGATAAAAAAATGTTATACGAATGTATTTATATATGTTTCCCAGTTACTGCAGAATATACCGATAAACTATTACTTGTTGCACCACAAAATTCAAAAGTCTAACCATTGGACAGGTAGCCTAAGAATGAGCAGAAGACTTTACAGTCTAATCATCCGATTACGATACGCAGGGTAAAAATCAAGTTACCAGAAGACGGTAAATGTGAGCATTGCAACGAAAGAGGCGACCTAACCCTATCTTAAATTGCAGCGAAAATAAAAATTTTTTGCGACGTTTTACACAAGGATAGGACAGTACGCATCTTTTAACATCGATCATGTATAAAGTTCGCCATTTTCCGTACGCTCCACGAAATTAGAAGAGACTAGATAGACTTGTGTCTATTCGCCTCATGAGAATGGATTCGTGTTGCCTAATCGACAAAACACGAGTCTGTCTAGTCTGCTAATTTCGGGAAGCGCCTGGAAAGTGGCGAATTTTGATCATGTGTTATCTACGGAGAATATTGATGTGTTTATGCAGGTGACTAATTTCCTGCTAAAAATTAGGTTACAAATTTAGACGTTGTTTTCCTAGTTTGCTTAAACTGTATCTCCATGTTTTTTCTGAGTTGGACGCATTGTTCTCATTGTTACGTAATGAAACTTGCGTAAATGGGTAACGGTTTGTGCCAGTGCCACTAACCAACAATAACAATAATTAATTTTCAGCAATTTTTTTTTAATTTCGGTTAGGCAACCTAAAATGCTTGTAGTAATAAACTCTAACATTAGTACTAGACGGCGATAATAATCAAACAAAGAAATTACAAACTACACGTTACCAAGCGAAAAATTCCGGTGTTATATATATACAGTGTAATCGCCGAGCCAATAGTAAAGCTAAAAGCAAATAGGTAGTAGCCGTAATTTCAACGATTCGCTCTTCCACCGCTATAAAACGGCGGAAAAGTACGTCCCGGGGTTATTGGCAGGACTCGCCGATTCGTCCGTACAAATCGACGGATGATGATGATCATATACCTACTGGCCGGTTAGCTAGCAGCGAGGTATATAGACTTAGCGGAAGAGAGAGCTTGGCAAGAGCCTCGAGGGCCTAATCGTATATAGCATTGAGTCGGATCTTTTCTTTTTCCAATTTTTTTCTTTCTCGTTGCCGAGGGGCGGTTTTGCAATCGAAGATATCGTTCCCATAGGTGCGTTTTGACCACGATGATCTGCAGGCTGTATTACCGCATGCCTGCGCGATTTCCCGTTTAGGGATTTTTTGGTTTCTTTCTTAATTTCGAAACAAATGAGACCGATGCAAGAGAAGTATATTGTAGGTCATAAGGAATTTATATGACATATACATGCTCCAAATAAGTTAAATACGAGGGGTTCGATAAATACTCGGCCATAGCAAGAAGTGGTTGTATTAGAGTTCAAGCAACTATTTATTGTAAAAACACTCTTTGAAAAGGACATTCCAAGTATCCGAGAAGATACGTCGGTTAGCTTGTGAATAGTATCCATTTAAAATGAATAACTTTTGCTATTTAACAACAATAGAAGATATCCAATATGGGGCAGTGGTTGAATATTTGTTTTTTAAGAGGGAAACGAATCATGAGATAAAAGTGGATCTCGCTGTCTCCGCTATCGACCATAAATTATTGGGCAGCTAAATTTAAATGCGACCACATCAGCATTTTCCAAGAAGAGGGCCCAGGTTTTACAAATCAGGTCACTACATCAGAAATGATCGAAAAAATTGACTGTCTCAACTGACTGGGTCACAATATTAACTCTTTTGAATATAAGGAAGCTTCCCGCAAGATGAGTGGCGCAATTGCTCAACATTGATCACAAACACGAAGGTATATTTACTTCAAAGGAATGTTTGGTGGTGTTAAAACGAATGACTTGGCATTACTACACCAGAGGCAAAATGACAGCGTAAACAGTAGATATTTCGTGGACAGGCTGCGTCGAAGACATAATTTACGTTGGTTACTTTGAAAAGGGCAAAACGATTAATGGCGATTATTAGATTATTATTATCTTTTAGATTAGATTATTAGATTAGAACTTATTAGATCATCTCAACAGTCATCTGCCCACCTCCAAGATCTTTTGTCTTGGAAGGAAATTCTCCTCTTTTTAACAATTGTCTTTTGCAATTTGTCCTGAACATTTCTGTGGTTGTACACAAAGAATATGGCCTTCTATTCACACGCATAGTTGATAAAATAAAAACCCAAATTGGTAATAATGCTAGACTCTAACGCGAGTGATCTTTTTCACGCCCGCATCCACAAAAGTTATTAATGACTGAAAAAATGCACCAATTTCCTGGCATAAAACGCCAATCAAGGGCGAATAATTCCACGGGATAATATAACGCGCTACGTAGAATATTATGTATTTTAACATGCGAGTCACACGCGGCAGTTATATGCGGCGCACTTCAAAATGTTTATAAACACAATACGAAATTTGCCGAGCCGTTTCGACGGCCACCGCCGCCGCTACCACTCGCCTCGTTGTTTCGAATTTACATAATTACATCTTTTATATTCGCGCGCGCCCCCGCCCCGCTTTATAAATGTATGATACGCGCATACCCCGTAAATAACTTTAATAGCGGCTAATTTCCGTCGGTGTAACACGCCGACAAGCAACGCGTTTGAATACAATTATTTTTTTCCCTCGTACATATACTTCGACGTTGCATGATAGAAGGAAAACAATTTTTAAAGGGACAACATGTACATTTTAACCACGTTTTGTTTTAAGTGCGAGATTATAAGCTGTTCTTTTAATATTTACGTTTCACATGAAGGTTCTTTATATTTCGCGAGGCGTAGGGTGTACTTCGACATTTCAAAATAATGCTGCAAGCGAGAAACAGTTCAAGACCTTTCAATGCATACCTTTGTTTAAAGCTATTGACGATGACGGAAGCATTTTGCAGGCATATTAAATGTAGACAATATTAACTTTCTTACACATTAAAACCTTGTAACCCGAAAAAATGTAAACAAATATAAGTATCTGTGTATAACAAATTAAACTTGCCGATACTTGTCTGTTGTTTACCATACTACGCCACAGATCTTGCTATCATTATTTACCCAAAACAAGGTTCATATATTTCTTTTGATTTTGTATAACATCTATTAATAATAGTTGTAATATTTCTGATGCTTTATTTGAATTGGTATGCTGTCTTTGCAATTTCGGAGATAATTAACTCTGAAAAGCTGAAATTGTTTGAAGGCATGCTGGCTAATTGTTAAGGAAGCACTCCTTCAGGATGGAACCAACAAGAAGCCTGTCAAGCCGAAGGCGAAATTATGTAACACTTTCCTTACAAATATCCCCGTTAACATTAATTAGAAGGATAATGGTGCGTGCAAGCTACATTGCGCAGGTTGTTATTATGTGTTTATACTGCGAAGTCGATCCTACTGTCTCGTTTTTGTCTCGAAAAATTTAATCATAATTATAAAAGTTATAACTGAGACACGTTGTGTAAGCACGTATTATCGTATTATCATCAATGGCCAATCCTCGATATTACACACACTTCAACTAAATTCATAAAACACCAATCAAATACTTAGAAAATGTCATTTTATTGCCAACTTATTCATAGAACTTAAATTGGCGGAAACAACAAGAACATATAAAAGGAAACACCCAGATGAGATGTGCGTGTCTAGAACTATAGCTCGCTGGCAAACATAATCGTCTAGGGAATTAATAAACCGACAGAATGGGATAATTCAATTAAATAGAACTTCTTCGCAACAATATAATCGAGAGCGAATATCTTATCCTGTTTATTACGGAGCCAGTAAGGAAAGGTCCTATTTGCACTGATGCTAATAGGTCATAATCAATTTATACGGAATAACATGATGATTCTATTTCGGCACGCTCTCATTTGTTATGTTATTGAAAAAAATATTATTGATATTATTTTGCAAACTAAGGCGGATAACAAATATTCGAATCAACCTTTCAGTCATTGCGATTTACAAATATCGAAAAAATATGCAGAAAGGTTGTTTCCAATATTCTAACATTCTTGACCAATAACTTATCCTCGCAAAATAAGAAAAATAACCAGCAGCTAAAGCCGTCATCCCGGACTAAATAAATCATTCCCAAAATCGACCACTTTATCCTCCTTCCCCTCAGATACACACACACACACACATCCACTTTCCACCCGGTCTCCTTTTTCAAGCCAAAATAAAAGGTTACGTTTTGGGAGTACGATGGTCGAAATTCTCCATTCCGTTTCGCTACATATATATATTTCTTCTCGGAAGGGAAGTAAAATATATATATATGGACGCCATCCGGGAGCTCCGAGGAGGTGACCATGTGGCGTTCGCAATCATTCATTCGAATTCGAACCAAATGGGTAGCGCAGTGTTTCCCGATATCGAGGAAAGGCCAACCGTATATTTCGTGGAAGGTATAGCTGGTGAATGCTGATGCGTTTTTCGGAACCGTACAGTTCCAGCCAACGGTGATTTAACGATGAATATTGCGGATATATTTATTATTGATTCTATATCTAGTGGAAAATTTAGGGGCGTGATAAATTAGGTACGATGTTTTGATCATTTTTAAAGAAAAAGGATGGAATTTTCTAATATTGGGAAAAATATATTTAGGCATATGTACGTACAGAGAGAGATTTGACGGGATATTTTTACGTTGGATACTGAGTAATAATCTTTAAAAAATTATGAAATCGAAGTGCTTGAAATAGGTAATACACCACATAAAATGGATTTATTAAAGAAAGTGGTGTAACAGCAAAAGTCAGTTGTTTGTTTACGATTGATATACAAAAACCTGCGAGATTTATTTGATGGAACGTGTAAGTACAAACAGGGTTAAATAGAAGGAAAATAAGTATTACTATGGCGAAAATCTGATATAACAACGATATTGAAGTCTTTGAATTAACTCCAGTCATGTATGCCACTGTCCCTACTACTTATTTTTTTTTTTTTCACCAAAGCATTGGAAAAATTAATAACCCTGAATTATTACAGTACATAGCAAGTTATTATATATATATAAGAACTACAATATTAAATTTGAATAAAAGCGATAATGTGAACACGCTTGGCTTTCAATGGAATGCTACCACATATACATTTTAACGTCTTTAGACTTGATGTAGCGTTCTCCGTTAAAACAAAAAATATTTATTTATCTAATAAAGAGCCATTATTTTGAAATTTCAGCATGAGTGCATACCTATTACATATTTTCAGTAAAAATTACAGAAAGGACTATGATTAACTCCATTGCACATTAACTACGTAAATAACAGATCTCATATATGTACATGCACATGTGCCTAGATTTTGAAGGGATTAGTACGTATTATCAGATATTCAAAGTAAGAGCATTAACAAGAGATCTAAGATATTCGACCTCTTAGCACTATTAAGCACATCTATAATGAGGGCTAACTTTCTAATGCAAATATATGTAAATTAAAGATGACTTGGGGTGATGGCTGCGAAAAAGCATACGGAGCTCGTGTTAACATAAGAACAACCTAACCTTGCAGTTTAATACAACTTATTATTGAACTGATTCATCAATATTGCTATTAAGGGTGAAATCGGCTAACTTTTAAAGCAGTTGCGGCAAATGTAATAATTGAAATACAAGAATTATTAAGTGTTACCGATTGGCATCACGTCAAACCGAAAGAATATCCTACAGATTTGTTACCAAAAGGATGCTAATCATCAATCAATCAAGGGCCATGTATTATTATCCCAAACTTCTATGGTGCTTATCGAATAACCAGCCAGAACAGAATGTAATGTTTCAGGGTTTACATATTGAAATTAAGGCGAAAGCACGCTAGATGTATTTGAAGGATTCTTAATGAATTAAGTTTATTTTGCTACTGTATAATTTTCCAACAAATAAACGGAAACGATCCGCTCTCGTTTTTTTTCTTATTCTAAAATATTTCGATTGTTTTCATAATAGTCTTTAACGATAGCTTTGCTCATGTAATATTACCGACAATTTTGCGAAACGCGGTTATTAAAGTTATTGCAAATCTAATAATGTTGAAATTATTTGAAATACAGCGAGAATTGTATAGGAAAACCGCAATGCGTTCTCTAATACAATCTAAGCGGAAGAAATGATTAATTTGCGTGAACTACTCTTCTTCAAATATTGGTGTATGCCGTAGATAGATCTTGGCCATCCTGTAACAAAAGAAATCTGAAAAGGAGACGAAAACTACCAATTCTACTACGACTTTTAAAGGGAGCATTTATTAGAAGATGTCAAATCTACATACGCAAATGTTTCTTATGTTTTGATGATGAAATCAAGATCTACAAGGTTGAAACGCTCAAACCCGTTTTGATGGTTATCCTCTCTCTGAGTGAAATATTAAGAAACTAAACAAATATTGGTTGCAATGAAGAGTGCACCACCAAGAGATTTTTACAAAATAATATTTAATATTATCAAACATGCTTATATTACTTATAAACACGTAAATGGAAGATAATTCAAGGAAAAAAAAGTAAATAAGGTTCGTCTAGCTCGGCTATGCTCAAATGTTAAAGGTAATTGCAATAAAAGCCGGTAACTACGGAACCCCATACGCACTATTCATTTGTAATGGACTGCTGGACTACCATGCTCTTCAAAATAGAAAAATCTTCTCGGCGATAGTCCTTTTGGGTGCGCTTAAAGCTGTTCTACATACTTTACCTTCATTTGCAGTGCGCAGGCTCCAACGCCGTAGTATAATCGAGTGATTATGATTAAAGACAGTCGTAATAAAAGCTGGTAGCTACAGAATCCCATACGCACTATTCATTTGTAATGATGTCCTGTGACAGCGTTCCACTAACTCCGTTAAAAATCTTACCGGTGCTAGACTACCAAGCTCTTCAAAAGAGAAAATCTTCTTGGCGATAGTCCTTCTGGGTGCGCCTAAAGCTACGCTACATACTTTAACCTTGATTTTACAATGCACAGGTACAACATCGTACCATAGTCGAATGATGACGATTAAGTATATGCGAATTTCTCTGAAACTAATACCGCCTTTATGCAGTCCAATAATCCGTCCACATATTCGAACGGGCTTATTATTTACAAGATATCATGATTCCTTAAGACGTATTGCACGGGTTTTTATACGTTTTTATACGTTTGGATTGCATTGTAATAGGTATGCCTGTAAATACATCTGCAGAACATCTGGCTCTCGTAAATCCTGGAAAACAGACTGGGCCAATTCTATATGATAAATAATCATTTAATGCTCCAACAATTTAGGGGTGGTGCATTTTTAATTGCAAGCAACCTTGACAATTTTAAGAAGATGGATGTGTTTCTATTTACAAACAAACTACATGCATCGACTGAACAAATTTTCCGTTGAATCTGGGTTAGAATAACTTACAAGAAGCATTCCGTGCAAGTATCGGCAGAGATTTTGTTCCCGTAAGCAGACCAGGAAATAATCACCAAGTTTCTGTTGCAAACGCGGAGAAACTTACATTCTAAGATAATTGCAATTTGTGTGTGCTTTACCATTTGGCTTGAACGCCGTAGAACTTTACTTTGAATTTAAATTCTCAATGAAAAAGTAATTCCTAATATCCTCATCCGTCTCATTACATCACCGCTACCCTTATGGAGCAGGATAGATTTTTAGAAAGTTCGATTCGTTGAGATCCGAAAATCTCATACCTAAGAGATTTATATACATCTTTCCATACGCCCATCCCAAGATTTCCAACCGACAAGGATCATCCCCCATCCGTTAGGATGGACAACGCGATAGCTACGGGAGGTCGTTCCCAACGGAACAAGGCTCGGCGAAGGGACACCGACGATGCGTCCAGTTTAATCTCATGGACGGTGCACACGGATAAACCCTTTTGGCCGCAAACCATTGTTTGCGTCTAATACACAAAAGGGGCTTGCTTAATACGAGGATGTTACTGCCGCGTGACGTTTTACTATTAAGGTCGGGATTTAAATTAGACGACTGGTGGATTGCTCTCGCACAATATATGTGGAGTAGTAATGGAACTACGAAGAAGAACATACGATCCACGGTTTTGTTGCTTTTCTTGTTTTTAATAAGGTAAAACCGTTGGGTATGTTGTTTCGAAACATTTTTTTACCATTCGTATTAGAAAGAAACGTCGCCCCTAACGCTGAACAAAAAAGAGAAACGATTTCGCCAGTGAACTTTCTCTCGTTTCTCATTTAACACGACAAACATTCGCTTACAAAACGTAAAAGAACCAAGAAATAGAAGCGACATGTCACATTCAATAAGACCGTTCGTACGCCTAAGAAATGTAAGCAAATTTCAAGTTAAAAAACGCGCGTGTATTGAATTCCTTTTAAAGATTTGATTACCCGCCGAGATTGATCTTAAGTGCCGCACATGTTGTATACGTATACATACATAAACGTGTTCAACGTTTCCGGAAAAGAAGCACTTTGCCATTCACAAAGAACGGAAATTGAATTTGGTTTCTTGTTCCAAGAATTACTTCCTGTTTTGCGCGCGTATCTGGGAATTGACTTGACTCATTTTCAGCGTATGGAAATGTTTTGAATACTTCAATAAAGTTCGAAATTGAAATTTTTGCAGATGAAATATCTCTTATTTATAATTTATAATTTCGGGAAAGTTATGCATAACGCGTAAAGAATTACAATTAAATTTGTTTTAAGATTTCCCTTGGTACAAAAACATTGCGAAATGGATGGTTATGTAAATATATCGCGATGAAAATTGTATTTATAGGTCTTTAACGTGAACAGACGAAGTACGTAACTTATTAAATTAAATGTAAATCACGAAACGATCGAATGATTTGATCGGTTTGAGTACTGTTATTGTCGCTAAGTCCTGTCTTTCAAAAAATCATATTAATACTGAAGTAATACAAAATAATTCATACATAAAAAGCCACCTATAAAATTGTTACAGTTATCGTTGGCTGTCCGTTGTAATCTAAAACTGACTAATGGGACCAGAGACTCGCGTAATTGCAGCATTTGATATTTCCGTACGTTCTTTTTAGCAGCTTATTTATTTTTATTTCGTTTATCGTTGATTGCCTTGTACGATAGCTTATCTTTAAGCTACCTACGCCCACAAGAAAAGATCATGAGGATACTCAATGCAACTCCTTCGGCCGGTCCACCTGTCTGACAATGAGGAGGTACGACATCTTGTTCATACTAAAACTTCTCATCTCTGAACATCTTTCGAATGGATAGAATGATGACCTGCATAGAAATGTATACATTTCTTGGGACATCCTTATTGAATTTCAGACTGGAAATACGCCAGGAGCCAAGTTGATATGTTAACTAGACTAGATTTGGTTCAACAAAGAAGGTTGAGCTAAGATATGTACGCTTATGCAATTAATTAAGAAATATGTGGTATGAGATACAAAAAGAAAACATTATCTTAATTGTATTGGTAGGTATGGTAGCTCGGAGTGGGCAAGTATTGTAGAGAGGACAGAAGAGAGGAGTCAAATCACATAATTGTTGAAGTTTAGAATGAATGTGTTCAATATTCTGAAGAAATAATTCAAATTACATTGAGAAACGAGGATGTAATTGGAGTAGCGTTGGACAAAACTTATAGGCCTAAGACCAAACTACTTTAAATGCTTTTCATTTTTGTACCCTTGTTCACTATTGTTTAGAACTGTAGCATGTAGCATGCGAGGAAGCCCACATTTCTCAACATTATTTTAATTAATTTTTTATTTATTTTCATGCAATAGAATTAGTTTATTTACTTAATTTGGAGAATGTACCTATTTTTTGTATTTTACTTTTCATTTCTTCCCTATATATCGAGTGCATGTTTTTTCAAACATTTTATATGCAAAAATTGCGTATGTGCGTGCCTCAGAGAGAAATATTGATCTTTTTCCTTATGACATTTTATGCGCGTTGTGATTGTTGAGAAGCGCGAAACGAAATCGACGTTGGCACTAACCCTTGTAAGATAAAAAAGTTTTCTCCCAGCGGCTAAGGCGATAAGGTGTGTGACCAGCGCTTAAGAATCAGCGGTTGTTTGTGTAAACGCAAAGAATAGTAAATCTCCTTTATCACCTGGAGGAAGATATAATTGGCGTTCTGTCGTGACCAAAAGAGCCACGGTGAAGAATTTGGAAGATTATGTTCGGTTATTGTACCATCGTTTGCCGTTTGGGACGTAATTAGTCCCAAATTTTGTTTGGGACTTTGTTTTCTGATCCATACGAATTATGAAATGCTCTCAATAACAGTTTTATTGGTTTTAAGAATCTCTTCATTAAACAGTGTAACGACACACATTCAGCAGATGATATTACAACAGGCAGAATAAGAATTAAAAATAACTTGTTTCTAACGACTGTTGTTTAAAGTGATATCCTATGTGCTATAAATCACCTAAACAATTCACCTAATTCTATAGGACATAACTAGAGAGGACAAAGGTGGATGAAATTATTACTTTTTTGCTGAGACCAGACAGACTCGTGTTTTGTCGACTCTCGGGGGCACCAGTAGGCAACACCACGAGGCGAACTAGACGCGAGTCTATCTAGTCGCTGCAAAAAAAAGGAATACCTTTGTCATCTCTAGATATAACTCTATTGCTAGTTTTATAGTTAAACGTTGTGCTCAATCAGCTGCAATGCATTTGTCTTACCTAGTTAATTGTTCTTTTAGTAATGGTATTTTCCGAAACACTTTAGAAGTAGCTAACGTAATACCAGTCTATAAAAAACGAGATCTCAACAATCCGCAAAACTACCGTCCAGTTAATATTACTGCCAGTTTTTTCAAAACCATATGAGTCTATTATGAATTAAAAAAATTGTTTTTTTAAACATAACTTATTTTCAAAGTACCAACATTTCTTGGTTTTCTTCTTGAAAGATCTGCAGATACGACCTTGCTTGGATTTATTAAGCAAATATCGTTGGATGTTGACTCAAATGTATCTTCCTTGGCTGTGTTTGTAGATTTGAAAAAGGCATTCCAAGGTGTTGAGCATTGTATACTATTGACTAAGTTGGAAAGATACGAAATAAGAGGCGTTGCTTTGTCATGGTTAGAGACTTATTTATCTAACCGGGAACAAAGAGTAATTTTGACCAATTATGAATTAAAGGTTTCTTTAGTTGATAGAGGTGTATCTCGGGGATCTATCCTAGGGCCAACTCGATTTAAAACTTTTATATTTGTTATATACTAGTAACATAATTCTTTATGCGGATAATATAACCTCCTTTTCAGTGCCAATAATTTTAAATGGTTATTTCAAAGAGCAAATGCTCTATATTCTTAATTCTGCTAATAGTTGACCCTCAATAAATTCTCAATAAATCCAGATAAAACTCAATGTTTTATCTGGATGTTGTTTTTCGTAATAGTTTCAAATATAACATCGAATCTTTTATTTTAAGTATCCATTTAATTCGTACTACAAAACTATTGAGCATCTTGGTAGGCGAAAACCTCAAATAGGATACACATGTTGACACTCTTTGTAAAGAACTCGAAAAAGTATGTTACATTTTATGTAGATTAAAACGAACATGTAACCTTCAAATCATTCTACTTTTCCAACTTTCAGGCTGGGATGGTTTTGGAATAATTCATTGGGGTGCTGCTATCGACGTTGAGCGAATATTTATATTACAGAAGCAAGCAATCTGGACTATATGTATGATCTTGACTTTCGCGAAACCTGTAGGCAAACATCATCCATCAAATTTTTCAGTTTTGACGCAGTATACTTATGATGTGAGGGTTGCAATTACCAATTACCTCTTCCCCATTAAACGACACTATTTCGAAAAAAAATTTATCTTTTTAGGATTCAAATTATTTAATAAACTATCTAATCTAATAATATCAAATCTGTCAAATCTCTTAAGTTATTTGAAAGAAAAAGATTAAGTATTAGTTGTTATTCACTAAATTAACATTTAATGTTGAAGTAATTTAATCGTTCTCTTTGTTATTTCTCTCTTTATCTTGACACTATTTTGTACACGTGTTGTAATCAAAATAAATGTTATTATTATTATTACTATAAGGTACAAAAGTATGGTAAACGCCCCACAAAGTAAAGGCGTTATTGTACCCAGAATAACGGTTTATATGAGTCCTATAATTACATAAAGTGAAGCTGGTTACCATTGCTAGATGAGCCGTGAGCTAGGACCATTGCACCACAACAAGGATTGTCTCTCTCCCGCTAGGCTTTTGTTATATATGTTACTAGTTGAAACAAAATCAATATCTATTTTATCCTATTTTCTGGGGCTCCATTCTTCAATAACAAATTATGTTTTTGTCTATTTTATAACGTCGAATTGAATGACTTCGTCTATTATATTATGAAAAAACATACCCACAATAACCCTACCGTTGATAAGTAATCGAACCATCTCTGCAATCAGAAGCTATGCTTTTTTCACAATTATTAGTGTAGACTTGTCATCACATCCTTGTCGCGTGACTCCTCCAATAGCCATCAAGTACACAGCTCAAATTGATCATTATGATTCTTCTGTGATAGACTTTTAAATAAAATCTCATGCAATAAGGTCGAGAACAACTGATTATAAAAATCGTTACATATAAATACCTTGTGCTGGCCCCTCTCCAGAATGGTAGCACCCCAGTTTAAAAACAATTCGCAAGAATGGTGTGAGAAAAGGATTTGTGAGAAAAATTTGGACCTTTTCTTGAACTTACACAGAGTCCTCATGGAGTATTCATTTCATACCTGTTGTTATTAATTATATCATCCATGCTCTAGCTTCTTTTGTAAAAAGCATTGTTGTTTTTTTTTTTTTGCTACAATATTTAAAAGAGTTTCAATTAGTAACTACAAACAAGGGTTTCAAAAGTAAATTGTCATTTTCAGTGTAGTTTTCGGTATATGTCTCATCATGTTATTTGAAGTTGAATTGGTTTTTACTGGTAACTGCATTGGATGTGTCGACCAGCATTTTCGTAAATAGTATGAACATTCAGCATTTTTATACAGCGACTAGATCAGCAATACTCTTATTCTCCTACAATATTCTTTAAATTTATCTTTGTAAAACGAGAAATTTTCTAAACTGACAGCACTAACATCGAATTTTTAAGATACCCGGATATATGTCCGATTGCACTATATTCCTCTAATAATTGCGCAAACATATCGCAATCGTCATGATGACGATGAAAAAGAGAGGAATATGTGGAAGTCACAATGCAACATAAATCAAAGAGCGATTTATTATGCCGGAATGGCCTTCCTCTCCTTAATATGGCACCCCCTACGAGAGAAGACCCGCCGAACGAAGTGAGACAGGGGGCGAAAAAGCGTATCCGCAGGGGGTTAGTGCGGAAAACCCCCGGCGCACATCCATTAGGAAACTCTAATTTCCCCCGACCGCAAGCGCATTAGGGCGTAGCGCACTACGATCTCGATATCATAACGTATGTCTTTCGGAGGACCTTCCGCCGATGCCGTTCCTCATCCCTCGCCATTCTCCTTCCCCTCATCCCCTTCTAATATCGGAAGTTATAGCGGGCGCGAGAATTGGAAACCGAGCGAAGTCCCTCGAACTCACAAGTTCGAAAACGGATGCCAACCAAGCGGACCGTAAAGCTTTTGTGCGGCGAGATTTTAAAAAGTGCCTGAAATGCGAAGGTGGAAAGGATCCAAACGGATATGTCGGAGGAAGGGAGGAGATAATATTGTAAGACAGATTACGATTTAGTAGTGCTTACGCCGTAACAAAAATAATGGTGGTAGTTACGGTCTGAAGAGCAAGAGAAGCATACGATTCTAGCGGAGAAGTATAGATATAGAAACTAGAAATTTTGCTATTTAATTTTATGCTTCTTCATAGAATTTATTCATTTTTTTGTAAATTTCGTCAACGATCAAATATAAAAATTTTCAATTGAACGCAATATTTGTCAGTAAAGCACTTATAATATATAGCAAAAAATCAGGGTCTAATAAAAATGATTTTATACAAAGTGATTTTTTTACAAGCTTCTACCCCGAGAAAATGTTACTTAATGTATTTCATCACTCTTAAATAACGCCTCAATTTTTGAGTGCGCGTTATTCCTGATTCATCAGTCATCATTTCCTTTGTAATACTTATTCATTGCTTGTCTTCTTCACATTTTCCATTTTAAGCACTTGAAAATAATAAAGTTGTCGATTTATTTAAATAAAAATTGTTATCCAGGGTTTAGTACGAAAACATGAAAGTAATTAAAATGTATTTTACAAAGTTTAGTAGACGGTCCACACACAAAACAACATGTTATCTTTGTGACGATACCACGATAAGGGATTTATTTTTAAAAATATTTTCAACATCGTGGCACTTGATGGAACATCCTACATATTATGTGGTTCGTTTGCATAGCTCTCTCATGTGAAAGTTAAATGATATAACGTATTATTGGGCTACGAGGTACTAGCTTTGGGCATTTTTCTCTAAAAAATGTTGATAAATATGAACATCAAACTAAACATAATCATACTTCAGCGCTAAATACGTAAAAAAGGTTTCTCTCTTAAATAGCGAGTCCTATTTTTTATCATTTCTACATATTTTGATTCAAGCAACATAAAACGCACCTTGCTTAACGCAGCTGCGTAAATGCATTCATTTCCGAACTATTTGAGAAATTCAATTAAATCGATTTCTTTTCCAAAGTAGTTATTGTTTCCTTCCTTATATAATAATTTATGAAGAATTATCTAGATACAATGAAAAGAAGCGATCTGGACGAGATTACATCAACTAATAAGTTATTTATTCAAGAATAGTCTATAAAAAAAGTAATCTAATAGGTCGCTCCCAACATGAAAAATTCAAGAAATTATACCGTCACAACGTCCACTGAATCTCCCTAACTTCAAAATGTAGTTTCCTTACGGCTGCAAGACAATATACTTTAAAATAACAGCAACCCATTGACCATAGTGGCTGAAACGCTTGAAGTATTTTCTCATTCGATAATTATGCTTAAAGTGGTTCGTCGAAAAGTAGAAGTCGATTAAGTTAAAAGATTAGAAGAAAAATCGGTACAAGCAAAATCTGAAAGTGAACACATTGGAAGAAAAGTTAAAAAGAAGGTTTAGAAACGTGCTAATAAGTATAAAAAGACGCTACGATGAAAAAAAAATAAGAGTAAAAAGAGTAATCACCAACTTCAACGTTTAGGGAGGAACTACGAACTACGAACTGAGGATACGTTCAGAAGTTAAGAGAGAGGCTTTATTCGGAGAAGCAATGCACTCTCAACTAAGGTAAAGCTTTAAGTAACAACTAAAAAAGCTGCATCACGCTGTTTAGGCTACCACTTTATTCTTTTCGTCTCTCACTCCTATTTGCCGCAGATCCTTCTCCACATCTGCCAATCATCCTTGGGGCGGCGTTCACTATTCACCGATAGTTGATTGGAATGTCCTAATCATCTAATACGCTGATCTTTTACAAAGTTAGTTATCACTGAGAATTTGTACATCGGTTTCAAGTCGTCGTTCGTCCGCTTTCCTTCCTCCTATCTTGCCCTTATCCTTTTATCTCCATGAATTCTTCTCGCAACTTTCCTTTCCCATTTTTAAATCCGTTTCTTCATGCTTTTCATCGATACCCATATCTCTCAGAGGTAAGTTAGGGATGGCTTTATAAGAAGCTGGAAAATACGTACTCTGATGCTGCGATTTCGTTGTAAAGTACGGCCAAAAACTTCATGAGGAGGTTTGCGTCCAACGGGATCTCTCCGGCGTTATTTCTAGATCTTTGAAAATCGTTACTTTCACGGTATCTATTTAAACTCGTTTATTTTCAGAACTATCAATTTAATTTTTGCAAATTCGATTGTCCATCTTTTAAACATGATCACGCTATTGGTGACTTCATCTAGTGGACTGGCATGATAGACTTCATCCCAATTGCGAATTTTTCAATATAAAGCTATTAATATGTTGCAATTATATGCACCAACAAATCCATGTTGGAATTCAATTTGGCACAGACATACGAACAAAAACCATAACACCGTTACACTATCCCTTGTTCCTAGCACGCTACTTTTTTCCTAGACGCAGAAATAGTTAAGGTGGCTCCATTCAAGACCAAGAAGCATGAACGCTGGGGAATTTTTCCCCCGTACGACCGATAAATAAGCGGTAAAATAGACTCCCGGGGTAAATTGAAAGCGACCATCCTCTGCGTAATTTCCGGTTTTTCCCGCCCTTCCCCTCTCGAGCGCTCTTTATCTCGCATTTCTTTCGGGAAGAACGGACGCAGTAGAACGTCGAGCTCTGGGCGAGAGCAAAGAAAAGAACGAAGACGAATATTGTATAAAATTGAAAGGAAAGAGAGAAGGAAGTCTGGTGTTGCTAAAGTCGCTGCTAATTAAGAAATATACCGTGGAAGGTAAATGCAATTCCGCAATAGCAGGCGATGGTATTATATTTGCTGTGACTTAATTTCTATCGTCGCAAATAAAATTATTGGGGCTCTCTTTCCTTTTAACAATTTCTTTTCCTGGTTTCTCCGTTTCTTATCGTATTTTGCGAACTGAAGCACGCGTTTCCTCAAGAAAATTCACGAATTGCCGAAACAATTGTTTCAAATTAAATAAACTTTTGTGATGAAGAGTATCCCTGATACGTTACTGTTTGCTTTAATGATGTTGATTTTATTCGTTGCAGATTCTATCCCTCCCTCTGTTAACACTACCCTGAATAATCTCTCGTGCACCCCAAAGCAATGTCCTGCTCGGTTTACTTCAAGCAAAACTTTAAACTATCACAAACTTTTGGCTAAATGAAAAATATAAAAGAAAACAGAAGCAAACAGCAATCGATTTCCTACCTCATCCTTTCTTCTCCCATTCCCTTTTCGCCTTCCCTTCGGAGTGGTCTTCATTAACTTGTTTCGCTGTTTTTTCCAATTTTCCCAAACCCAGGAAAACCCTAAAACCCAACCTCTTGTTCGGCTTGTTCCGCTAGTCATTCCTCGCCCTCTCTTTTTGCTCTTTTTCCTCGAATCGCCGCCTTCGCAATCAGATTACGTTTCCGCTAAGTAGAGAGAACTAAACCCTCTACGGAACTTACCATGTACGGCCGACTAGCGCGTCGGAGATCGAAAAGGATTCCTTTTTTCCGATCTGACAGGCATCACGCGTCCACATTCGTGTCCGGTCCGAAACTTGAATTGATGGAGGGACAGGGATGCTCGAGAATCGACCTCCATTCGGTAAACTAGCGATGGATCCCCTTCGAGCCAGCCAACACTGTGTGTGAACGGTGGCGGTTTCGAAACAAAATCGCATTAATAAAGATTGATCTGTAAATGCTGCTCAGAGAGCAACGGCCAATTCTCCGGCCCTAGTTTTCTTTCTTTTCTCTTTTTTCTTTTCAGGAGGAGAAGGACAACGCGAGGCGTTTTGGGGATGGATTCCAGGAGAATTTTAGAGATCGATATCTTGGCGTATACGTATCTCTTTTCCTTTCGGAAGGAATCGGTTCCTTGGCTTGCGTGTATATATGCGAGGTAGATAAGTGGATGTGTGCTGAACAAGACTTAGCAAACTGACCGCAGGGCTAAGGAGGAGTTAGTCCGAGGAAATAGAGATTTCGAAGGGATCAAGAGGTAAGCTGCGATATTTTGCGAATGCCCAATCGGACTAAACGGATACAGAGGGTGGCTTAGTGCTCTATTGATATGGAGCAATATTTTGAATGTTATTCTACTATCCTTAGTACAATAAGGAAAGAAACCGCAATAAAATGAAAGTGTTATTTAATAATACTACTTCAGAAATGTAAAATTGTCAATTACTTACTGTGTTGTTTCAACCACGTAAGTCTAGATTTTACCAAGTATACCCTATCCTTTTGACAAAATTCTGAAGTTCACCCAACGAGACTTACGAGAGGCCTTTCTGTTCAAAGGCAGGGAGCCCTTTCTGTTCAAAGAACTCTCCTTTGGACAGAAAGGGCACTTTTAGATATATTTCCGCAGAAATACTATTGTCGCCTCAAGAGCTCGCGGTGCAACTCAGCTGTTCGAAAAAATTGTTATCCACTTCCTGTCCTCTGGCAGAAGAGACAAACCGCTAGAAGGTTAGTCATCTTCATTATTAATATTGGTATCAGTAGGCTTGGTAGAATAATTCGTAGAAGGGTGCTTTTTCTGCAACCAAATGTCCAAAAATCCAAGCCTTTCATTCCCAAAGGCTTGACATTCTGATTATTATAGTATCTTTATTATACAACAAAATTTCTTTTTTCAGTAAACTTCTTCCAGGCTTCATCACATTCTTCAGCGTTTTTACTCCTTCCCTAAAAAAATATATTTCCCCTCTTACTCCTTTCACGGTGCTACTTCCACTTCCTTCAATTCCATCTCGGCCTTTGTACGCGTTAAACAGCAATCAATTCTAAGCAGGCAACGTGCAGAATCGCTAATGTTGCAGCGTTGAGTAAAGGAGGCATGGAACAAAGCGGGAACAGCGCTTTACCGAATCATGATCGCTTACACCTATTGGTATTCAAGACGTGTAGCTCGCGCGATACAGAACCTCCAGGACGGCACGTCGGGATGCCCTTACCGGTACCGGAAGAAAAAAAATTACCGAAACTGTAATTAAACAATCTATCTTCCGGACTTAGGGTTGCATAAAATCACCGGAACGTGTTTGGCATTCCTCGGACGGAGTTAAAGGCAGCATGGATTTGAATTCATAGCTCGTAGTTGCTGGTAGGTGGTGATGGAGCTGTTATCAGTTGTTTCCTTTTTATTTTAAGAATTTCCGAATTAGTGATGTGAGTGGAGAGGTTTAGTACTTCAACAGAAGTTTTCCAATGATTTCTGTGGTGGGCATCTAAAATAAGCCAATAGTTTACTAAAGAATAACAAACGAGAAAAGAAGCTGCATGTGGTTGTTCCTCTCAAAGCCTACGTACTTTTGCGTAAAATTGCATTAAACTTAACCCTAAATTTCGTATTTCTTTCTTATTCCATGTCGATTTTCTACATCTCGACAAAGATTAGATGAGTTATTAATTTCATGCGACCAGAATTGGTACCTATACGATCAACGGCTACAATAACTTCTGATTAATCGGGAGGGATAATTGAACAATCTCTACAATTCTTCATAAAACTTAAATTTACAACACAAACAATATTTCTTCTAAAAATCATTCTCTAACCTTTTGAGTTTAGCGGATAAAGGAGTATTACTTATCAATCTGGATTTGTGGAGAAGCCAACGCAAAGGGGAACATGACCTTTCAGTGAACTTAAAACGTGTCAAACACAAATAGTCGAAAAGGAAATGCAGAGAGAACAAAGTAGAATTTCTCCGGTTGCTTTTTTTTCCTTTTATTTCTGCTGTCCTTTCTTCTTCTTCATAGAAGACGTGCGGTATAAGATTTTTGTGCGTGAATAACGCCGAAACGGGCGGCTCTGGGGGAGAAAGAGAAAGAGAAAGGTTGCCAACCGAGCGAAGATCAAAAACGTCCTTTCCATCAACCCCCAATTCGAAAGACGAACCAACGCTGTCGTCTTGACGAAATTGTTTTTCAAACATTATCGGTTGCATAATAAAGACTATGAGGGGAACTCTATCGTAAGCAAGAAAAGGGTGGAAATAATCCAAGAGAAGAAATCGAGAAAACGACGACGAATAGGCAGGAAAGAATTCCAAATGGATATTCGTGACCCAAATATCGAAATTCCTTTTGTGTTTGACGTTGAATATGGAAAGACAATGTAATATATAAATGCCCTTGCGTGTGAGGGACGGAAAGAATTGGAAAGGATGAGGAGGCGGGAGTAGGCGTAATATATCGAAGGAAATATTATATTCGCTTTTGTTGTTGTTTCCCCGAGGAATTATTTTCAGAACAGAGCTTTTTCTTCTTTAGCAGAAAACGTAAAAGTCCATTTAGGTATTAGAAGAGACTGTTTGAGAATAAAGCGTTGCACGTAAGGTTTTTACACAAAGGCGTATTCCTTGGTAGGATGGTATCGATAAAATCCAAATGCGCAAATGAATGAAACCTTATATATACATTAATTTCCTCTTCGTCACCTACGTACATAGTTTTTACTTTCCCTTTGTGCTCCTCTTCCGTAATTCTAGTCTGCAAGTTGTTCGTATTTTATCTATCTATATATCTTGCGTTTCTAAATGAGAATATGGAATATCCGCGGTACGTTCGGCTTAATTTCAAATTTGTTTCACCCTACTCCGGATATTTTCCACCGCCAACCAATCGGACAGAATAAAGCAAATCTGTTATCAGCGCACAGACACCTACCTATAAACACTACACTCAGACAGGGCGAAAATTTCTAAATGGTTACTTCGATGAGAACGAGTTTATCTCTCCCGTGATAATCTACCCCCTTCACCCTCTATCTGGTTCAATTTCTTACTGTTACTCCGTTGTTAGAACAAGAAGGAGACATAGGTAACTTCATCTATACTCTAATTCTATCTATCGCGTTTTCCAATTAGCGCGTTAAAAGTTCAAAATACACTCCGCCAAAAAAGTATCGCATAAACTAAAAAAGGGCATTTATAAACCAAGATATTTTTATACGTTCACAAAAAGTTTGCCTCGTGTATGTGAACTATAAAAACACTAACAAAATCATGGAACATAGCTTTTTTACTTTTTTTTTCTAAAAGAACACATTTAGAAGAATGCATATGTGTAAGGTTTGTTCAGTTGTTTATTGAAAGTCTTCCTATACGGACAAATTTTAAAGTGCGAAGTCAGAGTTCTGTACCGACGCTTTTAAAACTAAAATGAGCAATTTAACTTCAGAACAAGTGGCTGCTATAGCTGCTTTAATCGAAGATGGACGATCTCAAGCATACGTTGCTAATTTGATGAACATCGATCAGTCAAGTGTTTCTAGAGCCGTAGCCAGATATAGGGAAACAGGCAATTACAGTAGAAGACCTGTACCAGGTCGTCTAAGATGTTCTACTCGCCAAGATGACCGCTATTTACTACTACAAGCATTACGTCGAAGACATGTGACTGCGAGACAATTGCAGAACGACTTGGCTAGAGTCAGAAATACTCGTGGGAGTACTCAAACTATTCGGAATAGGTTACGACAGAGTGGATTAAGAGCTAGAGTAGATGTAACAGCCCCCCGTCTCACTAGGAACCACCGAGTGGCTCGCTTAAGGTTTGCCAGAGAACATGTAAATTGGAACATTAATGACTGGGCCAATATACTCTTCACAGATGAGTCAAGATTTGGTCTTTACACCTCAGATAGGCGTATCTCAGTGTGCAGACGAGACGGTGAGCGCTATTCGCAGTGTAATATCAGAACTAGACCTAATTTCGCTGGTGGCTCTATTATGGTTTGGGGAGGCATCTGTTTAACAGGTCGTACAGAGTTAGTACCAGTAGACGGAGGTACACTGACTGCCCACAGGTATATAACGGACATTTTAGAAGAACATGTAGTACCATATGCGCCAATTATAGGAAACCAATTCATGTTAATGCACGATAATGCACGACCGCATGTTGCAATAATCGTCCAGGAATACCTTAACGATGTTGGTATTCCAGTTTTAGATTGGCCTGCGGTAAGTCCGGACATGAACCCAAAATGTTGCCCCAGCGGACCTGCATGGACTAGAAAATGCTCTCCGTGACGAGTGGGAGAATTCGGATCAGGCTTATGTACGGAGGTTAATCGAATCTCTGCCAAACCGTATGCGAGCGGTCATAAGAGCCAGAGGTGGCAATACTCAGTATTAAAAGCTACTGTTATGACATTTTTCTTTCCAAAATTTTAATCTCTTGTTTTAATAAAAATCTCAAGTATGAGTTCTTGTTTTTATTTGGCCTGTATTTTATTTAAACAATCATAGAAATTATATCTTAGAGCGCATTAAAGTATATTTACAACTTTATGCTACAAACAAAGATTATGCGATACTTTTATGATTCAAAACTAAATTATGCGATACTTTTTTGGCGGAGTGTATATTTAATCTTAGAGAACAATTGATTTAAAAGTAATATCGTTTAAATAGTCTCCTCGGCTTCGCCTGAGTAAATACATTTGGGGGGTCCAAATGCGTGAAGTCACATGATCTTCGTGATCAGCTGATGTTAGCATTCTTGGACATAACGTGTCCAGGAAGCTGTTGTTGCAATAAAATAAGTCTGACGAGATGTGCGACACGTCGCACCGTCTTATTGCAACAAAACATTGTGTAACGTCAACATTTCTCACCTGAAACTAGATGGATATTCCATTGGTGTATTCCTGTACCGCATCTTATTCAAATCTTTAATTCGTATACAATTAGACTGTATCTATGTTCATAACGTTACTTCGAGAACACGCTGTACATAAAACCTTCTGCTCGACGTCGACGAAGTTACTTTCCGTTTTACTTCCACTTCGGTCCTATTTTCGAGGACGAGGACTACATCCCTCGCACCGCAGTCTTTAAATGGAAATCGCGAAGTAAAACGTCAGTCGAATACGTTATCGAGTGGGAGAGCGTTCACGTTAAGGAGGGCCACTTATCGTTAAATCACGGTCCAAATTGACGTATCTGGATTTAATCAAATCTACCGTACACTACGATCCAGAAAGAAAACCAGAGATTCGAGTTATTTTCCACGAGTACTTCGCGGAAGTAGGTAAAAAACACAGTTGACGTCGATGATGGTGCCGGTAGCGCAGCGGAAAATCAACCGTTTTCGATCGTTTGGAAACATTGAAGTAGATGGTCGATAAAGAATTTTAAGTCGTTGAATTTGCGGTCATTTATATTTGATAAATTTCTATATACGCATGTTTCAGACGTATCGTAATTCTTTTATTTAGGAGCTTCTTCAATTATAAGGATTTGGTTTTATTCCAAAACGTATCGCTTTAACCGCATATTTTTGTTTAGGTACATATATGTTCGGTATCGGATATATTTAAATTGAGGAAAACTATGGTCGGAATAGACTATTGAAGGTTGCATTTGATTCCGTTGAAGAAGTAGGAGGCGTTTTAAAGAAAACCACTAAATTGAAGAACCAACCTGAGTATTCTAAAGTATTCCTTTCTAAGAGCATGGCTCATCTTGCTCTTACATCTCGACTAACTTATGAGAGCTTCTAAAGCGTTTTGGTAGTGCTGAAACTTAGAAGAACCAAAAAATACAGCTTGAAGATGCAGAAAACTATTAAATGGTGTACGTATATTTAGAGAATTTAAAAAGTTCGTTAGATCGGCTGTAGATTGAGATTATTCTAGATCATAGAAAACTGTGGACGTATGTTAATACCATAATGGGTTAATCACGTTTTCCTGCCAGGATGGTAAACAGCGATGTTAAAATCGGTTCGCCAGTTGAAATTATTATTGCTGCTTATTTTCAGTTTGTCTATCAATCAACCATGGATGACATGACATTCAATTGTAACGATTCTGGCTTTCTAATGTTTTAATACGGAGTACCTTTAATGAATCTCAGATTGAAGGATAGTCCCAATGCAGGCTCTGATTTCTTGCCGGGGTTCTTGATTAGTGGTTGTAGGTGTGTGTTGACCAAGCCTTTGCCTGTGATGTACAATTTGGTGCTGCATCAGAAACAATTTCCGAACTTGTGGCAAGCGTCTCGTGTTGTACCTTTATCCAAGTCTAGTGATAAGGCTGATGTTAGAAATTACCGCCTTATTTCTTTGATTTGCAATTCTTCTTTGCAAAAATATTTGAACTCATGGTCTATTGTCCTTTCCAAAGCATTTGACATAATTCAGCACTCAATCATCTTAAGCAGAATGCAGCGATTCGAAATATTCCCTCGCGTAATAGATGTTTATTAAATCCTATTTTTTCGAAAGACGAAGTTATGTATACGGAATACGGGAGCTGTAAATCTTTCGAATACCCTTCAACAACCGGTGTACTTTAAGGATCTGTGTCAAACTTTCCTTTTTTCTTTATGTTTGTTAATTATATCATCATCTACAACACTTCCTTATGTGGATGACAAACAATTGGAGTACCTGAAGGTTGCGTAACTTTGCAGGACGATACAGTATTGATAAAATATTATAATTATATGTAAACAAATGCACAGCTATGACTTTTACAGGAAAACGGAATTGTATCCTTTTTTATTACGAAATTAATAGCATCGCTTTGGAACGGCGTGAGACGTAAGAATCGGGACGTGATATTTGATACTAAGCTGAATATTAATTGGCACGTTGAAGATATTTGCAGAAGGGCTCTTGCGATGCTGGGTTTCCTTTCTAGAAACACCAAAGATCCCCACTGTAGTCCCCATCTTTGCTTGTTTATATGGTCACTGTTAAGGTTGCCTGCGTTCTGTTCTGGGACCAGTCTAATTCACACTTTTCCAGCAGATGGAGGTGGATAAGGATTGAAATAAAAATTATTATTATTACTACTATTGTTAATATTATGTATCGGAAATAAATCCAGCTGCTCTATGATAACAATATTTGCAAATTCTAATTCCGACCTCCATGTTACCTTAGCGTCGCAGGTTGAAAGATATAAATTTCCTTCCTGTGGCAAATCCTCTTCCATCCCTTTTATTTCATCTTCTTTTCTTTTCCTTTAAATTGTAAGAAGTGATGATAACACAAAGGAAAGAAAAATGTCTCTAAAGTATATCCATAAAAAAGAACGAAAAGCGGCAGCTTGTCGACTGACGATAACAACGTTGACATTTCCACTCGCGTCCCGTTTCACATCTTCTCATTCCCCCATCCCCCCCTATTTAAATAATATTCTTAAGTAAATACCTAGAAGAAGCCCTGGCGAAATTCGGTGCCTTTACCGAATTTTGACGACGGCGACGAAAGCAGAAGAAGAACAAAGACTTGATTAATATGTTTCCTTTGTTAGTTCAAATAATTTCAACGGAGACTCTCTTCCTTGCCGCGACGATAAAACGCGACGCTGTATTTACATAAGAATTGCAAGAAATATTATTTCGGAATTTGCAGAGAAACGGGGAACGAAATAGGTGGGAAAAGGGAGATTTTGGAGGGGGGAATGTTGACGCTAGGCTTCGCTAATGATCAATTAAAACTTTATATTTAAGTTTTGACTTGATGAAACTCTTGGTAATGAGATGATGACGAATTAGATGAATTTTACCTCTTTAATTGCTTCGACTGTTATTTATATATAAAGCCCCGTAAGCTGTATAGTTATAAATAAAATGAAGCCTTGAACGATATTCAGGTTGAAACTTAATTTCCAGAGAACCTTTCAGCATCTTGTCTTTTGCCACGTAGTTTTCAGCTTCAGGAACCAGGCACCGCTGACAAGAGAACCTATCGTATGCGAAATAAGCGATTCCAATGAAACTTGGTAAATTTCAACCCCGTAACATTGTCGTTATGTTCATTTATGATACATAATTTCTTTACCGAAGGATTTTCGAAGATGTTTCTCGATACTCATTTTCGAGCTGCAACTGAAGGCTACAAACATTTTAACGCGTTGCGAAACAAAAAACCGAACTATTTAGATATTCCTTTTGTTTCTGTTATCCTGCCGCAAGGACGGGAAGATATCGTTGCTGTTCGCCTCTTTTCGATTCGGAGAAATAATGAAAGCAACGGAAGAAAGGCAATTTTCTCTCGCTCGATCGCGTTTTCGCCCTTTTTCCCGAAGAAAATTGTATTCCTTGATGCGGGAGAATTTATACTCGCTATAAAATAGCCGACGGACTTACTCAGGTGACATATTAATGAGTGTATATGGTGGAGAGAAATTAAAAACGGAACCATGAAACATCGTGGTGCAATTGAGGATGATAATATGATGGGAGGAATGCAGTAAATGACGCATAACTACATTTCCATCCCAAAATTTTAATGATATCCGCCATTTCTTACATTTTCTCCTGCTTACAAAAAAATGCCAACTTTTGTCATTGGCCTAGGCTAAGATAGACACATGCTGTGCTTTATTCGATACAGCACTGGGTATTAAGAAATATTATTTCAAAACGCAGTGACGAAGTCAAAGATATTGTTTAGGATTACTAAAAAAGCGATGGAGACCCCTTTTAGACGGCATGAAACAAAGAAGTCGCTCTAAGCGAATTAAAAGCGAATGCACGGGAACGACGACAATTCGTCAACGAATCCACGTTTAAATTTTGTTCTAGACAATCTACAGTTGCAGGAAAATAGGGATTCGTTTTCGTACATAAACAAATGTTCGTAAACTCTTTCGATATCGACGTGACCCAAGTGGAGATATTGCTTCAAATGGAATTAATCAAGCTTCGGGCAGATAATGTTCCGGAAAGTCTCGTGAAGTAGCGTTGTAAAACTTTCGCGAAGATATCTTTCCAACGATAAATATCCATGTAAGATTATAGTTTTCTTCGGGAGTACTTACTGTCGTGTGCCTTTCTTCTCGAAAATAACTAACAAGATCCAGCAACCCATCAACCGATTATTATCGATATTAGTTTGGAGGATCCCTTCCATGTACTAGCAACCTCCACCAAGTAATGAATTTCTCTCAAAACAAATAGTGTTATCCCTCAACGTGGTCCTTTCGTTTACACACGTTTCCTAGTGATGTTACTCTTCATTTCGTCTAAATCGTAATTATCTTCTCGTTTTGTGAAATAGACAATTATAAGTGTGGCGGCCGAGCGAAAATTTAAGCCTAGGGATTAGAAAATTTTCGCTGAGGGCCAAAGCTGAAGAAGAGGGTCAATTGGAAAAATTCGAGAATTTTTTATCAGGATGACCATTATAAGTCTTGCTAGAGCAAAACTCTCTTTTTCTTCAAATGCGCGAATGTACTTCGGTTAGTATTAGTATCATATACTCTCGTTACAGCGTTTTCTTTTCCAAGATTGTCGATTAACACTATTCCATTACTAACCTATGAACTTGACCTATGGTTTTTTTCGGAGCCGTTTGACTTTGCGTGGTCTGCTGCTTTGACCCTCTATTGACTTCAGGAGTGTGCTAGTTTCATCTACAATTAGTAGTATTCCAACGACAATGTTTATCTGAATGCGTCTTTTAGCGGCACCCAACGCGCGATTAACTTTTTCATGCTGAAATCTTCAGCCAATATATGACAAATACGTCCTTTTGAGATACCCACCGCCTTTACTATCTCTCCAACCTTAATTCGACGGTCGCCTAGTGCAGTTTGGTAAACTTTCTCATGTTATCAACAATGGCTAATAAAGTTTTGAGCCGTCCCGATCGGTCATTGTCAACCAAATTGATGCCCAAAACTTGCACTGTACCAAATAATGGTGCGAACTCTCCGTAAACAGTATCCATCTTAGCTTTAATTTGGGTAGGCGTATTAAATGCAAGAATTTACTGGCGGATCATTATTCAACGCAAACGAATCTCAAACAATAACTAAGCGTCCAACATGGCTGAAATTCTCAAAAATCTTTCCACGCTAGTTATATATATTACTAGAATATCTTTTTACGAGTAACGTCATCTTCATGCTGAGGCTTGAAACTTTTCATTCTATTCCCGTAGATCCCAAGTTTCTCGTTAGTTATAGTTACAGTTATATTTGTTTATTGTGATTTGGATTCTTTCACTGCATTATTACGAGTCTTATCGTTGCTTTTATCCCTATATTTCCCTTTTTAAAGTTAAACAAATACCATTATTGTTATTGATTGTTTTTGTTTTAAACCGAGAATTTCCAAAAGGAAGCGTTTATGCTAGTATTGCCTTGTTATGCCAGTTACAATGTCGTGGAATTAATGAATCTGAGGTTTAACTTTATGAAAGCTGAAACTACAAATAATAATGTAAAAAGTTCCCCACTCTGATGCTCCGCCATTATATTAATTCACCAATCTTGCACTAACTTCAATGCACGGGTCTCTACAATCTTGTTCCATTCCCCGCCTTCCCAAGCTAATAACACTTCATATGCTCGGTTGCACATATTTCCTATATCTAAACTATGTAAACCCAGCTTTTCTATCGGGATACGAACTGAACTTAAAGTCTGAGAGTATCTAGCCGAGAAACTTTACGAACAAGGCGTGAAACAAGCGCCTCACACCTACCCCCAAAACTCCCATATTCCGATACGTCGGTAAGTACTATCACACCCTGAAAGTGTGACGTACATTTTATCCTGGAACACGGAACATGTTTAACCCTTTAGGCGCTACAGCGTGTTCACGTTGCGGACGTAGCATCTATAATATAGAACGGGCGAGGATGATGTTGTATCGCGTGTAGGTTGTGTGTTGCTTGCGCGCGAGGGTTGGGGATGGGGAGGACTAACTTCTTGAATTACTAAAGCAAAGTCTTACGGAAGCGCTATTCGTAACACTTTGGAAAGCTTTCGTATCTCTTAAAGTAAGGGGATGGGTTTTATTTTTGATGATTTTTCTAATATGTTAAGAGAGGCGCGGGAATATTTTCACGATAATGCTGAAGTGTTTCTTCAAAACTAAGTCCAATATGGATTTTTTTCTATAAGCTGCAAAAGTATTATAAAACAATGAATACGTTGCTTATTAAACCTAAGAAGAAGTTAACTGATGCTAGTGGAAAAGGAGAAGCTAGTTCGTAGGGTTACTTCGGAGCGCAGAAACGCGGCCTAATTTTTTTTTTGGTGGCTACAGCGGGCTGATGAAATAGATCGATTTTGATTGATAATAGCGACCGGGCGAAAAAAAGCTTATCCAGTTTCGTTAACGCCTGTTCTTTATGTAACGGATGTTACATAAAGAGAATTTATTGGAAATAAGCACTGTTGAACCAACTTTGGTGTATTTAGAATTCTTTTTTCAAAAGAGATTTTTCTTTCTTTCTAGTGAAATAATAATCACATCGGAAGAATAAGGATACAAATATTACATGTTCCTGATCACGAGGTAAATTTCAAAAGAAAAGATACACAGCAAAGTAAGAGGTAATATTACACGCGCACAACGTAACAACGGAAACAATTGTATTTCCTTTATTTTTTTTTTCCTCGGCAATCCTATAACCGCATCCTCTATTATATTCCTTTCTTTTTTTCCTCTTATTCTTATTCATCTTTTTTTCCGGAACAGCATCTTTCCACCCTCGCAGACCGAGGACTCCTTTTCTTTATTTCGCCTTACAGTGTTTCATGCTACGCTTCTTTGTTTCTACCTCACCCTCCCGCGGAGGCCCTCCTCCTTTTGTCAGATCCGAGAGACAAATTGTCGGCCTGAAAAAATGTCACGTCTTCGGCGTCCGTGGCGTGCCAACCGGGTTCACAGCTTCTCCGAACTCCGGTGTTAGGCCGGAGCGTATAAAAGAAAAGTCCCTTATCTGAAAGCGACCGGCATCCAGAGACCGGGGATATATCATTTCACGGAAGACGCGCAATTCTCATTCAATCAAAACAGACACCCTCCTACACTACCACCTCCTATGAGCCATCGTTTCCGAAAAAGCCCATTCTCAGGCAGATGTTGGACGTTAGAGTGATAGGAAGGAGTGTGTATAAGAGTGTTTTAGAATAATTCTCGATGAGAAAACCATGCGGAAAATCCTATATCGTACGACCTAGTTATGGAAGTTACGTCTTGCTCTTGAGCGTGATATGTTAATCCAAAGGCCAAAAGCAAACTTTTTCTGTATCAAAAGAAAATAAATAAAATCTAATGATAGGATACATTGGATTAACAGTTCTCAAGGTGTAGTCACTCCATCATTCGATACGGATAAATTTTTTCTCGGTGTTTAATACGTGGATCTCGGAAACTAGCGGATATACAGAGAAAATCAAATTGGAATAAATATCTTGAAAAAACAGTTTTTTGCGACTTCGTTCGGTGCTCACAGCTCTTTTATTATTGATTGAATGAAAAAGTGCAAAGAGAATGTTATAACTAATTATGTTGTTAATAAAACAAAAGCTTTTATTTCAGCTATCATTTCTGGTGCATGACAAAATAATTTATTTTTCAGCTATGACTTCATGAGTTACTTCTACAAACAAATAAATTGCCAACATTTTCTCCTATTAATTTCCAAATAGTGCCTGTAGGGAAACGAAAATTGTTGGCGAGTGCAATTAGTGCTAATTGAGGTTTCGTAAATTAGCAACATTAATTTTTCTGATCAAGAAAAGAGTGACGTGACTGATTGTTCATTTTCTATCATGTAATTGACATCCAAGCTGCAAGCAAGCGACAATACCTCGAACGATATTTGGATCTTCATCACTCCTCTTTAACTTCCTTTAAGATACCCTATGACAACTGGGATGCTTTTGGGAGTGTTTTTTCTGTAATCACAGAAACATCAACAAATTTTAATGGAAGCAGGCACAATGTAATGTGTAATTACTGAAAAAACATAGATTTCAAAGTTATAAACTATCACTTACGCATATACCACAGCTTGATGGTTACAATAAGATATTTGATTTACTAATATATGGCTAAGCTAACTCAGAATTTAAATGCAAAGTCTGTTGGACAGATGAAACATGATATACAAACTGCAGCATGTTGTGCAGAAACACCAAGTTAAGCTTGAATCTAATAACACTGGCCAACAAATTTCAACTCTTGATTTCACCATAAAATAATTTATACTAATTTCAATAGAAAACATCTAAACATTTATTTTAATAAAAGGTAGAAGATCAAGTTAACTCGATTTTTTTTATATTTCGATGAAAAAGTTTTTTTTTGATTAGATCATAATTGAATGTATATTTCAAATTATTACAATTAGAAATGTGGAGTAATACTACTCCGTCTCTTATAAACAACATCTACAGCATCTCTTCTTAACATCCAACGGTAATCTGCTAACATAACAGGATTCCATTTCCCCCGATATCGTTTTTCCATTCCCATGATGTCTTAGTGCAAGCGTCCACCGTGTTTATCGCTAAGATCGCCCGTATTTTCCGGACAAATATCCAAGTGAGAATGTAGACTGTGCACTTTAAGAGACATATTACAGCCAATGGCGTGAAATGCTCGTAACATATCCATTACCAAAGTTTTATAGTTATCAGCTTCTTTGTTTCCCAAGAAATTCGTGAAAACTTGTACCATGGAGAGCCAAGCTGTTTTTTCCTTCGCTGTTAATTTGGTTTCAAAGATTTCATCATTTACTATTTCTCGTATTTGACGTCCAACAAGAATACCTTCTTTCAGTTTCCCTTGTGTTAATTTTGGAAACTTTTCACGAAGGTATTTAAAACCTTCACCTTTGAGATCCAGTGCTTCTACAAAGTTTTTCATGAGCCCAAGTTTCACGTGGAGAGGTGGTATTATGATCTTTTCTTTTTCAACTGGAAGCTAATGTTGCACATTGTCTTTTCTTGGTATAAACTCGTTGTCGTAGTGGCCATTCTTGCTTATGGCAATGTTTTTCCCAAAAACATAAAAAGCAACAGTATTTGGTGTAACCAGATTGCATACCCAAAATAATTGCAATTATTTTAAAATCTGCACAAATATTCCAGGAATAGTCTTTGTACGTTATCTTTTCTAATAAAATTTTCAGATGTTCGTAAGTTTTTTTCATAGAAACAGCATGACCTATCGGAATAGAAGGATAATGGTTTCCTTTACGCAACAAAACTGCTTTTAGGCTTGTCTTTGATGAGTCTATGAGTAATCTCCAAAAACTGGAATCATGATGTATTCCAAAAGCTTCAGAAAGTTTATAAACATTATTGCAATAGACCAGATTACCGGCCATACTATAAAGGCATTTTCTCTGTAACCAGAACTAAGCCAATGTTGCCGCTTTTCGAATCATTTTTACTTTATATGTGCTGTTCAAATTCATCACTTACTAACTTTGGGTAAAAACCTTGTTGGTCAGTGTAATTGATGCGGGGACATTGGTTTAACAATTCTTGGTCTGTACATTTTTTGTAGTAATCGTTATCTGTACTTCGTACTTTTGACAGTATGCTAGATGAATTTAAAGTGGTGCGGAGGCTTCGACACGATGATATATTGCGTAATCGCTTAGGTAAAGCATTATCGTCCATTTTATTTTTGAATTGCTCATTAATATAGATGCTATCGATGCAAATGACTTCCATCCCCTGACTGTTTTTTACAGTTGTGACGTCACCTTCTACATCCACTAACAGAGTTGCTGAAGATCTATGAAAAGGATAGCATAGTAATGGGTTACGAAGGGAGAAGATGGTTGCAACTTGTATCTCCGTCACTGACTGATGTAATTTTCCTTTTAATAGTTTAGGAACAAAGAAAACCATTAAACATCAGGCAGAGATACGAATAATTTTACAATTTTATGGATATTCATTTCCTTTAGTCCACTAAATTTGAGCTGTCAGCAACAATACGGATAACTGAATTTCTACGGTTTTTAGCAAAATATTTCTGGTTATCGGTATTTTTAATGAAACTTTATTTGTTCAGGAGTGAGTGCTTTTGCTTTTATTCCTCGATAGCCGTCAGAGTTTTATTTGAGAAATGCTCTCAACTTTCTATGCGTGTCTAGCCCAATGCTATGATGAAAATCATGCGTACTTTTTGAAATTGAATATTGCGTTTATATAGAAAAAACCCTTCATATTTTGTCGGTAATTCCCTAAAGTAAGTTATTATTACATTCCCGGAGAAGAACCGGTTTTCTTACTAATCCGCCATTCCATAAAGGGACGGTAAGAATTGATCGGGGTTGATTTGAAATATCATTGAATCAGTGAAATAAGTTACTTTTTGATTCGTATTTGTGATTAGCAAGATATAGTGAATTACACAATTCAAGTATGTATCTCTGTCACTGCTTATTACAATATATTCTAATTTAATGGATAAGGTCCAAATGTGCTTTCTTCTTCAAATGCTGTATGCATTACTGTCCCCTAATATTCCGCTAGATATATTAACACGCTCTATTTAGTTTTGCTCGTATCAATACTACTTTCAAGCCACGCACAGAATTTCGCAACATTTTAATGATGATTATAGTACCGATACACATGCACCGACACTTTTAATTCAATTGTAAGTTCAAGTTTAAACTAGCTTATATAATCTGATGTTGGTACTGACATTATACTCTTTCTTTTTATGTAATCCTTGTTAGATTGTAAAATTCATAAATATCAGTTATGTTTTTACTATCCTGTAATTGGATGCATCATTTGTTGGGTATACAAATTATATTTCGTTATCCAGAGCCGTCTTGCATACATTATAAATATTATCTAAATGAAAATACCAACATCGTTAAAACATAATTGACAGAAGCAAACATAAGTTATAATGAAGAGGACATTGTACCACTTTGTTGTTATGAGCCCTTGTCCTTCTTAAATCAATATAGAATAAATATAGCGTGTTCAGCGTGGAATGGGATAATGCGGTGAATGCAGGTTTTCAAATTAAAGAGCTTAATTATAAATGTCCATTAGTGGCACATATTTCTTGAGAAAGATGTGGAATACTCTCTGTTTTTTTCGATTTTTTAAATCTGCAGCACATTTATGATGATTTTTTTTATAACGACTACTAGCGCGTCTAGTTTGCTTGTCAAGAAAACTATTTTTATAAATTCGATATGCGTGTTGAATTTATACGAATTAAATTTATAGGTACCCGTATAGATGCTTAAATATACAAAATTCGTTTGAATTAAGGTAAACTCATAGATTTTATATCAAATCCACTGTAAAAGATTGTATTAATAGATATAGTACAGATAATGTCTAAATAATGTTTCCCAATAAATTGAAAAGAATGATTTATCAAATCAAAAATATTATCAAAACTTATTATCAAATGAAATATAAGAGCCCCACAAGCATTGAAAGCTACTGGACTTCTTCGTCGACGCCACTCAGGAGAAACTATATTTACTCGAAGGGCAACTATATTAGGAAGCGCTAGTCATTTCCTTGAAGGCGTATATGAAAATCGGATAGCAACAGATGAAGCCAACAAACTAGGTGTATTAGCAAGTGTTGCGTACAATCCTCACATGTCTGTGACATCTATTACTGAAGATTTTATTGTATTAGTTAGTTCGGTTCATAAGATATTAAAACCCAATAATCACAAACCACTTCAAATTTATCTGGCACATAAGTTGCTATTTTCCAAAAATATATTGATGACGAAGCATAAACGGATACTATTATTTTTAGAAGCAGCATAAAGTAAGCGGTTCAGGAAAGCCACTGGAGCACTGACTCAACACAAACAAATTTAAATTTTATTGATAATTAATACGACTGTCTATCAAACGACAAAATTACATTGAGATGCACCTAAAACTACACTGAAGGTTGTTGTATGGTAATTTTACATAAAATTTCATGTTTTAAAGGGCAAGGAGAGAGTTACTTTATAGTTCCACTACCGCCGTGATTGGCTAACTTCCATGCGCCATAGGTAATACGAGAAAAAAAAGTTGCCTCTTCCAAAAACAATCTCAACAACGGTGATGAGATTTGTAGACTTAATTTTGTCGCGTAAGACTTTATTCGCAAATTGCAAATTTGCTTGCTCGTATTCTACAGTCCAATGAGAATTTAAAACAAAGGAATAGTAAATAAACAAATTCTACACAAGACATTTATATACATATATGTATATTCCACAATTCGATAAACGATCCATTCTCTAGCACAAAACATATTGATCTTTCTATAACCGTTTAACTTCCAGTGTAAATATATTAGAAAAAAAAAGGAAACTTTATTTATGCCTCTTCTTGGCAACCCTCTTATATAATAATAGTTATATAATATACTTTTGAGACCTAACTGTAACTTCTACTCCTCCTGTCGACATCGTTTCGAGTCTTCGATTCGCCCGTGCCCAGAATAACTTCCAAGAGCAAATTCTCCGACACCTCGTTAAAGATTCTCCGGCTTCATACGTCGCACGATCTGCATTAGCATCGATAAAATTCCTCGTATTCTTACGGAACGAAAGATGTCCTTAAATGGCAGCTTTACATGTTGTAAAGCGTCAGCCTCGTCTGACTGACCATCTGGGAATGTCAGACAGTAAAAAATGTAAAATAAATGCCTGTGAATGGCCGTAGCATTTGTTATTTTGGATTTATTTAGAATTCTTGACGTATTTTATAAAATATTTACATTCTATATAAGGACAATAGTAACAAGAAGGTTTATGGCTCTGCTGATAATAAAGAAAGTATAAAAATGATTATAGTGGTCGTTTCGATGATAATCAAATAGCTGTTTACCTGTAATAAAAAGCTACCAAAAGTTGAATTACCTCGATATATCCAGGTTCATCTAGACATATAAAGTTGAAAATAATCAATACGTTTCGCAGGGTCATGTCGTATACACTCTTTCCTTTGTTTACGATGTACACATAAAAGAGTGGAGCAGGTGTCGTAACTAACAACAACCAATAGGCTGGACGAAAAACGTTTTTTATTTTACTTCACAGGGTACTAGTAAAATATTTACATGTTTTAGCCGCTTTTAGTTGCTATCAAGGCAAATATAAAAAAGAATTTTTCAGAAATAGTTTCATTTGCTGTGAATGCAACATTTAAAAGTATTCATTTGTTTATGTTTAATTTTTTCATAGAAATAAAATCATATTAGAAAATGTAATGAAAAGGCTCCCCAAACAATAATCTTGTTGAACAATCGCGTTTAGATTGTTTTCCGCTCATGTGCTGCAGTTGTGCGCGATGACATTCCCATTTAAAAATTTGCGAAGCGAAGCTGATGGGAATCTGCTTGAAAATGCAAGCAAACTTGCCTTTTTATTTTATTAACTCTGGAAATATCATATAATTGTCAAACAGCTTGAAGTTCTTGTAAGACTAAAACTCCCTCGACTTAATTTTCTCCTAACGTTGGTCTAACTGATTGCCTTTTAGCACTAACTGTACCAATTTCCTCAAATTTTGACACGAGTCTACGAAATGATTTTACTTAACAATGTTCCAGGCTTTCCAGGCTGTGTACTGTTCGATATCTTTCAAACTATAAATTTACTTTTGAATAATCCTGCATTTATTCACAGTTTTCTTGCTACTAACAGTGACTTAAATACAAGATGACTCAGTAATATTGTGAACTGTTCCCACGTTCGAATTTTATCTTCATGGAAATTCTTCCAAGCAGATGAAAAGGCTGTTGAAAGATGAAAAGATAAGTTTAATGAAGATCGGTTTTTGTAATTTTCAGTAAAATTTTGACATTATTGCGAAACAAAAGAGAGAAAAAGAAAAGGTTTCTAATAATAATAATCTTCTTTTTTTAAATTAACGAGATATAGGATCAATTGATGAGACTAGTGACTTAAACTGGTCAAGTTTATTTAGACATTTTTAAATAATGAGCATAATTTATTGCAGTATCTTCTCAATAAAGTTTGCTCACGACTTAGTGACCGAGTAGTAATAGGGCCAATTTGTAACTGTGACTGTGTTGAGTGCTATTGAAGTCCTACCACCATTAAGTGGGACATCCATCTTTTCTAGCGAGGGCAACGGGGTGATAAAAACTCATGGGAAATTCTACATGCGCCATTTACGCACTAATTGGCTTCTGCGGTTACGAAAAACTTCAAGCTGTATATACCCCGTAGGGTCGTCACCACACGAAATTAAATAAACTAAAAATAAAGCTAGTATTCCATTTTCCAAAGCGGACACGAATTATCACGGGTGTTTCTCTCCCTTCTAGCTAGATGGAAATGGCAAAAATTGACTTGCTCCATTTTCACCTACACATGGCCACCTTCCAAAATTACTACGACCATATCTATTAGGTATTAATTAATATCTCGGGGTAGCTTCTTCATTTGTAATACGGAACACGCAGCTGTTTCTTTTGACGGTATAATAAAGGAGGAATTTAAAGCCATCATTACCGTCTTTCCGTATAGTCTATTGGCTCCGAAAACCGCGCTCTATTTTAGGCTGGTTGCGTGTTCGCGTCGGACTACTAAGACATAAATATCGTTACCTTCTCGGGGTGAAATATTAGGATAAGAATGAGGCTTATGTAGTGTTATATCCTTGTCGTGCTGGAGTGGGAATATAATTTGGGTAATGTAAGGTAGATTGAAGAATTTCCTTTTCCATTTCGGGCTGGAGATTGATTTGAATCTCGGTTATGTAGACAAGAATGCTTATGGATGTATGTATGTATGTGCTAACAGTATATGTACATGATTTTAATACATACTTTTTCTGAGTGATTACATCTTGGCGATGGTTGCCATAATAAAGCAGAAATTCAAATGCAAATGCGTTTAGCGTTTGGACAGTTAGAAGTTAGTTCAATGTATTATGATAAGAACTAACTGTGGCAATTGCCATAATCCCTTCTTCAATATATACTAATAATGTCATTGTCCCAAAGTCCAATTACCCAGAAAAAAAAATATATATATATACCAGATACCCAGAATATATATTTTAGTTTATATATATATAAACGCATAATAATTAATTTTCACAGTAACACAGACTAAATTATTTTAAAAATGGGTCGTGGAAAACATTGTACGCCCGAGCTTCGAAAAATTATAATTACACTTCACGAAAACGGTTCGAGTTTGAGAAAAATAGCTAACCAAGTATCTGTATCGAAAAATATGATTGCTAATCAAATAAAATATTTCCAAAAATACGGAACCTGCGACAAAATTCCTAAACAGGGAAGAACTAAGAAAACGACGGTTCGCATTGATAGACACATAGCACGTCTCTCACGTGCGAATCTATTAAAAACGGCGGCAGATATACACAAAGAGGTAATTACAGAGATTGATAAGCCGATTAGTGTATGGACAGTCAGACGAAGATTACAAGAAGTCGGATTACATGGTAGGATTGCTAGACATAAACCGCTTATAAGATGACCGCCTCAAATAGAATGAAAAGATTACAGTTTGCCAGAAATCATTTGCATTGGACTGCAGATCAGTGGAAATTTGTATTGTTTAGTGACGAGTCAAAATTTAATAGAATAGGATCGGATGGCAGAAGATATGTACGGCGAGGCCCCAATGAAGCGACGAATCCTAAGCATACAATAAAAACAGTAAAAGGGTTTGGAGGAAATGTGCTGGTCTGGGGTTGTATGCCTTACATAGGAATTGGTCCGTTGCACAAAATTAATGGAATAAAGGATCGACATGGGTATGTTGATATTTTATCCAACGTTATGCTGCCATATGCGGAGGATCATTTGTCCGTACTTTGGAAGTACCAACAAGACAATGATTCCAAGCACAGAGCTAAGATTGCAAAGGACTGGTTTCGACAAAATCATGTAGATCTTCTCGATTGGCCTTCTTGTAGTCCCGATTTAAACCCAATCGAAAACTTGTGGCAAGATGTGAAACTTCGTATTTGGGATAAAAATATTTCAAACCTTGAAGAACTGTTTCGATGTGTTGAAGAGATCCGGAACAATATTCCCGTGGAACGATGTCGGCATCTCATCGATTCCATGCCTAGGAGATGTGCCGCAGTCATTAAAGCAAAGGGGTATCCCACCAAATAGAAATTCTAGTGTACCCAATTCAATGCTCGCAATTTACATATGGAATACTTTGTATTTACATGTGTTTTTGTATCATAAAGTATATTTTGCAATTTATTGCTATGTATTAATTGTCCGTAGTTTGTAGTATATAGTTTCCTATTTTAAACTTTTGTTATATATATATTTGTTATATATATATATATATATATATATATATATATATATATATATATATATAACAAAAGGTTGCAAAATAATAAAATATCAATTTAAGAAGTCTGGCTGAAAATTCCAGATTTTTGTTAGATTCAAATGTTGAAATATAGTTTTATATGTAATTCCAAAATGATTTTGTGTTTAAATGGATATTAATCTAATGTTTTCCATACTTTAAAATAATAGCCTCCTATTATGAACGTAGCTGAATTGTCCCATGATGGTCGGATATCTTCAAAGTTGGATGACATTTTTTTGGAAGAAAATTACATAACGAGCGATTTAAAATGGAAGTGAAAGTAGATATTTGCGGTTTCGACCCTTTTTTCCATTTGAAAGTTCAATCCTTATTGTCCGATACGCTGCATAATGTTTCGGAAATTCATTCATTTTCTAATCCTATCTTTTACGGCCAGCGGCTTTGAAACATTTCGATTTTACAAGTTGAACACCTTCACACTTATAAAAGTTAGGTTCGCTCCTCCACATGTTTTGTGAATTGTGAAATTTGAATCTTAAATATGATTAGAAGTAACAACATAGCTGCTTCACCAGAGAAACTTTAAAATCAAGCTGCTTCCGGTATAACCGGAAGATCACTTTCCAAATCTAAACATGTTCTCTAGTTTTATTTAATATTTCCATATTAAATTTTTTCAAAGAAAGTATTTTATTATTAATCCATAAATTTTACATTGAGAGCTAGCTATTCAAATAACCGCTACAGCGGTATCCCGTATCAATATAGCCACTGACTCAAACAGAATTCTCCTCTTTCCTCAATTCAGTTTAGCACATTCTGCACGTTTTAATTAACTCCGTCTAACTGCCATTTTCGGTCCGGCAGGCGCGAAACGAGCTGTACGCATTTTCGTCGAACAAAGGCTTTGCTTTTTTCCGCCGCCACCACACACCGCCGTTACATCGCCCGTACGACCGCCACTGGTTCTTGTGTCCGTGCTTTGAACGAGACGCGGTGCGTTTCGTATTTGTTTTTGCGAGCGCCGCATCACAGAAAAGAAATGTGTACGTGCGTTAATTTTGCCGTCTAGCCGTTTGAAATGGAGCGGTAATTTAGCGCTGGTGCTCGTTATTACTAGGTAGCAGACAGCGTCCTATTGATATTCATTCGCTTCGGTATTAAATCTCTTCCCCCACGTACGATATTGAAATCGAAATCGGAAAAAGAACAAAGAAAAGAACTGAATTTTCCAACAAAGCTTTGTTCCGGCACAATCGCAAACCGGTCAATATTCCAAAATCAGCTAGCTCAATCGTATAGCCTCTGACTAGTTTGTGTTTTCTGATAAAATAAGCCTTAAATATGATACGGCTACAATGAGCAAACAATACTAGAGTATCGGTACTCTTCACGTCGGACAAGGATGTTTTGAGGATACGCGGACGGAATATTTAATTAAACTCATATTGTGCGGGGTGTGCTGCCGATCCTTTAGTGCTTCCCATACTACCCCAAGTTACTGGAGGAGTCTACAAATCATGTTTGAATATGCTTAAAAAGCGAACTGTTAACGTAGATGTCGTCTTCATGGTACATTCCGTATTTGTTTTCAAATATAAATTGTTCGTTAATATTTCATTCCACTCTTTGTTTTAATCACGTTATCTCCACCATCCCATGTCCATAAATCTGCGTGAAAAACAAAATGAAGACTTCAAGTTATTACCGAATTAATTAGATGTTTATATATGCAATCATTCAGGAACAGATTGTATTAGCTATGAAATCCGCTGTATATAAAAATCCAAATATTTTCTCAAAAACACTTGAACTTGGTTTAGCATCTTTATAAACTTGATTATTCCTCACAAGGTTGATCTTGTTTGCCCTTATATTATAACGTTTCCAATGCTCCAACGTTTCAACGCTCAAAATCAAACTGATTCGAATACAAGCGAGGATTAGCATCATCATATTTATCAGTGACCAATGCGGAGGTCTTTCTGAAGAACTGGTCATTAGGACCAAAGATTACAATGACAAACTTCCGGGAAATAAAATAAAAATTGGAGTTGTACTTGATAGAAAATGTACCTGGAAGCAACTTGAATCGGGGAAAATCCATCCAACATGGCTGCCGTTAATACGTAAAAGGAGTAAGGTTTGCATTCGTTCCATTATAACCTATAGCTTTTCATCTTAGGAAACGGTAACTTCTTACCGGCTGAAATTGCTAGAGTTGGCAAGAATGTTAGCTAAGGCTTCTTGGTTCGTACGCAACGTTCCGCTAAAGGTCGACCTTGAGATGCTTGCTCTTACACAACATCTACGTTCACTACATGGACGTTACCTTGTTAGAATAGCCACTAGACGACAGTTCATAAGGTTGGAGCCATGCGAAGGCCTGGAAGTTACTAAGACGTGTAAATTAATAACGGGAAAGGCTGTCAGGCCTGGCTCTGGAAAGTAATGTGGCCATATTGAGATATTTATCAACATCCTGGATATCGTGTTGGTTCTTTGTAAGCGTTTAAAGTGTACGCTCAGTAATCAATCTGAGTATTTTGATACATGACAACTAACGTGTTTTAAATACTTTTTCGTTAGCTCTGCTCGTTAGCTTACTTTCTTTACTTAACTTTCCAAAAGAGAGAGATTTATTCCGGCACCGTTCAAATTTAAATTTTTACATTTTTCCTACACGTCATACTCCCAAGGTCTGACGATCCAATCATCCAATCGTCATAGGACGCGGATCGTTTTCTTGTTGTTTTCATTAAAACGATAAGACCAACATGAGGCATATGAGATAGACGTATCTTATCCCTGATTACTGCGAAATAAAATGCGTAAAAAGAAAGAGTTTGTTGTTGGCGTCAGATAAGCCTAAAAGCAATGTTGAAAGATTAGAGTTGAAATATTATTGCGTCAAAATATAACGGAAGGTGGCGAATTTACTCATATTCATTGGATTGTTTTTATAAAAATTGTTAAGAATTATGAATTGTTTGCCCGTAAGCGAATAAATTCGGTTGACAAAATAAAAATTGATTTTTTACGTAAATAATTAACGTCGTTATTTAATTTGTAAAATGGGAACGAAACAGGCTATTCAACTCGACTTCGATGGGTAAATTATAGCAGTCGGGCAGTCGAGAGAAAGTGAGAGAGGCATAAATAGCACCTTAACTAGATTAGTACGTGCGGGTCTTCTCCGAAACTTCGCCTCTCATGCTCTCCTCCGCCCGTGGAATCGGCTCCGGGCAAGAACCCGTTAATTCGGTGCACTTGTGCACTCTATATCTCCCCTCAGTATCGATAGACTAAACGACGATATTCGGGACAGATACCTAACTGGAGATCCAGCTTAGGTATTTATATAGTAGAAAGAGGTGTGGTGAAGTAGATAGTTCTACATGTTACATTGAAACAGAATTCTTCTATTAAACTATCAAGGTATCGAATAGAAATGTTTGATTTATAATTTCGTACGTTACACTCATATTTTTCAAGACCCTATAATCTACCATCTATGCTTAGACAAGCACGTATGTACATTCTACCGTATAATACGTATATACCTGCAATACGGAGACCTTCCTACGAATATTACTGTGGAGACTCAAAGGTCCGATGGGAAATAATCTACGGTACACATACGTGATCCGTTAACCGTGAGAGGAAAGATTATCGGTTCGCCCTCCGTATAAGGACTATAAATAAGGCGGGGAAGCATCGCTTAAGCAATTACAAAGATATTACGGAAAGTTATACGAACTGGGGGTTCGTTTTGTATCTTTAGGGTTTTGATAATTTATTTATTTTTCTTTTTTCTTTGTTTCTTTCCGGTTTGGATGATTTTGGTGCCTTATTCGTCCTAACTAGTAGCTATTTATTTTTTCGAATACTAGACATTCTCCTCTAAAATCTTTATTAGTCTTTTTTTATTTCAAAGAGGTTTTGTAATCAATTGCATTATTTCAGCCAAGACGCTTGCCATATTTTCTGAATGAACAACTTAAATGGTAGGAAATGACTGTAAAGTGCTATCTAATTTCAAAGTTTGCGATTCAATTTATGGTTCATGCATTTTGGCTGATTATAGAAAAACATATTTGGTCGTTACGTCTCCGCTTTATACAGAGTGTTAGGTAAACACACGGTAAAAATTCGAGGGGTTATTCCTTGACCTATTCTAAGAATATTTTGTCCTATGATGATTTCTGAAAAGCCCTTTTGTTTCAAAGATACAGAGTGAACAAAATTTGCGACAGCAATAACCTTGTATTATCAAAACGCACATGAAAAGTTGCTCAATCCACAATAAATGTTCGAAATGACTTCACAAGCTTGGATACAAGCGCTCAATCTACTCGTCATTGAGAACTGAACTCTTTCAAACACATCAGGGTTGTTTTTAATTGAGTTACACCCAGCAATTATCCTATTTCGGCATTCGTCCAAATCAGAATAGTAGAGGACTTCACTAACTATCAAAGACACGTTAAACTGCCTAACGTCACCCAATGTAAACAACTGTGACCGATACCGGTGATGATCACTGAGGAAACGTACTCAAACGAAATCTACGTGTACGTTAGTAGATAAAACAGCTGTTCCAAGTTATCGTCAACAATTTTTTGTATTTGACGAGCTTATTAATTTTTTGTACTTGATAAACTCATTAGCGTACGCCATACTTTTATTTACATTAATGATGTCAACAAATATCGCATATGGTTGTCGCAAATCTTATTCGCCCTGTATCTTCGAAGCAAAGGGGTTTTTCAGAAATCATCGTAGGACAAAATATTCTTAGAATAGAGCAAGGAATAACCCTTTGGATTTTTGCCGCATGTTTACCTAACACCCTGTATATGATATTCTTCGTTGGTGTCGCGTTCCTTATAATCTTAAGTATTCACTATAGGATGTCGTTGTTGGAGTGTGTTTTCTCCTACAATGTGGCAATTTACTATAATTTGAGCTATTAGGGGGACATTGTTTTCTGGACAACTAGTGGTCTCGCGGACGGATGTACAGATTTTTATACATAAAGTAAGTTTGCGTCCCTATATTGATTGCTTTGTGTTCACTCCTTGCTTGCTCTCTTCTCTCCTTCCTTATCATCGCAATTTTTCTTATCCCTCCTACTAGGGTTAGTTCATTTTCATTCTTTTTTATAGTATAGTTAATCATCTAGCCAGTTGCGAGGAGCAACTTTCGCTATTAACTGACTATTTGATTCTAACCACCTTTTTGTTTCTGTTTGTAATTCTACAATTGACTCTGAAAGAATCAATAAAAAATCATTATTATTATTAAAAGCTTATACGCAATAACCTTCCGATTAACCAATATGCAGTTAAGTTCAATCCAATTTCTTCATTTCTACGCAGAGTAAGTAACAATACCGATAAGAACTCGACAGGTGAATAGAGCTCTTATCGATGATGCTAAACCATTAACCACTGCATTATAGCAGTGGTAGTTTTTGTTAAATGGATGTATAAAATGATTCCGATCCAAAATGGTTATGTTATGAGCGCAAAACAACAAAATACGACAAGAAGCTATTCTATAGACGGGCAATTTAATATTATTGACCAAATTTCACCCATCGCAATCGTTTATATAACCATAAAATACGACAATGTCCTTGCAATATTAGAGGAATCTTCTAGAAATGAAAAAATTCAGAAACAACATTTTCTGGAAGCGAAATATTCTAGAAAGAATGGAATATACATATTAAGAAATAAATTAAATAGTTCTTGAGCAAATATATAGATTTTTGTCAAAGAAAAGAAAATATTCTAAAGCCGCAAGGCTCCCCGGCAAAGTTAATGGAATCTAATGCAAGAACATTTCATAAGATCACTCAAACTTCTCCGTTTCTCCTGAATATGGTTTCTCTCTTTGTCGTTTTCCAAGATATTTTAGTGCAATAATCATCTTAAACAAAAGCCTTTTGCAGTTTAAATTACAAAAATAAAAAAAAACACTTTCGCATTTAGAGCTTTTTTACAATAATTTTTTCCCTATGTAGTTAACAAGGCTGGATAGCAGCAACCAGTTTAAGTCCTTTTGCGAAACGAGAGAAAGATCCTTATCTATAAAAATGATTCATATCGTCCGCAATACGAGAAATCTTGACCCAGATCCAAGAACGCACAGCCGTTCGTATCCACAAGCACCTCGCGCGCTCCAACTGAAATAAGCGACCGGGAAAATGGAAAATTTCCAATGAATATTAATTCTGGAACGCCCCATCGGATTCCACACTTCCTTCCGCTGCTCCCGCCAAACTCGCAGCTCACATCGCTTCTTCATTTTCCCCATATATACTTGCATATGTGTACAGGGTGCCTTCAAGGATTATTGCTAAAGAAAACTATTCATTTTATAGCCATAAATTAAAACAAAATAGATCTGCTTTCGCTAATGCATCATTAAATATTATTAATAATATTTGTACATTTTTAATATGACTTGATGATGTGTCTTCACATGAAACCGGTCGCTGTTAATTAACAACTTAATAGTTAACATTATTGTGTGAAGGTGAGTTAATTTGGTTTATTTACTCTTATTTGTTTTATATTATCTTATCACTCTTGGAAGTTTGACCGTAATTTTCATGTGGACCCTGTATACAGGAAGACGAAAGGGCACCTTCCACTCTTCCATCTTCTTTCCTTCTTCCTTTCCACCGCCGGATATGCCTTTCGCGGACGACTTCCTCGCCGACTGGCGAATGGTTGAGGGCATGCCGGGTGTTCAGCTTGCGGTCGTGGTAGCGCTAGAATCCCATAAATTATTGTGCGGCGTATTTCATATGTGAATCCCTTACATAGCTGAACGGTTCTATTATTTACGAGATGGTTCGCATATACCTACCGACACGTATATTCCAACCAGGCGGGGAAGCGGACATATTGGGAGTTGAGGAGGTCCCTCCTTAAGTGCTATGCTCTATAGTCAAAGTGCCAGACTTTGAAAGAAAGCAATTGGAAGGAAATATGAGTGTAAAAATGGGTCTTGTATGGCTAAAAATACTTTTGCGTTTTGCCAATTAACTCTACGTAGAAGGGCTACTGCGAGATTGAACGACACTCAGGAAGCTCATAGTTTCCTATGTCTTTTAGTTTGGGATCTCTACGTTTTTGAAATTAAAGAAAAATATGAGAAATTTTTCCGTATTTTGAAATAATCTGGAAGTCTAGCGATGAAATAAAACTTTCCCATGTGGACGGCGATTTTTTCCTTATTCTTCCTTTGTTTTTTATTTATTTGTTTTTAACTTCTTTCTTCTTTTTTATGATTACGGAGCATTTGACTTTTAAAACCCAATACATCAGTTTGGAGTGGAGAGTATCAGCACACCAAGATTGTTCAACAAATCAACAATTCAACAAAAAACAAATTAAAAAAAATAGTGAAATATTTGCTAATCAGTAGAATAAGGAAAGACAAGAACAGCAGAATTACCAACGTTTCAATTAATTCTTGAAGCTTTATTACACCAGACACGTACCTTGGCGAAAGTAGAGTTTAATACATTTAAATCATCTACATCAGCAAGAATGTTGCGATCCAGAAAGAAAAGCGATCCAAAATTGTAGCTTCGGCAGAATTTGAGAATCTCCTTTTACACATGTAGGAAGTTTGCAATAAACTACAGACACCTACAGCTTATATCCTTCCTGTGATAGGCATTAAATCATTGTTGGATCTCGTGAAACGACGTCTTATTGAATCAGCTAGGATCAGAACATGGTCGGTTAGGGTGTGTAGCTATAATAAAAAATATACGGTTTAAGTCCAGGGATTTATCAAAAGACGCGTTCCCGAAGCATGCTACGGAATAATAAAATATCACAGATAGAAACGAGATTGTATTTTTCCTTTTTTTCAAGATAGAAGAGGAAGAGGAGGGGAGACCCGTTTTATCCTTTGTTTTTTTTTTTTTTCTAAATAAGTATAAGGAGATGTTATTCTTTGATATTCTTATAGAATTCATTGTTAGAACTCAACATTCAAATCGTTTTAAAAAGATAAAAGAAAAAAAAACGAATAAAGTAGAAATAAACGTAAATCGGATTACACGAAATAGTAAATCCTTTTCCCTTGAATTTTCGTTTTTGGTATTGTATTACGAGAACAACGACAATTCGAAAAAGAAATAAGATTATGCACACGTACTATTCCTCTTCCGCATAAAGCGAACGCAACACGCCGTCTCCCTTTCTCCCGTGGATGTTGTAACATTAGTGGTGAGCGACTGGCGTTTTTCCTGAAGATCGCAAAAAAAGGAAGAAAGAAGGGCGAGTAGCTTTAGGAGTAAGGTGAAAGAGGAGTTAACATCGTGTATAGGGGCGTAAGACATTAATAGAGGGGAAGATGGGCATTATTGTTCGTTTTATTCGGTTCCACTGCTACACAATTTAGATTACGCCGAATATAATGGGCTATAACTGAAGGGAGAAAAGAAGTTAGGTTGAATTGGATTTTGAGATTTCATAATACGAACGTCAAATATGGTGCAAAACGTATATAATAAACGTATATAATATAAACATAAACCAACAATTGCCTGAAATACATAAATATTAAGCGTTGTAATTAATGAATTTGTAAATTGAATAAAATCTAGAGCTTTTGTAACCGTGCTTTGGGGTTGGGAGTTTGATAAATAAATATATATCTGCGAATAGCTTCGGACTTTTTTAAATAACGACGTTTTATGTTGCTTGGTTCGAAGGTTATCACCCTGTCTAGTTCTGTATATGTATGTAGTTATGTATACTAGTTTTATCTTATTCAATGCTGTCGTACGCAGCTCGTAGTTTTATATACGATGCATAATACTAACCATGAGTATTTTCATAGTAAAATCTTTGAGATGTTAATTGTTTCCTTTACTTTTTGTCTGAACGTGGTTCGAACGACTTTTTTTAAGTTTTGAGACATTCTATGCCTAAAAGCAAAAAAGTAAGGAACAGTTTTCCAGTACGAGGTCGCCTCATATCTTTATAGTTTGATTTATGTGGTTTTGAAGATCACAAAAGAGGTTAGCACCATTTAGCTACTTCTTTGGTCAGCTTACTTTAAATTGTGCATGCATTCGCATATGTAGAACTTAATTGGCTTTAGAACTACCCTTGCTGAATATATTTATAGCTGCACCTCTTATCTCTTTTTATCTCTTTTTATCATTCTTATCTCGAGACCGCAGAAATTTCTGCTTGAAATAAATTGGTGAGTAGTTTCCAATACTCCAATAATCCAATAGTCCGTTCCAACATCTTCTATTCTCAAGCCGTCTATGAACAATGCCAAAGCATTGCGAAAGGTTCGTGTTCTTTGCAATGTGCATCAGATAATTAATTTTGGGATGTTGAGATGTCCACTAACATTTCCAGATCGTATTCAGTTCATTATGTAAAGTGAGAGAACACTCTAATTCCAGTACTACTGACTGGCAGCTTTGCCATGTTGAAACATGCAAGTTTCTGAATTTAGTAACGATGCTGCCATGCCTCTGAAAAAGATGCATAGTTGTTCAGGCGTGTAATTATTGCTGTATGTACTTTCAAGCAAGACCTCACATCTTGCCTAGCAGCCTGCAGCACGCTAGTAACCTTTTCCTGTAAGTTTGACATGTAGTAGTTCTATGTTACTTTCTTGTAAAACGTGATCCCGTATTTACCTTTAGTTAATAAGTTTCCCGTTAATGAAGGGTGTTTTAGTAGACCCTTGCGGGTTTATGATTTTGACACAATTTATGTATATCGTCAAGAGCTCTTTGCTCTTTCTTGCGGTATGATATTCTCGCATTTTCTATGGATCGTTGGATCCGTAAAAAATGTGATGAAATGGATGGCTACCAGGTCGTCAGCGTACCCTTACATCTCATGTCCGTTAGAAATTAAGTTCTGTAGGAGACCGTATAAAACGACATACCAAAGTGACGACATTTTATTCTCATTGTGGTCAATTATATATTGCTTTGCAAAATTAAAATTTCAAAAGGACGTCCAAAACATATAGCCAATCGTTAAGTCCTGGTGTAACTTTAGAAATATGGAAGGATTTATCGTGAAGGCTAATTTACATGATTTTACAAGTATGAGTTAGGTTTTACCCTAGTTCTCTAGTTCAACGCATGTATCGAACAAGCCGAGGGAGTCACCTAATAGCATAACATAATTATTCGTACGTTGTACGCGTAATCCGATAGCGGCGTGAAGGCATACAAAAGGTTTCCTTGACGCCTTCGCTCGCGGCGTGTACTCCTACCGCATGACACCTGTCGGAAATTTGAAGCGTTGACACGTCTTCAATTACCAAAACCCTCCGTTTCGTTGCGATCTTCTAACTCGGCTGTCTACCTCCGGCTTTAAACTAGCGCAATAACACCATCAGCATCTTCGGCAGATCGTAAGCCATACCGTAAACGGGCTTTTAAAGCAGTTCTTCGACGACGGTGTACGACACGCGGAAGCGCCACCAACTACGTGAGAGGGATGGGAAAATGGCGGAAGGGTGAGAGAATTTCAACTTAGCATCGAATTACCTAAATTGTTTGCATAGTCGGCTGGATAGGTGGTGTCATGTTCCACCGGTGTCTAATTATAGATCTATAATTGAATGCATTAGTGTGACGTGACTAAACGGTGGGGTGGCATAAGATTTGGCAACGCTGGTGCTTGTTCCTAAATAAATTTGAAAGGAGATTGTGAACTATTCATACCTATGTAATGGGTTAATTGTGATTAACAATTGACTTTGTACAAGGGAAGAATGAAATATTGCTTTATTCACCCCTTTAAATTTGGAAATCTTTAAACGAAGAAAGGATAATAGCTAACTAACTACAAGTACTGACGAATAGCCTATTGCTTCCTTAGAAAAAAATGTCATATCCCACAAATGTTCCTTAAGGCCTTGGTCGCATATTAATAAATTAGGCGAATTCGGTAGATTTTCTTTCGATCAACCATTTGCCCTAGCTAACTCTCTCTATAGCGAACACCTTTCTACAATGAACAATAATCTCTACCCTACAATTGTCCATTTTCAGCATTTTTAAAAAAGAGTGGTATGTACCACTCTTAAAAAGGACTAACGTTTCATGGCAAATTCTCACAAGCCCTGTTTTTTGAAAGTCAGAAAGGTGAAGCGCCATATAACGAGTAACACATATACCACACGTGGCTCTGTTCTCTTCAATTATTTTCTTCAATGACGGCCGTGCAGGGACGTCCGAGCTACTTTCGGATGCTTGAACAGAGCATCCTGACATAATTTGATGGATAACTTTTCGGAATACCCTCAAGCAATGTAGTTACGTGTTTGAACCACACAACACCCGGTATATTCCGCCAACGTTCTTCAATATCCCCGGCCGGTTCTCCAATATCCGTCATAAAACCGAATATCGATAACATATGGAAATCACGTTCGGTGTTAACATGGGAACGTGACATGTCTACGTCGATGTCGAACGGTCATTGCCGATCCCGTGAGAGTTGGATCCCTTCCGGCAAGATGTCGGATCTCAGATTCCTTCTATATTTCGTGGATAACGTACCTATATAAGCAAGCGAGGAGAAGAAGCAAGAGGAAGGGAAGGTGATGTATGTATACGATTGAATGACAATTCGATAAAATAAATAAAATTACAAGGGCTTTCCGGGCGAAGAACGTGTAGAGTTTATGTGAACAAGAGCCTAAAGCGACCGTGATAACGTAATATTTTTATATAGAAATATTACTGAAAGACTTATGTCAGTTTTAAATTGTAGTTTCCTAGATTGTCGACTGAAAAGAATACAACTGAACTGAAAGAACTTTTTGACCTTTGAAAACTGGTAAATGCTTGCCATCTGGTGTCCATCATAGAAACCCTATGCGCTTAAGCTAGCTATATAAAATTAATATTCTTTCTTTTGTATTGGTTTCGATTTTTCCGCTTGATGCGAGGTATGAAAAGTTCTTTGAATACTACTGATTCTAGAGCAGCTTTGTGTTATGCGTGAAAAAATTTTATCGAATGAAGTCATGTCTTCATTTCTTAATAGAATGTTGTCTTTATAGTTATTTGTTAAAGGAACTTTTCGTCCTTCTAACTTTTGTAAGACTTCTAGTTCTTACTTAAAAATTAGAAAAGAAAGCAATAAATAAAAGAAAAATTAAATTTTCAAGTTGGAGCAAATACATTTGTAAATGTTAATGTTCATTTATTTTAAAACTAAACGTGTTCCGAGTTTGACCCGAATCGTGGGAGCTAATCGAAAGCTGGATGTTTCGGCTATAATCATAGGGGCTCCGTCAGGAGGAGAAAAGTGAGTCACAGTTAGCACGATAACTCAATGTGTAAACCACGCTAGAGGCAAAACTAACTCTACGGTAAGTAGTCGATTACGGTATCCCAACATGTGGACCATGCCAGAGGCGAAAGTCAATTCTTCATTGAATCAAAAACTAATTCCGAAGATGCTCTACTGTAACATACCATAAGCTGGTCATTTCAACATAAACTGAGAAAATAACAATAATGATTGTTGGATACAATAACCAAGAAGTTTTTTTCAATTAAGAATATCCAAAGATACAATCAATTACTCAATTTGTTATGAGCAAAACTTCGACGCGTTCTAGAGAGATGGATTGTCTGAAGACTCCTCTTAACTCTAGAATACGAAAGATTCCAAGTAATAAGGATAAAAAATTGGACATATTGTTAGAAGTAACCGAAAATTCACAAGTTCACCAAATCGTGGCAGACAACTATCGAATTAAGGTTAGATATATAGGATAGGTTGTGGACACCTCTTAAGAATATCTTCGTCATAGATTTTCATACTAGCCTCTCTCACTCGCGATCAAAAACACATTCAAATGAACATGTCCAAAACTTTCGCCTAGTTTAAGCAAAGTAAGTGGTAGTTTGGGGCCGATTAATTATTGTAGATGAAACTTAGGCATAGTTAAAACAGTGGACTCCGCAGGATGAATCGCTGCACGCTTTATTGATCACCATGGCAACAATTGGCGAACCAGGATTCCTTTACCAGCAAGTTTTTCTATCCTTAAAATTTCGCTCAAAAGATGGATTTCTTCGTTAAATAAGGAAGCCATAGCATAAAGACCTATCTTGCTGACTAAATTGCCATCAACTATTTGGACAGATTAAAGACACAGGACCATGGAAAAAGTTGATCAACTTACATAGTCTCCTTGTAAGTTATAAAGAAATAAAACGGAACGAAAAAAATGACTTATTTCTATATTAGGCTAGCAACTTTTCGAACTGCCCTCGTGAACAACAATTGAATGTACATATTCGTTTATTTTCATGCGTAACATAAATGCCCAACAAAATATTGCTTAACTTTACATCACTTGTTTCTAAATGTATTAATTGTTGTTATTGGCCACAATTTCCTTTCATGTTCTGCTGGAGCATACAAGACCAAATTCACCCTATTATGATTTCAACTAAAATATTCCTTTTACATCTACTCCTTACTAAAACCCGACCACCCTTCGTGCTTGTTTTCTTCTTAGTTGGAAAATACTTCCGGCAATCGCGCAAACAAGAGATCACATAAGAATGCTAACAAGCTGCAGCGCCCCCCTGGTCGTTTCGATAACCAAACGTAAATGCTTCAGCGTGAAAAATCTCCAGCGAGCTCTATATAGGTGCGATAAGCAAATTCACCCCCTTGTCCAGCAGAAGGTTTAAAAAGGGAGTGAAAATCTCGTTAAGGACCAGAAGAACTCCTTCTATTGAAAGCCTGGCTAAGAACTCGATGTATGGGGGAGCATTTCTTTCTTCTATGAGTTTCAATCACGGCGGACCAGATGGAATCATACTTCCTCGATAAATAAATATTTAAATAATACAATTTACCGCCTGAAATGCTATAGCCCCCACCGTTAATCCCCTCCGTCCCTATGCAATTTGAAATATTACATTGGAGCTCTCTATTTTCGAATGCAGGAAACATACATCGGGCGAAGTCGGCAATTTGCAAGCGATTTGCATTAATTTGCATATCAATACCTGCATGGTCCGATGAAATTCACCGTCTATTTTGAATTTTCCCCGCCGGTCGTTGCAGTTATTGAACACGTTTGCTGTTTATTGGCCAACGTTGTATAATAGATTTTTGTACCGTGATGCAGTGGAAAAAAGTACAATTGTAATGTTTTTAAAGGGTTTTATAATCGATACGTAAATATGAATATTCCTTTAACGGAATTAGATGTGATTCACAAATATAATTTATATTGTTGAAATATTAATTTAAATAATGCATCGTTGTTGGAAAATATTGAAATGCGCATGAACAAAGTACAACATTTTTATTTTTGAGTTATAGAAAAAGTCGTTTTGATGCAGTTTTAATTTTAATACTCAAAAAGCATGCAAGGTTACAATGAGTGAAGCCCAATTTTTTCTTGCTGCAATTTCTAAACGTGCTTATTTGTAACTGGAATCATTGCACAGTTGAGATTTCTTCAATATTAGATATGTTAGAAATATTGGTTATTTGTTCCATACCTATAAGAGATTTGATGATTTGTTCTCTAATAATATCAATAAAAGGCAGTTATTATCCTTAACTTTCTTACACAAATTAAAGGCATTACATATACATGTATCTACAAGACGGAGAAAAGGTTTTTCTATACCTTCTTATAGTTTTTCTTAGTGTGGAGTAATAGGACAGCATTTGGTCACAGCAGTCTATACCAGTTATAATCAACGGCGTAGTGCGATTTCTGAGGAATGACGAACTTTTTAGTTCTTCCTTCATTTTCAACTTCTTCCATGTTATGCCTGCGCCCAATGCTAATCATTCTTACGTATCGTCTACTTTTTTCAGCCATTTACTAATACAGGACCCTTTCTTATATAAGCCACTTCCTCCTCCTCCCCCCACCCAGATTTCATTTTTTTTCTTCGGCAATTCTTTTGGATTTTCCACTTTCTCGTAAAGCACCACGACATATGCTTCACGTTATATCGCATTCTGCCACCTTAATACTGTTATAGAAGTTACCTATATGCAACCAATAACCGTCATCTAAGGAATCTTTCATAAGTTCTCTCGCCGCTTCCCCGGTACGAGTCGAATATTTAGACACCAAAAATTCCTTTCCCGATATAAACGATCACATTTAGTACGAATCTCTCAACCGTGGTAAGTTCATATAACTTGGTGCCATATTTATGGCGTTTATTTTGCATAATTGGATATTGTCAAAATTTCAACTGACCACCTCCACTGGATCATCAAGCCATTAGATTCATCAAATGAAGGTCCCTAATGTTCCTAAATAATAGAATCCATTACTGGCGTAATTTTGTGCAAGCAACCATTTGTGTGGTTTACGAATTTAAGTACTTCAAGAACATCCTCAAAGCGGCTTTTTGCAATGATTTGACCAAAAATTAGGTAATAATATAAACGGTCTTTTCACTCGGAGGTTTTGCTAAAAACTTCCGAAAAAATATATAATGCTAAGAAAATTTTAGCTCTAATGGTATTGATGGGGAATAATTCACGGCGAACGCATCAAAGAGAGAGAAAAAAAGTACACTAATGAAACGCAGACACGTTTCTACCTACCCGGCATTATCAGTGCGGTTTGAAGAGTATTTCTTTATTTCTACCTTCTGTCGATGTGCCTCAACTTCCACACAAAATGCCACAACTTTAAAATTAACAAACTCGACATTTCATGGCGCCCTCCAGTGCCATAGAACGCATGTCTGCCGTTCAAGAAACAGCGACATAAACCGGATACTGTTCCCCAAACCATCCTTCAAGCAGTTCCCTGACTGCTTTACAACGAGATGGCGGCACTGGTAGACCTTTGGGAAACCGCACATGTGAATATTCCGACAGGCTTATCATGATGTATATAAACAGAACACATCAGAAAATGCCTAGAAACAATAACGAAAAATATATAATGTTAAGATAGCATAGCTTCCTCATAGTATTCATGTCCGCATGTTAGTGTACTTTTTTCTCCTTTTCTTGCGATTGCCGTGGCTTATTCCATCAATATAATAAGGAAGCTAAGCCATATTAGCATTATATATTTTTGGTTTGTTGAATGATCTTTATCAGATACTCCCGTGTCTTTGTCAGTGTCATTTCGTTATCATCAGTCCCTTGAACGTCACCATCTATTGAATTGTGACCTATATCACCGCATCGCAATCACAATCCAAAATAAATTGACTAGATACAAGTTGCATAGGAAAAAGTTATCAAATATAAATTACTTAAAAGAGAAGTACAGAAGAAAATAACCAAAATGAATGAAAAGAAGTCACCTAAGATGGAAATAAGCAAATAGAAAAGAAACGTGGAAGCTATTGCATTTAATAAATCGAACACTTGATAAAATCCAGGAAAATCCCGATATGCACAATTATAATTTAGTGGCTACACGATGGTATATTAGTAGTAATCAAATACATTCATATCATTATACACAAAAATGTTAACGTAGCTTCAACTACATACATTCGTTCAACGTTCCAACTTGCACATATTGCTCACGGCAACTGTCAAAAACAAGTACAACAATATACAAAAAGTACAAAGAATAACTGAAACCATAGCTAACAATGAACCAGAATAATTATAAAAAAAAAATAACAATATTCACTAATGATGAAAATAGATGATGGTATTAAATTAATTAGAGAATTATATTGAAAGAAATTTAAGCTATTCATCACCCTTATCATCTTACTAGCATCAGACGTATGTTTCGATAGCTAAGCTGCCATCAGTAGCAAAACTGAACTAACAAACTAATTAAAATTACATTAAATCTGACCTTCATGCTTGATTATGGATTCTCATGGCCTGAACTCATTCATAATCATAAGTATTCTTATTTTTATAAATTTCATGCCTTCACAGCAATTTATTTATTACTTTATTTATTTATTCTAAATTAATGTTGTCCATTATCTCCCGAAATAATTATTACGTGTGGTGCTGTAGATACTATCAAGGTGTCCTTGATCATTTGCTCGGAATGCTTGATAATTAAACATGCGCAAGTATTAATACTAATCGGAAAGCTGATCTTTTAGTTTTTCCATTCAACTGCTTTTTTATTATATTCTTGTTCCTTAGTTCCGTGGTTAGATGCAGATACGAGAAAGCTAGTGTAAGGCAAGTTTCCCGAATCTTTTCTTACTTCTTCTATCTTTTCTTATCATCTTCTCTTAGATGAGCGAGAGATTGAGTTTTCTAAAGGAGACGAACGAAAAATTCCCGCTACTTAAAGACGAATACATTAATTATAGCACATCATACAACAATACTACGGTACTTTCGAAATTGAGTCAAATAATGGTTACATATTAAACGCTACTAACAAAAATAAAGCTTAATAGTTTGGAAACGTGGCAATTAAAATTAATTAAAAGAAATTGAAGAAAGTCCCCTGTCTAACGATAGTAGCATAGACGAATTATGTAACCTACACTCGTTTCCTTGCATCTGTCTGTCATCCCTCTGGGTCTTGCTTATGAAGATAATATCGTCAGCGTTGTTAATAAGTTTAAGTCAATTTCCAGAGACATTTAGCACGCTATCATTTCTTTGAGAGCCACTCTTTATCTCTTAAATTTATCATTTCAACAAGGTATACTTCCAACAAGACTGAAACTTGTTCGTGGACGAATCTAAAGTTTTCGATACTAGGAATCACAGATAAATCGAGCTAGAAGGAGATTTAAATCATATGTTAATGATAGGAAGCAGTAGTTTCCATTAACAATAGGAAATCAAAAATGGGTAGCACTGAAGTTGATGTGTTACAAGATTTAATTTTCAGGGCCTTTCTTATTGTTAATTTCTATAAACAACCATTTAAATTCCACCATTATTGTGATAAATTAAAATTAATCGATACACATCCTAATTCCGAACGACTATAGACAACCTCACCTCAGATACCGCCCAAAAAAATGTCAATAAACGAATAGTCAGAGAACTAAATGTATTATATTTGGTCAACATCAAAATCATTAACATCACTGTTATTTTTATTACTATTATTCTCTAGAATCATATGTAGGTCGATTCTGGAATTTGACGAACGATCTGCATTCAAGACAAGCTAAATGTTCTTTGTATCTAATTCTGATTGATCTTTTAATAATCACACGTTATTTTCTAGAGTTTCCTGAAATCATTATTTAACGAGCAAGATATGTTTTGAATCAATTTTTGAAGAGATCCTTACTCGTGTAACTTAAATACAAAGTTAATTTCTTATTACAAACTTCATAATAACGCTAAAGAATAGAACCTATCAAGCGGAAAAATTAACAAGTAAAATGATATAGGGCTGCCTAAATTTGATTCTTTATTTGTTTCTTTTTCAAAATCAAAGAAACTTTAACAGAAGAATAAATAAAGGATTAGATTCAACCTTTGTGTCTGTCTTTTTTTTTGTGGTTAATGGCGTCAACGCTAGCGTCATTACGAAATTTGTCAGTTACGAGCACCTACTATTAATATGTTTTAGTGCTTCAGTGCTGTTAATTATTATAGTTCGTGATATTCATGTTTGGAAATGTACAATTGATCAGCGTATTAGGTCGTCATTTCTGAACTTTTCTAACAAATTTATTAATCGGTAGAGAAGCATGAGACAAAACGAAAAAAGCATATCACATAGAAATGTTGCTTGTTACAAAGTAATCGCTGATTACAACATTTCTCCCGTTTTGGCTCGAAAACAATAGATTATCGAGGTTGACAATGAAAATACAAAGATAGGATCGCAACACCAACGGCACTCTTAACCTTTCCATGGATGAGTCTATCAGGATAGCTCTCGCTCATGCACCAATATAATTAACGCGGTGTGTGAAGGGCTCTAGCGTCACCATCATCTTTCGACGTCTAGTCTTGTTAGTTTTTCAACTCACTTACCGTCCTGTAAGGATACATACATGCATTACCAACATATTCGTGCTTATAAATACACGTAATATAGACGTGAAGCGCGGAAAACGCGAAATCCATCAATCACGACCCTCCCAACAATAGAATCCCGTTCTCGTGCGCGTGAAGTCTCCGCGTATTATGCATATGTTTAGCCCCTACCTATTGCAATATATGTACATCCCATCTAGACAGGCACCCGTCAGCTATTGTACAGGCATTGACATCGTATCGTGTGTTAGAACCGTACACGGCTGTAGTTGTGCTTATTGTCTATTGAGGACGTTTCCTATTCAACTGCGTCTTCCCCTCTTACTCCGCTTACCGCTCCGGAGTTGAGGTCAAACCGTCCATCTATGAACCACTAAATTATCATCATCGACTGATGATGATGAATTAATGCCGGGCATAATGCGCATGGTAATGAGGTAATGTCGGATGGGTTCCCCATTGATATTTGTCCGCGTCTATAGCGAACTAGGAGGAAACTGACGTTCCATGGGATAGGTATTTGATTTACTCTCTGTGGACAAATACGCGCATAATGCCTAACGATCCCATTTGGAACAATCGGTTGGTTTTGCGAAGGAATATATTTGAAAATTCTCAGGATAATGGCCCATTTGGAAATGCAAATAGATTGGGAGTAAAAATGATAGCATTTCTTATAAATTAAAGTTACTTATATTTACCAAGCTACCCTAGGATCAGTCGAGATAATTAAGAAACTTGGCAAATAGGTTCAGACACAATGCAAACCTATGAAAGCAGATAATGAGCAGTAACTTGAGCAATAATAAGTTTCATATGTAGGCTGCAAGGCTATTCTCGGCAAAATCCACACCAATGAGATAAGTGTCGTTACTTATGACTTATGACGCATGAGATGGTTGCCTCAGTGGCGCAGAATTAAGTTCCTTCCATCAGATAACGCAATTTTTTCATTAGAAAAAATGTACAAAATGTCTTAATTTCTTAGAATAATAACACCAGAAATGTTTTATTGCGAAGTTCGTACACAGAAGAAATCTTGTGAAGATAATTGCAACAACGTCGTAGGTATGATTCTGCACTGAAAATTTATCTAATTTTGGTAGTAATGAACATATTACGCCTGCAATTTACACACAAAGGCTGCTGAGATTATGACAAGCTTTCAAAAGATTGTAGACCCCATTGGCCCGTCACCACAAACAAAGATATTATATTTGCAGAATTTAAATAATTTTGCATAATAAAACTAATCAATTCTTCTAATTGATAATATTAATCAATATAATTTAGATTGTAACTTAGACCAGGATTGAGATCGGGAGACCTCGGTGGCTATTCAATTGATCCACGCCATCCAATCCATCTGTTAAGAAGTGCTACTTCAAACCATGTTATCTTTTACCAGAAATAAGATAGTAGTAGTAGTAGTAGTGGTAGTATTTTGTTAAACGCCATTTCCTCGAATGTGGACATAAGGTATGCTACATGAAAAGTACTCAGAATTTTACGTAGAAACCATAAATGCAACAAAAAAATGTGGATTTACATTTGAAAATTTTAACTTAGATGTCATATCTCAATTTTAGGAGATCCTGTATATTTGAATTTTATCTCAAAGAATGCGCGTTAGAAAAAAATAATACACGTGTCCGAGCATTTTTCTGAAAGAAAATGCCCTGAATTTTCATCGAATTTATTCCTTATTTTATGTACACAGTGTATATGTTTCTAATATTGAACTTAGTTTTTATTTCTGGTATTTCAATTAGTTTTTATATTTATCTAATTTAATAGGTTGTTTTGTCGTGCAATAATCTGTTTGTTATTAATACCAACAATTTCCATGTTTAAATATTCCACCGTTTGGATGATATAAATGATGTAAATTTTGATTACTTAGTTTTAATATCGGCGATGTGATTAATCTATTTGTATATTCTTTCCTATTAAAAAAATTTTTTTTAAAAAACTATTATTACGAACTAAATTCTCGAAAATAAGTTATTTTATATAATTGAAGATTCAAAGTATACAACTTAGAATAAGCAGACGCATCAAGCAGCATAAAAAGCTACACGTAAACACGGCCATTAGACTGCATAATACCTAATTTTACAATATTGCTACGCCACATTAACACGCTCAATTTCAAATTTAAAAACCGATACCACAAAGCAAAATATCTCTTTCAAGATATAAATAAAATTGAAATACATAGATACCTTTTTATCGGCAAACGAAGCTTACATAGAACGTTCCTGCGCTACGGTTGCATATGCTTTATAAAAATACAATTAAACACAAAGGCCAATACGAAAGTAACTTAATTCTATTCAACTGAATGAGCATGGAATTCTTTCTTCCAGGTTAGCATAGAACGTTTATTCATTGTGCGTAGCGTTGAAAGAGATCGATCTTTGAAGGTTGATTATTGCCAGATGAAACCCAGTGTATTCATGGTATTGTGCTGGTGGTGTAGAAGATGAAAGTGGATTTAATACGTTGCTTGTAGTAGTAATATTAGTCAGTAATATTTCAGTATATGTTCGATTAAAACCAAAAGGTTATATCGTTGCTGATATATCAGAATAGCTCTGATACAACGAGTTATTTTACAGAGAGTATAAGAATTGTAAAAACTTTAATATACGCGTATATATCAAACGGTTCTAAATTATTATTCTACCTGTATACAGCATTATAGTTAATTAACAAAATAATCACTTAAAAGATAACCACCCCCATAGTAGCATTTCACTTCCGATAAACGCAGGAATTTTCTATTTATATTATTTTCACCATGAACTTTCTAGTTTAGTTCCGATTTCGCAATGTTCTCGTTCAGGTCGCTCTTCAATTATGTTACCTTGATTCTTCTATGTCAATTTCTTCAAGTTAACAGTCTAATAGATCCGTTCCTTTTATTTCCGCCATTTAAACAGTGTTACTGTGGCGTTGCCAATGATAACAAAACTCGCGATATTGACGTTTTAAAAATAATCGGCGGGACTGTAACGGGTTACCACGAATTTCCCTGGCTGGTGCAGCTACAGCATAGGAACTTCACCGTTTGCGGCGGAACTATTATTTCCGATCTGTTCGTGCTGACAGCTGCCCATTGCTTTCGTAACGATTTCGAGCAGACGAAGCTGAAGGTGGTAGTTGGACAGCATGATGCGTGTTCGAATAATAACGACGTCACCGTTTTCTCGGTGAGAAAAGTCATTCAACACGAGGAGTTCGATATTAGAACGTATTACGCTGATATAATGTTGCTAAAGTTAAGTATGCGATTGACTTTTAGTAAATTTATAGCCCCGATTTGCCTTCCCAGATTTAAATTCGATATACAACGGTTGTACTATGGTCGGAGGGGTTTAATAATAGGATGGGGCGTTTACGAAATTGATTCTCTAGCATTATCATGCGAACCTAGGAAAGTTTACGTGCCTATTCTGTCGAAGAACCAATGCAGTAATGTAACCTTTACCTCAGCGGTGTTCTGCGCTGGATATCTCGAAGGCGGTACGGGATTTTGCGATGGTGATAGCGGCGGACCCTTTCTGCTAAGAAATGATTATGGACAGTACGAAATTATCGGCATCACCTCTAATAGTTTTGGATGTGCTGAACAGGGTCAACCTGGTGTCTATACTGATGTGACGGCATTTCTTCCGTGGATTCTAAGGCATCTTTACGGATCGAAGTGGTGTTGATGATATACCCAAACTATATTGAAGTGGAACTGGTATCAGTTTTTGTAAAAAAAGAAAGGAAACTATCGATATATGAAAATTACCTGTTATTTATGATTCTTGTGCCTTAGTTTATTCATAAAAAATATATTTCATTTTTTTTTTTTGTAAATATAACAAAATTTGTTGGTTTCTCAAAATTGTAAAGCCTATAACGCAGTAGCACACTCAATAGAATAGATAATAAAACCTGGATAATACAGGTAATAAACTTTGTCACCAAGCTTTATTATCTTTTTATACTTGGTACGTAATTTTTAATTTTAATGTACATTATTATACTTGTTATTAAATCTGCCTATATTATAAATATGGACATATATATAGTATAAATACACACAACTATCGTGCAACATCTCTAACAAAGCATGTAATAGGCAACAATTATAAATTTACTTTTAATGAAATTATTATTTAAACGCAATAAATTATGAAAGTGATGTTAACTATTTAACCAATATTTGCAATAATCTAACTTAGAAGAAATAAATGAAACAACAAAAAGCACATTAAACTTAGCCATTGGTTTAACGAGGGAGAGAAAGAGGAAAAAGGTAGAGAAACCTATTAATAAAAGAAGCAAAGGAAGGTATGTATGCGAAAACAGATATTTAGCGCATTCATGAGTAGAGCGCAACAAGTCGATTGCTTAGCAGTAGCGTGACAACACTGGGTTAACCGAAATGAACGCAAATATAATCCAGAAAACAACTTACGGAGTATACCTAGATGGCTGAAAAGAAGTCTGTAAGTGAGGCTTTCAACACCTGTAACATACCGTACGTTTCTACAGTGGCCTCTTTGAGACCCGTTTGTTGCGGCGTATGTATCTTTTTATTCGTAAAAAATTCTACATGTTCTCCATCTAGTGATGTAATATTCTCGTACTTAAAATGGTCTTTGAATTTGCATAATGAATTTTCCGCAACACTATTGTTAAAAAGATGGTGTAAGAAAAATCGACACATTTACATAATATAGTGTTAAATTTCTTTCTGACTGAAACACTTTTCATTTAAAATATGTAGCACTGCTTGTAACACGTAAGGTATGTTTTGCAGTTTCCTGATTGCGTCGGCTACTGGAACGTAATTGTCGTTAATAGTTCTTAAATTTGTTGCAGCTTGAGGATTTTGGAATTGTACTTCACTTCCCTTTATTGCAGATGCTTCTTTAGCGTCCAGCTGTACAATCACTAATTCGATCTTATTTTTAAAATAATAGAATGCTACTTGCTGGACTAATTGACCTGTACGAAGCATAACGGCAGCAACACAGTTAGCCATCATTAGCATTTGTTTTGGTGAAATTTTCAAAGTTGTCTAGTGTTCTAATAAACAGCTTCGGCAGTAAAATCTTCGCTTTTACTGACTGGCAACTAAGGGTGTGATGGTAAGTCAATGCATTTCTACGCATTTTCAGCATTTTTAATGCTTTCTGACTTGATTTAATTCCGATACTTATTAACTTCGCATTACGATACAGCATAGAAGGCCGGGAAGTGCCTACGTCTAACGAAGCAGCTCTGAATTCCGCCAATCTTTGGCAGTTCAGCATCACTGGAAAGCAAGAGCTCTATTCAAGTGGTAATTAGCCGTGAAAGATGTCGTGTATATGCAAATTGTTAATAACATTTCAAATATGTTATAATATATTGGGTGTTCTATTTAAAAATAGCGAAGTGTATTTCCAGTAACCGGTTTCAGCGTCTTAATTGGCCAAGAAATATTTTGATTTAATAATACATAGAGGCATTTATTATATTTAGTATATTATACATTATACATTATACATTTAGTATATAATTAGGTTTTCCGCATTTTTTTATTTTTAGCTTTTCATGCATCGATCAATGCAGTTCCTCGAGAAGCATCTTGTATACGTCAAGTTTTAATTTTGGCTTCTTTTGAAAGACAAACGAATTATGACCCGTTTTGTACAAGGTGATTAATTTCGACAATCTTGTACAACTTTCCCTGAAAATTACAAACACTATCGGAATTTCCACCACCCATATCAACAATTTACCAACGTCATTGTTATTGTTTTCGCATAAAAATGCAAAGTGAAAGTCCTAACGCGAAGCTAGTAAGCTGACTTGCTGTTAGTTGAAGTGCTTCCACTTAACTTACGTAGTGATCGTATAGATAGATAGAAATGGACGTTGGGAATACGCGAGAGATAATACGATACGCCGCGAAGACCAGCAGAATTTAATTTCCAACCGTCGCTGGAGGTATGCCTGCTCCGCTAGTTGTGTAAATTAACTCCAAAGCAACGCCGGTTAGCTGAGCGCCTGCGAAACGGTATGGACGGAGGGTGAGATGATCCAGAATTTGCATTTTTAGCACGTCGCGCGCCGTTTTTCACTTTTTTTACGGTCGAATTTGATAAAATAAACGGTGAAGTTCAGGTCCGTGATGCGTACACATCCATTGTTGGTAGTTTCGGACCGGTGCGTTGGGTGGTTAATTTTTTGCGCGCAAACCATTGTGTTTCGGCGCTTCACCAACTTTTTTTTGTTATTATTTTGGCCGCTGCGTGTATACCGATGTAATTAGGAGGGTGTTTCGTTGTTTGAGAATTGTAAAAAATGATCGAACCTACGACATGAGTGGAAACAATAAAAGCTACGGTATTTAAAGCAAGTTGACCATGTCCTTTTGTGTTCATTTAACCTAATTTTGAGCTCAAAAGGTCGCCGTTGAAGAGAATTTTGAACGTCCAGATAATAAAGAATTTCATCCTTGGGTGTACTGCAATTATCTTAGTAAAGAGATAATTACAAGATAGTGTTAAGCACAATTCCAACGGTAAAGTAAAAAAAAAATAATTTCAATGTTCAAGAGAAAAAAATAATGGGTGTTACCGAGCGATGGCTTGTTTTGTTCTCTGCACAAAAAGGAAGCGCTTCGACCTGCTCTGACTAAACGTTATTTATACGTAAAGAATATAATATTACACAACATCGATGCTCTTTTTTAATGTTTACTGTAACCCATCAACGTGCGGGAATATGATATTCACAGATTTAATGAGATTAAAAGAATCTTCTGTCCGCTGTTCCTTTATTATTTAACAGCTTCTAAATTAAAGTGTCATCAAATGAGTGGAAAAACGCGACCCCCAGTTAGATGCTTTCTCCCCAAGAAACGTTCTCGTATTGATCTTTCATCGTTGGACGCGAAGAATAAACCGCCAACGCCAAACAAAATAACGGAATATGAGCCATACAACATTAACCAAATTTATGTAATGATATTTAAATAACTTCAATGTTAGTTTTTAAGTTTAGTGCGATCCAAGAATGAAAAATAACCGTCCGTAATTTAAACAAATTATAAAAGAGTGAAATAGTGCGTAAATGGTTTGTTTCATGTATCGAAAGGTAATAGAAATTATTGAATGAATCTCATATAAGAACACTTTACCTAAATAATGATACAGATTCATCTCCAAATAATATCTTCGTCTATAAAAAATAGATATTGAAGTCCAGCCAATGTCGGTAGTGGTAAAAGCGGAGAATTACTAGTACAATAAATTTCTGTATAAGATTAGGCATATCAAAATATGAGCTCGATCAGTTATCGTCAAAGCTCACACACATTTTCTCGTTGTAGTGTTGTAGATGATGTAAAATATCATCAAAAGAGCATCGAATCTCAACAACGGTTGTGTCGCTGCAGTACTACAACAAATTTCATAATTTCCGTTTGTAATTCTACCTCAAGATATTTTAAATAGTAAAAATCAGCAAAGGTGGCTGAAGGAATAAATCAATCGCCCTCGCAATTAAACAACGGCATTAAATGAGGCTAATTTTATAACCGATTGACTTCGAATCCATCTGACATACAAGTAACTTGTGTCTGAATAAATCTCCAATTAAAAAGTGTTAAGTCGAAGAATTTAAATTGGGATTCAAGGATGAGTAAAGTCGTAAACTAAAGAGAAGTTGTTAGTTGTCAAAAATAAGCCACATAAACATAGGATTTATGAAGTGGAGCTTCGCTAAATAAGCTCAGTTTTCATTTAAATTTTTGTAACTCCTCTAAGATTACATTCATCAATTTAAATAAATTCAAAAATTCTTCGGCTTTACATTCGGAAAATCATAAATATCGACATTTTCTCAACATTTTACTGTTGGCGATGATTTCTCTGCCTTCGCTGCCGTTTCGCTCAAAGCCAACTTTTTTCAAAGTCCACGGCATCATTGTAATTTGTACATATAAGTTCATTTGTATTTAGACTTTCAAATGTTTGAAATGAAAAAAACAATTTTGTTAATGAAAAGTAGAATAATCATGGACGTATCCAAAATTTGGTTAAAGAATAGATCAATTAGAGTTGACATTTTAAACTTTTATGTGACCGGCAAAAATAAGCCTCTGCCGTCGTTACTTTATCTACATTTGGGACAAACCAGAAAATATAGACTCTCTTTGTAAAAACCTGTGTAATTGCGTTCATGTTGGAACCAGTATTATTTCAATCCCTCGGAAATCACATTTATAATAGAAATGATGGACAATATTTAATATTTCCAGTTCCATCACGACCATCCAATTCGATGGCGATCTGCCTTGCGACCGCATCCCGACTATCTGTAACCGTTCAGCCAATTTTTCAGTCGGCGATTTAAAAAAAAAAACCTCTTCACTCGGCTAACGTTTAATTGCTTTCCGTCCGCCCGCTCTCTACATCCTCCCTTAGCCTTCCTCTTTCCCTGCGCTCGCGACTAATGATTTATGCCTTCCTATTATGACCCTAATCAGACTTACGGTACACGCTCAAGAGCGAACGATGGCGCTGTAGTCGCTCGCGTTCAAAATTAATTTGATTTACGACCCGCAATAATTAAACCTATGTAGTGTTCGCTGCCTATAGATCCGACCGCTACACCCCGACCCCGTATCAAGCGATCACGAGACCTCTGGCGGACGCCGATGCTCTATGACGCGTGGTTGTTTGTTGTTGCTATTCACATCATCGTTGTTGTTGTTGCTGTGTTGGCAGCATTCGCCGTTAACTAGTCACCGTATTATTTACTTAATTAGTTGCGCATGAGATCTAATTGCGGAAGACATTAGAGCGTCATTCAGCCGTCGCTGGGTGATGCGACAAGTATGGCCGGCTGAATGCGCTCGTTTAGTAGCGCGATTAGCAATGAACCGGAGATAGAATGAAAATTTGGCACATACACATTTGGATTAACGTAGTAGTCGTTAATTGCTTCAAATGGGGATGGTGATTAAGTAATTGGGCGGTAATAGCGTTGAAGTTACATCGATTGTCGACTTTGCGATGGTACGAAAGCGAAGAAGGATATGAACGAACGAATATGGCAAGAGTATGGAATTCTATTTAGAGAGCCTAATCGGCTGAGTATCTTAGTTGTGTATTTAGCAACTGTTAGTCTTTTTTTTGCCCAGGACAATAATTTTTCCTTAAAATTATGGGGGATATTATATTTTTATTTCTTGGTAATGCTCTCAGGAATTAACTTCTAAGGTTATATCCGGAGAAAAATATCAATAGTAATTATTTTTTTTCATCATTTCTACGGAATCATTAGGGATAGACTCCCTAAGACGTAACTTCATCATAGCATAGACAAAACAAATTCTCGTTTTGCGCGAGTAAATTACATCTTCTTCGATTTATCTTATCCATTTCTCAAAGAAATCCCGGAAATGAATCGTTCAATTTTCCAAATATGTACCTAACGAATCAACGAGGACCCTCTCGCCTGAGTTCAGTTGTCCTCGATCAACCCTTGACGTTGCATTACCGCGCACAAAACTGTATATAACAGGAAGCAACCTTCCCAGTTCCGTCTGGAGAAAATAAGACACGTTTCTAATCAAAGCTTCGTATTTACACACCACTTCAATTTGCCGAAGTGCCACGAATGTTGACCATTGTCCGATCTACCCTTGCTGGTGTCCGAATGCCCGGCTATACACACTACAAACGGCTACACATAGCGGGCAGACCGCTTCCGTTGGGAATCGGGAGAGTTGCTTATACGTTGGATTAGGATTTTTATGATTATGTTCTCTGCGGACCTGGTCCCTTGGTTCGATCTCATCCGAATCCATACAATGGACATGTGTATATATATATATATATATATATATGTATATATCCAGAAAGGCAGCTAAATTTATTTCGTAAATCGATGTTTGGGCTGACTTAGCTACAGCCACGTCACACACACATATATGTACATACCATCTCACAAAAGGAACCAAAAAGGTCGGAGGAAGGAAGATACACATTGGCAGAAGGCGCCGAGGGTAAAGGAAGTAATTTGCAGCGCGAATTCTTCGTGTTGGGGACTCCACTCTGAATGCCTTTCAGATTTGGTCCCATCAGTCAGGCATTGTATGTGGATATATCCTTTTTTCTACAATATTTTCTAACGCTATTCCCCCTATCTTCGGAAAATAATAAATAAAAAGACCTTAGACACATAAATAACTAAACTGATCCGCATTTTATTGAATGTGAATGTCGCTTGATGAAAATGACGATTTCGAGTTATCTAGATTCTGGAAAGCATAAAGGGCTTCTGCATACAGAAATTTTAACGCTCATAAAGGTTCTTCTCAAACTAAAGTGAAATACTAATGTGAAGATTTTGTACTACAACGCCGTAATTTCTTATGAGCGTATCGCCTTCAATAAATTTGAAGTAGTCTATCTTCTTTGAAATATTTGATTTGCCATTGGACTATTTCTACATAAAATATTGCTTGTGATATTTTCGACACTTCAAGCTTAATATCCTTAATTGCCACCGTTAACTTGGTCGCCTGTTGATGTTCAGTAGCCCTATACGTTTTTATTGACAAAATACTATATATCCATCCAGATATTGCAATAACGTTTTGATTAGCTTGAATTCTTGAGATCTCTAATGGAAAGCTTCAATGTCTAATGAATTTTGTAAATTCCATGAGCTTTATACAACTTAACAGTGTACCTAATAGCAGTAATAGAGACTTAGACTTAATACTATCGATCACAACATGCGACATAAATGTTTTACGTAATTCTGAAGCACTTGTTCCCGAAGATTCTTACTCTTTAAGCCTGAATACGTCTCTAAACCCAGTTACTACTATCAGACCTATTTTATTCCCTTGCAATAGCAATTATAGATACAACGTCAAAAAGGCAAATGGACCGGTCGTCCTTAAATAGTTTCCAGGATGCAGATTTGATTCTCGACCAATTCTATAAAATGATATACTCGGCTCTGGATATCTCGTTGCCAAAATTGTCTTCTAAATCCGCATGCCATTATTCGCTGTGGTTCGCTAAAGATATAAATGATAGATTATTGCTAAAGACGTATTACCATAGGAAGTGGAAAACCATTGGGCTTCTGGTGGCCGAAGATGAATTTCAGCGGTTGAGAAAACAGCTAAAAGACGAAAAAAAAACAACGTATATGCGAACTACGTAAGAATTACAGAAGGTAAGGTACTGTCAACCGAAGTCAACGATGTGGTTTCATCTATAAGGAAACTTAAAAATAAATCAACCGCTGGTGATAGTGTCATTCCTTCGTTCCTCGTTATGGACTATGGATGCGTGTTTGCTGAACCGATGGCTTTGATCTTCAAAGCATCCAATAAATACTTTACATTTTCCATGCACTGGAAGACTGAACGCCTATGTTCTGCTTTTTAAGAAAGGTGATCCGGCGTATATTCAAAATTACAGACCAGTTTCGAACTTATCCAACTTTTCCAAAATCTTTGAGCAGATATTTTACTAAAACATCTTACCGAAGATAAAGTCATATAAATCTCCTCTGCAGCATGAAGACATTCCACTGTTGCCAACCTCGCCTGTATTGTACAAGATATCGCGGAAGAACTTGATCCTGGAAATCAGGTAGATGACACACACACAGATTTTATAAAAGCCTTTGACTCAATTGAGCACGGAATTTTGCTCCGTAAGCTAAGCTACTTTGGAATATCTGCTCAATTTCTGGCTCTATTTCGGAGCTGTCTAGAGATGAGACCATGTTTGGTTTGTTAGAATGACTTTAAATCTTGCACTTTGTACGGAACTTCTGGAGTAGCACAGGGTTCTAATTTTGGACCACTTACTTTTATTGTGTATCCGAACGATCTGCTTGTTTCTCTTCCCTGTCGCTCTTTGGTCTATGTTGACGACGTTAAAATCTAACACGCGATTAGAGATGCTTCAGATAGTTTACAACTACAACGTGGTCTGGACATACTAATAAATTGGTGCAAAAGGAATCAACCAAATATTGGAAAATATTGGTGATGTCCCTACAATGAGAAGTTTTATTATTAAAGACTTATATGACCATTATCTGAGGTTTGACCAACATATCTGAAATACATATATGCTTATCTGCTTCTAAGTCACCGAGTCTGTAAGGACTTTACCGATCCATGCATGCTATAGAAACAACTGTTTAGTACATTCGTGAAAAGCAAATTGGAATATGGAAGTATAATAGGGTATCCGTGTTATGAGGTACATCATCGGCTGATTGAGAACATCCAGAGAAAATGTTTGGCTTAAAATGGACGGAATTTGTCCACAAGCTGGCTCTGATTACACAGTTCTACTAAAACGTCACATGATGGACTCATTAAGTGCGCGTGGAACTAATATCAGCGAACAAAGTGAACTGTTCAAGTGTATTAATGAGTTTACAATTCACCTTACCTAGAATTTATTGTATGTTCTTTATATAGCGCCTCTTGCGAACTATGTATCAAATGTTAATTTGGCGTATCGTGATATTTGTTTCTGTCTTACAATTGTAGTATCGTAAAATGCTTTTTGCTATTGTATTATGTCTCTTATCTTTGTATTTTGTTCTTGAAATGCAATTTTGTGTTGAGCAAATATAATAATAACAAAAATAGTGGTTTGTTATTATTATTATTATTATTATTATTATTATTATTATTATTATTACTCCTGGAAATTTTTTACTTTTTTGCTAAGTGTCATTTGATAAGTTTAATCAAGCTTGGATGATTTCTAACCGCCTCAAGGTGGTTAATTATTCTTTTGAATTGTTTGGATGACAAATGCTAATTGCTTTTGTGTGCTAATATAGTAGAAGATAATAGCTGCAAAACAAAGAAAGCACCTTTATATTCAACTGCAAGGAGTAAGAGCACAATCACTGCTACTAGAAGAGGAAATTGGAGTCAGCAAAGAAGCTATACCAAGATAACGTTAAAGGCGAAAAGCATTGGTTGAAAGTAGAATTGGAGCTGTAGAATAGATTGTCTTCCTTTCGAAAATGACCCTATATTCCCATTTCCTCCTAAGGTTATACATATATGGTTGTGTCGTGTGATGTGACATAAGCTTCGAATTGCCTGCTGGAACACTAAACGCGTCAGAAAGGTGGAAAAAGCGACTGTACTGCGAAACGATGCGTACACGTCTAGCGACAGCAGAAACGCCGCTGGCACGTATTGATTGTCGCCTGGTACCGCGCTAAGAATTTCCCACAAGGCCTCCTTCGCGTGGTATACGATACACCCTGCCTGCTTTGACATGCCTTTGGTTCTCTCGTATTGTTGTTTTGGTTATTGCTCGCGTCGACTGCATACGAATCTAATTCCGGTTGTTTAGGATATAACGTCGACATCTGGTGCTTATTTTGGCTTTCTTATTTGCAATATCCTTCGTACACTTTTAGGTATTTCGTTTAAAATTTATTGTCGTTATATAATGGCTGGATTTTTCTTACATTCACCCGTAATATTACGGATCTCCATTCGCCTATTATTAGTTTTCTTCATTTAGATTGGTCACGAAGATGATTTCTATTACACTTAAAGTTGGTTTCAGAAGTTGGTCAGATCTAGATTCATTTCAGAAGTAAAACGGCTCGTTCTTTCGCAAAACATTAGCAATAATACACGCAAGCGACGACAGCACAGGATGAAGGTAATAGCGCTAAGATTAACACCCTCCAGTCGCCTTAACTTAGCGCAGCGTTTCTACCCTTTCCATTCCGCCGATTCTAACTAAGACATAAATTATTAGTCTAATGTACGACGCGAGTGCCACCTACCTACTTCGCTCCGATTCGAAACTTGTGCGTGAAATGGCAACCTTCTTAAGAGTCGACAAAGACGATAGAACGGTGGAGAAAGAAACAAAACAAGGGAAACAACCGAGAATTTCTCTCTAGAATTAACAGTAACAGTAACTTTCCTCGTTTACTTCCCGGGTTGATATAGGCGTCGCTGGAAGTGATATCGTTCGTTCTCTTCCAGGTTGGAGGAGGTATTATATGGTCTGAGGAAGCTGAAACAGTATTTGAACGGTTTCCCCCATTTATTTCTACTCATAAATACTAGACACAAGAATCTTTTTAAGTGCATGGAGAAGAAGCTTGTTGTGTATAGTTTACCGTATAATCATTGGCTGCAGAAAGTCCGCGAACGTTTCTTTCTTCGCTGAAACTCTCCACATGTTTAAAAGCAAACTTTTAAACGTGCGGCTGTTTTAAAAGATCGTTTGTGAAGTATCGCTCGCTTACGATTTAAGCGGTGCATTGCTTGGCTATCTGCTTGTTTTATTCTAGGTTATGTAGGAAAATTACACCAAGTATTTTACAATTTTGTAGAATATTGTATAAAAAGTATCAGTAGTCTATGTATTTCGTAAATTTTTCAAAACATACGAGCATTACAAGCTTTATATCCTACAACTGTTGCAAACAATTAATATTACAGTACATTGAACTAATAGGTTTCGATTGGATGTTATTTATTTCAACAAATACAAATAATTATATATTTGTATATTATTAAAGCTGCGTCAATGTACTAAATGTCTTCAATTAAATATGTTTAGATAGATAAAAAAAATAATTGAATATTCACGTTATCTTTTAAAGCTCTAACACAATAACAATGCCCTGAATTCCTTCAATCAACTTTTAGCAACAAAAGAACCATCGGGAAAGACTATTTATAACTGGTCATGTCTTTATCGTCCGATAAATCATGTGAAGATCAATTAAAATCGGTCGTTGCTCCAAAAAACATAGATGCTGTGCGCAATATGATTTACCGTGAGGTAGAGACATCCTTAAGCCTATCGAATACTGTAGTAAATTCCATTTTGCATAAACTTTTAGGTGCGAAAGGATCTGCTTCCGATGTTTTCTGCATATTTTAGTCGAAATCAATAACATTTGTTCATTCACGAAGCACTTCCAATGCAATAATGACTTATTTTTTTCATTGTACTAGACATGTATCAAACGTTGCTGTGGAGGTCCAAAAAATAGTTATTGCTGAACGGTGTACAATAGCTTGTTTCCCAGAAGTAATCAAATCAAGTAAAACAATCGAAAATGTCGCATCATGATCAATCATGACAATACAAGCTTGAAAGCGAAAAACATGTTATTTTGTCACAATTAATGTCTCATTGGTCGTATTCACATGATTTATAAACTAACGACTTCTTTTTGTTTCCGAATGTCAAGCAGAAGATGAGAGAGGTCCGACTTTTACCGCCTCGAGAGGTTGCTGAAGCTTTCAAAAGCTATGTCTTGGAGATTACAACTTCAAAACGAAAGAAACGTCTCAAGAATCGGTTCTAACGCATGATTGGGTTCTAACGATTTATTTTTTGTTATATATTTTATTATTATTTTTTCTTATATATATATTCTTATATATATATATATATATATATATATATATATATATATATATATATATATATATATTTGTTTTTTTTTTAGCTGAGCTGAATATGTGTTCCTCTAAAACAAAACAAAAGAGATAAAAATGACTAGTTTCAATTTTCCTATTTATAAATATAAATAATTTTTATTTGCTTGAAATAATTTTATTTGATTTCAAACAAATATAATACCCTCTTTGTTTTTGTAAAAGCTTTAAGTGTTCTTCGTACTTTGCGTCCATCCCTCAACGCTGACGTTAGTGATCCAAAATAAGTAATAATAACGTATGTAAACGTTATATTTTATTCTCGACAAAAAGAAAGTTTCATCAGAGTGAACAGATATAAATCACTGGTATCTATCTAGTATTCTTCCAAATTGCTGCTGCAAAATATGCTAACCAATATCCGCAGTGCGCCTTAAATATTAAACGTAACATGTTTTTTCCTCGTGTAAGTTATATATCACGTACATCTTGATGCAGCAGGCAAGTGAGCGGGATCAAACGTAAAAAATACATACATTCGTCGGCCGCTGTGAGGGAGCTTCCGAAAAAGCGTAAACTACGAAATCTTTACGCCGAAATCGAGATTTATCGCCGCGAAAGGCATTAATAATAAACAAAGAGCGATAGCAGGTACGCGTAGAAGAACAACGGATCCCCCGCCTGATACCTTGCAAGACGCTAAAAGCAAGATACTACAGCGCTCACTTTAGCCCTTACATAAATTATGACATTAAGGACGGTAAAACTCTCGACGCGTTATTAAAATTTCAAAGATGGATTCCTTAAATACGGTCATTTTAATGTTTTATACCTTTAAACCGCAAAATGGACAGCCATAAGTCACGCCAAGCGGCTTACCTTAAGCCGCTTGCCGCCGCGAGTCTCTGCGGTGGAAGTCGTTCACCGTTTTTTTTTTTATTTTTCAAAAGGTGAAATATGATTTTTTGCATATTCGCCGTCGCTTGTCTGGAGCCCGTTCGGATCGCGGTGGCGGGAAAAAAGTTCGCTTTATTACAATATCTACGCTAAAAGCAAAGGAATCGAGTAAACTCGCGAAAGAATTTTAGAAAATTATGTTCGTTTTGCATTTAATGAAATATCCCCGAATCTTATAGCCGATACAGATGCAAAAATATTTATTATCTTCTATTTTTGTATCGCATGAATACTTAATCAGCAAAGCGTAATCAGGTAACAAAACCATTTTCCGATTCGCCCTGTTCTCTTGTCCCTCCACATCCACCCCCTTTCATAACCCATCCTTTCGCGTGGAAAACTTTGTTTTACTTCGATAACTCGAACTCTCAACTTTCTAATTACAGCCCGGGACCGTTTAGCATGCAAACGACGTTGATTACTAAATACTAAGCTCTTCGGGACAACCCCTATAAGGTTTTAATACCGTGAAAACATGTTCACTTCGCCTCGGTTAAGTACTAGCTGAGTACGACTACGGACAGTTCCTGTATCTCCTGCGTTTAGTGTTAACAAGTACTTCGTCTGATCCTCGCTATAAACTGCATAAAAAATTGCGTGAGTTCTTCTTTAAATCCATAGTACTAACTTCTTGATAACCCCTTCGTTAAAACAACAAAGAAGATAATTCCTTTGCAGAATTCTGGAAATCGTCGTGTGAGTTTTATACTAATCAGTCGTAAATCGATATTTGTTTTAATTAGTATTATTACTAAAACAAGTACTACATTAAAGAAGAACATCTGCTTATTTACCAAAAATGATTAGTTGAACACTCCAATATCTTCCATTAATGTACGATCTGTCTAAAGAATATTCTCTGATATTATTATCTAACTAGATCATGTATATATATATATGTAACAAAGCCGTTTTACATTCAACGAAATAATTATACAAAAGTTTCTTCTTCTTCTTCTTCTGCCGTTGTTCGGTTGCTTAAACTATTTTTTGGTCTCTAATGTGCTGTAAGGAATCCATGTTTCGTCAACAGCTATAAATCAACATCATTGATATTGCGCTTTAACATCATCAAACGTCCCTTTGAAGAAAGAAAAGGCAAAATCGAACAATTTCAACCAATGCTAATATGGTGGACTCATTTGGACAACCTGGACGTCTTCATAAAAAATGCTGGTTTTTTCACGGAAGTCGCAACGTTGTACGGTCTGTCGTCTTCAGTATTTTGAAGTTCGATATTTAGGTTTTGTTATCGTAAATTTCTATTTCTTGAGATTGATGACCTATTTCGAGTAGTTTTGTTGGTTATTTGCCTAATCTTGTACCTGATTTTGAACGAGTAATAGGGCATCAGTAAGCCACGAGTTATTATGTTCCATGTGTTTTTTTGTTGTAGATAAATTTAAGTATTTTGTGATAAATTAAGATAAAGTGCCATGTTTGTTTATAACTTCCTAACTGTCTAGATACATAAAAGTAGCAGAATGGGTTCTATAATCCCCATTTCCCTTTCCGCCGTATTCACTGCGTCAAATTTTTATCTTTTTCCCCAGCACGCCGTTATGTTTCCGCAGCGAATAGCCTCTTTGTATCATTTCCAATTCCGACGCGTCTATAAGAACGCCCTCGGAGGTACCTTCGGTTAGGTTTGTTGTTGCTTCGGTTTTAGTGCACGTGAAAAAATTACCGTGACGCCACATATATCCTGTTTTATAGCCTGGAAACTGTCGGGATGGGATGCACTTTACTACTTTTCCATCTACGAAAGACTTCAAGTATGCTCTTGAAGTATTCCGTAATTTACTCCTTGTCCCGTATACATATATGCGTAGAAAGAGAAATTTTGAAATTGACGAAAGTAACCCGAAAAACTAAAAAATAACATCAAGTCGAATCAAGGCAAATAGGAGGAACCGTTTCGCGAAGGGAAATAAAAGATAATGATCCTGACGGCCTAATAAAGGGGAAATGGCTTTCTGAATATCATACGCGTCTTCCTCCTGCTCGTCTGCGTCCTTCTCTCGAAGACTGATGATCTTCCGCAACGAACTGGAGCGCCGTCATAACCGAAAAACTGAATCGCGGGTCGTCCGCACGGAGCTACGTAAAAGGCGGGGCGCCGAGAGGGAAAGGACGCATTGTGCAGGCAGTGTCTGCGTCGTCAACGCTTTATGGAAAGCTAAAAGGATGGGATGGCGCAGTAATGATTGAATAAAGAATGAAGAAGTGACGTTAGCGTAGATGAAAAATGTTCTTTGAGATTTTATCCGGTTTAGAAATGAGTTAAGTTTTCTAATTATGAAACCAGAATGAAGATATATGCAAAGTTATACATCGTCATACATACTTACTCATCTTCTCTAACTTAAAAAGTTTTTCTATAATATTGTAAAGCTACAAAAGTCGTCTTTGTAAGCACTTACTTAATTTCATACAAAATTAAATACGAAATACGTCTAAATCACGGACATACCCGTAAAAACAAAGAAAGTACGTAAAATTCAATGAAGTATTTGTAACTTACGATGGAGCCGCCTCTATCACGTATATAATTGAAAATTTCGAAATTAAACACACATAGAAGTAGGGCAGAGCCTTGAAGAACAGATTTCGGCCTGGCAACCATTAATCGAGATTATATTCTATATATGAAAGGTCTAATTACACAAGATTCACCTTGGGTAACAAATGTCTCCAAGACTTGGGTGCACCAAGAGCTTCAACGGACATAATTGCGTCACAGGAACGATATATTCGCAGGTTTTGGCCATTTTGCGTTGTAAGACTATCGTAAAAGCAATGAAAGCATGAGTTATTATTACGCCTGCGACTCTCGAGTGTCTGAAGATGTTTACTCTTAGCATTCGCCAAATTTAGAGCAAGAAAAAAAACAAAGGAACTCTGAGAGTGACGATCGCAGGGTTCGAACTCGAACACGAAACTTCTCTAGAGAAAGTTTGCAAAAATTGCAAGTGTTTGATACTACGGAGGAGCGGATTTAATTGTTTGAAATAGCGAGATCGGGACGAATACAGATGAAAGGTAAAAATTATTGTTAGCTGCCATTTCGACTATTTACATTCTTCCATGTCCAAATCCATACATTTCGCAAAATCTGGTTTTATCAATAATAATCGTATTATTATTGCTTACATATGATGGCAACAGCATAGAGCATACATACATAAAAGATACATAGGATACAATATTTTTAGTAGTCTATCGCCATCGCCACGGCCAGACCTTCAAGTTCCAACATTTGGTAGGGATGTCGTACGACCGATAGCGCCGCTGCACTAAAAATGTTGCTTATTGAAATCGGTGGTGCACAACTTACCTCTTTAAAAGAAAAGTCTTCTCGCTAGGTTGTCCTGTTGGGTGCGCCTAAACCATATTTTACATGTTTGACGTTGATTTCAAATCCACAGGTTTTAACATATAATAGAATGATCATGCGAAATTCCTCGGAAACTAACGCCGTCTTCATGTATCCCAAGTGCACGTTCTCCGCAGGGGTCACTATTGTTTGAAACATGCCGCATACATTTTACTCACCTTTACATATTTGGTCTGCAATTACCGAATTGTGATAGATACTGCTATATAAATATCCTTTGAATATATGGCTCTTATAAATGCTGGAAAGCAAGCTAGACTAATCCAATATGATAAGTAATCGTTTAAGTTGACCTTTATGAACGCCTTTATAAAATTTTAACGGGATACTCCAATAATTTAGGGATGGTGTATTTTCAAATGTAGCTGTTACAGTGCCACAGGAGTTCGCGATCTAGCGTCTCACAAACAAAAAAAAAAAAGACAAAAAAAACAAAAAATATGAACATTCGTACGTTTATGAGAAAATGTTGCGTAAATATCAATCGAATTGCATTATATAATACTATTCTTCGCTTCTTTTGGACGGCGGAAGCTTTATATCGAAAGCAAGTGAACAAGCGAGCGTTTAAGCAAACATTACATACTTTTAATAAATGCAATAACTTTAGGGCTAACGCAGTAGCTACGCTATTCTTCATATTAATTTTTCCTTCTAGAAATATCCTCCAGGCACTTTTTGAAACGCCCTGGATATTGTTTCCTTTTTAATTGTAGAAAAATCGGCTTACGACATTGAAACCGGTATTTTAGAAATATCAACTTCCTTAAAAGCTCTTGTATAAACCTTACTAACGTACATGTTGTGTCTCAAAAAACTAACAGCTAAATACCTTTCACGTGTTAAAAACAATACATTAACACTTAATCGCTTTATAACGCACTCACTTACACGCGCTAAAGTGAGTCGAAATACATTTTTGACACGATGGCGAATTTCCCAAACAACCATTAATCAAAATCTCACGTGCGTACGTAGCTAACCATATACAGTGCTTACCTTAAATATTGCGAGCGCTTAGCCTTAATTCCAGAATAGGAAAGTACCGTTAGAGCAATGCAAAGAACGAAAATTGTTCATTTTTCACCATTTTGACGTTGATTAATAACCTCGAGAGCATTAAGGTTGCGATTTAGGTTCGAGTAACGGGAACTTGCTTTAAAATTAAATTGAAACGTGAAGCTGAATTAAGATATCATCGCGAGATGGCGCAGGTGGAACTTAAAGAAGAGGGTTCGAAAATGATTCTATTTTGCTTTCTTACGATGTAAGTTAGGGTTTGTCTGATTTACCCAAAGAATAGAAATGTTTGCCACGAACATTATAAATGTATGTTCTACATGTTTGTGTAAAAATTTGATAAGTAGAAAGGATTTGCAACCCTTTTGATTGAAGCCTATCTACATCAACTCAATTAACGCACAGAACTACAGCAACACGCCATGTCACATTAATGATCCGCTCTATCGTAGCAGGCTGTCTTGTTTTGTTTAATCGATTAAGCGCCGCTGTACCGTCGGAGATTAGCGCCAGAGGGTTCACTGCGACTCCTAACGCCCCCAATGTTACTTTCACGTAGATATGTAAATGCAAACACTTTCTATCCCTATTTCAAACTGTTCCAATTGCTCGTTAAATTCAGTAACGAATTCTTAGAAAAACAATCTTATCATCCCGGAAAAAAACTTTGATGATCCGATAATAAGAAAAGAAATTAACGGTCTAATTAAGCAGCTGCTGCCGCTGATACAATACCTATGCTATTGTAATATCCTCGGATTAATTAACCGTTCGAGGGGAACGAGACAACGCAGTTAAGACTAAATAAATAGATACGTTGGAATATTGTAAGAGGAAATTCTTCTTAACAACGCGAGCAACAGGAAATTAAAATTTATTATTTATCGACCGGTAATTGGCAGATTTTAGGAGAATAAGAGAATTGAGCTAAGACTTTGCGATCTACATGATGGGATGGCGTCTCTCGTGGGAATGAAGTGGTGGTAAATTAATGAATATAATGAGAAAAGATTATCTACTTGCTTACTGAGGGCTTGTCATACTTGTTTGTATTAAAGGGTGCCCCGGCAACAAGGGAAATCTTAAATATGAAACGGTTTTTTCGAGGAAATACCGAAATTTTAATTGAATCATCAAGTAGATGTGTATGGAACGACTCAAGCTTTTGACTTTAAGCAACTTTAAAGAAACATGTTTAAGAATTTTAAATTGGAACTAGACGCCTTCGAAACATATAACGTCCACTTGAGACACAAAAAGCTGAGTTTTTATGCTCCAATACTGTTTGTCTTCTCTGTTTGTCTGCTTGTCATTCTCAGAAGAACCTTTGAAATAAGATCAACTTAAAATCAACACCAGACAATGACACGTTTGAGATTCATTATCTTCTGGTGAAATACATGCGGGTTTTCGTAATTCCAAGTGCGGCAATTTAATTCTCATCGTACACTTGTTGTTGTTCCTAATTGATCTAATTGATTGAATTAATTGAAGACCTAATTGACAAACTTTCTTAACTGTGCATGGTCTAAAACTTGAGTTATTAAGTTAATTAAATTTTTCTAACAAATCCTTCGTGAAAATTTTTGAGCAGTTCTTAGCGACGTTCTAACGAACGGCTTTGATATTTTCGCCTAAACAACTTGCCGCTGTACCCCTTATATAAGTAATTTTTATATGCTATATATATAGTGCATAAAAGCGGTCCTAGAATGGATCGTTGAGGAACGCAGCACCTAGCGGTCATTGCGATAATTTTCTTTGATAACATACTATTTTGTGCTGTTAATCCCTTTGAAGCGATGGGAACCTGTATTACTCAAACATTTGGAAAGTCGTTGTGCGTAGATGCTTCAAATGAGCCTCCTTGTACTGAACGAAACCTGCTCCAGAGCTGCTATTAATGGTTTTAAAGCAGTTGGCCATTCGACAGAACAGTATTTAGTTGTTTCTAAGATCTTTTAAAACAAATGATTCCTTAAAAGAACCTAATAATAATTGTGATGGCAATGATGACTGTGAATTGAAAACTGAAAGTGACCATGACATTGATGCTGGTTTAATGCACGAAGCGTGTGTTACTACTGCTACTAAGAACCAATCAAATGAACTATATGTCTTTGAGAGATTTATCTTCTTCCAGAAACGAAGAAGCTTAAGTAAGAAAACAAACTCCCACTAAAACAAAGAAAGTACATATGCGTCTACAAAAAATAAAAATGTTTCAAATTAGGACGGAATTCAATCTTCAAGACTGGTATTGTTTCTTCTCCGAAGAGAACTTTGTTGAGCACATGACATATCATAGTGTTAAATGTGTAAATAATGATTTCATGAAGTATCTATGGAAAAATGATTTGTGTATTTGTAACAGGTACCTAAACTAGAAAGTAAATTAAAAATTCAAAATATTTTCCTAATTTCTAACATAAGCTCCATTTATGTGTTTTCTTTTGCTTTAACATGCTTGAACTCTTTGCTGAATTCTCAATTATTGATTTAAACAGATTCTAAAGGCAGCAAAGTTCAGAAGTGGTACGATTTCACTTCTGAACTTATAATTTCGACAACCCGAGTGAAATTATTAAATAGAATCATGTAAAAAACAGAAAGATACATAAACATTCTTAATATTCTCGCTAGAATAAACAACTTCCAAGCATCTCCAAGTACAAAGTAAGTAGTAAACAGTAAAACTTTCTTGATACATTCTCGCAAATTCCATCACTCTTATCGTCAATTTCAATTCTAGCTTCACTTAGAAAATACAAGACCTGCCGCAAAATAAAGGAAGATCTGGAAAAACAAGAATTACGAAGGTAAAGATATTAAACACGTCCATTTCTTGTAAAGTATTTCTCTCAGTTCAAGGGAACGCTTGGGACACATCAAAGCGTTATTATTTTGCTTTTGTCTTTATTCCAGAACGGGGAAGATACGCCCCCGTAATCGATACACATTTCATACAAACACTACCTGCTGCTGGGAATGGATGAAACGATCCCCAGGCAAAGCGTATCAGTCGTTCATATTTTATTGAATGAAGGCGCTCCTCCGCCAGAAATACGTAATGTGCGAACAATGTAAGTCTTTCTTTAATGGATGAAAGTGCTACATTGTTGGCATTGTTGTGTTTAGCAATTTTTACAATTCAGTAAAAACAACCTTAGATTAATTGATGAATAATGTGCAGTAAATAACATCTCCCTAACCCTTCCTGAGTAGTTTCACATAACAGATCGTTTAGATCAAAAACTAATCTCTTCAAATGTTTCACGTAACCAATAGTGCTGTATTTTATACCTGGACATATATATATATTTTATATACATTGCACTGGTTCATGATAGCCGACTAGGATAGACAAATAAAATATTCGATCCTATTACTATCATTTTATATATCTTTGCTTAAACAACTTGAATATTCCCGCCTTCCTTTTTTTTTATTTCCGGAAATAAAGCATCGTTATTTCCAATTACGAAACGAATAATAACTCACCTATAGGACGTGCTGGTGCTCGTAACAGATGGAAATTTACGAATCGCGCCAGCGTTGTTGCATCTCAAAAACGCAAATTCCGATCGCATAATTCAGCGAGCGCAATACCGTCAAATCCTGGCATTTTTCTACCGATTCGAGCCGACTACCGCTACATTCAGCTTACGGCCATTTACATTGATACACAGAAATTTATGTGATCTATGTATGTACGTACATACGTTGCACTATGCGCAAGCCTATATAACATAAACACATGGTACATCCGTTTTTCGAGAGATTAATCGTAATATTTTCGGACGGAAGAGCGATCGTTCACTTTAATTTGCCGCTCTCACTACTAGGCGTAGTCTCTATTGAAATACCGGCTGCTAGCTACAGCTTAACCAGGCGGATGCCAGTCGACACTGCCTGACGTGATTGTAGTAATACGCGTATTGATTCGAATTGATTTATGAATACAAGGATAATATGCACGGGGATGCAATGTCTAACATTTGGAGGACGTAAATGAAGGATGAATGCTTTGCGTTCGAACGTCTACGCTCGACACTGAGAAGAAGGACAATAAGTTAAGTAATACAATATTTAACGAACAAATAGCTCGTTTATGCCACCATGATTAAATAAATCGTTTCTAGTGCCTTTTAATAATTAGGGGATTAAATCAACGTCGTTTGATTCATTTATTTATAAGTGTCTACTTTTGCAGTCTATACACCCTAAAACTATGACATGCGAAAAAAGACGAAAGAAAAGCGTTCCAATGAGAACATTAGGTGTTACAGATACGGAAGGATAGAATCGTCAAGTGTAGCATAACACATAAAGGAAATCAGTCATAATATTGAATTAGGAAACTTGAAACTGATTAAGAACATAATAACACAAATATAATGAACAGAAAGAATGGACAACTCTCTTATTTGAGACCTTTTGATTTGAAGATACTCTAAGGCGGATACGTCTTTTACGTTTCATGCTACAATGACAAGAGATTCTTTCGTTTATCTTTCTGTATTTTTCGCATGTCTTAGTTTTATACTAGTTAGATACTTATAAATAAATATTTTATTTTTCTCGCATCATTCAGTTACACCGTTAAGAATAGGAATCCACGCGTTCTTGCAGCAATTCTTTCAAACTGATTAATGGAACTTGTATGAATGCAAAGTGTGCCGACACTTAAAATATTAAAACACGGTGAATAATGCATGCACACTAATTAAAGAGAACTCCGATTTATATTTGTGTTATTCCAATAAATCAACACATGCTGTTCACAATTATTTACATTTGTAATTTCCATGTGTTTACAGTCGTTGAAATAGTTTTGTACTTACCTGTAAGTTCCATTTGTTTTACAAATTTCGAAGTCGGGTGTTGCCGGTTATCATCGGAGGCAGATCGAATGGTTAAGAGTTGAAAAAAAGAGCTAAATTTTGTACACGTATTACCGGCAATATCTTTACTTTTGTAAAATAAAGTAATACAGAACAAGAGTACTCGTTTCAGGATACATATGCAGACATTGGAGAATTTAATAATTTGTACGTAGAAGCACATGGCGTATAAAAGAACCTTAAAAAACGGAAACTTTAGGGACTGTCTCTGTACAGTAGTACTTTACTTTAATAATGTTATAATTTCAATATGTAATTCTAATTCCTCTTTAAGTATAAGTTAAGTGTGGATGAGGAATAGGGAAGAGTAGTATATACATTATTATAAACTTCCAGTTTTTTGTTCTTTTAAAAGATTTGAGTTTCCGGGTGGAAGCCGCATTGTAATTGCATGAAAGACGTTTCGCACTCAGTTTCATGGAACTTCTTCAGGGTTGCTGCATGTTGCGCCGCTGCTGTACTACTGTAATATGTCCTGAAAAATTTGCAAGAATGCTATAGTCTATAACTCCTATAATGTTTATTTCCGGTTTCTTGCCATTCTTCTAAGAGTTGAACCATTGGTAAAGTAAAATACCGTATAATAACATCTTTATGTATAAACATTATTGTGCACAGAAGCTGGCAGATGCACGCCACTGTTCAACTGTTCTTCACAAGTTCATCCGTAATTTTATATCCTTACAAGAACTAAAGTTTGTAATACAATAGAATATCTTCGTATTAATTCTTCATCAACACCTGGAATATCTGCTGTGCAAAATGGATTTGAGAAAAACCGTCTCTTTGCTATTATTTCCACTTCCTTGCTGAGACCTTCGTTCGAACCACCTAACAGAAAAATATCTTTCATTTGACACGGGTATTTTTTCGCGTGTAAAATATGTTGACTTAAAACAAGGAGATCTACTTAAAATATTAATATATTTGATCTAAAGAATCCTTAAACTTTATAAAATCACACCGATATAAATCAGCAGGTAAATTAATGAAAATCATCGTGGGAGTTAAACGGGCGATGTATATGACAGAGATAATGATCCTTCGCTTCGTATAAAACTAAATTACAGCCTCTAATGATAACAAGTTGCTTCGAAAGGTTAATTAAGTGATATCAGCAGTTTGTAACCGAACGAGAACTAATCTTCAAACTCCCAAAACTAAGTCATACCTTGTTCATCATAATTTTAAACGTTTCCACGGGGAAACAAGCGCCGCACGACGTATCCCTAGGGCACCAATTAGCGTTCCTTTTTTATGGTAAACACCGAAAGACTTTGTTCGTGTAGGAGTAGATAAAACGGCGCTGCACCTTTAGCATTTATCCGTCTCCCATGATGTTGACGACGATTACGGGTTCGATCGTAGCTGTTCTGTATCGAAATCAATCCCGCGCGGGACCCAAACTCCCGTCGGATTAAACAATACTCCAATTAACTTCTATTTCGATTGGGGAAACTGATGATTTCAGCGAAACATGTAATAGTCACATCGAGAGCGGCGTTTGGCAAGGCAAGAGCTGACTCCGACGAACCAACCGAAGTCGTTTTTATGTCTGACGACGCGTAAAACGTCCGCTCGGTTGATAATCGCTGGAAAAAACTTTTGCCCGCTTAGTTTCACGACTGTACGGGTTGAAAAGTTCGATTGTTTCGTCTCGCTGTTGGATCGGTAACCTTTTTCGGATTTAAATCGGTAATGGACGAGAATTTAGCTTAATTGCGTTGGGTTTTAGTATTTTCTTTTACGTTTTTGGGAATTTGATCAGAATAATCATTAAATTACACGAATAAAATTGAATTTACTGTATTAACAGTTTAAGGTAATGTAAGGTAAGTTGTATCGCCAATGGGCCAGAAAGCTATCTGCCTCTTTTATTCATGCATTGTTTTTAAAATAAAAGGATTATATCATGCAACAAGAAAAATAAACAGAAGTACGCCAACATACGATAGCTCTTATTAATACATTGCCTACAATGCGTCGAATCGCTTTGTTCAATTTTGGGTAATGAAACATCATCAGAAAAGACCGTTTACAACAGGTTTCAAGGATTTGCCCAAAGATGCGTTCGTATCAATTAGTGCTGCTCAAAAGTAATGCTCGAAAATTGATAGATGAGCTTGAATCTTCCGAATATAACATCAAAGCAGGTGACGAAACTTGGATATATTGCTACAAACTAGAAATTAGCCAACTAATCAACTATTTGAGCGTTCCTCGAAAACCAAATCCAATAAAAATTTCTCCTTCACTAAACAATGTTAAGAAAATGATTATTTGTTTCCTTCATTGTGCTGGAGATGTTGCAAACATTTCCTTGGGGAATCGAAGGACACTTAATGCTGAATGGATTACAATTATTTATTTGCTAAAAGTCATTGATAAAATGAAGAAAAACTATCGACATTGTCGCATCGTCGTCCATTATAGCAATGCCAGCTCTCACAGAGCACGTCAAACAATTGATTATTTGAAGAAGATGAATTATCGAATTAATGTCTCATGCATTGATTGATTTACTGCCTAACAGTTTTTCCATGTTGAGATATTACCTTCATAGTAGAAGAAATGTTTCGAGAATTGGTTGCAACGCATGCAGAAGGTGAAGGATATTTAAAAAAAAATAGAACGTTTAGTACCAATTTTTTTCATTGCTTTTGTGAATTCTTGAAAAGTATGAATTAAACATGGAAATTCGAAGTGACAGAAGATAGGATGAATAACGGACAAAGGAATAAAATAGGCATATAAATCGAATAGGAGAAGGGAAAGAAATCCTCTGAAAACCAACATAAGATATGAGGATAGCATGCAACATTTCAAAAACACGGTACGTAGGAGTGTTTGAAAAAAAGAACCACCGCATTTGTCTGGTTGATGAAAGGATGTCGATAAAAAAAATAAAAAAAAAACTAATAAATTATTAAAAATAAAATAATAAAATTTCAACAGATACCTAACGTTGTCGGTTGAAGTTTAAGTTTTCTTTTCTTTCATTTTGATCGTCATCGCATCAAAACCAGGCATTTCAGTATTTACGTCCGTATCCGATTTCCTAATTAAAATTCGCAAATTTCAAAACAGATAGCGTTACCCAGAGCTCTAGAGAAAGTCCTGCGAAGACCACTAAGTAAAAACGCTATGTATACACCTATATAATTACGCCTACATAAGTATATATACGTACACACAAAATTAATTAATTCCTGAAATTTTAATTAAATTTACGATATCCATTTATACCGTAGCTACCTTGATGGCTGCGAACTAGAGAAAAATTTCCGTTGTTCCCGTTGGTATTTCGATGCTGCGTTTCAGTTTTTCCTTTTCGTAATGTTCTCATAGCCAACCTTAGATAATTAAAAGAAAACCTAGAGGGCGTGCATTCTAACATTCAGAAGCGATACTTTAAGCTACGGGGAATTCGTACGCTGTAAAGACCGGCCAATTTTCTTAATTAGAAGAGGCATAGTCGAAGCACCGGTAACCGTGTAATGACTGGCAGTTGAACTAAATTCGTCTTTCATGGTTATGCGGCGTCGAGGAAGAGCTATATAGGTACGCAAAAGCATGAGAAAAGGGAAACGGGAAGGGAAATAGATTAATTACTGCATCGTAAATTATGAGAAAATTGTCTTGCACAAGAAAATTCTCATATTGTTAAAGTTAAAGCAGGATTTAGATTTATAGCTAGAACCTTTAAGCAGTGATCTTTATCTAGCACTGTACTAACAATTATACAACGGAGGGTAAATTCATTTTATAGTGCGAGAAATAAAATATCTAACTCGCTTCCCAACTGAATGCTGAGTATATGAAACTAAAATTTTGACATGTTAATAAATAAATTTACAGAAGGGCATTACGGTTCGCTTTTATTAGAAGAAACGTAATTGTTATAAAAAGTCAAACAATTGCACAGCAGTTAAGTATAATTTATTTCTAAATGTACGATTGTCTACAGCTCACGTAAATCCATATGGCTGCATTTCCATTAAATATATGTCAATAATCTCTTACAATGATTAGTACAAAAGTATATAAAGTATATATAAAGTTGCAACAATTTTATTCCGAAGGTTGCCACATTTGAATGAGATCACTTAATTAGAAACGAGAATGTTGAAAAATTTAGGAAGCTTTATGTCAAGAATCGTCACAATGCTGTACTGCACGTCTCGAGGTGAACATTGTTTGCAAGTATATTACATTTATGTGTAACAATTCAATAGACCTTGGCCGATTTTTTAAATGTTATGTATCGCAACAATAATTAGCAAAATTCTGCGGTCAGCTTACAAAAAATATCAGTCGATTTAATTATTTTCTTGTATTGTTCAGTATTATTTTCCCTTATCTTTGCCTATTTTATTATTGTTCTTACTATTACTTCCTCACGTTACCGAACTTTGATGAAATTAATTAATTGTGACGGATTCAAATTTATCGGTCTTTAATACGCAATATGCTTGCTATGTTGTTACCTTTAGGATGTCTTTGAGACGAAGCATGCAAAATTGCTTAGACCACTTTGATATGAAGGCCGAATTGATATTATTGAAAATAGAAAATGGAAAAAAAAAATATTTTGACTATGCCCGGAGCAGTTCCATTCGGAAGAAGTTCATTTGACCGTTAATCGCCAAATGAAATTTTGAAAAACTGGCCAATATTGCTTACAAAGGAAGGAATAAAGTGGCGCTATAAGAAACTCATGAATCGGGAAATATTAAAACTAACGGAAAACATAATCTCTAAGTCGGAAAAAATATTAAATTTTGGAATGGAAAAAGACTATTTATCTATTCGACCTGTAGTTGAAGATGATCATTCTCGCTATCTTGAAAATTTTAACTGTATACTTTAAAGAAGATTTATGTATGTTATATTTAGTAATACACGTAGGCTTTGTTGCTCATGAAGACAAATTATCTTATTAATAAGGTTTTTTTTAGCACATAGCGGAAATAGAAGCCACAGCGAGCATAACTTCCCGCATATAAAATATAGTGCCGTTTGGTAAGTCGCTTGTCATTTTAATGTGCTGCAAAATTTTACATTCTCGACAAATGATTTCACTAGGCTAGTAAGCATTTTATTTCTTTTTTTAAGAAAGCATTTTATATCAAATATTTTGTTTTCAAAATTCTATTGCAATGACTGGCATTTCAATTAAATTTATACGGCTATTAAACAGTAAGAAAGCAATATCCAGCAAAATGTTCTGAGTCAAAATTGTTTCAAGTGTTAAAGGAAATGTATTTAAATATTTGTAAAATTAAAAAACTTATTATGTTAAGTATGTTTCCTTTCTTAAAGTTAAATTAATCCGTTGACAGCTAAAGTTGGTAACTTTAAATGAACATATATGTATAGTAATGGGATTATGAATAGACCATAAAATCGTAACGTGAAATGCAATGTATATATGTAAGCATATTTTTTTTTCAGTTTTCTACGTTTCCTTATATTGAATACTTTTATCAAACATTTGTATAGCCAAGTATCATTGAATAATTATGATATTCACAGTTTCCTTTTATTTTTATTTATTTTTTTTTAATAAATTTTATGTTTATATATCAGCTTTTATTCTATGCAATAATTGTTGTTAAAATTAAAATATTTATAAAAATAAACGTCGCAAGAACAATTTGCCTTATTTTATATTTTGAATTTAGGGACCCAAAAAGAGCAGCTAATACGTTAAAAATGCTGCAACGTTATGTTCTGCAGATTCACCCGGATGAAGGGACAAAAAATAAAAAACCAACTACGTCAAAATCAAAGTTACTTAACTTGATGAATTTATTAAAACAATATTCCTAATAGCAGAAAAGACGGAATAAAATATATAAAAATAAGTATTATATTTTAGTATATGATAAATTAAAGAATAAAGTTAAGCTGTTCGAAAAAGGGACTTTTTACTAACCACATTCCATACAAATTTTCCCAGAAAATTAACTAGTTATCAGATATACTACCACGCTGAAGGTAAATTTGCCTACTAAAATTCACCAAAGCTTCCAAATTTTACAGACATTTAGTGAAATTTCCTCTTTCATTTTAACCTAGCGAAGTAACTTACATAGAAATTTCACCTACCAAAAAGTAATTTTACCAGATAAAATTAACTTTGGTATGTATGTTTACCAGGTACATTTTCACTGAAAAGTAACCTTGTTTGTAACTTTCACTATTGATGCGTAATGTTACATTATTGGTAGAAAAATACACAGCTAGGGTAAAATTCCTGTACTGAAAGGAGGCGTCTATTTAGTACAGGAAAATTCCCCAACTTTTTTTTCTCAGTGTTCTTTTCTTTCATTGATGAATAGCCATGTCCATCTTTTCCTTGGACAAAAAGGAACTTCCCCATGCTTCACAAACGTATGTTAAAATCATAATACAGCCAAAAATCACACATCACGAAATCAAATGAATAGAATGGATATTCTATTACTTTTATCCAAATATTGGTTCATGAAAACTATGGTATGATACTATACGTTGTCGTGACGTAACATGCATATTACCTAAACAAAAGAAACTGTTTGGATTATTGCAAGACAAACCTATCTAATACATGATTTTCTCGTTTTGGTAATACTCGAAAAAGTTATAGTGCACTAAATATAATATAATACACAAATACTTTCAAAAATAGCCGAAAGGATGCTCGTAGTATTCCGGGTATCACTAATTTTAAATTATTAACAATTCCCAATCAACAATTTTACTTTTACAAATCATCCATAAATTTCTGTAAAAAATATGATAAACACAGTGTAACAGTAAGATCCTCTTTGTATTATCGACCCATAGCAAAGTGAAATTCACATATTTTCGACAAACGCATCATTTGTACTTAATAAACGTAACAATGTAATATGCTAGTGCATTCCATTTCCAAAATGATGATTGAAATGTAAATCCAAATATTAGCCCTTTTGGTATACGCCATCACATGAAATACGGGATACGTACCTCAAATCAACTAGATAGAATAGTTTGGAAATATTTTCATGAATTCATCGTTTAAACAAGGCAATAAACGCACCATTCGGTATTCGTAATTTTAGAGCTACCCCGTGTCATTTCAACGTTGATTAAACGATTTTCAACAGAGTGAAACGGCGAGGCCACAATCCCGAAATCGACCATTGACCAGGCAAACAGGAACGTTTTGAATTTAGGTAGTATGTATTCATGTAATTGGGAGAACTGAGCAGTTTGATGCTAGCTGTAAATACCACCACTCCAAATAATGAATAAAATAAATAGACCACTACGCTCAAGAGTTGTATTTTCCCATTTAAAATAAATGCAATATATTGTAGGTTTAAAAATAGCTAGGGCGGGGAGCGGACGGGGGGAGTGAATCTGATAGCTAAGTTTAGATGATTTACAATTTTTTATAGATCCGGAGATAATTGAAACAGTTTTGCTGTTCTTGTTGCACTCATTTATTCAATATTTTGCTAAACATGCTGTTCAGCTTCTTCAGGAACTTTTGTAAGATCAGTGTCGATGTTTTCTGTTTTATTACGTGTATCCTAGCATTCTCTTGCATGTTGCAGCAGCATCTATTTAGGTTACAACCATTCTAAATAATCCTCTTCGCCGTTAACATTATTTGTTGCGAACATCCATGGTATCCCAACCGCCTTCCTTATTGAAGTTGTTAGTATTCTTACGTTATTCCCAGTGACACCTTCCCAATTATCTTATTTTGTATACGATGGCAGCTACAATCTCATGTTCAATGTAGGGAGCACTTGGCTAATCAGGGCAAAATACGAAAGACAATGACAAGCTCAACTATTGGTTTAATTTGAATCTTGAATAACTCCATTAGCTTCTATTGAATAAAAACCTTGGTGGTACTCATAGTTTCTACAGAATTTAAAGATGTATTAGCAATACTCACGAAAATATTATCCGGCCATCAATTCTTCGCAATTGAACGATCATGGAGAGACATCATCCGTCTAAGAAAAGCGGAAAAAGAAGCCGGGTCGTGAAGTCTATTTTCTCGGATCTGTCGCAGACATCCGAGCATAATCAATATCAATTTAAAACTTAATGAATTGAAATCACGGAAAGGGAAGCAAGAAAAAGAACGTTTCGCAGACGTTCAAGTTGGGAAAAGTTTGCAGTCGCGATCACGATAACTCCCTTTTTTTTGTTTCTCGGATTGTTTTTTAATCAAAACTCCTATCACTCCCTCTTGCGCCCTTTCAACGAATGCGACAATCGCCTGCTTGCCCGCCAACCTCATTCCCGCTGGGGTATGAGGAGTGGTGATAAGCGATTTTCGCGACATTCGCAGAAAGTATTTTGCGAACTGTGATTAATTTAGGGACCGCAAGAAATAAGAAATCGAGTAATAAAAATGGTGCTGTACTTAGGAAGAATTGAAAATGAGCCAGAGTTGATTTTCAGTGGAAACGTTATCGTTCTAAAGCAATTTTCTGATTTGACGCATTGACTACAAGATGAGGATAGTGCTATAACAATTCTTTCTTATGATCATGCACGGAAGCGACTCTTACTCTTTGCCATTATGGCTAGTATTAAACTGCTGATATTTAATCGAAGTGTGCGACTTTAGTATAATAAACGTCTTTCTCTGATTCGTGATACGCAATTATCACAGACTTACGGGCACAATTCTTTTTTAAATGTCTTTTCTGGAGAATCTTCTCGAGAAACTCTCTCTCTCTAAACTACAGAATTACATCATTTCAACGGAAGCTCTTTTCTGCTGTTTCTTTTGCGGTTCCAAATTAAATTTTTAGCAAAACGAATAAAAGGAGAATAGGTGTTATCTTCGTAATAATTCGTCATTTTATTAAATGATGTGAAACAATTCCCTTTTGCCTTCAAGAGTTCTGTACAGGATGTCCATTTAACAATAAATAATGATAGTTTTCAATCGAAAAGTGTACTAAGAAAATATTTTTATTTTCGCACGAAGGGTAGTGGCAAACAACATAAAGGTATCGGCAACCTTCGCACCGCACAAGCTTAACTAATCCGAGACGGCTGTTGCGAGGATACGAATCATCCATATTCTCAACCGGTCATTCGGTTACGAATGTAGATCATTCGTGTCTTCGAAATGGCCGTCCAAGATAAATTAATTGAACTTGGTGGTGCAGAAGTTGTTAATACTTTTGCGTTGTTTGCCAGCATTACTTGAGATTCTATGAAAGTGCGTAATCATGCAGTTTTGATTACTTCAGAATTCGAAGAAAACAAAACAGAAATAATCAAAAATGGCTATAGCAAGAAAATGATTAATCTTAAGCTACTAAGCTGTTAATATTTCTTCTGTATAGATGTTTGCCAAAAAATCAAAGCCAAAATGAGTTTTTGGCAAAAGAGTGTCTTATTTTTAATTTATTTTACTAAGATTCCCTAAAATTCGAAGATAAGCAACATGTTCCATTTTAAAATAACGGCTTTGGCTAACTATGAACTTACGGATCCCGTATAGGATTGATTGGAACTCAAAGAAAAACATTTTGAAAAATCTCTGCTTACATAGGGACAATCTTCCACATATATGTATATAAGGTGAGTCTACAGACACGACTCACCTTGTATATATATGCGCTTTAAGCAGTACTCTATAATTAAGATTTCTCGACAACGCCGACGTGGCAGTCATCTACCTCCTCTTCTACTGTCTACTTGCTTTGTTCTACCGTATCTCTCGGATCTGAGACAATGTGGTAGTCGTGGTGATGGTGCTGCTAGTATTGCTGCTGCTGCTGCTGCTGCTATGGTGTAGCGTTAGTTAACTATGTGTAGCTCTTTTGCTAAGGGGAATTTGGGTCAGCGGCGTCGGGCTCTTTTGTGAAGAACAATGGTTTTCTTTCCGACGGAACGAATCTCACGATTCCATTTCAAATGTAAAACTTATTCTTTGCTTTAGCTGAGGAGGGAAACGAAGAAATAAGATAGCGAAGTAATTTACTGAATTACGTCTTGAGCTCCCTTTAACGGGCTTTAGAAATGAACGTGGTAAAAAGCGCGATAAAGAAATAACGGTATTGATAGAATAAACTAAGTGAAGGATAGTCATTTGCTTTGACTCTCGCAACATCTAAGAGCGTTGGACGAAACAATTTCATAGAATAACAAATTAAAAATAGGGATTATTATACAAATGAAAAAGGGGGAAAACCTACCGATGTCTGTTGAAACGTGTATCTGCCACCTTTGATTCTTCTTAGCATCATGAAAAGTACAGATAAAATCAAATAGTCTGGTCAGAAATAAACGAAAATTGTGACGCAACTTATTAGTAGAAGTAAACTTATTGAGAAAATTATGGAATTATCACCAAATAACCAAAACAAATTTTGAAGGTTTCAAGAAAGCAAAATGAGGCGAAGTCTCTGGAGAGCCAAGCCATGACGGAATAATAATCCTAGTGCCAAAATATGTTGTTAAGCAACACTGCAATACTGCAGGAGCGCAGGCTTTTCACAAAGAGCCTAAAAATTCTGTATAATAATAATAATAAGGTAACCGTCATCCCGACTTCATTTCAAATATTGATGAATTGGGACCTTACCGCTACATAAAAAACATCTTGAAACATAAAACATAAAAAACAACACAACTTGAACTCGTATTTCTCGCAAAATATTGCAAAAGAGAAGCTTGCTCTTTCGTCAATGGCAAATATTTTCAGAACTTTGAAACTGAAGCCAACGTTGGTGGAACACAGACACTACGCGCTTTGAAGTATTTGGGTAAAGGTACCTTGCCAATTTAATAGAAATGGGCAAGGAAGCTTGGGTCACAAAAAATGTTTTAATGAATTTTTAAACGCAAAGAAAGTCATTTACTAGTCAAAGGACTTCTCCTCCTAGAATGTGCTTCTGGACACCCCTAAAACTTTTCTGAAATAGAAACACAATTGGACATGGAGGTTGTTTGCCCCCAAATGCAACATTGGTATTGTGACCAAGGCATTATTGCAATTTTTAAAGCCTATTTCTTCCGCAATACTTGTGTGTGTATAGATATGGCAAAGACATTAAGCATTCCAGGAAAGGTTTCGAAGAGTATTAACAATATTAAGGACATTATTATAGTACGATTTACACATCTGCTAATGCAGACATTAGCAGATTTGGGGTAGGAGTGGGACTAGAAAATGTTACATCTCAAGACGACTTACAAAGTTATTGACCACCGAAGAATTGGAAGAATTATTAACCATTCAGGGAATTTTTCCCAAACTTACACCAAATTCCTATCAGATCAGGTTACCATCGGCAGAGGTTACCCTTCTGAAACGCTTTCTGCTTTTCTGGAAATCTTGTATTTCGCATTAATTAATTTGCTACATGAGAAGAGAAAAGCTACCCCACAAATACGCAAATGTTTCAAAGTAGATAATTATCAAAATTTGACGTTCCATCAAACCGCCTACGTACTCTCCCTCTATTATGCTGATACACCGTCAATTTTAAAGCGACAGGCGCTTCTAAAAGAGAACCCTTTATCGCGTTTGAAATATTAGTGTATACATTCAGGTACGACTGGCGTCATTTGCAAATAAACAAGTACCTCCACGTTTCGTACACACATGTGTACCCTATATATAAGCAACCGAAGTACTTGCTAATGAGAAGCGCATCAGTTTTGACACGCAACTCATTAGCGCGGATGCGGAACGACGCGGTTTTGGGCTTTGTGCATTACGCTAGATGGCGCTGAAAATCGCCATAATGGATAGGCGGTATGTTTTGAGCCAGCGTAAAGTTAGCCGTGTTAGTTGACGTATTCGCGAGCTATTGATGGCAGGTAAACGTATCTACATTGGATTTCGGTTCCCAAAATGAATTTTTAAGTGATAGTAACGGATTTTCTTTCGATTTAAAAGGGGTAATTATCGATGAAGAATAACTAAAAGCTATTGCTTTTTTTATCTACATCTAGGGCACGAAATCTTCGCACCGATACCTACAGATATACAAACAAATATTAGTACAAAACTATTAAAAAAAAAAACTAAAGACCTATGCATTAAGCCACTGACTAGAAACATATAGATTTATAGATTTTAGAAATTTATGTATAAGTTCTATTAATTATGCTTAATTACTTTGGGTGGTCTAGTTATTAATTAGAAATTAAGAAAATATTAGTGTTAATAAACATAGTGGTTCTTATGTTAAAGACAATCATCAGCATTTCAGGACAATTTATGGTGTTTCTTTTCGACTTAACTTTTAAAGCTTTTCGACTGTCTCCCTCCTCTTCGAAAACTTGAAAGACATGGGTTTCGGTCAATGACTGGTTTCGGTTCTGAGGTATCGATGATTACAGTGGTGTAATTGACAAAAATATTTCTTTCTATAATTTAGAGGAAACATTGGATACGTTCAGGCGACACAACTGTTGTGTGCGGTGAGTTGATATGTTTCCTAATCGGGAAATGTTAACTACGGTCAGTGTCGATTGTTGGATAACAGTGGTACCAAAGTTATTTCGTGTTAGGCACCATAATATCCACAAGCTTGCTTTTCTAAAAAAAATATACATAACCCGGTGTATATATTTTCTAAAATGGATGATTTGAACCGGTTAACAACACATAAGTATCGGCATCCTTCGCACCACACAAGTTTAATTTATTTTATTTTTTTATTTATTTGATTTTGATTGATGATGAGGACCATTCATGTCCTCAAAACGGCCGTCCCGGACTACTTATTATATATGTATTGCTATATAATAAATTAAAGTTGTGTGGTGCGGAGGGTGCGGAAACTTATGTGTTGTTTATCATACTACGCCACAGGCTTTGCTATCATTATTGCACCGGTTACTTAGTAATAGAGAACAAAGGTAAGATATGTAAAAATACGATTCTATTTAAAATTAATCTGATTGGCTTTATGGAAAGACTGGTAGGGGAAGCCTTAAGAAGAAAAAAATGAAATCAACGAAAATCAAGAGTAGATATGGGCCGAAGCCACTACATTTGCATTATTGGAAGTAGAGAAAAATGTTATGAAACAAAATGGCAAAGTTACTGGAGATAAAAGACCATGTCACTGATTATGTAGATAGGTCTCACCTATATCAAAAATTTAGAAACATGAAAGGTACATTAAAAGAATCAATCAAATCAAAAAAGACAGTAATAAAAAATCAATTACTACTTGTATAAAAGTAACCTGAAAATATAAAAAAAACATATACCTTCAACATCATCAAAAGTCTTTCATCCGATAAACAGTGACCTTTTGTTAACTGCTTCAAGAAGCAGTATATTTGTAGAAAATACCAAGTTCGCCCGCTTAAGTATACTAAAGACATCAACCTGAATTGGAAGAATAAAGATTGGAAGTATTAAAACAAATGTTCATCTTGTCGAAGTTTTTACACAGCGTCTATTGGTGCTACAATATTTTTTACAGCTATTAAAATTTATTTCCTCTTCCAGTTCTTGTAAAATGATGTTGTTCATTGTTTAACTAACCACAGCCACAGTTCTTATTACAAGTTAGGAAGGTTATGTTATATTTGTATATGAAAACGAAAGTTTTCATATACAAATAACAAGACAATAAGAACACAAAACCGTTCAGCAGCATTTCAAATGTTATGTGCCACCACACCAAAAATTCGTTTACAGTGTAAGTAAACAGTTGTATCGCTCGAACGCATTTCGAACGAACATTATTTCGCAACGAACATTATTTCGCATATTAGGAAATCCTTTTATATTTGTAAAAACGTCAAAAAGCAAATATAAATCGTCCTTGTAGATAATATAAATAATCATTTAAACAACATAAACGTTATAATTAACTTGAGTTTATAAGAAGCAAGAAAGTTATGTTGCGCGGCTAATGAATTGCTTTAAATTACACAGAAAAATATCCCTTCCAATAAGCAATTTTTCTATCCTTCCTTCTTCCGGCCGTTTTATCATCTCATTCCACTTCAAATTACCCCGAATCTTTTCCAAAATAGCCGAAAAGGAAGCTCCACATAGAGATACACAATATAACCGTTCCACTTCATGCTACCTTCCGCTTCCTGCTCAGAATTTACCGTCTTCCTTACCTCGAAAGCCGAAAGCGAATATTTCGCGATGTATGTTGCCCCCTCCTCGTCCTCCTTTCCTCCTACGTGCTCCTTATCGCGTGCACGGATTTATGCCGCGAAAGCGATAGCCAAATCCGCACGATTTGAGGGAGTTACCGGCGTACCATCGGAATATCGTACTGCTAAAGCAGCCATCTACCGCACATGTATATATGTATATAGGTATGCACGTCTACTTCGAAGTCTTGAGAAGGTACCAACGACCTTTTTTACTATATCTTCCGTCGTTCTGATTTGTCGAAAGAACTTTACCTTGGCGTAAATCTTTCACTCAGGTTGGCAAGTAGAAATGGATGCAGAATGCTACCTTTAGCTCTCTAGCTGGCAGATTTATATAGTCGCTTAATTTCCCAGGAGATACGTTTTTTTTTAATATGTACCGGATGTGAACATCTATTTGCATGTATGCAGAGGATATGCACTTAGAGAAGGAACAATGTTCAAACAATCTATAAGTAATCCGATAGTGAATAATCACAAAATCACTTTTGGGGGAATAGAATAGGATTCTAGCATGGCCGAATATGAAACCTTGTCCATCCGCTAATTGCGCACTTTATTGTTATACATGTATTTCAATCATAAAGTATATGCTCAAGTAAGTACAAATAGATCTTTGCAAGATGTTCTTCAATGTGCATTGCCTAATACAAACAAGAGTCGACAATGGGCTTAGTTGTTCTCCGTACAAGCGATTGAAATTGCCCTTTTTGAAATACGTTGCTGCAATAAAATTGCAACATGATAAGCAGTATGTTAAATGTGATTCAATCGATGAGAAATAGACCATTCAAGCAGTACTCTTGTCGAGATCGCGTTTTGTAACTCACCGGGCAAAGCGGAAGACAACCTACTGAAAGAGACAGGAATATGCCACATCCACACCAGGCGCGTATCCAATGTAAGGTCTAGAAACTTTACATGTCAGTAGAGGATAATTGGAATATTGATTCTTATATTCGATGTATTATGGTGTAGCAGTAGTTCTCTACTTCACTCGTTTTCTTCTATTTAGAAATGCTGACGTCGCCTTTAGTGCATGTATGTACATCCACGTACAGGGAAAAATTCTGTAAACTTTGCCGCTATATCTATGATATCTCCTTTTTCCTTCTTACCTCATATATAGCAGACGTAAATCTTCTCCTTTCATATTATTTGTAGTTTAATTCGTTACATAAATAAAGATCCGAGAACTTGGGCGTATAATGTTTATATATTTTTTTAAAGATATTTAGTGATCTATCTTAAGTGTCATGTTTTGATCTGATTTAAACGTAAAATGTCTTATCACATAAAATTGATCAGCACAATCTAAACCTTCTCTCAGATCACAGAATGTTAAAACCAGATCATCATACTTAACCAGGTTAACTTTTTGTGCCAACTTATGCCACAATTAATCTTGTGCTGTTCTTCTTCTCGAGATAATAAAGAAACCAAAAGTATTTGATAACCTATTGCGTCGTCTTTGCCAATTGAAAAACCAGCGAAAATATTGTCCAGATAAATTGTGAAGATCCGCCCGGTTGTGGATAAAAATCATATTTTGCCGAAGATTTTGAATCAAAAATTTTAGAAACTGTTGTCGTAGTCGAAATGCGAATAATTTTTTGCATTTGTGCGATATGGCAAAATATGATTATCTAGAAATAACGTTGTAAAATATAATAAGTTTGACATAAGTATCTTATTGACAAAAAAAGCTCTCGTAAATAGCGGATCGGGCGTCGGAGAGATTAAAAAATTTATTATTACTATTATAATTATTATTACAAGTGCCTACTTCGCAAACACTTCTTGGAAGTCAAATATCCAAAATTTAAAATTTCAAGTAATAAGAATCAACAAGCTTACACAAGGTCTTCTTATTCACTTGACTAGAAAGAACAATAATATTTATTCTGCCAGTTGTACAGAATACAGACAGTATGGCGCGTATAAATATACAATATCTACACCACTACCTTTCTGTATCTATCGACAATTGTTTTGGAAAGATAACATCCCCCGTAATGTTGGGTCTAGATTTATTTCAAATAAATGATTTAGGGAACATAATCCCCTATCTATAAGCTATGGTCTAATAAATTGTTTAGTATCTTGGAACATTAGACACTTTCTGATTGTAACGTGGTGCTCCTACTCCAATTTTATATTTACATTCGCATTACTAACACTGTTCCATATGTGTTCATATAATTTACCCTATCGAGTTCCTATTCGAATGATCTCGACAAATATTAGCTTACGTATGTACGTGCTTCATAGATATGATATCCACGAATAGGTAGATTCCACGCTGAAGCTATTCACGTGGTTATTTATCCTTTCACAATGGACTTAGAGTCGCAGACGAAATTATAAGAATTATTAGCGAAATTCTTCAACGATACGGTTATCCCATTACTTCGCTTTAGGAGCACCTACGTACGATACCATTTTCATCTCCTGTCCTTTGTCATCAGACAATCCTTTAAAACATAATAGGCATCCAATTCTTCTTTATTCTTTTATTCCTAGCAAAATAATTGCAAGTAGTTCTATAACTACTATTTATTTATCTGTGAAGTACTACGTATAACGACGATAAACTAAAATCGTCGAGTGCCTAATAAAGTAGAGTTTGCTGAATCTTTTGTAGCTTCGAGCACTTCCCAAATGGAATCGCTAAATTTAAAACTACGTTGTTGAGAGGATGCCAGGATCCGGAGAGAAAGGAAGAGAAAGAGCACAAATATTACGGTGGAATCGGAATAAATTGGAGAAGTCTTACAATTATATTGAAGTAGGGAGTGAATTAATTTAGTTTTCAGTGCCGTTGGACTTCAATAAGTTGAGAAAAATGTAAAAAACCGAGCGCTATCTACCGTTATTCTCTAGGGAATTCGTCATAAATTTCTCAATTTACAAATAATAATGATGAATGCTTACTTTTATATAACTAAGGCTTTAAACAGCACGCCCCAAGCGTCATCCGAATCAATTCTATTCATCAAACCTAATCGAAGCTAGTCAAATTACACGGCGGTACAACAGTAGATATCGTCGGGAAGACCTTTAATTTGGCTGTAATTTTCACGGAGCAGGCACGCTTTATTCCGTAAATCTATTTACTAAGAGCGCGTTGACAGCTAAAGGGTGAAGGTACCCCGGTATAGTCTATGCTGGGTCAGCATCTTGAGTCCCGCTTAACTTCCGTCAAAGATTAAGCGTTCCCCAATTATAGCTACACTAATGAACTATTACCGATGACACGGCATCGTGAGGGTGTTGCCGAGACCCTCTAGAAGGTGATAATTCTTCAAGTTATTGGCGAGGTTTAACATCGAATTAATTTAGGATATACGGACCCTGGTTGTCGTTGTTGTTGGAGACAAATTTAATGATGAAGTAGGTTTTCTATAGAAATATTTTTGATCTTTAATTGTTCATATATTTGCCAATAATATAATTCTCTAAAAAGGCTTCGATTTCAAGTGAAATTCTTACAAAAGAAATTATCTGTTTTAAAGTGTAACAACCATCTATGACAAATGACGTTTGCGAGAAAAAAAAAGAAAATTACTCATTTTCTTCTCTTACTTATTTGGCCTTAGAACCTTTATTTGGCCTTCCAAAGAAGAATTAACATTTACAACAACATAACAACAACTTTTTAAGGCCACCTCAGACATTCTATCTAATGGCCATTCGGGGTTTCTATATAACGTTTTTGATGCTGGATTTTGGAACTGTATCTATCAGTTCATCGATCACGTCATTAGCAAATTTTCTTTCATGAAGTAGTCTTCGACAGCAATCCGTAATCTAATTAAAAAGATAAAAATCCACAATTAAAATCCAACTGATATCGTGTTATTTAATTGGCTCTGATCATAATTTTCCAATGGATTGCAAGGGTTACTCTAGGTCATATCACAGTATCTCAAAAACAAACAGAAAAAATTCTCCGAGACCATCTTAAAATATTACCTCCAAATTAAAAATTAAAGGCGAGAACACCATAAAAGTAAGTAGGCCAGTTACGGGCACGACAAGCAAAACCGTAGATAACAATTTTTCACCTCTTACCATGTAAAGGAACGCCGTTGCGACCAAATAAAAGGAACAGCGGTTGTTGCGGCTAACAGAGTCGCCTGGAACGTGTTAAAACTTGCCACCCGTTTCCGAGTTCCGACCGACCACCGCGGGTAGGTACTGAATTATTCAATCGGGCCGCGTTTTATTATTTTATTACTCGAGTCCTCGCCCTCGCGGAATTCCATTAAAATATCGCGAGATTCACACGGAAGGAAGAAGAAGAATGGGGATGGAAGAAGAAGTACTTTTACCTCGTCCGGAACTAATTCTCGGCGAGCGAGCTCAGTGAACTTAGATCTTACAATTCTTCTTAATTATGTGCATTTCTTAGCGACGAGTCCCGTTGGAATATTCATAGAGAATTCCACTGTTTATTTGCATCACAATATCAGGAGAGATACCTAATTTTCGAGTTTATTTTATTGGGGCGATTTCGCACCGCAAAAATTTATGGAAAAGGAAAATGTCACAACTGCGAATAATATGCCCTACAATCATCGCCCTTTGAAAAATTATAAATATTGTTTGTGCTAGTCTTGAGATCTCGTGACACGTTGTTTGCGCCCCCTAAGAGAATCATTTCGATGGTTATGCAAATGAAATTATCCGAGGTATCCTATAATTTTATTTACTATTACATTCAGTTATTTTTTTTACAACAGCTTTCTGGTCTTTAAACTTGATAGTTTTATGAATTGTTCTACTATTTACTTAAACACTGAACACGCTATCCCACACTCCGCCCCGCTTGCTTTTATAGAAACCACTAAAAATAGTTGCTCTAGAAACAAGAAACACTGAAAAAAATGAGAATAAATTTAAACGCTTAATGTAATAAGGAAAAGGTACAAACTTCTGGTATAAATACATTGAATCATAAAAGTATCGCATAATCTTTGTTTGTAGCTTAAAGTATGCTACAAACAGTATACTTTAATGCGCTCTAAGATATAATTTCTATGATTGTTTAAATAAAATACAGGCCAAATAAAAACAAGAACTCATACTTGAGATTTTTATTAAAACAAGAAATTATAATTTTGGAAAGAAAAATGTCATAACAGTAGCTTTTAATACTGAGTATTGCCACCTCTGGCTCTTATGACCGCTCGCATACGGTTTGGCAGAGATTCGATTAACCTCCGTATATAAGCCTGGTCCAAATTCTCCCACTCATCCATGCAGGTCCGCTGGGTCAACATTTTGGGTTCATGTCCGGACTTACCGCAGGCCAATCTAAAACTGGAATACCAACATCGTTAAGGTATTCCTGGACGATTATCGCAACATGCGGTCGTGCATTATCGTGCATTAACATGAATTCGTTTCCTATAATTGGCGCATACGGTACTACATGTTCTTCTAAAATGTTCGTTATATACCCGTGGGCAGTCAGTGTACCTCCGTCTACTGGCACTAACTCTGTACGACCTGTTAAACAGATGCCTCCCCAAACCATAATAGAGCCACCAGCGAAATTAGGTCTAGGTCTGATATTACACTGCGAATAGCGCTCACCGTCTCGTCTGTACACTGAGATACGCCTATCTGAGGTGTAAAGACCAAATCTTGACTCATCTGTGAAGAGTATATTGGCCCAGTCATTAATGTTCCAATTTACATGTTCTCTGGCAAACCTTAAGCGAGCCACTCGGTGGTTCCTAGTGAGACGAGGGGCCGTTGCAGCTACTCTAGCTCTTAATCCACTCTGTCGTAACTTATTCCGAATAGTTTGAGTACTCACACGAGTATTTCTGGGTCTAGCCAAGTCGTTCTGCAATTGTCTCGCAGTTACATGTCTTCGACGTAATGCTTGTAGTAGTAAATAGCGGTCATCTTGGCGAGTAGAACATCTTAGACGACCTGGTACAGGTCTTCTACTGTAATTGCCTGTTTCCCTATATCTGGCTACGGCTCTAGAAACACTTGACTGATTGATGTTCATCAAATTAGCAACGTATGCTTGAGATCGTCCATCTTCGATTAAAGCAACTATAGCAACCACTTGTTGTGAAGTTTAATTGCTCATTTTAGTTTTAAAAGCGTTGGTACAGAACTCTGACTTCGCACTTTAAAATTTGTCCGTATAGGAAGACTTTCAATAAACAACTGAACACACATATGCATTTTACTAAATGTGTTCTTTTAGAAAAAAAAAGTAAAAAAGCTATGTTCCATGATTTTGTTAGTGTTTTTATAGTTCACATACACGAGGCAAAGTTTTTGTAGATGTATAAAAATATCTTGGTTTATAAATGCCCTTTTTTAGTTTATGCGATACTTTTTTGGCGGAGTGTATAAACAATTTCCCTTGAACTGGGTAATTTTTCAATACGCCTTTGAAATTACGCGAATATTTAAGTCGTTATCCAAATTTCACTGAAATTTTGAAAAATGCTTATTGCTATCAAAATTAAGGTTACGCATCGACACGAGAACAAAGCATCAATTCATTATTGCCTTACGGATATTACGCGTGCATATTTGTGTGTGTAACCTCTTATTTTGGCTCAGTCAAGCTATTTTTTTGATTGTTAGCTATACGTATCCGTATCAATAAAAAACAATGTCAATCTCCAAATACGTGGTAAATATGAACTTGACAATTGGGTGGAGATAGAGAATTTGCTTGAGACAATTTTTTTTCATTAAATTGTTCAAGGACAAAACCTAACTAAACGTAATTTTTTATTAATTTTATCATAGTAGGCGATAAGTAAACTTTAATATAGAGCTACGTCATAAGCGAATCATATTAATGAAGCATTCTATTTCCTTTCTGCCAAAAATAACAGATATTATCAAATACTTGAGTTTCCATGAAAAGCAATCTTTAAAAAATAAGTGGATGTGTACATCTAAGGTAACTAGCAAATTAAACAAGCAGAATACCTTAGCCAGGCATTAATTCATAATTTTACCACTAAAAAAATTGCAAATTAATAACATTTGTAATGACTTTATTATTTTCAGAAAAGTGTATGAAGATTAGAAGAAGCATAGAAGCTTCCTTTAAGTTTTATCGTCTAAAATTGTTTGTATTATAGAAGCTGTTCATAATATATTGGTTAGAACATTAAACAACTTTAAAATTTCACCAAAGCACGTGTTAATGATGATTACCAATGATGCAACGTTTATGCTTCTCATAGATCAATTATTCGAAGGTGTTCAACTGAATTTTCTTGACATAACATGTCTGCTTCATGCTTACACTTTGTAGCCGACACTATACAAGAATATTATCCCGATGTGGCTCAATTAATAGCACAGACGAAAGCGATTTTCTTATATCACCGGAACGTATTCGACTGTTCCGTTCATAGTGTTATGACTAGAGAGGACAAAGGCAGGTGGAATTATCCCTTTTTTGCAGCCACTAGATAGACTGGTGTCTATTCGCCTCATGAGAATGGATTCGTGTTGCGTACTGGTGTCCCCGAGAGTCGACAAAACACGAGTCTGCCTAGTCTCTGCGAAAAAGTAATAATTTCATCCGGCTTTGTCCACTCTAGTTATGACATACTGAAACCGCCGCAGCCGATTCCTACACGATACATACATGGTTAGAAGCAGCATTCCATTATTTTAAACATTTTAAAAAGACCAAATTAGTGATTTTACAATTGCGCGCTAAAGAATCAGCTGCAACAAAGCTAAGTCAAATGCAATTCCAAAATCCTCAAGAAGTAGCAGATCTACAAACAATTAGCGACAATTACGTCCCAGTAGTCGACGTAATAAAAAAATTTTAAAATGCTTCGTTGTCCTTACGGGATTCGTTTGAAATTGTTGACCGCGTACAAACAGTGCTGCATATTTTAGATGCCAAAAAAGTGTTTCAGAGAAGAATTTAATATTAAGTAAAAATGTCGATTTTTCTAGATTCCGCCAACTTTCTAACAATAGTATTACGGAAGATCCGTTAAGCAAATTCAAAAACCACTTTAAGTACGTGAATATTACATCGCTAGATATACAACGATCTTTTTCTGCGTTTAAACAGATATATACTGCAATGGAGGGTTACTACAGAAACGTACACTATGATACAGGCATTGAAGAGCTTACTTCCAGATCTTTTTTTGAGCCATGTTAGCATGTTCGATAAGTTATCTACTATATTATATTTGCGTTTTCCTAAAGTCTCTTATTGCTTTTTAATCTAAATCTGCTAGGCAATCGACTTGTTAGGCTCTACTAAGGGGTATATTATGTATGTTTTGGATCGCTGCTTGCGCAATATATGAACATAAAAGGCAAGGTATGAAATTAAAAAACAATTCTTTAAGAAAAATGTTTATTCGTTAAGTATCTATATTGTAGTTAGGCAGCAAAACTTCTTTTCAGAGGATAACTAAATGAACCTAAACATATGTCGATTTGATATGAAATCTAAATTTGTAACAGTAAAACATTGGCCGAATTCATAAATTTGATTAAACTTATTAAAAACATTTGGAAGTACAAATGTGAACCTGCGAAATACCTTTACGTAGCACTGTTCAAACGTAAGAATTAGGGAGTTTCATGGACCATGGGATCTTGGGTTTAATCCCGGGAAACCCATGCATAATGGGTATATGGGCATATATATATATAATATGGAGCAAATTATATATTACAGCATTTTTCTGTTGTGTATTACCGCGCGAGCAATACTAAAGGTAAATACTACCAACAACAGCATTATTCTCCTGTTTTTCCAAACGGTATCGATTTTAGGGCGCAACGGCCACAAAACGCTGCAATCAACCCGTGTTGGCGGGCCAACGATTTGTTGTTTTAGTTAAGTGATTTGTTTAAATTAGTGGAAGGCGTGCACTAGACGTATCTACTAATTTCGCTCGCATCCCGCATCACAGCGGCTGGCTGGCTGGGGCGCTACATGTTTGATTAACACATTTTCTCATGTGAATAATTAATTTGAGCGCCCGTAGTGTTCGTACCCCAACGCCTGCCTTGTATTAATTATATCGGAGATGTTATCGGGCATTTCACAACTTTACATTACATATTTGATAGGTTACCGCAAGAAGGTAGCAATTTCCGAAGAAACGGGGTTTAATACACATCATAATACTTTATCACAAGCAAACAAAATGAAATGATAATAAAATTTTATTAATCTTGTTGGATAGAAAATTAACGCGAGAAATTACAATATTTAAAACAAATGTAATATGTTCTATTTTATTTGTTCGAAGTTGAATCAAGTTGGTTGATATTTATTCTTCTTCTTTTATTGAAAGATTACAAGACCTTCTCCTTGCGGCTGTTGCGTCCGTCCTATTGATTGATCGACCCAATTTCAACGTTTCGGTTGATTTTTCTCCCTTGTGCTGTAGTAGGAGCTTCTAGTTGTCAGTCGGTTCAGTTCACTTGAAATACGTAATTCGCATGTCACAGCTCTTGCATCACAATGAATATCAAGAAACAAGCGTAAGTGTAAAAACCAAAAGATTCGTAACTTGATCGACGAATGCTCGAAACAGCTGTCCCGGATTAATCAATTAAACTTATGTGGTGCGGAGTATGCCGATACCTTTGTATTGTTTGCAAATAACTGTTAACATACCGCATACAAATGTTGAATTTCAAACTTAAGAGGTTACTTTAGCTTAACTTTAAATTAGAGATTAATTTAGAAAGGATGTAAGATCAGTGCAAATAGTGTTTAATTTGCTTTATTTTATTACAACAGTGTTTACTTATTGTTTGAGTTATGGGTCTTTTAAAGTATGTAGGTTCTCGGGATGAAACCGCATCGAAATTGCGCGAGTTTATCAGCATTTTAGTTGCAAAACAGGCTCCTTTGGATTGCTGCATGTTGTAACGCTCGTCATGTAACCATCGTCTCTATTGCAATTGTTAAAGTTTGGTATCGATAAACAAAATCGTCTAACCGATTTTTAGCTTACGCTCGGCTAACGCAGAATCGGATATCCACAGCCATCTAGTGCGACGCTAGTGTTCCGCCACATGTGTCCTAACATATTGTTTTGTGTCCCCGACGTATAAAGCTACCACAAAAACAAGGGTTACAGTAAACACCCTGGATATGTAAGAGGGAAGTTTTGTAGTTTTATTGTTTTGATATTATATATCTGAAGTAGTTTACTTAATTTATGAGTAACACCTTAAACGCAGGGTAGAAAAGTGGTGTTATCCGCAGGACCATAAGCAGAATGTTCGGACTTCGGACAAATTTGGCTTAGGTGATCTGGATTAATGTAAGATGAAAACGATACCATATCTGATAGGGTCAGCTATGGTCCGAAGAAGTTTGACGAGGACACCCTCTACGCCAATGATAATGTCCTCTGTGGGGATACGTTTGGGCGCAGGAGCGAAATTGGGACCTTGAGCAGTACCGAAAGTTCCTCGGAAGATAAGGGGTGACCAAAAAGATTTATTACGGTCCGGTTGGGAGTTGGAGGTCTGTTCGCCTTGAAATTATTGAACTTTTTAATATGACCAGCCGTGACATATTCAAGAATACGTTCTGCTTGAAAGACAGTAATTCAATCAATAACGTTGAAACTATCGGGTTTCAGGAATTGAGCCAATTCTAAAAGTAAATAAAAATCTCGGTCGAAGGCAGGCAAGATCCTTTCATCGGAAGATTTGTTTTGGCTGAATGCGTTTTAATGTGGAGCATCTTTCATAAAAAAATCAGGAATAACATCACGGTCACGACACGAACGAGAAATGTAAAGGAGCTGATTAAATAAATATTACACCTCTTGTTATACCAAATTCAATAAGAATCCATTTAATTAAGAAGATAATAAATTTAAAAATGGCGAGATTTCTAACTAAAAGAACGTGCCGCTAAAATCGAAGGACGATATAATGCTGGCGATAAATTAAATGAACACTTAAATGAATAACATCCAAATGTTTACTGGAACAAGTCCAGCATTGTCGAAATAAGCACTAAAATCATAACTATTCGGCGCCTAATGTAATAAAAAAGAATCAACTTTATTATAGTGAAAATCATAATCCCCTCGCCCGAAGGAAGCAAGATAAAGATCTACCTCATCGACCATCGACCAATAATTCACACTCCAACACTTCCAACTTTCCCAGCCGCACGAAGCTCACCATCGGGCCGTCACTTTAAGCTTCCCGTCTTCATCGGGTATTGATTAATATGCGCTCCGCTAGATGGGGCGGCGGTCGACGGCGCGTAAAATAGGACGGAATCTTCGTCTTTTTCGTCGTCGGCCGTGATGTATGATGGAAGTCTCTACTCTTTATCATATTTCCTGCTCCTCTACTTTGAAGGAGAGCAAAATAGCTGAGCATGCAGCCGCTGACAGTTCGGGGGATTCGAATGAAAATTGACCTCTCCACTGGAGGCGTTTCGTCATCGGCTTAGTGAAGGAATTATTTTTGGACAGTCGATTACGCGTAGATGGCGCTACCGACTTAGTTTTGAAAGATTGGAGATTAATGAGGAGGGTTAGTGATGATATGATGCGAGAAATTGGAGCTTTATATAGGATGGAATTTCTAATTTTGATGTAAACTGAAAATCTAACTAAAAGAAAGGTATATTTTTCCTCACCAATAAGAAAAGATAATTGTTGGTCTTTTCGCGAAAAGAACTTCCTGTTTTTTTTTTTTTTCGTTTTTGATCGATCTTTGGGCGAACGTGTCAATGGCGTATCAACACCGTTTTGCATACGCGCGAATCCTTTAATTTATTCAGAAAATTTCTCGTATCACGCTAGCCCGTGACGGTGATCGAAGCAATCATCCCTGTTTGAATATTCATGTTTCCGCTTGTGGGATTCCCAGCTACCTGCCAGTGTTGGAATGACCTACTCTACAAAGGGGTAACATACAGCATGTCAACCTAATGTATGTATGAAAGATAATTCCTTCCCTGAACAATTTAGAGAAATTGTATTTAAATACAAAATGCTCGAAGTTCTGCGAAACATAAAATATTCAAGTATATCGAGCACTTAGTTTGCGTTTCACCATATAGCTTTGTATTTTAAATGGAATATCCTATCATTTCAATTTATATTAACTACCTTCATTATTCCTTATACCTACTTAGCTCAGTCTTTAAATAATTGAGTCAATTGAGATAATTTTCTAAATGTTTCTTTAGAGCATTCTAAGTAAAGAGAAGTGTTCATAACAAGATTTCTTGAGGAGCTTCTCTCTCAGTTTCTGAAAAACAAGGTGTTCCATTAAAAAATCTTATGAACTTGAAACAAACAATTCCGGTGGACATCTTGTAGAATCAAGTTGATATAAAATATCTTCCAGTGCATTGCGGATGATTTTTTCTTTAAATTGCTTCTGGAAGTAATTTCTTCCACTTGCGCACTGGAACTATGTAACGAATCTATCATTACATATATTTCAGGATAATTATCCAAAATTATGAACACTTCAAAGCGGTTCGAAAGCTACTCTCTATTAGCAGAGATCATTGGCAGACGAAATACACATCTCCAATGGGTTCTGTTAAGAATGGTGAAAAAGATAAATTTTCCAGCAAATCGCGTTTATAGCCCCGTTAGATCGGGGTCGGGTCCTATTTTATAAATAGTCCGTCCTTTCGGTGGACACACGTTCGCGCTTTTCCTATGTCACATTGCTGCGAGGTGGACGGCGAAGAAAAAAGGAAAAGCTGAAGATCGGGCAATCAGCGATCCATCAATTTCAGTTCGAGAGGAAATTGATGTGACCTTATCTGCAATTGGTTCTCAGCGGAAAGCTACCATTTTTCAAGCAAACCTTTTTTCGCTTCGCCAAAGTGTTACTAAGCCTCGAGAAGCATTTTACAATATTTTACGCTTGAAAGATGCGTCTCCTCGAACGTCTTGATTTAGTCTCGATCTCGAATAGGAAATTTGGTACAATTTAGATTAATTTCGTTGTATACAACACCAACACATTCGTATATATACATATATATATATAGTTTAGACAATTCTATTTTACTCGACAAAAGTGTAAAGGATGGAAGGGGCTGAAACTCATTTAGTAGCGCACCCGTTTAGAATTTTCTCCAACAACCGCAACTCCGAATACAGCCTGTCCCGCGGCAGATTTAGTTTTGCAAACAATTCCAGAGTTGTTAGAACTTAATTAAGAATTTCAATTCTGGAAGTTGTAATACTAGTAGCGGTTTTGGTCAGTCTCTTCTTCGGTATTATGTAAGGAAAGTAACGCCTTAAGTTCTGTTGATTCTAGAACTATAATGGAAGAGGGAGGACAAGTTGTAATAAATGATTGGAATAATGTATTTTACTGGCGCATGTACATACATGGATGTATACACAATGAGACGGTATATTCGAACGTAAATTAGACGAAAACGGCGGTCACAACTGCAGTATTTATTCGTCGCCGACTAAACGCAGAGCTAACCTGTCGGTCTTCCCCGACTTCGCATTGCGGTAAGCGGGAAACAATAAATCTATTCAACCGTCGCAAAAAACTGTTTCGCTACGGAAAAAATGCGATGTTCTATTATGGTGATTTACCGTATCAATCTCCGTGGCACGGCCGGTAGGAGAAACTAACCAGAATTTACCGTTCTGAACGCGTAAGCTCGAAGGTATAATTGAAATCTGTGAAGTTCATAAATTCGTTAGTAGAGGAATAAAGTTTTCTACAATTTCTAATGGCGCATTTTTTTTTATTTAGAGATTGGTACGTGTTCACTGTGTTCACGTGTTGAAAATATTAATTTCTAACACCATATATGTATACCTGAAATCAGACTTACTCTCAGTGTAACAGTGCGAAACTGAAAGCACTTCTTCACAAACAGATAGAGAAACTCAGAAAAGAGCGTGTAAATTTAAATCAACGGAGTTAAATTTATTCGCTCTTTTGAATTTTTCTATCTGTTCGTTACGAAGTATGCCGTTGCTTCTTTTGTACATTCTTCTTAATATTCAATATGATCTAAGAACTGTGTACGCACAGTTAAACAAAGATAAAGTTGTTAATTCTGCCAAACTTGGAAAAAAAATAATGGTCATAATAATAGTTTCTTCGGGGTATTGATGAAGTCATTCACAGTGAAAGCAATGCGAGAAGAACAAAATACACATTAACCCACGAATATGTTTCTACTTAACCGGCGTCATCAGACTCGAAGCTTATTTTTCTCTATATAACACCTTTTAGTCTCACTTCCCGTCAAAACAACGAGCCAGCCTTGGTTCGACTCTAGTGCCAAGAAATACATGTTTGTCATTTAGTAAGCTATAACAAAAACCGGCTACTGTTTCCCAAGCTGTAAGGCAAATCGATCTGTTAGGTGCAGAAAAACACGCACAGGTAGAAATATGTCCGTTGGCTACTGTACTTTTATCTCTCTTCGCATTGCTTTTACTGTAGATGATTCCATTGGTTTTATTATATAATACACTAATTATACAGCTTTAGCTGCAAATATATAATTCATGATACTTGACCAGACATATCACACATATCACTTGACCACACATATCAGTCTCACGTGATAAAGGTGCTAAAGAATTTCAGACGAATACCGTGCTTTGTAATAATTCGAAATGTGTAGTATTTCTGATAGCGCCCTCAATGAAATTGTTGATATTCACAATAGAATAAAAGTTAAACAGGAAAGAATATAACAAAACTAATAACAGTATTCATAAATGAGATGACAAACATTGAACGGCATTTAAAGGCAACAGATGTCCGTCACAGGCACGCTTTACTTTGGATTTGCAACACAAGATAGAATTTAGAATTTAAAGCAACTGTTTCAGCACGATTGAAAAGCTGCAAAAGGTTATAAAACGGAGACTATTAATAACCCAAATGGCCGGTAAATAAATACAATCTAGCAACGTTTTTTGCTATATATACTTTTTTTCGTAATATTGTACATCTTGCGTTGGCAAAATACCGCATTCATGCTATGCAATCATTAGTTTTTTGAATTTAATACACGAAATTTTTCTAATTTATGTATTTTGTTCTTTGCCTCCACGGTAATTCTAGTGCACCTTCAAAGCGATAATAGTCGCATAAAGTTGCACTGTGCTCATGTAGGAAGTAGTACCATATAGTATAGATGCTCTATTTATGGTACTGTTAGTTTTGCACTATAATAATAGTCATTTTTTTTGATACCACCGTAGCGTAGATCTCCCCAAAAGACAGCAACACCCATTCACGCTTTATCTTCTAATCTAATTTAACCAGCAGATTTGTCCGTCCCATCTCCTCGTATACACGCACTCCTTAACTCTCCCACACCTCTACAAAACGCGAAAATAATCTCGATATGCGATTCACGTGCTTTTTCCCCTCTTCCACCGAGTCAGTCCCGAATCGAGATGGGATATTGCCTTCGAACTGTCAATTAAACGTGTGTTCGACGTCGTGTAATTTCGTAATAAATTGATTCGGCCGCCACCGGTTCGCCGTTTCTAATTAAAAGATGAACGTGGCAGCAGCACGATATGGCGTACATAAGTCAAAAGTCCGGATGAACCGGAATTCCGGCAGGCGAACGCCGGTGTGTCAAATCTGCTGACGCTCTCGGCGCGCCGACGCAAATTGGGCAAAAGTAAGAATCTAGAAGGACAAAACCTAAAAAGTCCCAGTTTATGAATATCTAAGTTTACTAATTATTCCTTAAAATAATTATAAGGTTTATTTTCTGACAGGCACTTGAGGCATTTGTTATTCTAAGATGATCCTAAAAAACTGAAAAGTATCATTAAAGATCGCTTTAGGGCAAGCACGCGAGCGGTCGGCAATCATTACAGTTGCTGTTGTTGCCTTGTTTTACAATGCACGAAGTAAATGATGGCATGTACTTCTAAAATGTAATGTATATCAGTATTTATTATTATATTGGTACAGATATATACAACATTTGCGTAAATCCGCAATTTGTTTAATTTTATTATAATTTAATGTTATTCAGTATTTATCACTGCACCTACACGCTTTTTCTGTTCCGAGTTACCCCTGATGCTTATTTTTAGAGAAGTTGCTACATCTCGTCGAAGAATATCGAGAGCTATCGAAGAAATTGTAAAAGATTGAGGTTAAGCATGTATTCAAATTATCTGAAAGATTGCAGAACAAGGGAATGGTTATTAAAAAATAACTTTCTGGCTAGATGAAAAGGTTGCATTGTCGGAAATAGACAAATACATACGTAGAAGATGTTGAAAGCAAGCCTTCTACGTCAAAAGCATTGGGACGTCCAATGAAATTGTTTCAAGAAGGATATGTGAGAATGAAGCGACGAAGGATTCAAGGTTTACCGGATGCGTCAACAGACGAAGTAATTCTTTGCACATATAAATTTACATTCTGAAGGTTACATGATGCCGTACAATTGTCAAAAGAAGTAAGTAACAACTACTTCTCTGAAACCAACAACACGGATTAAGAAAGTTTTCCGTTTTCTTGCGATGTCAAGTACAAAACTACTTCCACGTCTTTGGATGCAAACCTGATTATAACAAGATATACGCTTGATAACGTTTACGAGGTATGCATTCTAAAGTGTTCTCCTCCTACCTGTACATTACTGAAGCAAAAAAGGAATGTTTCCTCGTCAACATAACAATTGCCGAAACTTCTACTGTAATAGATTAAAATAACAGTCGCTACTACATTATTAAAAGACCCTGTGAAGTGCTAAGGCCGGTCTTGCTTAAATCAAAAGAATATGTAAATCATGGGAAATTAACCATCAAATAGGGTTGTGGTGGCACTGCAGGTTTAAGTCGGTATGAACATCGTTTTAATGAAGACAGACACGACACAAGAGAAGATAGTGGTATGTTTGTAGTGTCACGTGTGCCTTTACGATTACATTACTGCTGCAAATGGAAACCTGGATATGACACAACCAATGGAGGAAATACAGCTCGTCGATTCTTTATAAATCCTACTTTACCAAGTTGGATAATGGTATTAACAAAATATTGATCAGAGAGTTCGCGCTTATACTGCAAATTATATTGAGTTGCTAAGAAATTCACTGGTATTACGTACCTGTGACCGTCCACAAAATATTAGGGAGCGAATATACAATTACAAAAAATGCACTCCTCCATATCGGGTAATTTTCTCAGAAAGCGCAGGAATCAAGGCGTAAAGAAGTTAGAAAGTACCGAAAGAGCAGCAGTAGAAGATTCTGCGAGCAAGGCTGAGGTACAATGACTTTTGCGAAATATATAAAGTGAAAACATGTTTGATGCTGAAGAGGGTTATGATGATACCGACTATAATTGTAATGATACTGATTAAAAATGAGATATATGTTGTTAGATTTGCAAAATATAATCACATATACGTGTAGCACATCGGTAAAGCAAAAAAAAAATTGAAAAACAAGCATAGCACAAAGAGTCGATGGTGACCATGTTGGAATCCCTGTAAGTAAACAGCAACAGTTCTAAACCACTTTCAAGGTCATTTGTGTCCCCTAACTTCATGTTCAACATGGCGTCTGCGGTTTTCCCGGCTGATCACAAAAGAACATTGGCTTGTGAGAGATGGCCCCCGCGGTTTGATTTGCGGTATAATTCGCAGTTGAATTCACGCTATAGTTCGCGGCTGATTACAAAAGAACATTCGCCTGTGGGAGATTACAGAAATCACCCCGGATGAATAAATGAGAGCTATATTTGCACTACATATAATCTTCGAGTGGCAAAGACTGCATAGCAATGTGTGACAACAAGTAGCGGATACTCGTGTAACTTGCAAATTTCTTAATTATTCAAAAAATTCGCAGCTGGGCATTCATAAAGTTAAAAGTCTGTCTAGGTTTAATTTTTCATTTGATTTACCAAATTGTCAAGTACATACGAAGAAAATTGATCAGCTCAACAAATAAAATAAAATTCTTCACCATCAGTTGGTACAAAAAAAATACAATTTATTTACCACGTAACATAAAAGTTTGCAATGATAAAGCACGCACTGGAACATTCTAGTCGTTTTATTATCGTGCACATGTATTAAATAATTTGTATCTTCTTTTGTATTAACTGAAGATGACGTATTTTAATTTGTTGGCTTGAGAATTCAATTTTGTTCGCCCTGATAAAGACTTTGTTAAGTTGAGAATTTGGCAAATCAAATAAGGAATTCAACGTAGGCTTGGCTTTCTCTTTATGCCTGTCCGGTTGCGATTTTCTGTTTCAAACTAATCGTCATTGAGAGATTATATAAGAGATGATATAGTATTATTTCCTCTTTGAAAATTGTTTCAAATCAATTGAAAAATATGCAATACACTTAGTGTTCACCTCACTACCAATTGGGTTTTATTAGCTCAAGCTATATCCAGCCAACGCCAATCCCTGGAGGAACGGCAACGTTACTCGTCATCACTCCATTTTCTATACATCGCAAATGCTCGTTTCTAATGCAACGTTTCTAATCCTACAAACAAGTAGAAAAGAAATCCTTTTGTATCCAAAATGATTTTGCAAATTAAATATCAAGTCCGATAGTAGATGTGCACATTATACAATTACTGTATCCTATAACATATTACAGGTTGTAATATGGTATTAAAAAAAAAGGAAATTAATTTTTTTGGTGCGAATTTTTTTATACGGTTTTCTTTAAAAAAAACATTATTATTTGCACTCTAAACTGCGAAAGGAGCGTCTAGATACTTCGAAAATTTATAACATTAAAAAAGTTAAATATCGAGTCTTTTTGTTCGGTGAAAGACTTTTTCAAACAAACCTAGTTTTATAATGATTACCTTTTAAAATATACCTACATATGTATATTAGTAGCGGAGGTCGTAGAACTCCTACTTATTGATTTTGTTTTATGTCGAAGTAAGTGGCCAATACTTACGCATAATTGTATTTCTTTTAGTTCCCTAAAAGGATTCCTTTAAAGCATTTTAGTTTGTATTTATTTCTTTAAGGAATTTAGGCGATATTTAACTTTGATTACGGTTTTTCTGTATTTGCGATATTTTATTAATTCTGTAATGGGTCGTCCTTCTCAAATAATACTTTCTATTTATAATTTTATATATTTATTTATTTTGATTATTTATTATATTTATATGGTTATTTTAAGAATGTAGTATTATTTTAATCCGCTCCTACATCTATATACCACATCAGCGTACGCCGCTTTTTCGTAAATTATTCAAATACTCATATACGGTAAGAAGCCTTGAAAAAGCCTGATTATCGCGTTTTGTACGGATCGTGATTGATGGAAAATGATGTAAGCAACGTTATATGGAAAATTGGACGCGAAATGAGATGATGAAAACTCTCGCTGCACTTTAAAAGAAACTGGCCAGCGACACCTAAGACCGGCTAGTCAGAATAACCAATTCTCACCTAAGAACACTACGGAGGTGCATCAGCACGACAGTCTCAGAAGAAAGCATCGGTCGAAGAACCGCACTAAATCAGACTAAGTCGCACGCTAGTTTTTATTTATGACTTTCTTTTTATATTAATATTCACCGCATACTAATCTTTTGTCCTACCTTGTTTGAATTATATATTTTTTGTCAATGTAAATTCTCGTTGTTTGGCATAATTCAATATTCAGTCTATATTATCTTTGGGAGGGGCCCATTTTATAACGTACAATCCCATTTTCATATCTTCTCTGGCAAATTTTCGTTTTCTTGTAATTAAATGTAACTGCCTCATATATAATAAACTTTTATCAATATTTGAAATTAATTTCTTTCAATGGTTAATTAACTTACTGTTTTTATTACCTCATGATCGCATGACCTGAGGTAGCTCCGAGAGAGGAATATTTATTAAGAGCCTCATAAGTCGCAAGCGTCACTGAAGAAATAAGTATATTAAATAGTAAGTGGTTATTTTATTACTACATGTCCGCTACTCTAATGTTGGCGTACTATTACGTTTAAAGTGACAACGCAAGGTCTGCGAATCTAATACACTTTAGATTACAACGCCGGGACAGCGAACTTGTACCACTACAATACCCAAGACAGACAATGTTAGTTTTTCCTAAATGAGGGAGCAAAAATACTTCATCATTTTATTCAGTCTGCCAATCAAAGCGTAAAAGTATTAACTTTACATGCAAAAAACTAATGCAATTACAAAGATCAACTTGCCTCAGGAGCGCAATGACATACACTGAACGTAACAGGCAGTAATAGGTTACGCTGTGGTTACCGCGACATAACTTACTTGTCGAAGAAGATTCGGCTACTATGCAATAGTATAAGGATAGACGAATCATAAAAGCTGGTGGAAATATAACAAATCGTCAATCCTGAAAGCAACTTCACCTAAAAGAATCTGAAATGCTAGGAGCGAATACCACGGTTGGTCCTAGCTGCGCGGTGTTTAACTGACTTCAAGATTATAGGCAGAAATATAATCCTGTTCACCGGACGGAAGCAAGTAAAATCAGTATTAAACCAACCAATAACGTATGTCTTGTTGCTACAAGGCCCTAACCTATCTCCAAAATGAACACACCGACTACTGAAGGACCACAATGCCAATTCCAATGATGAAAAAGAAGTGTCACTGTCTAGAAGAAATTTTTCATAAGCAAATGAGATGAAACGAACAAGCGGATATGATTGAAATACCTACAAATGTCCACAAGAGATCTTTGCTTGGTTGGAATTCCAAGCAATCAAAGCCAGACGTAATTTGATTGCTGGAAAAAATCCTTATACTTATTTGGCTCTAACCGTTCTAATTAATTTGAGATTTACTCCCTAACTAACAAAGCCATTGCCGTCTAAAGAAACACCTTTCCAGGGGATGGGAATGACCTGAATCCAATCACGCAGAGACTGACGAGACAGTGGAACATCCTATCCTGTACCTAAGCAGTGATAAATTGATCGATGGCTTAATAGACTCTCCAGTACGAAGAAGAAGCGCGATGGGCCTATTGTGACCTATACATTCACACATATCTCCTTATTCTACATACTTTTTAATTCCGCTAGGAAAGCCTTAACGTCGCCCATCCTCCCCTTCTCCGTCGCATCACGTCGCTGGAATTAACCGAGATTAATCGTAGTTTGTCGGCTTTCGAGGGCGTTCGCCCGTTCTTCTTCTAGACGACCGCGTTGCACCTCTTCACGGCTAGATTAAGGCGTCCGAAATGCAGATAGCTCTTGCGCAAGAGAAATTGCCGTAATTAATAACCGGTAAAGACCGCCGCGAACTATACCTGTCTGAGAATGGGGTTTGCTCCGCTTACCTGTACCACCTACAGCACTTTGAAACGCCCACATTCGCCCTCGAAGGTTCGCCACGGTTTAAAAGATTTAATTGTTTTAAGTCTGGTTAAGTTCCAGTTAATGCGGATCATGTTTCAGAAGGAGCAGTACGTAGGTATTTCTTGCAGAAAGTAGAAGATGTAGGGAAATTTTAAAAGGAGAACAAGGATGATTGCCTACCTTTTCTTGTGTATTTATATTGGGTAATACACTGGCTAAAATTAAAAATGCGTCATTCTTAAATTAAAATAAACATAAATTTCATTAGAAAGTCTTTGCTCTAAGTAGCTGTTCGACTATTATCTAATCACTAGATGGATGCACCTTCTGTACCTAGATTGAATTTACTTAAGTTACCTTAATTTCTTTAATTTAGTTTAAATGTTATACAGGAAAATTAAAAACAAACGGACACATTATTAACCGTTATAAAGATATTCTTTAATATTTTATGGCACCTTCTCGTGCTTTGATTACTGTACTTTCTTTTGGGCATACTGTCAACAAGCTTCTTACAGAAATCGACCAGAATTTTTCTCCATTCTTCAAAAATTATCTCCTTTAGCTCTCTTTTTAATTTACATTTGTAAATTGATACTTTCTGCTTTAGTATTGCCCAGAAATTTTCTATCGGAGATAAACCTGGAGACTGAAGGGACCATGAAAGCAGGGGAACATCATCACTAGTGAACCCGTTGTCTTTTTCGCGGTGTGGCAAAGAGCATTATCTTGTTGGAGGACATAACTGGTGTCTTCAAATAATTCTAGTATTGAAGGCTCTAAAACTTCGCTTAGCATAGCAGTATAGCGCTCCAAATTCATGCGACCCTGGCACAAAAAGATTTCTCCTACACCACTGGCGACCATATAACCCCAGATCATAGCACCGCCACCTCCAAGCTTTACTGGAGGGATGATGCACTTCGGTAGGAAAGCTTTATTTCGTCTACCTCTCACATAAGCAAAAAATACAAATTTGATTTAATAATTTTGTAAAATGTCAAATATACTAAATTAAATAATTTCTTAACAACATGCTTTTTTTTGTTATTTGATTATTAAATAAACCATAGTGCTACCTACCTCGATAATGGATTCACCAGACCAAATAATTTTGACCCAGTCATCAGGTATTCAATTTACATATTCTTTAGCCCACTCCAGCCGAAGTTTCTTATAGTGTTCACCTAATAAAGGTTTATGGCGACCTTTTCTTCCGTTCAAATTTGCTGCTGGGAATAATTTTAATTTTGTGACTTTCTCACAGATCATTAACTAGGTTCGTCGATGATTTTGTTCGCTTGCTAAGAGCACTTCTTACTGGAAGACGATGCACTCTGGGATTAACTAAACGTCTTCTTCCTGATTCTGTTTCTTTTAATCTATTTACCGCTTTTTGAACAGCTTTACTCAAACAATTCACAATACATATAATCATTAACCTTAATTACTTAATTACCCTACGGGTTTAAAGGTAAATTCTGTACTCTAGCTCTTTTATTGCTTATTATAGATAAGCGATGTCCATTCTTTCTTATTTTTTGCCATTCTTCTTGCATCATCCCACGATATCCTTCTTTTTCTCAAGCTTTCTTCTACTGTGCTATCTCATGTTTTTCTTGGCCTTCCTCTTTTTCGCTTGTGTCTTGATCTTGCCAGCCATACTCTTTTTGTCAGTCTTTCTTCTTCCGTTCGTACCATATGCACAAACCATTTGAGTTTCTGCCTCTCTATACTATCTAAAATCGACTCTACTCCTAATTCTTCTCTGATCTTCTCGTTTTTTAAATCTATCCTTTCGATTGACCCCTTTAACCGCTCTTAAATATCTCATCTCCAATGCTTGTATTCTACTCTTTGTTTGATTGTTTAAGATCCATCTTCGTTTTTAATCATACTAATGAAAAATACTAATCCGTTTACTACATTATAAGAAAAACAAGGTCTGCTCAGTTCTAACGCATGGACAAGACTGAAATGATGCTACCTCTCCTGCATTTGTCACCTTCGTTTGTTTAGGTTTTCACGTTAATTTATTTACATTTTATATACATAAGTACAATACAGGAAACCAAATAAATTTTGTGATAGGTTTTGTTTAGAAATAAGCTGCATGTAAAGAACACATTCAATAAAGTTAGAATTATATTTCAACCAATTTTATTCAATTTATTGCGGTATTTTAAAGATACTTCATTTTAATTCAGTAGGCGCTCCATTCATTTTTCCATTGGTGTATTTTCCTGATCTAAAGAACTCTTTTTCTCTGTCCAATATTGCTGTCCCGTATTCAAAACACTTTTTCCGCAATTTAGATCAAAGCGGTAACAACGATAACAACAGGATATCAAACTGCATTTGCTCGCACTTTAAAGCCTTCTATATTTGTTTTATATCGCATCTATTTCCTCGACGTCCGAACACGAGATACAGAGAAAAAAAGAAACAATCACCATCATGTCTTCTACCTCACTAAAATCATTTAGTGAGATATTGCGCGAAGCGCCAGCGTTCTATTGTTCGCCTGCGGACCGTACTGTCCGACAATAGCGACCCCTGGCGGCAGCGGGCTCTAGAGTAAATAGAGCAGTCGTTTGTGCGCTGCAAATTGATGTGTCACTCAAGAACAAAACCCCATGGCAGGTGTAAAGCTTTTGAACTGTATATAGGTAAGTGGAAGGGGGATTCTAATTTAACAGAAGGAATGGATTCGAGGCGTTGATAATAAGGGAGGAAAGGTTGAGAAAAAGAAAGGGGAAGAAGAAAGAGAAATAAGCCGTATTTTAATATGTCACGATTATAATGAGATTCAATATCTACTATTGAAATTTGCGAGAAACTCACTTATTCACTTAATAATTGCAAGGATTAGATCAGATGCTGTTGAAGGAACTCAAGGAGGGTGTGACTATAAGCAGAACCAGAACGTCAAAAATGGTCTCCCCATTGAAATTAAATCGACACGGCTCAAAGGTAGCTTTTCGAGTAATTTCTCACATTAACAGGATTATACCAAAATTGGGAGAGCCGCTAATAATAAATCTCATTCAAAATGCTCCAATATTCCAAGCCGAAATAATAGGAATGCTGCGGTGTATTGTGGAAATAGATAAGCAAGAGGTTAATTATCGATTCAGAGAACCATGCCATGCTAACGGTTCTGGAGTTCACATAACAAAACCGAAACTCATCATGGTTTGCCGGCCCCCTGTAGATATCGTTTATACCATTACATTAATTTATAATTAAATACAAGATTAAGTTTACAGCTGGCTTATAGTCCCACCATTGGCGCCAAATTGCAGCGGTATTAGCCGTAGCTTTCTCAGGCCTTGTGGTTCTGGAGTAAAAATGTGGTCATGTAGCAAAAGGTAAGAACTGCTTTCGAAAGTAACAACGTGTTATTACAATAAAAGAATACATACTTTCAACCGATTCAGAGCCCACATGCTTAAAATAAATATAAATGTCAAAGTAAACAAAAGAATATAGGTGACTTAGCATAACGACGCTTACGGAAAATGAAGCTCATTCTGGCCTCGGTAAAGGCCCTTGCTCGCGGTTCTCCCATTGAGCTTCAGCTTAAACATTTTTTTACTCACATCGTAGGGCATCTAGCGTACCTTTATACGATAGAACGACGATACAATAGCAAGAAATTGTCTGCTGGTCACACGTCCTATCGCTTTGAGCCTTAGTCCTATAACATTCAGATGTCTCTATCTATCTATCTTGTCTCTAAATTAACGTCATCTTGCAACAATCACAGCGTCATATGGAAAAGAACCGATACTTTTCTCTAAGACACGCACTCCGCCCATTTCTCACATATAAAGTGCTTAAAAATTATGCCCTCAACATACAGAAGAGAACTAAAAAGTAAAATACTTTTAAAATAAATACAGACAATGGTAAGTTCATTAACAACTCACTATGTGCTTAAAAGTCTCAAAAAACGTGCAGCTTTTACCAGGCGAAAGAAGAGACTATCGTCCACATGCCTCATGGTTGCATAATACGTATCTTGGATACAAATTTCAGAAATGGGCTCTGGATGTTTGAAGAGAGAAACGTAATCAAAGGAATCACCAAGTTATTAAGTCTGCTGAAAAAAAAAACAAAGCTACCGTAATTAGAAAACCACAACAGATCCGAGGAACTTACAGCAAGCTGTAGCTTAATTTATCGAAGGACTCTTCGTGATTTCGCATACTTATGTCTACTTTTAGACACCGATTGGGATATTTCTACAACCCTGGCCTACTTTTGAAAATTGTACTTTGGAAAATAAAGACATTTCTCCTCTGCCTCGCTCGTTAATTTTCGTCCCGTTTTCAAACGCTACATGTCCTTTTCTAAAGTCAATTCTTCACAGCAAAAAGAAAAAAAAAACACGCATAACATAATGCACGAGCCGAGAGTAGGCTCTGCTCGACGGGAAAATAGCTTTCTACGGAAGGGGACTCCTACCACGGGTACGTATTGTTCCTGCTGGGCAATGATAGCGCGTACAGCCGACAGACATTACCGAGTGATGCATGATGATTGCGCCAGGACCTCGGGTCACTTTAATCTTACCCAGTTAAACTCTCTGCTTCTTCCGCCCGTTATCTATCGGGACAGAGAGAGGTGGACGAGCTCTTCCCTGTTGCCTTTTCTCTATTCTTATTGCGGCGAGGAGGTTTTAAACCTACTAAATCGGTTCGTTGGGGATTTCAACAGCTTCCCGGAAGTGAGTTTATCGCTTTCAACTGACGATAAATATGATTCTTTTTATGGGAGTTAAAAAGGATGTAATATATTTGAATCTTTTTTTTGTTGAAGCTTGATTTTTTTTTTTTTTAGTATGCTTAGGAGATTGGTAAAGACCTGCGATCTATATCTAAGCTAATTTCGGGAATTAAATAATTAAAATTAGTAAAATAGTTATGTATACAGTAGCTTAATCGTTCAAAACAATCAACATTTTACTTAAAACGTGTAATCAGTAGTCACGGTTTCAGAACGTTACAGCAACCAACTACCACAACAATCATTACTGGGATGTTAAGAATCCTCATTGGCTACGTCGTACAATCATATTATCTTGCAAACCTCGTTATACAATAAAAAGATTGATCAATGTACAAAAATATTTCATTGTAAATCTCTGAAATGTTCCGAAGGTGAATATGTTAAACATCGTTGGACCCATTAAGAGGCGGTCACATCTATGCCGAAATCATCCAAGAAATTACGAAGCAACATTTTTGTGGCCAAATATTATAAACGAGTATTAATCAACCGAAAAACGTATTCCATCTACCTAAATCCAATTTTCCATTCGTTTTGGGTGCACCCCAAATTAGGATCGTTTTCGTTTCCGATCAGTACATAAACAACAATACCAACCCTCGTTCACCCCCTTAGCAATTAGGTACTCCGAATACAGCTTTGTATGGACTACGTTTACAGCGTTCAGAAGTCGTTCTTCGCGTAATCTGCTATATCTACACACAACCCGTATTAGATTTAGGCGGTCTGTCGGATCGATGTTGGATGTTCATGCTGAAAGCGCTACACAAAGTGGCAAAGCGAGGACCGAGTTGTTTAGGTTTGTCATCATTAGCTGCTTTGTAAATGGGGACGACTAATCAGGCGGTATACTCTGGATGTGGTAGTGTTTCTATTGGATGGGCAGAGGGTCCGAGGTCAATAGAACGTTATTAAATTGTAACGTTTTCCAAGTGGTGTGCTGAATAAACGGTATCCAACGTGGAACGTGTAATTCGTGGGTTGTACGCTTAGATCTACATAATTACAGGAAGTCGTCCAAAGGAGAGGGACGATCTAAGTCCTATTACTAGGTAATATGGTCTGTAATTACACAAACTTTAAAATTATAATTAAGCTGTTGACTAAGTAAAGGAAAGAAGAAAGGATCCTGTTTCACAGGATTCCTCATCCATGCTCATCCTCGTATGAAGTCACTCTAAATTATTTAAAAACCAAGCGGCCCATTCAGGGAATGAACTTGCATCATTTGAAGTAATTCTCTTATGATCATCTGTTTTAAAACTAGAACCTCTTACGTTTGATAATTTCCAATAGAACGATGGAATCTATTCACCGCAACGTCCAATCACCCGAAAACAGTTTAGTTTCTGTTTTCCCACCGAAGCGGTCGCCATTTTCTCTCCATCTCTCTCTGTCTTGTTCGTTACCCGTGAAATCTCAAACAAACTATTTCAATAAACTGAAATGTCCGAGTTCGAATAATCAGAAGTAATCGGCAGTCTCTGACGCTTGACTAGTACCTAATGCCTTTTCGTTCCCGTCCCTACGCTGGTACGCCCCCATTTCGAGCTTTCCCGCCTGTGCGGACGCTCCAGACATTCTCCAGATGTCAATAAGCAAGTATTCGGTATTCTCGCTCGGACCAGGGTGAGTTTTAGGGGAGACCTCGGGGAGGTGGCCGGGTTCGGTTGTGGTCTCGTATAAACTATGCACGAGATGTTATAAGAGATAGGCGGGAAAGCATCGGCACTTTCAATCAAGCAAACTACCTAGAATTTCCCTCTGACAAATATGCCTTTACGGTTGGTACCGTAAGCGATTTGACTAGCGGATTTTCGGAATTTACGGAGTTTATTCTCGAAGTTATTTTCGAATATGTTTAGAAACCAAGAGCGTCTACGGAACAATAGGAGAGACAGATTTGCTACAGCTTTCAGGTTGTTAATAGTACTATGCTGCGCTGTCAATTGTAAAGTCTTCAGCCAATGTGAATTTTATGAAATACAATATTTGCTATTATTTTTGACTTTTACTTGCCTAGACGTTTCAGGAAATGTCGAATATCTATTCTGCATTTCAAAAGAAATGAACCACTCTGAAGAAGATGCAGAACTTTGAAATTATGTAGAATGATGCATGGAGATAAAATTTTGACGGCCATCTGTCACTGCTGATAGAAGTTATCCGTCTGTTAAGACCTTGGAAATTGCGTGTTGTTGAATAGTATTTTTCGGAGTAGTTCGCCGTTTGTTTGTGATTGTTGTCATTGCATTAGTAAAGTTAATGCCTAAAACATGGAACGAGTTCGGAGACGTGCAAATTTTAAGCCCTGTGAAAGAGAACGAATTATCAGGATGCATGAGGCTGGTTTAAGCTTTCGGGAAATTGGCAGACGCATGAGCCGACCTCAAGCCACTACCAAACAACTATCAAAAAGCTTCCAGAGCCCGTCTTCCAACACGATAACGCGCGGCCTCAATATTGCTCACGTAACGTTAGCACAAAACCATCTTCTGCAATTGCCTTGACTGGCAAGATCCTCGGACTTAAACCGTATCGAACATGTCTGGGATATGATGAACAGAAAATTGCGTCAATTACCCAAGAGGCAATCGACCATCTGATTTCCAGCATGCCACGAAGGATTACTGAATTCATAAGAGTACGCGGAGATGCAACACATTATTAACGATATTGTCATTTGTTTTTGAAAATTTAATCATTTGTTTGTCTCTATGCACTAACTATTTCTACGTAATGTCAAAGTTTTGCGTCTCCTCCTTCGGGGTGGTTCATTTCTTTTAAAACACAATGTACATGTATACATGTACATAATACTACTAATTGGTAATGTATTTCGCAAAGCAACTACATTACCAAGAAAGAGGTGAACATCAAGCGAACTTCACTCAATTTTGTTACCAGCTATGCTTCTAGTCTCGCTGATGCTGCATTCGGGCTACCGCAGAATTCAATTTTGAGGTCACTTTTATTCGTAACATTTACAGACTTACCTAACTAATTTCATCTGCTTTAATATCAAGCTGCTTTAATAGCAATCTGCTTTAATATCAAATATAGCTTATACATATTGGAGACGAATTGTTAAGTATTGCTTTGGGTAACGAATTACATTGCCGGGTCTGCATTTGGATTCTCTTATTTCAAAATAATACACCTTATGCAGGAGATAACTTTGAAGTTTTTACAATAAAAACAATGAAAAAAGAAAAAATGTTACTTTTTATCGTCTTTCAAAATATCGACCAATATGATTTAAATGCTTTAGCAATCATCCGACCGAATTCTCGAAACATTTGTCCACTCTAACGGTTTTGTAAACAAAGAATTTTTGTTATGTTTGGTTCATCTACAAACACTCAAATAGTTGGTTGTTGTTTAGTTTCTGATTCGTACAAATTACACATTATAACAGGTCTCCTGTTACTAAATTGCATACAGATGTTGAAGTTCATATGTCGAATTTCTTGAGCATTTCCTTAGAGCAATTGATGGGGGTCTTTTTTGAACTTGAGTCAATCCATCAGGACCAAATTCTTTTAACATCGAAAGGTTCGTACAGAATCGAATGTATTACAGTCTTCGATAAGGATGCCTTTTGTCTCACAGTAGCTCACATGGTGACCCTCTCCAATTATGCTACATGGATGTTTTTTGGAACAACAAGCAATTTTGGTCGAACTCCATGAAATTCGTTTCGATGATGTTTCATTACTAAAAGTTAAACGAAGCGGTCCAAGACCATGTTGTTGTCGTAGGCCCTTACTAAAATCGTAAATGTTATTAACCATCTTCCAATTTCAACATCGAACACGTCCCACTTAAGAGGAGGTCAACAACCACATGGGTGTAGTAGGTACAGCGTCGATTCGTAACTTCGTACATCAGAGCAAAGCATTCACTCAACGTCGTTCGAAATAAAGCGAGCCTAACGCTATCGGAAATAGAGGTAATTACAGCATCACGCATCCAGGATCTAACGGAGAAGGGCCGCTCTGAAAGGGGTCGGGTCCTAGCGGCCCGTGCATGCCTCGGCGAGGATGAAAGGGCCCTTTTACCAGCCGAAATTGAACGAAATTCGCCGTAACGACCCGCTTATATACGCTTACTTCTTCGCCTTATTATTACTACTGCCGCCTCTCGCTACTTACTATACAACGTTTCTATAGTAAGTTCTTAATATAACGATTCTTAATATAATGACGATCATAAACGTAGGACGAAAAGGCGCCTTTGTTGGCTCGGCGCGCGCGAGCGTTCGTCTTTTGTCTACATACGTCACTAACTACGTTTAATGTTATTATGATTACGATCCCATTCGCTGCGATGGATCTAATATGCGGTAAATACATCTCTTTGAAGGCTTGAGGGAAATATGCACTTCATAAAGCGTACAAACTACGTAAGTATGCTTTGAAGACATTACTCGGATTGAGTAAATCTTATCGGTTTCCGAAAATTCCATCAGGAATCTTATAAAATCAATGTATTGAAAATTAAATATGTAGTTATGCGATAATTTAGTATTTCCAACAAATAAAAATGTACATATTTCGAGACTAAAGGAGTACCTTGATATATTATATATATACATATGCTTGCTTGCTTTTTGTCTTGAAATGCTGATTTTGGGATAGAACCCATAAAATAATTTTTTTTAAATTGATCGTTAAGTAACCCACTTAATGATTATATTTTTATCTGCTAAAAACAATAACTTAATCCTTGAATTTAGCTATCTTGTTTTAATTGTAATTTTATAGATGGCTTTTATCTGGCCTAAGAATGATCTGCACATGCCTGGAAACTGGAAGCTATCTATTAAAAACTTTTGTGAAATTTGGACCATCTTTTTTTCATTTACCTCATTATACATAGTCAACATGGATTACGTCTAAAACACTTTCAATTAGGTAAGACTTCCCATTATAGTGTAGCTGTCAATTTTGTTATTAAAAAGAATGCCCGATTTGAAATATTTGAAATTTTTTCATAACAGTGCAGGTGTTTAACTTGAAAAATTGTAAATTCCAAAACCCAACAATAAGAACGTAGCTTATGTAGTTCTCTCCAAACATGCAGTATCTTGTGTGACATCCTGTATATGCTCTAAATACTTTTAACAAACCTAAAAGGTATATTTCATGGTATTCTTCTATGGACTAAGGCGTAAAAGCCAACCGAAAAGATTTGTAACGGTTGAAATACTAACTAATATAAATTTATATATACTTTAATTCAGATTTAATATTGGTTGCATCGTCTATACTCAATTGGTTTAAGTATTTATTTTTTATTATTAATATCGTTATTTATCGTCTATTTCTATCATTAACGTCGTCATTTATATATTTATTTTACAATAATTCTGGTTTATTGTTAGCTTTTGTTTGAATCATTCTTTGTCCTTTGGGTACTTTTATTTTCAGTAGTTGCCATTTCCGTGGTGACTAGTAAATACAAGTTGGGATTTTGAACGTACTTGAGAGGCTTGTTGACGCTTTATTAAAATTTTTGAATTTTATGGAATTTTTTAATATGCTTGAGTACTACTACTGATTGCGTAACATCTATAACAATGTAATTGTATATATCAAGATATTGCTGTCTTTTATGGCCAAGCGTCCATTTTAATTAAATACGGCGTCCGCAGCCACTCACTTGCGCCTTTGGATTTGTAACTTGCGGCTTCTTTTCTTTTATTGGGTTCTTATTTCCTTTTATTCTTTTCTTTTAGACAATTTACGTCTAAAAGACGTTACAATACGTCTTCCAAACATAGCTCATCGAAGAGTTACCGACAAAATTATACCTGTTATCTGCAATATCGTCTGGAGCCTCAGCCATTCATTAAGTGTTTTATGATAACCACCAACTTTACACCTTAGCATCGACTATTATCTTAGCAGATTCAATTTTAATTTTATTCGTTTTATAATATTTTCATAAAACTTAATTTCTAGTTTTTTTTAATCAAAATATATGTCATCAGCATTTATTTTAAAACCGCTTGAAGTGCATTTAAGGAGGCCACGTTGATATTTTCGACAAATGATTTATATATGCGGGGTGAAGCAATGTTGGTGACCTCTTCTCGCTAATATATCCCTGATTAAGTTTTCTTTCAGGTCTTACACATTGAGTAAGGTAGGTGTCCGTAAAAAAAGGTGTCTCCTGCGAGAAATCAAAATTACTAACGTAAATCAGAATTATATTTCTTTATTGAATACTTTTAAAAATCAGACAAGCATCGTCCCCATCGAATCGCAAGATTTCAAATGATTGTTATTACATCAAGAGTATTACTTGACATAATCGATGAATAGAATTTGGAAAAGTAGCCGAAAAAATAAGCAATCCGTTTCCCAAAGTTCCTCGAGAAGTTTAAAATCAAATATTTTAATGGGAACTCTTTCATAGACACTCAGTAATATCATTTGAGCCATCTATTAAATAAAATTTGGCCACGTACAGATTTGGGATCAAATATTTTAAAATTAAAAAAAAATGTGGATTTGGATTTAAAGATTAGGACGTCACAGGTATAGAAAATTAAATAATCGAGTCAAATTAAGGCATAAATTCAATTTATTATCTTTTTTCAGTCGATTTCTGAATTTAATACACAATTTAAAAATTACTAAAATACTTTTTGCATTTGTTTAATTCAAAACAAAATTTCTAAATTTGTAAAGGGGAACAAAATTTAAATGTTCATCTAAAATAAGCAATTAACTCGCACATACAAAATTTGTTTAATTTATCTCTTAATCATATTTTAATTTGCAAAGAGTACAAATAGATCCCACAATTCAAATACAAAGAAATCCTGAATTTTTAATTTTATTCTTTTTAAAAAAGAGCTTCATTACAATATATACTCTTCATAATTATATTTATTTATATTTGATGTAGATAATCCACACATTTGCTTGTTTTTCATCCCATATCTATAACGTAGGAAGAAAGAAATTCAAATTTTTGACTTCTTTGATTGTTTGTTTTTGCTAAATAAAACCGCAACGGCGCCTCTTAATTTACAAATTATTTTACACTGTTAGAGACTTGTTATTCCTTGTTTCTCGCAATAATATCTCACACACCCCTAAATACTACGATATCCAAAAGGTCTTTCTTAAGGTAGAGGTGACACGCTTACAGAAGCGCGCCATAAATCTAATCTATTATGGTTTCGCTCATTGAAACGTTGGATACTATCTGTTATATGATATTTTACTTCTTCTGCTGAATTGTCAAACTATCCCACTAGACGATAGCATAACCCATCCTTCCTTACACTACTCTTACCAATATTCACATTTAACGTCGTAATTAATTAAACTTCCTGAAATGTAAAGATCATCGTATTTAACTTATATGTACGTATGTATGTATAGGTGAAGCACACATATGCTAGTGTTACCTACAAGTAAAGATTTCAAAGTGCAAAAGTTAGCACCTGAAGCTTGAAAATACTTAGTAAGTACTTATCTACGTAACACGAAAGATGAAAGACGATGAAGTTGCTTTCGAAGTGTAACGGACCCTTATCCGTAGTTACGTAAGAGCTCATCAAATTTTGTTGAGTTAGCATTAATCTCACGGTAGGCACTACGTCGTAAGTTGCTAGAGAGAAATTTAATCAAACTCTTTCATAACGCCGTAATGCGGAAAACCGGAGCGGGATTTACAATGTAATAAGCTCCACATAAGCAAATAATTAAGCAGAAGACGAAAGCAAATTAAAAACGGTACTCTGCTTTGTCTATTTTAAGAAAAATTAACGTAAAATGTATCTTATAAAAACGCGCTCACTTATTTACGCATCATCATTAAATCCATTTCTATGCGTTAGTTACTTAATTGTTTGCAAAGTGGGCGGATGATCCTGTGGCGATCAATTAAATTTGAGTATTCCTATTCCTTTAAGCCTATTTAAATTTCTATCCGCCGTACAATAGTAATAATGTTGTTTATTGTCTACTAGATCTCACAATGAAGTACAAGGCAACATACGAATACACTAAATCGAATAGGTCGTAAAACCAAAGTACTTTAAGCTTATTTCGCATAAAATAAACAAAATTTTGCGCCAATGAAAATGGAGAATCATCAAACGAAGTATCAAGAGATTAATTTAACACAAAACGTTGCTACTAGATAGAATTAAGGATCTCAAGATTTAGGATATTCTAGAAAACAATTCTTCGAGAAACCAATTTAAATGAACCACGTTACGGAAATCCGTAAAAATGGTTCTAGGAAAGATACTCAGGCTATCATTAACCGCCACATCAACCCTTCTCCGCAGCAACTACCCTTCAATGATCTTAATTTATTAACCACCCTAGACATTCAAGATGTCCCCGGGCGGATCAGTAAGGTCCTCTTCTTAGAAACAACATGAAAACCATCTTCAAACTCATTTCAAATTCACAGACTACTTTGCTGTTAAAGATCGAATAAAATTCTAAATTATTTAAAACATAGTCATAAATAGCTTTTAGCTCACTGTTTTTATAGCATAAAAGGACACCTCGAATCCGATTCTTTGTTAACAAATGCAGAACGTTGAGAATGTAGATACTTGAAGGAAACGCGTTTTTAAGTATTGATACAATTGTGGCTTCCTTCAAAATACTTAGAAGTACACCCTGTAATAAGGACCTGCTTATTAAATAGATTAATGGTTGCAATATTAGACCTAATAAGTTACTTCCAACCAACTCGATCTTTTATTTCAAATACACTTGTTACCCACCTGATTATTCTTGTACTATTTCCGTCAATCAATTTTTTTTACTGTACTATTTGTAGAAAACACCTCCTTCTTCGTGCATCTGCATAATTCGACGTGTGTCAGAAGTCTCTGAGAGAATCAGCAATCGGAAAAAGAGAACGTACACAAGAAGAAAATGAAGAACCAATAAGCTGGTGGTGGTAGTGCAAGGAAACGACGATTTGAAATTCCGAAGAGGTGACGTGGAATGAATAAAATTTTTCTTAATAAAAATTCAACATGACGCTCCGTGTCTCCGCAAATGTGTGCGTCTGTGTGTGTGTGTGTGTTTTTTTTTCTATTTGCCCAAGGTGCTAAGATCGATAACGATTGTCTAAAGGAGTGTAGGGGAGACGAAGGGGTCGCAACGCTGGGGAGATTTGGGTCAGACGGAAGTTGAAGCGAAAAGATTTTTCAACTGAGGAAAATTTGTTTTTTTCATGAAATGCTCGCTGAATAAATCCTTATTTTAAAGACGTCTTCCGAATGGAGATTAAAGATTAAGTATTTGCGTAATACTATCTGAGGAAGGAGGACTTGTGATGTGGACGTAAAAGTAATTAATCGTGGATGTGGAAATAAGTCGGCGACTCTTTCTTACTTAGGCATGGATAATTTTATAAATTCTTTTCGCTTATTCTCACAGTACTGAATCTCAGATAAATATGGTGATTTTATTTCTTATACACACAGAGTGATCTAACAGCTTTATCTGGTGTTTGGTAGTTTGATTGGAATAATCCTCTAGCGTTCTTCATGCAGTTCAACCGTAATGTTAAAGATAACGCCATTACAATCCTCATAATTAATGAATAGCTATTGTTCAGAAATATGTATTTTGGTACGTTGAAGTAGCGATAACGCTGTTCCAACGCCTAACATGGCACTCAGCAGCTCCTAGTTTTCAAATTTGAAACAACTTCATTTTCAACACAACAGCGAATAATTCCACTTGACATAGATTAATATCTTTTCAAATGACACAAGTCTATTTAGGAGGACATCAGCTTCCTTTACGGAACGTGCACATTTCAAAGTTGCAGATAGGCGACAATGATACTTCGCAGTAATGCTAAACGGTAAACTCCAGTGTCTGGAAGTAACTTTAACTTTGAAATTGTTTTTATAAACTAAATCACGTCGTTTTATTTCAAGAACAATAATAAAATAATTTTTCAAATAGAAATAATTTACTCACATCGGTATTGATAAGGTTTGACAAATATTATGAAAAACAGATCAACGAAAGAACAGTAAGGCAAGCAAAGAGTTGTAAAAATTAAATAAAATGTATATTTTTCTTAGAAATCGTTCTTTAACATTTCATTTTTATGAAAATAAAGGCACTTTTTAATTTGTTGCAATGATTACTAACTCGCCCTGTATAGTGTACACGTATATCCTTTTCCTACAAAATCTCTCATTTACCAATTTCAATTTCATCATTCGCATCGGAACACTGTATAATTAAAAAAAGAACATGGTCGTATAACTCGGAAAAATAGACTAAACCCGATTAAACATTAAATGAAGCATTTTATTGTTTTAAAATATCCCGCGGCTACACGTCGTTGCCGCTTTGATCGCGGCCCCTGCCGACTTTTTTCCCTAAACAGATTACAAAAAAAATTCAACGTCGAAGTTGAAAACCAAACGACGAGCATTAACTAGCCGGATTTTGTGATATGAAATGTAGATATATTTCAACTGTTTCAACTTTGTACTCTTGTTGCGTCAATAAATGAAAAAAAAAATAATAACAAAAAAGGAAGTAAATTAGAGAAGGAAATGTTTAATATTTCTCCTTTATTTTGTTCTCGATGGTATGAATGTATGATTAGTGTTTTAACCACTAGAACTAGGCAAGTGCACGACATAGAAAAATTATTTTTTTTTTCTCCCGGATGTTGTTCCTTGCGAATTGTGATCGGTGCCAGACGGCAAATGCAAGTATTTAGGAAAAGGCACGAGTTGAAGGTGATGTTACCCCGAAAGTTGTAGTACAAGAAAAAAGAAAGAAGAAGTCTTCACGCAGTGCCCAAGGCAAGCGTATGTGTGACTAGCGCCCAAGCATCGGCGGTTGGCTGTAGGAAACCTTAACTGTCCAAGGTGATAATTAGATAGTAAATAATTCCCTTTACTTTTTGAAGTAAATATATATTGACGTATTCCACCATAGTGCTAGCGTATGTAAGTAGGCTAGGAAGGTTGACGCATCTATTTTGGTCAGAGACTCTCTGACTCTCTTAGCTGCGGAAACATTCGACATGACATCAAGACCTTTAAGATAATGCTTGCAAAACAATATACCATCCAAAAAAGCTCCTAGGACCAACTGCATCTTTCGGAATAGTTAAATGAGTTAAAGTTAATAATTCAAAACATAAGATGACCTAAGGTCATTGGCCAATACTTTTGAAATTGAGTTAAAAATAAATCGCTTAAGTTCGATCATCCAGATACAAACAATTGAAAGTTCGTGGAAGTGTTAAGTACGTCCGGAGAAAATCATGTTTTTTTTTCAGCCGATTGCATTAAATATTGGTATAACATCCTGAATCACTAAAACGAGAGCAAAACGCAAGGTCTAAATTCGCCAATAAATTTATTTGAAGGTCCGCAAAGGAATGAAAAAACGAACGCATATGCTACCCGTCCTCAAATTGTATGAAAAATATTAAGATTTAATGAATGTAAGCAATCTTCATAACAACGGTTTTGGAGAATTTACTGAAAACAAATGTGTAGAATCCCTTGAGAAGTACAAAACTGCAAGATAATAGAAAAGTTCTCTCGGATGTTATCACGTACTTGATATTTGACTTAACGTTTCGCTGGTCTTCTGACAGCATGTCAGAAGATTTCTAATGTCTTGAGAAATTCCTTGAAGAAGTTGACAGTATGATCAACGAAACGTCAAGTCAAACCTCAGTCGCGAAAGCCTACACTCAGCTATCGAACACAACAAGATATTGAGATGATTGAATTCAATGTAAACAATGGAGGCTTCTAAAGTTGAGAAGTTTAATTAGAAAATAATTTTTTCAATGTCTTTGTGTTTTCGTTTATACCAAAGAATATCTTTACTTTCTAATCTAGAAACTATTTTAATTATTTTGTTATGCGTCTTACCAAAACAAAATTTTATTAAACAATATGTTTTCTCAATTGTGAAGCATCTTCCTCGAATTTATCCAATAGAAGGCATTATGATCGAAATTATTAGAAAGAAGAAAATATGTCAAACTACGTCTTTCTTAGAAGACCATCACAACTAATATTTATTAAATTAGTTCTAGCTATAGACGACAAATAATTTGGTGCCGCTTCCAGATCGTAAATCTCATTATACAAAAATATACCAGTTTTACAATCGATCGTAGAAACTAACGTACGAAAAAGACGACAACAAAACTCAAACGCTCTTTTACTACACAATCATCGTTCCAACAAATGGCTTAACCGTTAAATCTGTCACAACTATAACTCGCAAAAGCGACTGCTTCCATTCGTACAAGTTGCCCGACGCTCCATATGCTCTGCGGCATCGTAGAATCAATGCCGCCGCTCTTATCTAGCCTAGAGTTAGCAGCAGCAGCACCACCACCACCAGCAATAGCGGTAAGGGAAAAGCCGACAACGCGCACGTACCGCTCGTAAGATATATGAGTCTGAAGTGCGGCTACGCGGGCAAAGCTCACAAGACTAACCCAAAATATGTGCCCTCGCATACACGGTCGTCCTAGACTACTTGCTGCTTTCGCGAAGACCCCCAAACAAACGCTAGCGCATAACCAGGCAGCGGTACGGTACGTGTGCACGCTGACAATGAGATAGCGAACTAATTTAAAACGGGGAGGAACGAAGGAACAAGAGCAAGAAGCAGATGCACTTCTCTCTCGGCAAGCTAGTGATTCCGTTTCGCTTTGAGAGCAACTGTTACTGTACATATAGTACTTACATAAGCTGAATTTTGCGCGGAGGATATCGCATTTTGAATATATTACGGTATACGACGAATGCATGCTACGTAGCACGATATTAGTTTCGTGATGGCAAGTGTTTGAAAGTACACGACTTTTGAGGCAATTTAATCGCTCACGGCAAATACCAACGCTAACGTCGTTGGTCTAAAGCACTTACGGACGTCAATTTTTATCTACAAAGAATATGAGGGTGCCGATCGGCGGACGGTCTAGACCCAATCATGGGCTACGAATTTTGAAAATTTTGTTTAGAAAATGTTAACCGTTAGGCAGTTGTTTTTATGCAAAATATCAGTTACGTATGGTGCATCAATAAAGATAGAAAAATATTTCATAACAACAGATGTTACTTATTCATTCAGAGATGTTCATTAAAGCATTTCATAAAGTTTCTAAACAATTAATATGTACTACACTTTCAAAAAACTCATACATTGCTTAATTGTTTCGACGTTGGTACTAGCTAATAACCAACTTTGGAGTCATTTGAGACCATACCGAAGATTGTTAGAGTTAATATTTTTTGTAGATTCGGTAATTATCCTTTATTGAGTCACAAGTTTGCGCTGGTTAAAAAAGTTTAAGCTTACTTTTTAATGCACCCTCAGATTTCACTGAAAATCTAAATTCACTGGAAATTTGACATTCATTATTTCTAAGTTAAATGAAGTACTGAATACATGATGGATTTTTTATTAAATATAGATAGTTGCTTTTTTGTGTTTCAAATTCACTGCCTCTCTTCAAAATGAATAAACAAGGTGGTCCATTTTTTTTTCAACCGGAAGATGCTTGACCAATTGATTCAGCAAGTGAAGATTTAGAAACACATAGCACTTCAGTAGAGCCATCGGTAGAACGCCGAAATGGATAAATTTGTTGACGGATAACACGATAAATTTATTAATTACTTATGTGTACTTATAAATATATCTTTAAAAGACAGTAAACTTTTAAAATATCGCAAAACAAATCATAATGAATTAAGAGATTTGTTTCTTAATTGTGGTATTTTAAAATGTATTAAAGCTACTTGGTAAAAGTTGTCGCCCGTAAGCTTAATCATAGGTTGCGTGATATTTCGGTCGTATTTTATGAATAGCAAGATAAAAAAGGTTGCTGACCGCCCATATAAACTATGATCTAACAAACAGCCAGAGTTTTAAAGAACCTCAAACAAAGTCAATTGTGTGTTAAAATTTCGTTTGACTTTGTTTTGTATCTTGTAAAACAAAACAGCGAAAATCGATAATCCAAGTAAAATTTCCAGCAAAAGCTTTACACTTACTGCTGGCGTACCGTAAGTACCTTGGTTTGTGTCATATTTTCACTCAAATAAATTATTATATGACACATACGATAAATCTTTTATTTTCAAAAAGTAAGTGCTGACTCATCGTAAGGAAAATAATAAAACTCTGTTTGTTCTCTCAAAAATTCATTAATTTATGCAAGAACATACCAAGTTTTATTATTTTTCTTTTTATCGTCAGCGTTTCGCGTAAAACTGTTAGAAAATGACTAAAAAGCTTAATTTTCGTGATAATTAAAACAACATGCTTTGGTAGCTTATTTCTTTATAATGAACAAATAAAAGGTTTACACGTGATTGTATAATATGTATATATTAGTTTTTGCACCAGACTGTAATTACAAAATTTAAGGACTACACAAAATATGCCCAATGGCAACTCTTCGCCAGCCAAATTGTATAATATTGATTTAATAAAGTAAATTTTTCATTTCAATTTTTTCTACATTTCTCCTTCGGTCGAACCTTAGTTGTGTCAGATGGTCCTTCAAGTCACTTGGTGTAAATTATATATTTTTGGCAATTTCGTTTTTGTCTTAGACCATTTGACCAGCAACATTTTAATTAGTTATAATTTTTTAATTGTTATTGTTTCTGTTCTCCTGCATCTCCTCATGCAAGTTTTTTACTGACACCCAACTTAAATTATTATTAGCATGAGTCTTCAGTGCTACCAAGTGTTACGCTAAAAACAATGGCTTTAATGGATTTAATTAATTATTAGTTATCAAATGAATTTGTTTTTTCGTAACCAACAACATATCCTACAGTGCAACATTTCTTGCAAAACACTTTATTTATTGCATAATTAACAAATAAAGAACAAAAAAAATGTTGAAACTTACTTTAAAATTTAAATAAAATTTCAGGGCATGGGGACATGTAAAAAATAACATTAAACAAAAGCTTCTACTACACGCCGCCAAAAAAGTATCGCATAAACTAAAAAAGGGCATTTATAAACCAAGATATTTTTATACAAAAAGTTCACAAAAAGTTTGCCTCGTGTATGTGAACTATAAAAACACTAACAAAATCATGGAACATAGCTTTTTTACTTTTTTTTTTTCTAAAAGAACACATTTAGAAAAATGCATATCTGTAAGGTTTGTTCAGTTGTTTATTGAAAGTCTTCCTACACGGACAAATTTTAATGTGCCAAGTCAGACTTCTGTTCCAACGTTTTTAAAACTAAAATGAGCAATTTAACTTCAGAACAAGTGGCTGCTATAGTTGCTTTAATCGAAGATGGACGATCTCAAGCATACGTTGCTAATTTGATGAACATCAATCAGTCAAGTGTTTCTAGAGCCGTAGCCACATATAGGGAAACAGGCAATTACAGTAGAAGACCTGTACCAGGTCGTCCAAGATGTTCTACTCGCCAAGATGACTGCTATTTACTACTACAAGCATTACGTCGAAGACATGTAACTGCGAGACAATTGCAGAACGACTTGGCTAGAGTCAGAAATACTCGTGTGAGTACTCAAACTATTCGGAATAGGTTACGACAGAGTGGATTAAGAGCTAGAGTAGCTGTAACAGCCCCTCGTCTCACTAGGAACCACCGAGTGGCTCGCTTAAGGTTTGCCAGAGAACATGTAAATTGGAACATTAATGACCGAGCCAATATACTATTCACAGATGAGTCAAGATTTGGTCTTTATACCTCAGATAGGCGTATCTCACTGTACAGACGAGACGGTGATTTCGCTGGTGGCTTTATTATGGTTTGGGGAGGCATCTGTTTAACAGGTCGTACAGAGTTAGTACCAGTAGACAGAGGTACACTGACTGCCCACAGGTATATAACGGACATTTTAGAAGAACATGTAGTACCATATGCGCCAATTATAGGAAACGGATTCATGTTAACGCACGATAATGCACGACCGCATGTTGCAATCATCCAGGAATACCTTAACGATGTTGGTATTCCAGTTTTAGATTGGCCTGCGGTAAGTCCGGAAATGAACCCAAAATGTTGCCCCAGCGGACCCGCATGGACTAGAAAATGCTCTCCGTGACGAGTGGGAGAATTTGGATTAGGCTTATATACGGAGGTTAATCGAATCTCTGCCAAACCGTATGCGAGCGGTCATAAGAGCCAGAGGTGGCAATACTCAGTATTAAAAGCTACTGTTATGGCATTTTTCTTTCCAAAATTATAATTTCTTGTTTTAATAAAATCTCAAGTATGAGTTCTTGTTTTTATTTGGCCTGTATTTTATTTAAACAATCATAGAAATTATATCTTAGAGCGCATTAAAGTATATTTACAACTTTACGCTACAAACAAAGATTATGCGATACTTTTATGATTCAAAACTAAATTATGCGATACTTTTTTGGCGGAGTGTATTAAATGACTTTATTTATAATGCCATGTGGTAACATTAACTTGATAATCAACCGTGCGCGCACTTCAATCTTCAGTCGATCAATGGTTGTCAAATCAAATGCTACCAACGTGAAAAGAAATTTTTACGACTGTGTTCTTAGTACCTATGTACGTTAATTCTAATTGAGATGTAGATGAATTTATGATTTATTATTTTTGTTTCGGAAACTTACATTAATCATTTTTAAAGGATAAAGACATAGGATAAAGAGGATAAAGATATAAATTAATTGTTTTATACAATTAAATAATTTTGTAAGATCTCAATCGTTTATTTTTTTTTTTTTGTACGCAACTTTAATGAACAATAACGTATATATTCCTCTCTCCTGGTCTATTAGTTTTACGTGAACTTTGTAATCCAACATTTAGAAACTTACCATGAAGCTTTCTTAAAAAAAATAACCCTCAACTATAAACGTCGCAATGGTTCGAAGCGAGTTCTAACGGCGATAGTTGATGCCGAAAGCTTCGCTTCTCGTTTATGTAGCTAATGACAGAAGTTTGCTAAGCAGCGGTAGTTCCAGTTCGAAACAGGAAACTTTCTTATTCGAGGATAAACTCTGAACGCAACTAATAGCCAAAGCCCTATTTGAAATTTGTTACGGTTTTTTCCCCTTGCGCAACTTTTCCTCCCAAACACTTCTTCTTATTCTTATTCCTCTTCCTCTTCGACTGTAGTTTCGGAGAGGATAACTTGGGAAAAGATCGTTTTACTCCCCGTTTACCGACTGCCAACTTGGATACTTTTACTTTGGTGTGATATTTGCTCTTGTGTGATCTTTGAATATTGGCGAACGATGGGAAGGAAAAAGAAAACGTACATTTATATAGATACGATATGTACGGTACATGCTCGAGTATCTCCGTTTCTTTGATCTTAGTCGGAGTAGTGGTTTTACTGACTCGTCGTGTGGACGTAAGCCAGCGGCTCAAGAAGAAGAAGTTCCCTCTTCCCATACGTACGCGCTCGTTTATTTTAGATATCGATCCTCGACGAACTTTTGAAGAATTTTTCGGGTCGCTAGATTTCAACCTCTTTAAATCGAAGTAGAACGTTGAAGAGGAAAGGAACTGTAGGTATGCATCGTTTAAGACGAAAATTTTCTTACGTTATATTCATTCGATATTCACTAAATATAAAGATATACTAATAAATGGATACACAGTTAGGTTGTACATCCAAAAGTTTGGTTTAAGCCGTAGTTGTGGAATTACTCATCAAAATTAACAAAAATCTAAGAAGGAAATCGGAAAAGGGACCGTCTGAATATTCACAGAGCAACACTCATCCGAGATGAAATCGATTAAAAAATTACGCTTCCTTTCAAATAATTTCCTTTAAAAAATTTTTTTTTGTTTAGGCTGTTGATTAGTTACTATTAGTTTGGTTATTTGTTAGCGGCGCAGGGTAAACACTTCTTTTTAATTTTTAATTAGGAGATCCCTACGCCATTAAATTATATAATTATTACTTTAGAATAGTTTAAGTTGTGCGATAAGAGTAAAAAGTTAACTCCAAGAATATGTATGATCGTCAACGACATTTCTATGCTGTAGAATGAACCAAAGAACCATATCGACGATTTCTGTCTTTACCTTATTAAGACTGTAAGATTCAACAGCTGAGCCGTAAGAAAAATATGATCGTTTGTCATCACCATCCTCAACAACCGACTAACAGCAAAAGCCAAGAATCAAACCGCTATTGATAATAATACGAAATCTGAAAGTAAGGAGTTAGCAGACTCGGATTTTAATCAATTTAATTACTCGAATTGAATTGAGTGATTTGATCTAGAGTGTTAATTTATGGAAGCAAAACTTCTCAGGATACGATTACAGCAATAGAATTTTCGAAAAAAAAAAATAGGAATTGGTATCTTTCGTAGCAGACATGACAATCTTGTTGAAAAACTTAATGACTACGATTCCAATATATCTCTCAAAGTAGGCATCCTTTATTGTCACTTGAACTTTAGTTCTGAAAGTATGGACGACTTTAGTGATGAGCACGATGAACAGTTTCACCAAGACGTTTTGGGAATGGAAAGGCGGTAACAGGGCTAATGAAATCCTTTTATGTGAGCAGCAAACGAAACTAAATATGATGATCTATCTTTAACATAAATATTTTTATGTGTTCCATTAAAATTACCACGTTACTTCATGGTAACTGGAGCTAACTGCCCCAGTAGCACAGACAGTTGGAGCAATGTTGGCATGAAAGTGTGAACATTTATTATTTCACCGAACATTGGTCCGCAACGTTCTCCCATATTTATTACCCGCATATTTGCCGTGCACCGACCTTTAACGAGTACTCCTTAAAAATTGGCTCACTGTTGTCAATCGGTCGTAGCGTCACATATCTACAACCGTTGGCATCGACTGTATTGGCTCTATCACTCAAGTATTTTCTGTTAAGGGTAGTTTCATTATCATTTCCCGAATGTCGACCAACGGTTAACCGAATTTACCAACCGTGTGGATAAAGCGTCGACCGTACGATGTTCTACCAAACGAAAGCCACCCGTCATCCAACCAACAGTACTACTAGAATGTTAGATTAACATCTGCCAAGAATAACGAATAATTTTATATGAATTGACTATTGTCAAAAAATACAATTAGAATGTTAAACTAAACACTAAACAAAGAAAGACATATTGCTATTACGGCACTTGTACAGTAGCTGAAATAAGCGCTCTCACTTCACTTAATAAATAAATATCTCTCGGCTTACAAAGCGAACCCGAAAATTCGAAAAATTATGAAACATTGGGAACATATAGAGCTTATCTAGCTATGTATTTTTCTACTAACATTCAGTCTGAGTGGGTGAAATTAGTTTGAAATTCGGAAATTTTCCGCTATAACTGTTAATATAACTCGCTAATGGTAAGAGATAGAGCTGAAGTTTTCAGACAAAAATTGTTCATTTTAATGAGCATTATGACATATTTTTTAGCTCGACTTGAGCAAAATGTCTCTTTGGCTTGAAAAGAATGTTTTTATGTATAAATAGGTATATAACGTTATCAATTTAGAATTTCTCATTCACAATTAACTTTCGGCGCCAAAATATCACGACGCCCTTACTTACACTTGATATATAAGTGGATACATTAATCCAAGGCGAAATAAATTTGAAAATCTCGTTACTTCTGCTTTCACACAGCAAGATTTCATATATCCTTCGCGGGTAACCATGCGATCAAAGGACGTACATGAAGCGACAAGTTCTTGTTCTTTCTATACTTTTAAGGAGTTTCACCGTTATGCAAAACAATTTATTATTTTTTTATATATAAAAAAACAGATATTAGCAGCAGCAACTCTGCCTTCATGTAGGCCTACAACGTCGCTCTCATTTATAAAAAGGTTTTGAACGAACTTCTCGAACTTTAATCGGCAATGGTGTACTTGACGAATAATATACTTTGAAAATTGCTCTGCTTGATTTATTCGGTAAAATGACAGCAGTTCTGTTTAGAAGACAAGTTGAAAGTTCAAAGCCTCCCAGGCTGCTCTAAAAGTAGCAACGATACCTTGCACGTCCCGGTGATAAATATGCAAAATAATAGGACCATATAAATTTCTGAAACGTACCCGTTTTATGCTCCGAGCGTGTGCGTCTGGGTGAATATGTAACAAGGAATTTTTATCAGCCTTTTTCTCAAATATAATGCATATGTTCCAATGGAAACGCCGCTCATAATGCCACTGCTGACGTTTTATGATGTATTTCTTCTTACTAAATTCATTTTTATGATGTAGCATCCTCCTATTTATATTACTTCGTTTCCGAATATGATCGTACCAACATAATCCTTTTGGTTTTCTAAACTTGTTGTATTCATCAAAAGAGGGAAGCAAGTGAATTTGCGAAACGCTGCGTTAACCTACAAACCTAATCCGAAACACTAGACGCATGATAAGTATACAACATGCAAATATTACTAAAAGGGTGACATCCCGATGCTGTAACCCTGTCCTAATCCCTACGCATCCGTCGACAAACGCGCCTGCATCGGACAACTTCCGGTCTGTTCCCGAAACGTTCGAAGGAGAATAAGAAAGACATGCCAGTAACGGAAGTGGTAGGATTTCAGTTCCTACGCAACACATACACACAACCACATACATACGTATATGTGGACGTGGAATTGAATGTTGGCAAGATAGATTGTAGCATGCCGCGGGCGGAAAATCGGTAATATATATAGTGCGCTGCAGTGCCATTGTTATGCTCCAGATTTTCGGACTTAATGGCTTTAACGATATGTCTTTCCAGCAGCGGATTAAAATATCGTCTGAAGGCACCGGATGTTGGAAGTAAATAAGCTACTGACGCCCTGCACAGCTTGGTGTATTTTTTTCAATTTAGACTAGGTTACTAAATTAAATATGTCATGTCAGCTTAAAGCTATACAAACGAAAATTCACGTTGTATGTACGTGATTTTTATGCTCATTACACACATATTCAATGCACTGATATATTGTTACATTTAAATGTTAATCCACAATCCCACAAAAAATCAAGTGAAAGACAAACCACCTTTTTTATTTAGCTTAAACATCATTAAAAACGTCAGAAATAAAATAAAAATTAATAATCTTACCACAACCAAGTCAGATAAATACCCTAGCAGGTCATAGAATCCTCGATTCTATGACCTGCTGAAGTTACACAAATTAGAACAATTTCTTTGAACACACCATAATTAATAGCGTTCAACGAGCAAATGAACTTTATTGTGTTGCCCCAGTAGTTCCGGATATTAGAATTTCTTTGGCCGTTGGTCTTGCAGTTGATTGCATGCAGATAAATAAAATATTACAACTACTAAAAATGTCCCTAGAACAAAGTTACTTGAATTTTAATAATTTTACCTACAATATGCGTCCAGGTTTTGCAATGGATTTTCCTCTATCTCCTTTGTTAGCTGATAATAAATAAGAATAAGCTGATGAATAAATAAGAATTAACTTTCATTTGTGGACCAGCATCTTTTGTGGCAAAATTCTTTAGCTTTGCCGTTATATAGCAACTACATAACATACAGTACATAGCAGCTTTAACACAAAAATCAATTCTATAACCACATTGGTACAACAGCTCTCAAAATCATTCAAACTCCCTGTTTGTTGAGGCTAGAATTCATCATGGCGGTGAAGTACAACAGTTATGACAAGAAGATTGTGAGATATTCTTCTTAAAAAAAAAATGTAATGCAAGCTATCACATAAAATATGTCAATGTAACAACCCAGAAATATACAAGGATGAGAGAATGTGGGAAAATAGGAGACTGGAGATGCGAGAAGAGTCTGATTGAATTGACCTCAAAAGGAAGCCCGGCAATATTCACTCTTCAAGCGGCTCCTAAAGACATCTCCGTGCAATTACAGAAAATCAATGCTTTCATACCCGTGAAGGTAAATGAAGCACAACTGAAGTTAATTGAAGTGATTATAAATCCTTTAAAATTACAAGTTTGAAATAATAAAATAAAGTTTTATCCTAAGGAATAAACGATTTAAGGAATATTAACAAAGAAAGGAAGAACATTGTTAGATAGAGAACGGGAATCAAATATCAACACTGGCGAAAAGCAACAAGACAATAAATTTAAAATTTAGCATTCGCCAAGAACAGCAGAGATGCAAGCAGAAAAAATATTGACCTATACACAGATGCTACAAAAACAACAGCAAGAAAACATCGATTATTATCAGTAAAGTCTTTGCATAACAATAGAAGTAAATAGAGCAAATACCAAGGCTAGAAATACTACAAATAAAGAAAACAATGGAATGAAAATTGGAACCGAGTGATAAAAGAAAACAAAGCATTTTATGAGATATTATTACAAACAACAAAATCATCAAAAGCGCTGTTTCAAAAGCAGCATTTTCATATCTAGAGATTAGAACCACACACACTGATGTGTAGAAGGAGTGAAGTGAATTTTTGAAAATTGACTGACCTTAACCGTGTGTAACCTCTAAATATCCTGATGAGTGCTTCTCATTTAAGATATCTATATCAGCGGAACAAGCACAGCGACCAAAAGATCCACAGATATGGCCAATAAATGCGTGTAACAAGCAACAATAGAGCAACCATCAGAAATAAGTAAATCTACAATCACAGTTATATGTACATCATAACGTAAGATCTTTAGAAAATTGCAATATGCGCTAAGATAAGTTTCATAAGTTACTATTAAATGTAAGTTCCGTACATGGGCAGTAAACAAACAAAAAGAACATTAGCTTAGCATGGTTCCATCGGTACTTAGTTTCAATGGTTCCGATGAACCATTCATAGATCTAAGTTAACATTAGAGACAGTTCGATAGATTTCATCGATGTTCCATTCCACAGTTTAAAAGCACTTCAATAAATGCCCATGATCCATCGCTGAATTTAAAAATCAGCTCAATAGCTAACGTCTTTAGTAGGCAGAACTTTTACATCTTTCGTTGTTAGAGTGAAAGAGTATATGCATCACATGCCTTATTTACAGCCCTCAATTTCCGCTTTTTTCCACTTTGCATAAAAGCAATCGCTCTTTCGACAGAAATTTAAACTTCATAATGTTACATTTTGCCAATAAAGGTTTCTCTGTGAATGATTTAAAAGGCATGGAAATAATAAGATTAAGATTCTCTAAATTCTTCAATTACGTTGGTGTCCTCGCCTTCCTGCTCCCTTCCTGGTTATCCTAACTAGTAGCTAACATTAAACCCAAAGACATTTATGAAATTTAATTGTTTTATCACGTTTTCGTTAATTTAAATATTTATTGGTACTAAAAGAAATAGAAAATACATTTGAAAAATTAATTAAAACACCTCAGGCATCCTAGCAACTTTAAGCTCACTTAAATATGCGTCTGTCGGTGGCTAATTTGTATTTTGTTTTATAAAGCTCCCCAGGATATTAAACGTTTTCCAACATTTTCTTACGACGCGCAGTGAAACATTATCAAATTTACCCAAAATCAAAATCTGCTTTGTCTTATTGTTAAAGTGTAAGTAATATTCTAAATCAAAATTTATTCTTTTTGATTAATAGAGTTACCGATATGCTCCACACAGAAAGTACCTAGTTAAACAGACTAACTTGTCACATTTGAATTATTTAATATTGCCAGAACGCATTTACCAATTTAAAACATAAGTATATTATATATTCCTTTTATTTTATTTCCTTTTATAGAAACGCCACCACCTCCACCATCGACAGAACGTTCGTCGTCCCCTCTTTCTTCGCAAATAAATTTCTTAGGATGATTCGAGTACCCCTTGGGAATATACCCACCTCTCTTTTAAAATTTTTACGAACTTTCACCTCAGACGTCGCTGGGAATGAGATAATGCTCGAAGCGTGTCTTCTCAAAATTTCATATCCATTTACGGCGTTGGCACGTCGAAATCCAGTGGCGTCACGAGGCTAAGGGACGTGGAGGATTTTTTTATTGCAAAGAAAAATTTTAGCACTTATGTGCGCTACTGATCTGAACATTAAAAAATATTTTATCTTTCAAGTACTTTCAGTATTTCGAGGTCCACATTTTTTCGTCTCGTTATTAATTAGCGGAAAATATAATTCGATATTTCCTCCACGAAAACCATTTCGCCGAACAAGACGTTTCGACGGAAATATTCTGTAAAACATGAAAGAGGCTGAAGACGAGAATCGTTAGCAAAACTTTTTCCATTATTTCGTCGAGATGGAGTGGAAAATGTCAACGTGAGAAACATTATTACCACTACTACGCGGCTGGAGAAGAAAAAAAAAAAAAACGAAAGGAATAAAAGAACAAGAACGACAACAAGTAAGGAATGGTAGCCGACGACAATTTACCGAGATAGAATGTGTAAATAATTTTATCGTTATTTATGGTTCTTCTTCTTTTTTCTATCGACTATCGTGGATAGAAAGTTAAACATGAAATAGAAAATGTCAATGAAGAATTCGTTTCGCTTTATAGTGACACGAAAAGCAATTTCCACAAAGACACGCATTTCAACGTGGGTCAAAACGAATAAAAAAATACTTCGTCAAATATCGAAGCTCTTTATCATCGAGATGGTTAATGCTAGTGGATCGCACTTTTAAAAATAGTAAGATACTCGTCGAGATCTTTGAAATGAACGAACGAATGAAAATTTTCTGCTGAAACTGGAAAGTGAATAAAAATGACAAAGACCGAAAATCACTCATTTCAGTCGCTTTTAACCTTTGTGAATATCTTTAACTGTTTCTGAATTACGGGCGTTTGAAGTCTTCGAGCGAATGAACGAGGCCTGAAATCGACATCGCTTTGGCTTTCAGCCATTTCATCGTTAAGTATACATTTCTGCCCGACGCATCAAGATTTCTGATAGAGAATTGTACTCTGAATCGATTGCCTTTTAGCTCTCTTAGTTTAGAAGCTATAGCACTTCAAAGTTAGAAAAAGTATTTTCCTTTTTAGCTTAAAGACGTCTTAAAAACGGTAAGAGCTAGAGTTAAGCTTTGTCTTAGTTATAAAACGCTTTCCCAAGGATCCGCACTTAACCTTCTAGCTCATTCAGCTATTCAGGTGGAAGAAAGTCGCGGAAATTTGAACTTCATATGATGAAATCTTTGAAGGACATAAAAAATATGGAATTCCGCCAATATGGGAGTGTCAATTTGGAGACTTACAGCCGCGTATTTGCGGGATAAAATTTCACCTCTAATCGTTTAGTATATATGGACGTTTGAAGTTTGCCATATAAGAAAACTATAACAGAAAAAATGTACCCAATCTCATTGAATTATATAAAGATGTCAGCCTGGTTGCCAAATTATTAAATCGTTAACACCCTCAAAATCCGAAAATGTTGCCAACTCAACTCGGTATACCAACATCACAGTATCTCGATTACAGATTCATTCTCCGCATTCACAATGAAGTACCACCATTGTAAGTACATATGCATATACATGTATGTAAATGATTAATCACTCAGTTAGATAACCACATATAGAGAGTCATCGTTCTTATCGAAAACGTTAAGGGTTTAATATCCTCCCATTTATGCAGGGAAATCGCAGATAAACGGGGCCAGCTCGACGGACAAAAACGGTTTCGATAAGGGCGACGAGCCGCTTTTTCATAGGCCAAACGAAATTTTTCCACAGCCTGTGAGGGTAGGATGTCCTCTATCCAGGTCTCTTTACGTCACATCGGCTATATTTTACGCCGAACGCTTTTTTCCGTTGATGGATTGTCGCCAGTTATCTATTTGGACGGATGAATAACGAAGAATGTGCTGGTTGTATACAGGTCTCTATTCCGAGAGGCTCTTTTTATAATGGTTATCCAGTATTGTAGAGTGTGATTATATATAAATTGATAAGCCCTAAAATATTGTTGGGAAAATTCTTGTATCGTTTTGAGAAAGACACTTATCAAGAGCTCCTTTATATAAAATAGTGAACACAATAAACGAAAGATAAACAGTTTAAATTAAAAAATATTGAACAAAGTTAAATAAGGAAGATTTTAAAATTGCAACTACTCCCTCAGGTGCTGTAAGCTTCTTATTTGGTACATTAATTGTAGGCAAACTATAAGGCAGACAAGACAAAGGAGGCCAAGACTGATATGTTTACCTTCAGAAGATTCAACCTCCTTGAGTCCTAGCTCAACTAAATAAATGTCAGGCATTATTATGCATCACCTCATGTAAATTTAAATAAGCAGATCACAAGATAAATAACCGTTACCATAGTTTGCGAAAATTTATTAGTGCCGTAAACATCGCACTGATCAACCTCCTCCAATAACCTAGTCCCTTCAATTTTTCTATTACAAAAAAAAAAACAATTTATTTGCCCTCTGTATTAAACGACATCATCGTTTAACACAGCCGAAACAATCATAACGACAAAAGTAGGCGTAGAGGGCGCCAGGGGTGGCGGTCGACATTATTCATCCGCGTCCGACGACAACACAAACGGGACAAAAGAGAGAGAGACTATCTACCGCATAGAGGACGCCGTGTGTACGGGGCGTTAAGTGGCCCGTAAGGTGTGAACAGCACTCGTGTGACACCGGTCACAATAAGCTCATGCCGTCCGCTTCCTCTGCTCAGCCTTTAGCAGAAAATGAGACGCATACAAAACGATATTCCACCATCTCCGCTTACTCCACTTCGCCCTTGCAATTTTCGCTCCCCTTTAGCGTTGTAGAAGGTTGTATGGATATGAACTCCGGGCTCCGGTATACGCTATACTTTACCCCCACGTCCGTCATATTTGTCAATTAAGTTTAGACTCGGGCGTGAATAGCGTCGTGCCTCATTGTTCGACCCTGAAATTTAATGAAAATTTGTCAATTACAACGCGCTAGGCTTGTTTAGCGTATTCGTTGTTTAATATACCAACCGACGTACACCCAACACAGGCGCACACTCGCAACCGCAGCTCGAGTGGCGTAGGGTGAATATTCATGGTGTAATTGATGGGAGGTTAGTACCTGCAAATCTAGAATAAATACGGGTTTATTCGAAGAAGTTATGCCTGGTATATTACTGATATGTTAGACAATAATAATCTAAATATTGCCGAACACTATGGCAAGCTTCAAACTACCTCTGCCGATAAATTTAAATGGTAATGTGTAGGAGAATTGAAGAGGAAACAGCATATGTACGGAAGCAACTACGTATAATAAGGAATCTGAAGAAAGACAAATAGCAATACTACGGAACGAAATAAGATAAGAGATAGTTGAACTTCAAGATACACTTGTGTATAAAGAAAGAAAGGAAAAAAATGGGAATATTGTAACCCGAAGAAGAATGTGCTACATGCTGGATTTCCCTTCTATAATCGATGGCGGAAGGAGGATGAAGCATACGATTTTTTCTAAAAGATTGCAAGACTGATCCCGTCATGTGAATTCAAATGACCAAATATAATCTTAAAGGACAAGATTATATAATATTAATGAGTAGATATGGCAAAGGGACGAATTATTCCTTTTTTGCAGCGACTAGGTAGACTCGTGTCTATTCGTCTCATGAGAATGGATTGCTGGTGTCCCCGAGAGTCGACAAAACACGAGTCTGTCTAGTTTCTGCAGAAAAATAATAATTTCATCCGCCTTTCTTCTCTTTAATAATGAGATGATGGATACTGTATAAAAGCCCGTATACAGGAAAAAAGTAAGTAATAGCAACAATTTACATAAATACAGAGCATTTGGAAGACAACATGGAAGAAGTAAATGTTCTAAATTTTTATCATTTCTCCGCGATATCTTTAAATGATTATCCATGTGTGTCTAGTAACTTTGTAAAGATAAGTGATTCTGAATAACGTAAAGTACACTCCGCCAAAAAAGTATCGCATAAACTAAAAAAGGACATTTATAAACCGTGTGAACGTATAAAAATATTTATACGTTTTGTGAACGTATAAATATTTTTATACGTTCACAAAAAGTTTGTCTCGTGTATGTGAACTATAAAAACACTAACAAAATCATGGAACATAGCTTTTTTACTTTTTTTTTCTAAAAGAACACATTTAGTAAAATGCATATGTGTAAGGTTTGTTCAGTTGTTTATTGAAAGTCTTCCTATACGGACAAATTTTAAAGTGCGAAGTCAGAGTTCTGTACCGACGCTTTTAAAACTAAAATGAGCAATTTAACTTCAGAACAAGTGGCTGCTATAGTTGCTTTAATCGAAGATGGACGATCTCAAGCATACGTTGCTAATTTGATGAACATCAATCAGTCAAGTGTTTCTAGAGCCGTAGCCGGATATAGGGAAACAGGCAATTACAGTAGAAGACCTATACCATGTCGTCCAAAATGTTCTACTCGCCAAGATGACAATTGCAGAACGACTTGGCTAGAGTCAGAAATACTCGTGTGAGTACTCAAACTATTCGGAATAGGTTACGACAGAGTGGATTAAGAGCTAGAGTAGCTGTAACGGCCCCTCGTCTCACTAAGAACCACCGAGTGGCTCGCTTAAGGTTTGCCAGAGAACATGTAAATTGGAACATTAATGACTGGGCCAATATACTCTTCACAGATGAGTCAAGATTTGGTCTTTACACCTCAGATAGGCGTATCTCGGTGTACAGACGAGACGGTGAGCGCTATTCGCAGTGTAATATCAGACCTAGACCTAATTTCGCTGGTGGCTCTATAATGGTTTGCGGAGGCATCTGTTTAACAGGTCGTACAGAGTTAGTACCAGTAGACAGAGGTACACTGACTGCCGACAGGTATATAATATGCATTTTACACATACAATGCATTAAAATGCATTTAGTGTAGATTGCGGAATTTCCAATTTTATCACAGCTCAACGTTGACTTCACGGGGGTAAAGCTTCATCTTTTTTAACATTTCATATTTCTCACGAAAATTTAAATTTTGACGGTGCAGTACTTTAAGCATTTTGAAAGTAGGTTGTACACACGATAAATCAAGTGAAACAGTAAACCGCACAAATAACGTAACTTTGACACACCGAGCATTCCGGATTTAATAACGAAGTTATTCGTAAATCTGCAGAAACGAGTGCACTTCCCGCGCGCTCCCCGAAATTAGCTCCCCCATTCTCATGCAGGCTTACATTGGTATGACTCTACTCGGGATTCCCGTATCAAATAAACAAGGCTAAATAGTAAACATTATGATGATTATTGAATTGAAACCTGCGCAGACTAATTTTGATTCAAATAAACGAAAAACGTTACGTTAGTCACCGTAGACGTGAATTTGGTATTCATATTTTGAGTCAAATAAGCGGTTGATTCATATAACCAACGATTCAAATAAGGAAAATCTACATTGTTAAATGTAGCCACTAAGGAAGAATGCGAGATTAAAACGTACAGTGGTAATTAAGTGGAAAATTGTTCAGTAGATTTGATTTTAAATGCTAATGGTAGGAAATGTTATTGTTACCGGATATAATAATCCAAAACCAATAGTTGAGTGTAGGGCTTTCACGACTTTAATCCATAGAAGAAATCTTTTTCGGGTGTTGCCGCGTAATTAATATTTTACTTGACGTTTTACCAATCATGCTGTCAGCTTTTTCAGGAGATTTCGCAGTGCTAACTTCCACGTGTTGCTCATCTTGTATCCGTCTTTACGATTGACGTTGTTGGTTATTATTATTATCTCTTTATTTCTATCGATTCACCTATTTTCCTCGGGTAGTAGTGACTGGTCTTGGCTAATACGTTAACGTCGCCGTAAGTTATGCGGTGGTCTCCTTGTTCTGCTACTGCCGATTTTTCAATATGCCTAAGACGTGCGCCTTTCTCGTATTTTTTCGCTCTGCACTGAATACTCTGTCCTCCGTCCTCATACTCTGTTTGACCGATGTAACTTTTTCCACATTGGCATTTCAGTTCGTATATACCTTTTGCTCGGAGTTTCGGTAACACGTCCTGGTTGGGAGAGAGTAGCTGGTCGATTTTGGTCAACGTGTTGAATCGTGTGATGATGTTCTTTTCTCCTAGGGACTTCTTCAGTCTGTTGGTAACAGGTTCAAGGCAAGACAAGAAGCCATCGAATCTAACAGGATGAAACCTAAATGCTGGTATAGGTAGATGATGCCTTAGTCATATGGCCGCACGGACCAAAAACTCTAGAGAAATTCCTCCAACACATCAAGAGACAATACGCAAACATTAACTTCACAATGGAAATGAAAGCAGACGGCAACTTACCATTTCTAAATGTCCTAGTGGAACGCACTGACAGCGGCAGGCTAGCCCACAGTGTATACCGTAAGACTCACACAGACCGGTACCTGCATGCAACATCTCACCATCATACTCGATAGAAGAAATCCCTCATTAACATTGTTAAGAAGAGCGGAGAAAATCAACGACGAATATCACAGGAACAGTTTAATACAACACGTTAAGAACACATTTCAGAAGAGCGGCTATAGTACAAAAGATATAAGGAAGCTACGAGAGCAGAAAAAGGACGAAGACCAAAAAAGAGTTAAACACTTTATGTGAATTAGAAATCACTGAACAAGCTACTCGTTTAGTAATCGTTAAAAAACTTGCACACCTCAAATCTCTTATCTTATTCTCTAACTGAAAATGTTAACAACACTTCAATTATTCGGGATTTTTATGTATTACACCATATCTACTAATAGTTATCAATAAGTATTATACAAGATGACCTAAAATCTAGTCCAAACATATCCACCTATTTCTAACCATTCTCTCCACATTCTACCTTAAAAAAAAACAAAAATAAATCACATTTATTTTCGGGCATCGCAAATTCTCATTAAGCGTGGTGTGCGATATGTACAGAACATCACACATATTTTATCCTATTCTCAGTTCGAAAACACTATCCAAACAATCCCAGAGAGGATATGATCCATATATCCCAATTAATATCGGATTACATCTTTCTCAGTATCGCCTACCTACGTAGATCTTATTGTATCAAAGTTTGCTCCTGCTACCCCACCCACCCAATCAAAAACTTCGACATTAGCCGAAGCCCGCTTGTTAGCTTTGCCTGATGCTTAATATCATTTCGTACTGATTGGAATCCGTTCGGTATAGAGGGCGCCATTGGCGCTAGTGGTAGCTGCAGAGCTGCAATCTCCAATTCAAACATAACACGAACGCAAACAAAATCGGAATTTCTAATGCGATAGGAGCGATAGACGGAACAGGGGCGTAATATACAAGGTGTGCTAGTTGAAATAATTCGACACGATTTCACCGCATTTCACAAATTCGACGGGCAATTATTAGCAACTATAACTGTTTTGCTCTCTGCGTTCCATAGCTTTTATTGTGATAAATCGTTGGAGATTGGTATAATTTTACAAACATAGAACTCCCTTAGACAGGACTTATTTTAAAATTCCATCAATCTTCCTTCAATGGAATTGCATGTAATGATTTAATATTATTGCTTCATATCTAATTCGTCGAGAAAGTTTAAAATAAAATTTCTAAAAGGGCTTCACTCCCAGACTGCGGAAAAATATATTCGGTGTTAAAAAAATGAAATATAATTTGGCAACAATTTCAACGTAAATCCTAGCTGATTAAACTACTACTGGGACCTCCGGAAAGTACCTAAAATTTAAAGACGTTTAACACATAGGGTGTTAAACAAATCATCTGAGCCAAAAGCACAACAATATGCAGTGTAATCCATTAAAAATTCAAGTATGGTGGAACACTGTACTTGATAGGAACTAAACACCCTGTATATTTGAACATACTTTCATATTGTAAATAAGAGAAAGAATCCTCACTTTCTAATAGATACCCCGTATAATAGGAATAATAATTTAAATCAGAAACTTACGAGTTTAAGCATAGTTGGTCTATTAGGTTACGTATGTATTGGCAACCATGTTATTTTAGATGGATTTTTTCTTTCAGCTTTGGCTTCTATTTTTAATCTCAAAGGTCATTCTTATCCGCTATTCCCATCCTTATTGATGATTATTTTCATTTTATTTAAGAAAATGTAAAGAAATATATACAAAAAATTACATTATACAGAATGTTCGAAAACTGAAGTTCGTTTAGTTGTGTGTTAAACACTAGCAGTAATGTTTTTAAAATAAAACAGAGTATTTAACATATCTATTTATAAATTGACCGATAAATCCATATTAAGGGTGCTTTCCATCATTTACACTATATTCCAAGATTTTGTTCAATATTTATAAAATACAAACTTTTTACAAATCATGAACGTTACTTTTATTACCGTTACATCATTGCTGCTATCACAGCTATAGCTCTTAGCGCAGGTATATTTAAATATACACAACATTCTCCTTCTTCACAGAGATAACAATTACTTGTTATATTTGATGATGCGCTCACGCTTTGTAGTGTAGCTGTCTTTATAAAAATTTCTTTTTTTATTCTTCTCTCCTTTAACATTCTTGTCTATTTAGTTCTAGCGGATGTTTTCAAATAATTGATCTTCTTCCTAACATTCAACCTTTTCCTATTCGTTGTCCTTCTCGTTATCATTATCATCAATCGCATCATGTTCATTTATTGTTTGTGTTTCATCAAATACGATCATTTACCGTTTTCGTGTTTTCTTCAATAAGACCTGCTGGCCTATTTGAAATGTGGGAGTACTTTTGCTTCCATTTCAGACACAGTAATTTCTAATTATATTTGTTTTGATAACTGTGATATTTTGTAGATTCAGATACTTTTTTGGTTTCAGGCAATTTTGCTGAAGAAGGGCCTCCGTTTTTGGAAATATTTCATTGAATTAGCATGGTTTTACCAACCCATTTGATTTAGGACATATGTGGCCTATGTTCCAAATCTATTGAGGTTAGAAAATTCATTAAAGTATCCTGTTTGATTACTATCTTTGTAAAAATATCATCAAGTAGCGCAATTTCAATAATTTGACTGGAATAATCGATAACACTTACCAAATATTATTTATTATTAAAGTTGAAAGCTTTTATACATAGTTTCATGAAATATAATTTAGTCTTTGGCATTTTCATCTCAAAATAAATGCTACAATTAGAGCAAAATTATTACATTATCCGATTAATACAAAACTCAAATACAGATTGTCCTTCATTAAATCATTTTTTCAATATTTTTGGAATTAGAATAAGATTACCATTTTTTTGCCTTATTTTTTATTTTTATCCTTCAATGTAGGCGACTTTATTAAATTTAACTTTTGATTTGAAATGCGTTACATATCAACTTAACGAGCACACTTAACAAGCTATTTCTTCATCGGGACATCTTAGTTCTTTATCTACTAAGACCTGCTGATGTAGTAGTGATCTTGATAAAAGGCAGATACGAATGCTTGTTTGCCTTTTAGTATTTTTAGCATTACCTCTCGGATGTACTCGATTAAGTGACTTTTTAAACTTGGATTGGAAGACTATGATCTGCTTTTATGTTGACTATATCTTTTAACTTAAAATATGTGTATGGCTAGCATTTCTTTTTCAACTTAACGGCATAACGTTTTTGGTAATTGTTTAGAAATTTTTAAGCATAAATTACAGGGCTCCCTTTTTGCAGCCATATTTCGACTAATCCTTCATTGGACGCATCATTTTCTTCATCATATTCTTAGTTCGTTTTCAACGTTATAAATTAAATGTAACAATGGAGGCTATGATGATACTCTTCTTTAACTTGTTAAAAGCATTTGTTTGTGATAATGTATCTTATCACTAATAATATGTCCTAAAAATTCAATGCTTGAAACACCTTTCTTTGATTTCGATTTACTAAATTTTCTCTTTGCAACTTGTAAAACTTTCATTAATCTTAAGTCATGTTTCTCCTTGTTTTCGCCAAATACTGTATATAACATTGCATTTCACTACCGTCACATTATCCCGGGTATGGTTGGCGATTGATTAAAAAAATATATTTGACTTAATTTGCATGTAGTCCAGATGGTAAAGCCCATTGCTTCGCAATATTTTTTTTTATCGAAATGTTATCGTGTTTATAAACTTTTAATCGATAAGTTCTACGAATCCACCTGTATAGTATGGTGGCGCGAAATAGCTTCGAAGGAACAACTTCACACATTTAAGCCGACTAAATTAGTTTAGTAAAGCGGATCTATCTGCGGGGTAGGACTATTGTGACAAGCAGCCGGAAACCTGATCTGTTATGTCAGCTCGACGTCGCGTTGTCGTCTTTTCTTACTGTTAGCTCGTGTACGTGTGTGAGTGCGCGCGCACGTCTGTGTGCGCCGGTTATTCAGCCGTAATCCTTCGAAAGCTACGGGGCCCTCGGCGAAAACGAAAACCGCCCTCCTCTCTCTCTCCTCCATGAAGATCGCGCGGTTTATCTTATCTTACACGGGCGCGACGTCATATTTCAAATTGTATTTGCAGGAATAACAGACCGGGAGCGAAAGATATCTCTCTATTAGGTATCGCATTACGCTACCTACTTAGTGTCGTAGACGGGTAGCTCTCGGATAGCGCTCGGTGCGCTCAAGGGACCGGATTAAGCCGGATCTAATTGAATTAAATATATATACCGGGAACGGGCGACTCTATTAGGATGAGGCGACGTTTTATTATAATAAAGTTCTAACCATCCAAATTCACTTTACCTTTTACCTATACGTATACGGGGTATAAGCGACTAAAATTGCTAAAAGCGTATTATTACGTCCCCGGTTGAATGCCTCTGTGTGACCGATTTCAATGTATATATCGTGTTAGAAAATCCCGTAATGCAATGGCCATTTGAAGTACACAAGACCCTTTTGTAAAATTTACCGGCTTCAATAGTGTACGTAGACAAAGCCGCTAAGCTAACGTCAGCGGGAATTAATAATAACTTTTAATAGTTAATGTTGTGTTTGAGTTGAAAAAATAATACTCTTAAAAGAGATACATCTGCAATGCTGCATACCCCAAAACTAATGAAGAAAAAATGTAAGAGACATAAAAAAGAACGCCTGATTGATATTTTCAAGGAAAATTCCAACTGTGATTATCTCGCAGACAAGAACCGCAGCATAATTGACAAAAAACAAAAAAGGACAAACGTTTAAACTTATAATTAACAAATATATTCAAATAAAGTATTTAACAATAAATAATGAATTATATTAATTGTATTCTATGAGTTTATCAGTTTAATGGTTACGTGATTACTTACAAGGACACTTCTCATCCGAATAGAATCCTAAATCGCGATATTGCAGACTCTGTTTCTCCGAGGATGATTAGCTAGCCTCCCCGAGTGGCGTGATAAGTTGCCAACATGCAAGAATGTAATGAAAGACACCCATGAAACAATTAAAGAAATTAAGTAGTGTCTGAAATATATGATTCTTACAATGAAACGAAGGATAATTAGGAAAATTGAACAAACTCACCCGTTGTATTTGGTATTTCAACGTTGAGGTAAAGTGTATTCTATAATGTCAGTTCATCTAAACGCATCTTATGAAGAAACAGACAATTTTTTAAAGATAATTGCTGAATTTTCACTCTCACGTGGCAAAAGCTATAGCAGCAATAAAGGCAATATTTTGATAATAAAAAAAAAAACGTAACAATTGAAGAAAATATCACAGATATGAAGCTTAACAAACATTATTTAAAGCGGTTGGCTTAACATAAAATACAAAAATACTGCGCACGTCGTGGTGGCTAAAAAAATTATCTTGAAAACTAAACTAAATAGAAAGGAATTTAGCAGACGGGAGTCAACATAAGAAAGGCCTAACCTGCGTAAAGGTATATGATCCGTATTACAATTAATAATTAAAAACATTCCCATTCATAAGAAAAGAAGCGTTGATTCTATTGAAAATTATCGTCCGACAACGGCTATTAATAACTTCACGAAAGCATTTGAGATGTGTCTTCATCACGATATGTACCCACAAATTCGACCAGTCCGGTTGAACGGTTTCGTGAAGAACCGATCAACCGTTACCAAATTGTCCATATTGACCCAAAATCTCTGGGAATGTTTCGATGTTAACGACCAAGTCATGGTTATATATACAAACTTCCACAAAGTAAATGGATGGATTGTGAGCTATTTCTGGGTGAACTTGAAGCCATTGGGTTAGTTCCTTCTTTAGTAACTGTATTTCGGACATACCTGCTAAATGGAAAACAGTATATATGTTGCAATGACTACCAATCAGATTTATTTGTGTCTACCTCAAGAGTCCTCCAAGGAAGCAACCTAGACCCATTGCTCTTCCTATTGTATATTAATGATCTTTGCGGTGTCTTGAAACTTTAGAAATTGTGATCTTATACTGTATTATCGGATTCAAACAAATAAAGACTGCACGTTTCTTCAACAACAAATCTTAACAACGAATCTCAATCTTCAACAACGAATTAGACATGAACGTATTCAAGTATAACGTCCTCACGTGTATTCGTAAAACTAACCACATCATGCCTGTAAATCGATGCACGACTGTTAAGGACTTGAGTGTCACATACGACGCTGAATTATCCTAATCTAAACATCGTCAAATCCTCCCTGAAGGCCCTAAGAATTATTATCAGAATCTCTCATTTATCATTCAACTTTTTAGAAGCAGTGATTATGCTCTATTTCGCATTAATATGCTTTAAACGGGAGTACGGGTTACTAATGTGGTTACCACTTTTATATTCTTGCATATCAATATGTTAGAAACCGCCCAAATACATTTTATAAGAAACTTGCATTTCAGACAATTTGGTTCATATCGTCCTTAAGGATACATTCATACGGTACTGTTATTACTAAACTGATATTAAATTTTCATGTAGCTTATTCCATTGTAACATCGATGCATCTCGAATTTTAGATAGAGTTCAATTTAAAATTCTCCAATATGCTAACCGTTTGCGTAACACGTTTTATTGTTCCCAAGTAAAAACGAACACTCTTGCAAGATCTCCAATACAGCGAGTAAGTACCACGTTCAACGTTCAAAATTTAGTTATTAAGTTATGTCTAGAATTCAGTCCTTTTTCTTTTTCATTTTTATCCGATAATTAGATATGTATCTGTTATATAATAATAATAATAATAATATAATATATAAATAATAATAATAACAATATAATAATAATAATAGTTATTATTATTATTATTATTATTACAGCTTAAACAGCAACTGTAAGAATGTTTACTACGTGTTTTGGATGTATGTATGTGGGTATATGTACTGCACTGACAGATTTTCAAATTGTTCCAATTTCAGTAGATATTCTTCTCTCGCAGAATCGAAAGTATCAATTGGATACCCTTAAAAGTAACTTTTACGAATCAAAATACAAAACACAATTAAACACGTCTTTTCTCCAACACTATAACCTTATACAAACCACTGTATAATTCAAAAAAGTCGTCGGAAGAGCGTTACTTTGACGGAGGTTGCGAGAACGCTCGTTGCTGAACGATATTCGTCGTTAAGCTAACGACAACGATTTTGGATCTTTAATATTACAACATGTTTAACATTTTTTAGTAACATGTCTGAAAGAAGTATATATATATACTTTTTCCAAGAAACCCCTTCTACTGGTCTAGTCAATATTGCACCGACACGTTAACATCGAGAGAGACCGAAAATCTGATATCGCAGTACATTTAAGTACCTCGAGAGAAACACATTTTCCCGAGCAATTCACGAACGAGTTCTGTCAGATATACGAAGAGATAAAAATCGTATTAATGCCACGCCGGAGGTAAAACGCATGAACTGAATCAGTTGACAGGCACCGTTCCGTGGATAATATTACACGAACCATTCGTTCCTTAATCGTGCTGTCTTGTTTCCATTCCTTCGCTCTAGACCGCGGGAACTTTTTATTAGAATGACAAAAGGAGTCGAAGCAACGTCTCCTTGCGATGAGAAAAATGAAATATTCCCCAATAATAATTCACGAAACGATCTCTTAATTACAAAATCGTTTTTAGGCGTTCGGTTTCTTTTAATAAAAAAAAAAAAAAACAACTCCTTTATTCTGCGTTTTCGGACTCTCCGAGAGTTTACTTCATAAAAGAAATCCTGGGACGATAAAAGGAATCCCCGTAAAATCTAAATAATGTATTACCTAACCTCCTCCGCCTCCCTTTGGAGTAATAAAAAAAATTCCCCGATTCGGATCCGGATTCCGGATTCGCTCTCCTACGTCTCTCAATGAAATCCATCTCTTAAATCCAACCTTAAAAACTGCGTCTTCAACTCATCTCGACAAATGTAATTATTTTCGACGCGTTCTCCGCCCCTAAGAACAATATTAAAAGCCCGGTCCCGAAAAGGAGGGGCACCAAACGAAATCGTCCGGAAAGACGGAACCGTGACGCGGTTTATTCCATTTTTTTCCCGGCGTAATCGCTCTATATAGCGAAAAAAATGACGTTTATTGCCGGCAATGTACCGTGACGACATCTGCGAGAGATTTTTTTGAAAAGTTATCGGTTGAATTAGAGAAAATGTGGGGTGGAAAGGCAAGAAAAACGATGAGGGGGATTGAAATGGTTTGGATAGTTTGAAATGGAGGTTATGGACGTGGCCCTGGAAGTATGAGCCACATCAAAGGTGCCTACTTACTTCCCCATTTAATCGAGTATTATGATGGTGAAATTGAAGAAACAATTGCCTATCGCGTTTACTACTTTAAATTTTAACCAATATCAAATATTTTGTTTTTATTTAGTTACTTAAATCAACATTGCAGCATCTTCAATTTTGGGACGTGTCGATTTTTTAATCTTTAACTTGGATCTTAATCTCATCAGGAATTTAACAACGTATATTACAGCGAAGTGGGCGCGAGTACATTGACATTCAGTTCAAACAATTGAATAGGTCCCAAAACGTTATCTTGGGATACACCAAGTTTCACTCTTAACTCGCTTAATCTACGCTGATCACCTAGTTCCTTATGTACCAACTAACACTTATAGATTACGTGGACTTCAAATCTAATATATTGCAAGGTTGCTAACAGTTAGCTTAGTGTGACACACTTGCCCAGATAGTCAAACTGCCTGATACCCATCGCCTCCACCACTTATCACGTATCACCGCGGATATCAAGCTTGAATGAACTAATCCTATCTACGCAATATATTAGTACCTACGTCTCGACGGTATTTAAAGGAGTTGTTCAACGAAGATTCACAAGAACATCGTTCACTTAATGATCTAGATGATACAACTCATCTTAACTTACCATCAAATAAATTGAATAGAATCGTCTCCCTACAACGAAAAAGAAAACATAAAAACACTTGACTTCCGCATTAAATAACAAAAGAATAACGCAGATAGAGTACATATTGTTCGGAAAATGTCCAGCAAACCGACATATACTCCAAACATGAAACGGCCCCCTATATCAGTCTCTCCCCGGTAATAAGTGCGCATTCATACATGCTGTGGGTGGAGTTCTGAAAGTCAATGTAGCTATACGGTTATGTACAAACGTACATAACAGGTTGAATAATATAATGGGGAGAGTAGCAAACGTTTTACACTATAGACACAATGCGCGTGCTTTTTTAACATTTACCACTCCTTGTAATTCGTTTACTGGGGATTTTTTGACGATAAATGTTCAATATTCGTCGGCATTTATGCAGCGATAACATCCTAACCCTTTGTAACGATAATTCGATTCACGCAGCAGACAAAGAGATTCGATTTATTTCCATTGTATCATTTATGTTAAATCGTCTTACCTAATTAGTCCTTTTGTTCAAAATAAAACGGCTTCACTAAACATCCAATTCTAGGATAATCCAAAATAATCGCAATACGACGGAAAAATCTTAATGCATAACGTCTCCGTTGCCATAGGGCGCTCATTCACCACCGTTGAACCGCAGCTAACGAGCCCGCTTCAACATCTTCCGGTGGCAGAAACAATGCAAATAAGCAGCTACGCTCTACGCGATTCTAAGGAAAAGACGGAGGGAAAGATTTCGCTTGGCTTCTGAAGCGAGCAAGAAAAAAATTAACAGTAATAATAATGATAATAAGTAAAAGAAGAAGCAAAGCCACCTTGTTAGCGGCGAGGTTTTTCGTAATTTCTTCGCCAAAGGAATAGCTCGACAAATATGACGTCCTCGTCGTCATCGTTGTGGCTTACCGTCTTGGCACTGATTACGACTACCAGTGGCGAGAGACTCGGTAAGAAAGAAGATTCAAAAACCTTGATTGTTACATCTTTGTAGAAAGGAAAAGAAGGAACTGATTTTACACGCTTAATGAATGCTTAGCATCAAAGAGGATGCCATGCAATGTCTAACATTAATCTAAACTATATTAAAGTAAAAAACTGACCAACTCATCTATTGAACATTACATACAATATTATCTGATCTCAAAAAGCTCGTTGAATAGTTATTTTAAGCTAATCAAGATAATAGAGCTGTGTTAATCTATCATCCCTTAGATTAAAGCAAAGCATAATTTAATATAAAAGCGGATTATTTTCTGTCATAAAAATTTAAAGCCAATTTGAAAACAATTGTAAGATTTTCGCCATTAGCTATTTCAAAATTACTTATTGTACTGTGGCCTAAGGATACTAAGTAACTTCTTTGAAGAATCTTTCTTTTTTCGTGAAGAATTCCTCAAAATTTCAACTACGACACTCTGCTGCAAAATAATAACCTTCACTTTGACACCCCTTTACAACTGTATTTAATTTTCTAAGCTCGATTTTGATATCAAATTCGAATTATAGGACGTCCATAGCTTAAAGGATGTAAAACAGATGAATGAAATATCAGCACCAAGAAAAACGCAGTGAAAGAAGGAAGAGAATATTTGTATTTGTAATTGTAGCGCGACCCTTATCATCTAACTGAAGTGTGAAACGATGTAAAAAATATTATGCGAGAAGCATATTTGTTATTTATTACATATCTGATCCTACGTACATCTTATCCAGAGGGTAAAGAATCAAAGAACGGACTAAGAAACGGATACAACGCGGGACATTAGGTGGGCAAAGTCTTTATGATCGAAGGCTCCTTCCCCGTACTTGGCTGCACCCTTGATAACCACCCGATTTTTCACTGTTATTCACCTAGTAACTTTATTTTCCTTTTTAACTCACGAATTCTCCCTAAAAATGGACAATCTAATTCAATTTACAACTCCTGTAGACGTTTCCAAAACATATAGCATGAACAATTTAAACACCGACACGGGTTAATTTTCATAACTCTCGCGAATGTGATTCAACCAGTTGCCCGCATACCCTGACAGTCCGACCGGTTCCATTTAAACCGCGTCGAGTTCAGAGACACAAACATAAAATTTAATTACAATATCTCTCCAGCAAAATACGTATGTAGCGCAGAGAGGGTTTCGTCCTGGCGAAAGGTATACGACACGCATTACTTGTTAGTCACGGGGCAGGTATAAACCAATTACAATTATCCGAGACGGCACTATGAAAACGCATAAAACATTAAATTCTGTTCGGAATTAAGCCTCCGACTTCTCGTTGTCCCCCCACCACCTTCTCGACGCTGTCGCGTAGGAAGGTGAAGCTGAGGCAACCAGATTTAGCGAGAAACAGATCGTTTGCGACACGTTTGCGGGCATTACGGCTAACGTATTTCGGTTTGCGAAATCATTTTAATTAAAATGATATAGGTATCATTAATTTATCGGTATAAATACTACCTAAAGATCGTCCTTTTCTCTAGTAATATTCGTAAAATGGGAGATGTTCATCTTCAAAGCCCTTTCGATTTGAATAGTTACTAATTGCATAATTAGAGATTAATGCTTTCCCCCAAAATAAGAATTAATTCAAAATTTCCCAGATCCTTGACTTAAGTAACTGTGATGAGTCAATTATTTATGATGGCATGACATCGGTTTATATCAACCCAGTTACATACAACATAGTGTACCTCAGTACCCAGGCATAACACCGTGATAATGGTTTAAAATTGCTAAATCGATGATAATATGTTTTACTGCTGACCTAAAGGCCAAATTGAGGACCTGAATTAAAAATACAAAGGATGCCTGGTACATAAACGAATACCTTGGGGGTCAAGTGGGTGTACCGTGGGAGTCGGGTGTATCGTTTATGAAATACCACTATGTTAATAGATAAGCCAATTGCTTTTGATGCTTATGGATGAATAATAATTTAGCCGTATTTCCTAAAATTCCTGCACCAAGGAGAAATTTTGACGAACCACTTGGAATTAAAAGTAATAACATAGGTTTTCGCGACCAGAGTCGGTTAAAGTTAAACCTGTTCCGGTCTTGGACCGTGTCATGGTTAATCGAAAACTCGATGCTTCGGCCACAGTACCCACAGTGATTTGATTACTGGAGCTTTTATTTGGATTTACTTCTAAAGGCAATGAGAACATATTTAGCAAACATTAAATAGGTACGTGTGGATCCGAAATTCTTTCCTCAATAATGGCTGATGTCACCTGAATACTCTTCGAATAATAGTAATAATGATCCGTTTGTATTGAACAAACATACAATAACGTATAATAACAAATCAATACTTCAAAAATAAGTTAATGGCCAGCAAGTCAACAAATTTATCCACATACAATGTTAGAAATCTTGGTACATTATGTGATAATTTGTTAGAAAAAAATTACAAACAATAACGAACCCTGCGGGGCACAACATGCAACACCATCAAGGAAAAGTCTGATAAACTAGAGGTTTCGTCACCAACACTATTTACCTACTTATATACAATACTACTCAGCAGAATCGCAAAATCAATTATCGCGAACCGACCGATAATTGATTTGATTTGATGATTTGATTGATTTGAACCGAATATTTGATCACCGGTTGACGATGAAAACCAATGGTGTCCTCGAAACGGCTGTCCCTGACTAATTACACTGACCAACAAGGTTTTTACCCTAAGTTAGTAACTGATGAAATTGAACAGCATATATAAAGTAAAAATGATTCGAAAAGTGGCAACATTGGCTTAGCTCTGGTTACAGAGAAGATGCCTTTATAGTACGGCCGGTAATCTGGTCTACTGCAATAATGTTCATTACCTTTCTGAAGCTTCTGGAATACGTCAGTTCTTGGAAATTACTCATAGATTCATCAAAGACCAGACTAAAAGCAGTTTTGTTGCATAATGGAAACCATTATCCTTCTATTCTGATAAGTCGTGCTGGTTCTATGAAAGAAACTTAGGATAATCTGAAAACGTTATTAGAAAAGATAAAGTACAAAGACTATTCCTGGAATATTTGTGCAGATTTCAAAGTAATTGCAATTATTTCGGTTACATAATCTGGTTACACCAAATACTTTTGCCTTTTTTGTCTTCGCGAAAAACATTACTATAAGAAAGAGTGGCCACTACGACAACAGTTTATACCAGGAAAAGACAATGTACAACATCAGCCTCTAGCAGTAAAGGAAAAGACCATAATACCACCTCTCCACGTGAAACTTGGGCTCATGAAAAACTTTGTAAAGACACTGGATCTCGAAGGTGAAGGTCTTAAATACCTTCGTGAAAAGTTTCCAAAATTAACACAAGGGAAACTAAAAGAAGGTATTTTTGTTGGACCTCAGATATGAGAAATAGTAAATGATGAAATCTTTAAAACCAAATTAACAGTGAAGGAAAAAACAGGTTGGCTCTCCATGGTACAGGTTTTCACGAATTTCTTGGGAAACAAAAAAGCTGACAACCATAAAACTTTAGTAATGGATATGTTACAGGCATTTCACGCTGCCGGCTGTAATATGTCCCTTAAAGAGCACTTTCTACATTCTCGCTTGGATTTTTGTCCGGAAAATGTGGGCGACGTGAGTGATGAACACGGTGAGCGCTCCCACCAAGACATCATCGGAATGGAAAAACGGTATCAAAGGAAATGGAATGCTGTTATGTTAGCAGATTACTGTTGGATGTTAAGAAGAGATGCTGTAGATATAGTTAATAAGAGACGGAACAGTATTAATTCACATTTCTAATTATAATAATTTGAAATATACATTAAATTATGATCTAATTTAAAAAACCTTTTCATTAAAATATGAAAAAAAATCAAGCTAACTTGACCTTCTACCTTTTATTAAAATAAATGTTTATATGTTTTCTATTGAAATTAGTATAAGTTATTTTATGGCAAAATCAAAAGTTGAAATGTGTTGGCCAGGGTAACTATATATTACTATATAATAAATTAAATTTGTGTGGTGTGAAAGTCGCCGATACTTATCTGTTGTTTACCATACTATACATACCGTCACAGTTCTTGCTATAATTATCGCAGATTCCGCAGTATCTCTCCTATTTTTTGTAATATACATTGCAACAGGTAAACGAGCAATTAATATTTGCAATTAAACTATATACACATAGATAACTAATTCTCTAGTTAATTTAAGAAATGTACTCGATGAATATCAAATCTATTCGAGTAAATTCTGCACAGTCTACGACCGAACTCGGATACATATTCTAAAATCTAGCCATTGGTGCATTATAAACAATAACAAGTATCGTTTATGTTTTTATCGGTGGAGCGCAATTGGTATCCAATAAATACGTATACTACGATGTAATGCTATTTTACTGAACGCAAGCTATTAAATATTGTGCGATGCGCTTTCGGTAACATTAAATTTCAATTATGGCCCTCTAAATCGTACGCTAGATGGTTTATTGGAACGCAGCAGCTTCTGGCGTATAGCTAGTACATACGGGAGAATTAGAACAACTATTTCTTCGTAAAATTTGAGTTTTTCAAATTGAAACCGACGCGCTGCCTTTAATCGATGGAACGCGAGAGATATTAAGCAAGGAGCTTTACTGAGATTCAGTAATTCTAATGTAGAACGAAACAGAGAGCCGTAACTTGTTAGTCATTTGAAGTACGTTCAATAAAGGCAACCTTCTCCTGTCATCCAAGATATAGCGGCTTATATCACCAAGTCCTATTTTTATGTTCCTTTCTTCTATGTCGGGTGTTTTGTTCAATGAACATTTCTCTAATCAACAGTAATTCTCAGGAAACGAGAACAAAGCTTACCAGGCAGCATATTGTTTTGATCCTTAATATTCAAATTGAAAGCAACAAATACATAGAGAATAATTTCACTCGGTTTTAAAATTAATTTCGCAGATTAAATGAAGCTATTTAATTATACGACAGAACTTTGAAAATTGGCGATAAGCACCAATGGTACTTCATATTGACGTTACACAACAAACCTTTGCATGATATTACAGGCTAGAAAAAAATTCTAATTTAAAATAATTTATATAAATTAAATTACGTAGCTTTATTTGAACAATAATAAATATTTTTAAATAGGAATCGTTTCGTAAATGATTACTGCTGGAAAATTAACAGATGTTATCAAAAATTACCTCAATTGCTATCATCTGTTGACGGTTAAAAGAGCGTGATGTTTGTATGTGTGGCGCGCAGAAGTAGAGAAGACGTGTTGAATATCAAAGATAAAACCTTTTTTTCTAATTCATGTCCGTATTAAATGGACCAAAACTGATTACAACTTTATACTTCCAAAATTAGGAAAAATTTAAATTATAACAGAGAAAAATCTTCCGTTAAGCTTCCTCTTCCGTCAAGACAATGCAAGTGTGCATTGTGGGATTTCGATAACCAAAAATTATTCTAATCAAATCAAATCAAATCTTTATTAGTGCTATTAGACAACAATAGTGCTTACACAAGTCACACAAACGAAAAAAAAAAGAAGGTACTTATTGTACCTTCTTTTTTTTTAATTAAATGTATATTTATTTAAATTGGATTTTACATAAATAACACATTCAAAAATATACAAGCATGTAATTGTGAGAATCGCTAAAGGTCTGGCGCGAGTCTCTGCAGTCATTCATATATCCAGCGCCAGATATTAGTCTTATACATCTACGTTGTAGGGCAAATATTCTATTAGAATGAGACGAATTGCCCTAGCTCAATATGGCATCTGACATACTTGATTGGAACAGACGTAAACACCTTTTGGAGAATTAACTGGTAACTTAGAACTTAAAGATCGTATCAAGTAAACTGTTGATGAGTTTTTTGGATAAGGCATTATCCAAATATAAATATAAATTTGATAGGTTGCTGATGGTAAGAGTAGCTGAACATTTGCTCCTAAAGCCATATTGACAATATTGAATTAAATTTCGAATTAGTACAACATCCACTGTATTCACCGGACGTGGCTCCCAGTGACTTATTTTTATTCCCAAATTTTGAAAGATAACTCGGCGAACAACGGTTCACGTCAGACGAGGATTGGCCAAACAGATGCTTTCCGAAACGCACACAAAAATGTTTGGAATTAAATGGAGATGATGTTGAAAAAAATAATTAAAACCTGCCGAAAATGGATCTTTATTTATCTTTCTCCATGAACGTCGTGTATTACCAAGTTTTCAGAATTTTCTAATGAATACCCTTCCATACATCGATCGATGCAATGCTTTGTGAAACACCATGTTTATACAAAACGTATTCCTTTTGAAACACTATATATAAAATAAGAAACAAGGGTTATTTTTACTTCAACGCCCATCAGTTTCCAAAAGACCCTGTATAAATAGAAATGCATATCATACGTTGATTGAGTTTGGAATGCAGTATACGATACAACGTTGCAATAATTGAATACGCTCCTCTTTCCCCCCTCTTCCTTCTCTAACGTATTAATTATCCCGGGACAACGACTTGATCGACCGAGAACCGACCCATCGGGTCGCATATCGCGCAATTAATCGCTGGTAAGGCGATATATTGCAGTAAATCGGATATAACCAAAGCCATAACGTATATTATCGCTTTAATCACTTATCTGGGAGGAGGTATAGGTGCGCGTAGATTGCAATCTACCGCTTCGCCAAATTATCTATGTATTTACACGTCAACAAAGCGAACAAGGCGTTATTATCATATTTATTTAATTCGGGAATAAGTTTTAGATAACTTTTCTACAACAAACAGTATCCCAGGAAACACGGGAACGATTCGCGAAAATCCAACGATAAAGATCTAAATCGGTATTAAATTTATAACGCGGAAATTTGCACGAAAAACTCCCACCTCTCGAAAAATCGAAATTCTTGCGTCCGCAGGTACGATGCAGGTTTTCTAGATGCTATCTAGATGACCTACTTCCATACAAATACATTTTGTTACCTTGTTAACTAGCGAGAATCGTCTTATCAGCTTTAATTTCGTAGCGTTTTAGAGCCAATATTTAAAATTTATTAACTCCAATAATTTCAGGAATGCCAATTGAAAAAAAACGGATATCCATGCAGTTAACTGTACTGAATCCGCGCTGATGACTTGCGTTAGCTACGTAGCTCGTGCTTGCTTAATACACGAGGTCGTATAATAACGGTGGCTCATGTGTAAACTTAATTAAGTTTAACATTTTGGTACATGCAAACAGTTCTAAATAAACAATTTTAGCACTGCGGCTGTCACGATGCGAATAATTAAAACTAGAATAATGCTTAAGGACGCACACCTACGAAGTACCGAATTAAATAGCTAGCAATGTATACTTTATTATATAAGGATACTTGTGCCGCTGCTATTTTCTGTGACATACCTTAAGACTTTGATTGTGCAAATATCGATTTTGCTTCGGCATAGGGAAAAATATGCTTAAACGGTTACCTATTTAAAAACAAGAATGCTTTCCGAAGGAATGTTATTCCTTCAAACATGGCGTACCACAGGGATCTGTGTTGGGTCCGCTTATTTTCACTTTGTTTGTTAATGATTTACCAAAGTATATAAGTGATAACACTGTTTGCTGACGATGCGACGGTTCTTATAGACGCAAGTAATGAGAGCGATTTGCAATTGAAAGCTCAGAGTGTTATTGCTGAATTTGAGAAGTGCTGCAATACTAATCAATTAATTCTGAACACACTGGTTCGTTTTTGTACTAGCCTTAATTATTCTAAAAGTAATCAGGCAAAACGTACCTAGGATTCGATGTGTTTGATGCTTGGAAGTCCGAAGGTAGTGAAATGCCATTTAAAACACCGGAGGAAATAAGGAAACAATTTTTTTCAAAATATCTAGTTAGCCATGCACTTTTTCCAAGAAACAAAAAGCTCATTAAATTCACTTTGTAAAAAATCTTCTCTCTGCCTCCGCTAGAACATAAGAAAAACACCCTTCATATGAACTGGAGTATATTAGCGAATGACCATTTATATGGAAAATATCTTGGAGATGTTTCCAAAGATCGAAACTGGAAAAGCACTAGTTAAACATTCTATTAAAATTTTGCTACGGAATTGTTACTAGAAACTTCGGCTGAAATTCGATTAAATTACATATAATAATACCGGCGCTATACAACACGACATCAATCATTTGCTTTTACTCTAATTAACTGATAACGGTTTACGATTTTCGCCTTAACGAAGCACCACGGAAGATATTCCAACGGGTGCGCACACACGGCCTTCAACCGAAAAGATTCCTTTCCCGTTCGGCGCAATAAATAAGTCGAGAGCTTCCTCCCCAAGATAAGATCCTTATCTAGCCGCCAGGACCTCCGTTTCCTTCGAACGAAACGGTAGAAGAGAGAACTTCCGTATTGCAGACGCACATTTTTTATACCCGAGCGCGTTTTCTGAATCGCGAGCGTTCATATCAAAAGATCTCGGCAAAGTAATTAAATACGACACTTGGAGACTTTGAGAAGATGAAGAGGAGTAAAGAGAAGACTTAGGAAATGTTTGAAGAAAAAAGAGAAACTATGGAACACGTAAGTCTTGTCAAGTGGATGTGAACATTCAAGGTTCTCTTTTGGAAGAAAGAACGTCTCAAAGCCTACCTGTATATGTATGTATATATAACTTTTAGGTTTTTATTAAATCATTAACCGCTACATAGTACGGGAGGTTTTGCAGTATTATTTTTCTGGGAAAACAATATTTGTTCTTTTCAGAAACTAACCCGCACCTAACTCGACCCCATTTGAACGTCATTCCATATGGCGCTAACCACAGATTAACCCTTAATGTTATAACTTATAAATAACCCAATGATAAGGTAACACCTAATAATGGAAAACGTCAGATCTGACTTTAAATGAGTATCTCATTTAAACTAAGCAGTGATTCTCGAGAACTTTAAAACTACTTTTTAATGGTATATTAAGAATCCTGCGGCAACGGTCAGACGTGTTCCCGCGTACGCAAAACTATAAGAAATGTTTCCTATAAGAAATGGAGCTCATCTAATTGGTTTCCTAGATCTCTCATTTTAATTCTATTGACTGTATTAAAAATATTTTTTAATACAGGCGACGCTTTTACGACTATTCCACCCAAGTAATTGTGTTAAAGAATGAGGCTATGCGTTGAAAGCAATTGAAGCAAGGATTCATACACTTTTTAAGAATTGCTTTTTGACTCCAAATTAAAAAACTATAAATAACAAAGCTGTTAATTACTCATAAAAGAAAAGTACAAGAATCAATTAACTCGGACATCTCCAAAAAGCTGATGAAACTTTTACAGAAGATTCTAAAGAGGAATTGGAAGTACTGCATCTATCAGTATAGATTATCACCTCAAAGTAGATTCAAGAGGTCCATCGGAGATGACGTGGAGCCTAATAGAAGAAATCTTTGCAACGAGGAGAATAAAATGGGCCTTTATGATTTTTAAACACTACAAATCCTCTGGAGGAGATGACGTCTTCACTATGCCATTGCAAAAAGACACGCATACTTTTCTTTGACTATTTACGAGCTTATATAAAGCCGACTACAGTTTTGTCGTGAAAAAACGTAAATATGGTATTTATACCTAAAGAAAGAAGACCATCACACACCGAACTAAAAGCGTATGGACCCATCAGTATCTCGTCACTCCTGATAAAGGAAAATGGATAGATATTGAACCAATACCTAAAGAATGAAGTCTTTGAAAGGAATCCGCATCATCTTAATCAATGCCTCTCAGAAAGTAAAATCAACAATAACGCATTCTTAGACATAAAGGTTGCTTTTGACAACAGCTTCTTCGAAAGCACTGAGAAAGTAATCTTTGCCAAAAGTTTTCACCCGGCGTCTACAGGATGTAAACCCTGAATGCCCTGAAGTCGATGAGTAACCGTTACGCTGGGATCCGAAACGGCAACAATTTTATCCGACTAAGATTGCCTCCAAGAAGAGGTCTCCTCAACTCTACTCCGGCGTCTTGCTACGGACAACCTACTACAGAATTTAACGTTCAACGGGAATGATGTACAAGCGTGCGCTGACGACCTGCTAATCATAATGTAGCCTGCGCATAAACTTTACTATATTACAATCACTTTCAAAGGCATGAATAGTCTAACTAGGGACACCCACCATCGAAAAGAAAACTGACGAAAAACTAACGTAGAACTTTCACATGTCATCTTTCAACGGAGTAACTCGTCAGAATTGCGACAGAAGGGTGCCAAAAGAGGTTCAGAGAAAAACTACACGATTGCGTCTGTTTGATCCACTTAAAACAAACGCGGCCCCATCTTGAGATTTTTTCACGCCTAATTTTTCTTGCAAATTTCATAGATGTAATAAATTTACTTAAAAATTTTTCAATAAAGAACGTCTATAGCCGTCGATTGAATTTTACCGTCTTATTACTATTCATTTAATTCCAAGTAGCAAACCAATCACACGTATCTTGTTAGATACACGGCAGAATCCATTACTTTCTTTTAATATTCCACCGTTCGACAGAACGGTCGAACGGTAATATCGAATATATCGGTCGGAAAATTATTTACTTATAACGATAATTTCGCCGACGGACATATAAGCTATGCGAAGAAAATTCCATTATTTCTACTCTCAACTTCCAATTAAAATTTATGGTAACAACGTCGATATGTTTATAACCTTCTTTTTTTACTCCATCCGTTACTGTTTCATAAAACTCATTACAACAAACAATTTTTTTCTCAAAACTTTCGCTCTCCCTTACCATCAGCAAGCTGTATGTGGGATAGAGCGAAAAAGGTCCAAATTTGAAAAATCAATTTCTGCCACTAAGAGTATGTATATATCAACAGAAGAATAAGATCTCATAATAACCATTTACATGCGCTCTACGTATTCCAAGAATTTCATAATTTTTTGAAATTTTGGGTTTGGCATCATCTCTTGTTGGTCTGAAATATTCAGGCAATAAAAATTAATTTTGCAACACAAACGTAGTCAAAATATTAGTTAAGAACGATCAATTTAATCAACTGAAATAAACATTGGTCGTGTCAATGCCGTTTGCTTTCAATTACTCTTCATGGTGCATACCTAAATCGAACTGCATACAATGTGTAGGCATGTATGCTATTCAAATGCCTAACAACGTGGATCGTTTATGTTAGCATCGCATCGCTGCGATATCAAATTTCAAACATGCTATAGACCGGGCAAAAACCAAAGCAACGTTTACCAGCATAGTTTTGTTCATCGCTGGTGTATATTGTATACTTACACACAACAAAATGGATTTACAAGGTATTTAGTAGTGGGGTACAATGCGTATAATGAGCGGTAAAGCTAACGTGGAGCGCATGTAACAGTACTGGTTCGCAGTTTTGTGTTTCGTTTTCCGCACAGAAACGCGCTTTTGTGTACAAATTAAGCTGCCTAAGCTGTTCGTATAGAATAGCTTTGTTTGGCATCGTGAATTAGTCCAAGTAAGTGCACATGAGTATACATAGGCGACTGTAGTAAAAGGAATTTAATTTTCAACGAATATTATAATGTAAACTGTAGCCAAAGACGAACAAAGTTTGTACGCGATTAAAGTATGGAATATTAAAAAAAAGGCGTACTCAGCCGGTTTTTATGAAAGCGCTGAAACACGTCGATTTTATTTTTTAGAAATACACATTCATAATTTGTTTTTTAGTTATGACATCACCCAAAAAAAAATTAAATAACAATATACATTTTTCGTGGTGGAATCCGATACTGCTTTTTCGACCCTTTATGATCATGCAGATAAATCATCATCATCAACCAAAACGTTCGTTACCATAGTGCAAATTCATCATTGTCTCGCAGAATTGTAAACCTCGATCAGGATCGTCATCATTAAGCTCTTGAACTAGTCAGGAAAACTAATCTTAAAGGGATGATACTTGTCATTTTTCAACTTCAATACTGCAAACTTACTGACATCATTAGCTGCCGCTAACCTAAAAGGCAATATCTTTTCCATTAAGTGCTGTAAATTTATTATTACCTGCTACTAACTTTCGAGAAGAACAGGGAGGATTTTCTTGCAATTGTAAAAGATTGTCCACTTTTTTGTCTACACTTATTTCTGGACGACCGCCTTTTGAAATATTCTTCAATACCTCCCGTCTCCTTAATTTTTTTTTTAATTTTGCTAACTGTCGATTGCGTAATAGGACGATCTAAATACAGGCTGGCGCAGGGGGAACGAGAAATTTTGAACGTTACAGTTGTCAGCACTGTAGAGCCCGCGGTTGTTCGTAACGTCGCACAATTGTTGTGAACGCATTGCCATTTAGTAATCATGTATCGTTGGACTGGTGCGGAACGTGCAGTAGCTGTGAGAGCGTTTTATAAAAATGGTGATAATGCGACTGCCGCGCAGAGAATGTTTCGACAGCATTACCAGCTTCGACGTCATGGACGTGTCCCATCTGCAGTATCATGTCATGGTGTTATCGGCCCTTATTTTTTTGCACGTGAGGATGTAGTGCAGCGACAGTAACATCCGCTCGATATGTTGAAATGCTTCAAACATTCTTTACACCGAGACTGTACGAGCTTAATCTTAACATGGAAAACATGTGGTTTCAGCAGGACGGAGCCACATAACACACTGCTCGACATTCGATGGCAGCAGTTCGTCAATTGTTTGGAAGACGCATTATTTCACGTAACGGTGACATTGAATGGCCTGCGAGATCCCTTGATCTTAGTGTGTGCGACTTCTTCCTGTGGGGGTATCTTAAAGCCAAGGTGTACCGTACACGACCTGCAACAATCCATGAACTGAAAGAGAACATTCAACAAGAAATCACTGCCATTCCCCAAGATTAGCTACACCGCGCATTCCAGAGTTTTCATAACAGGCTGTTAGAGTGTGAACGCCGAATGGGAGGACATCTTTCCGATGTCATCTTTAAAAAGTAAAGAAACACTTTTGGACATTTTGATTGTAAAAACATAAATGGCATGCTGCATACATGCACTTTCGTTAATAAATTACTAGTTTTATGAATTTATTCGTGGAAATTACGTTATTTCAAAATTTCCCGTTTCCCTGCGCCATCCTGTATTTAGCATTAAACATATCACATACTTCTTGCTGCGATCTGGTAAGGTTCCCACAGCCAAGATAAATTAAAATTTCTATACGTTGTGTTGTTGTTAAATTAGCCATGATCATTTGCTACAATAAACTACAATAATTATGTCAAGAGTGTTGAAGATTGACAAAATGCTTTTACGAAACAGGTGACTAGATTTAACATTTTTACCAAAGAATCTTCATTATTCAATACGCTACAAAGGTGGTAAAATACAAAGGAAAGGTACATCAACAAGCAATTTATTTTCCATTCATGGTCTGAATTATTTGTTATCTTGAATAATACTAACATTTGATCTAATTTTATATTGTAGTATTTTCCGATAATATCAATGTCAAATGTTCAGCTTGATTTTTCTCGGAATTTTTGTTATGCAATCTTATGATTTATGTGCATGATCATAAAATCATAAATCATAAATTTTCCACTACGAAAAATTTATGTCATTTAAAATTTTTTTCATTACGTCATGACAAAGAAGAAACAAATGAAGGTCAGAAAAAAAGGTTGTTAAAAGAAATACTGGTTTCCGCTGGAGGAGCTGTTATCATTACCTGCTTATTTAATTAGCAAATATAGGCGAATCTTTGCGATTCTATAAGAACCGTTTTGTCGTACGTAATATTTTTTGTCTTTTGTGGTTTCCAAAATGTTTTTTATTAACTTCCTATAATTATAAAGGTTTTTATTTTGAGTAAGTAGAAACATAAACCATAGATTGTGACAAATATTTTTATTTATTGTCTTTTTTTAAACTAGGTTTGAAGTGTCTTACAGGGTGGAACATGAAAAATTCATTTTTGAAGCATATCTTCGAAGTGGTGAGTTTATATCGCGAACTTGCGTGTTGAAAAGTTCCGTATTAATTTTCCAGATCAGGAACTTAATCATGATACTTTAAATAAACATATCTACCGAATTTCCAACCACTTTCGCCAGACAATGAGCATCTCTAAAGGAAATTCCCCTGTTACAGAACAGTTCTCATACAAGAAACTATAGACGATAAACGAACCGGTTTAGGACATAGTTCTACTAAACCATTGCATCAATTAGGGCAACAAGCAGATATAGTTATAAGACTACTAACTTCTAAATTATACTTACGGTTTAGATGAATGAGCTGTTACACTTCTTCACATCTTTACAAAGTTTCGATCGTGCAGGAATTGTTATCGCCTAATCATGAAGGACAACTAGAACACTGTCATTGATTTAACGCTAATTTAAGAAACGATGATACTTTGGATACACAATTTTTCTCAGATGAAGCTTGGTTTATTCAGAAAAATTGTCAAATACGGTAAGCAGAAAATCCGCATGAATATCATGAAACGCAATTACATCCTATCAAAGTTAACTTAAAGGCTACAAGTAATAGGACCTATTTCTGTAAATGTTGAGTTTTCTCGAAAAATATCCAAATATTTATTATGAATTACAGTCAAGGTTATTTTCAACAAGATCGTATCTAAGTATCTTCAGGAATTTTGTACTAGCATAAAGATAAGCTCATAGGTCACTAGATCTTACACCCTTAAATTTTTATGATTGGATACTTAAACAGTAAGGCGTACGGAAGATTTTTCTCTTCAGCTCGTATAAAAAAGCAAACGGAGAAAGTAGAAAATAAAAATGATAAACAATACTAATTTTGGATCTCTCTGTATATAATTTAGATGAATTCTTTTCAATTTCTAGAAGCAGTCAATAGCTCTATAATACTATTTCTTAATTTTATAATTAATGTTGACTTTACCTTCTTGTGTAGAAACATTGTTTTATGACTAGTCTTCGTGCACAAACGCACCTCTCGCTACTAAACGGCTCATCAGTGTGTCTTTGTGAAAGATAAAACCCGATATATGTATATTATGTAAAATACGTAAGAACATGTACAGATGAAAGTTTCTAATTAAAGATAGACTCATCACATAAATTGTCGACATTTTTTGCATACAACCTCTACAGGAAGAAGCAATTTGCTAATACATCTCTTTATATTACACATACACACGCACATTTATCTCACAATATAGTCTTTGAAACGACAATATTATGTTCTGAATATTTTTGCAGCTTTTTTAAGATGATGCGGTGATTGTTACATAACATATGAATATATGTTAAAACTATGACAGTTGTTATTGTTGTATTATCGACCCATGCGTCAGATTATAGAAAGCACGTTACATATGCGATGCATCGATTGTTATGATCATTTCAGAATGTTGGCAAATCAAGAGGCGCTCCAACCTTAACGTGGGGATTTTTCATCGTATTGACGCAAGACCTACGGTTTCACGTCTTTAGATAAGAAGGCGTACTCCGATTTTGATCTGTTGACTAGGAACCAACATCGCTTAGATAGATAAGGCAAATATGCCTATAAGTGTTATGTATTTCAGAATATAAATTAGGAGTGAATTGAAAAGTAAAATCTCGCACAATGAAAGGCATAGCATACCATCAAGTAACAAAACAATTCGAAGTTCCCCGGAAAAGATGTGATGATTTTAAAGATTCGCCATAATCAGGCGAAGAAGATGTTGTAAACAAGCTGAGATTAGACCAAAGTAGCACTAACTTAATAAAAATATTAAAATTTTAAACAACGGTAAAATCATAAAGTATAAAATTTTCCCCAAAACCTTTTCCTTAACACGCCTTTAGCATATCCACCATCCAACGTCTTACTAACTTGTTGTAGTTTCTATACATTATTGTAGGAACATACGTAGCGTAATGTACGTACGTATACATAAAAGTAAAACGTTTCGTTATTTCCGCTTGTTATGGGTCGTAATTCCCATAACCACTTTAAAGCAGCTCCAGGACGGCTGTAAAAGCTACCCTGTTCGGGTAACATCAAAAATCCAATTATCTATTTACATCCGCAGAACGTTATACGTAGCTATTTCAACAGACGATCGTAGGATGTATATATGTATATATATATTGGACGAGATCTACTAGTTGTTTTATAGGTGAAAGTTTCAATTTTGCGTTTGCTAAATAAACGGAAATAATCGTGGTATTAAAGTTAGGTTAGAGTTTAGGGAGAAGTCATTCAAATTTTATTAAGGAACACCTGCGGAATTCCATTTCCCATGTTTACCTATTTATTTCTACCAAAACAAAACAAAGCACATTGATAGCTCCTTTTTTTTCAGTTTTTAAATTAAAAATAGACACTCAATAAACCAAATAGTGAGTGTTCAATTTCGCATTGATAAATGTATATTCACCGTGTAATTAGTGTTACACATTTGATATTGAAAGGCTCGCCTAGCTGTATTATGCGAAAAGACCCAACTACATAGTAAAGCTTCCAAAATAAAAACAAAAGCGCCGCGACGTGTATTTCACACCTTCTAGCTGGGATAATAAAGGTGTTTTGAAAATTTTGCCATCGAATTTAGCATCAGTTAATATCTGGTTTCTCTTGAAACTAAACGATATCATCGCCGAATACGACTATGTTTGAACACACTGGCGTGCTCTCGCACAAGGTTGTCGGTCCGACCGCTTCAACGGGGGCTCGGACTTCAGACACGCAAGCACAGGTTGCAACCGTGTTATTAAAGGTTTCGTAACAACGCTGTGTATCGGAGGAAAATCTATAACGATAAAATGGGGGTGGACGATATAAAATATAAGAAAAGAACGCTTTAATAGCAAGAGTGAAGTACGGGATCTCGTTTACATAAAACAAACTAGAATAAATAAACAATCCCATAAAGTACATAATGTTAGAATAAGACATGCCAACACTATTTACCTTATACGCTGCTTGTATCAAGACCAGATGTCGAGAGTAGCACGTTTGGCTATATCTTTTTTATGCGCTTATTATAAACAGCAGTCACTCACTAAACAAATAAGCTCGTCGATGCTTTGGAGATACCTTACAATATATTTACACAGTTCCTACGGCAAAGATCGGAGTTAATCTCACAAGTTTATTTAGCAAAGTTCTTTTTTGAAACGTAAAATCCATATTTCCTACGGTTAATCTTTAAACTCTGTTAAGAAATTTATTTGAACGCCAAGGAGAACAATCCGCATTCATTAATTCAGTTTAAGCATGGTAATAACTACTTTCATTCAAGACGATCGAGAGGACCTCCTCGTCTCAATGTCATTTGTACGTTATAAAATTTACGATCCAAAACAAGCACGGGATAGCACGCTCGGAGAGAAACAAAACCCAGTCCGCGCGTCGTCCTTTCCATACACGACTATATTGTACCAAACGAATAGTGACCGACCCGAGACTACAGAGGGCGCTAGCAGCTGGCTGACTGCCGGTTCGCACCACGCTGAATCGCGCCAGAGGTGCCTGAATGATGGTGAGTTGCGCAGATTGCGCAAAATTCAAAGGGACAACTGGTGTGAATTAATATACCTCCGTCTATAGCTATGGCGATAAGATGCGATACCGTTTTGATTTTTGATTTGTTCTAGCAACATGTTATTTCACGAGACTCGTTAGTTAGAAGTTTTAATGACGTTGCTATGAATGGAACACTGAAATTTTGGAATAAGTAGTTGTAATGGTATCAAACCTATTAATTAAAAATATTTTCGCCTACTCAACACGTCCAGTTGAATCGAAAATCGTTGCCAACTTTCTCAATGGTATCTCAATGGTAATGACACCTTATCCCCAAAGTCAACTGTTTTCGAGATATTTACAATGATGTCGAAATGTTAGCATTTGCACCAAACAAAATTTTTCCCTTTTGTCGTTTCAGGAATTAGTGTTGCCTTTTTCAAAAGGCTATTCCAACGTTTTGGCATCTTTCTGAAAAAGAACGTATGAAGCACTCTTATGATCATTAGATAAATTACACACGCATTTAAAAAAATTCAAATTAAAACTAAATTTAGAAATAAATGTAAATTCTTAACAGTATTAAAACCACTGTATCACTAAAAAGTATTCTAATGGTCTGTACGTTTTAAAGGTAGAGTGTTGTCCGAAAAGATGAAGAGTAAATATGATCACCCGACTTACTTTGTAAAATAGAAGGAAGGTAGCAACTAAGATGGAAGTGTTTAGATCACCTTCAGTAGTTAGAAAAAAAATGTTTGCAATGGTGTCAAAAGGATCTTCCAAATCCATCGTCTGCATGAGAAATTTGTGCGCACAGGATCTGTGAGCAATGACTATAAAGGAAGTGGTCGGCCAAGATACTAATTGTTCGTGTACAAGCTGCAAACCTCTTATTAGAAATGACAAACATGCACCCTAATGGAGATCATCGGCAAGGTGAGTAAGCACAATTGCGTCACTAAGAGTGCAGACAATCCCATGAACTAAGAGAGCATACTCGATCCCCTCCAAAAATTAACGTATGGTGTCGCATTTCAAAGCTTGGATCGGGCTGTAAAAGAATATTCTTACCTAGATATGTTTCAGACAATCTTCTGGTTACTTTCAGCAAACCGATGCACCGCCTCATTATTGCTTAGCAGTTCGTCATTAGCTGGATGAAACGTTTAGTAGACGCTGGATTATCTTTAGCTTGGCCAATACGATAAAGAGACTTGACCCGTCGTGAAATGGCGAAAGAACGCGTGTACGCTTTAAGACCTTAAAGAACGCTTAACAACGGTTGTCCGCATTATATGGTAGAGTTTACGGTGAAGACTTCACACATGCGTTGAGAACCAGCGAGCGCAGATCGAGGGGGTTCGAGGGGGTGTTTGTGTGGGTTAGATTTTTAAAGAAGGCAACACTAACTGTCAAAACGTCAAGAGGAAAGCCTTTATTTGCTCTGAACTTTTCCAATTAAAATTGTGCTATTATGCTCAAGCTAATTCTCGCTACATTCTCAAGTATCTAATTTCAACAAGAACGACACAAATGCTAAAATTCGTATCGATCATAAGTATTTGGAAAACAGTTAACTTCAGCGGCAAGGTGCCCTAACTGAAGTTATTTAGATGATGGTCGTTAGTTAGACCGTTACATTTAAAATAAGAAAGTTGGCTCCGGTTCAACTTTCAATTGTTTGATTGAATGCAAATCCGTTTTTATGGCAAAATAAAAATTTCATGAGTTACACAACAATTCTTTCTGGTGCCATTTAACTTGCTCGTGAAATCGGGTCTCCACTAGTAAATAAATTCCTTTGTCTAACTTCATAACCCAACATCATCGGATTTAGAATTCTACAACGTTCACTTAAAATTGCCATTTTTAATGCTGAAAATTTTTGCGTTGATGTAGTATGTGCTATGATTAAAATTCGAATTTGAAGGAGACTAAGAATCTTTTCTAAAGTAATGAAATTTCCATAAATGTTTTTTTGTGATTTTTTGTAAATACTCCCAAACCCTCATTATATCTATAACAACCTATTTATTATTTTTATCGCGAAGCTTCTCATGAAACAACATTAGTAATCATTTTTTTTAAGTCAAGAATAAGCATCTTTGGAATCTCGTAGAAGATATCATGCTCGTTTTCAAATTGATTTAATTCAATTCATCAGCAGATCGGAAGTAATTGGCGTATTCCGGAATTAGAAGCAACACTTTCTACTGTATAGAACATTTCCTCGCTCTATTAATTAAAACAACCTTATCTTGTAGAGTCTACGAATCGTTAAATTTTAAAATATCCAATACGCGAACTTCAGCGATGCGTTCAGCCGGCGGTGGCAAATTCGTGGAAACTTTCCCAAGAACTTTTAGGGGAATCGAATTAATATTCAAGCTTTCATCTTCTGAAATCCGGTTATCTAAAATTAATCGCTTGCGTTTGTAAAGCCAGTAAATTTAGCGCGTTAATATTATGAACATTATTTCTTTTTTGTGGCTATTTAATTATTACCAATTATTAGCATTTTCTTTCGTGAAAAATAGTATCTGGCCAATCAGAGATCAAATCCAAAAGATCACTATTTTGCTGATTAAATCATTCGCGATCAACTCTTTAACATCCGCATTTCGTACAGTAGGTTTCGATTAATGTGTTAACGTTAAAGAGAATATTTGTAGCGATTAATAAAATTGTATACTACAAACGGATCAAACAGCAATCGGGATTCTTCAGCCAGTAAAATCGAGAGAACAATTTGTATCTCTGTTGATATTATTAGGATGTTTAAAGATGTGTATAGACTCTCTATTTGTCCAATTGTAATAGTGAGAAGGATTACAAAGTAATGAATAATGAAGTAACACTTAATAATATCTAGTGGTCAATGCCTAGATGATGCTCAGTGCTAGCCGAATTCGAGAGGAGGCGCGCTCTAGCAACGTTCGTGAATAGTTAGACGAATTTTGGCAAAGTGTCCTGTTTCGCTAATACACTAAGGATCCTACAAACACTTTTACTCGCTAAAATCTTTAAAAGATGGAGGAATTTCTAAAACTTCTAGAGTGGTTTGGAGATCGTTTTTATGTTTTTTTTTTTTTTTTTTTTTTTCTAAATTTTACCGACTCTATCCGAGGTAGGGAAAATAATCGGTAGCTTGATTGGTGGCAATGTTATCGTTCATAAATTTGCTGATTGAATGAAGATATTAGTTGATGATTGCGTTAATATCCTTAGCACAAAAGCCATTATCTTCTATACATGATTCAGCTCGATGAGAAAATTGTTGGCTTCTGAAGAGACTATTCGGCTATTTGAACCAAGGAGTTAACAACAGAGGAATTTTGTGCCGGGCGATTATGTAAGGTAACATTGAGATACTTATCAGTGCGTGCAGGTTTCCGACGAATGGAGTGACCTAAGCTACCATCGAAATTACGTGTGATTAGTACGTTAAAGACTTCAACGTTATGTTCTACCTCCATAATGAAATTCATGTTCAAGTATTGACGATGTCGTAGCTCACAGGCTGAGATACCGTGATCAATTAGTCCCAGCCAAGCTAGTCTCGCCTCTGGCGCAATTTACACGTCCCCTGCTTCTGAAGAAGCCTCAAGCCCAACGAACGGATTTAGTTTTAAATTAAAAATGCTGTTGACTAGAAATATCTAATGATAAATAAAATAAGTTGAGAGTCTTTAAAGTTCAGTACCAAAACTAAAGTAATTCGCAAGGGTGCGTTCGAAATCAAAAGGTAACTGTCAGGCAAGATAAAGAAACGAATATCATTCAGTTGTGAAAATCCTACCTGATTATCATTATTTCGTTTTCTTTTATCATGTATTTATTGACAATTAATATAAAAGAATCACCTTTAGGCAAAGAAATTCAAACAAAAGTTATTGTTCTTGAATTCATGGCAGTCTAGAGCTGCCAGTTAACTGTTAATTATTTGTTGATATTCCAACTTCGACTATTCCAAGTAATTAGGCGATTGTAAGCGACATTTGAGTGATTTCTGACTCATCAGCTTAGATAACACAACAACACTGTTCGTATCTGACGGCTCCCAGTTTTATAATAACAGAAGGCTTACATAAAATTGTGAAAAAATACATCTCTCTGCGTCCAATGGATGTTCAAAGTTCCTCCTTCTTAAATTATCAAAAAGGAAAGTGTACCGGTTAGAGAATTGGCAAGTTTTCAACAACAGGGAAACAAATTGGCATCTACTTAAATTAAATTTTAAATTCTTAAATTTTCCATTCTGTCTAAGCTCAATAACTCGCTAACGTAAAGAGGTACAAAAAAAGTTTCAAAACAAAAATTCTTTATTTGAACACTGTTACTGTTACTGTTGTGAGAGAACAGTACACATCTTTTTGTAAAAGAAGACGAAGTAAATGAGAGAAAGAAGTAGTGTATAAACAGTTCATCACACTTGCAATTAATAATAGGTATTAGTTAATTATGTAGCATGCCTTTACTGTTGAAAATGGTTGTCATAAATATTATATTTGCTTAATGGTGACGTTCGAGGTTGCCAATAATTATAATGGGATACCTACGAATACCAACGAAATTGAATTGCACATTATAAAAGTGCAGAAAAAGACAATCTTCTTTATACTCCAAGAGAAACCTCGTTTTCGCTGGGAACTAATACACGTTCCGTCTAATTTATAAATGATCTACGACCACACGGGAAGGCGCGTTAGAAGCAATCGAAGCTGAAGAAGTAACTATACACCAGAAGAAAGGAGTATTGTAACCATAGAAGATATATTGCAAAAGTGAGAAGAAAAGAGAACGTAAAGTTTCATCTATGGCGGTAAATAGTGCAACATAGCAACGATTTGTTCCTGCTTGTAGTATTATTATCTTTTTTATTTTTTCTATGTGGTAATAAGGTATACTGCGCAACGAGAGAAGCTGCTAACATGCTGAATTAGTAAATAATATCGATACAGGTGCCATTGATCATGAGTTGGACGTCCAGCGATGGGCACTACAAGCTAACACAGATGTTGGTTTAGAAAAATGTTAAATGGAAAGACACAAAAATAAATAGATTTATGACGCAGGCGTTGTACAGACTCTGAACAATTGAAGTGGATTGCTTACAACTTTCGCTAACAATGCAAATGATCATATAAGGCAGATCACGATAGACAATTAATTCAATACCGATGAGAGTGGTTTCTAGTTTCACTAAACTAAAATTACATTTCAGCCGTGCAAGGATTAAAACTCTTACATCAATTGCGCACAATATCTGCTTCCGGAAAAAGTCTATTCATTCCTGAAAGAGCAAAGTGGTAATTTCACAATCCTTTGTTTCGACTGTGGAATGTTCATTCAACAGAAAAAAGAACTCTTTCACCGGTGGCTAACCAACGAGTATTTGCCAAATGTGGGAGATGGGACTGTTGGACTGATCGCTGTCTTGCTACATTAAAAAAAATTTAAGCTTGTACTATTATGAACGCAATATTACAATCTTTTGTTCATAATTAACTTTCGGCAGGTTTCGGGCCGACTAAAAACCGAATGAATTTTAAAATCCAGTAGCTTTCGTCGTGTTAGAAATGTCTTTCGAGTGTTGTCGCATACTTCATCTTTGACTTGACGTTTCGCTGAAGAACATTTCTACTACGAATTACGGTCGTGAAAGCCTACACTCAACTTTTGTTGTGTTATTCTATATGTGATAACCATGGTATAATAAGAAGTGAGTGGCGTAACAAATTTCTGCGTTTTCAACATTTCTTTGTGAAATTTCATCACAATGTTACTGTTAATACTCAAAATGTTTTGAAGATCCGAATTCAATATCGCCCCTTGTTGGATGACTCGCGCAACTTGCCTCCGGCCTATAGATTCAAACATCATCCTCATGAATAATGGCCGTCATAATCGCTCGTGGATTAATATATGCATACGATGGGTTTATGCGATTTTATTTTATAAGTGCGTTCAACTAATATTGTTAACATTTTCTACTGTGATCTAGAATCTAGACAATGTTTCTTCGTGCGCTATGAATCTGCTAATTTAATCTTGCTCTCTTGAGTTTTAGCGTTCGAATCACGTTACGCGAACAACGCGATAAAAGCGACATCTACACAATACATCCGGAATTATACCGCACGTCACGATAAGTAAATACTAGACGTCTGCAACAATGTATGCATGTGATACTATGAATATACATATGCGGTTGACGCGAATATAACGAAACAAAAGTACGCCGGAGCGAAACGTACACATACAGATATATGTATTATGTATACATACATTCATAAATATGCAGCTCCGAAGAGGTAAACAACCATGAGAGCCGGTAGACACGCGTGCGAGTTATTTATAGCCGGCCAGCTCGTTTATTCTACGGCCCTCGAAACAATGGCATTTCGCAGATAATGCCGAATACCTCGAACGGCTAGCCAGACGATGCTGTGTTGGGCGACCGTAGTGGTAGCCGACTCTCGACGATATACAACGCCGCAGTCCCATAAATAGTCCGGCGTTATGCACGGTAATTATACCGGAACATTGTACGAGGGTACTATACCGGTGAATATATGAACAAATTCAAAAAAGGTATGTATGCAGTTAACTCGTTCGATCTTGGAAACCACGTAACAAATGTTCATACGTACGAATCGAATTGATAGACAAATGAGCTGTTAGAAACTTACTCTTCCGTTCCAAATGTGAATATAATTACGCAGCTTTATAGGTAATACTAACCTAAAAACTCCTTAAAAGAACTCCTTGTGCTAAAAGAAAGCACTAGAGATGACAAAGGCAGGTGGAATTATTCCTTTTTTGCAGCGACTAGACAGACTCGTGTCTATTCGCCTCATGGGAATGGATTCGTGTTGCCTGCTGGTGTCCCCGAGAGTCGACAAAACACGAGTCTGTCTAGCCTCTACAAAAGAGTAATAATGTCATCCGCCTTTGTCCTCTCTAGCAATCACACAAGAGGGTGAAATTCGCTTGGGATACACGTATCAAAGAACAGGGACATAACCGGAAATAGGACCGTTCTTCAGCGAACAATTTGGATTTCGCCAGCTTCTATCAACCCTGTCTATCTGCCAACCGATGTCCAGTTCTTTTATCAGGGTTTATAAAGAACGAGTTGAGGCTGAGAGGGACGGTTGAAGCGACGTTCTTGGATGTAACCTTAATAGGGTTCTGCGAACATTTTCCATAAAATATGAATCTACTTTATCCTCCATAAGACAAGATTCAAATAGGATACTGAAGAGGTACCTACGAGCCCCTGAATTATTCTTACTCTATACTCACCATATCACTCAACACCCTCAGATCGATATTCGGGAACAGAGACTGTGGTAGTGAAATTCTGCTGATCATTTGCCTTCAGCACGCACTACATGGATAAGTAAAAATAAACAGAGGACAAACTTCAGCAAGTGCGCAACAATTTTACTGGAGGCAGTGGATCATAGCCTAAAAACTTGGCAATTGATGATCCAAGATTGCTCGGAAGTTCGTCCGTAAGGTACCAGGAGCTGGAGAAACCAACAATTAGTTCGCTCGGAGGAAGTTCTTTGAAGCAAAAAGCAAGTTGTTTTCCCTGTTGTTGCTAAGACTGATGCTTACGTCTGTGATCGACACTAAGTCAACTTCCAAGGGGATTGGAAAATTGATTGCCGAGATGAAAAGCCGCGGCACCCTCGTTCTCCAGATACTAGTATGCACGCGAATTCTAAAGAGCAATGCTTGAGAGAAAAGAATGGTTGAAGAACCACCCTCCTCATAGCAGTAAAGTGGTCCAATTCTACATAATTGTAAGCATACGTAATTCAAATAAAATAACTAAATTAAAGTGGCGCAACCTACAGACGATTTTTCGAGAAAAATTTGCAGGCAACCAACCTACGCAACACCACAACTTCGATTTATTCCTCTGCTTTATCCATAATTAATTCGCACATAACCTCAAACACGATATACAAGTTCTACAAAGCCCCATTATCTCATAGATAAAGTACTACGGGAGGTCAAATATTTACCATCATTAATTTGGTGCGGACTAATTCTCTTGGCTTGTACAACAACGCGTATGTGACGTATAGGCCGTATAACAAGCTTAAGTCGGAGAACAGGCTAATAATTTCGTAATAATGTTCACTAATATATGCTGTGAGTACGTAAGCAACTATAAACACATTAAAACAACACATAAAAAGGCGAACTAAGTTAATATTTACGAAGGTGTACAAATTTGATTGAACACTCATTTTGAACTAAATTATAACCCATTTACTTTGAAATTTCTCTGTAATTAACGATATTTTCAATAAAGCATACTACAGGAATGTTGACAAATTACAAACATGAATGCTGAAAACACCGACTATGAAAGTAATACCCTCTAGCGGTAAAAATTTGAAAACACGTGTTTGGTGCAATTTTTCCAAATTAAAACTCATTTTCCCTATGGAAATTGCCCCATTTTAAACTCGTAACGAGCTCATTTCGAACCGTCGTCTATTAATAACGTGATAAATTATAAGTTTATACACCTCGTAACCTTTTAACGGCAACGACGAGACCCCTTTTAAACTAACTTCCTTTCTTCAACGCCCTCTAAAATATTTGTGACTGCTGGATGTTGGTGGTCGGATCAATTTCGTTAATGGTCGATGATTCGAAACGATGGGGTATTTATTAATTCGACCATCAGCGGAGCAAAGCAAAAGAGGTAGAAGAAGAAGGTTTGTCTAATCGATACTACGAGTTAAAAACTGATTTGTCATCCTCGCGATAGGGGTGCCGTTCTATTTCTGTGCCCAGCATTTTTTACGATACCGGCGGTGGTGGTGATGGTGGTATCGATTTGGGAGGTCTACCGAATGATAAAGCAGAAATACGAAAAAGAGAGCGTGAAAATGTGGGATATCAACGTTGAAAGTCTATAACTTCCATAAAAGGTTTGGTTTTTAATTATAACATTAGAAGATTATTGACTTCCACGTAACAGAGATATCACAGCTTCGCTCCCGCCTCTATAAGGTTTCCGCACGTCCTGGATATTATGTTTTATATAACGCAAGAAGGAAACAAACGCTTCTCGAGATAAGGCGCCAATTAAAATGTAATGACTTCCTTACACCGCCTGCGTCGCTAGTTGCATCGTTACAGCTTTATATCCGCGCAAGTTATAAAGGAAATAATTTCTAATATAACGTTCATGTATATAGATGTATGCTCGTAAGTACTCACAATACCTGCTTCCCAGATAGCTAGGCTAGCAAGCTCCCTTTGTAGGAGAACTTACCGAATCAGAGTCTCGAGGTTGAGTTATAACGATAACCGCCTACGCCTTAATTAAATGAAATATTCGATTATACGGCCTCGTAAAATTCAGTTCCGGAGGAACAGTCCCTGTTACGGCCGGTTGTAATGACGTCCTTATAAGTATTATGGCATCTGCTTCACCTGTGCTTATAAAAGCAAATTTCCCAACTTTAGTTCTTCCTTTTTACGTTATAGGCAAGAATTAATTACGTTTCCTGAGGAGTTAATACATGTTAGAGTATTCCGTCTTCCACTTCACACGATGCAAACTTAATTTTTTAAGTAACACACTGTATGTATTACTGTATTTTTCAGTCCATGTCAATTTTCTTTGACATTCCCTCTACCAACTGCAAGCACAAGATAATTTGAAATTTTGGTCCAATATTTTGCATGTTTTACAATAGTTAATTAGCAATGTGATCATGGAATTGCAATTTAAATAGACGAAGTAGAAATCAAAAACGGTCATTTCTTGCAAAATTCTATTCTTTAAAAAATAGTTTAGGCGACCGGTTTCAGTGAGAATTTAAAGAATAGGATTTTGCGAGAAAGGATTTTTTTGATTTCTACTTTCTTTTTTAATTCCATTTAATACAGACGACATTTCCATCAGATCAACAATCCTAAAAATCCGTTTCTTAATTCTTCCGTTCCTTTAACGGTTGCAAAGGACACTTGTTGTTTTTTTTTTTTTTAATGTGGTGGCAGCCCAAAGAGGTGTATAAGCTCTTTTCAACCTTGTCATAGCCTCAGGAGCGTATTAATGTGTAAATTGTGTGTGTAAAGTGTTGTTCCATGGTCTTGTTACTGTAACTCCCTCGCCATAAAAGGTGATGCGAAGTTATTGTGTCCCAACTAAGAATGGTGACTCGAGAGTATACCGAACTCATTAAGAAAATTTATTGATTCTAGCGGGACTCGAACACATTGCGCTTAACTTTGCCCAGTCAAGGGCTAGCTCTCTTACCACTAACGTTCGTCTGTGACAGAAAAAGAAAGCTTTTTATTGAATAACAGATAGCGTATTCTTTAAAACACGTGTCGTAAATCGAATTGCTTTACTTCTGATGCGTATTTGAGGAGAATACTGCAATTTTGAAAATATTGACTAATAAAATATTAAAGAAGCAAAAGCATTAGGGAGAGGTCTCAAATTATCTGAAGAATTAAGCTGGATAGATATGAGGAGCGTTGAAGAGAGTCGATATAAATGAGGAACAAAATAACTTGTAGACATCTAAATTTTTCAAAGATGGAATTATCTTCCACTCGCGCACTAGATGGTCGCGCGGTATGCTTTGAGTTGTAAAGGTTTGACATGGATAGTGACACGAAACATCGCATCATGGAAATACTACGTGGAACATTTTAAAAATACTAATTAAGACAATATCTCCTAGACCATTAAAGGTAGCAAGCTGATTTTACGCCGTAAATATGCAATTATAGGGTCATAAATTGACATCGTTAAATCAGCGAAGTTTAGCCCATTTTTTTTTTACCCGTCAAAAATGTCATTACTTCTGTGTGAAATGTTTATGGCTTTCTTATATCTTGACACTCGAACAAGCTAAGAGGTTCAACGCTTTGAAACTGGGAGAAGCTCAACTCCCCAACTCCAACTGTTACTAACACTGCGGCTCTCAAACTTTTTGACATTAACATTTTTTACTCAATTTGGAAACGTCATAGATCTTAAACCAAAGGAGTTAGAGGGTTCTGCCTCGTCGCAATCGATTCCACAGTTACTATTCTATCGGACACCGTCCGACCAAACCTGCCGACTAGAGATTCACAACTAAGGATAAAACCAAGGAAACCTAGAGCAATGTTGATTTTGAGCCTAATTCGGAAGCCATTTTTATTGATCCGAAAATTTTAAACGGTCATACCGAACGGTTGCACCAATCTAGGTGAGTAATATATTTGATTTGATCCTTTAATATATAATTCAACGCGACTTGATGTATTTATCCTTCTACCGTATATACTAGCTCCAAGTCCATTGTTGTGAATCGTGCCCAATTCGAACGAGTGTTGCCGTCACAAATCCGCAGCTAATTAAAAACATCGCTAAATTATAAATTTCGTTTAACAACGCGTAAATGTGGCCAAACGGTAAAATTTCAATAACAATACATTGTTTTTAATGCGTTTTCGAGGTCGTTTACCTCTCGATGTCCGCAGTTGTACCTCTGATCCGTTGTAATCCTCATACGCACATACACGTAGAAAGGGATGGGGGACAGAAAAAAAGGTAAATCGTTACACAAACATCAGCGTTTAACGATACAACAGCCAGATACGTCGTATGTGTATGTGTAAATACTTTTAACGCCTTTAGTCGAATAGGGCTCCCAGATTCTGTCCCTGTAGCGTTGGGGATGATACATTCCTTATCGTAACGGGAAAAAAAAACTTGTTTACGTTTTCGTAACTGCGTATGTTGTTAGCTGTTTCACCCGGTAGCGGATCACAACGTTCTTTTTTTTTCGGGAACAAGCTGTCATGATCGATTATTTTACGTCACACCCGCTATTACACCCTATACCCGAACGAATATGTGAGGAAAATGTTTCAATACAGGGTGTTTACAAAAATAACTTGTGTATTGTATTAATGTAATCTATTCATTAAAATAAGCAAAAATTCTTAGCAAACATAGAGCAAAGATACAAGAAAATATTTCTGCACATCTGATCCTTGAACATTTAGATATTTATTCCAACGTTTACACAATTACCTAATGTTTTCACATGTTTGTGTTCACAGCAGCAATATCATCGATTAAAAATGGTCTAAAAGAACAAGAATAATAGGGACCAGAATTAGCAACACCAATATTGGTACGTACGAAACTAGACGCTCACTAATTTCTTCTGAATAATTAGACAAGCCATTTCAAAGTATCACAAAACAATTCATGAAGTTATCGCATGCTTTATTCAAATGTGTCTAAACGTAAGCGACCAATCATTATTTCGCATTTTAACGGTTTTTGCATAAACATCACCGGGAATTATAGTGACCTTCCCCTGGGACTCAATCAATGGAAAATACACCTATCTTTAATTGTTGAGCTTTCCTTGGAATAATCGAAAATTCTACACTATCCATCAACGTCGTCTCTTCCATTCTCTGTATTGCTTCCTGTATTAAGACGTCGACAATCATATCATAATGCATAATCCATAATCTATTATTTTCTATCCGAACGGGATTTTTCCTACCAAAATTTCGTTTGAAAACCAGTCTCCCATCATATAGCTAAATTTTTGGATACACATTAACAGACCGTCCAAGAATTTTCAGTGTCCAAATATCACAAAACCGCCCTCGGTTATCCTTTTCCCGACGAAGATTTTCATACAATGCTTCAATTTGTAATCCCCATAGAAACGGCTTCTCATCCGCTAGTGGGGTGTTGGCAAGGCACTATGCGTTGAAATAAACGACAGCCAACGTTCCCCGAATAACATTTAATATTCGGGTTCATCTTACTACGTAAGTGCGTGAATATTGAATATTGTGTCCTTCCAAGTCAGCGCCGCTAGGATTACACTTACGTAAAATGCTGTACGTATCCTGTAGAATTTGGTAAGATACCAGAATCATTTCGAGTTATGCCAAAGAAAATTGCTTATCAGTTTTGGTGTATAACATCCTTTTTACGTAGTATAGCGTTCTTTTAACTCTTTAATAAAGCTCTTCCTTTTCGTTATAACTCTTACGTTTATTCTAGTTTATACTTCGAAATTAAAAAAAAAAATAAACAAATAAAAATGGTATATGTAACAGAAACTGGAAGAATAACAGTTCTATTAATAGTTGGTTACGGTGACATAACTAGAAATATGTGTTCTTTTCGATTAAGAAAACCAAGTCGGCCATCAATTTAAACCACTGGGAAATACTTAAAGAAACGGATGATGTGAAGTCTCTCCTATTGGAGAACGAAAGATTACAACTAATAACATATTAAACGTGTTGTTAAAGGTTTTCAAGAATTCACATGCTTCTACCTATGTTATCTATTCTATTCTTCTTCTAAAATTTTTGACCAACGCTACATGTTGAATTTTGCACAATGATGATGGACAAAATTAGCAACGACGGATTGTCTTTTGTTGATTAAGTTTCCTCTTCTGTTAGTAGTACCATTAACAAGCATAGTTGTCGATGTCCTCGTCCCAGGAAAACCTTCGTTTGTTTTATTCAGCATCATATCCAAAAATCACAACAAATAAACACATGGGCAAAAATTTATAATTACAATAATTTACATTAATTGTCCAAAAGAGATTCCACAAAAGGACAAAAAAAAGATTTCTATTAGTACAAGGAACTCAAAAAAGAGAGGAAGGGAGGAGAATGAACATGGCTCACAAGCGAAACCCGTAACAGTAAATGACGTCAATAACGCTGTTACTAAAGAAAGCACGTGAAGAGGCTGTAGTAAAATTAGCATCTATTGCATTAATCGTACGACAATCGTAATGAATGAAACTACTGAGAAATTCAGTGATGTATTCAGACGGAGACTGCCTGGTTGAAAACAATAGAACAAAACAATGGAGATGAATCAACAAGCTCGGAGGGTCACTTTTATTGTGTACACAAATACTTCAGAAATCTTCTCTGAATGTTTTCGATTGATACCACAATAAGGATTTCGTATTAAAGATCCATACTCTAATCAGTATCTTAGTTTCTTATCAAGAATCCTAGCATTTTAGTAGCAGAAGATCCGACACTCGCTCTACTTATAGAAAATGTAAAGGTTGCGTCGACATAGATACTCAAATTCTTAATTGTTGAAACTCGAAAAACAGGCACATCATCTTTGAAGTAATTGAAAACTAGGGGATTCGCTTTCCTAGTGTATATTACAATTTTGCACTCGATCAGATACACTTATTGCAGTTCATCTGTTTGTAAATACTAGAAACATTGAAATCTCGTGATGTGAAACAATTGAAAATTAGCATAAATGGTGAATGTGATTAGTTATATATGAACAGTATGAGCTAAACTAAAGCATTACTGAAGCCAAATGTCTCCAGTTTTTTTAGCGGTAGGAGATAGTTAATGTGCTCAGAAATCTTGGAGATATCAGTACATATACTATATAGTACATATACAGCACTTTAAGGGACATATCACAGCCAGCAGCGTGAAATGCTTGTAACACATCCATTACTAAAGTTTTATATTTGTCAGCTTTTTTGTTTCCCAAGAAATTCATGAAAACTTGTACAGTGGAGAGCCAAGCAGTTTTTCCCTTCGCTGTTAATTTGGTTTCGCAGATTTCATCCTTTACTATTTTTCGTATCTGAGGTCCAACAAAAATACCTTCTTTCAGTTTACCTTGTGTTAATTTTGGAAACTTTTCACTAAGGCATTTAAAACCTTCATCTTCGAGATCCAGTGCCTTTACAAAGTCTTTCGTGAGCCCAAATTTCGCGAAAAGAGGTAGTATTATGATCTTTTCCTTTTCTACTAGAGGCTGATGTTGTACATTGTCTCTTCCTGGTATAAACTGTTGTCGTAGTGACCACTCTTACTTATGGTAATGTTTTTCCCAAAGACATAAAAAGCAACAGTTTTTGGTGTAACCAGATTGCATACCCAAAATAATTGAAATTACTTTAAAATCTGCATAAATATTCCAGGAATAGTCTTTGTACTTTATCTTTTCTAGTAAAATTTTCAGATTTTCGTAAGTTTCTTTCGTAGAAACAGCTATGACCTATCGGAATAGAAGGACAATGGTTTCCATTATGCAACAAAACTGCTTTAAGGCTGGTCTTTGATGAGTCTATGAATAATCTCCAAGAACTGGGATCATGATGTATTCCGAAAGCCTCAGAAAGTTTATAAACTTTATCGCAGTAGACCAGATTACCGGCCATATATAAAGGCATTTTCTCTGTAACCAGAGCTAAGCTAATGTTGCCGCTTTTCAAATCATTTTTACTTTATATATCCTGTTCAATTTCATCAGTTACTAACTTAGGGTAAAAACCTTGTTGGTCAGTGTTATCCAAGCTGATCAAGCCGCATATATACACATCATTGTTAGTCATAGTCGTTCGCGTATGCTTATTTGGTAAGAAATAAAAGGGCACAAATTCAATCTCGCAGAGATAGTGAAAAGTGGCACATCGTTCTGTTATGAAAGTCTACGTAATTCCATTATTTTACACAGTTTTGCTTCTTTTTAAAGCTACTCTTAGGTATTTTCCCATAGTTTATCTTTTAATATTTGTTGTTAAGTACTTAAGTATTAATATTTATTTTATCCTAATTTAATTTTAATAAAATAGCAACTTACTAAATGAATCACAATTTACACATAACAGCTCTATAAACACAAAAAAAAAACAATAAAAAATTCTTATAAGAGATATAAAATTAGTAGAAACTCTTAGTACCTTAAGTAACACAATAAAACAATTAATAGTTATTATCGAAGAATTTGGAACTTAAATCAGTAAATTAGGTCAATGTTTAACAGGAATCCAGATTTGCGTGTAATATATTAACGAAAGTCTAAATACCGATACAATCGCAAAACACCCTACTTTTATGCCATATTTCATTCATATTCGCTAGCTACGTATTAGTCATCTTGTACCGGCTTGACCAGCGTTGTTAATTATCTACTAGTATGCTACATTTTCAATGTTTTGACCCGTTTCTGCTATATGATTAAACGATTAACGCTACGGATGCGTTCCTAGAAGACACAGCCCTAAATGAAACAGCATAAAACGAGGTCATTTAAACACATGATAAATAGAAATAATAGAACGCGCACCTAATGATAAACAAGTTTTACATTAATTTTCAAGTATTTTTATATTAACTTAGGAAATATTACGTACGAGAAGATGAAAGCCGGGGACAAGTGGTTAAGAGGAATTACTTTATCATTACTTTTTGCTGATCCGTTCGAGCTCCGTAATGCTTGTTAATTACGACTTAAAAGACAAACTTCGGTAAAAGTCAGCGTAAATTTCTACTACTAAACCATGGAATACGAGAGGAATCCCAAAAGTTTCCGGGAAAAGAAAATAAGCAGTTAAAAAACAATTTATTATTTTTCAAAGTATTCGCCTTTAAATTTTAAGCACTTTTGCATTCGAAGAAACCTGTTGTGGAAACATTTATTCCAATCTGATGTGGGCATCTCAAAGACATACCTTTTAGATACTTCAACGGCCTCTTCCAATATAGAAAACCGCCTTTGCACAATTGGTTTGTGATAAAAGGGAAAGAAAGAAGTTACCAGATCATACGTCGAGCGAATACAGACAATGAGTGATTAATTCAATGTTATTTTGCTTTCAATAACCGACTGTTCGATATGCTGTGTGAGAGCTGGCATTATTGCTGCTGCTTGAGGTAAGCAAATTGTTGTATACCAATCAGCATTTACTGTTTTTCAGCCCTCAAGAAGAACGGTAGTAACAGGCCCAGCTTTACAGAAGAAAAAGCAACAATTTTTTTGAAGCGCTTCGTAAACGAACAACTTCTGTTAGTGTTGGTTCACTTTGGAACACCCAAACATTTGTTATTTTGTTCCTGTCATCTGTTACGATACTGTATGCATTCTTTGTCACAACTCACACAAGTAATAGATTAAATTATGTGGGATCCAACGATTGTAAAGTTCCTTCAGTAATAAATGCTCATTGATGTTTGCTGGAACAACAGAAATTAATCAACCTTCAAGAAATTCGTCACTAACACATCTACGCTCCAATTCTACAAACCAGTCTATGCAAACTAACAAACTAGCAGTAAACTATGGTTTTAGATGGTCCTACAACACCAAAGGCAGAACGAACTTTGCTGCTATTTTTAAGATTGCGGAAAATCTTGACCCAAAATATTTACGAGACATGTCCTTTTTTTCACTAACTTTGATTTTTTTTGCACTATTAATAATAAACTAGACGACTAGGGATAGCCATTTCAGAATCAAATAATTATTTGTTAATGATGAAGAAATTAAAGAAAAACTAATAGACAATATTCCCAATACTTACTTTCAGCAAAATGGGATGCAAAAATGCCCTGCTACACATTCTAAATATTAGAATTCATGTAAATGATCATTTATTATTCCGTACGATTGTTTTCATATGAGATCATTTAAGAAATACAATGTATTGCAATCGTCCCGAAAATATCGCAGATTTTGAACAATGGACTGGAATGCAGCTCACATTGTTCACACAGGAAATGCACTCAAAAATTTTATTTATATCGAGAAACTTTCATGTAAAAGATTTTGTCATATAACGTACCATGTCGGCCGTATCAGCATTATTTCACGCTGTTAAGGCGTCGTTACAGTTTGTAAGTTGCGCAGCATCGTACAACTGTTTGATGAGTAACAAAAAGTTAAATTTGAAAGATTAATACATGGATGATACTTGCTTCTGCTTGACTACAACAACGCGTGTAGTGAAAAAAAACTCAAGATCTTCATCACCGCATCATCATTTACCTACTCTGCTATCCCTTTTCAAACACATCGCATTTAAATTTCGCCCATCTAGAGCAGCGGCGGCTCGTCTACCACCCCTTTTTCACGGGAAAAGCTCAAAGGCATTAGGAGGGAAGCCAGGTGCACGTGACATTTTATATTTATGCAGCTGGAGCGGCCGAATGAAGTATCTTGTTCATTTCGCGCGTCACGGTTGTCATGAACCGCGCTTTATATCGTAAAATAATTCATATTTATCAAAGTTGGTCGGCCCTACGACCTGCCAACACGATCCGGGGGCCTTCCGACGTCGTCGACACGTCGTCGGGTAACACGTGATGCGAACCAGCCAGCTCCCGGGCGTCTAGCAAAAAGTGACGGAAGAGCAGCGGGAAGGTTATATATAGAGTTAATAGGGTCGATAAATCATCGAATGTGAGTTGTAGAGTATGGTGATGATAGTACTGAAATGCTTGAACGTACAATGCATCGACAATGAAAAAGAATTAGGCGAAAATTTCCAAGAAATCTGTGGCTGATCAAAAAATGCGAGAAGTTCTTTATTACGATGGATAAAATCCCACTTTTACAACAAAAGTCCCGATGCCCAACAACATCCAGAAATTACTAAAGCGGCGCACGAAAACAAAAGATATGCGAGCTCGCAGGGAGACGCTCAAAGATGAAAATAAATGAACTCTTACGGCTTATAGGGGGAGCCGCCCGTCTTCAATAAATTCGGACGACTCGATTTGTCAAAGCGTCACCTTACGCTTATTCAGTCGCGGCCTATTCTCTACGCGCCGAGGAAGTTGAATGTTCGTCTTAAATTTTTTATAATTTCCCCCTCCTCCCGGGTAACCTGCCGTACCGGTCCCGGCACGACCAATCCTAGAGAAAGGAAGTGTGAGCGAAAATGTTCATTCTTACTATATATATATATATATAAGGTATTTCCATGGGGAAAAAGGTCTTACCAAGGATAGATGATGATAAATTCAGTATCACCTGCAGAATGCGGGTCCAATTGAGTTGAAAATTGGAAAATTTTTCGTCCTCGCTTTCTTCTTTTTGCGTTTTTACCTTGATGGTATTTGGTAAGCGTATAGCGGTTTAAATTACTGAAATTGGCTGTTTTCCTTTCTTTTTCTGGAAGTAGACAGAAAAATTGTGATGGAGAGAATCCAACATCTGTAAACCTTTTTTGTTAGAACTAAAAAAAAAAAATTAAAAACGATCGTAAATAAAAGTTTAAAACAACGATAAATTTAATGGGAATTCTTAAGTAAAACCTAAAACCATTACTGAAATAAGTCGTCAATTTTATCACTCACACCCAAGCAAAATATATTATTAGTACTAGGTTGTTTAAAGAACAGAAAAGGGAAGATCCAATAATGCCACAATATCCACGAGATTCTTCATGTAATATGTAATTGCATCAATAACCAAATTTGAATTTTTATTTTATTATTAAAATCTTTTGCTATTGAGTGGCTTCGGTATCTTCCCTCTTTACGGCAAGGGGTGATAGTACCAAGACCATGGAATACTTTACACACTGCAAGGTTCCTGAGACTTTGACAATCTTTGAAAAAGCTTATAGATGTCGTTGAACCGTCGCCACACTAAAAATAAATGTTACTCGGACAGAACACGAAAAAATGAACATCAACAGCAAAAGTATTTGCTCCAACACCTTCAGAACAAAATCAGCTGCTGAAGCTTACCCCTGTTGCAACCAGCCTCTATTTCTCCGTCTATATTCTTAAGCAATGAAATATTTTTTAAGCAACAATGTTAAATAAACTTGTACTGATGAGCAGTGTACATGTACGGTGTCCGGGGCAAAGACTCCACTTCATGTGAACCATTATTCTTACTATTAGTATTAGTTTGTCTGTGCATTATTTGAAGTCAAACAACGTTCTAAAATATCTATCAATATTATTATTATCGTTATTATTAAAATGGAAATAAAGACCATGTACTTCACTAACAGTATTTCTATTACAAAGTATTAATGATATAAACGTTAGGTTGCAGAATATCAATATTTTCTTTAATTTACTAACGTTACAACAAGGGCCCGAATTAAAACAAACCCGTAAATTATAATAAATAAATCAAACGGATGTACAAATGTAAACATTGATGTTTCTAAACGGCGGAAAGGTAACGACAGAATGTCAGTATATGTATTACATGTGATAAAACTAAAACGTTGTCCTGTAAGCTGATAGCTACCGATACATGTTTCGATAAACATTGCGGCAACAGCAGATTGTACGTACTGTTACAATTTGGTTTCCCATTGACAAACAATTATCTACGTGAGAGTACGCCAATTCACTCAAGAAAATCGGTAATTGAACAAACTTTCGACAGGTCCCATATTTCTCGTCAAAAGACAGAAGCTTGTCACAATTCGTTGGAAGTGATATCCAAAAAGAAAACAATAGCCAATACGCAAGTGTATTCAACTAACGAAGTAAATCAAAATCTTTGTTATAGCTTAATAGTGGTGTTTTGATAATTAATTTGGGAATTTAGTTAATGTACGATGAACACAAAGCCTTAAAATACGTAACGTGAACGTTTATCACTAGAGCTCCCCAAAGTGCGTGGCAAGTCAGAAGGCGTACCGCCGGGCGTGTCCGGGGGGATATGTAATGTAATATATAAGCAAATAACTCGCATCGCATTTCGGTAGTTTATTACCGTATGCAATCCGGTTGTGACGGTATGGCGGACGCGCGTAGTAAGAAACGCCCACAGACCGACAAAGTGAAAAAGTTCTGTGGAGAATTTCCCGACTTAATATATAATGGAAGTAAGATTATATGTAAAATTTGTAATATATCTCTGATGTGCAATGATAAATATGGCTGTAGAAGACATGTAAATAGTCAGCAACACAAAAATAAACAACTGGGTGTATCACCGACTGAGGCAACTCAATTTATAATTGATTTATTTTATATGCTGACTGCGTGTAATTTACCGTTTTCCTTACTCAGGAAGAAACCATTTCGTGAATTTTGGAATAAATATAATCCAGGCTTTGAGTTACCGTCGGAAACAAGCTTAAGGAGATGTGTGCCAAGTGTACGTACCGAAATTGAAAACAGGATCAGATCTGCAATAAAAAATAAACTACTGTGGTTATGTATTGACGAAACGACAGACCGTAAAAAACATTCTATTTTGAATGTGATTGTACGTATACTGGAACCTCGTCAACCTACAAAGGGAATTTTATTAGCTAGTAAAAGACTAAAATCGTGTACTGCCGACGCTATTGAGAGCGTAGTTGTTGATACTTTACAAACATTTGAAATTGCCACTACTCAAGTATTAATTTTCATGAGCGATGATGCCGCGACAATGCGTTGTGTAGGTCGTTCTCTTCAAGAACATTATGGGATGATGTTACATATTACTTGTAAACTTCATGCTCTGCATATTGCGGCTGAAACCATTCGTGCAAATTTCCCTGAGGTAAATGCATTAATAACAAATACGAAACGAGTGTTTCTCAAATCTCCCAAACGTACCAGTGAATTTCATAAACAGTGTCCCGGTATTCCCGAACCACCAGAGCCGATTCTTACGCGTTGGGGGACATGGCTGAAGGCAGCGTTTTATTATTTTAAATGCTTCTGGCAAATAAAATCAGTCGTCTTACAATTCAATCCCGACGAATCTGCGGCTATTAAGGAAAGCCAGGATAAATTCCAAGATATTTCCGTTGAAGCAGATTTACAAACCGTTTACAACAATTATAGAGAAGTATTGAGGCAATAAATAAATTACAAAATAGTGCACTGTCCCTGACGGAATCAGTACAAATATTAGATGACGTTAATACACTCCTACACTGTATAAATAACAAAAAAAATGATATCGTTACAAGAAATTTTGAAAGTGTTATGAAGAAAGATACAAATTTTAGCAGGTTAAGACAAGTTTGGGAAGGTAACTCTACTGATCCGGTGACTAAATTCAAAGATTATTTTAATTACGCGCGTATTACATCATTAGACGTCGAGCGTTCATTTTCAAGATATAAAAACATTTTTTCAGAACGACGAACACCCTTGAAAGAAACGACTGTGGAAACATTCCTAATGCTTCAGATGTTTGAGAAATCGGATTGCGCTTACGGTAACAGTTTTAATGTGCCTACCTCCTCGTGTGCTGACTAATACTATTTTCCTTGTGCATTAACACCCACTATATTGGATACGGCTAATTACAAAAGTAAGCGTTTTAAAATTCTTTATTTCTTTTGTTTTTATGTACTTTACTTATGTTCCTTATCGACGCCTATGGTGCGCCACGCAGTTGGGGAGCTCTATTTATCACGACAAAAATGTCTAATTGCTAAAACAATCTAATTTTAGAAACGATGCGTAGACAAACACAAGCTAAACAGACCCGTTCTCTAGATCAAATAAGAGCATTTCTTTTTGGTTCAAAGTAAAATATCAAATCCAGCAGAATGAATTATTCCAAAAAAATGTTTCTGTAAATAAAGAAATTATGGGTTTTTAAATCTATAAATGTTTGAATTAATAATGTATATTGGTCGACTACCCCTGATAATGGAGCCCCACGTGGCTTATTTATTAAATCGCAGAGCAATACATGACTTAGAACCGAGTGAAAAGAGTAGCGGTGTCTCTTGTTGATTAAATGTGCAAATATTAGTAGTAAATGTATTTTATCTATCCACTACATTCCTAATCTTTCTTGGGATCTTTCCTTGGGAAATGTCTAAATAGTGCTTACAGTTTTTCTTTGACGTGGTCGAATCTCAGGAAAGATAGACAACTTATAAGAAGCATTATTTGCATTGTCTCATAGATGTTCTAATTTCTGAAAAAGAACAAGTACCATAAAAAAATTATCAAAATCATCAAAACGGTATCGAAGTATCTTTAGGTACAAATAACAACGCATATAATGAACATTCCGAGCTTGTTTGTATTAGAAAAAAGTAATTTAATATTCCAATTATAGATCCGTAGCGACGATAATGATACAAAATTATACTTTGCCGGAAAAATACTACAGAAAACGATATTTTGGTGAAGCAGTCGTACTTTTATAACACCCCGCTTTTCCACCTCGGCCCCTGCGCTAACGGAGAAACTCACAACAGACGCAATTAAAAGGCAATTAACGATGGGAAAAATCAATAAATCCCAACTGTCTGTTATCGCCTGAATTAATTTCTGTACAAGTTCTTGATGCCGATTTCAAAAGTAAAACTTTTGTTTTATCCCACCCGAAGCTTTAGAATCTAGTATTTCCCGATTCTCTCGCATTAACCACTCGCGCGAGATGAAGAACAACTTAGAAGTCGTCTGCGAGAGTTCGAGGTGGGAGGAAGAGAGACGAAGGAATAAATCTTCCATCCGGTGTTACCTAAGACGAGATATAACGTCGGGAATTGTCTCCGAATTAAATTTAGTACGCGAAATCGTGATCGTGAGAAATTTAAAGCACCTATCCTATCGTTGGAACCGTTTTTCGGTCGTTTTTCCTCTCTAGATTTCATTTGTTTTCTTTTTTTTTTGTTCTTTATCTTTTCAGGAAGGTAAGATAACGAAGTGTAGCTATAGAAACCGACAGCTTTTCAAACTAACTAAAAGAATGGCCGCATTACCATTTAATGGGGTAAAATTCATTTGCAAAGAGACGTTCCCCAAGGATCTGTTATTGGTCCATTGATGTTTACTATTTTTGTAAACGATTTGCCTTTTTTCAAGTGATAGTTTAGTTATGTACACCGATGATTGAGCCAATGATGAGTAACTTTATTCGCGATTATTTGGTCGGATCACTCGCTGAAAAATCAGTAAATTATTATTAAATTACCATCGTACATCAATATAACGCAAACACCCTAACGTGACGTTGTGCAAGAAGCGACTCAACACTTATGAGATGGATACATATTTAAACCTAAGCGCTCGTCAATAGACCAATTAAGATAATTTTGTGGTAATTTCCGAACAAATACGAATACATCGTTTCTTCTGTAAATACCGCTTCATTCGATACTTCTGTAACTGCCACTGTCATTCTTGAATTAATTCAAAAGTAATATCCTCGAAAATGATTGTCGCGCTATTTTCTATTTTCCTCATTAGGTCCCGAATTAGCGTTCATAACTCAAACAAAAATGGCTTAGGTATCCTCCAATTACCGCCGCACAAAATTGCACAACCTCATTACGCAATAATCGATTTCCCTTTAATTGGAGCAAACCGTCGATGAAATTCCTAAAGGTTCATAATAAAATTTTCCCCCTTCCTTCCCAACCTCCAATTCTCCGAAGATAGAAAAGAAAAATTCTCCAATAACATCACCGGAAATGGCTTCGTTCGGACGAGCAATTATGGAGGAAAGGTGAAGCGTTAGTGGTACTGAAGACCCAAGAGAAAGGGGAGAGATCATAATAGCGTACAATCATTAATACCAGACGTAATCGGAATGTAATCAAGAATAGATAAAAGTGATGGCGTACACAGAAAGATAGAGAGAGAGAGAGACATCATCAAGGGAAATACAATAAAAGAATAGATTCGGCCTTCCTATTATCGAGTCCAGCGTGGTTATAGTAGACGATCCGATGCGTTCGCTTGTAATTTGAGAATCCTTCACGTGCTTCCCGTGCTTGTCGTACCAACAAGGATACTTACGGACAACAGAAACCGAAGGAAATAAGTAATAGGATGATTAAGAAGAAAATGGACTAAGCTGAATAGAATGAAGAAAGAAAGATTACACATTGAATTAAATCGCCGCCACAAAGAAAAGAAAAAGAAATGCAAATTTTAGCGCCTTCATTCGGGTTTCTCATCGAACGAGATAGCAAACACGTTTTCTGTCGAGATCTCTTCTTTATATGCGTGTGGAAATAATTAAATACTTCACGTCCTCGCATTACTGCGTAGGAGAACCAAACCTTAAAAGCAGTACAATGTAACCTGTTATCTTATCTCTCCGTAATTTAAAATCTAAGATTCGCTTGCAAGCAATGATATTTTAAGAGCGTTGGTAATATACTGATCCGTATAGGGATCTCGAACTTAAATCTCTCCTTATTTTAAGGATTTCTGCCGTTAAAAACAATGGCTTGATCCGATAAGGTATCTACAACAACGTATTAGAAGTTACGGGGAGAGTTATTACCGTTGCATACTCGTTAATGATTAGTTTAGTAGAGTTTAATGCGTCATTTTAGCTTATGTATATACAAGCTGGTCACTTTGATAAGTCTTAAAAGACTTATTAGATTTCGCCAGTGTTGTTGTCATAGACAATATTTGATCCCAAGCTTTCCCTAGATTGAATAGGTGATATTTTGCGGCTGCATGACCTGTCAGAAATCCCGCCAGTAATCTAAGGTCCCATTTGCTAAACGATAGCACTATTTTCTGTCTTAGACGACCCTGACATGAATGTTTTCGCCTGTTTTTGTCCTGAAACATTACCCCAGTATGTCTTTTGTGATGTCTTTTGATCGTCCTCCCATACTTTTATTACTTGTTTTATGTGGCTCTCTTGTAGGACTAGGACCAATGATAGGCATGTTGACTGCTTACCTAGCCAGCTTGTCTGTCTTTTCATTGATTTGGATCCCTAGATAGCTTGCGACCCATCGCAGGGTAACATGGTTTTTATGTCCCAGTTTGTTGTCCCCATACATTCGTGAATCAGACCAGATTCGTACGAGTAGGCTTTGATAGCCTTTAGAACTGCCTGATCGTCACCATGGATATAGTTATGGTTGCGCTTCGTATCCCTGTCTCGATAATTTTTTAAGACGCACAAGTTCAAAGCAGAATTTGGAGCATGATTTTGATCCAGTTTGTAAACGACGGGTAAAAACCTTTGGAAGAGATCGCCCTCTCGATGCTTTCGAAAGAAATATTATCGGGAGCACCATCTATGTCTAAGGAAGCAAAAAGAGCTATTTCTTTTGCCACTAACGACACCTCCGGCCTGTTGGTGACGTGCTGGAGGGCCGTCGATATTGATTTTGCTTTTTGGTAGGGGATGAAGTTGGTTTATTATATATATATATATATATATATACAGGGTTACCTGTAAATAGCACGTAAGCTACCGAAATCTGAAGACTACCTATCAATGTGTTACTGAAAATTTAAAAAGAAATTTATTTGTAACATATACATTTTGTTCAAATTTTAGGGCCCAAAATGCAGGTAAAGCCGGTCCATATCTTTGTTTCTCCTATATTATACAAATACCGCTGATGAATCAAAGTTAACCCAGATGCAAATAAAAATCGATAAAGCATTGTAGATGCTATGAATAGTGAATAGTCTATTGAAATGCATTAGTCTGTCGTACAGCTGATGTCGAAGTGTTTATGTGTTTACATTGAATATGCCGATAACCATATGATTTGCGTTCTTAATGTTTAAAATTAATGCATCCGAAATGTCGGGTTTTGAGTTATTTGTAGTTATACATTCTTTTTCTTTTTATGAAATTTGTGGTGGTCCTAACAAGGACCGATCTAGGCGAAACAGGACAAAATAATTTATTAATGTAAAAAATGTTCGAAATGTCCACCGTGCATAATCTTTGCACGCGCTGGATGTGATACGGATGAAGTAAATTACTTTTAAAAATTCGATGCACCGTCGTTTGGGACACATTTACTTGCTGGGCTAAAGTTGCAGTACTTATGCCTGGTTCCGCCTCAACGATGTTTAAAATATGCTCTTCTGCTTGCTGAACTCTACGTGATATATGACGGCCACGACCTTCGAAACGTGGAATTACTGATCCTGTTTCTCGAAGTCGATACACGGTTCTCACAATTGTCTCGGATGATGGATGCCGCCGATTGGGAAACCGTTCCGCGTACAAATTTTCTGCCGCAAGACTATTTTGTCCTGTTTCGCCATAAATCAAAATCATATCGGTGTATTCGATATTCGTATAGGATGCCATTGCAATTGCGTGTAATGACGGTGAATGCTATATGCATACTAAATGGATATCCGAACGCTGCTTCAGCGACTGCCGGAGATTCCCATATGTTAACTAAGACAGAGTCGGACTCGAATAAAGAAAAATCATTTTCTCGTTACTACGTGCACATAGAACCATAATATTTTGTATTTAGGCATTACTCATACGTTTCTTTCACCTAATTTTTTTTTTCGTACTATATCCGAATAACACTGTATATAATGGCTTATTCATTCCTTTAATAGGTCTATATGCTTTAGGCTCTGTGGCTGATCACCTTCCTTCTTTAGGTATAAATATCACATTAAGGTCTGTCCACAATATTGGTATATAACTAAAGCTATAGCTGGCTTTGTCTTAGTACTCCAGTATTGGAAGGATAGCGTCTATATCTTTCTGTAGTAACATTGAAAAGACGCCGTCACCTTTAGGTGATTTGCAGGGTTGGGTACTACTCATGGCTTCGATGCCGTTTCGCTCTCACTTGCATGGGATAACTCTTGTTGCCTAGAGAAAAGAATTGAAAAGCGATATTGGTTATTTTTGGCAACGTTTACTTTTATACATGCATCACTGCCAATCGAAAATTTGTATAGAGTCGTCAAAAAAGATAGCACTTTTCAAACTGGTTTTACTTTCAATTCCCAAAAAAAAAGAATGACCAATGTGGACTCGGTGAAGCATTGGCTATCTGTTAAGGCGGATATAAATCGGTAATTTGATGGAACTCTTACTGAAAAGGTCTTTTGAAAATCTTTACAATACAACTAATCTAACAATACAAACCTTAATCACCTGCTTTTAAACGAATTAGCGATTGGTGTGACGTCATCCAGTAGCCATCAAATTTCTTTGGCCGCAAATATCATCCTTACATAATTTTATTTGTTGTAAGTGTGTCCTCCTACAAATCCTTCCTTTGCTTAGATACGCTCCTTTTATAAATATGATTTAGACATAAAATAGAATTTGCTGTGGCTATGGTGTATCCATTAACATTGACGTGGCGTAATGGTTCTTTTTGGCTGTGAAAAGGACACATTACACTTACGGGGACAGATACACCTTAAACCTATAAAATAATTAATTTGATTAATAATATATGTTTCCCTGATAATTTCTTTAAAGATACTGAAAACTAAAAACCAATTAAAGAAAAAAACAAAATAGCGCTATCCAATAAGCATCTTCAAGCATAATAATAGCATCGCTTAGTCTTATTCTTGAAACTTTCTCGTAAAACAAATTGTTTCGTCAGTATTATGTAAGTACAGCATACCGTGTATATAGAAGCGTTGAAAACAGATGTCTAAGAAGTTCATAACTCCGGATGACCTCCGCTGATATTTTGGGGGAGCGTAAGCTTCTAGCGATCGTAAAATTAGAGCGATATATAGGAGAATGGAAAGTTTCTTGCAAGAAGATTTATACGTCGTAAAAATTTCGATAATAGTTTGGCTTTTGTGAGAGAAGAATTTAATAAGCGATAAGAAGTATCTATAAGTTCACAGTGACAGTATGGCAGATATACTTTATTTTTTCAAACTTTCGAATGTATCTTGTGAGGATAAGTTAGCAATTTCGCATTTAAACAAACCCTTAATTCGCTCCGAAAGAGCAGCAGTGTAAGATATTTAAGGGGAGCATTTGAACAATGATGTATTATTAGTTTTCAGAACATTATAACACGTTCTGTTTCCGCCTTTCATCCTTGCACACCAGTCCTAGGTGCCAGAAATTCAAATTAGCGCCAAGTGATAAATAGAGGCGTCTTCCGGGTCGGTCCTAAATTAAAACACATACTTCATTTTGTAATTTCATTACGACGTCATACATTAACGGACTAATTGAATTATCGTCTCCGGTACACATAAATTGGCCTTATTCGGAAAATGATGGCACTCAGGACGACCTGCGGAACGATCCTGGAAGACTCTTGCAGGTGGGAAGAGAGACGAGAGTATGAAAAAGATGATGATGTTACCTTATAAAAATATATGGTATGTATCATGTACAAACATTATGATAACTAAATGAATAAATGGAAATATACCAAAATAGAAAATAAATGTTAAAAGAATGGACGTTATATCTAAGAATTTAATAGATATCACACCGAAATAAGAATCTTCTGATATTTTCTTGAAATAGGAGAATTTCCAAAGCACTAATATAATGATAATTCGTCATAATGTCTGTTTGTTATTTTATTTTCTTGGTAGGTATATCTATACAATAAATTACATAAACTACATCGTTTTCTGTTACCAATTAGTCAGTCTGTGGTTGGTTTCCCAAATTAACGAGATTTTAATTAACGCTGTACCAACATAATACCCTAAAAACATACGGCATAAAATGTGTAGCAAATTAATATGGCAGATGCCTAGTTTTGTATTTTATTTATTAATTTGTACACATTATTCACTGGTAAAACAAGTCAAACCTGTGTGAAGTAAATCGCTCACTCATGCGAGACTAGATTTACGAAAGCAGAAAATGCAAAATAACGTAAAAGCCGCTATAAATGTAAGCTTTTTTTTATTATTCTATTTTACATCCAGACATTGGCTTTTATTATGTATATTTGTAAGTTTAAAATGTAATACAGATGGCCACTTTTTGTGTGTTCGACAAGGGCCTGTAAAGCGTGAATTGGAGGATTTGTTTTACTATCGTTACCAATCGCCCGCATGTCCGGGAACTTTTACTGCATCAAAAAGCTTTCGTCAGATTAAACATCAACATGCTTGCTATAAAAAATTTGGGCCTCCTCGTGAAAGTTTTAGGAGGTCCTTCTAAGATACCTATTTAGAAATGTTAGCGCAAGCGGCATTACAGATATTGGATGAAGACCGAAAGCGTGTAAGGATTCAGCTTAGTTGAGCTCCTTATAAATGTGGTCCACTTCTCTTTATTTTTGTCTAATTCCTTTGCTTTACTTTATGTCATTCCTCCTCTCATTCCTCAATATCCCAAGTCTTTCTAGATCTTCCTCATTTCTTCTAAATCGGAAATCTAGCTTCGCATGTTTTTGTTCTCATGCTGCTTCCCTATTCAGCTTGTGTCTTTATCAGTCTTTCCTCTATAAATCTTTTGACGGATTTTATGTTTAGCTCTCCTCTTATTTTTTCATTTCTTCTCTTGTCCAATCTCGTAACTTCTTTGTTTCTCTTAAGTACTTCATTTCACTTGCTTGCGGTTTCTTCTGCTCTCATTGTGTCAGTACCCAGAACTCGCACCCATAAGTAACCATACTGCTTTATACACGTCCATTTTAGATTGTCTTGTTACTTTCTTGCCGTTTAATAATCTTTTCTTCGGCTATTCTGTTGTTTAATTCTATTTCATGTGTTCTCGTTTCCTCTATTGTAACACCAATATATTGGAATTGATTTACTTCCTCAATTCTCATGGCATCTAACTGTATACTTCTTTTGTAACTGCCATTATTTTTGTGTTCTTTTTATTTATTTTCATTCCATACTTCGTAACGATTATAAACAATATTCTTTTCCTTTAGACATTCCCATAGTTTCGGCTGTCGAAAGGTCCTTAGACGTCCATAAGAGCAAAATATATACTTATCCCTTTGTTTGTTGTCTTATAAATAATGTCTTTTAAAGTGAATATGTAATCACGTGTGCTCCGTTGGATTCGGAAGCTGCTCTATTCTCCTGCTAATGTTGGCTCAATCACACATTTCATTCTTCTCCCTAATGTCTCTTCGTAAATTTTCCAATCATACGGTATCCTTTCCTCCCTCCAATCTTGATTATATATTTCTACGAAGAGTTGCTTGCTATTTTCCCCCATGTTTTTAATCATATCAAAAGTTACTTTATTATCCTATCCTGGTATATTTCCGTTCTGCAACGTTTTAATCTTTTAATTTAATTTTAATTTAAAAATAAAAGTTTAATTTAATAATTAAACTTTTTAACTCTTTTATTTTCAATTTCCCGGGTGTTACACTCGTTTTCGTCAGGAACGTTTCAAAATATTCTTTCCAACGACCCATAATTCCTTTCTCTTCTGTATTTGGCCACTATTACTCTGGATTAACATTACATTAACATTTTGCTCATTAATATTTTTAAGTGCTTTATAAAAAAGCTTTTGATTTACTTTCCAATTTTCTCCCAAATTCCTTCCAAAACTTCTGTTGCCGCTGCGATTTTTGTCGTATTCATATTTATGTAAATATTGCATACAGATTGATTATATATATTTGTAACAATATTTTCTAGCAATACTTAAACGTGTGTAAAACTTCAAACGCAAAACTTGTAAAAAGCGATGTAACACTATATAATGCGCTCCATTTATAAAAACATCGCTTTGATATACGACTTTTTTGTACCACCCCGTATAATGCAGGTATGAGACCAACCTAATGCGGTCACCTTGAATCATTAAAATTGTTTGTGAAACGTCGGATATATGGTAACGGAACATACCACAAAAATACACGAGTCTTGAGGGCTCTGCCCTTGCAAGATCCGCAGGCGTCGTATCTACACCTCTGCATCACAGGCTCGGCGACTTTGCTGATGACTGATGTGTAACAGTATTATCGGCTCATATTGTGCAAATAATTTAGGATCGCCTTTTTTAACTTTCATTATAAAAGATGCTTTTGCTGGTAGATGTAATCCGCCATCTCAACTAAATATTGTGTGGTAAATATATATATTTAAATTTGCGATAAATAAAAATAAATTTTCCCCTTGATGGGATTTGCATGCTTCTATCAGTTAGAGTAAGTTCCCTAATTAGCAACGCAATATTTTGTCAACTCGCTGTCTTTTAACAAATAAATTTTTTAAGTAATAAAATGCTACTAAACTAATTTGATTAATGCAGCATTCGTATAATTTCATTCTATGTTTAGGATAATTATGAAAAAAGCTTACAGAAAATTAGTAGACGGAGCACTTCAGATTTGTAGATTGAAAGATTTTCATTTTCAAAATTATTGTCTTTTCCGCCGCTTCATATCAATCTTTTTATTCAAAATAGTCCACGTTTTAAAGACGTTAAGACGTTTCTCTCAGGCTCGAAAGTACCTTCTGCCAATGTTAGATGCTAGTTGAGGCAATAATCAAGTATATTGCATGTTTGCAATTTTATATCACTGGATGATTTATACTTTTACCAAGCACAAATTTTGATTAAATGACAAAATCAAACAAAAAGATTATTTTTAAATCTCGTAAAATTTATTGTGTACAAAATAACACCTCAAACACTTCATTATTTGAACATATTAGAACTTATGTTAACAATTAAACAAACATAAAAAAAGCTATCTCAACCTAACATTCAAGCTTTTACACTAGGTGCATACTGCTTACAAATATTCTCAAATTCCCTTTCCTTCTGTTCACGTTCCCTCAGAAATGGATGATCTGGATTAGAATCTTTCAACTGTGCAAGATAACGATTAGCAACCTGCAAAGGTAATTCAAAGTGAAGCTTTATGAAAATATTTTTCAAACGAGGACAAACCTCGGTATTTTTGGTGGTGATCTGTGATAACACGATGGAATTTATAAGGGTATCTGTGTAATTAGGATCTTTATCAAGGGCTTCCTGCAAGGCAGCTTCTGCTTCATCAAATTTTCCTTGCGCAATATATGTAACAGCTTGTCCATTTAATAAAAGAGGTGTTGCGCCATATTTATCAATTAAATCTTGATAAATATAGTAAGCATTACGTAAATCATCTTTTCCCTAGAAAAGTTCGACAGATTAGTATTTTATCAGACTTTGAAATAAATTAAAATTACAGCTGCGCAAAATACCCAAGCCTGCGCTAATTGCGTTAAAGTTGCATCATCATCCTTTTCGCGCATTTCACTTAATTTAGTCATTGCCAAATCCACACGATTAATTTTCAGCAAAATATCCAAGATCATAGCCATAGCATCCAAAGAATCAATGGTATGTAATAGTCGATAAGCAGTTTCAAAGTTATTTTCACGTTGATAGATTATTGCTGCTACCAAAATCAATACCTCATTTTCCACATTCGCAGAAGCCGTTAATCTTTGATCTAGTTGGGTCACAATGCTATCTCGTTTACCTTTATTCGATAAATACTCAGCTAGTAATCTCAACGGTTGCAATTTCTCTGGAGAAGCTGGTTTTATATCATCAAGCACAACCAGGAATTTATTTTGTGCCATATAGGCTCTGTACATGAACAGGTCCCTTTCTACAGCAACTTCGGGAGATGAAGGCTAGAAAATATTGAAAAACTTAACCTTAAATACATGTAATTTATTATTTAAACGTACTTTTCTTAATTTTTGGGCTTCGTTTATGCATTGCTGGTAATTACCAATATAAAAATAGTTACGAATTTCAAATAATTCGTCCACATCTTGCTGTTGACGCGACATTCTCTCTTAAAAATATAGAAAAAAGATTTGTGTATTAAATGGATGATGTGTCAAAATACACTAGGTAGAGATCTGTAACTAGGATTGGTTGCGGCTTTGTTAAGCGTACCATCTTTTGGCCCCTTATTAAAGTATTAAATGTAGACGCTCGGCGATAGATGAAGCTGGATGCATTTTAATAAAGGAAAATATTTAAAAAATTAAATTTGGAGCTTATATTTGCTTTATTTGGAAACAATTTTATAAAAAAAAAAAGAATGTTAAAAAAATATATTTTATAACGTGAAGTCTTTACATTCAGCAACAATCAATTCATTTTATTTCGCATGTTTTTTAATAATAGTTAACACGTCCCCTACATCTTCTTTAGAACCTAAAAATATAGGCGCTCTTTGATGAATGCTTTCAGGAACTATATCTAGAATTGGAATTTTGCCATTGGACGCTAATCCCCCAGCTTGAGTAATAATGTACGCCATTGGGATGCATTCGTATAGCAATCTTAGCTGAAAAATAATTAAAATTATTCCATTGTTTCAACCTTTTTAAATAATTACTTTTCCATTGGGAGCGTCACTCGTAGCTGGGTACATGAAGATTCCACCGTATTTCAAGGTTCTATGAACATCAGCTACCATAGAACCGACATATCTTGCCCCATAGGTCTTTCCTTTAGCAGGATCCTTTTTAGATTTAACATATTCTTTGATAGCTTCATCCCATTTGGATTCGTAACCTTCGTTTATGGAATAAATTTTTCCCCTCGATGGGATTTGCATGTTTCTATCGGTTAGAATAAATTCCCCAATTGAGGGATCTAGCATGAAACCATCCACGCCAGAGCCGGTTGATAATACCATCATAGTTGCGCTACCATACAAGGCGTAACCAGCTGCCACTACATTGTTGCCGCTTTGCAAGACGTGCTTCAAGGATGGTTCTTCGTCTTCGTCCTTCTTGAAGATGGCGAAAATCGAGCCAATCGAAACTAAACAATCGATGTTGGAGGAACCATCGAGTGGATCAAAACAAACGATGTATTTACCGCGTCTTTCAGTTTCAACCTGTTTTAGAAATTACAATTTTAATGTAAAACTAAAGAAGTAAGAAGATAAGTGGACTAATATACTTCTATAATGTTTTCATCTTCTTCTGAGACTAAGATGCAGGTTGTAAAAGAAGATTTAAGCATGTTGATGAATAGTTCGTTGGCCAGAACATCGAGTTTCTTGACTTCTTCCCCTTGAACATTGGTTTGTCCCACGGTGCCGAATCTATGAGTAAAATAAAAGGATCAGCTCGCTCATCTTTGGATATTTGTTATCGATAAAATATTGAATTTCCGGCCATATAATTTGTTGATGTCAGATTAGAGTTATCATTACGTATAGTTCATCATGTATTATTTATCTAAATCAAAAAATACGATTTTCAGTTTCAGATAGCTGCGTAAGATTTAATCTCTTAATGGAAAATAAGCACTTTCCAAAATCAAAGATTTGGCAAATGAATTTTGTAAGACTCTGTACTTATAAAAAACGGGTACCAGAAGTCAATAACATATTCGGTGATACAAAATTTCGTCATCTCTTGATAAAATTATTTTTAGATACAAACGAACGAAAATGTTTGGAAATCAATTTATATCTTTGCAATCGATAATGCGTTGAATGGGAAAAATGGGTTTTATTTCTTTGTCACTACTACATAATAAGGAATGACACCTGCTTCCTATTAGGTGCATTAAAAAAAATTACTTCCCTAAGAACAAGGAAGTTCCATTTCACCCCGGAAGCAACAAAAACAAATATGTGTTTGGTGTATACTTACAACTGCGTAATGCCAGCCTTTCTAACAGCGCAGCTGACCACTTTTACAGCTGTTTGGATTGAATTTAGCAATTGCGTCAAATCACCAGTGGCCGTTGGGCATTTTTTCTGTTCAGCGAGAACATGTCGCGTTAATGTAATACAATTCGAATCCAGAGGTTGGCTGCTCATCTTCGTACTCTGCCGTGGCTTGTTGGCGACACAATTATATCAAATAATAATCTACCGCGGCAATGGACACACCTCCGCCGACCCTGGCGTAATGCAACTCGCTAAGCTTGCCAAGAAGGTACCGGTTTTATATCTGGTAAATGCTAGACGGCTATATAAATCGCTTTACAATACATAGTTGGCCTTGTCGGGAGACGCCATTCGTTTGCTTTCGTTATTGATAAGGTTGCGTCACAAACAGGCTGTACTTACACTTCTGTATAGAATTCTAAATTCTAACGACACTCGACACTCATGCGTTTATCTCTTGATATCGAACTTCGAGCGGAGCGAGGGAAAAAAACCGCGGTCGTGCCCCCAAAATATTTGTGGACGACACGTGACCTTTACGATTTTCAGAGGTTAGCTCCGATAAAGATTGTGCTATGCCAAACAAACAAAATGACTACTGCTCCGTAGAAAAAGCTTTAAAACCTTCTTGTTTTGACACTGTTTACCAGAAACTTATTTCCAGAAAAATAAATTTATTGACAAATTAATGCTTTACTCGATATAAAATTACATTAAATAAAAAAAAGAATGCCATGACCCCGCACCCCACCCCCTCTGCCAATTGTTTGACGTAAATTCACTTCCGTTTCTTATTGCTCTAAAATGACTCTCTTCCCTGTTTATTGACCAAATTCTGATTATGTCACGCACATAGGCATCCACTGTATCTAAACCGATATCTGATCAACCGATATCGATAACCGATCTCTGGAAATCATTGTTTCACATTGATACTTAACACAAAGTAAAAATTTAACAAGACAACGTTATTGTTGCTTATTTCATGGGAAACTAATTGTATTGATTGGCGTTTATTATCAGCATACTGCGGATCGACGACCGCCTCTATGGCCTACACTTGACACCGAGTGCGCACGATATATTTAAAATCGATAAATAGTCAGACCATACTACTGCTGCGTGTCTATCTCAAGAGATGCTCAAAATACCAGAGGCGAAGATACATCGGGTGGAAGGCATAGTTTAATTTTTAATTGCATCGATTTCTTACACATCAAAGTATCAAAATCGCTAGAAATATCCTTTAATTTGATTATTATAAGATCTAACTTGGACCATTGTTAGGTGATAGTAAATATAAAAGAAAATAACGATAATCAATATATCTGCACAAATTAAAAAAAAAAACAAAAAACAAAAACAGGCAATAAAAAAAATCAAACTTAATTAAATTAAAATGAAATAAAAAAATCTTAGAATGCTTAATTAATAGATAATAATAAATGCTAAATATGTTTGAACAAACTGAAACTATAAAAGAAAATAACGATAATCAATATATTTGCACAAATTAAAAAAAAAGCAATAACAGGCAATAAAAACATCGAATTTAATTAAATTAAAATAAAATAAGAAAATCTTAGAATGCTTAATTAATAGATAAATGGTAAATATGTTAGAGTAAACTGAAATTATAAAAAAAAAAATAACGGTAATCAATATATCTGCACAAATTTAAAAAAAAGAAGAACAGGCAATAAAAAAAATTTAATTTAATTAAATTAAAATTTAATAAAAATATCTTAGAATGGTTAATTAATAGATAAATGATTAATATGTTAGAGCAAACTGAAACCATAAAAGAGAATAACCATAATCGATATATCTGCCCAAATTAAAAAAAAAAAACAAGAACAGGCAATAAAAAAATCAAATTTAATTAAATTAAAATTTAATAAAAAATCTTAGAATGCTTAATTAATAGATAAATGGTAAATATGTTAGAGCAAACTGAAAATATAAATTAAAGTTAACGTAGGAGTAAAGAGAATAGCAATAATAGAAATAAAAGAAATAACTGCAGAAGAAACTAAAGAACCAACATTATATAAAGCAGGTATTTAAAAAAACGCTAGCCTCAGAAGACGAGTTAGAAACAAAGAGAACAAAGTTAAAAGTGAAAAAACAACCGTGCTTTCTAACTACACTGTGTAGCTTGACTGAGTAACATGTGTCAAACGGGACGACTCTGTACGAGTGTCTATGATAGAGACGGTCGTCGATTCGCAGTCTGATTATTACATAGATACATTGACATTGACATATAAGAAATCTATGTGATAAAGTGAAACTTTATCTTTTTTTAATTAAAAAAAAATCACGAGTAAGCAGAGGTATGCCATTCATTTAACATAATACATAAATATTACAACGCAATCCATCTTGAGCAAATTAGAAAAAAAAGCTTAAGAATATTTGGTATGACAGAGAGAACTTGAGAAAGGTCGATCTGGGACCGCAGATATCCAATTAAATGTTTTACTATATATATGTACAGGAAAACCCAATAGAAGCATTACAACAGAAAATTTAATTCCTCAAAGATCTCTTCTCAAATGTTAAGGAGAAACAAAATGCATTCTTACCTTGATAAAAGAACGTAATTGTGTGGAAATATAATACATAAATGTAACAGCGACACCTAGCTTTTTAAAACGGAATGTATTCTCAGACTTGCAGATGCTTTGTTTGAATGACTAAGTTACTGAACTGCTGAAAATCCGATGGAAATGGTTACATTATAAAGATATATATGGATTTTCTGCAAAACCGTTTGATATCGATATTATTTAATTTTCAAATAATGAAGAGCCGGATATCCAAAGTAATGTAATGTGAAATGGGCACGATGGAATCCCGGTTCATTACACCCGGTGCCCGGTTGCACGATTACTTGGAAATTGTTTCTCCTAATCGTTGGATTCAGACGTGATACAATAGCACAGCCAACTAGATTATTGATATTTTCCTTAAAGATTTGTGACAACAAATCCAACAGATAAAATTGTATTATCACAAGAATTTTCTGGCTATTTTGAGATAGTTGAAAAAGAACAGTTTCAATTTGACTCGGTTTTAACATGCTCTTATTGTTTCAAAAAATTTAGGCAACAAAAGAAGAATAAAGGAAGTAATCAGCCTGGTATGCAGATTACTCTGCATTTCGTTACCCAAAAAAGCGGGCAATAAAAAATAAGTGTTGATCAATTCAAATATTCTTCTCCAAGTAAGTATCTAGAATTTTAACGAAATTTATGTCTTTATCCAATAGTTTTTTTTTTCTAATACAATTCGTTTTATTTTCGGTCATTTCGATTGTCCCGCACTGTACAAGAGATAGTTTGAAACCTAGATAAGAATAGAATATGCTTTTAAAAGTCGTATATTAATATCCAATGATCAGTGTTATTCCAGAGTTTTTCTTAATTTTTCATAATTTTTGCAAATTTTAATGCTGTGGCATTAGCTGGAATAAAATATTTGAAATTGTATGAAATAACTTCTACCTTCTCACTATTCATTTCTATTGTGGTGCCCTCTATGATAATATCGATGAATTTCAAACTCGTAAGAATGTGTGGCAGTTCGGAACATCCACTGTAGATGACGCAGGAGGTAATAAACGAGAAATTTGTTCCCGCGTATTTTTTATCGACTAAATTCTTATCATACGTCACTTCCTATGCGGGATTACCGAAAATATTTTTCTGCAGACGCAATCAACGAATATCTCAGCCGATTTGATAACTTAGGTATATATTAATAAAAAAAATCTCCGTTTAGTAAATTTCAGCTTGATTAAATTCAAGAAATTGCATTTCTTGGACTAAAGTGATGATAATTATCATTGTACCTAAATTAACACCGGATTTAGGAAAATGACTATGTGGCTATGCGAAGACGTAATTACTAAGAGACGATTTTATTGTTTAACGTTAAAGCGGACATTGTTCTGCTGCGCTTTTAAAACGCGAATTGTTTGCAGCAATTTAATTTGGAAACTACGAAAAATGCTGTTTCGTTACTCCTTTCCGTTTTTGTTTGCTGTTCGTCTGCGTAATTACATTTTTCCTAACAGGGTAATCATTTTCACCACGTGAAATGAGTGTATTTGGGAGGAAACATACGGTTGTTAACGTCGCCGTTCCGTAATTTTCATACAGGTACCATTCGCGTACCGCAGCGGACCACCTGACACGTGCACGTTGATAGCTTAATTTGTTTATTTCCTGCGGGAACGGCCATTAATACTAGCGCTGCCGTATGGAGCGAACCGAGGGGTTACAATTTATTTGTTAATGCTCCGCGCTTGTGTCGTTGTATCATAAATGCATAACGATATTACCTGCGCCACGGAGAGTGTAAATTATGAAAATTAAAGCTGGTATCACCGAGAGTGATACCGGGAATTTATTCGATTTAGGGGAACTAAATTCTGTGGTCCACGGCGAATAAAACTGTTTGGAAATATCGATGGCATTTTATTGAAAACCTACAAAACGAAGTGTTTTTAACGTTGGTTGTTTTTAAATTGAACGATCTTTATTTTATTTCAAATTTGTTGTTGCTTATTAAGTTCAGCTTTTATTTCTCCTCTTCGGGCAATAAAATAAAGAGTCTGAGTCTGATGATGAGCATGATTTTTTCAAGGGGATATCCATTTAATACCAATTATTAATTGAATAAAACCAGAGTAGTCTGAAAAGTTTCCACCTTAACACGGAAACAAGTACTTTCATTTCTAATTCAGTTTCATTTCCCAACATAGTTTCCCTCTAAGCCTATATATTTTCCCCAGCGGTGATTCCACCCCTTACTGAGCGAAACTTTGAGCCTAAAAAGAAGAAAAGGCTCGCTGTGGGGTACATCTGATGAATAGGATAGATGGTCTATCAATTCGAATCGAAATTCGTGAATTTTTGCCATGACGACCAATAAATTGCGAGTTGTTTTGGTGGAGCGAAACTTTCTTTTTCCTTAAATGTCGCAGTTTTTCCGCAATTCCTGCCTTCTGCTTGTCAAGTAGCGACGCATAGTATGCTCACGTTGCTGTTTTTCCTTTCTCAAGATAATCGATTAATATAACTTGATGAATGTATCAAAAAATAATCGCTATCACTTTCTCGATCGTTGAAACAGTCTTCATCGTTTTCTCAGCCGATTCAGCCTTCACAGTTTCAACTTTCCCATGGATCCGAGGTGTACTGGTGCTCCTATTTATTTTGCTTAAACTACAGGGCTTTGGAAATGTTTTTTCGAATGTTTTTGTTGATATAATACAATTCTGTAAGTAGTTGTTTATTGTGTTAGCAGATGTGACTAGTGAAATGTTACTATTAGTTGTTCATTATGGCAATAGACATCGCTAGTAAAATTAACGATATTAAGAAGAATAATAATATATAGAAATAAGTAGCTTTAAGTGAGTGAATCAGTTGGAAGGTTATGTTGTAGCCATATAAATAAGTCACTGCTACCTTAGCCGAAACCTCCTGACCTATTGCTTTTTCTCTTCCGAATGTTATAGCTCTTTGGTTCTCGTGGTGCGTGAGTAAACGCGGCGCCCAACACCTGGTTAACGTTTTCTTTAGTCACTGAATGACGAACACGTCCTTTCCAAGTGTTCGTTCAGTGTCCATAGTCATTGTTATGTCTTTAGCATTAATTGGCCAATCGTCTAACAGCATCATAAGGTGAACTTTTTACAACTATATCGTAGTGGTTGCACTTTTTGGCTGTCTCGAAAGTTCATCGCCAACCAAGCCTGCACGATCAAATTTAAAGTTAGCCGGCCAAAGATTGGTATGGCCAGAGCCGTGCCATAGGTATCAATTGCTCATATCCAAAATGAAATTTGAAGCTCCCCATCCGTTTATCGACAGCAGAAATAAAACAATTGGCATTGAAGGATTTGAAGGAATTGAAGAACATAAATTGGAATTCAAGGGTGAGCCGCATTAATCAGTTAGAAGTAGCTGATATTCAAAAAGGTAATACGTAAATGTCTTGGAATTTCGTCATACAAGGTTAGTTCTTATTTAATTCGTCTATAATTCATTCGACAATTCATTTTATCTCTTCAAATCGAATCTAAATTGCTGAAAGGATGTTTTGGAGGCATTTTCGAATACTACGATCCTTAAATTTCGCCTAGATAATTTCCGGAAAGCATCAGTTCTTACATTTTTCTCAATTTATCATCTCTCGCAAAACACCGCAACGCATAGATATAAAAATAACTAATTATATCATTTAAGAAAGAATAGAATGTTGGATTTAGAGAGGACAAAGGCAAATGAAATTATCCTTTTTTTGCAGCGACTAGACAGACTCGTGTTTTGTCGACTCTCGGAGAAACCAGTAGGCAATAAGAACCCATTCTTCTGAGAATAAAATAAATATAATCCTTTAGCATCTAATTAATTTGACTTTCTAATTACTTAGATAGTATCATTCTTTTTAGGTAAATATTAGTTGTTTCTATTGCAACTTCTATTCGTACTTTTACGATGACGGTGAATAGAATAAAAACCATATTTTAAATGCTTTCTTTACATCGTTGTATTTTTTTTTCTTTTGCTATTATTCATTTCTGCATCCCTTAAAGGTTCATAATAAGCACCTGTATAATTGTATAATAAATAGTTAGAATTATTAGGTTTTTTTAATTTAAACGTGTATGCCTTCTATTGCACTCATACAACTGAGAGATTATAGTAGTGTGACCTATAGCCGCCAAATGTTTCGCGAAATATTTGACCGACCTTTGACTTGCCAAATCTATTTTCAGTAAATGGTTAAATAAATCAAAATTCAGCAGGGTCGAGATTTCACTTATTAATTCTAAATGGTCCACTTGTTTCCTTTATTTATCTTCTCTTCAGTGAATTTATTTTTAAATGTCTTCATTATAGCAGTTTTCGCCTGTGGCATGGTTCACATGCTCAATTATCGTGATCAACTGCTTCCCGCTCAGTTAGTTTCGCCTCTGACGTGGTTTACACGCTGAGTTACCGTGCTAACTGTGGCCCATCACTCTCCCGAAGAAACTCCACACGATTGCGGGCGAAACGTCGAGTTTTTATTTTTATAACGACATGACACGGTTCGAAACCGGAAAACGTTTGATTTCAACAGATCTCATTATTGTTGCAGAAACTGCTAATAAGCACAGTATCTAACGTCTCTGTGTCATTCCCTTCATTACAAAAGATAGTATTGCTATCTTATGTATTACAAATAATTTCGAGCTGCTCCATATGAACACCACATTTACGATTGAACATCACACTGTTTGAGAATTACACCTCTGCAAAGTAAATTCCTCAAATTTTTCCAAATCTAAACATACTCTAGATCTCTACCAAGTTTTATTTGATTCTGAATTTGATACATGGAGAACCTTCCTTGTGTATCTCAAAAATCGCGTTTGAATAGAACGAATTTAGCTACCGCTCAGAAATGCTGCCCGTGTTCAATGAACACTTGAACACATGACCTAGACTTTGACAAGTGTTGGTGCAAAGTTCCCGTAAACACTGTCCATCTGAGCTATAATAGTATTACCTTTGAAACATAACAATTTAGTGGTCCCGTATTCAATTTTTTCCAACGAAAACACGTCACTAGAGAAAAACCACCGTTACTCAAAGACGGCTAGTCTGGAAAAGCATCTTTCAACGCATGCGCAGTTATATTAGCAGAATATTTTTGATGAGTAACTGTCGAGGCTTGAATCTTTTCCAACTATCGTGATATACTCTCGAGACATCTTTTTCTAGCATGCTAATAGTTTTCTCTTGGGACCTATTTATTTAATCGTAGACAAGTAGTGTTTCTTCGCAAGTAGGTTTTGCAAACGTGACTGGACAAAAAAATAAAGTAGATATAATAGCGAAAGTAGGTTTCCCCCGCCGTTGTCTACTTTGCAATAATCTTCCGCCTGTTATCGTGTCGTTGAGTTTATACTTGATGCTTCGCTGATTAGTTTTTCAGAAGGTTCCTAACGGGAGTCTCTTGAAATAGTCATCAATTTTATCATTAGTATATTAAACATTTGGAAGTAGCTTTCACAAATGTACAAGTGCTCTACGTTGCACATACAAAAGAAAAAACGTCATCTTTATCTATCATCCATAGCCGAAGGCAAGTGGCTGGTTGGACTTGATACCATTCAGTTATGCGGAGCTTCTTAACTGGGGTGGTCCAATTTTTGCGGATGAATTTGATTCTTTAGGAACATACAATTTCTGGAGCAATTGTTTTGGGGGGGTGACAATTTAAGTGCAAGTTGTTGGAAAAAGTATTCAAAAAATTTCTGTTAACATGGTTCCAAAGTTCTCCGGAAAGACTAGGTATTGTATTATCTATCATTAAATTTAAAATTAAAAAAGCAAATAATAACTACCGATACTCTAAAACATCTCATTAGTAAGATGTAATTGTTTCAAAAATCTGGAAGAAAATGGCGGAATAAACATTTTTTTTTCAAGTTTTCAAGAAAATTCGACATCCTTTTCTACAAGCAATAGTTAATTTGAAAAAAGTAGAATCGATTCAAAAGAGTTTAATAAACTACTTAATTATTCAAAAAAAATAATTAATTAAAAAACAAACAAACTGGCGATGTTTCTCGAAGATTTAAAGATAAAAGCAGGCACCTCCGCCAAAATTGTCGTATTTACTGTTGCTCACTATACTCATTTGCAATGAAAGTACGCCTTAATAATAAATTTTAAAGCAACTCTAATCGCTAATTGTGAAAAATATATATTTTTTTATTACAGAGTCTTCGCCTTGCTTTGCGATCGCGTTGGAATCCATAAAATATTCGATGAGAATACACATTTCTATTTAGGAAGGTATAATAAATCTTTTATGTTAAAAAAGAGCTGTCCTTTCTGAAATTCCTACTTTTACCGTTCATATTTTTACCTTCATCTTATTAATAGCAGCAGGCCGACTAAAATCGGTGCGATCTGCGTTTGAATCGAAGCGTACGCCTAGGAAAAGGGTTGGGTTTGCCAGGGCATCGTATACTACTGCGTGAATAGCTAGTGTGTCTATATGTATACTCGTGCATATGTACGTGTATGCATCTACAGCATTTGTGTGTATATAAACGTTGTTGTTGGGGGGATGAAGCAGGTGAACGACCTGCCGCGACCCAGACCGACGCGGCTCCCGGGATCGATCCATTATCCGCTGCACCCGTCTTGCGCAATGCGCACCTCTTCCGTATTTTGTTTCGAACGTCGGCTCGCGTCAAAAAGGGGTTGTAGAACCGGGGCGGCGACGGCGGGCATTGAGGGGAAGCGAATGGAACTTGGGTATTTCGCATTTCCTACTTCGTACGCCGCCGCTTCTCTTCCTGATTTTATTTGGAACAATCCGGTGGCTTGAAAGGCGCGTATATCTTAGCAGAACTACCCTACGAGCTTTTGCCACCAATCTCCACCTTTGAGTCTTTTTATTTTGGCGCGCATTCTAGCGATGCGTGTTTTAGATGGTGCAGACTTTAAATGACTGCCGGCTCTGCTTAAGTAAGAATGGAATGAACATAATGAATACTTTTAGGATTGACGAATCTCCGGAAAGGGCTAATCATTCGATTAACATTTTTCTTATAAAAGTTTAAAGAGCTTAGCTGGAACTACTTTCAGTAATTGCTTGAGTAATCAAAAGCTAATAAAAAAAAGTTTTTAGCGATTTGTTTTTGGAGCACGATGCCTTTTTGGTTGAAAGATTGTTGTTGAAAGTTCAAATTTATTGGAAGGTTTATCAATTTTAATTATATTAAATGTTTATTGACATGTTTTATATTTCAAGATCAAATCAAGCTCGACCATTTGAAAGAACGCCGATTTTTTTTACATGACGGGCTAGCATGAAGAGGGCGAGCAAACATCAAAGTTTTGAGATAATACCCAAATCTACGACCAAGAATTAAACAACGATTTCATGTTTATAATACAACAAAAGCGAAGGATCAACTATTTTCATCTTCCTCTCATAAATAGGAAATGATGTACCGTTACTTAATATGTCCACTTTGCTCCAGACTTCTCTACCGTCTTACGTCCTCTCCAACCTGATATGGTGGAATAATTTGAGAAGTAAGGAGAAATGCTTTTGAGCCTCTTTTTATTGAAACCTCAACTAACACGATATGTTTAACTCAATTCAGGCATATACATTTTCATTGGTGGCCCCCTTTCATGTACTCCAATTAATAAGGTTGAAATTTTCACACGATTTAATTCGAATTAAAGCCTTTGCCGAAAAGTACAGGAAGAAAAAAAAACGAATAAATCCAGCAAATTAATCTTCTTCTCCGTTCTAATTTAAAGAAAACAAGATTTTTGGAACGCGCGTAATACAAAAACAACCCTCCTCCATTCCTCCATACCGGCTTACATTCGCCGAGTTCGGTCGAAAAGGGTTCGAAAACGATTTATGGCTGTCTCGCACAATGCAATACTAATGGGGTAGAAATAAATCAAACATTCCTGTTCGGGAATATCGAATCTCGCGCTGGCCGCGTATGTAGCGCCATCTCTCGGCGAGGGTACGGTAACCAGGTGCGAGCGTGTTTTTCCACAGCCTACCCCTTTTTTAATTAGACCTTGTTCGCTCGTTTTAAGGTCTTGCGTTCAATTAGAACAATGGAGTCGATACGGTTCGATTTTTGTGAAAGATAATACCGGTGTAATGCTGTATGTTTTGTTCGCAGGTTCTATTCATTGAATTTATTGGGAAAATGCGCTATTGTTGCCCCTTCGTTGGCGAGCAATATTGCTTTTTTGCGGTGTTTAATGACGTCAGGGGTTATCGACGGTGGTTTTCGTTTATTTGGCGAATGTTTGGCACTATAGAAGAGGGTGGAAACTCCCATTTTTTTGGAGGTTAATGAATGGTACCTAATTTGAGCTGGGATAATTTGGAGGCCGATATGCGATTAATGGAAAAAACCAAGATAAATACACCACACGAGCACTTTATTTAATTATTCATATATACAAGGCGTAGTTTTGTACCAACATTACTTGTAAGGCAAGTAACGTTGGTACAAAAAAAGAACAAATTGTTTCTTACGGTCCAAATCTAATTATGCATCAATTGCAAACAACTTAATTATTTCTGTATAACGTACCGTTATTATCGCTAACATTCTCCGGAACGCTAACCCTTGACGGTGTTCTCTTCTCTCCTGCTGAATATTTAAATACGTTTCTGCAGGTTTATACGGCGAAGGGATCCCTCGTGTGCAATTTTAACGGCAGACAGATCGATAAACATACAGAGAGGATACAAAATTCGCGTCCATAATGTATAGGGCCCTCCTGCGATGGCCGCTAGCCAGCCAGAGCTAATACAGAACGTGCAGATAGATGCGATTAAACGGTGGGGATGCAATTCAGTGTATAAGTTTATCCTCACTCATACGCTTATCTTGATGGTCAAAATAGCGAGAAAATATTATTCGCGTTAGGATAAATGAAAAACATCGATAAAAAGATTGCTTTCATTCAATGTAATATACTTTACTCCAGGGAAATGATAGTTTTCAATAGAATCGAATAATTATTTCTTAAACGCAAAGAAATATTTCTCTTATTAGCTTCTTTGAATCAAAGAAAGGTTACTTCCACACATCCATTAATTTTAGGATGCTTAGATTATTTTATTCATAGTATTTGCATGTACAATGCAATAATCTGGGCTTCCTAAAATAGATACATGTGTGAAAGTAACCTTCCTAGTACAACACATAGCACTAAATTATGCTTTCGATGGAACAAGAAGAAACTTTTGATGAGCTGCTCTAAAATATAATTTCAGTGACTTAATCTAACGCAGACAAATACGTACCAGCGAAGAAATTTCAGCAACTGGAATTACAGTATTCTTTGAATATAGACCCAGTCATCTTCTAGACTTTCATTTCTATTAATATTGAATCGCTCAATGTCCGCGGTGGTTTTTCATCTATTTAATTTTCTGAAAAATTCAGCAAGGAACAAATTTTTGGGTACCATAGATAGAATGGCTAAACCTTTTGGCAACGCCGGTTTATTCTCTCAAAAAAGAAAAAATTAAAATTGGGGAAACAATAAGCACTACGCCACGCAACTAGATAATTGTACCAAGAGTAACTGCAACAACCGTAACGTTTCATATCCTGAATGCCAAAAACATATTCGACAACATTAGAAACGTTACGTAAACAAACACGAAATAAATAAACCTGTTCTTAATGAAAGAAAAGCTGTAATAAAATCTATCAAAAAATCAGGTTTTTCAATAAGAGTAAATGTTTCTTGAAATGGAAGAAAATAAACGTTCGTTTAATAAGGTTTTTTGAATTAATAACATATCCTTTCAAAGAAAGCAATTGTACTTATGAGTTAAGTTGATTACCTAGTCGATTTCAGATTGTGTTCGAAGTATTGGGTCTTATGGACATATGTACCAATGGCAACTTAAGCAAGGCAACTCAAATGGTTATTATTACCAGTTGAGTTAATCGAATTGGCAATCTATGGACGAAATTTAAAGAAAATCCTTTTTCGACAAATCCTACAGAAAACTTTTATAATGTTTTTAAATATCTTGGACTTGGACCTTCTATTAAATAAATTTCACCGCCCACAAATTTGGGATCACTCGGACTCGACTCCGAAAGAATTCCAAAATAGTATCTCGCCCACACATATATAATATAATAGAAAGCTGGCAACTTTTAAGGCTATCACTTAATAATACTTTGTTCTCAACGTGAAACCAGCGCTAGCATACTATTGGATGTACGTGCCCCATAGTTTGGGGCGCACAGATTCACGCTATTTCATTCATAAATTATTAGTTTCAAAGTAAAGAAAGTAAGTGCAAGGGCGTTTTTTTTTTCTTTTTTCTGCTCCACGAGAGTGCTACATGATCGCACATGCTTACAAAAGCCTTTCCTGTAAAATGTATTAATAGATCTGTCACCAGCTAGAACAAATAACATCAGGAATTGTCTAAGTGAATTTATTATGTTACAATTATGCAATAGAGAAGACATCTAAACTTATTAAAATCTTCCGCATGGCAGCGCCAAGTACTTAGGATCCACAAAGCACAGAACCGCGTTTATAGGGGATACCCATCATAAGCTAAAATGTGGGGATAACCAAAAATATATAATACTAAGATAACTAAGATAAGAACACTAACACACGGACATGTTTCTGTCTACCCGGCATCAGTAGCGTGGTTTTTAGAGTACTTTTTTATCTCTACCTTCTGTCGCTGTTGCCTCACAGGCAATGCCACAACTTTCGAAACGACAAGATCGACATTTCTTGGTGCCCCTTGGCTGTGAGGTAACAACGACAGAATGTAGAGAAGAAGTGCTCTCGGAACCACGCTGATGGCGCCAGGTAGGCAGAAACATGTCCCGTAAAATGGGGGAAATTAATCTACCTGCCAATCCTATAAAAATCCAAGCTCACGGCTACAAGTGGTACAAAGTGCAGATAGATACAGTGCCGTTATTAAGGTTTCCTTCAAAAAAGGGGTTGCAATACAAATATGAGAACTTGAGGTACGGTAGAAAGCAGCACTTAAGACTTTTGTGTAAAAAAATGAAATTAATAATAATTTTCTTAATTCTATGCTCCAACAAAATTTGGAATGTTTTAATAGAAATCGTGCTTATTGCTACTAGATGGACCCTAACACTCGATAGGTAGACAATGTTAAGTGCGTGAGGGTGATGACTTATAACTAGAGAGAACAAAGGCAGGTGGAGTTATTACTTTTTTGCAGCGACCAGACAGACTCGTATTTCGTCGATTCTCGGGGACTACGCAACAGGAATCCACTCTTACGAGACGAATAGACACGAGTCTGTCTAGTCGCTACAATTTCATCTACCTTTGCCCTCTCTACTTATAACGTCGTAGAGGTTTCGTTATAATACTACAATACAATTGTTGTAATATATGAAGTCGTTTCATTTGTATTATCGACGCATGTGAAGCACACGGAAATGGCGAATTTATAGCGTCAGATCTATTCATTTAAAATATTTTCGCCTCTGAAACATTTTCGATTAATCGATTGCGCACATCGCATGTAAATAATTTGTATTGAGGCACCTTACCTCTAAAGTCAACTGTTTCCGGGATACTTACTACGATCAGGCTGAAATTTTAACAGTTGTGCCTTGTCTTGTTAAAATTAAATATTTAAGAATGTAATCATGATTAAGATATTTACTTTTGTTGAAAGAAATCATGTGTAGTACACCATCGATTAAGGTGATAAAAATTATACCTTTGTATTTAAGATAAGAAAGTTGGTAACTACTCCGGTTTAGCCGCAAGTGTTTTGTAGATGGAAATATGTTAAATTAATAGTTTCCATTCTATAACTACCTATCCTAATTTTAGAGTCCCGGTCATGACATCACCGAAACTTTTAACTAACGGGTCTCCTAAAATAACGTCCATGATTAATAGAGGTGGTTTCCAAACGGTTCATTACACAATACTTTCTTACAAAATTTCAAAATGGCATTGACAAATGGAAAAAAGTTCATGCCGTAGACCTTTGGTGGTAGGCTTTAGAAGGTGAACAAAATATTTGTCGCGAATCGTTTAAAGCAGTTCTATACGTACTGTTATGAATTAATAGTATTAACTGTCTAGATTTGTTGTACGCAGCGGCTTTCATACCTAACATAACAAACACATAACCAAATGGAAGGTATGAGGTATCCGGTCAAAAATTAGGCAATTCAATTATTAAGAAAATAGCGTTACTCTCGTACCAAATGATTCTTTCAGTCCCTAAAGTTTCATCGAAATAGCATTTTTGGATTGCTGGTGTTCCTTTGTTAGTAACATACTCACTATAACATTAAAGTGATTTAGTATTATTTTTTTATGAGGGATTTAATCTACCATCAAAAGAAAAGTATCCTGCATTAATTTCGACACAAGTTGGAGTTTGTCTCCCCCAAATAGCCGCTCCAACCCTGTACTTCACCTACACAAACGCGAGTTTTTCTGATGTTGTATAAGGAGGACCGTTAAGGGACGTTTATAGTCGACGAATCTGCGCTTCCAGCCTCTGTCGATCGACCTTGCGTACCTCTGCGGTGCTCCCTAGCTGGATTCCATGGCAACCTACTACGAATCAACGAGAGATAACTCTGCTATACACCGCGCCCGAGTTTTACGTGTTCCCGTCAGTGAAAATCTCTTATACATATATACGTATCTTGTTCTTGGTTCCATTTTGAAAATAGCCCCAAAATATTAGGTAAAAATTCATTTTTTCTCTTTCCTTTCTGAATTTGTCTCCTGTATTGAAATTCTAATAATATTTATAGAATATTATTAACAAACATAATCTATGAACTGGTAAAAGTTCCCTTAAACGATATTATTTCTATATTTATCATATTTAACAGCAGATCATTTATTAGGTAGACGTCAAAAGCGTACAAAACATGTTTTCAAAATACGTCAGGCACAATCGATCGCTAGCAGACGTTCGACGTTGAGTTTTCGCGTTTGAAATATGGTTATTGTTGCTACACATCGCATCCGCAGATAGGTTTTCCGGATTGTTTATTTGTTTTCCAAGCGCGATGCCGGCGGTATTAATTAAACTCTAATATTGATTGCGAAGTAAAATGAATTACGCAGTAAAGGAAGTTAGCCTAAAATTATTTTTTTCTTCTCCATTTAACCCCAGAATACTTAGTAAAAATGATACATTCAATGTTGGTAAAATGATACAAACTAAATTTGCTTAATTCACAAACGCATATCATTTTTGTGATTTGGAAACATCGACGCAACCACAATTGACTCATTTTGAACATATCGTGATACATAACCCAGGATTATCGTGATTTAGATAAGATGTACACTTTCGTCACTATCCCAAATAACAGCCTCATTTTCCATTTATCGATATCTACTTCTCTACAATATCGGTACATTCTTTACCAAAAAAGTTTAATTAATTACTCCAAACCAACCGCATAACGTAATGATGTGAGAAGGAAACTCTCATTCTAATATCCTTGTTCTATCCCTAGTCTCGAGAACAAATATTTATTTACTTTTGGCGCCTATACAATCTAAAACAAAGATTTAATATAACTTAATATTATCACCGGTTTCCTTTATTTATCGTGCTATACTTAACTACTCTATACTACCCAATCCGTTGCACCTAATGTGCTCAATAAATCTGGCGCATGTCGTTTTTTACCAAAATAGGTTTTATCACGTTCACCACAGTGTATATTTCTGATGTTATGTTCAGTTTATATTTCTGATTGCCCAGAAGATATTTGAGCGTTTTTCGCGAACTGAAAATACGTTCATGTTTTACCGCTAAAGGCTTGACTTAATACCTTTCAATATGCGGCGGAAGGGAAGTCTGACAAATTTCTTAACATAGATTTTTGCCGGAGTTAAGGTCGTCTAATTTCTTATAAAACGCCTACGTCGAACTTTTAAGAATGCGATCGACTTATATAGAAGTTCCTTATTGTTATAGAGATTTTCACCAATCTATTAATTAAGAAACTAATCGCGGCAATTTTTGGTTGTTTACAGAGATTAGAATCAGCCATATATATTTTTTAGTGCTTGTTTTCTAGATTGTTTCATTGTATGCCTTGTTTTTCAGCAATTTTATAACGGTCTACTCGTATGAACGTTTATCCTTTAACTCTTCCTTACTAGTTCTTAGTTCTAATAAGATGCTATACGGGTCAACTGTTCAATTGACAACTATGTAAAAAAAGCTATGGATTATTATTACCCTGCGCCCGTAGTATCTGCCAAATTAGGAGCAAGTAAAGCTATTGAAAATCTTACTCTGGGAGTTACTGCCTTAGAGATCGAATCCGGTACCACGAGATAGCGAGAAAGATAATTTTATACGCTTCCTCTATCGAGGCAAGAACTCAAACCAATAAGAACTTTATAACCAAAGTTGTATTTAAACCTCTTTAATTTGAATTTCTTCGTGTTAATTTAACTAGCGTACTTTACGTGTTTTAACCATTATAATCTCGTACTTTGCACCCCCTTTTCTTCAGTTTATTGCATCTTAAGTAATTAGAACTGTTGGTGGGCGAGGGTTAAACAATTTAAAACAATCAATTATTACGCAACCCGTTAAGTACATTAAATTTGTTGCTATTGCAGAGCATTGCGAGTAGAAGCTTTAATGGCAATTCTGAAAGATCCTGTAGACAACCCCACGCGTGCAGGCTTACTTGATATTATAGTAGACCAGTTATTGCTCTATAAGGGTTAAAATATATCACTGTTTAATATTATAAAACTTGACACCTATATACAAAACCGTGTCGCTGTGTCGTTAGATTCAGAATCAAAAGGAATATATTTTACAAATTAGCGTAAACACCTGGAACCCATATAGAGTCCTCACACAAAACCTGGTTTCGAAGTTGAAGACGGAATTTTGATATACGCAGAGGAAAAGGAATTTCCTTCAACGATGTAATTCTAAAGCAACAAAAAACCTATTTCTTTTCTTCGATGTGCTTATATTTTCTTTCTTAAAATATTTTAGGGATATTCAATAATGTATTGGTTGGTACATCATTAAAAATGGTTGCACTTTTAATGATATAGTTGCTGTAACAAACCGTTGAATTCAAACGGTTTGTAAAAAAAAAGCTCGGTAACATTTTTTTAAATCGTTTTTTTAATATAACATCAATAAAGTATCATGTGAGAACATGAAATTTTCCTATTTGTTCTATTATATTAATATTCATCTTTTCAACGATTCCGCATAAATATCCTATTAAATCATCAAACTTCACCTTTAAAATCTCGGTATATGTCGTTTGGACACACTCTTCGCAATCGATCACTGTCCAAGGCAGGAACAACAGCGTAGCTTCCGCTGGAAAATTCGTAAGTATCGGTCGGTACACACCGCCACTAGGTTTACTATAATAACGGCTGCGTGCTACTTAACGGCTACGCGGCACGACAGCCTAATACATTAAGAATTATCGACGCCAACCCCCTCTATCATCGTCATCAATCATTACTTATACGTACATAAGTATATGCGACGGAGGGGCGGAGATAATTATTATAAAATGAGCAAGTAAGGGACTGGCGTTCTGAAACGATAATAAATAATAAAAATTGTAATAATTACCTGGGTAACTTAACAGATTCGGATCGTTTATTCAAACGTTACATACGGGGATTACGTATTTGGAAAAGCTCTTCTATTCCGTTTCTCCGGTGAATATTTTACCCCATTTACCGCTTTTATTGCTCTTTTATGGGGATTTACTTTCCGCTCGAAAAGGTCTAGTAACTCGCCTTCTCGAATGTGGACTTTTCCTCTTGTAATCTTCGTGATTTATTGCTTCATATTTACTCTCGAGACTTTCCGGTCCTTTTCCATTTTTTTTCTTTCCACCTTTTAGCTCAGAATAAGGTGGCTAACGTAAATCTTAATATGTGGTCCGCGCCGTCGGATTTGTTGGCGTAGAACAATCGAAAAACGTTTCGAAAATATTACGGTATGTTACCTTGGTCTAAATTTGGTGTAAGGCAAGTAATAAATAATAGTAGAAAATATTAATAATAATTTAACAGGACGTAGTCGCCGCTACAGCTCGACAAGCGACAGTATTAACTTATTAATAAAAAGCTGGAAGTTAAAATGACTATTAATAATAAAAAGTAATAATATAGCAAAATGCAGTCTATACATGATGGTTAAGCAGTTCTATAACATTCATTATTATAACATTTATAATTTCTCTGGCTAATTAAATTGTTAATCAATCCTTGCAATCTTCGTAGTTCACTAATGCCAGGAATTCTAGTCTAGCACTCATTAAGGTGATTGCAAAAACAAAAGAAATTGAGAAATTATGTGATTAGATTTAATTGAATACTCGTGTCCATATATGTTTGCTGGTATTTAATTAATAATTATGATAGTAATAAGAGTAATATCGACAATCATTTTTTTGTTTGTTATTAGCTGCAATGCTGTGTAGTGAGTCAAAGTTTTTTTTTCTTCTACTTCAACTTGAGGCCTAGGGTGGAATTGCCAAAAAAGTTCTCCACCCGCGGGGTCCTCTCTCAGAAGTGGACCATACTCACAAAATGCAACTCATTGCACGTCACCTGCCCTCTAGTAAAAGTTCATTTCCTTTATTTTAAAATACATCATCATAGTTTATTACCCTTATTTGTATGCTTTCTAGTAAATTGCCTCCAAACATTTTTTATTTGAAATTCAGTAATTTATTACATGATTTGCACTTTTCCTGGCTGGAGAAAATGTACTTTTCAGTGAATCGGTACTAAGATTGAAGTTTTATCAATGGAATGATTATTATGCCAGAATAATGCCTGATTTACTCAACAAAAATAAAATTCATAACATTTTTGGTGAAGACGTGGGAATCACTGTTTTCCGTCGACTCATAATTGTTGGAGAAGCATGGATTCATCACAGCAACCCAGAAACCAAAGAATAATTCAAATAGTAGTTTTCGTAACCAACCGGTGCCAAAGAAGGCCAAATTCACTTTACCGGCCAACAAGATCATGGCTACAGTGTTTTTAAGATGTACGCGGCTTAAAATCTTGTCAAATCCAGGTATTTATCGAACTCGCTTCGTAGGACAATGTGCTGTATCTAGATGAAAAATAGAAGAGGACGGTCTACAGAGCCGTGTAACAATTTATAGAGAAGAGTGAAGCCAGAAGAGTTGTGTTTCTTCGCATTTTAAGGAAAAATTAAGCATCGAACTTTGAATAGCCATTGTGATCTGCATTACGTAGGATAAAAGCTATCCCACACAAACTTAATACAGCTGCTTTATATTGATGCGAGTTGCTTTTTATTATAAAAAAAGTCATAAAAAAGGTGAACAGGTACAGTAGTAGCATCAATATAACGATAAAAAAAATACGGTTGCGAAGTATGTTGATATGATTTCCGTCAATTAAGTTAATTCTCACAAAACGGTTGTGATTTAGGTCCTCGTCACGTAGACATATTTTTTTTAAATGCTCAAATACTCCCTCCTTGTATCAAAATTCACGGTCAACCAATCAAGCCGCCCCTAAAGAATTGGATCCAAGACGTTTTATCGTTACCTCCACTTTTCCTCTCAATCTAATTCGTCTCCATTTAATAACCAACTATTTCCTCCGCACGTTATAATCCAATAAACTCAGAGAAACGGTAAAACTCTCTTAGGGGTTAGTTTTAGGTATTACCGCGTTCCCATAGAGTCCTTCCCTTTTTCCGTTCTTCTACCCTCCTTTTAATATCGAACCTGGCGAAATTGGTCGTATAACGTGGGGGTAGCGCCGCGGCAAACATAAATAGCGGTTATCCCCATCTTCCTGTGAGAAGGCTCCTCAGCTCAGAGGTGCTGCTTATATCACCCTTGCTTCCTCCATTCTATAGAGGGAAAGGGGGCGTTGGTAACTGTGCGGATGGATGATGAATAAACAACATAAAATTTTACAGCCTTTCCTTCTCGTAAAACCTCCTAATATTAGTGTTATAGGGGGAGGAGAGCGTCTATGGTCACGTATGAGCAATACTTTTGAAGAGGAGGAATCGATAATATTGGAATTAGGGAGAACAGGTAATATATGATCTTTCCATGTTGAACCGAAAGATAATTCATATGTAAATGTCCTTTTCACGAAATCTAAAAATTAATAAGAGACATTCACTTCATTCATTCATATTATGAGGAGAGTTGCAGAGTAGCGGAAGAAAAAGCATCAAGATATGATGCAAGATGTGGAGACCGAGGACGAAATCTACTCATACATCCATACGTAGGTACATAAAATTCTTTATCCGGTTGGTTAAAATGTTTAGCGAATTTCTACGTCGGCAAACATCAAACTTGATCAGAATTGTTAGTTTAAAATTTCAAGTAGCAATTGCAACCAACCGAAAAACTAATTAAGGGTCTCTCGATTCTTTTTTTTGCATTTTTTAAAACTAAAAATTTCTATATCCTTTTAGAGGCTCCTTATATAGCTTTTTTCAAACGATCGCGGATAATCTAACCAAGCCCATACTGCGGGCGTGTACGATTGGCTAGTGGTCGGCTGTGATGCTGAAAATACAGCAGCAGGAATATTAGCCCTTACTCCCGCCAAAAGCCGGCGTAATTTAGGCGGGATTCGGGGACAAGAGAGCGCCTCTAGCGAACGATTGCCGCATTTGCCCGTATCCTCGCTCGGTTACTCCGTGTCAAGGCTGCACGTACTTGACTATACGTATACCTAGAGAGGCTTTGGATGTTACGGTCGAGGAGATCGGTCGGTAGAGGCGCTGAATGTGGAGTGTGAGTAGTGCTCGTGCTTGCCGCTAGAGTCTAAAATTCTATATGAGGGTTTATGGGTGTATTTTTGTTGAGAAAAATGGGAACGGGGTATTTAAAATGCTGTAAAGATAACTTTTAAGATGCTTTTAATTACTCGTCCATTCGAAAACTTTTCATTAAATTAAATTTTATTTTATTTCTAATTGAAATATTTTTATTTTTAACATAATTCCCTTTAAGCATAAAAAATCAATACAGATCTCGCGATAATAAAAATATATTAGCAATTCTCGTAAAATCTAAGCGAAGACGCATACAACAAGAGAAAATCTAGATTTCCGCATGAAGAACTCCTCTCATACCAACGCGCGAACACAATTTGTGACCCGACGGTTACCAGAACAACCCCGGAAAAGGAAAGTTTTCTCTTGTAAGGATCATGTAATGGAATTTCATTACGAACGCAACGTAATTTGATTCCAGTCGCATAGAAGTCGAGGGAACCGCGTCCTCGGATTTATCGACTGCGTCCCTTCTTAGATTTTCCACTACGACTGTCGTCAATTCAGTACAATGGCGGCTCAAGGGTAAAAGAACCTCACCACCCCTAAATCGGTAATTTATTCCGGTAATTTGAGAGGAATATGATTTTTTTCGGAAGCAAGCATCCACATATGTGGGGAAAAGGAACCCACCTGACGCGATTTAAAATGAGAAAACGAGTTAAAAAAGAATAAGCGTCGGTGAGCGCGAACCGTAAAAGTCGAATTCCTGCCCCATTACTTTTTCACACAGAGAAGAATCTAGCGAGAGGAGTTTCAACTAGATGCCAATGATCCTCTGTGAATGTCTAGACTAATAAATACATCATTCAGAACGAAACAAGTGAAGGAAAGGCAGACGTTTGAACTCGCTAATGGCGCTTCTTACCGAAATCGTAGATGGTTTTGTTGATAATCGGCAAGGATGGAGGATATATTTTTAATTTATATTAGATAAATGAGCAAAATTTTTAATTGCTTCTTAAAATATGTTCTAATAACTGTGCAACAGTTAGATGTTCAAAATTATCGTTAGATCTAAAAAGATCGATGTTCTCCACAGCTAGGGAGGCGGGCTTAGTTCGGATGTAGACCCATAGATTAAAATTAAAAATGACACTACACTTGCCATAGTTACTACAGGAATACCATACAATGTATTGTTGTCTTGGTGGAATAAAACTTTTCTTCTTCAAATTGAAAAAATTCTTCACCTTGTCGAATAATGATGTCCGTTGTTCTTTCTCCTTTCTTGAATTAGATTAGCGCCGCTCAATGACGATTCCAAAAATGATTTACCCTTTGCCATTCACTATTTAAACCATGTTTTGGCTTCTGGAATAGGTATCTACAATCAACGTCGAAACTTATTTTGCTAAAACTCCTCAAAAGTTCAAAAAAATGTTAATTTGAAGGCGTTTTTGATCCGCACTGAGCTAGCGTAATACCTGAAGTTTCAGTCAATATATATATATACGTAACAAACGTATTTTTTCGATCCTCTAGCATCATTTGCTAAACGATTCCGATATTATCAGTAGTGGTTGTAACTTTTGGCGGGTCCGAATACTCATCGTCAATCAAGCTGATACGACCACGTTTTAATTCATTTTAGTTTCCGTTCATTTAGACGTATTGGCTTTCTAAAGGAAGATTTTAACGATTCCTTATTTTTTTTAGTTTTAGTTTTGTAAAGATAAGACTAACATCGATTGATACAAATTACTCTTGAACATTTTCAAAAGGATTTTCCGACGCATGCGCAATTTTACCAGATTTTTTCACCAGAGAGTAGAACCATCTTCATGTTTAGGTTTAACATTTTCTGCTTTAATAACCCTTTGCCAGATCAGTTGCTAGAATTTATCCAAAAGATCACCCACCCGTTCTTGCATTTCTAAGTATTGTATAAGGCTTGAATTAATTATTTTTTAAATGAATGTCCAAATTTGAACTAACACGAAGGATGGAAAGTTAATTTAGTATTAATTTTAGTAAGCTTGGAGCTGCTTTTTGGTTGAAATATAAACTTTCTTTCAATAAAATTAAATATTTTCATCTATTTTTAAATATATAAAAAAGTGTATAAGTGTCACCCGGCTTTGGCGAGAGGCCGCGTGTATGGCGATCTTTTTTGACGGTTTTTATTAAAGAAAGCTCAGCTTTAAAGATTGTTTCTGGTTTAAGGCAGAGTGGTCTCGTTAATTTGATTTTTATGTACCGTAACTGAGATAGAGATATGACACGCATTTATTTAGGTTCTACCACATTCAGTGAATTCTCAAAATTTTAACTTGTTATCCGAAAAGGTTCTAAAGCCAGGATCACATCTATATTTTAAGTAAACTATCGGCGCCGTCTAGAATTAATTTTTAAACTCTTAAATCATTTCCACAATGTTTCTTTTGACTTGGTCTAGTCCAGAACCTTCTCTTCAATTTAGTACATTTTACATGAATTCTTAGCAATTGTAGCAGTAACTACTAAAAAATTTTGGTATTGCGCATCATCAATGCATCGAAAGAAGTAGCGTGTGAATTCCTTGGGATGTGTGTAGTGGGGACGTCACTGCTAGTCGGACAGGTGAAAATTGTGATAAATTTAAGAAAATATTTTTCTTAAATTTATAGAGAATAAATAAAAGAAAGACGATACGGATCGCCCGTAGCAGTCCCCAAAAGCCCCGTCGATAAAATTTTAGCCATTGAAGCTAAAAATTGTAATTCGGTAAATTCAATGCGCTCATTAAATATACAATTCAGAACCAGAGCTACTCACAAGAAACTCTTTTAGAAATATCGATAGTAACATGGCAACCATGAATGGGTAGTTAATTTATTATTTTTCTGCTTTTGCTTTACAAAATCTCTCAAATGAAAGCCTTAAAGTAGCAACTATTTCACTACGTAAACTTTTTTTGTTAATCATTCGCCCTTATATATACTATATACATACATATCCAACGAACTACCCTCTGGATGGGTCAATACGATCACCAGACGTTGTTGGGGGGCGGTGTTGCCGCCGGGTTCTACGTTTCACGACCAGAACGAGTTGCGATTACCATTCATGTGCCATCGGTGGTTGCCGTGCGGTGGCGCTGCCGTCGGTGAGTTTGCTCCACCCTGGATTTTGATCGCCTCGCATCTGTCAAGCTGAGGGTATTTCCGATATAATGTTGCTTTATTCCGTCACGTCTTTTGCCAAAGGAGAAATAAATAAAATGGTAGTTCAAAAATTAACAGTCTTTTAACTTGAAATCGTTTAAACTTACTTTTACGCAACGAAACTTATCGCATACTTCCAAATTTAAGTATTCATTAACGGCGAATTCGTTATTTTTGCTTATTTTATTGTCGACATAGTAGATGTATTGATGAGTAGATGTGAAGTGATAACATACATGATAGAAGTTAATGTGTTGTGGCTTCTTTAACATCCACCTTAATGTTCAATCAACGAAAATATTGCAATAAATATTTCAAGCAATATTTAAACTCTGACGTGTTTAAATCTATCCATCCCATGAATTTTCAATTACTTTTAATCTTCACATTTTCAAAGAAACAATCTCGAAGAATGTAAGTTGTTGTAGATTTCCGCGGTCGTTGTTTTCTTTTAAATTATTGGATTTCCTGATTGAAACAATGTCGTAACTGCATGAGAATGCCGACGTTTTGCTTTCAATTGTATGGTGCTTCTTTGGAAGATGCTGCATGTAATTGAGAGCGAAACGTCGTCACTCCCGAAGAATATAAGTTTATTTCTACATCTAGAATTCGAAAATGCAATAAGCAGGATATTCAGGAAGAAGCAAAGAGCTTGAACAAGTAACGCTGCTTCTAAACGCCCTACATATATCCAAAGATTCTACATGTATCTGTAGAATGTAGATTCAACATGTCCTAGATAAACTTTTGAGGTTGATTTTCGAAAAAACAATATGGTTTGCGCATTATAAACCGAGCGGTCTAATGAGACAACATGTGTTTTAAATCTGCTTCTACTCAAATAACCAATGAAAAAAAAATTAACACAATTCTTAAAAGAATCAAAATATGTTGTCATGTAATTTGCTCAATAAAATGTTGAATTGTACTTGCAGTTGGCAATATACGACATGACCTCAACCCTCAATAGGCGTTATATGAACTGCGTGTATGTATATGTGACTTGTAACTGTGCTAGTAACGAAAGTAATAAAACAAGTCGTTAACAAGATCTCTATATATGATATATTTAATAGTAAAGAATATACTAGCCTGAAATGTAACAGTGGGTTTATTGGTTCTTCGCGTAGTCGTTTCCATTGAAATATACGCACGTAACAAAGCATTTTTTTTAGATATACAATGACTATGTTTTATTGAACAAGAGTCCCCTAAAGATAGTAATCACAAACCATCACCCTTATAACGTACAGTACTAATTGTATAATTCTGTTAATCAATTCATTCAATTGAAATTGAATAAATCGATGGAGATGAGAAAGGAGATGCATCTCCTTTCTCATTTCCTCAGATCTGGAACATGAACGAACGACGGCGGAGAAATGATGAAGGAAATTTAATTTTTAATAAGCGAGATCTAATAAAAACTTATCCATTCTACCCCACGATTCTGTAGCTTTTACCACCCTAGGCAACCAGCAGCTCGCAAGAACCCCCGGATCAGTTTTTTCCCAGCTTCCCTCCAGTCTGCGCCATCGTACTTCTCCCCCTGTCTAAGCTTTTGTTTCGGGGTTTTTGTTCGCCGACGCGCCGCTTCAAAGGATCGGATCGAGGGAAATTTTCACGTTTTTAAATGCGCAAGAATGGGTCTGGAAATGGAAGGCCTGCGAACCGTGTAGAGGATTGTTTCGTTGGGTTTGTTATTGTGGCAATGATTAGAGGGAAATCTTCTTATAGCAGGTAGAATTATGGAATTGTAGGAATAAGTAGCATACTTAGAATGTGAAAGGTTTTAAAATACAGCCTATTTACATAGTGCATGAGTGGAATGTAGTTGCTCCTTTGACTAAATTATAGAAAAATTATGTCGAAAATTAATTGAGATAATTTGAGATGTCTACGAAATGTAGTCGTTTCTTTAATGACCGATATCCTAAACGCTTTAGATGCTAGGGTAACAACATAATTTGAAACATTTGAATTTCTGGCAATACAGTCGGTTACGCAGCACACAGAAGCCAAGGAGGAAAACGATTCGAGGTATGAATGGGGAGAATGTAGCAGGAGAACGTGAAGTTGTGCAAGAACTAGGAAATTTCAGGATGAAAGCAACTCGAGACCATGAAAAACACCATGCATCAGCTTTCACACCCTGTCGCTTCCACGGTGTGCGTTCCCTGCCAATAAAGAGGAGCACTATAGCCGATATTCCACACCGGGTAGATTCTATCAACTTTGAAGATTAGGAGTTTGGAAAATGTCTGTTAAACAAATTTCTGTTAAATGTAAGGTAGCGCGGTGACCAAACAAGTGAAGCATGTTCGAATTTGCTTATAACAAAGGTATAAAATAAAGTTTTGAAAATAATATATTCTCGTACTGGTGCGCATTATAAAGTCTGAAACTTTCGGTGTAGAAATGTAAAGGTGGCTAGTATGCATCCCAAAGCTTAAGCGACTATCAAGAATAACTGCGAGATGACAAAATTCTTTAGTTCTTAGAAGTGCTTGACTATTGATGGAACATGTCGAAGAAATTCAATTAAATTTCTTTGTGAATGCCTTGTAACAACACTTGTTCACATACACAAGGTTACACTATAAATTACCTGCATAGGCTACACTAGGTTAATATACAGAAGTAAGCACATCATTGACGTAGAAATGGAATAACGATGCTTCCTGTGGAACACCTGAAGAAGAACTAATCTCAAAGGATTTAAATCCATTGCAGAAAACATAACTGCTTCTGTTGGACAAATAAAACTTTGGAAGTCGCAAGAGTGATCAAGTGAAACCAAACGCAGAACATTTCTGAAGCAAGATATTATGATCTGTATGTGTCGAATGTTTTACTAAGGTCTGTGTACACCACGTCTCTGCTGTAAATTTAGTGCTTGGTACATTGGGGTAATCGACTTTCACGTATGAAACCAGTTGGTGAGGTAAAATATAAGTTTTTTTTTTGTGATAATATATGGAGGAGAATAAGACACTTTTGTAGACTTTGAGAAGATCAGATAAAATCGAGATTGGTCTATAATTATCCAGTTGGCACTTCTCTCCCTTCTGAAAAATTGGAATTACCCTAGGTCCTTTCCAAAGGGAGGAGAAGGTACAGATTTGAATGGACAATCGACAGTGATTTGGCAAGAATATGGCAAGCACTACGTTCAAGTCAATTAGGAATTAAGTCGTCACCAGCGTTGTAATTATGAGGAAATGAAGACATAATGTTAATGAGATCAGTTTCAGAAACAATGGGGTAATGAAAACGAACACAATTGATGTGATGATCATGATCAACTTTAGCATAAGGAAGATAAGAGGAACTGAATTTATGAGCAATGGCGTTGACAATATTTTGGGGAGATTCCAGATCCGAATCATTGTAGACTAGTGTTTTCGGTCTTATTGAACCATGCTTTGTTTGGGGAAATTTGAAATATGTTTTAGGATCACCAACGGTTGTTTCTACATGGTTAAGATATTTTTGGGAGACGTTTCAGGTAGTATTCATTTTTAGTAAAGTTCCATCGATGTCTATATTATTCCTTTAATATGAGATTAGCAATAATACTATTAGCGAAACGGAATTATACTACTTAATAATGTACATGTAAGGTGCAGGAACCACATTTTGTGAAAAATTAAAATGTTTCCTATAAGAATAGTAGTCTTGTCGAATAAGAAGGTTTCAAAATATTCACAAAAGAGTTCAAAATCATGTTAGTTTACTATTGCGGAGAATATAAACAACAGTTATATAGAAATTGTTAGATTGAACACTTACAAATCACAAAATCAATAGCAGGAGTAAGTGATAAAAGTGAAAAGAATCAGTGATTTCAAAAGAAACCTTATCGCTAAAGGCTATAAAAACACATGCTTCAGTGGCATAGTTAATTAACTTAAATTTGCGATCACATGCATGAAACTTCCAACCAGGATTCTCTAATAATAATAATAATATTACAAGAACCCTCACGGGCGGTGGTAAAGAAAAAATGTATTTTCGATCTTAAGTCATAAGTATTTTGGTAAAATAAAATTAACGTTGGTGGAGAATCGTTTTGAAGTAGAAGTAATTTTAAAGCATATGCCGGATGATTAGTTCGGAGCGCGCTTCTTTACGCATTTGCAATTGCATAAACTTCGAAATATTATTCAATATGGTTATTATATTCGATTCCGTAGAAAAACAAATTTTACTTGGGTATCGGAGATTAGTACGTGTGGAATTAAACGTACCTAAACGCGATATTCTCACATCATGGTCAGTAACTTGAACAGTAGAACAAGTTTCATCAATTAAGATGGCCATCGAAATCTTCCTCAAATTTCATTCATATTATATAAAGGATACATTTTAAATAGAAAGAAATATTGATAAACAACTTTATGAAAAAGAATCTCGAAAAATATACAAGGCATTCCTTAAAAATGAAATAATATTAATCAAGCTTGATGAAGATTTCAATTACCATCTTATAGGATCCAATTGATACGAAGGTTTCTTCTACGTACGTACACAAGACATAATGATTTCAAATAATTTCAGTTATTTCAGAAACTAAGCACGATAGATATGTGGGAAATATAGAAGAAAACTGATATGAACTGAAAATGCCCATCCTAAAATGGAGTAATATACTTTATCTAGGTCCTTTGTGTATCTTTTGAAAAAGACATCCTGCAAATACATCCCAGAACATCATGTACATTACTTGTCTTTAGAAAAAGATGTTAGTAGCATTAACATTTTTTACTCTGCCCAAAAAAAAAATAAAAAATAGAGACTTATATAACAACGTTAGTCGTAATACAACCAAATCTAACAAATATGGTTGTAGTCATATTTATTGATTTGTGTGAAGCACTTGATTGCGTTAATCACTGAATTATGACCTCTGATTATTAACAAAAAGCTGTTAGCTGTACTTTATCAATTCCTAATGCAGGTGTTCTTTAAAGGTTTGCCTAAGGACCGATTCCTTTTTTGTTTTACATGAATGGCCAACTTGGAGTTCCTTCATTTTCTACACTGACGATATAAATATTTTTATTTTATTTAATTAATTGACTTTAAATGAACTAAGATCCTTGAAGATTATATGATATGAAAATTTAAAATATCCAGCTGATGTTCAAGAACTTTAGTATTCCCAATATTCGAAAGTCTTACATTTAGATACGTAGTTTTGCAAAACATGCAATGATGATTATCCGCGATATCAATGCTTTCAAATGTTGCAAAATATTGACTTTTAATGATATTTACACCGGTAAAAATGGATGTCTTCAATCTATTTCTGCAAAAATGTTAAAACTAACTCATTTAATCTGCGTCAAGTGTTCCTTTAATACTTTTCCTTGTTTCCTTAATTATCATATATTTTTTTTGAACTAGGAAATGTCTTAAAATCACGTCAGTTGCATTTTCAAGTAGCTACTTAAACTTTCCTACTGTTCTTTTTTATTCCTCGTTGGTACCAAACATTGCTAATAAGTGGTTTGTTGAATGTATTTTGCATTGTCTCAATAATTTTTTCTCTCAGCGTATACAAGTACATACAAGACTCTTTTGTATCATTATATAAGTATCGACATTTATTTCAAACTAACGTCCTACATTCTTGTTCTCTAATGAATTAACTTTACCATCACGGCTTCGAAAAATATCTTAGTTTGACGGGACGATATTTTCAATTTAATAACATTTGAACGGAAAATGGTAGTACAAGTAATTGTTATAACTCCAGCAACTTGCTTTTTGTACGTCATCTATGTTTTTTAGAAATAAATTTATTATTATGGCACATTTCGCTCAATCAACAGAAATTCAACAACCTGTACGTTGTTAATGAATACAATTTCATTTTGTGTGGAACTTACATCCAAATGACTTCTATTCACAAAGTTTTCTTGTAAATTGTTCGGAAGATCCAAAGTTATAACTGTATGATTTCTTGCCAGCTTACAGAAATTCAGTTATTTAAATTAATTCGGATACAAAATGCTAGTTTTTTATAATCGTACTAGTCTGCCGCTCCAAGAATTTTCACCCATGAACCTCGTTTGATATACATTCGAAAATCGACATCTGCCTCTCCACACCGCCTTTGCCGCGTCCGCAGCCGTCAAAAATACATGCGATCGGCGACGGGAGCAACCCTTCTTGAAAATTAAACAATGCACCATCTGCCGCTTACGTCACAACACGCATAAGCGCATACAACTTGTTATACTCTACGATCAGCTGTCGGCCGGTTGCTGCTACGCCATTACCATTGCTTTACCATGTCTACCTTATACTTACGTGTATTTCGATTCGTTTCTTTTGACCGAAATATGCGTCTTTCTGTTGGGATTTTCAACGTTTAGAGTTATAATTTCGTATACTGCAAACACGCGAGGTTAAATTGGAAAGGCTTTCGAAATTTCGGATTTCGCCTCTTTTAGGTGTTGCGACGTCAATTTATTCTATTTTAAAGCACATTCATCAAAGAATTTCTGGAAAAATTGATAATATGCTTAATGCACAGTTAATACGGAAGCATATTAACTGTGGCTAAATTAAACAATGACAAATTTATATAATTTAAACGATTATTTACTTGAAGCAAGGAAGATAGATACAAAGACAATGTAGATACTTGTTAGGGAATATAGAATTGTATGGTTTGCAAGGATTTGGTATGACAAATGCAAATATTGAGATTTATTCCACCTCCACCTATAAACGCAATCATACCCGACAATTCGGCCCAGTTAGAAACTATTATTTGTAATTTAGGGATGATGATATATTGATATATATATTGTACAAATACCTTGATATTCCACTAATTGCAAAATGATTAACATGTTAATATGGAAGGAGCAAGATGTAGCTGATTTTCGAACGTTGTACTATTACATAAACTTTGTAATTATTTGCAAGCACTACATTGTAATCATTTGCAAACAGTACTATATATTCTTATATAACTTTGGTAATTTCATAACAATTGCCACCAAATTATAAAATTATAATGTAATTAATTTTTCTTTTTGAAGTGATACGACCATAAATATAAAAATTATCCTAAATTTATTTTAATTCAAAATATTTATTGTTTAACTTAAACGTAACATTTCAATGAAAGCTCTCACCCTTTTCAAATTTTACTAACAATATTGTCCATGAACATTATCATAATAAGAAATTTAAAGGAACATCGCTGAGCTCTTTAGGTTAAAAAATAAATGCTTTGCCTGCTCCAAGTAAGCTCAGTTTTTAATCAATACGTAGGATAAAGTATAATCTTAAAAAATCGTTTAATCATCCCAGAGAATTATGTAATATGTCAAGTAAGGGGAAAAAATTAAGCAAAGAATGAAGGAAAACAAGTGGTAACAGGAACAGTAACAAACGTTAGATTTAGGCTATTGGATACTTTAATACGCTTAACAGGGTAGTATTGTGTATTCTGGCTAACATAATGTTGTTATTAGAAGGACAGAAATTTTAGTTATGAACCTTATTTTTAAATTTATATGCGAATAAATAAATAGAAAGAAAATAATCTGTTTATTCTTTTTCTTTTTGAAGATCAGAATGTAAATAAAGTAACAATGATAGCAAGGACTGTGACGTAGTACGGTAAATAACTTCAATAAATTATTTTATTTGTCAGACGAACGCCTCCGGAACTGTTTCCGCTATCAAAATAAATAATTTTATAAGAACCAGTTTAATTAATTGGCTCGTCTAATAGTAAAGATGATGGAGATGTGATCTGGTATATTGGGTCCTATTTTGTTCATTGTCTATATATTTTCTAAATTCGGAAACAAGCGATCACGTCATTGTATTATCATGTTTTATAATTTTTTTTCAATTAAGTTTAACATATAGAGATGGATCTTCGTACAGAATAAATATGTTCTATTTCAATAGGTGTCTTATCGAGTATATATTTATTGTACTTATGTTCATATACATAGAAATAATGTTTAAGAGATCACGCTTTTTTAACTTCCTTCAAGGTAAATATTGCTTGATTATGTGACTTTTGTTGGTAGCTGTGGTAGAAATAATTTCCACCTTGACTGTGATTTCCATTAATTACTTCTGAGTTTGTTGACAGATTTGGTAGTAATCGATAGAATAGAAACCGCTCCCCGTAGCCTTCAACATAAACTTTATCGTGAGGATCTGCAATGTTTTTCTTGCACAGAAAATGATTAAAAATGCCAAAATGTTGTAATTTCATGATTTTTAGGTTGATCATCATTACAAACAACTTCTACTAAAATATGTAGTAACCTTTATAAACAACTGATTTGGTCTTTAATAGACGGAAATAAAGCTAAATTGCGAAAATAAAACATTGAAGAACATAATAAAACGAAGCAGCTGACGAAGAAGTTCTCCCGAAAAGCATTGCAACGGCGCCGGTCTCAAACAAGGACAGTTTTTATAACATTTCGTATATACATCCTTGTAAATTCAGCAAAGGAAGGGTATATTGCGTAAGATCGGGGCGAAACGCTCTATATACTAGAGAATCTTTTCATTCTTGAAACGGAAAGCTGTAGGTAGAGTACTATTGGAAAAAAAAAAGGAAATTTGCTCATTAAATTTAATTACATCGTTAAAATCAACGAATTTTTACTAATTAGCGATGGAAGCTAGCTATATAATACGTTATAGTTCAAAGGTGCGGAAATCATAACAGAAAAATGTTGGAACACGATGATTGTTACGCAGCACTTTTATCAGCTCAACACGTGCGAAATGCTGTGACAATAGATTTTAAATTCTATTCCCAGATTATGTAATATTAAGCTAACAGTATTGCATCGTAAATGAACGACTTATTGATTCGTAATGTATACAACCCAAGCAATACAAATAACTTTCTAGTTTTCCTATTAACAAAATTGCAATGAAGCTGAAACGTTACCAACATGTACCAAAAGTTACACGTTATGTAATACTAACGTGTAGCTTTTGTTTTACACGTGCTCCTCAAGTTTTACTTCATTTCAGAGACAAACCATTTTGGTTTTGAAAATTAAATGATGCGAAAATGTGGTTTACAATGCAGTTCTATACATAATGATAATCTTGCTTGTTATCAAAAACAATTTTTTGTTCGTATAACGACTATGATAAATTTAAATGATTTTTTTTTTACAAATAACCATAGAGGGCGTAATGGAATCAAACTCAATTCAATGAAAAAGTACACAATTTGTTCAACAATCCGCTAAACTGATCATGCTGTTAGCGAAACGTTAAGTCAAACCTCAAATACGCGACAACATCCGAAAGACATTTATACGATGGATTACGGTCGTGAAAGCCAACAACACTTAACAATTTTCCTTTGTTCCTACACAAATTGTTATGTAGATATTTACAATTGTTGTAAATATCTACACAACGTTGTTGTAAATATCTACATACATGTAATGTTGACAAGAGCAAAAAAATTGTGTCACATGTATCACTCGATTTTTTCCCAATTGCAAAAAGGAGAACTTACTTAATTAAGTGCTATGGTTTCGTAAACATCACGTATTAGTATGCATTCGGTCTTTTTCGAGCAAAGTTCGCTTACAGAAATTTTATCGCGCAAAGCATTGCGTAAATAGGTAAAAAATATTGCTGATACTGGATCAGATGCAGTATGAATGAAAACGATGCAATAACATGGCATATGAATCAATAACCAACGTAAACGTTTGATGTGGAATGTTTTATGATCAAACCGATCGTCCATTCATTGATGAAAGTTTAAATCGACATGTTTATCTGCGTCTTTTAGAGGATTTTTTGTTATCTTTTTATTACTTTGGAGCAGATAATATGACGCTAACAACAAGACAAGTACCCTACGGTTGATACGGTAATCACTTTGGAAGAAGGTGGCTGGGAAGAATTGGTCTAACTAATTTATCATAACATGATTATTGTGTTTGAGTTCGTTAATTATGATATTAATAATTCAAAATACAAAATATAATGCGTCATCCATACCATCAGGATGTTTTATTCTTAGTTTTTGTGGATTGAAAATATGGAATTAAAAATTCCAACATTAAAGTTTGTATTTAAGTTTACTTTTGAATTACAATTAACTTTCTTTTGTGCATGTTATCTAAAATGATGAATAATACTTCTCTCTTAGCAAAAAACACAAAAGTATCGGCAACTTCTGCGTCACATAGGTTTAATTAGTTAATCCGGGATGACCCAATAAATAGAACTGAGTACTGTAACCATCCATTTTCTATAGTCATTAGATTTTGGTGTCTTTTGTCTAAACCGTTTCTTAAGCGTATAATTCCCGTCGCGAAGTGACATTCTTAATCAATTTCAAGTTTTCTAATCTAATATTACGCCCGGTTTCGTTTATGTTATGTTGTGCTACACTTGGCGAATCTAATCTGCAGAAACGATAACACCTGATGTGTTCCTTGAATTTGTTACCGATCACTCCCTTCATTTGACCAATTTTATAAATTTTCAACCTTTCTTTTCAGTTTTTAGTTTATCTTTTTATTTTCAGTTTATGTTTCAGATTGCCAATGTTATTAAGTGTGTTACTACAACTGAAACACACGTTAATATCTTGACCCTTAAGAACTTTACTAACATCTGTCGATATGCTAATTTCTTTTATAATTCTTATGTTGGACTCTCCTAAGCATGTAATTGGCATCTATGGAAGAATAGTCGTTGCAAATAGCTACATTTTTTATAAATTTAACTTTTTCGTTGTAGCTACTTCTGGTTAATCGCATCACATTTTGCGTTGCTCGCGGTGGTTATAATCGTTTTATAATATACGTAGATGTGTTTGTTTCCTTTCTATAGATGTCTATTTATTACTTCTCTCTTGGGAATTTTTTAGGAAGAGTAACTTTTTGCTGCAAAGTAAATTATAAAGATTCTTTCCCTCTTCTCAACTCCATCCGAGGACACACTGTACATTTTTTAAAGAAATCATTCCACCATTGTACATGACGGCGAGTGTTGGGCATTAGTACCTAAGTTTAGAGAAAAAAGGACGGTTCGGAATGAATTCGGCAGCCGCAATAAAAAATGGCAGGTGTCGGCGGTCAAAAGGGATCACCTGGCGTTTGACCACCATCGTGAAGTTGCAGCTTGCATCGGTTATTTACGAAAGGCGCTGCCGCTGTACGCTCGCCGCCGACAATCTAACCATTGCCAGCGCTCCGAACAATAATATCAGGAAGATTAAGAAAACGCGAAGAAATTGAATAGGGGAAGAAACAAATAGAAAACACGAAAACAGAAGTATGCGTATTGACATTTATATGGATAGGAATGTTAGTAGTGGTACCAAAAACAAAACCAAACATGTCCATTTTTAATAGAAATTTGGTTTAATACTGTTTCGTAAAGTTCTTGATGGTTTCCATCGCCCACAGTGAAGTTTAAAATGAGTTGTATCTCTACTGTTGACGAAAGCTGTTGGGGGATGCGAAGACATCGATTATTATTAATACTATTTCAATATGTGTCGTAATTAACTTGAAACGGCGAATGCTCCTAATTTGAATATATTTCTACTTGGTAAATCTTTATTAACAATTCACCAAGATGTTTAGAAAATAGGAAAAGTATTAAGTTAAGTATTAAAAGTATTAATACACAAGATTACAAAGAAAAAACAAAGCAAGTGAATGTGAAGATATATTAGATTAATTAAAATAAAAATATATAAAGTGTGCGCGCCCAATTCACCGCTGAGAACAGTTAGCCCTTTATTTCTTCTTCCAGAAAATGCTTTCACCTGTTATTTCTGTTGGATTATTAAATCTTCGGTAAAGAAAACAATTTTTTTTCGTTAGGGTTATGTTATTTCGTAGTTTCCTCATATCATTTTTTTACGACGTCCTCGAGCCTCTTTTTTTTTCTATTCCATATTTTTTCTTCAGTTCTTTTCTCTCCCTTTCTCCTCTGGTTACTGGTTAGCCTGTTTCTGTTCTTTTTCCAAATTTTGAGTGAGAGAAATGGCAAATAACGTAGGATTGTACGAAGAACTAAAGATGAGTTATGGAAATGCAAACAATAGATGGTAATAAATATGATAGGATGGCACTTTGCAAAATAAAATAAATCATAACAAAAGCAGCTTTTTGTTTTCTCTGCCAAGAAAATCGATGAAAATAAAATTACTATAATTAAATAGTTAATATCATTTAAGGTCAACAGAAAACAAAATAACAAAAATAGAAAAGCAAACAGACTTCAACAGGATATAGCAACAAAAGCACTGAAAGTAAGTAAGTAAACATTTATTTGTATCGCCTAGCTGGATAAATAGCAAAGGGCGTCTACCATTGAAAGATATTTTCGAATCTGGTCTTTCTCCACTAGGGCTATTCAAGCATCATTCAACGACTTAATCTTGTTAAATATGGAGATTTATACAAAAAAGAAAACAAAAAAGTAGCCGAGAAGGTGCAGAATTAACTTTATATGTAAATAATTACATTATTTATAGTATTTCAATGCAGAATATATTGAAATGTCCTCATTTGACAAGCTAACAGTTAGAAGAAGAAAGAACTAACCAATGCCATATTGCAAAACCAAATGAAAGAAGACATTATTGATGAAATCATTTGAAGAACTCGACAACTCTTTGGAAACTGATTTCTTAGAAGGTGTTATTGCAAGTCGATTAACAAATCCTCTCGCGTGATTCAATATTTCAACAGAATTATCACATCAAGATGCCATTTCTTGGAAAGAACAAAACTATATTAAAGACTATGAAACTCTCATTAATGATATGGTTAAAAGAAGTATAAAACTGATGAAAGAGTTTAAGATTAAAATTACCAAAAGTTAGGAAAATGACAATATTTACTTAAATTTGTAAGCATAATATAATCATGTGATTTAGCTGTTGCTTTAATAGCTTCTAAATGGATTTTTTTTCAAATCGTTCAATAATATCGAATAAAATACATACTGTACGTATTTAAATTGCAACAAAACAGATTGAACAATGTCTAAAGCAGTTTTCGATGGGAGGATGTACCCTGGTGGGAATTATATTAACTAAACTTACAAACGAAAGCGTAATGGATGAAATGAAGGGTTTTAAACCTCTTGTTTCTAATATGCTTATTGCAAAGCTTAACTCTTAATTTTTTTGAGTCTAAATACGGCCCTTCATATTTTCCGCTTAATGAAGATAAAATGTTGATTGCATCCGAAATGATCATCACGATTGGATCAGAAACGATATAGATATAGTCATTCTTATAGAAGTATTGTGTCTTATTGTAAGATCTACAACATAAATTTATTTGTTTCAGAACTATTCATTCATAACACTTCTTTTAATAAGAAACATTTGTATTAACAACGTTTGTTTTGTTTTATTTACACTAATTGGTTGTAATCATAACATATTGGGCTTAATTTACAAGACAATATTTGTAGATTCTCTTTCTAATAAATATTTAATTTATGCTTTGTATTATGTATTTGTGCCATATTTTAGAAGAAAAATCGTCCAACTTTATGCTTCTACAACAAAATAGTTCCCTTAACTTGCTACCTTACAGCAACAACAATTTTCACCTAAAAATAAAAAGAAGGAACAGGATCGAACGAACCCTACATAACCAAAAGAAAAAAAAAACGAAACAAAAAACAAGTCGCGAACAACAATAAAAATAAACATCTAACTACTTCTTTCCTCTACTCGTTTTTTTCCTTCTCTCTCATTCGAAGATCTCATGCTATTGCGGAAAACCGTGATAACAATAATCACAATAACAATACAGCAGTGAACGCCCGACAAAAGATCTAAAGAAAAGAAAAAGAAACACGAAAAGTGGTCCATCGGAACCGTCTGCTCGTTTTTCTCGAGGGAACGAGAGAAATCATCGCCACCTTGGATTTTGTAATTGATGGCCGTATACCTACCTAACTATAAGGCGAATGGACGAGCAGGCCAGGTGAAGGTAGTAGTAGCATGTGTTTGTTTCACATTGGTTCGTATGTACATGCACGAAATATGCTGGAGCCGGAGCAGCTGTTCGGTTGCCGGCATGTGCCCGAGAATCGAAAAAAGGAGTACCTGGGCGATGGATGTATTAAAAGAATAATTTTTCCTCTTTCTAGTCTTGTCGTACATCTCGTTTATTTCGAGGAAAAATATCTCACCTATTACTAGAAGCTAACGAAGTATGAAAGAATGTAATGATCAAAGTAATGTGGAATATACAGGGTGAATCATCTCCATGGATTCGAAAAAATTGTGCTTTTGTTACTGGAAAATTTCCAAACGATTTTTTTTTTGTTATAAAGTACTTAACAGAATCCATTATCTTTTCTAAGATGAGCTATTAGGCACAAAAGCTAAAGGACCTAAACGCATGTGTTAAAGTGCTTACAAATATTGCGTTAAATTGGTATGGCATATTTTTGTTAAAAATCCAAAAATTAAAAAAAAATATATAATCTGAATATTTAGTGTAAACTCAAGCTGTTTTTCAATTTTGCAACTACCTTGCCATTACGCAATTAAGCAATTTATTGACTAAGATTAGGGTAAGAAACAATTTTGCGCAAATGGTTCACCCTGCATCTTTCTCAAACTGAACATAGAGAGTCCAATTTTACTGCATATATATGTTTAATCCATAATAATAATTGACTAATAATTATTGACTAATTGCAAGATGATGAACATGGAATTCTATTGTTCGTTTGAGTTTTATTTAGAAGTCGCTGAAAACAACGGTACAAATAAAAAAATTGACAATTTAAGCTAAGATAGCAAGTATTCTAAAAATCAAGCTTTATTAGTGGCTGGAATAACAACATAAGCTTAGGCTTCCATGTGTTCTTTGAGGAGTGCCTGATTCTGGCCGGAAAACAGGTCCATTTAGCAGTATCTCTCCAATACATATCTAATCTTGTAACGTAATTCACTGAAACCAACGCATATTCGACTGTTATAATTGAATTGAATGAAATTCAAACGTTGTAACAGGCTGGCGTTAATAGAAGAGTGTATGATTTACTAGAGGCTTCTTCGTTTGAATAAGTTCTGTTTTAGGTTAGATTGTTTTTATAGAGTACGTTATAATTGCTTTTCCCTCAAAACCTATGAAATACGCCAAAATGTCGTCAAAACAACTTTGTTTATATAGTTTTTAATCTTTTTTATAATTTACGCACTGCGTGTTATATGTTTGTTCAAGCCTAATAAATATAAAGTTTATTTTATTCATGAATTACATAAACGTAAAACTGCAAAAACAAATAACAAATAATAAGTTTGTGTGACATGTGTATACAATTCATCCGTGTTAAATTTTGGTGAAATATGAATATTATTTCGTAAATATTTTAATGAGAACATCTTTTCAAGGTTTTTGTTCAAGTGAGTTAATTGTCTATAACAGACGTGTTAACAAATTTTACGCAAAGATGGAGACTATATGTGGAACTTTCCTCTTTCACATATCGTTATTATAGAAAAAACGATTATCGTTAATAATAATGGAGTTAGACTACCAAAGTTGAACATGATGGTTGGGTCAACCATCATGTACAAACACGATTTTCATTGTGTAACGGCTCATCAGTGCACATTTGTGGAAGGTGGCAGCCAATTGATTAAATGTTGTACACATAGAAACATATATGGACCCAGAATATCTTAGTAAAGATATTCTATCAAAATTAGCTGAAATATCCATGGACAATTACGAGACTCAAGGTAAGTTTAGGCATATAAAAATGTAATTTCATCAATTAATAATATTTCGGCCAATCTTCGTCTTATAATGCTATATGCAGCCTAAAATGTCATCGAAGAGCATAGAATCTCAGCTGCAGCTGCATTAAAGCACAATGCTATATCAAAATTTATCATTTTTTTTTTTTAATTCCACATCCAGATTTTTCATCATAAGTAATTATGGAAATAAAATGATCGCCAACGCGATTAAACGACTCTATAATTTACTTTGGGTTTATCGGTCAATCAATCTTTAAAAAAGAATAGTGGTTTGAAGAATTCAAATCGAATATTGAATGAAAAATTGAATTCAATTTTTTTGAATATCAATATTTTAGAATTCGTGAGCATTTGTTTCTATCATGAAACCGAAACTTTAGATGTGCTATAACTTCAGGTTGCTAACATGGAGTATTAGTCAAGGAAACAGGAAAAAATACAGCCGATGAGTATACGTATAGACAGTCTAATTTGCTACACCTTGAAACTCCGAATACTTTTTTAAATCTTTGCACTCTTAGACGACTAACGTTTTATTGGTTTGTTGGTTTGTCTCTAATATCAGTTGTGGAACTCTTTTAGAAATAAACAATTAATGCTCCGTCGAATCAAAGAACTAGGCTAGTTCAATTAATTAATACAACGTGCGAAGACGTAGAGAATGTTAAATATTTGTTAACAAGAACATAGTATTATATTTAAATAAGAAATTAAATGGCATAAATATGGAATATTATAAACAATTGTAAAAGTGAATAAATCTATTATATTTATTACTAATATTTGTTAAGGCGTAATTCGAATATTTAAGCGTTATAGCGTTCGCGCGCATGCGCAATTCATAACCGGCAGACACCGAAGAAGGCGTTAGCTCTGTTATACAATTAGTTACATAGCTATGTAAATTCTTTATATTAAAGTCATATTCAAGCATATATACACTCCACATTATTTCTATTTATCATAACGTATTAAAATATTAAATATAAAATTATATATTGGACGATCCTTGCCGTTTAATAAAATACTGCTATCACGTTAGTAATCTTGATGGCACGAGTCTATTTCGATCTTTCAGCATTAAAGAAATTTATAACATTTCTCCGTAGCAAAGGTATAACTATCAATGTATAGAAACCGGATAATTTAAAATCAATATTCACGACGTAAACGACCTCCGGTTCTTGGAAAGTCATTACGTCGATCCTAATAGATAATAGTTTGAGAAATTCACCACGAAATTTAATAAAACGTACAAGGGAAGAACTTTGACGGTAAGAGCCGCGAAACTTCCTCGACAAACCGAGAGAACACCGGTCGCACGTCGTCGTCATGGTCATGCATCTAGAGAAGCGCATATTACACGCTGTAGAAACTTTAACACGTCAGGTGGATCAATACCATCGTTTCCACTACGCTCTGTCCTCTTAAGTTATTCATAGGCGAGCTCTCGTATTAAAAAAGCAGGTGCTACAAGCCCGATTTCGAATGTAGGCTGAAGTATGATAATATTAATTTTATTTTGATGAGCTTGAAGCCAGCGAGCAGCTGTCGAACATATCTGGAGAGGAATTATTGTTTTGTAACGTACACTGTGAAAAATAGAATTGCTATTTTAATATTGTTTATATAGTTAAGCGTTTAAGCGTTGTCTTAATCATAGTTACGTTGAAGTAACACGCAAGTACGAGACCTTCTGTCTTTCCGTCGAGCTTAGTAAATGATGCACAATTTATTGACGAAACGCGTTTATTTATAATTTTTCAAAGTATTTTTCTCAGCGACAATGCTATTTTACATCCTTGAACGCTTATCTTTAAAACACTTTTATCAATGTTTCCGTTTCTTTGACCGATGTAAAATTATTATTTATTATATATACTTATTCTTACACGCAGAAATAAAAAAAAAATTATAGGTATCTAAGGATCTTTTATTCTTTCACGTGTTCTACCTTCCCCAAAACACGAACCCAAAAATTTGCAAACGTTCCTTGAATTCTTCAATCGAAGCAGCAAGCTACTTTACACCACAAAAAAAAATGATAACATACAACAAATTATTTTTGTAACTACGTGATACGTGGTTCATATGGGTTTACAACATTTGGCTTTAAGGGGCAATATTCGCTTTTGTGAAGTAAGCACACGAATGAAATTAATAGATCATACCATAATATACACTCACCCAACATATTAAATTTAATTTTTAGTATATCAAAATATGCGATCTATGTGTTATTTCTTACTTTTTTTCTTCATGGGTAAGTTTAATAAAGGGAAATTTTAAATTAATCTCTTCTAGAAAAGCACTTATTGAAAATTCGCAGATCTCAAAGTTGCATCGACGTGTTGCTGATCTCGTACCCGTCCTCGCGGTTGAAGTTGTTGGTATTGGTTGGTATGTTGTGTTGTTGGTATTGTTGGTATGGTCTCCTTGTTGAAGCAGGTGTTCTGCTACTGCTGATTTTTCAATATGTCTAAGGCGTGCGTCCCTCTTGTGTTCTTTCACTCTGCACTGAGTACTCCATCCTGTTTGGCAGATGTAGCTTTCTTCACATTGGCATTTTAGTTCGTGCATGCCTTTTGCTCGTAGTTTCCGTAACACGTCCTTGTTGAGGAGGAGTAGCTGCTCGATTTTGGTCACCGTGTTTAATCGTGTGGTTATGTTCTTTCCTCCTAGGGTCTCTTTTAGCCTGTCGGTGACTTCGGCTATGTAAGGAAGGTATGCGTATCCTGCTGGTTGTTATTGGTCTTCGTCCTCTTTCTGCTCTCGTAGCTTGCTTATATCTTTCGTACTGTAGCCGTTTTTGACGTGTTGTATTTCATTACTCTTTACTTCCTTATTATTACTTTCATTCTTGTACGATTTCGTAACCATCTCTCAGTGTGTGTGTTCCATTACTTTGCAATAGTCTCCCCATTTTAATTTTTAAACTGAATTCTTCGCAGAAAATACGGCGCTACTGCGACAGCTCTCTGTTATTAATTTAAATATTAGCGGGAAAAATAGAAAGATGCAAAGGATACCTCGTTCATGCTAGCGTTCACATTTTAATATCTTTCGCGATAATAACAACTAGAATCCATAAAAGAATGAAATGAAAACACACCGACGATCTCTTCTTTTAGTCGGATATTACTAATAATATTCCAAAAAGCTACGATTAACCTTGCGTCGTTATTCGTTATATTCCCTTATTATTTTTTTTGTCTCCGTCTTCTACTGTCGCATCGAGTCCGTTTCAAAACCTAGTTTTTCTCACCCGAGTTGAACATGAAAATCGATACATAACGACCATATTATACCTTGTGTGTGGGAACTAGCTCTCTGAAATAGTACATGCTATATATTGGTATATACTTTTATATATGCATGCGATATATAACGCGTATAAATAGAATACGTAGCATACATTATGTCCTGTTCCGTGTAGAAAAGCATATAAGCGAAATATTAGGGGTTAATGGGGGACGAGGGAAGGAACGGTAAAGGGGTACTAATTTCCATATCTTTGTTTCCCTTACTTCTCGTACACTATGCGTGAACGTTCATTTTGGATTTGCTGCGTTTGATTTAGGAAGTTCGATGAGTCATCGTATTTTTTTGTTGGGTCAGCAGTCCTTCGTAATCTATGTGCATGTCCTTGCCTATTATGCTACTACAAAAATAAACCATCGACATTGTTTTTTTTTTCTTCTTTTGTAAGTATGAGTCGATTTATTAATTAATAGTCAGTTCTTCCCTGATAGAAGGATCGAATACCGTGCTACTAAATAAATTTAATTTAACTTCTCTGTATATTAGAAGGGTTATCTCATTATTCAAATTTCACTCCTATCTGTTACATAATAGAGTATTAACTATTCTCAGTTGTTGAACAAATGTCTCTTGATGTAGCTTTCTATTGTGATTCCCTCAGGACGAATGTATTGGCGAGATCTCCAGTTTAATTAATGTATGCTAACTTCAACAACTTTTCTGACATTTGGGAAATTAATACAGAACCTTCTAGACCCATTGCTGATGCTGTTTTTATGCGTTTCACAAATCCCATTAATGTGAATAAATGTGAATTTTTTGTTGTCATGTAGTCCCTGAAATTTTCCTGAAACTAGGTGTACCTGCTGGAAAAGGTGTTATTATTATTATTATTTTGTTCAAGTGGAAACATTATTCCATGTTATGTTTGCAGCAAATCATAAAAAGCAGTAAATAATGGACGCCTATCAAGGAATATTAATTTGAAATTCAATGCTGATAACATTTCAATTTTTCGGGACTTAGTTCTTATAGTTACTATAAGAAGTTGAAGAACGAACACCCTTTATAATATTTTAGCATCTTTTATTATTTGAACATGGGTTACATAGAAATGAAAGCATTTTAAAGAATATCTGTTTTATGCTTCATTTTTCAATTACATTGATGTCCATTTGAGTCAATAAATTTTGAGGTACTTCTAGAATGTTAGAAGATTGAAATTGGAGGACGTAAAGGCATAGATCACATACATATTATTATTACCAGTTTAAAGCGTCTTACGTAAAGTATCAACATCTGTACATCGGAAAAAAGATGAAAAAATGTAGGTTACCATTGAGCTAACTACAAGGAAATAGGTGATAATTGTTTTACAAGAACGCAATTAAATGCTATTGAACTTATGAATAGAGATGACAAAGGCAGGTGGAATTATTCTTTTTTTGCGGCGACTAGATAGACTCGTGTCTATTCGCCTCATGAGAAGGGATTCGTGTTGCCTACTGGTGTCCCCGAGACTAGTCGACAAAGCACGAATCTGTCTAGTCTCTGCAAAAAAATCCATATTGCAAGCTCTGCCTTTGTCGCAGTAGTGCCATTAAATATGACAGGATCTAAGCCAGTGTGGCGTTTAGTATTTGATAAAAAAAATTGGAAGACTTGAAATATATACAATTGATCCCCATTTGGATTTAAGTTAGCTAAGACATAATTGAACTAAGTGTTTTTGGTTTGCATCAATTGCCTTTAAATAAAATTTAAAATAAAGAAAAACAAAATATAAAAATTTCTTTCTTCTTGCTTTCTGCTTCGAAGGCCTTAATTCTCTTACTTTCTGAGGTAATTTTTTTCTGTACTTATTTCTGATTAAAAAAAAGTTTTTAATACATATTCAAAAGTTTCCGTTCCATTGTATTTAATCAGTTACTCTTATTTCCTCAAATTCTATGGGTGGGGGATATCAAACTGTAATGCACGTTTCACCATAAGCGGCTTATTCTAAAAAAAGTCTTCAACATCAAACGGCAATCCGGGTTAGTTCGCTACTTATTTCCGTATATAACCCGGAGGGTTATTCACCCCACAGATACGCCGCTACGCGACGTGCATGTCGTAAACTTATTTCTTCGATATCGTAAATTAAGTTGATTTTGAGAAAGAAATAAAATATATTTATACATACACGGATATAAAACAGAAAGAATCTCGTGTACATTAAATTTCGGATCTTATAAATGATACCGCGCTGTTTTTACCTGGCACAAACCTTCCGGTATTGATTTCAAATTCTACGCCGTTTGTGGTCGTTGTCTTCCGTATAAATAAATTTTACGACGTAGCGTGGAAGACAAGTTTTAAGAATAGAATATTTAAGATTACGTAATGGGAAACTAACCTAATTTTACATTTAAATATATCTTTGTCAAACGAATTAGCTCCAATTCAACTTTTTACAGTCGATGAAGTCTACCCGTGTTAGTTATTTATTTACCGGCCGAGCGTACAATATAATGAAATTATATTTCACAATGGATGTAATGGTAATAATTAAAAGTCAAGGTTTAAAATTTGGAAGCAATTTGTGTATGCATAGCTTTTAAATTTAACAAATTCAAATAGGATCTAGTTATTCAACTTTTTATCGTTCAATTCACAGTAACAAAAACGCTGGTAGATGTTGCTAGTAACTTTCTACTCTATTCGTTCGCTTATTGTCACCCTAAGAATATTATGCAGCTGGATGCTAACAGGAAAGTCAAACATAACCTTGCCTACCGCTGTACAAAAAGGCAACAATATACTTTCTACGATTTAGGGTTCAATGTGTACTATAAAAGGAATAAGTGTCGACAAGCATTAAGAATTTTTATGCGGCAACATCTCTTATTCTATTGGTTATATTTATTCAATGTGTATAATACGAGTGCGAAAAGTTTCCAGACAAACGCAGAAGCAAGTATTTTTTGTTAAATTCAGTTTTAGTCCTCAACGTGCACGTTTAATAAGTCTATCTACTTTTACCAAACGTGCTTTTACCTCTTTAATTCGTTTAAATAGTAGATGGGATCTTATTCTGCCTCCTACAAATGAAAATTTGAGCCAAAGAAACAGAAATGATCACTGTGGGTGGTCTATCAATTCCGGAATTTTTGCCATGGCGACTATCGAGGTCCCTAATACCACAAACGGTTAGCACAACGTGGCTGCAATGTCGGCATTACGTAAAAGTATGAAAATTTTTCACTTTTAGGTGAACATTGGCTCGCAATGGTCTCACATACTTACTTGATCTTTGACAAACTATCTTCATTAGACGCTGCAGCGACTGAATTGGTTCAACATAGACTTGCTTATGTCACTAAAGTATCTACTGCCTAATATCACTTCCCGATTGTTAACCAACGCTTAACCGATTTTGCTAACCTAGAGTTAATCGATACCTAATGTTAGAAAAGTACCACTGATTTAGTGTACTTCACTGACAGCCTACCAAGCATGACTAACTGTTATGGACATTACGACGTTGAAGCAACTGAAACCCAACCGTCAACTTACCGTGCTGCTAGAAGTCTGAGAATGTGAGCTATCTTAGTGAAACAAAACTTTTTTTTGCTTCAAATGCAGCCGTTTTCCAGCAATTACTGCTTTCGACTTATTAAATAATATTGCTATTCTTATTGGTCTCTTGTTTTCAAGATAGTCGATTAACACAGCGCCACGATTTTCCCAAAAACTGTGGCCATCGCTTTCCCTGCTGATGGGACGGACTTCGCCATTTGCTCTCTTCGCTCAGAAGAACAGTTAAGAATAACTGTTTTAACCGCACTTATCCGAAACCGTTTTTGTTGTTGAGTGAATTCAACGCGTGGTTAGTTTTTTCGTTCCCAAAATCTTCAATTAATATACGACGAGTACGTTTTTTTGAGATGCTCCCAAACGTTCATCATCAATCAAGCTGCTACGATCACAATTAAAATTAGCTGCCCAAAATGTCACCATGCAAAGCATTAATAAAAAAAATGTTTTTATGAAGTCCTTTAATTATAATAAAAGTAAAACATTAATAATCTATAATGATTTTGAACAAAGGGAACAATTGTACAACTTATTCCTGACTAACAACTTTTTCTTTTGGAAATTAACAAAACTAAAACATCCTATAGGATTGATTGACACTTAATATCAACACAAATGATGCTACATCTGGGCTTTAATCTGCGAAGATGTATTACCTTTCAAATGTAAAAATGTATAATGATGGCTCGATATTAGTTTTTTTTTTTTCATTTTTTTCGAGGCATTAGCATCGGCTAATATAAATGACTGATAAACAACAACAAAGCATTCAACATGGCGGAAATTTTTAAAAGTGTCTTTCAACGCATGCGAATATTTTCGACAAATAATGCCATATCCTGGCTATCTCCATGTTGTGGATTAAAAGTATTCGGACTATCTTTCTTATCAAAGTCGATATTGTCGTATTTACTTACTTCTAGCCCTGATGCATGTCTTGCGAATGGAAAAAAGAATAATAATCCATGAAACCCGATATTATGTTCTAAGGTGTGAATAGACCAAAGAAGGTTCTGACAACAACGGATTTAATAAATTGAATATCTCGAATGAGCTTTATTCCGGTGTGGGTCGATACATACTCCCTTCATAATACAGATAATGCGTCTTCTTTAGTAAATCATTGGTACTGTCGAATTTATTCGAAGGAAACACATCTTTATTTACGTGTTCCTTTTTTCACCCATGTCAAAGATCTACAGCGGAAGAACGAAATGCTACATAAAACCTATACACAAAGGGAAATACGGAACAAGGAAGTACGCAATCAAACACAGCTCAGCTCGCCCAGCTCGGGCAGAGATGCTGGAGTTGCATCCGAAGCCCTGGTTCACTAACACGCGGGACACACCCTTGAAATTTGCTGGGTTCATCGACCCCATGCGGAGCAGAGCTTGGCTGCTGCCGCTACAGCAGCCGCCGCCGTTGCTGCAACAGCTAGACACGGCTAGGGTACGAACTTGTGATTGCGCATTGTGGATTTCCGCGAACTCGGTGCAAAGCTGCCGGAGCAATAAGAAGAGCTGGGAAAGCTTCGGAAAAGAGGCGAAAAAGCATTGAAATCGGACCATATTGTATTGGATAATCTATCAGATTAGTAATTCGAGTTCTCTTGAACGTTTTATTGGTAGAGGTGGCGGAAAGGACTGGGGAACATTGGATGCAATCGGTAAAAGTCCGAAGAGGAGATAGATTTTTTTAATAATTAGGTAATTATATATCTACCCTTAAAGTTTTAATTGGCAAATTAAAAGGGTAACCCTTTTTTTGAAAAATGTACGAAGAGAAGGAAAGCTTGCACCCAAATTAATAAAGGTTGTTTGGATTCAGAAAAAAATAATACTTGGTTGACCCAACCGGTTTTCGGAGAGCAATCGTTCTTGTGCACAGGAAAATTATCAAATTGAAATGGTTATGTCGTAAATGTACTGCCTATTGTATTTCGGTTCAACGAATAAAACGAACACGTAAACCAATGCAAATATTTTTCTGTTAATTAAGGATAATTGAAATGTTTGAGAGTTTGAAATTTTATCGCTACCTCATTTATTCTTAAAATGTATTTTTTTTTTTTTTGCAATTAAGGCATAATATAAAATATTTCCATTGTTATACATCGTTGAAATCACAAAAGAAATTTTTTTTGGCGATGGTGAAATTCGATATGATGCTGATAAGGACGACCAGGAAGAATTGAATCTTAAAGGTAAAAGAACAAAATTTTCTTTTTTTCTTCTAGAATCTCATTTATTGATCCATTATCACTTTGACTTCATAACAAACACAAAATTTAGGATATTTTCCATCCATCTCCAATAATAAGCTGCTTTACGCCAATAATTTAAAAAAAAATGTTAATGCAATAAGATAAGTAAGTTATTGTCTTTTTTAAATCTTATTACCCAAAACGATATGCAGAAAGATAAAAGTCTCAAATCTGTTAGCTGAATATTGCACATTTACGTACAGCTTGCGTATCCCCAGTTCTTTATTTGTTCTTTACATACACTCAAATTTCATCCAGACAAGACTTCAAATTCCTTCTCATGTCGTTTTCGTCCTCTTGGCTGTCGCTTATCCTTTCAGCGGCCACGGAAATCGATCATTAAGGCGCCCCATACACAACATCTTTTTCGCAACCGTTCGGGCACTTCGTCTGGCCTCTCTGTAGACGGCTGATGGATGCGGTGCGAGGGCAAATTGCGTCTTTCGCGTCGCATATGCTTAATAGCGGCTCCTCACTCCGCTGAACCGGTCCTCTTGAGCGATTCCAGTATGTTCAGGCTTACACACGCACTTAGCGGCGTGCATGTGGGTCCTTTGACGTCGCGTATACCAACTTCATTCTTCTGGTTCGCTTTCTTTCATTCGTTTTTTGCCCGTTTCTCTTGTTATTCGCACCGTTCGGCCGGCTGGCAGGTTCCTTTCGACGGGGTCGGAATATTCGCAGACATGCAATGACCTTTGGCTGACATTTGCGCCCCATATCGAGTATGTAAGTACATAGTACTTACCTACCTTACCTTCGTTTTGTAACTGCCGGGTATTGTGCGTGTTTATTATACGTACATCCTCATACATTCAGGTAGTAAAGTAGTTGGCAGGTCTGTATAAGTAGGTACACGTGATGTTTTAGCGATGGGTCATTTTGGATAAAGCGTTTTGTATAAGACATTACCAATATAATATTTAATACTCTTTATAATATTATTTGAAGCAAAAGTATTATTTTAAAAGCTGAACGGAAATTGAATTGCAATTATTCGAATGCAACTTAATTTAGAACCGATCCAAGGCTCATCCTAACACAGACTTTCTACACCGATACCGAAGATCTCGATAGAGTACAACAAACACCTAGCGTGTTCAGCGTTTTCAAATAAAGATTAACAAGTGCTACATATCATAAACATCCATTTGAGTATACAGGATATTCAGTTTGTACAGCACACGATGCAAGTTTGGCTTTTTAAATTGAACAGTTTCTATATTATCACGCTTTTCAATCTTCCCTCAACGCAAGCCAACTTCCAAAAACGCCTTGTAGTCTAGAGAGGTGATTCTAAAATTTTATTTGAGATTTCTTGAAGTTCTTGCCAATGTTTTTATATGAATTAGCAACCATCGAAATCGCTGCCATGTTTGATTCATGTTCTTTCAAGTTTTTAAATGTTGCCATCTATTTTCGCAACATCTAAAATATGTCCTGTTTTAGTAAATTAAACGCAGATAAACTTTTCGTTTGAAAGCATAAAATGATGGTACGAAATACAACAATTTCCTGAGACATTTGTTATGATACATAACTACATATGTACGTAAACGTATTTTTTTTTTGTACAATTCTAGCATCTACTGGAATTAGCTTTCATTTCCTTATGTAGATATGACATAAATTACCCGAATAACCTGAAAGTTTTGAAGCCTCGATACGAAGGCGTTACTCTTCAAAAATATTTTTGTAAGATGTCATGAAAGATAATTTCGGAAAATTCAGCCGATTTTGAATTGGCTGAATTGTTGTTACTTATGTCGGCCAATGTTAGTATTTCTGTAAAAATTGATAAAAAAGAAGAAATATCGTGACATCATTAAATTCTTGAATTTGAAAAAATAACCTACGTAAATTGAGGTCAGATAGACGCCATTATTATTTGCCACGGTGAAATTTTGGTCAGCTGAGTTGTGGTCGTGCCAGCTTGGTTGACAATGAACTTCCGGGACGGTCAAGAATAGCAAACCGCTACTGATAACATCGGAGAAGCTCATCAAACGGTGCTAGACGACCACCGAATTAAGCTTAGAGACATAATAGAGTGTTCGAATGAACATTTTCAGTCACTTTAAACAAAATTATTCCTAGTTTTGAAGTCCATTGACAATTGCGGATTTACCGATGCACTTTGGAAGCCGAAAAGGGGTGAAAATTGCCAGGATAGTAATGGTCATGATTTTTTGGGATAGTCACGCAGTTGTCTCTTGGGAAATCTCTTGAAAAAGGGAGAACAATGACATGGGCATACTTACTATTTAGCAAGCTGAAAATAGAAATTGCTTTTGAATGAAAAGAAAGTTTTGTTCCATCAAGATGCTCACTTCGAATCGATGATCAAATTATACATACATTATTGTAATCAATATCGTTAGAAAAACAAAAGTTTATGCAACCTTTTAGCAAAAAGCTTATTTACACAGCTACATGTTTAGTCTACTAAATAACGACATATTTTAGGTAAAGTGGAATTTGTAGAAAAGAAATTGTAGAACTGTTTCTTTATAAGATTCTGGAAAGAAGGTGCACGTGGGTGGTGTTCCATTTTAAAAGGTTCAAATAGTATGAATTATATATGGAGACAGGTTTGATGATGATAAAGTAGAAATATTTGAAATAATTCTCTCATACAAAGCAAACAATAACGATTATACGCAGTGTATCTATATATACGCGCCTATATTAAAAAATTTATTTATATCCTCGTTGGATTTAGAAGTCCTTTGATGTAATTTGCCTTTCATCATTTCTCGAGCGCAATGTACGACTACCCATATGTATGTATACACGCTACCCGAAACTACGAGCAGAATATCGGCCAAACAATATGGATACGAATTTACATCATTTGAATATCGATGTGGTTAGATGTAAGGTGTATAATATCTTTAATAATTTTTATCGTAGAAATTGGTGTAATTAACTTGTTAAAGAAATGCTTTTCCTCTCCATTATTAAACCTCTCATAGGTGTGATATAAGATGTTAAATATGCTTAAATTGCTGTAGTTACAGCTTATCAGTAAAATGAGTTTATTTAGTTATAGCTTAGTTAAAGCTTTGGACACCGTAAATCCACTTATCCTTTTAAATATTGGTCTTAAATAAATATTTTGTTTCTCTCATGGGGAATTATATCTTCCATAGAAGACAATTGCCCAGTTTGGTAGCACCACATCTCTTCTTTTAAGGCTTTTACATGGTGTAGAATTGGGTTTGATAATTAGACCATTCTCCAACAATAAGATGACTCTTCATCTGGGTGCTAGAATACGTTGGCATTGATGGCAACGAGGCGGTCGATGCCAGGAGTTGGATCCAAAATCTTTAGTTGACAGATACTTTAACGATGCCAAAAGACACGTTGCTCACTAGGGCAAAATGAAGTTTTGCCAGCCTGAGTTGGCTACTCTAGCTCATGCCCAACGGAAGTAGATCCGAGCAACTTACAGTAATTCTCACCACTAGGGAAACACCTATATACAATAGGATTCGTTCAAGAAAAGGAGTGCCATCTACATTTGGAAGAGGACGTAACGCTTCATATAGCTTGCCACTCTTCTGTCGTTTGCAGAAAAAAAAAATTCGGGACGGTGGGACTTTTGTAACGCCTGGGACTCTGACGAAGATCTCGCTGGATGCATTTCTGGAAATAATCAGAAAGGCAGGTCTACTAGACGAACTTTGATTTAATAAAAATATCTGGATATCTGAATAGTTTGAAAAGCTATCCATTAATAAGATATTTGTTTCTTGTTCTTTTTTGAAAAGGAAAAATTGATAAGAAACAGAATCATTGCTGTATTTAAAAAAAAATTCAGCAGAAGTAAGGCATTATAGTTTCAATTAATTAAGAAATTAGCCTGTTACAATTTTCCCTTCTAATATAACAACTCTCCAAAGAAGGTCTTTCTCCAAATATTACAATTGCTGAATTCTAATCGTAATTCCCCCAAACAACAACCAAATCTAGAAATCGCAAATACACCATAACACAGCGGCATTCTCCTTGAATACGCAGCGTTCAAACTAAATCGACCGACTTAATCCCTAGATATCCACCGTCCTTATCCGCCAACCCAAGTTTCAATTCTGCCATCGAATTTTGGGCTTCAAATGAAAGCCGCCTATTGTTCCAGTAGAGCCAGCAGGCGAATCTGTCATCTGGCGTATAACCGTTTTGTTCTTCTTGCTCGCGGATCGAGTCCGGGACGCGTCCGGTCAAACGGGAGATGAAATGGTATTATGAAAGGGATGACGACAAATCACTCGGCGAGATGTCGTACAGGCTAGATCAAAACCAGAAACTGGGGACCAGTTAGACGTTTGATCGTGGAATAATCTCGGTTGGATAAATATATCCGTATGTACACTGCTGTCCAGACTCGATGGCAGAAATCTCATAGATTTCTCGCTAAATACGAGGTAAATTAAAGTGCATACTCGTATGTGCAAAATTACAGTGACAAATAAGCTCAAATTTCAAATAATTAGTGTCGTGTAATGTCTCTCACAAGAACGAAGGCTATTTAGAAGTAGCCTCTTGCGAATGTGAATAGAGCTGCTGTGGTTGTTAGCTTCATAAATAAAAAATATGTCCCTGCTTTTCTAATAATTACCTCTTGAGGAAATTTCCTTTCACATAGTTTTCGTATCAACAATGAATAACTGCAACACATGTATTTTCTGTAAGCTTTAGATCGCTGGATCTTGGAGGTGAAAATATCTGGTGTATCTCTTGGTATTTTACAAACACGAAAAAACAATATATCCTCAGTGCCATAATGATGCTCTTCCGCTGTTATTTTTTACACTAAACTTTGTGGTATTAACTATTTGGAGGCTTGAACATATACACATCTTTTAACAATTAATAAGAAGGTCTTTTATCGCAGATTACAGATCACATAAGAACAACCGTTGCGTGTTGTACTGATATTTCATAAATAAGTAATTCCGATGACCTGCAGCATTTTTGGTTTTAAATAGAATAGGTACTAGATGACTATGTAGGTGAACAATTCGTCTTCTTTCCAAGTAGTTATCTGGGTAACTACCGTAGCTTTTCACCCTCTCTCCTGTGACCATCCTGAGACCATCCTACAAGTAATACTAACTTTAAGGAATTCAGCAGCAAATTATATTGTTGGCATTATTTTTTTTTATTTCAAGCAGAAAAACAAATAAACATCGCATTTTATTAAGGAAGCTGTGTGACTACATAGTGTCATTTTATTATGTTGAGATTCTTCCGGAATTTCTTCTGATCTACTCATCTTGGCTCTGTCTGCTGTTTATGTTCTACAGATTCTCTGTTGCATTTGTACCAACAAAAATACTTATGTAAGAAATTACGACAATAACAATTACGACGATTAATAAATAATTAATAAATAAAGACGGTTATGTAATTCCGAATAACAGATTTAATCTAGTGAGTAGAAATACAGATGCAGCGCGGGCTAGACTTTTGAAGAGGCTTAGGAAAGATCTGAAACTAGAAACCAGGTTAGATTATTCAAGCGACATTGGAAAGCAGTGTCTACTCCATGGATGAGCTTTTGTCGCTGTTGGGGATTCCTTTCTTTACTGTGTTGCTTACTATCTGATTTTGTATTCAACAGACTTACGCAAACCTTGGTGCTGTGTTAATAATTTTCCTTTATCAACAACACTTATTGTTGTTGTTGGAGGGTAACGTATATATCAACAAAGTAGTCCCGAAACACAATTAAGGCCTCAAAATTTAGAATAATAGTTCGTCAGGACTATATTTGAATGCAGGAAGAAACTAATGGCGCTCTCCTTGTACTTTAGTACTCTTCTTGCAATATGACGAACCAGTTGATTGATTAACTGGTGATTGATTAAACCAGTTCGAAATATCGTAAATATTTCAAAGAATTTCAAATTTAAGAAACCACTATTTCTTAATAAGTTCTTAATAAGTTTAACAAAACTGAGATAAATACTTCGTTAACTTTACTTTTTCCTTGATTGAAGATTGAACTAAAATGGCGTAATTGATTCATTACTAGAAAATATCGAAAAGAATTTACTCATTCGAAATCTTCTGTTACAGAGAAACGTTGTTGATCCCGAACTAAAGCATTTCCTGGCGAATGCTTTCGATCAAAACTTTCTTAAAACAATGGTAGGGGTGACTGATGCTCTCCTTCCTATTAAAAAGTTAAGGCGTACCCTTATACCTTGGATAAACGAGCCGTGAGATGGTGAAGAGCAACGGAGGCGATTTGGGAATCGAGAAAGAAACTTTTCCTATTTGAATTGCGAAATTGGCTTTACGATACGTTTAAGAAGTAATTTGAGAGAAGCAGGGGAGACGGCGACGGTTTTAGACACCTCTTGGAAAGAAAGCGAACATTTTTTTCGATAATTTGTTGCGTTTGAACGTAATTGATAGGTGGCTCCCGTGCGAGGTATTTTCTTTTGGTTTCACGATAGGCGTCTACCTGCGGTTTAACCTACCAAGCGCGACAGATGCTGAACGTACAACTTTTATGCCTTTGGGCGAGATTACGCACGAAAAGTAGATGGATAGCAACTGGCGTTGTTGCGTGGGTACTTCATACCTTAAAAAAATAAAAGAAACGGGCCAACAACACATGAACCATTAATATTAGAGGTTGCAAATTCGTTTAGAGAAAGAATTGTTTGCCTTTAATAATCTCTGTAGTATGTTGCGTAGTAGTATTCTTGTATGCTCTGTGTTTAGTTAAATCTGATTTGGGAATAAATGATTATTGCATATTTGCCAATTCACTTTTGAACTCTAAGAGGTGCCACTTTACGTCGCAGTGTAAATGCAAATGGACTATTGCATCTAGAAGTATGCAGACATTTTGCAAATAAAAGTAAATCGGGGCTTGATGGTAGAATAGAGTTTCTTTATGACACAGAACAGCGTCATTTCTTTAAGAAAGAGTAGACCAGGATTCATTACATTGAAATTGTTCTTTACTGACAAAAATATTCAAATTGACATCGATAATGTTAAGAAAATGTTCTTCGGGGTATTGTGCCAGGCGGTTTTGTGAAGAACTCTGAGCATTTTGTCGAGATCCAAAGGACTATTTACTGGTATTTTTCGACGTCGAATCACTGTTCACCAACATACCAATGGAAGAAACAGTAGAGATCATCAGGCAACAAGTAATACTACAAGGACTACAACCGGATCTGATTGATATGGCGAGACTCTGCCTTACTTCGGCCTAATTTCTGTAAAACGGAGAATGGGATCATCTGTCATCGACAACATTTTTATGGAAGCGTCCAGATAATAAATCATCCAATCTAGCAGGATGAAGCCTAAATGTTGGTACAGATATGTAGATGACGTCTTTGTCATATTGCCGCACGGACCAAAAACTCTAAAGGAATTCCTACAACACATCGACAGACAATACGCCCTTATCAACAGAAAAGGAGAGTGGAGAAATTCAACGATGAACATCACAGAGATAGTGAAATGTAGCACGTCCAAAACGATTTGCAAAAGAACGGCTACAGTAGAAGAGAGCAGAAGAAGGACGAAGACCGACAACAGCCAACAGGATACTCATATCTTCTGTAGGTTGATCACCACTCGATTCAACACGATGACCAAGGTTGACCAGCTACTCCCTCCCAATAAGGAAGTGTTATTGGAACTACAAGAACACGGCATATACGAACTGAAACGCCAATATGGAAAAAGCTACATCGGTCAAACGGGACGGAGTATCCAATGCAGTGAAAGAACATGAAATTGAATTGAATTGAAAAATCGGCAGTAGCAGAATACCTGCACCAACAAGGAGATCACCGCATAATCTATAGCAGCGTAATGAAATAATGAAGAAATAATGAAATAGTGAAGAAATAATGAAATAATGAAGTATACCAACAACTTTAATAGTGAAGACGAATACAGAATCAACAACACGTAGAAATCAGCACTGCGTATTCGTCATACAACCAATCATGCGATTCAGCGGAACGGAACGGTTATGGATCACAAAAGCGGAACAGAAATAAGGTATGTAATGAGGAACGAGAGGCAACAGCACTAGTCTTTAGAAACCATTCCAAGAAGTTAACAGCATGATTAACGAAGCGTCAAGTCAAACATCAAGTACGCGACAACATCCGAAACACATTTCTACTGTGAATTATGGTTGTGAAAGCCTAAAATCAACTATTGTAAAAACAATCTTTTTTTATGTTTCACTCAACCTAATAAAGCCTATTATCGGAATTATTTTAACTTAATTTTACTACCTGGGAATTCATTTAACATGAAAAGAAACAAACTTTTTGGGAAATTGTCCCATTTTAATTGTAAATATCGGATCAACGAATTTATTTTTATTACGAATACGACAGTAAAGAAAAACAACAGAAAGAAACTTAAGTGAAATACACGAGCAGAATAGACTGGAACGTTATTTCCCGGTTCCCTAGTACCCTTCTCCGTTCACCCTATACCCCCCCGCTACCGTTTTGCAATGGAAGGAAAGCTCCGGCGCTACCTCCGGTACCTCCACCACTTTTGCAGACCCGGCTGCAGTACTACAACATCGTACAACCGGTGTAAGCGTGTGCGTGTAAGGTTCGCGGTACATCGTCGTCATCGTCCTCGTACAACCCGCCGTATAAAAACAAAAGTTATTGCCCGATTACAACAGCCGACGAAGCGCAGCGCCGTGGTACGGGAAAACTCCGGTGCTAGCGTTATAGTATGGTACAGCGGTAGACGACCGCCGGCGTGCTGCATAAATCGCTCGTTTTGCCGTCTCTCTCCTCGCAACCGAAACGGAGCATTCGGAATTACATAGAGCCTAGATCGAGCCGCATAGAAGTTCGAAGCATCGCGGCGGGCACGGCCCAGGCTATGGATGCAGCGTCGCCATGGGAACGGTGGCGATGCGACTCGCTTTTCTCTGTGAATCCGCCTCCCCCACATTCCGTGTCGACCCTCTCTACTACGCTAGCATCGATGGTGCAACTCGAATCGGCTAGACTTCTCATTAACGTCTGCGATTTTATACGTTAAATTTTTTGGCTCAGAATAAATTAAGCGTAGTGTATGTATTTGAATTCGTATTGTTTTCCAAAGGGTAAACGAACAGTATGCAGGGTTTTTTAAATAATAAAGAGAACAATATTACTTGGGTTCAATCCGATTGAATTTTTAAAAAATCAAACGAATATTCTCTTGGATTACAATAATCATGTAGGGAAAGTGGATCTCAAAGGTTCTATTATGCAACAAGTTTTTTTTGTTTGTGTCGGGCAAATATAATTTCTGTTTCGTCAAAATGTATCCTGATATGACCGCTGTAGTTATATGAAAGCTCACGAAAAGCTTACCGTTAGATGTGAGGTAAACCTTCAAAGAGTACCAACGCGCAGCTTTGCACAGCTTGAAACTAGGTGTGAATAAACATCATCCCCAATAAGAACTTGATGGGTTAAATAACTGCAATGCAAATAATGAGAGAAATAGTTGGTATTTTTTATCTTTTTCGTTATTTTGAAGCGCCAAACGGGACAAAAGTACCTGAAAGCAGACCCGTGCAAAAGTACAAGGACGTAGGTAACATCACTAACAATAACAATGAAGAGAGCAGAATTTCAGCGGAATTATAATGATAGCTTATAATATAGGGGAGATATAATGGAGAGCTTTTTAAAACAAATTTACATATGCATTAGCACAACTAGGCTAAAAATAACATATTTAACCTTCGAAGACTGACTTCATTTATCGTTAAAAATAGTTTTTGTTATTCCATATATTGTGCAGTATCGATTTTCTTCATGTTGTGCGCTACTAATGATTGCTATAAGTATTGTCCCAATTATATTACAGTCAATATCAGATAGATAAGGTACAACACTCAGCTTTGAAATTAGCGCTGCTTGTAGTATGATTTTGTTATTTATTCTCTCAGTATACGGATGATAATATTCTAAGTAGTCTTCCTACAACCTTTTGTATTGAGTTGCATTATTTTTTGATCGAGTTTTGAGCAACCCAGCAAATAATACATGTTCCCTTCAATTGCAGATCTATACGTGACCTCTTGTAATAGAAATTTCTCAACTTAGATGTATATCCTCATTTGAGATATGAAAATCACTCTTCAGTAGACTAAATTATATTCTGCAATGTATGGCATGTATACGAATCTTCAGAGTTTAGGAGAAGGGTAGCCTAGACGCCAATTTGCCTTCGCTTATGTGGAGTCACGTATATGGTATGGCGGTATATTTTGGACTTCAATGCCTTGTCTGCAGAGGCTGTTCATCTTGCAAAAGACGTGATATATGAGTGCGCTAACATGCATCGATTGCTAGCAACCATTCGTTAAGCTGTTAAACATATTACCACTTTGCTAATTTTACTTGGGTGTAAGTTGCTGTTCTGTGAACTAATGTATTGGCACGTAGCACATTATAGCAACATGATCTTGCAATACTTACCTCAACGAAGATCCAGATACCAGATATAACAATAACGGCCAAATATTAGGAGGGTCGTTCAATAAGCGCTTAGAAAAAGAAAAATAAGAAGAAAACTAAGTATTTTCTGTTTTATTTGTTTTTCAACATAATCTCATTTAAGTCTGTACACTTTTCCAAATGTTTCTCCGCCATTTTTACGCCCTCCAAAAAGTAGGATTTCAGAAGGTTCCTCAAAATAGGCATTTGTTTGAGCGATGTCTTCCTCGTTCAACATGAACCATTATCCGCCGAGCCATTTCTTCAAATTTGGAAGTAAAAGGAGGTCGTGAGAGACCAAATCTTTAATTCCATTATTTGTGGGGCGCACCCGTCCATTGTCTTGATGGATGGGGATCTTTTCATTTTCAAATGAATTTTTTCTCGATTTGTACACTCAACCGGTTCAATAACGACACATAATACTTGCCATGATGATTGTGCGTGCATCCCAAAAAACGAGGCTCTCCCTTGCCGCTCGATTTCACAGTTTTTGCCTTCTTCTTCGGAGACCATTAACTTTCAAAACCCCACTGTTTTGGCTGTTTCTTTATTTCTGGAGTGTAGTCGTGGATCCGTGTTACGTCCATAGTTATGCATCGACGGGGAAACTCAGGATTGCGACGGAGAAGCGTCAAAACAGCGTTAGAGTCGATCACACGATTATTGCTAGTCTCCACTACGAACAAACACGGCACCCCTCTCGTCGAGGTTATTGCTTCGCTCAATTTTTCGTGCAAAATTTAAAACGCTGTACATTGCGATATGCCTGTGGCCTCAAGTGTTTCGCGCACTTTAATTCGTCGATCATTCAAAACCATATCGTGAATTTTGTCAATTATTTCGAGGGTAGTCATACTAAATGTCCATAACGATGTTTTCTAACGTATTATTAAAAAACTTCTGAAGAAAGCGTGTGCTTCTCCCAGAAAAGTTCCGGAATCGATTACCTTCCAAAAGATGGTTGTGGTTGATACCTCTCACAAACTTCTTCTATCGAGAAAAAAAACCATCGCTGTACCCCCTCAACGAAGCCTTACATAGGACTGGTAGTAATGCTGTTATACGATAGAAGCATATCCTAAGTGAATGACAACAAAAGCACGATACAACGCTTCCCAAATTTGTGGATCCAAGTATTTCAAGGATTTGATAAAAAATTACATTATAGTAACTCTTAATGGAGACAAGAAGCTGGTGTATATGCTGTCTAAATGACAAACGGTCATCAAAGATAACGTCTAAGTCCTTTACGATATCATTCTTCATCTACTGCTAACCGTTTATGGTGTAACCGGTACGTACAGCTTTTATTTTGTGACTGTAAGTGACACATAAGCACATATTAAAAAATTTAACGGGAAGCTGTTCTCCTGACATCAATGGGATATAATGTTTTATGATGCGAAAATTTGAGAAAATTTAGAAATTAATGCTTTTCGGAAATTACTGAGGTGAAATTTGAGTCGTGGAATTCGTGGCTGTTTGATGTAACTAAACTTACAGTGGAACTTATCGTACAAAGCTGTTGCTCTAATTTTGATGTTTTGATGAAAATAGAATACAACAGCAGTTAATGTGTATCCGTAACAGGTCAATGTTATTTTGTCCAAAGATATACGAGAATAAGAGATATAAGAGAAAAGACGAGAACAACTCCAAGGGCCCATAATTTTTCAGACCACAATGCGATTAAGTACATCGAATGTCTTGGACAATACACCAACCACATTGTTCCTCCGGTCTAATTCAAAACAGAGATGTCGAGATGATTTTTAAAAACAAGCCCATTTTTTGTTAGATAAGTCGTTAGTTGTTCATTGATTATTTTTTAAGTATTTTTGAAAACGCTCTAGGTATAATTATAGGTCTATAAATCGCAATACGGTATTCCTTACCTTTTTTGTAAACCGGCTTTATTTTACTTATTTTATTTCATGTTATCCAAAAAGATGCCTTGGGGTAAGCGTTCGTTGATAATGGAGACCGGGGGATTAATTAGTATATAAGCCACGTGTTTAATATGATGCAAGCATCATCAATACCGGTGGAGTGCCTCGATATAGCATCATTAATTAAAACTTCTACCATTATGAGTGTCCGTATGAATCCTCCTACCATCAAGCTTGGATATCTTAATTATTTCAAAAAACTGTTTCCTAAACTATTTCACCAACTCACTAAGGTCATCAACTAGCCCTCCTTCAATATCAATTGCAACTTCTTCCCTATCGTAGGAATCGTAAGGTTTTATGAACTTATTGATTATGTTCCACGATTTTTTACCTTTGTTTCTAGAACTCATTAGATTAGGTTGTCGCAGTAGGAACTCTTAGTGTTATCTACCAACATTATACTTTTCGATTATAGTGTTCAAATAAGGTGTCGAAAACAATGCGGTACTATAGGGCTCGTTATTAGCACCTTTACTTTTTTGATTTTATACATCGAAACTTACATTGTAGACAATACTGACATTTATTTTACATTTGAGCAAGCTGATATGCTAATGATCGCTTCAATTCGGATTTTGATTGAATAGATCCGTCATAATTTGTATATAAACGTTATTAGTACTCTTTGGTAAAAAATATAATGAATGTGTTACTAATCTCATAATCAAAAATCAACACTTCTTTGTTTAAATCTATTAATATTATTAAACCTTATGGTTTGCTGCATTCGTTTTATATACGGTTTAAATAGACGTGAACTTGCAAAACTTCGTTGATTAAACATGCGCTCTCGTCGCTGCCTGCATCTATATTGCTTATATCATAAAATCTTAACCGCACGGATTCTGCCATATCGCTTCCTTAGACTAAAGTTTAGAACAGTTGTGCATAGCATTAATATTAGATTTTCCAATTACATCACACCTTCTGGTCATCGGACTACTCTATTTGAAACATCATTTTCATTCAACGTCGCGCAATTATATAACGGTCTACCGGAATTCGTTTGTCCTTCATATAAAACGTATAATTCTTGAGTCAGTTAGTTAAATTTACAATTTAATTTTTGTATCTGTTTACATGCCTGTTTACCTGCTTGCATGATTAGACAGATATCTCAATTTTCTAGTTTTGAGCAATCCCGAATATTGTTTTCCATCTTTTATAATCATCCTAACGATGTACGACCAGCTTTCCTGTTCTACTTGTTTTATTATGTTTAATTCATAAAAAAAAAAAATTTTTCGGTTGGGAATAACAACTTTTGTACAATGAACGCAGGACCAAATAACGTCTTCTATTACGACATACTTTTTGTTGTATATACGTATTATTTCTTTAGCTTTTCTTACAGAAGCATCCGAGCATGAGTCTTCTTGTTCGCTTATCTTTTATTACAAGTTCGCTTATGTAATGGAAGAAAATGCTTTTTCTGTCGCAGTGAGCTGCAATCTTCACAGATAAAAGATATCCGATGATAAATGGACGTAAAATATACGATAATACTACGAGATTTTGTGTGTATTGTAATGTATTGTAATGTGTAATTACCTGACATCGTTAGAAGCTTTATATTTTGTAAGAATTTTCTAATAGTGGTACCTACATAATTAACACCCTAACCATTGTATACTTTACGTTTTTTTTTACTTCCGGCAGACGTATTTCCCTTTTGAAAAAGTTCTTTTGACACAAAGAGATGCGCTCCAATATCTAAATTACTATACAACTGACTGACGTTGACTATAAATACCTGCCTATATGTATACAACGGAATCAGGTCAAGGATTGTGTGAAGCTGTAAAATGTTCATCTTTTTATACGGACTTGTGTGCCATTGTGGGATTATGTACGATGGGGTTGCTTCTATATATGTTATGTGCTCACGACGTATGTAAGTACATACATATGTAGATACGGATGTTTCTATATATGTATAACTGTGGCGTAAGGCAAAAAAGTAGGTTACAACTTGTGAAGAGATGTTATGTAGTACAAAAAGTTATGTATTTGTATTACCTGCGTTTTCAATAAGAGAGAATTAAATGAACTCTTAAAAGGTTTTGGAAAATTCTTGCAACAATTTTAGATAATTTTGTTACCTTTAACCGTGCATGAATTTATATACACTCCGCCAAAAAAGTATCGCATAATTTAGTTTTGGATCATAAAAGTATCGCATAATCTTTGTTTGTAGCATAAAGTTGTAAATATACTTTAATGCGCTCTAAGATATAATTTCTATGATTGTTTAAATAAAATACAGGCCGAATAAAAACAAGAACTCATACTTGAGATTTTTATTAAAACAAGAAATTATAATTTTGGAAAGAAAAATGTCATAACAGTAGCTTTTAATACTGAGTATTGCCACCTCTGGCTCTTATGACCGCTCGCATACGGCTTGGCAGAGATTCGATTAACCTCGGTATATAAGCCTGATCCACTCGTCACGGAGAGCACTTTCTAGTCCATGCAGGTCCGCTGGGGCAACATTTTGGGTTCATGTCCGGACTTACCGCAGGCCAATCTAAAACTGGAATACCAACATCGTTAAGGTATTCCTGGACGATCGTGCATTAACATGAATTTGTTTCCTACAATTGCGCATATGGTACTACATGTTCTTCTAAAACGTCCGTTATATACCTGTGGGCAGTCAGTGTACCTCTGTCTACTGGTACTAACTCTGTACGACCTATTAAACAGATGCCTCCCCAAACCATAATAGAACCACCAGCGAAATTAGGTCTACGTCTGATATTACACTGCGAATAGCGCTCACCGTCTCGTCTGTACACTGAGATACGCCTATCTGAGGTGTAAAGATCAAATCTTGACTCATCTGTGAAGAGTATATTGGCCCAGTCATTAATGTTCCAATTTACATGTTCTCTGGCAAACCTTAAGCGAGCCACTCGGTGGTTCCTAGTGAGACGAGGGGCTGTTACTGCTACTCTAGCTCTTAATCCATTCTGTCGTAACCTATTCCGAATAGTTCGAGTACTCACACGAGTATTTCTGACCTTAGCCAAGTCGTTCTGCAATTGTCTCGCAGTTACATGTCTTCGACGTAATGCTTGTAGTAGTAAATAGCGGTTATCTTGGCGAGTAGAACATCTTGGATGACCTGGTACAGGTCTTCTACTGTAATTGCCTGTTTCCCTATATCTGGCTACGGCTCTAGAAACACTTGACTGATTGATGTTCATCAAATTAGCAACGTATGCTTGAGATCGTCCATCTTCGATTAAAGCAACTATAGCAGCCACTTGTTCTGAGGTTAAATTGCTCATTTTAGTTTTAAAAGCGTTGGTACAGAACTCTGACTTCGCACTTTAAAACTTGTCCGTATAGGAAGACTTTCAATAAACAACTGAACAAACCTTACACATATGCATTTTTCTAAATGTGTTCTTTTAGAAAAAAAAGTAAAAAAGCTATGTTCCATGATTTTGTTAGTGTTTTTATAGTTTACATACACGAGGCAAACTTTTTGTGAACGTATAAAAATATCTTGGTTTATAAATGCCCTTTTTTAGTTTATGCGATACTTTTTTGGCGGAGTGTATTTTATGTGTTTTCTTTTTATTTTATTTTATCTAGTTTACTACAGGAAACACCGATAACTAACAAGGAATATTTTAGTTTTTAGACAAGGTCGATTAATGATTGAACCTTGGATATACCAGTACGCTTTTTAAGCCAAAGCAAAATCGAAACAGTTAACCGGCAAGGGTAATCGACTCCTACAGAGGAAATACAATAACATCATTCTAACCACCGTATTTATCACATCTAGTGTCCAGCGACGGTTTTTCTTTTCTGTGCCTAAAAATTGGCCTAGAGTACAGGAATTTTGGCCGAATGAGCAGGCGATCTCATTGGCCCGTGACTATTTTACAGAACAAGGTGTCAGCTATTATTTGAGAACATTAAAGAAGCGATAGAATCGCTAGAAAATGTATATAGACTTACTTAAATTGTATAGAATTTGATAAAAGAATGTTTGTTTCCGTGATCAGGCGGCATTTTCACTATCCTAACAAAGACAATAGATGATACCAGCTTCAATAGAGCTATACAGTCCTTGTATATATGTATGCTGGTAATTATTGTAAATCTTTAACTTAAATTTTTTGCTGTAAAGAGATTTTTTTTCTCAGAAAACATACTGTAGCCTGTAGATTGAGATTGAAGTAGTAAGCACTAATCGTTGCTAGCCTTCCAATAAACGGGATATTTAAGCTAGTAGGCTGGTGTTAGGTGTTATTGATTAGAACTTGGAAAATGCAGCTGATCTTGCATCTTTTATTTCTAAATAAGCTAAAATGCAGTTGTGTTCCGTTAAATATGTACCTACAAGTTATGTCTAGTTTACAGCCAATAAAGGAAGTATGTAATAAATTGTTATTTTCAACTAGAAGAATTATCCTGTATTTAGTGAACTAGTCGAAGAAGGCTACCCAATTTTATTTTGTTTATTGTTTGAAAAATGCACGTGTTCACAGCTTATATAAGGGATGCCTTTTAAGCTTTTATAAAAACAAGGAAACAACAAAAAATTTTAGTGCTTTTTCAATATATTCCCCATTAAGACTTATACAATTTTGCATAGGTTCGAATCCATTCTCGAAAGATTTTTTTCCGTTTTGGAGGTAGTTTTTGAAGACTTGAACAGCTTCTTGGGGCGAATAATAAATTCATACAGATCATCTTGTAAGTCATTCAGCCTCCACATATCAAGTAAAACAAAGACGGTACAAGAGACAATGTTAAATAATTTATACCATTCATTACATAATTAATATAGTTTTGCTAATTCTGAGAAGAGACGTTTTCATATCTTACTACAATTAACTTTCAGCATTTCTTATTAACTTTAAATGATGAATGGTTACGTCAAATATAGCTTTTGTTTTTGCTAACTCCTGTTCACAGGGCTGTGCCGCGTAAATTAACCTCCTCTGTTCAAAATAAAGTTTGTCGCTCCTGTTCTAGTTCTAGCAATACTGGAAGGAAGCTCTTAAGGCGTCAAATTGAGATTCGAAAGAATTTCGGTCGGGATGTATAGTATGCCTAGATATGCATTTTTTTTTGTATCGGTGAAAATTCACTTTGAAATGGTGAAACATCCCTTCAAAAATCGACTAACTCATTTCATTTCATTTTCTTCGATATATTTCTGGAACATAATGGTTATAACACAGTACTGCGGAATATACGGAGTCTTTCACATAAACGCATCACTTAGGTGTGAATAACAATACGGAAAAAAATTGTGAATAAAAATTAAATTTACTTAAAAGCGTATGTGCGAGTGCGACACCCTTATATTTGGCAGTTGTTTCTTGCAATTAGTACCATTAAGTTATTCGAATCGATATTGTAGTACTTAGAAGTGCTCTTTTAGTGCAATTTGTTCGTTATTACATAAATGTAATGTATGCAATGAATATAAGATCTTAAGTAGATTTAAGGAACAAATAACGTTTATTTAAAGCTTTTTTCCATATTATCACGAATATACATGTCACAAGTATTGTATTTAAGTATATATGGCAGTACCGTGTTTTGAAGAATCTTCCCATTTCAAATAACTCTTCTATTTAAACATCACCTCTAGCTCTTGCCGTTCGAGAATTATATCAAAAAAATTGAAAATTAATAAATTTTCAGAGGCGTGCTTCACCCCTTCAAAACGAATTTCCGCCGATAAAAAAGGATCCCTTATACATCTAAACATACTCCACATCCCTATCAGGTTTCATTAACTTGTAAATTTAACACCTGGAAAGCTTTCTTTGTGAGTCTTTAAAATCGGGTTTGGATAAAACGAATTTTGCCGCCCCTTACAAACGCCGCCCTTTAATGGATGCTCTATATACGTAGGCGACACGATCCTACCTGCTCAATGATAAGGTGATAAAGTGCCCCACATCAGCAATTGTTCTTTGAAGTTTATATTTGTTATATTTACATTTTTCAGTAGATGGAATTTGTTTTTTCAACGGCCATCTTATAGCAGTACTTATCGTATGTATAATGCGATGTCATGCTTTTTTGGTGGACGTAGTGGGTATCTTATTTATCTTACGACTGTGATATGATGCGTTGCACACATTTTTTAAGAACCAATTTTTATATAGTTCCGCGCGCACGTCGTCATGAGCATTTATATTTTCTTGCAAAAGCGAATGCATGAACGGATCTCGAAATATCAAAATAACATAAACTTGTTACTATAATTATTTGATTTTCTTAAAAAAAATCACTTTAGAATTTTTTAAATGACAATAACTGCAAGATACAACCAATACTGTTCGCTTTTCCTAAACGTCTAAATTCTAATATAACCATCCCCATTTTTCCTTATTCCATCCTTCCCATTTCCATTGCCCTCCAAAAAAAGCACCGTACAAGAGAAAAAAAAGCATATCGCTCCACAAAGCTTCTCATTTTTTATGCAGGCCGACAGCACTATTTCCTGAAAAGGGCTACGTCCTTCGTCGTAGCGATATGTCGGTCAAGTGCAGCACTTAACCGGCCCACGGACTGCAGACCGCCCACTGCTCGTCTTGGACGATTGTAGTTAACTGGCGTTGTCATGGCGACACGCCGCGGCTGTTCCTCCGGCTTTTCTCCTTTCTCTCTCTCACGCAGCATCATCTGCCGCGCTTTATCATCATTGGGAATGAGTTTTCTCCCTGCTACCGCGTTCTGTCCTCACGTCCCTTCGTCCTCTGCCACCGGTTTTCCTCGGCGAAGCTGGATGTTGGATCTGCTATCGTTCTACTGGAACGAAGTACGTGTTACGTGGTAGAGGGCGCTGTTCCCGATTGTTTTCTGCGGAGTTATATGTTTTGATCGGAGATGAAGTCTTATATACGTCGCTTTCGTGTGTGTGTATATTCTGTAGCCATTAAAAATTGAGATGCTGTGAAAGTCCTTCACGATGAATCAAATTTTCATTAAAACGCGATTACTTTTCATACCTTGATGAAAATCAAGATTTAGATCAAGGATCTAAATGCTAAAAATATACTTGCGACCATTCTAAACTTATTTTCAATTCATCCTACCAAAATTTAATTTTAAAACGTAACGAGCATAAGAACATTTCGAAGCGTCCATAAATTGCTTTATAGTTCAAAAAGGTAGATGATTTTCGTTGTGTAAAGGGTCGAGTGAACATGAACAATCATAATGAACAAACCGAGAATGCCGTATAGTTTAGCTTTAGTTCGTACATTGTAGAACTAAGCCAGTGCTGCTATAAAATCTAGGACAATCGATTATAATCGTACGATTACGTCATGAATTTCGCAAATAAAGCTTCTGAATGTAAAATAAAAACGTAGACTTCCACGGCCACGGCGGAATCCGTTGAAACTGAAGGTGTTCCGGGTTTGAACCGTGTCATGTCGTTTACTTTGAGTCAATCTTAACAAATAAAAACGATTCTGGCAAAATTAATCGTAATGCGCATAAAAAATCATTTCGAAGATAGATACATACGATAATATTCCTTGAAAGCAGTATTCGAGTAATTGAATACATTTACGACGACATGTACCTAACATGTGCCCTAATTATGCATATATACGTGTTCTTTGCAAGCGAAGCCAATTCCCGCAAAATGTTGGCCGCCATAATAACGAGAAACTGATGTTTGAACATAAAATGCACCTGGTGGTGGATAATTTCGCCAACGAGAGAGATGAGGTTTCGCTTATACTGTTTGAAGTTCGCCTGTATGTTTGTAACGGTTTGGAAGTATATATTACAAGTGTAAATTTAGACGTGGGATAATTGAATGCCATCGCCTGAAAAACCTGAAAAAACACCTGAAAATTTTAAATATTTATAAGCTTTCATTAAAATGAGAAGAAAGACATTAAAATGTACATATTTATAATCGTTTCAATCTTGTCTCTTTTTACAGTGATTGCTAAATGAAAGTAAATATTGAATTGTCGTTGAGAAAATAACTTGCTGCTGAAGTGATCTATTGGTCATAGGAGAGGCCATTGGCGGAGAATAATTTCTGCGAAAGATTAGCATTTATGACTATAAGTCAGACGAAATAGTGTATAGTCGTCTAATACATTAAATAACGATATTCTTGTAGTTACAGGAGTGGTTGTATCTAATAGAAGGAATCTGCACGAACTTGGTTTAAGCTCTAGAAAAAGGGTCTCATACCATTCACGAGGCAAATAAAGATCGTAGAAGGCTACCGCAGAAGGCTTTGATTAGGAAATATGCCTCTTCTCTGACAAGTCCAGATTCATTCTACATCATTCTAATAGCAGAGTTTTAGTGTAAAGGAGACGTAGAGAAGGAAAGAAACATTGCTCCACATATGTCATTTGGAGGCGAAGATGTTTAATGTGGCATATCTTTAAACGGTCGCACCGTTATAGTGGTTTTGAGAAAACAATGCAAGGTATAGGGATTTGTGTATTCCGCCGATCATTGTGCCATTTGCACGAAATCCACATTTTATGTTTGTGGAGGGTAATCCCAATTTTCATCGAGCTTGCATCGTGAGTGACGTTACCAATGATATTGAAAGAGTGATATGACACCCTAATTCTCCCGACTGCAATTTCATCGAGCATTCTCGGAACAAACTCGGTCGACAGAGATCTCGTCCACGTCCTGTCATAACGTTGACGAGCTTACGTAAGCGATGTGACAGGAATGAGAACGAATTCCGCATTTATCGATACGAGGAGGTTCCACAAAATATTAAAATTAAAGTTGTTACATTTAACATTGTTTTTATCATTCAATTGTTGCTTAAACAGTTCTAAATTGCTTTAGCAGATATTTTATTATATTTTAGCCACTATTTTTTTCTTTTACTTTTTTTTTCAACGTTAGCGTATTTCTGCTGCGTTCACTTTAAGGATAGCCTAACTCTGTATTTTTAAAATGAATTAATTATTATGATTATTGTTATAATTTATCCTAGGCGGACGTGTTTCCTCATCGCCATTGCAGCTGTATGCGGTGTTGAGGTTAGTGTCAACAGTTATTGGGTTGGTTCTCTCTTAAACGACTAATGCGTCAAGATGTTCCATATTTTACTTTAATTTAAGGTTTCTTAAATTTTAAGGTTAAGGTTTCCAGAACCTCAACATTTCAAATAAATACAAGTCTGCAGTCTTCTTAAAGCGAATTGATTCTCCCAGTGCCAGGTAATCAATATGCAGATTGAAGATATCCCTGTTTTTAAATAAAAAGCGATCCATACTATTAATTATGCAGCTAGTATTAGCCCATGTTTTTCGAATTTAAATCAGGTGACTCAAAAACAACAAAGAACACTGTGCAAGTACTCGCACAATACGAACATTCACAAGAGATTTTATTGTTCCTTGTCAGTTTTTTAAGTTAATCATCATGTTGTTTTCTTCCTTGCATATTTCTTTAGACTTTCGAAAAACGTTTGCATCAGAATCTTTGCCCAAATCTACGATGTGTTGTGTCTAACTTAAAGTTAATTTCCAATCAGACATTCCCTTAAGCCAAAAATATATTCTGCAAAGGGCAAATATCCAAAAAGTCAACAAGTCACGTTTTCTACGACTTTTCTCTCAGAAAAGAACGTCAAGACGCACCAACCTCGGTCGATTACGTATGCAAATTTCTTCCCAATCTAATCCAGCTGCGCAGGCTGTAGCGGAAACGTGCTGAATATATTTTTTCCAGCCACGGTTTTATTATAATTCCGGACGCAAATATTTGCCCCATAAAAACCGAATTAAAACCGGTAGCTAGTTAGGAATATTTTATACGTAAGCCCCCCATATCCGTCCTTCGGTCTTTGTGTCCCAATATTCGCTTTTATCCTGTAAACATACAGCGTTTACCGAAACTTTTGATGCTGTATGTAGAAAAAAAAAAAAACAGGTATCAAAAGAGGTGAATTAACATGCTTTGTAGCATTTTTATTGTTTGATATGCCTTACATATTATTTATTTGGGCCTATTTACAAAAGAAAAGAAGTTTATGCATTATAATATCGTTAACACTCAATACAATTCGTCACAATAAGTTGCAAAAGTAATGATATTTGCTTTTCGTCAAGATAACCTTTCGTATTTATTATTATCTTACAAATTCGAGGCATTCTTTTCAATAGTTTATTTAAGTAATAGTTATCGATTATATCCCAAGTAATCATATCAGGCTTTCCAAAATGGCTGTAAGCTAATTAGAAGCGATTTTCGTTATTCTCGCTCCAAATGGGGATCATTATCGATAATATCAGCTCATTAAGACTACAAGTAGAATTCTATTACCTTTTTATATTTTCGCCAAATGTTTTCACTTCTGGCTCTCTGTTGCAACTATTCAAGAATTTCACCTCTAGCGGCGCAATACGAATGACCACATCCGTTCCTATTTGTAGGAGCAGCAGGTGCAGATTTCAGAAACCGTTTGGTTCAGAAAAGCTAATGACGTTGTAGATGAACTATTTCTTGGATCTGATGTGTTATAGGAATCGATGTTGGGACCATTAATGTGTACTATATACATTTGTTGTCTTAGCAACCATTTAGCATTAGCATTAGCAGAAATTTTGTAAGTACCTACCATTGTTACCGCATCAGAATAGTGTTGCCTTAGAACAAGTCCTTTTGATAATTTTTGCAAAACGATTCGTGAACTTGTTACTAGCGTTGTTGCCATTAGGTTGAAAGAAGAGGACGTTGCTTTGCGAACAGTGATCGAGATGTGGGGTTTGTGAAAGGGCAGCGTTGTTTAGTGAGAAGATGTATTATTAGAGAATCTTATATCATTCTAAAATGTTGTGATACTTTAGTATGCTTTCGCGTGCTTTACTATGACGTCGTATATGGACTTTGTCATCCATCGTTGTAGATTTGCTTAAAAAGGTATCAACATATGTCTACAATGCTGCATATTGAATCATTAATATTATGTAAAAAGGAAAAACTCTTGCAAATATCCTTTTTTAGTTTTAGCAAGAAAATTTTAATTAACTCTTTTGCCACAGCAGAATAGATTTTGTGTGCTCTGGCCATTTTACTTATGCGACGATATATTTATTATTTTTCTTTTTCCTTGTGATTAAATTGTAAGATGCTCTTCTCTGTTGATGTTTCTCTGTTGTTGATGTTTCTCAATTCTTTCTTCTCAGGTTAGTTTATTATGGCGAGAATTGAAAACAAGTCAAGCTGACTAATGACACTCTCAGCTATTTGTATCTATCACCTTTCTCTTTTTTTATATTAATGTATTGCATCTCTTGTTTCCTTTTTATCCATAAATTTATTTTATTATTACATTATTTATTTAAAATTACTCATCTGAGTATATTCGTCAAAAAATATCTAAACCACTTTAGCAATGTGCATGCAACCATTGTTTTGTTGAAACACGTATTCTTCCCCAATTATTTTGCACTCTTTTAAGTGTATACGTCCTTTGCCAATGTTTTATCTGTTTTAAATAATTTACCAATTCAGTCACCTCCAAGGCAACCCCGAATCATAACAGTGTCACGACCCTAATCGCTGTTTAATAGTTTTGCTGTTTCATTTATTCTCTTACTCAACAATATACAAACACACAACGATTGGAACAATGCAGCTGAAAATTTTATTCATGAAACCACATTGAGTTTTCATGGTATTTAACCTACCTGAGCGATTTCTATGGGCAGTGTTAAACTTATTGGGTAAGAGTGAAATCTCCTGCTGCGATTACTGGTTCAGTAAAATTATCTTTTTTTTTAACAAAAAAAAAAGATAATTTGATGAGCAACAACTTATTTTAAGTAATACAGACGGGCAAGATAACAACATTAAGTACAGACTCCTAGACTTTCAAATTGAAATAATACCAGGTTTTTCAACAGCTACATTCATTACTTAGCACCAGGCTCCATTGAAGACTTTATAGCTTACAACTATTTCATAATATGTTTTATATTTACAGATGAACAACTTGTTTAAACTTATGGGAGGCAGTGGTGAAACGAACCCCCATTTCCCAAGGGCCAGAACGAACCCGAGGGGTTGAAAGGAAGGGACGGTAAGCGCGTGTCTGGTTTTAAAACCGTCCCTAGCGTTGGGTCCTCACAACTCCGCCTGTTATGAATAAATACTAAATCGAATCCCGAATCCTGTGATGTCTAAGTATGCAGAGCTGTACCGTTCAATATCCCAGTTGGAAAGTACGGTGGACATTTACACACGGAAAGTAGACAGTGTGAATTTATCGCTTTCACCTTAATATTGTGCATGTTCTACATTTCATATTTCCCCTGTTTTTATACAGCAAAACGATTAATAACATGGCTTTTTTTCCTTCCTGAAGAGTTCCCTAATTTACTTAACTGGGCAGATTTAGATGACGTCTACTGTCTTATACTTAAATATACAAAAAGACTCCTATATTTTTATACTTTTGTCAAGTTGGTCCAAAGAGTTTGCTGCTATGTAACGTAATCATCACTTATCACTTTATTGCATTTCCCTTGTTTTTCCTTTTCTTTTTGTTAATCACTGTTATCTCTGCGCTTTATACTTCTTTACTTAAAAATCAATCAAAATTGTTGGGTATGTAACCCAGATTTACTGTGCCAGAAAATCTGGCAAGAAGTATCACCTTCTTTGCTTCGATTGAACAACAAGTTGTCCAATAATTTAAATCTTCTGTCAAAGCAGTTCGTAGTGTAGCTTGTAAAAATATAAAAAAAATGCAGGATATAAGAAAAAATAAGAATAATTTTCGTTTTAGAATTCAGATTGGACAGTCGCAGTCTGATAGTTGTTGTAGGTACAAGTTCTTTAGATCAATCTGGCAACACAGGAAACAGTTTCGTTCTGTTGTTTAGAACATTTATTCCTGGATTCGTCTTTCCATTGGCTTTCAAAAGTATTACGATCTTGCTGCATATTGGAAAAAATATACTAGATACGAAAAGTTACTAGAAGTTATTGCCATGGTGATAAAGATTATTTTGTAGGCCCTATTATCTATTTTTCAGCGTGTATGGACATCCTGAAGGGAAATAGCTCTATCGACTTTATGCTCGCCGCTTTATGAGACGTTTGAAAATTTCAATCTCATTGAGGATTATTTGCAGTTAGTTGTTGTTGTTGTAAATTGCTTAAAGAATTGTTTCTTAAAATCAAAAAAAAGATAGATCGTCTAATTTTATCCTTCGTTGTTCAGCTTGCGCTCTCTCTCTGTATTTTTCCTTTTTTGCACGAATAAGTGAGTGTGGAAATATTTTCCCACAGCTTTGGGTTACGTAGGTACGTACAGAATGTAAGGTAATGGGCAATAAAACTCAAAGAGAGATTCCAGTACAAATACATTTTTTATTGTAATATTTTACTAGATATAGAATAATATTCCTATTAATAAATATTAAATGTATATTTATGGGTGTATGATAAAATAAATTAGGTATGTAAGAATATAATTAATATTAAGTATAGCAACATTTATATAATTATCATGTATTATTTTTAGTTTATGTAGAAAGATAGATATAGAGAATAAATTTTATTATTTTCATCATCATTATTATTAATTATTATATGTATCATCGTCATATTTTCATCTGCTTTTTTTCCGAAAAAACGTGTACTCGTATAATAAAATACTGACCGCTGAATTCATAATATTAGTAGTAATAATAATAATATAGATTTTTTTCAATAGTATCAAGTCGTTAACATATATTTTTCTACGTATATTTTTCTTATTCCTCCATAAATATAATGTATTTCTTTAAAATATATTCGGTTATGTCAGCATTTATCAATTTTTTTTTGTTTTAAATTTAATATATGAAATATGTACGTGTTTTTTTTTCTTTTTGAACATATGTGGGGAAATTATGGAAAATAGCATGACGGATACCAAAGGATACATGTTTTCATTCTTCACCATTAAAATACATTCGATCAATTTGTTTCATTTTTGGTTTTTCGTCTAACTCTTTAATTCTTATTGACATCCTCGTAATTTAAACCGATGACGTTTAACGAAACTGCCTCCACTCTCAAAAGCCGCAAATGTGTGAAATCGCATTTGAAGTTTTCAGAACCGATTTTCATTTTATTGTAAAAGCATCCAGATGTTTTTCTTTTTGATAGGAGAAGGTTTCGAAACGTACAGCAGAACTCATATATGCACTATTTATTAGATTATAATATAAATATATAACACACCATGGTACAACATTCACGATTAAACATTTCGCAATATCGAGAACACGTTCAGTGGAACTCTTCTGGAATATGAGTAATAATATGAGTAAATATAGTTATGTATAAGTCATTATTATTTATTATTATACACCGACACAAAAAATAAATTGTTATATACCAAAAGGTTTGTAAAAATATACATATTTTTGCGGGTATACTCCTTTTCTTTTTGTTTAACGGGATTAATGCTGTGAAATTTACGAATATAAGGAAGTACACATAAAAGGTTGTTTTTCTTTTTGTTTCATTTAGTTAATAAAAAAGGCCATGCAAGATATCCTTCAATTCGGATTGTAATGAACCAAGTAAAAGACAATCGTTAAAAACAATGCAACTTAATAAAAAAATATATGTATAATAATCCGAATCAAAGGACGAAATTTCAATTTACTCCTTATTTTTCGAAACGAGTGCGGAAAGTTTTAAAAAAGTAACATCTGTTATTTAATATTATTTTTTCTCTCATCTTATTTAGATTATCTTGACGCACATTTTTTTGGGATTTAAAACATATATCTTTACGAAAATATATAATTTTCTTTGTGTTTTTGTCTCATTTACTCTCAGAATTTCTACAGGGTTTGAACGACCTCATCTTTATTTTATTTTATACTTGGTGTAATAACATGGTGCGCATTAGTTTATTATTTTCAAGTTATATCTTTAAAATATTAACGTTTTTCTTCTTAATTTCATGATGTGCAACACTTAGTAATTAGTTTGCTCATTTTAGAAAATAAGAAAAACTCTGATGTTAATTTTTTTTCTTTGCATTATGCAACGTTCTAATTCTAAAGATTGCTTCTTGATTTTTATTCTCGTTTGAGTGTTAAAATTTGATAGATGGAGGATTAGGTGGTGTAGAGGTCTGTTTGGATGGAAAAATATATATTTTAAGATAGAAAGGATCCAGGGATAGTTTTATTTTTCAGTGTAATATAGAATTCATAGACAACCAGGCGGAAAAGGTATACAATAGCAAAGCTGCTCTAAGCTTTACAACCTACGCTGTACATCAAAGTTATTGGACGAAGATCTTTATGTACTGAGGATGAAATAAGAATAAGAAGTGTTTGTAGAACTTATCAATTGAGATAGAGGGTGTGTGTATTGTTCTTTTTTTTATATATATTGGTCACCTCAAAATTCTTACATTATTAATTATTTTAAGGAAAGAAAAATAAAAGACTAAAACCATAGAAGTATCGCATCCAATGATAAGCCTATTGTTTCACTCTTCGATTTTTTCTATATATCGTTTGCTTGCTTCTTTTAGTAACTTTATTTTCGCATTTTTTGGCACCAGATTTTTTTTATTATTATTTATTTATGTATCAACAACGTTTTTTTGTTTTTTTCTTAAATTCTTTTTAGAATGTATGTAAGTAATCGATGTTTGAAAAATGTTCCCCCAATATATGTAAGTGTCGTAAAAAATGTTCATTTTATGTAAGTAATCAAAGAATGGTGATAATACGTAAGGTAAATATACTTCACTATGTATATATTACACTATTGTTATATGAATATAATAAGTATTTGTCGCTGCCTTTTCATCATCTAAAAAATATGCGAATTGCTTTTTTTTTTATTATGGAAATGTGCGACTGATTTTTTTTTTCTCTCAGCTTATCTTTACTTCCGCTAAGCATCTTATGTAAAAGATCGCAATCTATGTTTAATATAAGATGTTTAAGAGATAATTGAGATGAAACTCGTTACTTTTGTAAGGTAAAATAAGCAATAACTATATATGAGATTGCCATTCTTACACAAGCAATGTTAGGTTTGGCTGCTACTTTTTTTTTAATTCAAGAGACAGGTCTTGAAGAAAACGTCCTTCAAATTTGAAGGACATTTTCTTGACGACTCGCCTATATCCAACCTCTGTCAATTAAAAATTTTGCTTGCTTATTGATGTATAGAGATATACCTAGATTTTGCTTTTAGTATACGTATATTTTTATGTATATGTATTAAATATTATAATGGTGATAGAAACGGTATCTAAATATTTTTTCTATTCAATTTTTAGTATATATTATACTTATAGATATATAATAATTGAAAAAATATAATGCATACTGTCACACCTAAAGACTACTTTTCATACATATCGTATTATAATTATAAATATGTATTTTTTTTTGTCCGCGGGAGATCGCAATATCTTGAATATACCGTCCCCTTGCTATGATAAAAGAAAATTAAATAAAATTTGAAAAAACGAGGGGTCCCGCTTTCGATATTGCGATCCCTCTAGTTTTTTTTTGTTATTTAACTTTAAAGCTGTTGGTACAATTAAAAATTGGAAAATATAAAGTATTATACACGTTTTACAGAGTAAACACGGAAAAGCTTTGTTTTTCTCTCTCATATTTTCTTAATTTTTATTTAACGGTAAGTTTTCTTTTTTTTCTTTAGTTTACCTTTTAGAAGAAGGGACTTAATTTTTTTTCATCATTTATTTCATTTTTTTTACTATTCCGAAATAACATTTAAAGTCAGTCTTTCGAATCACAGTGAAGCTTTGATATGATCAAATTATTGTGCTCGGTTACTGGTATCCATACTTGCTTTCTTTTCTCTTCTTTATTAATATTATTACAATGACCACTTTTTTCAACTCTATTTTTTCATTTCGTCTGTAGCATCTGCCATATTTAATTTTCATCTTGCTGCATTTGGTTTTCTATTTTCATTGCCTACAAAATCGTTTATTCAGTTCGGGTAGAATACTAGTTCCTTTGTAAGTGAGGGTGTTCTAAATACGTATATGGTATGTACGTTTCTTTTGGTTTATTTTTCCATTCCTTATTAAATATAGGCAGCCTTCATAGGTTTCTCATTTGTTCTTTGTCGTCTATATATGCATTATGGAATGTAGTAAATAGGTTAGTAAAGTAGTATTTAGTAGGATTAAAGTAGTATTATATAGCTAATTTCACCCCATTTTATTTATATTGTCATATATGTACAATAGTGAGCAATAATAAACTAACATCAAACTATTTTTTTTTTTTTTGTTATTGCAACTCACTACTGTACAATAATTGAAATATCAAGCCTGAATGGAATAGGATTTTGTATATCTATTTCGTTGCTACTCTTGCTTTTTTTTCAGAAAATATGTTTTTGTTCTATCGATCGAGGATGGTACGAAAAGAGCTTCATTTTAATAAACTCTGCGAATAGAGATAACAGTTAAAAATATATTGTGTACCTTAAGTTCATCGAAAAACATAATAATTATAGTTTACATGCATACGAACTAATTTGTACCCTACGTATATTTAGGTGTGACTATTTAGTAAATATAATAATAAAACTTATAATAATAGAGAATTTTTCCCTGAAAAATTGTCGTACGCACGTCATCCTTGTGAAATTAAGTTTATTAGTCTGTTGACACGAAAAAAAGAATTTGTATAAAAAAACGCCATGCATACGATAACTTCTTTGACTATAATTTATTTGCTTGTAAATCACGTGGTGTTTATTTTAAGAGGTACATAGAAACAAATGAATTGCGAAACGTAGACGTAAAACAAGAGAATTAATACAAAATGTTATGGTTTCTTTTTTTTTGTTAATTAGGAAGACGATGTTATTTCTCGGCGTAAGACTTTCGCAGAATTGAATTAAATTTGGTATATTTATTTAAGATAAAATTTCGCAATGCTTTTGCTCCTAATCTCTTAAACAAAGGTGTAGACTTTCCGATTGTTAAAAAAGAAACAAAAACGAAACGTAAATGAAACACAGCTGATAGGGAGAAATTTTTCCGTTTGTGCTTTCTAAGTTTCATTAAGTAATAAGAGTACATACAACATTATGCACGTGTTCCTTCATTTCACTATTTTCATTATTCATTTTCTTTTTTTACAATCATTCGATGATTATGTCAGTCGTGTCCAACAGCAGTAAAGTAGAATATCATCAAATTTTTATATTTAAAAATTTCATAACTGGTAACACAAATCTTAAATATAGAGATAGAGAGACAAATCTAATAACCACATTAAAATAGTAATAATTTAATTAATTATAATAATCGTAATAATACTTAAAGAGAGTTAATAAAAAGTTTAATTGTCTTAATAATCAGTAGATATTGAATATGAATTACGTCCAAACATCTCGCACACATTTAATATCATAGAAATACTTTTTTTTATTTATTTTAACAGCTAAATATTTCTTAGTATATAATATATATAATAATATATAGTTATATATATATAATATTTTTATTATTATATAAATGCTGAGCGGGTTGACTGGGCCAGGGTCGTCGTTAAAGGTGCCCCTGGTACGTACGTAATTATAGTTATTATTAACATCTTTTTTCTTAATTGTATGTAATATTTTTTTTCTTTTACTCTATTCTACTACGAGATTATTCACTAAAATGTAGAAAATAGATTACTCTTCTTGTTTACTTATTAGCCTTGTTTTTTTTTGGGATTTTCTTCGCTTAGATTCTTTCACTTTTATTTTAAGTTTAAGTAGTTTATTTCGTTTACTTATTGCTCTTGGTTTCGACGTATTAATAAGAAGACAAATTGTTTCTTGGTTTGCTTGCTTTGATACTAATTATTATAATAATACGCGGTAATAAGAATATCATAGGGTTGACTCTGACGACTTCGAAAGCATAACGAATATTATTAAAGTATTAAAAAAATTCCGAAATTATAGAAAATTTAATGGAATGGTTGCACTACGAAAACCTATTTCAAATCAAAATATTTGGCAACCCTATGACATCACGTAGCAGACGTACCTGCGACCCTAAGCTTATGTCATACAGGAGGCTACAAAAAAGATATATTTTATAATATAAATATTTTTTCATTTACTTTATTATATAATATAATAATATAAATACAGTATTTTTTTCTAAAAACATCTATGTTTAATTATGTATTTTTTCTTCGCTTATCAATATACTATTTTTCAAAAAATTACTTTTTTTCATATACTTTATAATTAATATTTTTTTCAATATATAGAATATAATCATCATATTATAATATATGAAATATAGACAATATTATTACTTAAATATCGTAGTTAGGCCTGTATATTATGTGTTTTAAAAATATGCTAATATACAGTGTGTCTTGAGTAGAATGTTAGGTGTTTAGTGGGTGGTGAGTGTGTGATTTGCAAAGTATTCCGTATTATGTTACCGGCGTTGAATTTTATCATTACCGTTTATAAAAACCAGTATGGTACGTTATGATAACACGTATTTTATGTGTGAATGAATACGGATGAAGGTGTATTATAGATATGATTATGATCTTCCAAAATGTATGATGATTAAATGTGAAGTATGAATCTTTAAGATTTTCTTGTATATCAATAATAATCACTAATCATAATAATAATAATAATAAATTACAAATATAATAATTAATTTGTCATTATTGCAGCTACAAAGCCAACGTTTCGTGAACGTCTCGCGTCCATCTTCAGTCTCCATATTTTTTTTCTTCGCTTCTAACGAAACGTGGACAACGCTCAAACTCTCAAAACGTAAGCTTCAAAAACATTAGATTACATGTACACATTTATAATAAGAATCCATATCATGCACAATTATATAATATTTATGCATATAGACACAAGGTTATACATTTAAAAAACACAGAGATATTATTTAGAATAAATATAATATTTTTTATATGCCAATTAGTCTACCTAAGAATTTAATTTAAAAATGCCTATAATGTGTAAAAGAGCCGCCGTATAATTTTTTAGCATTAATAAGTTTTTTTTGTTTCTGAAACGAACTAATTTAGAAATAATTTAGGTGACAATCGTTTAATTTTTTTTTCAAGATTCAATTAATTTTCAATTACAATAATAGGTGAGATGATCTTTTTTCGGGCGTGGGAAGACTCGTATATATATAAATATTTTAGCGAAAAGCTCAAAACTTCGTCGAAACAATTCGTATCTTACCTTTTGTTTTTTCGGTTGTTTTCATTGCTCTATAATTAAGATCAAGCTCCAATTCGTTTAATTTTTTTTGCCGATTTAAACGGTGTTTGTATGTCTTATTGAATTATGTTTATTTGGGGATATATAGTCCACGGGTATATAAATAATTAAATTTTGTTTGTTGAAAATGTCTTCATTTATTTCAAGTATAATTCGAATTGTAATTGTTTCAATCGATAAATAAATCTATTATCCATTTTTTTTTGTAAATTCCGTACTCGCATGGACACTTTAAAGTATACAAATCGCATTTATACAAACACGTTTTTTTGAATATTTCCCCGAAAAATACAAAAATGTCTTTATGAAACGTCACGCCCATTTTAATATTGTTGCCTCTAATTTTAACTTCGTAGATTATTTATATTTGAGCAGAACGTATGTAAGTGTATATTTATCATTTACTCCGCCATTTTTCCCATTCTTTGCACGTCACAATTTGCTAAATCGAAATTCCATTGCTAAAGTCTTTTTTTTCCTTTTCCGATGCTGTATCTCAAATTTTTCCCTACGTCATATAGTTAAAAGTCGCTACTATCTATGTTTATATTTCTTCTTTACGCGTGGGTACTAAAAATATCATCTTAGTTACTTCTTTAATATACTTATATATTTTATTAGATGCGATTAATATAATATAGTAGGAATATATTAAAATATAGAGAATTGCGAATTTTATTATTTAAATCTCCTTGTCTATATGTTTTTATATCTTTGTTTTCACCTAATTATTAGTATTATGCTTTTAAATTGTGCCTCGTCAGCTAACTGCATAATTTTTTTTATAATTTCTATTTTCACGAATTTTTAGCTACTATACCCAATATGTTTTAACTTATTCGCTTCTCTCAACTAGCGTCAATATGCGTAAGAGTCCTTTTGTTTGCATTCTGTCACGGATACATTGTATTTTCTATGTAGTATTTATAGGAATATATAGAACATCAAACCGTCTAACAAAAATACAGCACAACATGCAGGAAAACTACATTGTTTATGATATAAGTAGATATTATAGCAATATATGAAACACTTTAAACATCAACAGCCACAACATTCACTCACAACGTAAAAAGAAAATGTAAAAAAATAAGAGACAGTACTCAATCACGAGGAACTAAACAAAATGCAAATAATTTAAACAAATGGGTTTACTTAATTAATTTTTTATCTGTGAGTATTAAGTATATTAATCGACGGCGTAATTAACCAAAAAAATAAGTGAATAAAATAAGAAAGGTAAAATAAAATAAACAACAACAAAAAATATAAATCACGTATTTTATTACAATATTTGGTAGTTAATTTATATAAAAAAAGTCAACCTTATTATAATTATTTAATTAAAAAAATCAATAAAAACTAAGTAAAATATAGTAAGTCTTGCCGAAGTTTTAGCGTGAAGCTTTAGTCTTTTTTCAGTTATCAACTTCTTTAAATATTATTTATTTAATACAAACAAATATATTTATTATTTATTTATTTATAAATTACATATATAATATATAATCATCATACTTCGCAATATTGTGGGCTACGAGTCTCTTCGGGGAGGGGTTAGCGGTGGGACGAGCGCAATAGACAAGATTCTAGCGTGAGGGGAACAAGGTTTTCACTTCACGCAAACTTTGACAATACGCAGCGGTTGGTTTCAAAAGAAGAAAATATAGTTAAGCGTCAAACCAATCGCAAAATTATGAAAAATTATAATAATAGTAATAAATATTACGTAAACTAGATAAAATTTCTATGACAAAAAAAATCAAATAATAATAATAAAAGGAAGATAAAACATATATATTTCGAAAGTCGAAAAGAGTGAAAGGCAAAAATATTTTTTTAAATCACCACAGTAATGTCTTCTTTATTTTTTTTTTTATTTTTTTTATCCTTTTTTTTCGGTAATTAAAAAAGTAAAATATCGGTATATAAATATATAATAATAATATAATAATAATAGTCAAAATATTCTAATTAAACTATATATTTTTTCTTCGTCTAACTCGAGAGGAAAGAAAACAGTCACGCGCAATTACAGCAACACACAAAAAATGTGCACATTTATATATACTTGTACTACTAACATTCATATTTAAATATTCTTCACAAAAATATGTAAAAAAATAAAATAATAATATATGGTATTAATAATAATAATAATAATAGCTATTAAAACAACAACTTATTTACATCTTCCGTACGTATTTTTTTTAATAAAGAAAAACAAACTAAGTCTCTGCAAAAGGGGGACTCGTCCCCCATCTAAAGGATTCCAACCAGCGAAGGTCCTAGTTTCCCCTTTCATTTTCTATAATTATTATTAATAATACGTCACAAAATAGGATTCATCATCAATAAAATATATATAAAATTCCATACAATAACATCTACGAGTCTAGAAAAAATAATATTAATAATATAAAAAAATAATAAATAAACAAAATAATTCTTTAATAATAATATATTAATATATCTATTACGTCTATATATTATTTAAAGGTAAGTCAAAAATGTACATGAAAGGGAAGTCGCAGCCTTCGCCAATCGGGAACTGCCAAATTTCTCTAATACACTTATCATTTAAATAACTAAAGGGGCACGTGTCGTATGAAAGATTTTATCAGCGGGTGAAAAGGTTACGATGTTCTAATCTAATATAAGGGAACATGTTTCCTTTACTCCTTCCCTGTTATATTTCTTTACTCGAGCCACGGTCTCATTCTCTTTTCTTTTGCGGAGTGGGGGGTCGCATTTAGCTATTATTACAAGGACTAATATAATAAATGTATTTCTTATAAGGGGGGATAAGGGAGAGCGCCAAGTTACCCCGTGAACATTACGAAGCAACTCATTACGCTCTGATTTTGTTTTCGGGGGGATTAGCTGCGTCTACGACGGCCTTACGGGGATGGAATTGCAAGGGGCACAATCATTAGTTAGAAATACTCTTTAAAAATATTATTATGTATTATTTATACCATTTTTTTTCTCTTTCGCTTCTTAAAAAATACTCTCCACGTTCGCGTTTTCTTTCTAATTATTTTATATTATATTGTTATAACTTATACGCTATCACACATCACAAATAACAGAACAATATTAACAATGAGTAAAAATTCAATTAACAATTATAAGATTATAAGAGATAAGGGGATATGTATGTTTTACTTTATTAATACATAATATATATATATTACGCGTATGTGTCCTCGTCTCCCCCCAATTTTTCTTTTAGATCGATAAAATAAATTTATTCAAAAAATTTAATTTTTTCACGGTAAGTAAAAAAAAGGGCGGAAACGATACATCAAAGTGAATATAAAAGGTTTTTAAAGAGTTGAGGAGGGGGGCTGACATTGTTCGTACCCCGGCCGTCGATATCGCGATCTGTGGCAGTTCAAATCACAGCCGATGACCCCCGACCGCATTTCTATTGTTGTATCCATCTTTTTCCTTTAAATTTTCTCGATTCATTTGCTCGTAACGATTCACCGCTAAATACTTTTAATTATTCTTTTATTTGCATTGTATTTGTGTAGTATAGAAGGGTAAACGGTTTTATTTCTATTAAAGTATAAAGTGTTTTGTAGGTTTTGCGGGTTTGTTCTTTACTATTCCACGTTACTTGCTTGCGATACTTTTTTCTATCATACAATACTTATTAATATAATTTATTAATTTAAACTTTTCCGTAGTATATAATATGTATTATTTTATTATTATACTTAAATATTTTGAGAATTGCTTCATCAGACTTTAAATATTATATATTACATCATATCTGTGTGGATAAAACTAGACGCCCTGTGGGAAAAAACTCGATAAAATAAAGGATCTCTTTCCCATTCTGGCAGCCATTCTTTTTTTGATGCAGAACTTAAGAGATATTAAAAAAAAGTGTAATTGCAGGATTATTTGCCAGAAAATAAAACTCCGCTAAACTCGTTTAATTTTCCAGCGAACAACACTGTATAAAACACAATACCTACGCCGTATTGTTGTTGTCTTCTACATCAATGTCTTTTATCTGTTACTTCGCTTTTGTTCGCTTTTTTTTTGTTTAGAAACAAATGTGTGAAACCCTATTATTTTATTATTAAATATCTGATAAATACATATTTTAATTCTTTTTTTTTTGTTTTAAGTAAATAATAAAATGTATTATTATCAGTGTGTGTATGTCTCTGTAATATAATAATATAATCTAGCAGCCTATGAATAATAATATAATAATAATAATAAATTGAATAAACAACGAAACGATCATTTAAATACTTAAAAAAATATAACGGGATAAATACGTATATAAAATATATATAATATTATAATTAAGGAAGAATAATTTTCGACTTCAGTGTATATATTAGGTAAATATTTTTATGGTTTAAATACGTGTATACAGTGTTGTTCAAAAGTAAGTAATTCGTAAGTGTTTTTCAATTACTAATCTTACAAAATTAAAAAGAAAGTTGAAAAGATCAAATTGAAAATCGAGGAATTATTTTTTGCTTAACTTGAGTGATATTCGTGTTATACGGTCCCTCGGCGCCATTTCCGAAAAAGGAATTTGAAGTTCCTTACTTTATTGCGGACTGTCTTTTCGAAATATCATCAGGATATTACCTAGCTTTCTTTTTATTTAAATATAATCAAAAAATCATTGAAGCAAATTACCAACTAAACTAAATATATGAAATTCTGAATTTAATAAAATTTATCTTGAATGAAACAAAAATTACTTATTTTCGTTCTACACTGCATATGGTTATTATAATTATTTTCTATATGAGAGAACAATGGCGACTGAATAAAAAATACACAAAAAATATATATAATAATAATATTATGTACCAATATATTTTTTAATTTCATTTCTAATACTATATAAAAAACGCAAATAGGAAAAAAATAGTACTTTTTTATACACCATTATCATTAAATTATTACAATTAATGAGTAATAGTAATAAAAATCGTTATTAAAAAAAAAAATGTGAACTGGCATAATGAGATGACTACCTTCGAGTACGATCTGGGCTCCCCCAGCTATTTTTTTTTGCGAATCGCACACGAGTTATTTATTTATTATATAGACATATAAAATTATATATCTTTAAAATACATTGCGTCCCCCTTACTGTGAATAAACGAGAGTAGGGAGAGGAACGCATTGCAATTTTTTTTTAATATCTTACAAAAAAATCTAAAAAATCTATTATCATTCGTTGTCGGATATTGATGTGCGACTAGCAAGATTATAAAAGGACAGGGGGGATCGCAACGAACGGCTGAACACAGGGGCGCGGGCCCAAAATCGGGGGGAATGTGGTTTAATTATTTTTTTTTCATTTTTTTTGGGCGCGGTGTTTTTCTTTATGTTATTTTAAAATATAATATTTTTTTTTTAATAATTATTATTTAAATATTAGTGAATATAGGATTCGAGGAGATCGAACATTTTGTGTATTGTATATGCGTATTTTTTTATTATTAGTAATTTAGTATTTTTTTTTTCTCTTCATAAATTATCAGCTTCAAAGATGGTATTTCTTAAAAATTGTTGTTGTTAGAGTGGCAGCGCTTCTTTTCTCATCTGTTTAAGGGTTCGGCGAATAGATCCGGATAGCTCTGATTGCCGTTGACGAACAAACGGGACATTGCGGTTCATTGCTGTCGCAAATCCTGTTCGCGCAGTCTACGCAGAAGAAATTATGACCGCAAGGGAGTAATGCGTGCGTTACTTTAGCGTCGCTGCAAACCAAACACTTTGCTGAACTCAATAAAGAATCTGCGGGACTCGTTGAGTTCGCGGGAGAGGGACGAGATGGTGCCACGCTCGGATACGACCAGATGTTTGACAGTGCCGTTGTATTCTCGAAACTGGGTGAATCCCCTAAGCCTTCATCGCTTGAACTCCAAATCGCGCCCAAGTCGCCGCGTCCTCCGGAGCTCGAAGAGCTGCTGGAGCACGAGCCCGAGCTTGAAAACGCTCCCGAACTTCCCGTTGATGACGTCATTGTCGGAAAGGTATCGGTTGGAGTTTCGAAGTAACTGAAGAGCGAATTTAGACCGGATTTATAGAGAGATGCTAGCAAATCTGTATCATCTATGCTGCCCAATCCGTTTAAACCATTAATTGATGTACCATTTCCCGTTCTCATCGCGATGTGCGCCTCAATTTCCCTTCTAGCAGTTTCAACGCTTTCCGGTAGTCCGGTTACTTCAAAGACAGGCTCTTTGTCGCGACTAGGAGTCACGATGTAGGTGTGCGTCTGATGCTGGATGCGTTTGATGGTGGCACCTTTCGGTCCGACCACCAGACCGACCACTCTATAAGGGACTCGAACCTGTATGGTGACGTGACCCGGAATATTGGCTGGAGGTCCGGGAGGGGTACTTGCTCCTGAACCTAAACCAGCCAAATTATTCTTCCTGGATGCCCGGATTTGCGAGAAATGTTCGGCTGCTGATAAGATCTCGCGTTTAGCTTTGGCGACATCTTCTTTACGCCCAGTTACCACGAACACAGGCTCTTCACCACGTACTGGTGTTTTGATGTAAGTGTTAGTTTTGGCCCTTAGTGCTTTGATCTTACAACCTGAAACAAGAAGAAAATGCTGTTAAGAACGTGAAAAATAATGATTTCTGGTTACAACTATGAAATGGTATCATTCTGAGTATAAAGAAAATGTCTACAGTAATTCTGAGAAAGCTTTAAAAATTTCAATGTTGTAAACGGGATGAGTAGAACGAATCTTGATTGATCCAACGAATCATTTTTGCTTTCTCTAAGTACGTTAAAAACAACAAAATCAAGAGAAAATTTCAGAAAACAAGATATGACTGCAATTTCTTAGTCAAATTAACACTAGACCAATACGTTTTAGAAGACAAAGATCATACTTTTATCCATGATACAACTTGATTTAAAGTTTAGTCCAACACTAGTGACAACTTTGCATAAATCATTAATACATTTAGTCATTTCTTTATAGTAACCAAATCTAAATTAATAATTTCATTCTCAGTGCTTATAAAAAAAGACGACCTTCATTTGGGACAATACATTTCGTTGTTCAATATAATGGGATTACTGACCTACACAGAGCTTAATCATTGTAAATTACAGGCGAACGAACTACATTCACCTAACGAAATTAAGCGAAAAAACAGCGCTGAAAAAAGAAAACAGAAGCCAACTACGCAAAACGTGTTACTGAAAACAAAGTTAAAATAAGCAAGGTTGTACATTTTGTATGTAATATTCAAACGCTACGGAGCTTCGTATTAAAAAAGGAAAGTTAAGGAAACGAAATGTAAAGCAATATTCGTACGATTTGGATGTGACGACGTGATTAGGACACAGGAAGAGTGATATGCCTTAATATTTGGAAGGTATTTCCTGTTCTTTTAAACTAAATTAGTTTTGCAAAAAACGCTCTATGATACCAAATATTTCAGTTCTGCTAAACTAAACTTTCCAGTTTAAAGACTTAAATGCAAACAAACTCTTGACACTGACATTTTTTTTCTTTTCTACTAATTTTTCTTCGTTATAACCTATTATTGTCCGTCTACCGAAGTGATCGATTTAAAAAAGAGCGATCAGCGTTAAAAAAACAAAAGAAAAAAAAAGGTGGAACGTTGAACCTGATCATGAACCATGACTTTTGTTATGATACACTGACCGCAATTAGAAATGCACCACTCCTTCGTTAAAATTTTATATGTGTATATATATATATATATATATATATATATATATATATATATATGTGTGTGTGTGTGTGTGTGTGTGTGTGTGTGTTTCTGAAGGTCAGCTTAAACAATTGTTTATCATATTACATTGATCTAGCTTGTTTTGCAGCATTTATAAGAGCCAGATCTTCCGCGGATATTTCTACAAGAATACCACTTATAATTCCGTAGTTGTCCAAAAATGAGTAAAATGCATGCAGTTTGTTTTAAGCAATCGTGAATGATGCCCCGTAGACAGGAACATACACCTTATCAACAATTAACCTCTTGGAACGTGCCTACATTATTGGGCTACAAGAAGGCGGTGTTAACTTCCGGGAAATTGCGCGTACACTTGATCGTAATCATCATCATATTTACGGTATTGGAACCTTCCGAGTACTCCTGCCGGACCACCTCAGAGACAAATATCTTTTGAATGCAACACCAGTTTTTAACGCAATAGTGGTGGAATGCTATCGGTCGTAGTACATCATTACTCATAACTTGCGGACGAATGATGCGATTATCTTTAACACATACGCGTGCTAAACGGACCGTATTTACTTTTCTTTTAGTGTATTATTTTTCATTTACATGTTTACAAGCAGAATAAACATTATATTTTGGTGGTGCGTTTTTAATTGCAGCCAGTGCAATTACGTTTGTTACTTTTTTTCTTCCCTAGGTATACGCGCGCAACGTTTAGATTATTCAATTAGCATCTGAGATATGTATATACATAGTTTGTTTCTTCGCATCTTAATGTCGGCGTTGTATATAACTAAGTCGGCGGATTCTAACAAATTGTCGGCTCATTATTGGGGGTCATTATAATATGTCACGATCTCGTGGATATTCTCGTGTAATTCGCACATTATTACGTACCGTGGCAGGTAGAGATCTAGAAGGCGAATCGTGACACCATTGTGTGATGGGATAAATAATACAAAGAGTTCTTGTTACAGGAAATATTACAATCAGATAGAATTAGTTATTGCCGGTATAGATTGTTAAAAAAGATATTCTTGTATTTATTACAATTAATCATGTTACGAGTCGAATATCTTATTGATTCGAGTAACTCGAATAATATTCGTTGTCAACTCAAGTTAAAACTCGAATTCGTCGATGCGATGTTAAGAATTCTCGAATAAACCCGAATTGGAACAGCAGTTTCGAACTATATTAACACAACATTGCAAGATCTGGACCGTATTCAATTCTTTCTAAGTCACGAGGTATAGTTACTACAAGCAGCTTTTGTGCGTCTTTATGTACCTAATGATGGATTGTCGTGGAAGACCAATATGCATATGTAATTTTTTTTGTGATTCCTTCTTATCTAATCAATGACCAAAATTAAGTCTCTACAAAGCATCGAAGATGATTCATATGTTTCGATTTGATCTAGCTTTTAAAATGGCGGAAGCCACCTTTGAAGGCCGTTCTTTGTACAGCCATTACCCATCTTTGTAATTGCAAGGTACTTATTCTGAAATCCATGGCTTTTAAAAAGTAGTGTTAATTGGATATACATTTTCCATTATCAAACACTTGGTGTTCTTCTACTTTTGTATCACACCTCAATAAGATGATTTGAATAGTCGGCTATCAATGTTACCTAAACATTGACTTGAAAAAATACTTTGAAGTTGAGAGTTTTATATGTTGGCGTCCAAGTTAATAAGGCACATGCTACAGTTGTCTCCTATCGAATTGTGGTTACAGGTTCTTTTTATTACATTTATTCATTCTTTAAGTTCCTCAGCATTTCATCGGCTTACATAACTACGCAAATCCTACCTGATGTCATTTTGGGATTCTCAGTATTCTTATTATCGTCATCATAATAATCACCCCGAAAAAAAAAAGGATGTACGTTTTTCGAGTGAACGAACTTATTCACAGCGAATTTTTCTACCTGACCAGGCCTTGCGATCCCATGCGCAGGAGCAGGCCCGTTGAAAATAATAACGCAGATACGTATAGGTGCATACGGCTTGCCGCCGCATTAATAATACCGAAACAATTTCAAAAATCGTTTATATCGATTCTTTTTCTTCGCGTTGTGTTTACAAGGCAGCTTGAATCGTTGCTCCCATGCCACTATATACATATATGTGTGTACGTTCTACTCTTTAGAAGTATAAGAAACTAAGAGAGCGATGGCCAGATATAGGAGAATAACCTTGGATAGCAAGAATGGTACAGCAACAGCGGAGACCAGGTAAGGTCGGGATTTATTACGGACGGTTCTTCACGGTGGACTATGTGGTGTTTGTAGGTACCTATGTAAGCGTGTGTGTGTCTGTGTGTGTTGTGTCGATGTTCGGGGCGAAGCTGTGGAGATGTGAAAAAGAAAAGAAGGACAGGTTTCGTTTGAAGAAGAAATTTCTATCTTACAAAAGAAGCTCCTCCACCAGCATCGGACATACAATTCCCGGATTTTTTCTCTGCATCTCATATGCTCACCAATTGAGCAAATGATTTCCGGCATTCCGGCAATAATATTTTTTGATATACGTCAATACCTAAGTTTTAGAAAGAAACAAGGGAATCAAAATCTTGTGGGGGAAGGGTGTGGCACATGAAATCTACCAAATCAGGCTAGCTACCCATAAAATTTACAAAATTTACTGACATAATGAGCTCTTTTCTTTACTGTTAATGTAAGATTAACAGAAGCCGCCTCTTCTTTGGAGGCGGCGTAATCTCTGACAATTGACAAAACACAAATAACGTATTTTTCAGATTCCCAAAAAGTGATCATGGTCATCGTGTTGCTGAATGTTCCTTGGAACTATTTGTGTTTGCTTCAGACAATTTGTGTACATCCATTGCTGGATTGTACCTTCGATTTTGAATTATTATAAGGAACCTAGATTTCACGTGGAGACTTATATCATTGCACTGGGGGACACCTTCTGTGAAGGATACCGGAGAACTTGTCCATCGATATAATAAATATCTCAATCTACGCAGTGACTACGTCGAAAAACAACTTTGATTGTACTTTACCTCCGACAGTAAAATAAATTTTATTAATCACCCTTTTCTTTATTTTATGCTCCATCGCAAATTGATCAAGAAGAGCATTTATATTACCCCTTGGGCAAAATATCTAGTTCGTCCAAAAATAAAGACCCTAAAATTTTATTAAGATAAGGTACCAAGTCTGATTTTCACTAACAACCGAAAGAAATCGAAAGGAATTGAGACTCCCAGACACAGAAAATATGTAAGCCGTCTGTCCCGATCCAAAAAAAAAAAAAAAACACATGCTAAAAAACTCGGCCAATTGTCTTCGTTCGCCGATAGCCGCGTTTAAGAGGTTGTTGTTCGTCGAAGCATCGCGCCGAAGACGCTATATAGAAGAATGCATTATGCACCTACCGCATAATGAGACCGGAGCGAGCTGGACTCGGTGGTGCGTTGCAATAACGCGAAGCATAGGAGAAGCCGAAGAAAGGGCGGACATCGCAGAAGCGGAGCTCTTCGCACGGCAAGCGCCGTCCGAAGAACAGAGACCGACCGACCGGAGAAGAAAAGCCTTCTCTTCGCTGCGTGTTCTCGATGTGTGTGCAGTTGAGCGCCCGCGCACAAGGTGAATGTTGCTGACCTGACGGCAGGTTGAAGGGCGTCTCTTTACGTCTGCGTTCGACGTTTCTTGCTCTTTTAGAGCTCGGCTACCGGTCGCTATTGTACATGCACGGGCTACGGGTTCAGTTAGGATTGTATGGATTTTTTCGATTTGCAATACGTATTTTTATATTCGCCGTTTAAAGTAATATGATTCATTGTAGTTAAGCTATTAAGGTTTAAAACACAATTGCTCTTAGAATGTAAACTTTGTAGGAAGGTACAAATGTTCCAAAATGTATTATCGAATGACTAAAGAAGCTGATGTGGAATCCTGTCTACTAGTACGCAAACGCAATGAATAGAATTTTCATATACTCTTTAAATCACAGTGATTATCAAATATATTCAAAGGTTACAATGAGTGACCGCCCCGACTTGATATGCTAATCTACCCATCGCCCCTCAGAAACCATTGCAGCAGCAACAAAATCAGTTCTTGGGTAACAAATTAGCAGCAAATTGGCAACACAATATGTCGTTTAGTTGGTATTGATTTCAGCTGTAATTCAAAAGTTACAGCTTAATATTAAGCTAGTGTAGCCACTGTTTTCTCGGAAACGGCTAATCAAATAAATAAAAATAAATAAAAACAATTCTTGCGTAACAAATTATTAACCGGTCAACTGGTGAGCTTAAAAAGCGACTACGACCACTTAATAAGGTATTTAGATCAAAAAAGGCAGGGGATGTTTGGACTCTGAAAGAATATTCGATTTGCAAAGAAAGCATTGGTAATAGACATACGCCAGGGTGACTATCTACTTCTGCCCAAACATTCGCTCAAAAAAAAATTAATCTAGAGACAGCTAGAGGTATAACAACGTCTCGCTGTGAGCTACACCGACTGACACTTCCGGTTATACCGGAATTAGCTGCCAACTTTGTTTTTTTAATGGAACAGCTTAAATTTATTATTATTACATTTCTACCAAATATTTTTTGTCAGATAATCGACAGCTGGACAAGGATATACGAACTTTTAAAATGGTGAACGTGTTTATCAGGTAAAATTGAAATCAAATAGATACTATTACCATGAAACCTTCCTCAAATGATGTATCGAGGGAGATCAAATGGTGCAAAGCATTGGATAATTACTTTTTGTAATTATATTGATGATAACCTTCCCTTTGTAGTTTCCTCAAGATATTTTTTGCCGAATACAACAACGTAATTTAAAATCTATCCAATCTGAAATACATCTTTCGAGATAGAGTTTCCACATTCGCGTAATAAATAATGCAAATTACCACGCGCGCGCTTGTCATAAAAAAAGAGCGACAAGAGTAATCAAATTTGCGACTTCTTTTTCAGAACTCCACGAACCAAATTTACTCGCGATATTTCTGCATACCCCCCAATCACTGGAGGTATCTTTCCGGACGCATCTGCGTAACCCAATTTCGTTAATGTATCTACTACACTACCTTCTTCAGTTCTGCCACCTTTCTTGGTTCCCCCGATTCGATATACGCGCTTGGAGGATCGGTAAAATGGGGGAACCACTGCAACCTTATAAGTTGAAGCCGCCTTCGCCAGGGCGAAATTTCTTTTTTCGCCGTTCACGGCGTGGCGCTTGAGCAGACAGGAACTTCGGCTCTTGGGAAAGTACGATGGAAATAAGCTCGAGTGCGAATTAGAAAGGACGGACAGATTGTATGGGACGATGAGAGCTACGGAGAGGGGTTGCTAACGTGGGCCCGTCTCGCTTATTCGAGAGAAATGGGCGACCGCGATCGATATGCGGAGGGTGTGATTTCATATACAAGGCCCATCTGAAAAGGACCAACACACTTTTGGGGATAGCAGAAAATTATAAAACGAGCAACCTATTTAAAGATATCTTAATTCACAATTAAATAAAATTAATCGTGTTTAAATGAAATACTTTAACGCAACTTAATTCTAAAATAAAACAGTTTTAAAAGATCCCGCCTCCCTGGAAAATTAGCAGTGGTTTCTAGACCAACCTTGTATATCACAAGCGATGTTACATTGCTTTTCATTGGTTACAACATACACAACAGTAAAAGTCAGTTCGGTTGGATCATGATACTCGTAGGCCGGAAAAAAAGGTTCAATGGTGGAAAGGATACAGCTTAAGCGCCGTCAAGATATACGCGGCGATTTATTACTTCGCCAACAGGGGGTTTGTCAGATGAAAAAACGCGAAGCAAATCTTAAGTCAAGCGATATAAAGTTGAAAAACCGCTTTATAAGAGCTTTTTCTGCTTAAGTTTTTCATGAATGATTTTCAAATCTGTGGAGGAAAATCGGAAATTTTAAAAGAGGATGTATTTGAAATACTATGATTTTGAAACACGATGTAAATCTGTAGCATTTACTCGCTTTAAAAGATCAAGACGGCGAGGCCTATTCGAGAACTTCGAATTGGGAAGTACTAAGTAATGAACTTAGCGTATTGCGGAAAATACGAAGGGTTGTTGTTGCTAGCTGGCGGTAATGCGTAGAGCTCCGCTGCGGTAACTTGAAAGCCTTTTGCACAGTGTGGGTGTGTAACGAATTCATTTCAAGGAAGGTGTAGGAGCGAAATCTAGTTTCCATGCCAATATGATCAACTAAAATTCAAAATTTCCCGTCTTCAACGTGTAAATTAATTCCGCAAGGCGAACGGTTCCTTTTAAGCCAAATTTTCGATGTGGTAATCCAATATGCTATTTGTTTGCAAATATATAAAGAGCTAACCTCATTTACTTTACCTTACTTCACATCTAAGTCAGCTGCCAAGTTGATGTTATTCACGATTAATAATAATTTCAGCAAAGCATTCGACACGATAAATCTTGATATTGTAACATCCAAGCTCTGTGTTATTGGCTTTTGCCCTAGTGTTGTTACTTTTATTCAGTGTTACCTTCATGATCGATCGTGCTACGCCTGTTATAATGGACTGTCGTCTAGCACCTAACGGAGCGCACCTCAAAGCTCTAATTTAGATTCTCCCTAGACTTTCTGCTTTTGCTGGACTTAATTGTTAGTGAATGTTACACAAACTTCCTCTAAATATGAACAAGGTAATTGATCCTGTTTTTGATGTTGATAAAGGTGATAAAGATAGCAATAACGACTATGTCTTGACAACTTTTGAAGATTCCAAGCAAGCTCTTGTTTTCGTACAGAATCTATGTAAACATCCATTCTTAAAACATCACAAAACCAAGTAGCTACAAAGATTTCCATAAATTTCCAGTGGAACAGTTCGATGGGACAATCTCCGTTTCCAAATCGGAAAACTCGATCATTTATATACGAATTCTTCGCGTCCGACGATAATTTTATGCACTTAGAGAGGAACGTGCATGTCGTCTGGCCGGCTTCTCACTCTCCGGAGATCGTCGTCCACAAAAGGCATCGTCAGCCAGCGAGGGAGATCGACGCGGAGGTCATGCCGGCTCTATATTAAGCGCGCACTCACACATTCGCACATACGACACAGACGATACGCTAGAGAGGTGCATTCTTTAACACGCAGCCCCTCCTGTGTCATTGCCTGCTTGCATGCGGACGGAACGAACTGCATTCACACACTACAACGGGCTGGTCATATTCGATCGGCAGATTCTCATTCCATCATAAGTAAAAAACGTTTCTCTCTTCGGAATATCGTCTTTTATTTTGTTCTATACATCTAGTAGTCAGTTTCCTGCGCCTGATAAATATGTCTATCGTTTCAATGCTCTTTTTGTAAATTTTTTGCGTGGTCAAGGTCAACTTATAAAGTCACTCTTTTGGAACTTCAAAATATAGATTGAATACATGTTTTTCTCAAGCTAGCATCATATAAAATTTCCTCTATTTTCCAAAGACAGTGCTAGTGTATCTTTTTTTTTGAAAAACAAAATATTTAGAGACTGAAAATTTTGAGGATATAATTTTTTCAATTCAATCGAAAAATTCAGGAATATTTAAATTTATTGGTTGAAGCTTATAAACCACTGACTTTAAATGATCCTAAGGAAAGGGCTCGGCACCATCCTGTTGAAAGAATAATTGAACGAGAATCGATGACGTTCTCCAACATATTCAACGTCACCATATAGCGTTTCATTAATGAATATAGACCAAACTTATTGCATCAGGCGATATTCTTGACCAAAAATTACCTACTTATAATGTGAGGATCATCATGTTTGTCCATATACGTAACATATAAATAAAGTGCATTCTTCACTAAAAGGAACCTACAATTTTGAGTTGCATCAAAATCACGTCATCATTGATCGTAATTAGGCTCTCCAAGCTCTAGCACTAGTTTGATTTTGTCAAGCAAGTCACATTTATGCAGCATTGTGACTTTGCTGCAACCTGGAATAAAGAGCTGATTCGATTCATGGTAAAATTTTCAATCCACCATTTCATTTAATACCGTATTTCTTTGGCACTTCCTTTTTCTTACAAGTCCCTGGATGTGTTTATGCACCATACTTATCTGGATATCTTTCTTTAAAAACTACTATTATGAAACGAGCACATTGCTCAACACCATAAATAAAGATAGCTTCCAACCTTCCTTCAAGAAACAGTATTCGGAAAATAATGCAGGCGAAATTGGGGAAATGCAAGATTGCGGAATTTCAGAATCGAAATGGCCCTAATGTAAATGTCATAATGCGAATTATACATCAGAAAGCAAATCCCGTAATCGGGTGATTCGCTTTTAAAAAATTACGCCGTATGCATATGCTTACATTATAGCACATTATCAATAGCTTGTGCTTTGACTACGATTAAAATAACCTTTTCCTTTTAATCAATTTCTTCATTCAACTCAACCATATATCAACGCAAAAATCTACAGTCTGCAGTAGCTTTTAACCTTCTTAACCCTCAAGTGACGTCGATTAAATCCCTACGAATTAAAGAATATTAGCTTACACGAATATCGCAAATTTACGAAGCTTAAAATTTTATTCGATCATTTTTTAAAAATATACTGGCGACAAGGTAGGTGTTAATGTTTATTGTTCCCATCAAAATAAGTAATGATATATCTCGTTGTATTGTTTATAGTGTGACGCATACGCTTATAATCGCCCTACAATTACGTAAAGTATGTAAACAAAGATCAGTGGTTCTTATCAATTTTTTTTGCGATTTGGAAAAACAAAATAGAATCCACGTAAGGATTATAAATAATTATTCAGGTTAAGCTTATCACCAAAAATATATAAACGATAAGTCTTAATCTAAAGATGTTAATTTTGGATACGTAACGACAATCTAGGCTACATCTAATGCTCGCCGAAGACTAATTTAAACCTCCCAGCTTGTCTCTGGATATAAATAACCAAACGAACCGACCATCAACACGAAATGAAGAGAGTTTTATGTCATGCGACGACAATTCTATCTTTCGGAGACATTAGAGCGTGAGGATCATTCAAGATTTTCCATAAATAGAAAACGTCGCGCTTTGCTGCGCTCAGTCCTGCTCAGGAAAGAATGTTAAAAATCCACGGTGCGGATAAATATTCTTCGCAAGCAAAGTAATAACGTTGGGGATTACAAGCCGCTAAAATTAAGCAATAATGTCAAGGTAACTCGTTAACAGAACGTTGACACAAGATATACCATTTAAAGTTATAAATAAATGATAATGGCGAACTTGTGATTACCAAAAGAAAAAGAAAGAACAAAATAGAGGAAAATAAAAGAATAACTACTTTTTTTAATTTGAAAAATATATCTCGCCTAAAACCGGTCTTCTGATTTTATTGTTACCACACGTATACTTACATGTAATTATAATTACTAAAAGAGTGACCTTAATTTCTGGCCGTTTATTTTTTTTAGTTAAGTCGTCGCATTTATATGTATAATCCCGAAAACAAATGCCAAATTCAACAGAATTTATTTATAGAAAATAACCAAGTTGTTTTTGTATGATTTTTGTACGCGATAAATTTGCGCTGTTTTGTTTTTCCTACTGCTTCTTCTTTTTTTGGAGATGTAATGATGTCACCTTATTTATGTCACCAGTTTGCAAAGACAATAACATTCCAGCACAGTACCTTCAAATCATCATATTTATTGAAACGAAAATAAAACGTTCTGCACATTCGAAACCATATTCAAATATCGATCCACTTTCCATCCGATAGAAATGAATGCTTGACCTATTTATTTCTTTTTCCCCGATGTTATAAGTGTTACAAATCGTTTACCTCACCTCACAATTTAACATTATTACTCATCGGAAAGAACAGACAGTCATTACGTGGTAAGGCGTATTAAATCGTAGCCAAATACATGTAACTTCAAGTAATATCGTATCAAATATTAACAAAGGGGGAGTAATTCTTTTCCTAAAGCACATGAACCGCTATACGACATATTTAATGTCGATACTAAAGGTCTGAAGAAGGAAAGTTCACGTATACCTATAGTGTGCACTTATAACGAATCTATTAGATTCATGCTTGTATGTCTTCTGCACAAGGGCAAAGGGTGACATGAACAAAAATATTTAACTCTTACTTAGTTTGGAATAAAAGCTCTTTTTTGTTTCCATCACCTAATTTTATACGTAACAGTGGTATAAATGAAGGATAGCTTTACACTCTCCTGGATTTATGATAATTAGTATTATCCCCAACGTCATAAAAAAAGCCAGTGATGTGATAAAGTATTGACCGGACTACAATCCTTGTTAAAGCCTTTGCCGAGGCAACCAAGAATTTGGACATTTTAATTGACACAATATTTAGATTCAGAGACCATGTAACCGAGATGACGAGAGAAGCTAATTGCAAGTTCAAGGCCCTATGTGTCTATAGTGACAGCGTTTTGAGCAAAAACTTCGGAATCTTCCTTGTAATACTACTGCGACATGGTTGTTCCATTAACACTTCGGACATGCAGAGAACGCAGTACGTGCAGAACTAAGCCTGCGGAAACGAGTTACGATTCAGGAAATTAGCAGAGACTAGACAGACTTGTGTTTATTCGTCTTATAAGAATGGGTTCGTGTTGCCTACTGGTTTCCCTGAGAGCCGACAAAACATGAGAATATCTAGTCTCTGCTAATTTCGCAAAGCGCACTCGTTTCTGCAGGCGTACACAGAATTCGTGCCTTGGATGATGTTTGGAATACACAAAAAAAAATAACATGGGTTACAGAAGAATCGTAGTTGCTGCGTGATTATTAGAGAGGACAAAGACAGGTGGAATTATTCCTTTTTTGCAGCGACTAGATAGACTCGTGTCTATTCGTCTCATGAGAATGGATTCGTGTTGCCTACTGGTGTCCCGGAGAGTCGACAAAACACGAATCTGTCTAGTCGCTGCAAAAAAGTAATTATTTCATTCGCCTTTGTTGTTTCTAGTAATTATATCAACAAGTTAAAATTTTGAAGCAAAAAAAATGGATGTTTATGAATTAAATTTACCGTTTAAACTCCCTTTTACGTACCGCATTTGTATAATTATCTGCCGAAATATTTAAAATTGCATCTCCTTGGTGTACGAGTACTTGCGGAAACCAAAAAAATTACTATTTTTACTGAATACGTAGCAGAAACGGATTTAGTGTTTCACCTTTGAATGTGCACTTATTTACTGTATTTGTGTACGTCCAACGTCAAAGCTTGTAATTTATATCAATTAGAATATTCATATTCGGCTATTCCTACAACGTTTCTCTGCGGCTTTTGATCAAGGCCATCTTTTGTGTTTCCTGTCTTTTCTTTGATTCAAAATTCTTAGTTTTATGTATGTCATTATTATCGTTACACTATCGGTGAATAAGTCTTTCTTATAGCAATGGCAGGATTGCGGAATAAAATGCATTTTTCCATGTACCTATTATTAAGCAATACAACCACGTTAATAGAGAAAATATTTACAGTACAAATAAGATAGTAGATAAAATGTTAATTCATTTTACAATATAATGAGAATAGCATTTAAATCAAGTCGCAATGCTTTCGCCACAAGAGGAAATTCAAGAGGGTTGTCAACCGTTTGCTAGAAATTTCCAGTGTATTTCCAGTGTCCAGAAATTCAGTTTCCTATGTAACTTTAACCAACTTCGCAATGCTTTCAGTAAGACACTGCTATATGAAGCCTATGACAATTTCGCAAAGAATATTTCCTGGACGTCTCATGTCTAAATTTGGTAACCTCAACTAGCCGGCACAATCTCCGGATCTCACAGCATGCGATTTATTTATGGAACTAGTTACAGTTGAAATTGGTTTCTAATCAGACGCAAACTTTGGCATAACTAAAACATTGTATCGTGACAGAGACTAAAGCAATACCAATTGAAACGTTGGACCGGGCGATGCGCAAGAGCATCGGCAACGGGGAGGTGCAATATTTAAGAAAATAACATTTCACGTTTCCTCAAAAAAATTAAAACGGATACTTTATTTTGCCGGACCTTATACAAATATGTAATTTGTTCATAACGAAGGGATTTCGAGAAATCCTGAAGTACAAAGTTACGAAACAAAACTGAACTGGCATATTTTATGCAATCTAAGTGTTGGACTAACACGTTAGCCGATACTACTGTATATATAATGTAAAGAATTATTATTCAAAGATATTTTGGAGCAAGTAGAACAACGATAAAATAAAATGAAGTTCGCAACGGAGAAAGTACCGTCTATAGTCGTGTATTGCTTCATGTTGCATAATACATTAAAACGACTTAATGATGAAGATTTTGGATTGGAAAATCTATGCTACACGGTACTGAAGTAATCATTAAAGTGTATATCCACATTGCGAATATTCGCATCCTCTGTTTTTATTCAAACAATTTAAAGTTTATGTTACCTTAACGCAGGTTTATTCTTCAATCTTTTTTTATTATCGTTGTGATTTGAGGTCTTTGCAAAGAAACAATTCTTTTTTTTATTCTTCGTTTACTTTGCGGTTTACTTGTTTTGGAAATGTTAATTTTCCATAACAAAGTTATTAAAATTAAAAAGTTCTCATTTAAAAAATTGGAGAATCAAAACAAAAAAAGATGGAAATAATAACAATAACAATTGCTAGTAAAATGGGTGGCAAAAAGAAAAGAAAAAGGTTCAAACCTGGAGCTCAAGTATAAAGCAGAATGAAAGAATATAATGGGAAACGACAAGCAATTACACCTAACTAAAGGGTAGAAAGATATTCTATAATAGTTGCTTGTGATAAAACTATCGAACATTTTGTTTTGATAGAATTTAATCAAAAAGAACTACGTATGTTGGAAGAAAGATTATTAAATGAAATATGTTTAATAATAACAATAGTAATATGGTAAAAATAAAACTCTTGGGTCGAACTCCTTTACTTCAATCATAATTCTTTCATACATATTTGTCTCTTAATAAAAAAGGAAATAAAACGAATTTTTAAAATCAAGATTCAAATTTCCTGCTTCGCTGTAATAATAATAGCAATAATAATAAATGGTTTTACCATTTAACTACGAACGAAGCGAACTAAAAAATAAAAATTGAAAATAGTTTATCCTCAGATACTAATCTTAATTCTAGAGAATTCTAGAAAAAAATAAAAAAAATGGTAAATATGCGTGTGAAATACACAAAGAAAGTAAACATTGCAATTATATAAGTTAGTACATTGGTTTTCCAAGTATACAGTAAATAAACAAACAAACAAATAAACAAAATAAATAAGCAAAAGAATGATAGCATACCTAGACTTTTAAGCTTGTGAGCGGCATTTATATATGTTTGAAGGTTTGATTTCAAGTTTTAGAATATTATTATTATATTTTAACGATCTTTCAAATAAAGCTGTTGAATAGTGAGAAGACGATATCAAACATGAAGGTTGTGGTTAGGCCTACTGCGTATTTCTTTTAACTAGGCCTTAAAAATTTGAGAAAAGAAATATGATTATACGAGGTGTGATAATTTAATTCCCAGATTAAAGCTGCAGTAGTGGAGTCACTTGAAAAATGAAGCAGCATGTAATAGTTTACAGTTTCATCAATAGGTGCTAACTAAAAGAAGGTAGAACAGCTGTTAGTTTCTGCGTAGGATGCTAGGGCGTATATCGTGTTTTTGTCAGTAGTAATAGAGCAACAATTAAATTTTGCTGTAGATTAAATAGAACCGTAGCAGAAACTATCAAGAATTAAAGGTGGACGTGAGAGTGTACAAGATGACGCTAGAACAGGACATCCATCGGTCTGTTAAAATGCAGATCCTACCACGAAAGTACGTGAATTTGTGCCTCGAGATCCACGAATGATGGAGCAAAAGCTACACATCAATAAGGAGACGATTCGGCAAATTTTGCATGAAATTTTGGAAAACAGGAAGATTCGTGTAAAGTTATTGCTTCTTAGTCATACGGATGAGCAAAAATAGAGAAGAGTTGCATGGTGCGAAGATTGTTCAAAATTGTTGCGACAATGCAAATCGAGTGTTTCACTACGATCCCGAAACGAAGTACCAGAGCATGCGTTGGATTTGGAAAAACAGCACTGTTTGTAAGAATCTTGAATCTTGAGTTTTTCGATAGATAGGCTGTAATCCATAAAGGATGTATTTACCGGAAAGACAATCCCTTACTGGTCTGTGTTACTTTGAGGTGATGAAGAGATTACTGAAGAGCATTTCTGGAGTATGGCCACAATTTCGAGAAGTTCTTGGTTCTTGTTGCATAGCAATGCCCCGTAACATTCTTCACTAATTATGAAGGCATTTCTCACGTGTTAAGGAGTTGTTGAGATTAGCCACCAATTTCACTCATTAGACTTGGCACCAGCGGTTTTTCCACTTCCCCAATGTGAAAACTTTCCTCAAAGGGAAACGATTCTTAGACGTAGAAAGAATTGAGAAAAATGCAACCGCCAAATTGAAGATAACGGATGTATTTGTGAGCTGTTTTCAAAAACTTCTAGAACGGTGCAATAAGTGCATTAATATCGATGGAAATTACTTTGAACATTGTATTACTTTATTTGCATTCTTCTATTTTGTACCAATCCGGTATTAAATTAGCAGACTTTGTATATCTGAAAGCTCATACCAAAAAATTACCCAATATAAACACGTCTTTAATGTTACTCCCCGAAAATAATAGAAAAAACAACAGAGGTATAATCGAGATTAGATATTCAAATAAGATTACAAGTTAAAATGATTAGGGTCACAAGAAGCAGAATTATTATCGTATTTATTCATGAAGCTTTTATAGAAATTCCTATTTTTATATGCTTACACATCCCGCATTCATAACGCATCCGACTCATGCATATGTATTTTTTCTTCAAATCAGAGATAAGTACATGCACATTACGTTCACTTTGTCTTTGTAGCTTTCTTTCTTTTTTTTCCCCCGGCCCGATCGGACACTTCCAACTTATTGCAGCATGAATGCAAGAGGAACGATGATAGAATGCAAGTATAGAGACGGTGTAGGCTGTCTGACAACAGCAAGAACACCACCATCACCACAACAACATAAGAAATCACACATTTACAGTCGTGCGTACTTTTGTAAAGTCGGCACGGAGCGGCGCAGCAGAAAACGCCGTTTCTGGGAATTGTGAACAATGTCTGAGGTTGGCAGTAATTACGGCGCGTTGCGGACGAACGGCAGAGGAACACCGAGAAATTTAATGACTTCTAGAAACGAATGGAATGCAATGGACGGATGACGCTGAATTTTAAAGTATATACAATTGGGAAAAGACGATTAGAACAAAGATCTGGGCATTGTTTTACAAGAAGAACGTTCGGATAACTTCAAAAGTATTTTGCAGGAGATTTAATAGCATGGTGTATGACAAATTTCCGTCCTTTAATGTTGATTCGATTTCTTCCAAAATAGAATCAAGTATCGTTTCAAACTTACATGGTTGTATTATTAAAAATTGGCAGCAAGTTATCTAGCTGATCTTTCCACGTTTTCAATAGGTATGTTTTTGGATACCTCTTTTGGAATATCTTGCCATCGCTAACAAACAAAGTGATCTGAAATTGCAAAATTGGTCCTTCTGTATACGTAATAGCACGGCAACACTTTCAGATAGTGTAATAGTCGCCATAAGGTACCTTTCAATTAAATTTATCAGTGACGCCAATGAATTAAATATGCCACCGATAAAAAATAAACAAATTTATCATGATTAGAAAGAAGTCATAAATTTCGTGCACACCATTAGATAAGAGATCAGAAGTTGCCTTAAGAATGTTTTTTTTTTTTGAAAGATGGAATAAGGTGAGGTTTTCGTTTTTTCTTTTTTTTTTAATAAAAGGTCATTTATTACATATCCATTCAAGTTCCTAACATAAATTTTAACAACATGAACATGTCTTTAATACTGAATAAAGTAAAACAGGGCAACCATCGAGTTGCGAGCCCATACTGAGTCGCGAAATTTGAAAAATGAGCCGTGGAAAAACAAAGTTACACAACTTCTCTTATTACATATCCATTTATATTAAAAAGTTTGGCAAAAGGAGGTGTTAATAGAATTTTCCAGCACAGAAATTAGTAGCAGCCATAAGGTATTTCCCGTCTTTAAAAACTCAAAATTAGTTTGCTTGTCGACCCAGTCAAAATTTGTGTACATTAGCTTAACCATGAATCGGGTCATATTTTGCGGATCGTATGATAAAAAAGGTTGTCGACCACCGGTATAACGTATACTTACCGAGCATTATAAGTCATTTCATTCTCCAATGATAATTACAAGTTTAACAAAAAAAAGTTAGGGTTCAACGGTAAAATTAAAGCAAATGGCTTGAACACAAATGAAAAATTGTAAAAAGTCATGAATGGCGCGTATGAGGAGAATGTATGTATAAAGTATCTTCTTGTTGAATGAAATCGCTCATTCAGTAAACGTGATGCGATCGACCGATGTATATACGTGTGTTTTCATTGTATACGACGAACCACTCCTAAATGTTTTGCATTACCTATTGTTTAAGCATAATGACGTATAGATTAAAAATGGCGTATTTACAGCGCAAGATGAATTTTCACGAACATCGCTGTAAGAAAAAGTGGGCTACAAAGGTACCATTTGGTATAACGAATCAATCTATTTTTCAATGAACTAAATATATTATCTACTCCAATCTTTTTAATCCGTCTAAATAGTGGTTAGCGCCGTGTTCTACAAAATAGGCGTTTACCAATGTGATGGCCTCCTCATTTGATGAAAAGATCTTTCTCCCGAACGACGCAGTAAAGTGGGATGCTCCGTTGTCTTGGTGGAACGGCTTTGTTTTTCTTCCAACGCAGCTATTTTTATCAAGTTCTGCCTTCGGCTTCAATAATAATGATTAGTATGCCCTCATTGTTGTTTTTCCTTTTTCAAGATAGTCAATTAACATAAGCTTCATGATTGTGCCAAAAAACAAGCGCTGTTGATGCAGGCTTCACCTTTATTCGAGCCAATTCACCCTTCGCAGACAATTATTTCGACTGCGCCTTGGTTTCAAGAGTTTACTGGTGTTATCTATAGTCGCAAAAACTCCAACTTATTTTGCTGAAACTACTTGAATAGGACTTTGGAAATGTTTATTTGAATGGATTTTTGATCCTGTATAAACAAGCGCGGTTACTTTTTTCATGCCTAAACCTTCAAGCAATATATGACAAGCGCATACTCTTGAAATATGCATATCCTTTCCTATTTCCCTTAATTCGACGATGGTCTAACACCATAAGTCTTTCCGATGTTATCTGTAGTGGTTGTTGTTTTTGGCTGTTCCGAACGTCCATCCTTATCCACTCTGCCACGAGCACGTTTGAATTCTGCTGTTTAACATTTCACAGTTGCAAATGATGGTACGGCTTTAATTTGTGTATGCGATTTTTTCCATGTTTACAGAAACATTAACACTATCATTTGAAGACTGTTAAACAACAACTAAGCGTACAACTCGGTTGAAATTTTCAGAAGTATAATTTAACGAGTAGGCAATTGTATTGCCGAAATATTTTTAATGAGTAACGTTATTTTCGTGATGTGGCTTGGAATTTTTCAGTCTGCCCTCGTAAATGTCCTCTAGAAGACAAAGAAGACGATTTTGTTTGAGCGTTTTATTTATTTGTAACAAAAGGGGTCTTATGTAAATGATCATCAAGAATGACCTAGTTGTAGCTTCCGGATTTATACCAAAAATATATACACACGACAATGTGGCTCTGCATGTTATACCTTTTGAATATTATCCCTAAATCTGATAATGGATATCTGGCTAACTCTAACACGCATGGCTTAATAAGTCTCCCGTGCTTCACACTCCCATACATCGAACAAGAGTAGAATCGCGCTAAATAGTATTAACCCCATCTACATTTCATCATTTAATTTTTTCTACTGAAGTTTTTCACTGTGTCACTCATGGAAACAAGAAGAATAATCATATCACGTGTTCCACTTTGTCTTCGATTTTTAGAGTCTCAGCGTGAGCTCAGTGCGTGTGAAATGCGTATCTTAGTCTGTTCGTCTGTTGTTCGAATGCTGCAATGCACCGGCTTTAAAATGTCAACGTGCTGGACGAACTCCAAGCGATGAACATTCACACTCGTACACAAATACACGAACGCACCAACCGAAGTTGTATACTCAGAGAAGAACGGCATGGGTATGTTATACAGGTTATTAACTTTAAGCATAGCCATTAGCGGAATATCCGCGTGGCTGTGTTACCGTGATCAAGAAAAATTGGGAACCGCGAAAAGTGCTAATGATTTGGGATGTTAAAATTTAGTGATTCAGCAAAAGATAACGCTTATGAAGGGATTAAATCAAAGTCTGAATATTTCCACCACGGAGCCTTTAATGACAGGATCATTCACATGACAGGATCAGTACAAAATCCGCATTGCATGCATTTAAAAGACATCGTTTTTAACACATATTCATCACAGATTTCAATTAGGACGAGGTGTGATCATCTACAATTCTGCCGCGTCATTTAAATGCTGCGCCCTAGTTGAAATTGTTGGAAAATCGCTCGCACAAGTTATTAGCAGACGTTCAACTTGCACTGCGTAATGCGCTACGGTATCAATGGTTATGGTATCAATGGCTACGGTATGATGATGAAGCACCACCACATTCTGCAAGTACAACTCTCGCAGAATGTGGTTGCTAGCGAACCATTCTAACAGAAGGTGGATAATTAGGCGCGGCCCAATTTAGTGGTCTGCTAGATGACCAGATCTAAATTCACTAAATTTTTAATTCTAGGATTACGAAGAGCATTTATAAGAAAGAATTATAAATGCTGCACTTGATATTGGAAATTAAAGATTTCTCTGCAGGTTATAATTTAGTACTTTTTGTTGTTAGCCTTGCATTGCTTGCAATTGTTTTGGTTTGTGATTTACAGTGATTAAATAAAGTTTTCATATGGCCTACTATCAGTTTTTTTTGTGAAACTTGAAATTATATCTTCACAAGTTTGAACCGCGATATCTCTAAAGAACAAACCGATCGGAAAAAAACGTTATTTTGAGTTATATTTAAATTTAAATTTTAAATCACCCTGTACAACATGAGTTTCAACCTTGAATTTTATTGTCAAATGCAGTTGTAATCAACACAAAAAGTAAAAGAAAACATGGCGCTATCGATTACGTTACTAACTAGATATCAACGACAACCTACTCAATTTCAAGGGATCCTATATATCGTTGGCTCAACGTAACGCCACCAATCTGTATGCGTGTATTAGGCTCGTATCGCGTTTTGTTTCTCCCATCGTGTTGTGTTTCGTATGCCTCCAATCTCGTTAGTCTAAGCGGCTTGCATTTGTCCCCGCGTGTTCGCGGTATGAGTGCGTTCGGCCAGAAATAGCCGAGCGCGGGTAAATGCCACCTAATAATAATTGATCATCGTCCTGCGCGCAGCATGTTGAACTATTTTATGCACACCAATGCCGCCGCAATGCTCTTCTAATTCTCTAACCGGCTTTACAGGCCGTTTTATGCGCTGCAATTGTGGAAATATCGTGGCGCTAGGCTTCGAAGCGCAGAAAACGTTGAAATGCAAACGAATAATCCATAAAATGTTTATGGCAATTTTAAATGATAGTAAAAGAAAAACGTGTTTTTCTACTTCATTCTATTTCTAGTTCATGTGAAAAGTATTTTAATCGCGTTATAAGGCTTATACGCTCTGAATACCTAGATAAGAATTCACAGCTCCACTAATTACCTTTAAAATAGTTCAACGGGATCCAAAAATTAACCCTTCCGCTCCCTCGAATAATTATCAAGATTTCCACAGCGGGAGTGCGCTAATTACCGTTTCGATAATTCCCCAAAAAGTTTCCAAATTACTCGGTCGATTTCACACGATGCGCGGGAAACGGGGAGGTTAAGCGAGGGTCAGGAATGCGCGGGAAAGAGGGGCCTTCGCACCTAAAACGCACACGTTCGACATATCGGACTGATTAATCATAATATATGCCCCTTTTGCGTTTCCCAGCGAGGGCTTCCCTCCTGCATACCAGTACGTGTAGCATATATTCTCGATCTCCTACACCGCTTAAAATTAATCGAAGCTTACCGTGAAAGTTTAAGCGCGGTATAAATTATTTCCTACTTACCGACTAGGAAGGTGTACAGCGGGTTGCATATATACAGCCTCGATCATAAGTAGGTACCGAAAAGACCCATGCGGATTTAATAATAATTGTTTACTAAACACTCAAGAAGTTACAAAAAAAAATTTCAATTTGAAAAGTAGATAATTACGTAAATCTTATGAATGTATCTCTTCAAGATTGTGCATACCAACGTATATTTTAATATCATCAAGCTAATAAGGGAGACGTAATTGATTTCGATTGATTCGTAATCGATGATAATAATCATCGATAAAGTTGTTAAATAGGAGTGGACCTATGTTTGACCTTTAGGGTACACCAGATGTAGAAAGGAAAGGGTGAGACCTGCTTCCATTGAAATGAACGTAATTCATTTTATTAACAGAGGTCTCAGGATGAATAGCAGCGCCATCTTTTTGTATCAAGTAAGGTTCTGTTTGTAACTGTTTTACATGTGCTCTAATAATTTTGCTTGAAGTTCATCGTCAAATTAAAAACCAACATTTGCGGTATAACGCCGATCGATTAAATCCAACGCGCGGCAAAAAGGCCCTGCAAATGACGTTCAATTGGCCACTTTCATCAAGACTTTGTTCTATATTTCCTGTAATATCAACGTTAGATTAGTTGCGGTAGACCTGTCTGGCATAAATCCATGAGTGAAGTGAAAAGGCAAGGTTTGGCACCGTAGTTGATGCACTGGCAAAATAATATTTCAAACGCTTTAGTGGAAATACAGACAACTGTAGCATGCTCGTATTCAAATGCGTACGTCCGAATTGTCACCTTTTTTTAAAAATTTGGTGAAATTCTGGCAAATCTCCAGATAACCGGTAAGAGACAGCTTGAACATTTTACATGAAGTCGTAACAAAAAAGTAGGCACACTTAAATGCAAGAGATATTATTTCCACCAGTAGTCAATATATGATAGCGCGGTTTATGCCACATAGCAAATTTAAGCTTATATCAGACTGTTCGGCTTTCGATAATTCTTGCAAGGAAGCACTAGAGAAAATGTTGTTCCACATTTCAACAATTTCAATGCCATAACTTTGTATCTTAACTTTTGTATCACACGTACATACAATCGTTTGATTGACCAATATTTCACTTTAATTTTGATGTCGCAATTGCTGCATCCAAGCGGTGACATTGCCGATAACAAATGGAGCAAAAAAGACGTCGCATATTTTAAGGCACGTCGTTTTAAAAATAGAAGAAAACGCGTCTCATTTCCATTAAACCCACACACGCTAAACAACTAAAATTAGATCCACTTTTATTGCATCCAACGGACACACATATACACACGTCTAAAACAAAAAAAAAAAAAATGAAAATAGCGTAGAAATAACAACATGGTCGCCGTAAAAAGTTCAACCAACTCGAAATGTGTATCGTCTCGAACATATTTGAAAAATAAGTGACAGAAAGGGAAACATAATGCCAGAAACAAATAATATAATAAGAAGAGTCTAAAGAATTTTTTAAAGAAGCAGACAGTCCATATTTACTAATGGCAATTTTCTCGTTCACCTCCAGAAAGGCCATTAAGAAATTACACGGGGCCGTAGATATAGAAATACAGATATATAGGAACGTCATTCGCAGAGTGTCAACGGGATTATCGTTGCTGCTTTTTCCTTTCGACGTACTCTACGTAATGAGAAAAGACTTCCATCCCCGGTTTTCCATTTCCATTAACGTGGGCATTGTTGTGCAACTGCTATCCCGATGTTCAATTAGAAATGAATATACAACCATAGGTACTAGGGAGTAATTAGAATCGTGGTAGTATGGAAAAAATAAGAGAGAAACAACACATAAGTCAATTGTAGCCAATTATTATTTACAATACATACACAATTTTCAAGCTGTTATTGTGAACTATACTTTTGAATGGCGATATACACACCATATTGCAACTATTACGAGATCCTCCACGTATAACCATACCCTCCCAACCTCTTATGTAACACGGCATATATGTAAAACGATGTTGACACTTCCATGGCGAAATTCTGTCCTCTACCTGATGGCCTGCCAGACACAGCCGGCGCAATCGAGTATGGTTGTTGCAAGCGCGTACGTTGAAGAGAAAAAAGATGCAAATTCTGTTGGAGAAATGTAAACAGGGTCAGTATGTTAGCGATCGCTAATGGTACAAACATCTGACGATGGAAAATCTGCATAAGCAACCGCGAGCTTTTTGAATTTTGATGGACTCTGGAGTATTATTGCGTAACGTCGATAGCTTCTTGGATGCAAATTATTTCCTATTTTGCCTCCATTATTCAGAGGCGTACAAATTGCTTAAAATATTGAATACAAGCTACAGAAGCAAGTAATAAGCAACCTGGTTTACTTTATAGTTGCTGTCATACTTTAATGTCATTATTTAATTAATTCTAATTTTAAAATTAATTCTTTCTACGTGGAGAATATTTTAATTCATCATCGGAGTGGGTTTGCTACCCAGCGTTTTGCATACTCTCGTTAATAGCTTGCGAAGGTTGTAAATCGATCGCTCGATTAATTCGTAACACGTTTTTAATTATCGCGCTAGCGACGGGGACAGATATCGTTTGTTTATAAATGTCACTTTCAAAATTGTGAACTTAATCGACCGGCTTTAACGTGATGAAACCGCAATCGTGGCTGGCCGTGCCGTAAGCAACACGTATGCGTAAACACTGAAGACACCACTAACTAAGCCGTTCACACCTTATTCGACGACCCATATTTATAAAATTAATCTTTTCGATGATTTTGGACGTGTATATATATAGGGCGAAATTGAAAGTTCTTATTTACAGCTTAAAAATGAATTGTTTCACAAAAAGAAAGCATGACACCCGGTATATTGTGTAAATAAGGAATTATTTACCCAAAACGCTTAAACGAAAAGCAGTAGTGAATATATTGTTTTGAAATATAACGGAACCCCAGAAGTTTTTAAATTTATCAGTTATATTCCAGTAAAACGAATTTTCCTATTTTCCTTAAATACAAATTTCAGTAGTGTACTTTTAATAATACTAATAATCCATCCTGACAGGAAACTAAGTACTTCCTTCCAAATAGTAGATGGCAGTTTGTTCTGGAAAAAAAAGGTATCTAAGACTATGATGGCTCCCTTATTCGACGAGCATCTCTGTCCTCCCGAGCCTAAAAAAAGCCGCCGTAGGATAGATCTGGCTAATGCGGTGGATGGTCTATGAATTCGAACCCTAATTTGCCATGACAATCACTGAAATGGAAGACGTGTTGCCTTTGTGGAATAAAACTTTCCTTTTCATCAAATACGGCTGCTTTCCCACAATTACTGCCGCCAGTTTGTCAAGAAATGATCCGTTGTATGCCTTTGTTATTGCTTTTCCGTTTTCAAAACAGTCAACACTGCTCCTTAACTTCTTCAAAAGGACTTTAATTCAAATTTTGCTACTACGTACATAATTTATTATAACTTCTATACTTTTAACACGCCCTGTAGATAAAATAAATATAAAAGTCATGGTATGTGTATTGTTTTACGTATATTTCGATATATATTAATTTCTTTTTGTTTTAGGCAATTAACAACGTTGCTCGGTGTAATTTTGAAACGAAATGAAAAGTTATGGCGACCTGACCCAGTGAAGTGGACCACTTTTTGGTTGGATCACCTCGGGCCGAAACACACATAACTTAAAGCACGTAATAACAAGTCAACGACGGCCACGAACTGACGACATCCACATCTACAATGACAACAATATCACAACAACGCTGTTACGTTATTTCGCGTTACTAAAAACGATCCAACGCCGCAGTCAATAAAAGTGTAATATATGTGTTAATAGGGTGTTATGCAAGGAAGGATCGCCATGTCTAAATAAAGAACAAATATTTAAGAACAGCGAAATGCGAGGTGGTAACCTTATTGCATTTTAATTATTGACGATTTTGGATGGCATCATATCGCAAAATTTGCAACATAGTAATGGGAGAGCTTTAGACTGTGAGAAGTTCATTTCCAAGTTTTGTTTTTGAAGTTAAGTAGATCGTATGTCTAGGTTTGAGTAATTATAATCAGTCAAGGTGAAATACAATCCGCTTTTTTTTGGTTGTATTAAAACTAAATACCGGTTACTAAATGTATTTAAAACCTTGTCGTAGCAAAATATCACGCCATGTAATTTTCATCTAGCGCGTGTGTTAAATATTCAGCGTAAAATAGTGTAGAACCAACAGCAATTATTAATATTAAATATAATCTAAGCAATACGGAAGTAGAAAACGCTCTTTGTTGTGTTAAATACCGCTGCAGTACATATCCTCAAGTAGGACGAAGCTCCCTTTATATAATAGGCGCCATAGAGTATCCTTTAAAAGTATATAAACAGCGAACCAGGCATCCAATTTAATGCTTTTATTACGTTGTTGGCGTCTCAATCTAGAAATAAACCAATCTAATATGGGTTTCTCCCAAAATATCCGAAAAATACATTTGCGAGATTACATGACGACAAACATTAGAAACGTCATTTTATGAAAAGTTATATCTCTAACGTTTTTGTGTAATGAGTAATGATGCATATTTTTAATATTGATCCATGTGGTTGCTGGTGTTAGTATTATTTAGTTACTATGGTAACAGTAAACAAAACATATTGATGTTGACGTTTTTCAATGAATGCGTTAAATCTAAGAGCAAGTTCTTTAGAAATTTCTCTTTAGAAATCATGTCGAATTGGTTTCCAGTGCTAATGTGGTTTCGTTACCATGACAATATTGTTGTAAAAATAAAAAAAAAGGAATGTGGTGATAATGCGTCTTTTTAGCAAAAAGGAGCAATATTATGCTAATAATGAATGATCTTTTTAGATAAATTTGCGCATCTGTTTGTAAAAGGTGTTTTGTACACATTTAACATACTAAATGTTGTTCTCTGTATTTCTTATGCTATCGCTAACTTCAAGCACGAATCATAGGTATTAACCGTTTTTTTTTTATTCATTTAATTTCGTTTTGCAATTCATTATTGAGGTATAAAATTTAATTAAAAGCGCAATGATACTGTTTTGTTTGGTACTGTCATGGTAACCAAACAATACCAAATTTACACCAGAAACAACCACCAAATGCAGGAGTCGCGCTTAACTTAGACAAACTAAGTCAATCTTAGACATATACATCATTATACAAAAATGCTAGAATTGTAAATTTGCTATTCGGTCGGTAAAACATGAGTCCATTAAAAAAAAAAATACAATATTTCTAGTGTTTAAATTTGCCAAGGTTTAGTGTTAAATTCTGAGCGTAAGTTTAGGCTAAAATGTGTTTGTGTTTGGCGATTTTTGAAGGATCTACATTTGGGTGATTGAAAATAAAATTAAATTATTTTGGTTGATTCCACGACGAAAACGAAAAATGTAATGAAATACAATGTTCCATTTTAAATAAAGTAAGTTCTTGACTCTTTTGAACCACCTTGCATGTCCAGAAGTACTTTTGAAGGATAACTTATGGTGTCTATTATCTAAAAAGTCTTAACCTTCTACCATTTAAACAGTAAATACAATTTCTTAATTTCAGAAGATTGAGACACTGTATATATTGGTTAACACTTCAACCCCCCATTTATAATCTTTTTCCAAATAAATTTATTGAAAACGTTGTGTAATTGTTAACTGGCTTTAATTTAAAAGACTAGTGAAATCTTAGCTAGGGACATACAAAATTGTTTAAACAAATGGCTGTGTTGTAAATACGTTAAATGCTATTATATAGATATTCAACTTTGGACTAGAATAACCAAAAAGAATTGAGAAAAAGCCCGTTCAATCCTCTGACATGTCAAATCAATACTCTACTTAGTCTAAAAGGAAGTGTTTTTCGATAACCTTGCGCCGACATGCAATAGAAAACGAGCTGCATTACGTTCTATCATCGCACGATATCGCGATGTCTGCGGCAGCTGTGCGACGTGCACTTTCTGGTGCACTGCGGCTAGCTGTGCGATCAAACACGACACGACTGTTCGCGGCCCTGACGTTCACGGCCGTCTGACAATAGGAACGATCGGGTTTTCTTATAATCGTTCGAATGCCGAGCCGTAGTTCTCGCTTCTACCAACATCCAGGGTTATATTAGCGGCAGCCAATGTTGTTATTGCCATTTTTGCTCTTTTTTTTCTTCGTTTGTATAGAGAGACGTCACGAGATACGCCCACGTAATGTCCGAGAGGTATCGATTTTATCATTGGAGGTTCTGATTTGCACGATGTTTCTATGGTTATAGGTTATAGATGTTAAGTTTTTTTTATGTTAATTATCTAAGGTTCTTCTTTAAATTTGCTAGTCACTAAATTCTAACGTTAACCAATAGACTCCGTCGATTATTTGAAATACCAAAATTTATTCGAGCTTCATAAGAATTTCTTTTAAGAAACGAAGAAGAGAAACATTTTTGGAAAGGGAAAACTGTGATAATACTGTTGTTAGCGAACGGTTAGCTAGTGATGAATAACTTGAAGTGGCAGATTCGGAAATTACGAGAATGGTTGTCGACGATGTTGAGGAAGTGAGTAATGAGGAGCTAGCTGAATAGCTGAAGTACATCTGCAAAAAAAATATTAGTCATAGTGAAAGTACGACAAATCGTTTTAGGAACCCTTCTGAGTCTACACCCGTAGCTGTCCTATTATAAAAATATTAGCGTGATATCACGGCCAAGAAACGACAACAAATAGAAAAAGAATCAAATCTTGACGGTTTCTTCAAATCAATAACATTAATGTAATTTGTTGAAAATGTAAACGTTGTTACATTTTCTACAACTTCCCATATTATTTTTTCATTTGAATAGAGTCTTAAATATTAAAAAACACACTTGACTATGGTTGTTTGTAAGGTTGGGTATATTTTCGAGCTTTTTTCACCTAATTAGCGTTATTGATATTCGTATACTTTGCTGTAAACATTTCGAAAGGCGAAAAGAATAATTCAATGGAACGCAAGATGGACTACGCGACAATATTTTACGTAACTAAAGTTATACATATGGTCAAAATACAACCCCCTTCAACGAAAAAGAGAAAAAGAAGGTTCTTGCAATAATAAGACTTTCGGCAATCTTAAAAAAACTAATTTAGAATAGAAAACAAATATGAAGCAAATAGGACGCAAGGAAATAATTATCTCTAATTGCTACTTCGAAAGGTTGATCCGTTTTCTTTCAGTAACGATAGCAAGGATTGTGGGATAGTTTGACAAAGAACACTAAAGTATCGATACACATTGCATCACACAAGCTTAATTAAACATTCCGAAACAGCCGAATTCGGTGCTCAATAGTTGTAATATCCATCTCATTTAGTTTAGATTCTAAACTAAAACATAATTTATCTTTCTCTTAACGTATTTTATCTTTATGGTACATGAGTACTAGACTCTAACAAAAAGATTCTTGCCATTATACATCGCACCAAGGAGAGCTTCTGTTAGGAAAGCTTGTCAATCCTTATTAACTTCCTCTATTCCTCTTAAGGAACTTGTTACAACTGGTAACAATGACACATTTATGAAAATTACATACTTGCAGATGTTATAATTAGACGGCTTTAGACGATATTCAAAGAAAAAAAAAAAAACAAAACAAGAACGGCGCCAGAAGAATATATATTATTTTTAAGCAATAAAGTCTATTTTAATTCTTTGTAGGGATTTGATTACTTCGCCTTTATAAGTATGACGATGCGTATTGAAATGTACCCAATTGCAGGGTGGATTCAATCACCATAATTGTAAATAAGAAAACATAAACCATCCTCTCTCGAGTTGCGTTTTTGACGATTTTATCGATTTAGTTAAAGTCATATGAAAAGATAAATTTAAAGAACTTAGAAAGTCAAACCAACTCTATTTTATTTTTATATATTCACCGAGAAGAATCAATGCAGAAATTGCGTTAGCGAAAAGTTTTCGATTACATAACTTTCTGGCATTGTCTAGTAAATAACTCAAACCGACTTATCCGAATCTTCGCGTTGAAGGCCCGAGTCGCATATTTTTAGGAAAACTTGAAAATAATAAAACATTTTGTATTTTTAACATTCCAAATACTGGGGGACAAGCACTTGCTAGGATCTAACGACATTTCAAGTATGTCCCACACGCAAAAAATACGAAACCCAACCTAGAACTATGTCTGGCTAGCATCATTTCGCGTTGAAAAGTGCGATATATACATAGAATATACGCACACGAAACGCATCGGATGCAAGCAAACATGTGCATCGCCCACACGAACACATGCACGCAACATATAGAGTTCTAGGGGCCGTCTACCTCAGCGCCATCGACTTGGGTCGACTCTCTTTGACATGAATGTTTGCGATGGTCCTTCCGGAGTCTATTTTCGAAACTGCGAATGAGATGAGCTCAATAGAACGAGCGAGACGACGATATGTAACCGCGTTGTCCTCAAAAATGACATCGGGAGATGACAACGCGCATTTGTTAAAGAATTATGAGCTTATTTGTTTAAACTGCATGCTGTGATGAATGTTCAAATTTCTGTTGACCGATATTCGTTTGAGCTCCGAGTGAGATAGATTTTGGACGATTTCATGTACCTTGCACCTTCATGCACCTTTGTCAGCTACCAAATCTAAAACAGCGTCGGAAAGCTTTTAACGATCAACGTAAACCTGCGATTAACATATAAAAATGTCTATATTTAATGTTATTCGCGAATCTTTTCCCGGTCGTGCGAAATTTGTATACGAATTTTTGAAGTCAAGGCCACCTAGCTACTTAGTATTTCAGAATATCTTCAACATTACTCACTGAACGGGTGGAACGACATACCGCGAATTGCAATTGTAAAACATGTAAATCCCGTCAAATTCTATACTAGAGGATATTTATGAATGCATAGAAAAAAATTATGCAACATTTATATGCATGATTATCGTATTTCCTGCTGTACGTTTCTTTCTTCTATTTGCCTACTATCGACATAGGAAATCGACGTACAATCTACTTCACTATTCGTAGAAACGTAGAATTTGACGTAATCATCCTTCTATTTATAAAATATAAAGCAATAAAACATGGTTTATTGACCTTACGATTGCTGGATCTTCATATGTTGTTTATTCCGTGTTTGATGGAGTTATACATACATTAACTTGCGGAAAATTAATTACGTACGCGAAACTAAACATACGTTACTTGTATGGCGTTGTCCTTTGGATATTTTGAGGTACGTTTTGGGTCGTGCTCGTGCTTAAAACGGTGGATCTGCCTTCAATTTGGAATTTGCTTCGCTTCAAGTTCTTTTATTTCCAAGCAAGCATCCAAGTTCAAGTTCATTACACTCTAAACGGCGAAAATCATCTAATTTGCACAAACGTTTATAAAAAAAATAACCTCATATATACCTACATACGTATATCCAAGTCTATGATTCTACCAATTGTATATATTATTGTATACGTAATACAAATATATACATATCTGTATATTAGCACGCCAGCACTACTTAACCAAGGTCGTACATTTTTATGGTCACTTCAAATTCTTCAAACAAATAGAGGTATCAGGTTGCCAAACCGTGCGGTATAGCCACGTAATATCTTTCAAGGTTTCGTTAAAGATACATGTATGAACACAGATACACATATAATAATACCTCTCGACGTGATAAAATGCTTTTTTCCATAGGCGACTTACAATCAGTTGTGTTTAGTTTTATATTCTACCCGTAGGAGAAACAAATTTCAAGCTTAATCAAACTAACATCTCCATCAGATACAATACACGATGGAATTGTAAATAAAATTCACAAGACAAGCATAAGACGAACCTACAATCTTTCTTCCTTGATGTGGCAGCAAAATATTTACACGGAAAGAAAAATAAAGCAGTTGAGGTTGATCTAAGTGCACCAATAAACTTATGAATAAATTTTTCAAATCTCCGTAAAAATACTAAAAACAACTAGAAGAGAATAAATGAAAATCCTGATTGCTGCTTTGGTCCGACGAACACACGATCAGAAGTTACTTCTTGTTTTTACTGCGTTAGTTCTTCAGTTTTAATTCAGCCGTTATTGAACCATATTTTGCACTTTCATTTATGAAAAAGTAAATAAACAACGTTTGTTAAGGATAGTCGTCGTAGGCGGCCCTGGGCGCACCTGGGTGCAATCGTTGCACGTTGGAGGTTTAGTCTAGGGTAATTAAGTGTGCTGGGAGCGATGGGGCACTCATGGTGTTCTATTCCGCAAAGCTTGTTATTTGCAAAGCTTGCTATTGTTTGCGTTTTTACTTGTTTTATATTGAATATTATCATTATTGATCACCAGCTTATTCTTACCAAATCATTTCTTTATAATTTCAAAGATATTCAATATTTGCGTACTGCAATGTTTCAACTCACTATTTAAGCTATTGATGGATGAAACAGATGAAATCGGTAATAGGATACAACCTTGTGTCACACCCTTATTAGATGTTAACTATACCATCGATTCAAAAGCTTAGTACAAACAAACATGTAGATAACAAACAAATAAATTTTCATGGATTTGTCTAATTCAAATTTTTGCTTAAATTGGACCTCTTGTATTTTAAATGTAGTTCAAGAATTTTAGCGTCGAAATTCTAGAATTCCGCACAGGGTAACCTTTTACCATTCAAAATGACACAGTAAAAAGATCTGCTGAACACGCACAATCTAAGGCACTAACAATTCCCTCGTCATTTATAGTTGGTGCGGAGCAGCAAACCTATATATCGACGGCTATTTTTAGGGACACTAATTTACCACGGCAACGTTCCATGCTCCCGCTAGATCCGTAGATAAAATGACGTGCGTAGTGTTAATGTATTGTACGGACGCGTATAACTATGTGTATATAATAAGTCGCTAAGAGGTCGACGAACTAAATTTGGAGTGCATTAGACAAAATACGCATGTGGTACATAGCATATTCGTACCTGTTCACGTAATTATAACGCTTATATTGCGAAATTTTAAAATTGCATTATCTCACTTTATTTTGACGCTAGCAGGTATGTAGATTGCATATAACGTACGACCTTATTATCATTAAGGATAAAATCGATAGAACGACACGTGTATATACAAAAAAATAATCTGCATAAACCACCCTCTTTTCAAAGAACCACGGCAATTTTTCCCAGTTTGTCCACTTTGTATACGATGGCAAAGTTATTCATAGCCTGTACGATCCAAAACGCGATAAACATGAGAAAGTTAACGAAAAGTAATCTGCATAAGTATTGGCTTCGTTATGTAAATATTAGAAGGGGCTGTTATATACAGCGAGACCACGGATAAAGTTCAGAAAAAAATGTTTATTAAATGGTGTAATTTTAGTGAACTAGTTGGGCCAAATCTATATATCCAACTGTCAGAAAAATTACGGTTTAACCATCGTCTGAACGCAATTGTAGAATGAGCAGACTCCGTGTTATTGTCAGAACAGATTGTATACAGGAGTATTTAATAATAGTAAAATGAATGCCCGATCTAACTTATCTCCTATAGAATATGGATCAACGATCCGACCAAAGAAAACCATCACTTTTCGTTTCGTACCATCAGTTTGCACAGATCTTTGTGTAATGTTGCCTTTTTTTGTCAATTACATAATGTGTATGTATCCGCTGGTGCAAAATGTAGATTTATGGATGAAAAAATAAATCTGCGAAATGTTCTGTTTTCTAAATAATTTGCTGCCAGACAGCTAATGGCGTAGATGCGTAATCTTCTCTGGTCTTTTCACATCCATTATTGAATCAGTATCAATGAGTTTATTAATTAATGTCCGAAATGGCCGTATTAGGACATTTTTCGTGAAAAGGATCAATTGGATAGCGACTAGATCCATTTCCAATTCCGTAGCATTGCACTAAATTAACACGCTCCACTTTCGTTAGCATTCTCAAAAAAAATGATTCGCAAATCATTTGTAAAGTGTGCAATGAATATCTTAGCAGAGCATAATTTTGCTGAAGAATGACTTTTCGTTCTAAGAGACTTTACTTAGTAACACTTCGGCATGTGGTGAACGGAAAAGTTAAACGAAAAAAGTTTCGCTAAAGTGTAAAGGTCCATTTGATTCTAAAAAATCGAAAACAAACTACAAAATTTCAGACAAAGCAGGACTTTGCTAAATTTTAAATTCCAACTTAAACATTTTTCTGTCCATTATATCTATTGCCAACTCCATTTATGAGCGTATTTATGCTGTAAGACTCGGGATATTTCAATACGTTAAACTACATTTTTATTTACGCAATATAAGTAAAAAATTTACGCACCCATTCAGAATTTTTATATGTAAAAGGATTTTTGAGATGTGCCAAATATACGCCCTTTTCAAAACCAGATCACATCACATCACACCGAGCTAAATGCGCAACTTTGCCCGCTCCTACAACGTATGTGTGTTACGTAAAGTGGCAAAGGCGTATCGAGAAACTTGTTTAAATCGTGGTTTTAAATATCATCGTTGCAACACTGCTTTTTAGTGCATATATATAATACACATAAATATATATTATGTATTACGATTACCAATTTTAGATGCTTTCGATAGGTCTTTTGCTATCCTTATAATAGTATACATTTGTTTTGGTCAAAATATCATATTTTGAGTACTACTACTATAAAACCCTGTGTCGTTCCGCCACTGCCTGGCTTGATGGCCTGCCGTACTGTTCCTTTATAGCGAAGGGTGGAAGAACACACAGAGGAAGATAATTTTGGGCGTGGTACTTGTACGAAATCGCACCTACATAGAGCCATATCGAACGCTCCGGAAAAACTGCTAGGGCATGCCGAATATAATCCAGTCTACTCTCACGTTTTGTACAATGCACAAAGCACAAGATAAGCTAACAACTACGTTTTATTCTCTGTCTTTGTATCTAATTGGAGATAGTTTATAAACATGGGTAAATCTAACGATCTGGTGTAATTGTATCTAATTTAAGAACTGCCGCCCTTGCTTAGTAGTTCAATTGCTGCAGTTCACATCTTCCACATATATAATTTCACAGCTCTCATTCTATTAACTACGTAAATATGACCATCAGGACACTAATTGTTGTACGTAAGCAGTATTGTTATGGTTACTGTTAATTGTTTAAAGTACCACTAATTTCATAAAGCCCCCTTAATATATCTAATTTGGAAGATGTCAGAGAAAAGAAAAAAAAATGGTTGACTTCTCGGTAACAACATATTATTGTCTGGTAGAAATTAATTGTACCAAAAATCAATCATAGAACCTTGAAGGAAATGTTAAAAACTATTAAAATGTTATTTTCGCAAAATTAGTTGTAATTAAAGATTCCGTAATGGCTTTTTCATGAATTTCGGAAACATTAAACGGGCTCGTAGGATCGATTGTCGTTGATCTCATATCGCCATCTGTTGTTCTCGCGCTACGTTCCCAAATAAGTAAAAGTTATATAATATTTTAAACATCTGTAGTTCCACTAATCTATTTCTTTCAGTAAGAGGTATCCTTGATACTCCTGCAATATACTGGATGATCAATAGGTTTTGGTACGTAAAAGTAACTTACTTAATAAGCTGCAATACCTAACAGAAACAATTAAACTGATGTCATTACAATTGTTAGAAAAACTATTAAAAGCTGCTTGATGTAATCTGCTTTTTAAAATTACGCAATTCAATTTTTTTAGTAAAATCTTGAAGAGCAAGCAACTTTTAATAGTAAAGACTGAATTGTGTAATTTAAAATTTGTACGAGGGGAGTTCGATAACTGGTGTTGGCAAGCGATGGCATTAATGTATAAATATACCTATTTTTCATAAAAGCAACTTTTACAAATAGTCTACCACGTTTTCAGATAGATACGTCAGTTAGTTTGTGAATGAGGGCAATTTAAAGTGAACAACTTTCCTGCGATTTGGCAATGGAAAAAGTCGAGGAAAAAGAAAACGAACTGTAAGATAAAAGTGAAACGCAGTAAAGCTTACAGGAACTATGCACTGTAATTATCGACCATGAAATATTGAACAACGGAACTTAAATGTAGCCGTACAAGCATTTTTTTGAACAGCGCCCAAATCGTCCAAGAGAACTCATTATTACAAAAAATCATTACAAACCTAATATGGTAATGAATGGTCAAAGATTGCAAGCGCATGAAATTGCTGAGGCAGTAAGTATCTTGAATGATCGGCTGTGCAATATGTTAACAAATCATTTGAATGTAAGAAAGTTTTTCGAAAGGTGGATACTAAGACTGCTTATAATTGTTCGTAAACACACACCAGTGACAACTTCAAAGGAATGTTTCGCGAATGACCTCCTCCATCGATTTATAACTATTGACACTGTTGACAAAACAGTTAGTTAAGTTCATTACAGCACACCAAAGACCAAAGAACCGCCCAAACAGTGGGTTTCCGAAGAAGATTAAAGCCACTTCATTACTACATTGTTTTGGGATCTACGCGGCATAATCCACATTGACTGTCCTGACAAGGGCAAAACGATTCATGGCGAGTATTATACCAGCTCATAATCCGCATTTGGCCAAGAAAGGAATTCTATTTTATCAAGACAGTGCACCCGTGCACTCTTGCACGTGCACAAATTTTTTCTGCATCCGCTATGTTCTCCACATTTAGCCTCTTGCTTATTTCTGAATATGAAAAAATAGTTCGGTGGAAAAAGGTTTACCTCAAACATTTATTTTGCAGAGTTGCAGAAAACGTATTTTCTAGATGGGGCACAAAAAGTGCAAAAAGGCAAAAACGAAAAAAAATGTTTCTTCCCGAGGCCCAAAGGTATTTATCGTAGCTCGCTGGTGATACTAAATAAATAAGACATCAAAGGGGGTCCTCAGGTTGGCAGAATGAACGAAATATGCTATTTTATTTTCGCGATGTAAAAGTTAACCACTACTTTTAGCTTTTGTTAATACACGGAAATCACCACAACAGTACTTTCTTAGTGTCTTTGATGGTTGTTTCCTTACATGCTTCGTTCAAAACATTTCATTCCGCGTTTTCTTTTTTATAGCAAATTACGAGAATTTGTCGGTGTTCAATAACCAGTCTTTAAACTTCGAAAACCAGTTCCATATACAAAAATGAATGCATAAAGAACAGTTAATTGCCTGGTTAAAAGTTAAAATGCGTTAACGTTTATCTGGTATGGTAGGGCCTATAATAAAAGAATTCCCGTAAGATCTATCAGATACGCATTTTCCCCCCGCCATATCTTAAACGTTATTATAAACTACTGTAACAATTAAGGGTTAATCGAAATGACATCGTACTATTTGTTTGCACCTCCCTTGATTTGAAGTTAAATACACCATTATTGTTAATATTGCTATTATTAGGAAATAGAAAGTATCAAATTTGGAATATCTGGTATGGTTTCCGAATGGATTTAACAAAATCCTATTTTTTTTTACTTAATATTTCCTTCCTTATTTTTAACATTATCCGGAGTTAAAAAATAGCAGAAGGCGCTAACAACAATATTCAGTTAAGCATTAGAGATTCATAAACTTTTCTATTACTATCATTATTATTATTTAAAAAATAATTCCTTTCGCATCATATACAAAAATATCAAATCGTTGTCCATTGGAATATTTACATTAGAGGGACGTACTGCTAGATATACAGAGTATCTATCGATGACCGGTCATAGGAGGACGATGGCAATGACTCCTCTTTCCCAACTCATCTCTCTCCAGCACACGCATGGCACGTATTGAACGTGAACTACCGGGGTCGACGGCTGCGTCGCGGCGCGCTTTGCCGGGACCTCGAACCGGGTCACTGACGGGACGCGGGGGTGCACTGCACCGGGGTCACGTGACGTCTGCAACCCCCACTACGTGCTGCAGCAGTTTCCTTGGTTACGCACACCCGACGACTTCCCATTTATCGAGATAGCCGGGATACCAACCGCTGGTGTTGCCGGGATTCTACGCTTGTCGGCAACCCTCTTCATGGATAGACACTGAGTGTTTTATTACAATACACTACAATGCATTAATAATTATTTTCAGAAGAATTCACCCTTCATCCATTGCTATCTACCCCTGAAACTTTAAAATTTTAAATTACAAGGTATTAATTGATGCAGCTCATTTTTAATAATGAATTTAAAACGATTTTATTTAATTCGTTGAGACTCATGGCGAATTCGAGATAAATAATGCTTTAAGTTGACAGCGGCAAGCATTAGCGCAAATAACACTAGAAACGACAAGTTTTAAACAAAAATGTACACATTGCAATGGGGTAACTTGGTAGGTAGTCTTAAACAATAAATATCTTAATTTATTAGGAGAACTTTAATTTTAATCATATTCACCGAGTGAAAAAAATTCACCGAGATAAGTTTATATTTATATAAATTATAATAAATTACAATATAATAATATTATTATCTATATAAATTATAATAAATATAAATGATCCACAATGACTCTGTGTGAAGGCACTGTAAGAGCTGGACGAAGACATTTTTTCTATCTCACAATTCTTAAAAAAAATAATTAAATATAAAATCATCGATAGGTACAGATCTGTTCGAAGCTTTTATTTCCATTATTTCGATTCTAGTCTGGAGTTTCGTGTCTGGCGTTCTGTGGTGGTAGTATATACATAGATATACTGTCCGCAGAGCGGAGAAGAAAATCAATAACACAAGGGGAAACACCCTTAAAGACATACACAGACGAGAGAATGTTTGATTCGGAATAAATCGGAAATAGACACAAACGTATTAAAAAGTATGGCGCAAATAGAATATTGTTTTCAGTAATTTCTCCTAAAATGGGGTGAATATAATTAATATTATATAAAAACAAAAAAAATATCATTATTTATGAGGTACTTATCGCATTTATCAAGAGTTGCACGTCCTCTCAAGGCCGATTGACTACTGAACTTATGTCGCTTATGTACTTATTGTATGTATGTACGTTTACTTCGGCATTCGCGCATTATTCCAGCGCTAGTTTTCCAATGTCGGTAATTATACTACGGCCGAGAAAGCTACTTATGTATATTATTTAAAAAGCGCGTGTTGCGAAAAAGTCAATGAACGAGGCAATCGACCTAGGAGAAACAACAAATAAACATATGTGCTATGTACATCATTTACATGCGATATTAACGGGGAAAAAATAATAAACATAGTCAAGACCATGTCCCTCAAATGATACACTTAAATATAAAAACACATTAAAAAATTTAAATCAAATGTTATCCTTAAAGTTTGCGTTACGATTTTAACACGATCAATTGTCATCCCAAGATCATATCTCATGTGTTATATCCATATACAATGTTATATCCATATACAGCATTAAGATCAACATTTCAAAACTTGACATCCTGTCGGTATGAAAGGATCAGTTCTTTTTAACATTAAATAGGAGAAAATTACACAGTGTACAATAACTGTTCTATTTGCCATAGAAGTTGTCACCGTATTTCATCGGAAAACAAGAGAATGGGGTTGACAAAGTTGGCTATCGAATATCCAATTTTATTAGATTTGAAAGTATCAACACAAAGCGTGCTGGAAAAGACCAGCATTTTATTTAACAATCACCGCATCAGGAACGGCTTCGCAAATGCAAATGAAGGTCTAATTATTCATGCGAAAGTATAAAATTTTTGAGTATTTGCTTTAGTTGTTTAAGGATCTGCATTGAAACATACTTTTGAAAATTTCAGTCTTGTTAGATCCTCAGCTGTTGCTTAACAGTCATCTATCAAAATCAAACATGAAGCCGTTGAATTTGAAAAGCTCTATACCTGCGTAAATTAAATTCAATATCGACGTTGTTTAAGGGAATTCTGCACCATCATTTACCAGAGTGAAATTTTTGGTAACTGAACTTAAACATTGTCATATAAGCTTGCTTGAGGATGAAAGGTGCACTAAAGCACCGTCGGATTAACGTAAGAGCCATCTCAAAAGAACATGAAACAACAACATGAACAAGAACACAACTCATATATACGGACTGAAGATTCGAGCATGAAGAAGCTAACGCGCGCTGAATACCACATATTCCGTACATTCGAATCAACTTCCAAAGCACGCAAACAAAAGTTTTGTCGTCGATTAATAAGTGCAGATGAAACTTGGATACGTCAGCACATTCTAAAAGTTAAAGCACAGTGGAAACAGTAGTCTGCAAAGGGCGAATCGGCTCTGGAAGCGGCAGTTCCAGCGGTAAGAAAAGCCATCGTGACCGTTTTTTGAGATAGTTGAGAAATTGTGTTAAATCGACTATCTTACACAAGGAAAAAGAATAATACAGGCACACTACGCACCATTATTTGAAGAGCTGAAGGCAGATATTGCGAAAAACATGAAATGAAGCAATGCAATAATCGCTTTGCACCCTCGAAGAAAACTTCTGGATAACTACCACTGAGATTATAAATTCTACTCGATGTATTCAATGCCAGAAACTAGTGACAGCTTCCACTTAATAACGAAAAATGAAATTTTAAATTTCATAATGTTAGTGCTCTTCCTCTTATAACGATAACAAGCCATCATGCTGCAACAATAATAGCACAAATTCCTTCCTCTTTCTGTATCTTCACATCCGACTTAAATAAACAACGAACACCAGAGATTAGAGAAACATGGGTGAAGGTACTTACGAAGGAAAAAAAGGAAAAATAACGAAAAAAAAAAGAAAATGAGAAGGAAGCGTATGTATAACACGCCGGGATAGTCGTAAATAAATATTTCAAAATTCTCATCACAGGAGCTGAAGGCTTGACGTCTTCCATGACATACGGCGCTCCCACCACATAAACTTAATAAACCTGGAAGGTAGAATTCTTGGCACTAAGTGCAACATGAGGGGCGTAAAGTTAAGGTAGCACTATGAATAATTCGATACGTACAGATTACAAAAGCCGGTCGTATTGTTGAAGCGGGAGCAGGGAAGTTGTTAGGGGTATATACGGTACCTTCAAGGGACCGTCGTAAAAGATCGCCAGAGGAAAAAGAATCCGCGTAATTTGGAGTTGCGAACCTTCATATATTTCCTTTGAGGTTTACTTGTATGTACGAATTGAAATAACTGTCAATCTTAGCGAAATCAAATACCCGCTGTATAACATCTCTATTTCTAAGAATTTATCATCAGCATATACACATCATGTAAATTCACACGAACTACCTTATCTTAGAAATATGTAGATGTAGAATTGCATGTATTTGCGATCTTCTTCTTCTTAGTAATTCTTTCAGAGATTTAGTTTTCTTTTTATCGTATTGGTTACAGAAAAGAATACGTATACATCAGGCTGCAACTCACTAACTGGTCGAATTTTCAGAAACAATTCTAAGCGACATTTGAAAAATTTTACAAGTGTAACGTCTTAAGTCTCCGCAAATGGCCACTATATGGAGCGATTGAGATTTCATTATTATTTTTGTGAAATTTTTTATTTTGTATTAAAACAATGGCAACGTAGAAATCAACCGAGTAGTTTATTTACAATGAGCGCTTAAAAAAAATTTTCGCGAAAAAATGTAAATTTCGCATGAAAGTGTCTGTTGGATTACTTTTCAAAGTTTTTGTATTAACCTAACACAACAATGCTTCGAGTGGCTTCGTTCAACTTTTGATAATGAAGCACCACCAAAAAAATTTCGTCAGTGATGAATTTTTTGGAGTTCGACCAACATCGTTTGTTGTTTCAGAAAACATCGACGCTACGTACAACGTTATTGAAGGGGGCATATCGAAGGTTGCATTACCATGGACATTTAGGTACGAAAAAGCTCCATTTTTGATAGACTCCACATAATTTGGCCCAAGTACAAAAAGGGTTCGTATGAATTGATGTATGAAGATGCTCAAAAAATTTGAGAGAGAAGAATCCAGGTCCGACATCGTAATAGGCGACCAAACTTGAATATATTCGTACAAGCCGGAAACTACGTAACAGTCAACCATTGCCTGGGTGGTCTTAGATGAGCAGTTAATGCTAATAACTTGTACAAACGTATGCAAATGTGTATCTAGAAAAGTTAAATGGCGAATGTTTTGAAAAATCAAATAAAATATTCCTTTCATTGCTTTTGTATATCTCACATGGAACAACTTTCCATTCCTTAGTAGCACAGTTACTTGGCCGACAGTTGATCTTCAGTTAATACAACGTCGTAGGATCGACGCAATATCCGTGATGATTACCCATGGTCGGTAGGGTGTCAGCAAGCTACACAAAACCGATGGTACTTTTCTAACGTTGGGTATTGGTCCAAAAAATCAGTTAAGCGTTGGTCAACAATCGGAAAATGATTTGGCAGCAAACATTTAAGTAACATAAGCAATCCGATATTAAACCAATTATATCGGTGCAGACTTAGTTGCCGAGGGTTGTAAACATGTGACGTCACAGTCGACAAACAAGTATTGATTAATTGTTAATCGTTGGTAAAAAACTATTCATCTATCAATTTGTTGCTGAGCCACTCCGGAAAATATTTTAAATAAAACATACAAAAATGGATTTAATACCTCATCAGGTATAACGAGAGTAGACTGTTTTTGATAATTCTTCCAAACTGAACTAAGCACGGGCCACAAAGGATGATTTTCCGTAAATAGTGCCATAATTGTTGGTATCTATTTTTAAAAGAAAAATAAGCAATTTGAGTTTGTCTCCAAAAGCATGTTACTCTAGATAATCTAATCTAATAGGATAATGTATTGAAGACAAAACAACTGAAATAATGTTTTTACACCTACTTTGTTTAGCCAAGAATTTTTATTTGTTGTCAGCGATATCACATCTTAAAAACTCTTGGTGTGCTGTACCATCACGACTCATTCAATAATCATGGAAAAAAATGCGAAATAATGTGGATAAACTGGTCAAAACAAATGAAAATCAATATCTTCCTCTATGAGTTTGTTTTCGACGAGGATTGTTGGATTTTCAGGATATTCAATCCTATCAAATCAATGAGAGGTTACCAATATTTACAACAATGTTTTTCTTGAAACCTATATAACCAATAATTGCATAATAACATGTGAGAAACAATGAAGAGATTCTAACATCGGACATCACTAACAGTGAACCAAACAAAGAGTGGGAAACCGTTCAATTGCATCAAATGGTATACCGAAAATAACATCGTAGATCATCAACTGTTATTCCTACAGCGCAATGGAAATCCAGAGACTGCTGGTGATAAACTGTTGGATTGATATTTTAATGGTTATTACTAACATTTTGTTTGAAACAAAATTTAATTCTGTATTTTTAATTCCTTAAACACTAACTTAGAACAATTTAAACAAACAAATCGCTAATACAAACAATTTCTTATACTGTACTTACCAAATGGCACACATGAAAATGAGTGCCGTTGAGAAGAGCGTTGAAACTCACCTGTAACAAAAAGGAAAGGATAAATACCTTAATAATATGCTTGAAATGAAATGGGAATAATAGCGTTTGTTATTTATCAATAGTCCACCCTCTTTCGAAACCTTATCCAGAACCCCGCATATCAGCCTGATGAGATACTCCTCTTAATTCAGTCTAGCTATTCGTCTAAAGCATTACGTACAATATTACCTTGGTAATATGTACATCGCGTTAAAAGGCATTGGACCATAATCCTCCGCCGTTGTCAAGGTGACAGATCCCCCTCCGAGTCATGCGTGGACTACCTCGTTAGAAAATGAAGGAAATACGAGGAAAGGCTCTTCGTAGCCATGCGATGGAAGACAATAGAAAAATTGATGTATGTTGATAAGTTTTCAGGAAAAATCGTCTTTCAGAGAAATCAATGAGGGATGAAATATCAAAGATGGAGTTTTCAAGGAATTTTTTTCCTTTCTAGAAATTTATTCCTTAAATTATTTTGACTTTTGGAACGTAAGATTTTCCAGTTAAATGGAAATAATGTATAGTGAGTTAGGTAACCTTAAATTATTTTATTACAACCTTTTCTAAAATACACCAATTCAAAATAAACGATCTCGAACCAAGTAGTCCAAATGCTCAAAAACTTCTGGAAGATTAATAACCCAATCCAAATATATTTTTTTCATTGCATATTTGTTTACCAGCTTAAAGACTCAACCAATTCCAAATGAGAAACATCTTTTCGTGTCGACCAAGTAGCATCTATACGTTACACAACGACACAGTCGAGCCCGCGCAGCAACAATACCAGATTGAATCCATTACGTAACCTATCACAGATACAGCATTAGGAGCGACGTCTTCTGTTTATTATCTCTGAGCGCGTAAATTAGGCCCCGAAACGGGCGAAAAAACCCTGCAATCGAATCGTTGATGTCTACCGATGAGGACGAACGGTTGCCTCAAGCCTATGCAAGCTCGCCATCATCATGAGAAAAACTCGGTCAGGGGTGTTTATCGCGTGGGATATATCCTCGGAGAGTGTTGAAAGCCGGCGATAAACAGCCACCCGAAAAACGTAAATAAATCCCGAACCAAACGAAAAGCGAACATCGTAAACTATGGCAGTATTTCTAGTGTGCGTGTTTGTATACATAATAACTAGATATGTATGTATAAGAGAAAAAAGTATATCGACGTATGTGGAGGAATCCACGTGGTTTGACGCATTAAAAACCTAACAGAGGCACAAAATGCTGAAGGAGATATGTAAATATGACTTCTAACAGAAATAAGTCTTAAGACAACCTCTTGCTCTTACAATAAGGTACACGAGTATTGAAAATGTGCACTTAAAATAATTGTTAATAGATGATCAAGATATCGAAATAATACTTCTTATAACTTATTAAATTTTGTTGATTAATAAATACATTGTTATTATTAAATAATAACAAAAATAAAAACAGTTTTATTGACCTACACTGAAATAGTGCAGCGAGGCCGAAGGTTTAATATTACCATAATTTTTGAAAAAGGAATAAAAAAATGTTTAATTCAAAAGAAAAAATAAAGATGGTAATACCCAATAATAAATAAAATTTAGATTCAGAAAACAAAAAAAAAACGCTTAAGGAAAAGGAGGAGAATAGCACCTTTTTTTTGTTTTTTTTTTTTGTTTTATCTTTTACTATTAATGCCAACTTCCATAGAAGATAATTGTATCAGTAATGTCTTTCAAAGTTTTCAAATTTTGCAGCAAAAGCACCGCTTTGAAAATCGTCATAAACTCATTATCGATGATTTCATACGAAAATGTTTTCTTTTCTTCTAACAGTATTGTGTCATGTTGTTATTCATTTTTTTATACTGAAAATAGTACAACACAAATGATCTTTTTTTGCATCCTTTGAGGATCTAACATGTGGAACGAAACGAGCTTATCCAACTAGAAAGCGGACGGGTCGGACTGCCAAACTTGTCACGCTAGGACCCACAAAAATCTCAAAATGTTCGCCATTGTATTACACGTATGTTATATATGATATTAAAAAATTGTCAGGATACGCAAGTAGGAAAGTTTTGGTAACCTGTTCATGTTACAAAAAAGTTATTGCTGTAGACAACCTAACCACGAACATTGTCAATCTGCCAATAGTCAATAAATTAAAAAAAAACGACGCATAAAAATATGCCCTAATTCTTAAAAATAAAAAACGCTAATTTGCACAGTTACCTTACACTTCATCTCGCACAAAGAATAATTAAACAAGATCCGGCGTCCTGAATACGTCTAGAAAAAGGATAACCCGGACTCTACATACATACGTATATACTAATCGAATTAAATTGTCGAGAAAAAAGAAATATATTTTTACATCTAGAACATGAAACTGAAACAGGTGTAAGGGAAAGTAAAGTAGGGAAGTTATAAATAATAAAATATGTCGCCTCCTCGTTACAAAAACGTTACGAGATAAAAATGTCAAGGTTCAACGTACTAGAAACCTGAATTACCATATTGCCCTATATTAAGAATTTAAAAATTAAGCACTAAAATATGGAAGAACGTTCTTGTATTAGGAGATTTTATCAGAGGATATTTAATTGTGTGCAATTAAAACAAAATAATTTTTATTTTAACTGAAGCATTGCTAAATACTTTTAGGCATCGATTAGTACGATCATTCAACCCTACTGGCACAGATCTTCAATATACCAAGCACCGTAATCACACAAGTGATTCTTATCCGAGAAGAAGGAAATACTCCGCTTTTAATCCGTAATTAAAAACCAACTATTTCGGCCGGAAATTGAGACTGCACGGTAACCGTTCGACCACCGAAGCAAATTAATTTAATGTGCGCCTTATTAAGAGACCAGCAGCAATGATTATTGCATCACAGTAACAGTTTGAAATCGAATTCAATGTAATAATTCTCATTCTGGGTTAAATTTGTATATGCAGGGTGTCACGGATGCAAAGATAAGCAACGAAACACAAGAATAAGCAAGTTATGGGCGAAGGTAATTCTACAAAAAAGTATGTTGATATTGAATAATTTTTTGTGTAAATTTTCACGTGTGCCTGATACGGTCTTGTCTTATATTTACGATAATATCCTATAGCATTCATTCGTCCACTTCATATAAAGATGCTTATTTTAAAAATCCGCCCAGAGGGATAATAAGTAATAAGTAACCTTTGTAGACGTAGGCTAAGTTTTATACACAAATGAATACCTAATTACCTTTCTATGCAAATAAAGCTAATTCCCTTTTACCCAAAATATTATTTTGTAAAGATAACACAATAAGCTATAACTTCTTGATTTGTTTACAAACTAAAAATTTTGCAAAGATATAAGGAGCATAAAGTAAAATAATTTTTTCTATTTCAAGCAATTTCTTTTTCTTATTATGAGCTCTGATTGTGAGCAAAATGCTAAAGAACATCATAATAGGTGACAAAACTTTGCTATATTTGTACGAGCCGAAAACTCGACAACAATCAAATCCTCCAAAGGTTATTCGCTCTTAAAGTACTTACAAGGAAATGATTTCATTGTAGTCAACATATTGCAAGCGATACTTTGAAGGATCGAAGAACAGTTAATGCTGAATGGTTACAAGAATTTGAATCACGAAAAATGATCGACATCGTCGCATCTGCTTTCACCATAATAATGACAACTCTAGCACAGGATATTAAACAATCCATTATTCGATCCATTATTTCGAAGGAATGAAAGCATCCATTGTCTCTTTGATCATATTTATCTAATTTTATCGGCTGAAGACTTCTTTTCGTTCCCGAATGTTAAACAAAATTTGCATAAGCAGCGATTTTTATCACCTTAAAAAGCTAATGAGGCCTTCAAGATCTATGTTTTGGACGTACCATCGCCTTCAAAGTGAAAAAAAAAAATGTTTCATGAATTGTATAAAATGACGAATATCTTAAAAAGAATAAAAGGATTTATACGAAAACAAGATAGAGGGATCGTATTATTCTTAATGTTGATAATTTAAAGAAAATATTGTGTAGGTACGTAGTACTTGTCCTTCATTAAAGATGGTAAAAAAAGGATCTATTAATGAGTAGGATGTACATCACTTCGTATAGGCACTAACCGACCTGTTGGACACTTGACATTGGTCTTCATGTATACAAGCGGCAACGTACGTTTGTCGCACTCAGGAAGTGAACGACCAAGTGGCGGCACTTGTCTTGATGATTGCAACCAGTCATTCATCAGGGTGTTACGTCATCGATTCCTGTGTGTAATACCAAGACCTAAGAATATAAATACTATTTCCTATCCGGCGTTTTTATGAATATGAATGGCTGTTTATTGTTATACTAAAGACGATAATTGTTGCTATCACTAATAACCAGAGTCGAACTGTGTATTGTAATTAAGACAAAATAATAAGAGCATAAGAGTATTTTAACTACGTCTCGGGGCATTATTAAAATTAAACAATGCAAAATCCAGGCGATTATCGTTTTAATTGCATATTTAGCTCGCCCGTTCTGCATGTCGTACGTACACTTACGTTTTTATTCGATAAAATCGTATACTCCTTGGCACAATTACATTGTTTCGCTCCTATAGGATTTTTACGCATTCTCAATGCACAAACGCAACGCAGTTGTTAAAGTGAACGCTACGGGTAGCCACTTTTAAAGCAAAATGTGAAGGTGGTTTCTTATTTTAAACCAAAAGAAATAAAGTTACCGCAGTAATTTTTTTAAATAACAAAATAAATACGCTTACTTCACCTCAGACCTCATACAACCAAACAAAAATAATCACATAGACCGTATTATTTTCATCTTATGCGAGTTTTTTTTTACGCAAGACGCTCTTTTGTTTCTGCACACACGACACAATTTACGAAAAAAAAAGACATGCACGTTGATACAAGAGAAAAAAGGTCCCGTCTGCATTGCAACAGATGCAATTACTATTAATAATTATTATAATCAACGTCGTTATTAATGACAGTTTTACGAAATTGTTGTTGCTAACCATGTAGAGCCTAGCGAATACATAAGACCTGGTAGATGTGAGGATTCTTGTTGCAATTGTGGGAACTTTGATTAAAAAAAAAAATTATTTTTTTGCGATTTATTTTTATTAATAATGGATAATGCAAGGTCATCGTCTGCATACAGATATTGTTGTGTAACAAAAAGTAAAGCATGTATGTATTTAATTATGTCAATACTTCTTTAATTATTGTTGGAAGGGTGATGAGTGGAAAATAATTTATTTTCTGAGCAATTTAAAGAAAAAGTTTTCAAATAAGAACTACTCAGAGATACAATATAAAATTATGTTCAAGTGTACTGAGCGTTCACTTTTCGCTACACATGACGCAATGTATTATCACTAAAGTTCTCAATTTAGTAGAGATTAAACAGACTCGTGTTTTGTCGACCCTCGGGAAAACCAGTAGGCAACACGAACCCATTCCAATGAGACGAATAAACACGAGTCTGTCTAGTCTCAGCTAATTATGTGAAACGTACGGAAAGCGGAGACATATTTCAATCCTTCAATATGAGATTTTTGTGAAATGCTGGTCTTTCTTTAACAAACGGTATCTTAAACGCTTTTCATGCTAGAGTAATGATTTTTATTTTATTCGATTGGGCATGTTTTATAGTTTTCAGCAGAAAAATGAGATTCTAGAAGATAACCATTGACCATCGTTGCAAATTTGATTCGTGTTATTTTCAATCTTTTAAATGCCACTACGTATATTTTTTTAGAATATACATACATTTCCGTTTGCTTAGAACGCGTCCTTATTAATTAAAAACTTAAAAAAAAAGAAACATAGAAAGACGAATATTGATTGGAGTTCAGCATATAACGAATATATTTATTTAAAGTTCCACACTAAGTTTTTCAATAGTAAGAAATATAATAGGAAAATTTAGCCATTTAGCCATCTATGTATGTGGACATTGCACAAAATATTGTTCCTGAAATGTTAGTAAATGTTTAACAAGATACTGCAATGTTTATAACAAAAATTCTAGAATAGCTTCCTATCATATTCCGGAAAAATATATACGGTACCCCATAAAAAAAATAAAGAAAGCATAGTTAAACACGGCAACGATCTCGATGACTTGTCTTTTAAACGCTAGTTAGTAAATTCAATGTATTGCCGAAGACTCCAAGAAATTTGAATTACGACTTTGTTAGGTGATATCGGCAGGCAAAGAAACAGTAGCATATGGCAAAAATCTCAAATTATGTAAATTATCTTGAGGACTAAGATAATAGATTAAATTATAGTCATTATCTTCCACCCACACAGTGAACGGGCAAGCTGTAGTTTTCTTATTTATTCTTTATTGTAGAAGATATTTTAATACAATATTGTAAGTAATGTGAGCTGGATGATGTATCCGATTCCATGAAAATGTTGCAAGATGATTTCAACAAATTTGCATCAGATCGGAGAGATAGTCTTTTTGATGAGTACCGATAAAACGTGATGCGACAACAATGGCCACACGAACTATGCTCAGGTCCCCAAAAAAACTCATAAACCATTAAATCAAAATTACTTTACATTTTTTTCCTGATTTAACACTGACCAAGCCTAGTTTCTTTCAATATCCCAAACAAAGAAATGAACAAAGGATGCACAATCGTTCTAAAATAAATGAATTCGTTTAGTCTTTCAGCATCTAATTAAATAATAATAAACAAATGACGTCCGAATTTAATAGCATGCTTTGTTATGTATTCGCGATTCCTCCTAAGAATTGAGACTAATGCTTCAAAAATTCCTAGACAGTTACCGAATCAACTGTACCAAGAAAACGCTGTGCATAATTAATTTCCATTTCCAAACAACACACGATCCTACAACTCCGTATGATAAAATCCAACTACGTTGGAAAATAAACAAATTGACGTAGGTTTATGTGTAATTCGTTTGTTTTTGCCATATGTTCTGTCGTCCTGTCTTAAATTCGCCGGGTAACACGGGCATTCCTAAGGTGTCGATAAACGTATCGAAATTTCTTTTGTTTTTTTTTTTTTTACCGCGCGATAACGTTCATCGTAATCGCAGCAATTAACCTTGTTATGAGATCGATGCATCTGCAACGGCGAGCTCAACTTACGAAAATTGCCCCCGTCCCGATTGGTCGGTCGGTGTTAAACAAGAAGCAGAAGGAATACTCTTAAACTTAACCCATCATCGGGTATATTATGGAAGAACAAGAAGATTGAATGAAAGTGAAATGAGTAGTGAAACCGGCTGTACTCCTTCAGGCCGAGTGCGACCGCGGATGTTGAACTAGGTCTGTCTCAAGGCCTCGAGCCCGAGAGACGACAGGAAACGCTGCGCGACAGAGAGAATATGCGCTAGAAAAGGAAAGGACTATAGTATTATATATATAAATACAAGAGGTATATATATATATATATATATATAATATGTATATGTATATATGCGTTTTCGGAATGTTGCACCGTCCTCGTCGTCTTCCAACACAAAGAACAAAGAGGGGACCAAACTGCCGACAAGATCTCGAACAGCATGCTTTGCTTATAGGTTACAGTTTCTTAGTATTTATCTACAAAATGCATTCACTTCGATATTATTATTCATTCATCTTGGCCGACTTGATGTGATGGTCGGGGGGTCAATCGTCTTTGAGAGGGGTTAAGCGTTGGAGCTTGCAAAAACCAGTTGTTTCTGACAATCTTTTATGATAAAGAAATGTGAAAATTATCATAATTTTAATGAAGTTTCAATGAATAATCTAAACGGAAGACCCGAGATCTTGAGAAGTTTAATTAACTTACAACTAATATTCAAGAATTGTTACATATAACGCTAATTTTTTGTCGACGATCCTTAGTTCCAGTGATAAGATAGCCTTCTCCTGATTGTTGCAGAGCTAGAAACTGCGCTTTCAGATCCTACTAGAATCGCTGGCAACATTTTCTGATACATTCAGCACAATTTTGAGTTAAAACGATAGCGATAGCGATGAATAAAATCCGTGTTTATTCGTCTCATAGATGATAAAATGATAAGCTTGAACTCACATAAAATTCTTGTTATTACCTATGCGTATGCAGAGTCTTCCATGAGTTACGGAATTATTTTTTTTATCGTATTCTTCAATTGCATTCGTTCAACAGAAGCGTTTAATGCGTAATGTATAAGCCTGCTTCGCGAAATTAGCAGAGGCTAGACTAAACTCATGTTTTGTCGGCTCTTTGGGAAACCAGTAGGCAACACTAACTATCAATATTCAAATAATCATATCAACATCATGAGAAAGAATAACAAAAACTAGAAGAAGAAGAAGTAGTGAGGTTTGCGTACCGGCTCATAGAAAGTGACTTTATAAAACGAGTCCTTACTAAGAAATATATTAGTTATTATTAATATTAGGAATATATATGGAATTGATGGAGTTCAGCGTATTTCTATTTGTTACTTTTTTTAATTTGACGAAAATTGCATGGTGCGAAGTGTGGCGATACTTTTACGTTGTTTGTCAATGAAATTCTTTAGAATCACAACAGTAAATCATTATTATCTTGTAGGATTGGTGCGGGGAGTGTTTTTTTATAATATCATCTCCAAACATTATTGTATTGCATGTTGTTACATTTTATTTTATTTATTAGATGGTCTGAAATTCGGCCTACTTGTACTTCTCTTTTCTTTTATCCTTTCTGTTGATATATTTGAAATCAATTATTAACGCTATTAAAATAAAATACGAAGATACGAAAATCTTATTAATATCCATACCACCATACACACTACACAGTGACAGCTATAACTAGAGAGGACAAAAGCGAGTGATATCGTACCTGTTTTGCAGCGATTAGATAGACTCGCGTCTGTTCGTTTCATAAGAAAGGGCTCCTCTTGCCTACTGGTTTCCCCGAGAGTCGATAAAACATGAGTCTGTCTAGTCGCTGGAAAACAGGTATGATTTCACTCGCTTTTGTCCTCTCTAGTTATAACTTTCACTCTTTACGGCGACGGGGTGATGGATACAAATCCCTGAATCCCATTAAAACATAAAGTGATTCATTTATGGCATATGACACGATATTACAGTGGCTATCGTAAACGAGAGACCTCAGGTTCGGGTTCTTATCAAGATCAATATTTTTCAAAAAAATTACTAAACCTACAGAATTTTTTGATTATGCATTGGATCGTTACCATAAAACTAAGCTGTAGGCCTTCAAAATAATATGACATAACAAAAATAATTTGTCTGTTTCGTCTTTACTTTCCTCAATTAAACCTACACTGTTTAACTATTTCAGAAAATGTTTAAAAAAATTAATTAGAGCCTACATTCATGCCTATAGAAATAAGTCGATTATAGATTATGTTATGTATTTTACCGAACGCCCATCACACAAAGTCGGAACGAAGATAAGCTAAAAAATTCCTTCTTTAATTAGTGGTAATCTTCAAGAAAACCGGTGCTCCTCTCTTATACGCGAGGCAGAGCATATACGTAGATCATTCCGACGTGAACCGCGCTTTTATGCACCATAAAATCGGTTACGATAAGTTCATATACAAGTTCAAGGAAAACAGTGAACTGCATCTTATTGGAGAGATAATGCTGCGATACGTTTTAACTTTGAAATGTACTATTCTTCAATAAAATATCCCGTTTGTTTCCATTGAGCTCTTTTACTTTCTAGATAAAAAAAAAAAAAGAGGAATGAGCATAATTCAGCGCATTTATTCGTCGGATTCGCCAAAAGGCATTAAAACAGTGGGTGTAAGCGGTGCGCGTACACAACAAACATACGACGACGTGCGACGTATGCGATCTGCCCTGGGCTGGCGGACTGGCTGCTAGTAGTGGTTATTGAACAATGTCCTAGGTCATGTTTGGCGCGTTAACTTCTCACGCTCGTTCGAGTTACGACGTATGTACGTATAGGAACGTACAGCATCGCGTCTTTTTCCGATAAAGTGAGAGAAGGTGTACGTATGTATACGTAAAAGTATCGTCTCAAACTTGAGTTCGAGCTTAGGTTAATCGCTAAAGAGGAAGATGGAATAAGATTGCGCCGAAGTTACTGTCGGTGTTGTTTCGTTGCACTTGATGCTCTTCGCCGATTTAGAAAATACAGTTTTGACCTAAAATGTAGCTACTATTTACGATCAGATTTCTTTTGGAAAAATTCTTCTTTTTACGATACTTTTTCTAATTTAACATATCTTTCTGAGTAACTACAACGGATATGATGGCCTCTTGATTGGATGAAAATTTCAGTCCTTTGAGAGAAGCTTTGAGCCTATGATATATCGAAAAGGTCACTGGGGCCTGATTTGGTGAAGAAGATAAATGATCTATCTATGATTGAATCCTAAATCGTTAGTTTTTCCCATCAGGCATTGCCTTACTTTCTTTTTCTTCAAACGCGACTGCTTTTTCACAATTTCTGCCTTCAGTTTGTCAAATTATGATGTGTCGTATGTCCCCGTTATTGTTTTCCTTTTTCAAGATTGACAATTAAATACAACTCCATGGCTTAAAAACAGCAGCTATTACATTCCCGGCCGATGGAACAACCTTCGCCTTTTTCGGTGTCGATTCATCCTACCTGGTTCGTTTCTTCAACTGTGTCTTGGTGTCAGGAATATACCGATATAATCAGGTTTTATGTACAATTACTGATCGACGTCAAAACCCTTTCGAGAAGAGTAATTTCTTCAAATAAAGCGTCTATTTATATTACCCGTCAAAAAAAAAAATTAAACTGCTTCAATAGTTCTCTGGATGAATGGTATTATTGGTCCTTGACAAACAAGCAAGCCTTGGTGATTAGCTTTTTAATGTTTATATCTTCGGTCAATATATGGCAAACACGTTCTTCTCTCCAACCTTCGTCTAGCACAATTTGGTGAACTTTTCCAACGTTATCGGTAGTGACTCTCCCGAATGTTCACAGTCAACCAAACTGGTACGACTACCTTTAAATTTAGCTAGCCAAGACGGTATAGCATGCCCGCTTAAATTTGCGTAGGTTTATTGTAAAAGTTTAATAGCAACAATGATGCCACATGTTGGAAACTTTCAAAAGTATTTTTCAACGCATACGCGTCCAGAATATTTTTAACGAATAACGTTATCTTTATATTGATCTTTGAAACATTTCTTACCACCTTTGTACATGTTTAAAAATTGTAAATCTAATCACTAGCATCAACAATATCTTCACCATTTCTATCCCTTGCTATATTTTAGATAGCATCTTTGTAAACTAATTAATAAGCTTGGTAGCCTTTGCCTTTGGCGTAAGTTCCTAACAACAAAACTCCGTTTTGGTTGATTGGTCGCTTGGTTCTCCTCTCCAAAGAAATAAATCTATTGCAGCGATGGATGTCGATGCCAAACGTTCACAGCAATAATTACTTGAATTTTTACATATATAACAAGCGTTTCTTGCTAAGTCTCTTCCTACCATTCAATGTACAATATCATGAATTCTATGCAATGGATCTGTCTTAAATCAAGAAACCATCATGCTGTACGTGCCTGCTACAGTTTTAAAATCCCAAACACAGTTTTTAAAACCGTAATTTTAAAACAAACGACAATTGCCAACAACTGTTTACATCATTGTGCTTCTTGATAGCAAAACAAGAGAGATACCAACGAGCCGTGCATGGCGCTTCGGGTAATGGGTCAACGAATTCGCGGTGAGAACCTCACGCTGAAACCCACGTCAATCGCTAAACCACAAAGAATGAGTGAAACGGAAGATGAATCTGCAATTTGGAGACGCGTTAGAAAGTGAAGAAGAACCATCTTATTCTTGTCGCGGCGGCGGAATGCAACCACACACATACCCGCATCACTATGAAGTGGTAATGGTATTGCATGTGGATTTCAGTGATGCCTCTTACATCGTTTGCTTCTGTAGGTGTTGTGAATGCAAAAAATCGGGAGGTATATACGAGCTTTTATTAAAAATTTGGAATTGAATTCGAAAGAAAATTGATCAAAAAAATATTAATATTATTGTCAAATAATATCAAGATCAACAAGCAGACACATATAATAATAGATATATTTGTATAATTCTCTCCAAAAATATCCTATCTGACTGCCCCAAAATGAATTTACAAATTTTATTATTTTACATAAAACTACAAGTAAATAGCAACATTAAATTCGAGTTAATATTTTCTCGAGACTTCGCTAAAGAAATTACACGAAATCATTTTATTTTCGAGTTCAATTCTCTCTCTTGTCAACTTCATAAAAATAAAAGAATACAAAACATCTTTTTCACATACAAAACGCATGCATTCCGCTTGTGCTGCATATTAATGCCGGCTTTATGGCCGCATAAACGCCTCGAAAAGGAGAGAAACATCGATAAATAATTACCGCCGACAAGAAGGACGCGCATTATAAGATTCCCAGAAATATGTTAGGCAGGGTAACAACATCCTCGGTTTCGAGAAATCCAACGAGGAGGCCACAACAGTTGATGACCCCCGGGAGAATGCATCAGTCGACTAACAAACAAAAATAACTCCCTATGAAAGCAAGAGAGTAGAAAGAATACGATGAACAAAGTTCGCCACTTTCTGTGCCTTTCACAAGCGTTGGTATGGAAATCGTCGTTCGGGTAATATATACGTAAATGCTTCGCTGATTAGGCTATGCGATGAACTGGGGCCAATCGATAAAATTAATATAATAACCGATATATATTGTTACCGATATAAACTATAGTAATAGGAAGATTTATTCTATCTGGAACAATGAAATGTGCATTTGATTATCGGCTATTAGAACAATATGCATAAACTTACGAAAAATAAGAATAGTACATATTATAGGAGCGTTGTATGTATAAATCAAATCTATAATCATGCGTAAACCAATGTATACCTGTCTCGTTATAATTCGGTTTCACACTTCCCACGTGGTCTTGACAATGTTTGTGACCAAGACAAACTAAACATTTTGTTTTTGCACCATCGTATATTAAATCCGGAAAATCTTTAATAAACTCCTTTACTTTATCTGACAATGGTCGATTCCTTGATGACAATTTGTTACGTATAAACGTATATGTAGCACTTCGGTACGCTCGCAGGCAATCCAACCGGTTGCCAAACATATACTGGACGCGTCACTACTGCAATAAGATCGCTTGCGCATATATTACGAATCACAGACTCGAACGGCCACTTCCATACCGACGCCTTTGAAGCACATGGAAAATAGCGAATTTTAACAACGAATAAAATATTCCTCGTTTTTTTGGATCAAAAAATAAAATTATTTTTTAATTTAAATTTTTATAATTATAATATTGTAGTGTAGATATTCATATCAATTTACCGCGTTTTATGAAATGATGTGAAGTGCAATTTAAGTTGAAAAATAGCTATAAGAAGTGTTTTTAAGTGTGTTATTTTAACAACAATGACTAAGAAAAATGAATGTTTTAAATCAATCATCTAACGGATATCAAATCGTTTGCAGTTAGGCAAACTGTTTCTTAGTTATATTAAATGCTCGCAGCATCTTTACAAAACATTGCAAAAATATCAAGCTAATTAACAATCTCAGCAAAATATTTTTTATTTAACATTTGTTCATAATCAAGGTCATAAAGGAATCATAAAAAAAATGTTAAATTGATTAATGATGCAGTTTCGCGAGAAATCACTTCGTCTAATCATTTCCAATCAAACGAAGACGTATTGGCAGGTGATACTTACATCATCTATAAGTTGGAATATTTTTTTTCTCATAGTCATCCAAATTCCTGACAAGTGCAAGCTTTCAGTCAGTTCAACGTACTGTATTCTTTCAAAAACCTATGATGTTCATCACAAATATGTGAGTTGCAGCAACTCTCATTGGTGTTAGGTCGCAGTGCCCTTACCATTTTGAAATTTCTACTAAATACATACTATCCAGGAATGGGTTTAAGTGGTTTGTTTTAAATCACCAAATACCTTAGCTGAAATGCAAAGGTAATTTGATTAATGAACCTTGGTAAGGAAAAGGCATATTTATTTGTAAAAATGTCTTTGGAATCGATACACTTATCCAACGTTTTTCTATCTTTTCTCTTTCTATCTTTTATATACGGTTTCTCCAACGTTGCAAGATAGATGTATCTACCTTTCTCCACCGAGCCGATTTTCATTCTCGGAAGTAGAAAATAATCACTGCGGGCTAAATTTTTTGTCGTCGAATTTTAGATTGGCGACGACACAAGCGTGCACGCATCCATTGTCTTGAAGAAACGAAATTCTTTTCTCAATCAAATGAGGTACTTTTCTTTAACTACGATCCAGTAAGTTGACGTAATACTAGTCATTAATCGTTTTGCCCTTTTCAAGGTAACACGTCAATTCTTTGGTGCGGCTTGCCCACGAATGCTCTACTGTTGGGACTATTTTTTGGCCTCTCATATACTGTGATGAGTACAACATAGTTATGAATAGACGCCAAAAATCATTCGGATCGCCCTTTCATATCGCCAAATGTTCTTTTGAATTTGACATACGTGCGTGTTTATGGTCAATTGTGAGCAATCGTGGCACCTATATCTTGCGCATAACTCAATTGAGATACCGACAGTCTCACCAATCTCACGTACTTCCAATCTCCGCTCAATCAATACCTTATCGTGAATTTTTTCAATAATTTTTGATATGGTCGTTTGGACGGCCTGGACTTTGCCGAGTTATACTCTTATCTCATTTTTTTTTCTCTTTCAAAAACAAGCACCGTTCTATATTACCGACCGTTATATATACCGATATTTTACATTGTTGTTAAATCGCAGTGGTTGTGAACTTAAAATGGTTATCATCGGCAAACAAGCTGACGTATCTCTTTGAAAACTAACGACAGGACTCACGAAAATTGACCTTCACGAAAATTATCTGAGTTAACTCATCCTAATACTCTATTTGAACAAAACATTTGAATATAAAGGAAACTGCATAAATTAAGATTTTTAAGATGTTCTGTGCGGATCTCAATAGATAACTAAACCTTGTAGTTCGTTAAACGCATTTAGCCTATAAAACAACTATATTCATAACTGAAATTCGCTACTTTCCATGCGTTTCACGAAATTAGAGACTTGATAGTCTCATGTTTATTGGTCTCATGGAAATATGTAAGTTCCTGTTGCCTACTTGTTTCCACAAGGGTCGACAAAACACGAGTCTGACTAGACTGTTAATTTCCTAAAGCGCGCGAAAAGTGGCGAACATTATTCGTTACAACTAACACATTCAACGTAAGTGCGACTAGTAATATGGTGCATGATTCTAGAAGCTTCCCGCTGTATATCTTCCGCTTCGAGTTCCTTGTCGAAGCGCTCCATAACCTCGAAATCACACAATATAATTTCTATTTATTTTCTTCCCTTTTCATGGTCGGTCAATTCATTCGCTCGAATCTTATCTAATCTCCTCTCCACTTTGCTTCGCTTTAAAGAGGTCCGTCACCGAAAACCGAAAGAAGATAGAAGAGCATACAATATACGTATGTAGCGCCTAGTATTCACCGTAACTACCTTTCTTTTTCTAGCAAACCACCGCCACGACACTTTATAATCTGACAGGTAAACACGTTACATTACAAAATAAGAATCCAGGTAGTTTGGTCCTTTTTTGTGTTGATACACGGTTGTATATAGGATGAGATTTTTCGGGTATGCAAGTATATAAGGTGAAGTGCTATGGGCTATGTCTGCGGTTAGTTGGTTGGCCCGTTCTAGCCGGTATTTCCGAGAAAATAGATTTTACGGTTTAAGCAGCCACAATAAAATCTATTATGTCGGAATAGGGAGATCGCTCATTTAAAATGCAATTCCAAATTTTGTAATACCCAAGGATAAGTAAGTGACTGAAGGTTGAAGTGGTGCGAGGTTATAAATTTTGGGTTCTTAACTATTAAGTTTTATTGGTATTTAAGGATAGATTTCGGGCAAATACATATCTTCATTGCCCTAACTGTATTATAAATAGTTTTCTATGGGTCAGAATAACGCGATTTTTTTAACTATTCCAGAGATTTTAACTTATTTCAAAAAAAAAAAAAAACAATAGAACTATCACTATCTTGATCGATCTCGAAAGAAATCGAGAATATTTCAAAATCTTTCAATATTATTAGGAGAAGACGCGTTAAAATACGTACAGATCTGTGTGTGGAGGAGACTTATACGTGTTACACACGCAGGCAACGCAGCGCAAGATAAATATTTACAAGAACCTACTGTCGGTAAACATTGCGTTGAACTTTTTTAGGTACATTGACTTTTAAGTTGGTCCTAGAAGAACAAACAGCTACGATATATAGGATGCATATACGCGCTTGTTACATTATACGACTCTCTCGTTTTTGGAGATCACAATGGAGACGACCGACTCGGCATATGTGAAAAACGAATTCTTACTATATTTCAAAAGCGGCAATAAAAATAATGAATCCGTAGAACCTCCCATCTAGAAAGCTTACGGAATTTAAGAATCACGGTTAGGCTAAAGCGCGTTATCTTATCAAAGATTTGGGATTAAATAACTTACTTAAGTACGTCACAGAACCATCAAATAATTGATACTTACTTATTTTGGTTTCATTAAAGTCCAGAACACGTTTAAATTATTACGGCGAATGTCTGCTTTTTGTTTTTCACATCTAAAAGCAAATAAATATTTATTTTGGAAGGTCTGGTATACTCCTGTTTGTGTAACAACTTTATTTCTCAAACCTTCGCTTTCAATTGGCACAAAATTGACACACAGAACGAAGTGACATCCGTAGATGCCAATAAAGTATGCATTTAGTTTATTATACAGGTGGTCTACATTTCAAGAGTAAAATGAGAAGACATATTTAATTCATTTAATATGAAATCCCTGTTTTATTTCGCTCACAGTCGATATTTCATTAAATGCAGAAAGTTCATTTAGACTAAAGAAAATATAAATCGTTTTTGCAAGAGACTGTTTTATGTTTGCAATATAAGCAATTATCATCTTCTTGTGCGTTGATTAATATTTAAGTAAATGCTTGATTACACACCAAATGTCGCCAATAATTAAATTACTGTACATTGAGTGCGGACTATTAAACCCAGAGAGGCTTAATATACAAGGCTTGCTCTTCGTCAATGGATTATGAATCAATGAAGTGAAGGGGTGGCTACCTTTGCAATTGTTGTGATGTTTGAAAATCTCTATATTCTCGCGGATTTTTCTATTATAATATTGAGAGTTACGAGAAAAGATGCGGCAAGAGTTAAATTGGATTTGGTGACCAGCTTCCAGTCTATTCTCGTCTATTACTGAGCACTCTAGCTCAGTAACACGAGTGACGACCGAACATGCAATCTAGTAGATAATAATGGCTTCCAAATGATCGTGGTGGTTCACGGGCAAGTAGTCGGGGATTTTGAAGTTGAAAATGATTTTTGTTATTCCTGAAGATAATCTTGTTGGTGCTATCAGTGACACCTCGAATGTAGTGTAAACATGCTTGCTTATGGAAATTAACGTTGCATGACGAGATTTGCTGGGGAGAATAGTTAGTGTAGTGGTTAGTGGTAATTTGAATATCGTTCCTAGAATAATTATTGCGGATCAGAGTTTCGATGAAGTAGTTCAGTTTTTGAGCAAACTGAGTTCAGATGTGCAAATAGTCCTTTGGATAAGAGAATTAATAACACTGCGTTTTCAGACCGGATGATCGTGTGAGACGCCATTGCGATATCTACCCATGTGTGTGGGTTTTAAGTGGACGGAATGTCCCAACGACGCCGTTGTTGGGAATTCAGGAACGATACCGATGAACACTTATCACTAAACTTATTTGCTTTCCGCGCGTTTCACGAAATTAGCAGAAACTAGACAGACTCGTGCTCTATCGACTGTCGAAGAAACCAGTAGGTAACACGAATTTTTTAGTCTTTGCTAATTTCGTGAAACGTAAAAGTGAAAGTAAAACGTGAAAGTAAAGTGGCGAACTTTACTTATTACGTTTAAGATCAGGATCAGGAATTATTCCTATTTTGCAGCGACTAGATAGACTCGTGTCTATTCGCCTCATGAGAATGGATTTTCGTGCTGCCTACTGGTGTCCCCGAGAGTCGACAAAACACGAGTCTGTCTCGTCTCTGCAAAAAAGTAACAATTTCATCCACCTTTGTCCTCTCTAATGATCAGAAATGTCACCCTAAAAGCTAAATTACTAAACTGGTCACCTGCTACAACAATCACGCGATTATATTTTGATCTTTATGATTACTTAAAATAGTAAATTAGGGGGGAATAGTATCAGATATTAAAAACCATTCCGTTTAACATAAAAATCGGACCATAAGCATCGTTAAACACAGCAATATAGTGAAACTCCTGGATATTGAAAAAGGTTCCTTTTGATAATTCTAGCAAGCAAAATAAAAGGAGCCTTGTTCCCAAACTTATCGAATGGAAGCTGCTTTGATATGTTACTAATCTTTCTCACACGGAGTTGGCATAATCATTATAATCTTCATATCGGATTCAGTGGCTCAACGACAAGAACTTGATTTCTTCGTATATATCCGTTGAAATTGGTGCGTGGTCTTTAGTATCGGATTAAGATAAAATATTTTAACCATCAAGAAGAGAGACTATTTATAGTAATCTAAGAAAAGCTATTTTGGATGGAATAGTTCTAATTTCAAAATTAATGTTACCTACGTTTCTGTGCACTTATGATAAGGGACAGGGATGAGACAGCTTGTGTGTTGACTAATTAATTAATTAATAAGGGACATATATATGTAGAATTTATGTCTGAATACATAATGATAATAGTAAGATACAAGTTTTCCATTCCTTATGTAATTTATGTATATTATAATTTTATTATTTACATAATTCATCTAAATTTAATAGAAACATTTAAATGTTTGTTTTCTATTAATAATTTTAAATACATACAATGTAAACGATTATTATGGCTTTGTATAAAAATATGAGTTGCTTAATCAACGACAGATAGTTGCTGCTCAATATTATTCTCACAATTATGTCTCAGAAGAGGAAAAATATCTAACAAAAAGTATTTATTCATCTGTTGAGAATGTATTAAACGAAGGATGAATCAAATCCATAACAATCGTTCCGGAAATTCGTAGACCTTGCTATAAATACAACCTAACATTTATTTACTCAAGTTTCTATAAAATAAGAGTGCCATTCTTGAATAAGTTTGCCAATTTTTTTAATCCATGAAATAGAATTGAGTAATTAGCAATCTCACAATAAAAATGCAGATTTGTTTGACAAAAGTAAATATTTCTTTATGTGTATGTCTCCGTATTTAGAATGTTTATTTCAATCCTTGCAGGTTCTAAACAATGAAAAAGCAAAACAAATCGATTTTATGAGCTCGAAAAAGTTTATTTACACAAAATTTTATGCGAGAACACGCGCCAAAGAAAAATCTCAATACTATGCAAAAATTATGTGTCATCGGAACATTGGCCTTGCGAAGCTTGACGTAGCGGACGATCATTGGCAATTAACTCTCGGTAGTAGTAATTTTAGCGTAGTTTAAACAATGTAAATCGACGTTAAAATTCTTCTTTCCTAACGATACGTTTTCTCGTGTTTGGTAGCGATTTCAAAGATTCTGTTTCGAAAGAAGCAATCTAAATTATGAGCAATATCGATTACACCATAGCTAAATATGGTAACACACCAATCATTAAAGAGGCGACTTGATTAGGTACCAACGATATGGTAAACGTACTCCACCCAGCAAAAAGAAAAAAAACAAAACGAAACCGTATCGTTAGCCACACTAAACAAACGATAGAGAGCGACAAGTGCCTATGGTATCGGAGATAGTTAAATAAATGTATAAGGGGGCTTAATTTTAATCAATATTAAATATGATACAGCGCGGAAAATCAAGGCTACAGTGTTTCTATCGAAAAATTGCGAAATTCTGGTATGAGCATAAGGTAACAACGTGTTTGTAATAATCAAATATTTGCGTAAGATAGATGCGTGGTAGATATTAACTCAGGTACTGAAGGTGCCTGATGTCACGCCTTGAACATACACAAATCGCACAACCGAATTATTGAATTAGCCGAAAATATCGATGTTAGATTTACTCTTATGTAAATGGTGATCATGATCATGATAATAATGACCTAGATATTTGTATGGTGCAGAGTTCGCTAGAATGTCGTAGTATTGGTTTGAGATCTGCGATTTGAATGAGTTTTAGTCATTTTTCCGCAAATTTTACCGGCTATCAATGGCTTTATTGATTAGAATGGAAATTTAATGACATAATCGCTTTTGGTACAGAAGAAGAATTTCCGTTACTAGTTAAAATATCAGTGTTATACAGAATATCCCACCGGGAACTGCATTGATCGATATATGAGAAAGTATTTGTTGCAAGATTCTAAAAATTTGACAGTACAGTAAAGCTGAAACAATCTAATATTGCTGAAACGATGAATTTTTCCGTTTTTAGGATGCGGCTCCGGTAATGAGAATTGTACGTATTTGCCAATTTTCGTTCGTCCTGATAATGTTGTCCAAAAATAATTCGTAAGAGTTTATGTTTGAATCTTTGCCTTGATCGATCCAACGAGTTTCAAATTGTTTTATTTCTTTAACTGTATTTTTCGATCTATGGATATCAAGCAGCAAAGGTATCGTATGTACTTGACATGCCATCTCTATAAATAATAAAGAAACTTCAATAATCTACATTCGTATAACTCAAACGTGCCGGTACTGTTTGTAATTGAAAACTAAGTGACGTCTCATCAGTGCTGAATTGTTTTCTAATGAACATGACTAACTATATTAAAGTTCGATGATATTAAAAAAAAATTGGATGAGCTACGTTGTTACATCGTACAATACACATTTTCCTAAACACCTTGAAAAGTACCAATACGCGATGAATATAACGCCTACTAAGCTGGAGTCATCATTTTCATATGTAGTCTTATTCATACCAACATCATTTGGTAAAATATACGAGCATTGTCCTAAATATTTTAACTAAGAATCTCTCCAAAAAAAATTCGAATGGCCGAATGGATTGAATAAGCTCACACAAAGAGCACGCCATGGAATACAGGTGAGAAAAATATGCTTTCTCTGCATCGTCTCTGTTCACATCAATAAATATTGAATATTTCCCATTAATTATATTTCCTAAACAGTCTACAACGTTCTACATGTTTGGCATTAAATTTTACAATATCTGTACTTATAAGTATTGTTATGAAAATTTTCAGATGGTCTTATCTAATCTAATTCTAGCTCTAATTTTTTTAATTTCTTCCATTCTCTCTCGCTAAATATATAACCAGCCACACGCTTATCTTCATTATAATCGATATTTTTCTTATTTTACGTTTAACAGCATACAATATGTAACTACCCCACATACCTAATTAGTTCCAAAAGCATAATACTCCAACGGTACCGTCCTATTATTAACCCGTTTAATAGAGCACAAACTAGGGCTCCATCCCGCGAATCAATACCTCTGCACCACGGCTAAAGCGTTATATTCTACCAAAATCGATTCCCTCCAGGGTATAATACGTATTATAACCCGGCAACAAAAAATAGTACAGAAAAGAGCGTCTCAAAGGAAAAAAGTATCTCTCGAATAATCTAGACTATAGACGAAAGAAAAAAGATACAGTGATGTTCAAGCTAATGGAGAAGAGAAGATCTCATAATAATCTATATGTTGCTGTATATCTCCACATTTCTTTATTCTCACGTTTTATTTTATTTAGTATATTTCGCATTAGAGATGTCTCATGCAGCATTTACGTTAACCCTTTTTTACACCGCGTATAAGTCGTTTACAAGATGCCCGACATCATACTTGGACATCGCTATACATAAGTTCGTGGAGTAACTGAGGGGGATGAATCGGAGTTAAAAAGAGCGACCTAATGAATAGCCTACCTCGAGATACGTTCGATTTTCTTCTCTACCACTTTGATTCTCGCCCGTGATTTTATTTGTAAAGACCGCGCTATACATCCTCAGTTTGTGTCTCGAGGGGCAACCGGGGTAAATAAGTCCGACGAACCCTACTAATATGTGACGTGAATATCCGAAGAACTGAAGAAGTCTTTTTGTGGCGGGTCGATCGGACTAACCAGCCTTATTTCTTTTGGCGCGCCAACGGTGGTGGCTAGAGGTCTGTCGGAGGCCACGCGAAAAGGTACAGTTCGTGCAGAGGTAGCAACGAACTAAAATCGCCCAGGAAAAAAGAAAAATCACGGTAAAATAACCCAGACATCGGTTGCATGGTATCGAAAAAGAAAACTATAGACCCGAGAAAAAAGGAAAAAAGATTCCCGACATCGTCATCGATGCAGAGATAAATTGGAATTGCAAATAGCTCTTTTGGCGCATGTTGCTGACCACCGTCACGATCCCAAGTGATCTTCATTAATTTCGAATGTTTAATGTCGCGGTGAAATTAACATAATCAAGATTAATTTCCGCCTGGCAAATGGAAGGTCGAAAGATTATTGCTTATTTAAACTTTATTTATTATTTATTATTATTATTATTATTAACTTATTTAAAATTTGGATCTGTGTAAGAACATATTTGTACAAGTCTTAAAGATTTTAAAATCAATTGAAATTAATAAGATATATAGTCCTTTTTTTTCACTTTCCAAATCTCATCTATACTACGCGCTCATATTTTATTATAACGCATGTAACGCGTATAAGTTATTTATCATCTTAAATAAATAGACCTCATGCTTAGAGTGTCGGCAGATGGTTTTGATAAAACGAAAACGCGCGTAAAATCATTTAGAACGCGTCGGATGTGTCGCCCCCTAGCGACGAAAAAGCGTCGTCACGAAACGTAGCAATGTTTCATTCATTAACCCATTAACCAACAACGGGTGAAAGAAAAAAATGCTATACGATATTTCGAAGTGATCGGTATGCAAAGAGTAAGCTCGAACAAAGCAATATACATATACGTCGAGGAAAAAATCTGCCATAAAACACATGTCAATAAACATACATATGTACACAGATTAAGTTTTTGTGCAAGAAAATATATAGAACGGATATATCAACGGACAGATTTTTTTTCTTGAGTGTGTTTTTTTTTCTTTTGAGCGAAGTGCAAGAGTGTAAATAATACGACATACCATGTGGAGGACATAGGCTATCTCACTGGGTAAAGCATCCAAAGAAGTCTTACCTGTAACAAAAAAAAAAGAATGTAAAATTAATTAGATTTCATCCAAAACGATTTTATTTAGCATTCTCAACGTCGTAGCTAACGTAAGTTATTGTATATTAGGCTCAAAGTCCAAAAATACTCATCAAGCGAAAATATCAACCGGGGGGCGTTGAGGTCTTTTAAGATCATTTACAACGCGAAATTCATGTTATGACACTTGCAAAAACATTCAGAACGCACTGTGGCTAACTTGAAACGAATTTACTTAGAAAAAAACTACAATCATGACATTTAGAACTACACTATGAAGGCTTGTTTACTTCCAAAGACCAACGTTGATGGGAAAAGCCCAAATATTCAAATCATGACACGAATTTTGTTCTGTTGTTCAGGTTGTTTGTGCTCTTTTGAAAATCTCTGACAGACGAACAAATGCATGCAAACTTATATTTGCAAAACTATGTCTGATAAGAAAGAAAAAAAATAGATAGATATATTTGAAGGAATTAAGTTTCGACACTTTATCCATTTGAATGTTATGTGTTGTAATTGTCGAATACGCTGTATAACATTTTCGAAAAATTTTATATTGCTTTATTCGACAGTTCTGTATAATTTAAATTTTCCAAGTTAAATACGTTTACAATTATAGAAGCTCGCATGCGCTCATCTATCAAGAATGTTAAAAAAAGCGAATATTTCAAACATGGTTAGAAGTAAAAAACATCGTTGCACGAAACCAACCTTACGATTAGGAATTCAAAAATGTAATAATATATAGGGTGTTCCATGTAGAACAAACTTGATAGCTATTTCCGATATAGCCGGAAGTATCAGATTATTACAAATATTTTAGATCAACAGCACATATGTCTACTTTAGCATTCTACCAAGGTTTCAGAATTTTCCAATCTGTCTTCTTTCGTATATCGATCGATCAGTTATGCGGTGGGACGCCCTGCATTAATATTTAATTAAAAAAGGCATAGCCTCTTCTTTTCGCTCTAAATAAAAAGCATGGCATTCTTTAAACGAATTCGGCATTTTAAAGAATAATTACATCTTATTCAACACCTCCTTAATGCCAGATAATTGTCCGTGATATAATTGACAATTAGAAATCATTCGATCTCACAACTTATTAATGCGTGCTAAACAAGAAAAGATATTTTTATACAACGCAATTTTTAACCGCCAATTTTAACGAATTCAACGAATATCGTATGTAACCCAAGAGGGGAAGGTTGCCACCCGACAAACTGGTGATTATACCAGCGACAACCATCGGGCGAACAGAGCCAACGCAACCAACAACAACAGCGTGGAGGGTAGCAGCTGCAGAGCAGACCTCGGGCAAACCCGAGGCAGTCCGTTTTCTTTGTACATACAACCTATACCGAATACAGCTCGTCATATGGCAGCTTTCCGGCCAGCTGCCTTCCCGACGGCGAGGGGATACGGGGCATCCATGTATATATGCCATCAAGCAATTAAAACCCTAACGATCCCATTCTATAAGAGAGAAATTTGGTACCCGCCAGAGGTTGGTGCCTCGTCTGCGATTTTTTTAGGTCATTAGCTGTGCTACCTCACCTATGTATAAGGTGCATGATTACGTACTATGGGAGAGCTTTCAAAATAAAAAAAATAATGATGAAGAAAAAGGTCGATGTTATTCGTGATATAGTATGACGATTCAATATTAAAAAAAATAAGTTGACCTGGTCAAAAATTGTTTTATCGAGTTCATTTTAAAAAAAAATTCAAAGAAATTCATTTCTTCTATTGGTTAAAAAGTAGAAAATTCGGCAGTGTATCAAAATAAGTTTAATCCATAACTCTAATTATTATAATAATCAATCGCAGACTTTCTAGAATTCGAATTTTTAAAAATTATTGTACATATCTTTCCTATGACTAATTCAACATGTTACCATATGCTTAGATATATGTATGCGGCAAATAAATGCACTAATTTCTAACTTCTGTATGCATAAAGACAACCAATTGCATTTGCACTGCGGAATTTTATCTTTTTAAAAATCGGCTGCTATCGCATAATGCAAACGTATACAACATACCCCAACTTTTGTTTAATTACGATTTTTTCACGGCGCGTCAAACTAACATTTGTTTGCATTAAAATAACGACGAAACTCTTGCCGCTACAGCATGTGCTTCACACGCAAAATATATATGAAACGTATGATCAATTACTTAATCTCATGTTTTCGCAATGCAATTGTTTCCTGTTCCCCCACTGCTGGTTGCAGCCGGCAAATCGTCGCGTATTAGTTTGTTTAACAGAACTTTACTACAAGGCGATTGTCTCGGTGGTTATATAAATCGTGTTGGGTGTATATTTAGTAAAAAAAAAAAGTACAAGAAACGGTCTGTGTGTATGTTTAATGTGATTGTTGGGCGAAATGAGTCATTTGCTATTAGGGAACGACGGCGAGTAATTTGTAAAGATTTAACCTCTCCTAGCTTTCAAATAGATATTATGCTGTACGCGCGGCAAAATTATGGAATTGATTCCTGAAATTTTTGCATCAGTTTTCGGCTTTTCCTACTTATCATTTTCAAGTAATGACGTCAACAACCATTTTTCTTTTTTTAATAACGACTCCCATTTTTTTTTATTTTCACGGATTATTTAATTATCCAAATAGTACCATCAACCTTTTCCGATGAAACTACTAGCAAGGTCAAACACTTTAATAAATTTACACGTAAAAGCCTTTGAGGTTATAGCAGGCTTTAAAACGCTTATACACTCCGTTGGGCCGTCACCATCAAAAAAAGAATCAAAAACAAGACGATTGTTTTTCCTTTAAATCAAATGTCCGAAATATCGTCCACCGGTCTCTTGTAATCGTTGATAAATAAAAAAGAGATAAGAAATCAGATTTGATCCTTGAAGTAGTCCATATGTTTTACATGGTACGAACAGTTTTCCCACAATACAAATTGATATACTTTAACTCTGCTATTTTCAAAAACTTTGCAATGCTGTTATTTTGAGTTATTTGAATAGAATAGATTTACACATTACTCGCAAGTCAATTCGTTTGTGAGTTTAAGAAAGAAGGGCCTTCGAACACAGTCCTTGTCCCTTTTTTTGGGCCACCGTATAAATTTAAGGATTTGTGTGTTTCCAACGCGATAATTTGTAAATACAAGTACAAAATTCGGAATAGGGTATCTAACTACGTTCCCTAAATATCTTTCGAAGAAATTGAGAAAGTGCCACTTAATGACCTCTTGCCTATTATTATCCCCCTCATGAATCATTCTGTGCTGTATAGAAGATGGGTAGAAAGAAGATTCAAAGACACAGTAATTCGTAGAATATTACTTGGATCGGTTGCTATTGTAGAAAGAATATTTATTTGTTTATGTAACAACGTCTTTTCCGTGTTTACGTGTTAGTGTTGCACTTCAAGTTATTGCTTGTATACGCTTTATATTTTTTCGCCACGGGCGAAAAAAAAGGACATACCAAATGAGAAAAAACTGCGTATTGAGGCATTGTTGGGTATAGGCGGTGTATTCTCAATGCACAATTACAAAGAAAGAAGAAGTATTTCGACAAACAGTGCAGCTAATCGCCGTTTTAGTGAAAGAAAATATACCCACTACAAGTACCGGAAGAACATTTGGCGCCAAGGAAAGGATCACTACTAATCGAGATGATCGACGTATCCTGCAACTAGCAACTGAAAACCGAGGTCTATCCGCTAAAGAAATAGGAAATGCAATACCTCAACGAGGAGTCCAAATATTCACGTGTACAGTACGTAGACAATTGAACGTCGCATGAAAAAGCCAAGATTAACACCGATTATGAAGCGAGCACGTTATGAATGGGCAAAACGTCGTTAACATTACACAATTGAAGCTTGGCGAAATGTAAGGCGAAATAATTTAAACGAATATGTAAATCAAGCAACTTGGTTTTGTTTGAACAATGTCTTTTCGTTAGAGATCGTATTCATGAGCGATGAGCCAAAAGTAGAAGCTATAACCGAAAGAGCTCAATTTGTTAGGTGACATCTCTCTGAACGGTTTGGTGAAGATAGTGTACTAAAAACGGGGAAACACCTTAAATCAGTTACGGTATGGTCTTGTATATCAATCGAAAGTTCTGGCTCACTCTATTTTTATCAAGGCATCTTGAGTCAACACTAAAACAATATAAGCGTATACTGGAGGATGTCTTGGCTAAGACTCTGACACATTCATGGCCCAATAAGGGGATAAGGCATCATGCCACATGGCCCAATCCATCCAAGGTTTTTTGGAAACGCACGCTTTGCCAGTGTTACCTTGGTTGTTGGAAAATTCTCTCGACCGCAATGCAATTGATAAATTGTGGAGTGTCACACGTGTACTCGAGAAGAAACACTACAAAAGAGCAATAAGTAAGAAATATTGAGGATATGTGGCAAAGTGACGCTACAAATAGACATACCATTGCGCTTGCATAAACAGTGCGCCAAAAAAGAATACGAGCAATTATTAAAACCAAAGCAGGGCATTACAAAATATTAGTTATACAGTTGTGACGATGCTATAAAAACAGTTCTGAATAAACTTATGCTTGTAAATACGTTTTTTTATTTTTTCATATATTTCAATAAAATCGCTATTTTTTAGCAAGTGGCCCTAATAAAATGGACAGATACTGTATTATCTAGTACACGAGGTTGCAACTAGCCCTGTACACCTACCCAGACTAATTTCAATTTAAACCTTTTATATTCCCGATAACTTAAAGAACACATAATAAGCGCACAAGCTCAATAGTAAATAATAAGACAACAAATTTAGATCCCACGGAACCCTTCTTCTAGAACTATTTTTTTTTCAGATGAAATCATCATGAAGGTTTTTTTATTTATCAGAAGGACAACGACCAGAGTGTATGGCAACTAGTTTTAACATGAATCATTTGGAGGTACTAAAAAGAAGCTGTAAAGCAGTAATTAGACAGCGTATAAACGGAGATGTACAGTGCTAAGACTCGTCTAACGGTAGTAACATTAGTAGCTAATATAAATCCTGTTTTTTTTTCTATTTTATTCCGATTTTTTTTTTGACGTCAGTGGCTTAGCAGTAATTCTCACATATCAAAATACAGGGATCGTTCAATACGAACACGATAGAAGCAGTAATTGTTACTGAATGAATTATGCTGGTTAACAAAAATAAATTCTAGTTGGGACTATACTAAACAATTCAATCCAGTTTTTAGAGAATAATATTTCTACATATCTAAGTTCGAAACATAGACACGTACATATAACCCTGCCTTTTACTGTTGTACAATGTTTAATACTTACTTGGGTTAGCGTTTAAAAATTGTCAAAGGTAGGAATGCTGTTGCTGTGGCGTACGTATCTATTGAAACGCTTTGCGCTTACGAAATAAGGTTAATACACATTATACCTATTATCTATTTTATTATATACGTCTATATATAGGTTGTATTATGGTGCGAATTAATAGCGTGCATTGATGGAATATTAAATTGATTACATAAACTCATTGCTGTTGCGAATAGAATTCTTTCATTATAAATTTGTTTCCCTTGTCAGACGATCTCAGAAAATCTTCTAACGTTCCTCTTTTAGGTTATTCTCCGGTTGCATCGTCTAACATGAATTAAAAGTGAGGGTAAAAATTGTTAATTCGCCTTCGGTTCGTAAAATTCCACGTCATTACTTGTAATTTCCACGATGAATATCAACCCGGCCAATTGTACCGGTCGTAATTTCGATTTTACAATAATAATGCGCAAACAATAACAACAATGCGATACATAACGGCAGTACGTACTCCTACTCGAAAATGACTACGTCGACCGCCACTTTCGCTCATTAATTATTTACTGGGGCCTGGTTGTGGGCCATTATTGCAAAGTGCTTACTAGTTGACTCCGTAACTACCATGACTAGTGTTACAGCAGATCTAACTGCGCAACGCTATATACTAACTTATCTAATCGATTTGATATTTTGCGGGGACCTCTATACGCATAATTCCAGCTGTCGAGAATGATATACGATTAGGTAGAATATGGCTTAATTGATGTATATTATTAACAGTTCCTGGAGGATCACATGGTATACATGTTTGAAGTAATGATAGCAAGGGGGTAGTATAGCAAACAACACAGTAGCTTCGGCACATTCCGCACCGTACAAGAACCATATGGATCGAAACAGCTGCCCCGGATTAATCAATTAAACTTGTGTGGTGCGGAGTGTGCCGATACTGTTGTGTGCCTTAAGAAATGATTGTAACTAGCAACAAATCAATATGGCAAAATAGTTGGTGCCGCTAGAATGCAACTGAAACACCCACACAATCGATTGGAAAGAAGTAGTACGAACGCACAACGTCTGGAAGCAATAAAAGAAAAATTTGTTCATGTAATTGCTGCCAAAATCTAAAATGTTGACGATATCAAAATTAAAACGATGACCTTTTTCCTCTTTACAATCATTGGCTAAAGCAACGTTTTTGATCAATTGTGACAGTATTCAAAAGAAAATCGATTATAATCAAAGCTACAATGGGACTAATGTGTGAACATTAGTACCATTGTATACATATATACAGCTATATATATATATATATATATATATATATATATATATATATATATATATATATATATAGCTACAGTATAACTGCAATTGTTAACCTGAATAATATAAGAGGTTGCAATGGACTTTCAGAAATTTTTTGGTTTTAGAAAACGTTATAATTTTCACCCTCAAACTTGGTTCCAAGCAACCAAGTGAATCAAGGCTCCATGTTTTTAAACTAATTAGTATTATCAACAAAAAAGCAAATTCCGTTACTTAAACTGATTTATATTTGTATATGAGAAGTTTTATTAAATCACAATACATATTAATTCCTTTCGATATAAGTCACACTGGTCGCGACTTACACAACAGATGGCTCCATTCAACCATTAATGAGATCAAAGGTAATGGAGCTATACATTTGACGACTACAAATGGTGATGTGCCCAGAATGTCTGAATCATCTGATTTTAGGATGTACAACGATCGATGAGGGAATCTTTTTCCGAAATTAAGACAACTGCTGAGAATATCTTACGTTTACGTTAAACAATTCTGTAGCCATTTAAACGTGAAGTTTTGCCTTTGCTAATAACACTGACCAACAAAGATTTTACTCTAAGTTAGTAACTGATGAAAATTAACAGCATATATAAAGTAAAAATGATTCGAAAAGCGGCAAGATTGGCTTAGCTTTGGTTACAGAGAAAATGCCTTTATAGTATGGCCGGTAATCTGGACTACTGCAATAATGTTTATAAACTTCCTGAAACTTCTGGAATACATCACGATCGCAGTTCTTGGAGATTATCCATAGACTCATCAGAGACCAGCCTAAAAGCAGTTTTGTTGCATAATGGAGACCATTACGCTTCTATTCCGATAGGTCGTGCTGTTTCCATGAAAGAAACTTACGAAAATCTGAAAATTTTATTAGAAAAGATGGAGACTATTCCTGGAATATTTGTGCAGATTTTAAAGTAATTGCTATTGTTTTTGGGTATGCAATCTGGTTACGCCAAATACTGTTGCTTATGTCTTTGGGAAAAACATTACCATAAGCAAGAGTGGCCACTACGACAACCAATTTATATCAGGAAAAGACAATGTACAACATCAGCCTCTAGTAGAAAAAGAAAAGATCATAATACCACCTCTCCACGTTAAACTTTGGCTTATGACAAACTTTGTAGAGGCACTGAATCTCGAAGGGGAAAGCTTTAAATACCTTCGTGAAAAGTTTCCAAAATTAACACAAGGGAAAACTGAAAGAAGGTATTTTTGTTGGACCTGATACAAGAAGTAGCAAATGATGAAATCTTTGAAAATAATTAACAGCAAAGGAGAAAACAGCTTGGCTCTCCATGGTACAAGTTTTCACGAATTTCTTGGGTAACAAAAAAGCTGACAACTATAAAACTTTAGTAATTGATATGTTACAAGCATTTCACGCTGCTGGCAGTAATATGTCCCTTAAAGTGCGCATTCTACACTCTCACTTGGATTTTTGTCCGGAAAATATGGGCGACGTTAGCGATGAACACGGTGAGCGCTTCCACCAAGACATCACGGGAATGGGAAAACGGTATCAGGGGAAATGGAATCCTGTTATGTTAGCAGATTACTGTTGGATGTTAAGAAGAGATGTTGTAGATATTGTTTATAAGAGACGGAGCAGTATTACTTCACATTTCTAATTATAATAATTTGAAATATACGTTAAATTATGATCTAATCAAAAAAACTTTTTCGTTGAAATATAAAAAAAAAATCGAGCTAACTTGACCTTCTACTTTTTATTAAAATAAATGTTTATATGTTTTCTACTGAAATTAGTATAAATTATTTTATGGCAAAATCAAAAGTTGAAATTAGTTAGGCCAGTGTAATTTTAGGTGTCTGAACTGATTTTTAATAAGCCTCCGAAATAATTAGTTTCATACGCAGCATATTTTATTTAAATAATTCAAAGTGTGAATTTTCCTTAATAAATTCACGTGTATAATTGCTACATATGAATATATCTGACAGTGTTTATCGTACTTATCGACGAACGCCATTTTATCTGGACGAGATTTTAAGCCAGGGTAATATACCGGGATTTTAAGGAGATTATTCGTCAATATCACCAAAATATAATTTCGAGTTCTCAGCGTATAACGAAAATGTTAATGTAATTGAAATAATTTCCTGGTACTTGAATCTGTACGTCGAGTAGATGAAGAATGAATCACCTTTGTTGGCCAACAAATTAATAAATTTGATCTTTGATATCCGCTATCAATTTTAAACGACGCCAAAAATATGTTCTCCTTATTTACACTGATTTCAGGCGCTTTACAAAATCGGAGCTCTCGTTAATATGGTGACGTTTACCTGCTTAGCATTATTAACGACTAAACTACATACACGTAAATAGCAACCTCACTCTCAATCAACTACATATTTATAAACTAACTTTCTCCCTATAATGCAATTATTACGTTATATCTGATTCGTATTGACTAACGACACTTCGAATTCTTCGGCATATAAACACTGTATACAAGGCTCTACAAGCGTATGTGAGCCCGTACATATTAGGCCATCTTTGTCTCGTATTAACACCGTTTAAAATGTCTGTAGGACGAGGGAGCCGTCGTTGTCAAATGTCGAAAATGTCTTCTCTCTGCAGCACAAGCGAAGAAGAGCTTACACATTTCGTCAAAGGTCATTGCAATAGGCTCGTGGTTTATGGTATGTATGTTCAAGCTCTTACGTTATACAAATACAAACGGTGTTACATAAATAACTATAAATTACTGTATATACATCTTCGATATTTGTTATTCGAAACTTCTCACATTCGAATGAGACAACAATGGAGTCTAGTAAATGTTAACGAGATTATGTGCTAATGCTCAATTGATATCTTTATTATCTTTGTCGCTTCATTATATGATCATTGTTTTTCCCGAGACGCTGTAGAATTTGCGAAATCGCCATATTCTTAACTATACTTCGTATTAGCTAACAGAATGGCCATATTCACCATTTAAACCGAATTCTATAAATCCCATATTTTGAAGACCATGTTCGTTTTTGCGCGATCTAAAAACCCATCGAATTTGCACAACTTTTTCTTCGGTTTTATTGCATAGCAACCTCTGGTGGAAAAAAGGTCACCTCCTAACAAACACTGAAAATCTCCACTTAAAAATTCAGCTCACATCCATCGTTACGAAATTCTTCTTCTATACCAGACTATCGGACAGTCCTTTTGAACGTGGCGGTCGTCGAAGACTGATTTTTTTAGCCTTGCGATTTTTCGGAAAGGTCTTCGTTCTCGTGCCTTTGTTCTCTCCTCAGACCATGGGTGAAATAATAAAATACCTAGGTTCGATCGAAAGTCGATTTTTACAGCGACGGTCGCTTTGTGTACTTCTTTTTCGTTTTCTTGCTTTAGCGAACTTGATCCGGCAATGCTTGCTGCTCGAATTTCAAACTGCCTGTGTGGGCAGGCAGTTCGATCCTTTTGTTTCACGAACCGCACACATTTACCAGCCGGTTGGTTTCGGAACGATGTAAATTAAGATGTTGGCATGCAGGGTGTCTTGATTACAAGTGCGTATGTAATCGAAGAAGTCGTGCTTTATTTGTCAACTGAATCAGTCTGTGGGTAAATCTTGTATGTAAAATGTTATCGAAATCTGGCTTTAATGCCATCTTATTTTGAAATATGAAAAAAATCTTGCGAAGAAGACGCCATCATTCCTCAAAGTTTGTCAGTGATACTTAACTAGACCCTACAAGCGAGAACCTAAGAACAAAAGAAATCATTCGCTCAAATACGTTTTAGTGCGTAGATCATACGCACACTTTACCACGGTCGCGCGAAGTCATCGTCTTCACTTGCGCCGGGGAAAGAGAACTGCCACCTCCTCTGTCGAGTCCTTGAAATCGAAAAGCAAGGTCAAGGAAACTGTTACGTTCATCGATGCCTCTTTACAAACGCGCACATAATGCATTAGAAGTGCACGGCTAATATGTCTTCGTTCGTTGGTGTTATTCGTTATTGTTGTAGTAACGCTGATATTCTTCATGTGATGGATATAAAGGAAGAGAAGAGGGAGAAGATTGAGAAAAAGAAGGAAGAAAGAATTAATGGAATTCGAAAGGCAGTTCTCGATCCAACGGACCGAGTTTCGGTTCAATTTCGTTATTATTAGAAGCGATAGGATATTTAATTAAATCTGATAGGAGGAAATCAAAAGTTTACTTATTGCTACATATTCAAAGAAGCCTAAATAATACCAAATCTTTTAAACCTTTATCAAATAAGATAAGTTATAAGAGGACATGCTTCATTACACTAATAACTCTTTCCAACCGTTCTCAGACAAGCTGTAAACATGATTTAATTGCCTTTACATTAACCGTAATTACAACATAGGAAAAGTTAACTACTTCCAATAAGCATAATCCATCATTATAACTCAATCAATTTGTCCAAGAAGATTATCTCTACATGTATGTGAACATCTTTTTCCTGGGTATTATCAGTCTATATTACAGCAAGATGCCGATTTCCGTGTACACAGATAGGTGAGATAGCAATTCAGACAAGGCGCTATAACAGGTTAAAAGAAAAAGAAAGACCTACAGCTAGATCAGTCGCCAATACAAGCGACGCCAGTCGCTGCAACGGCGACTAATGTAACGTTTTCAAGATCCATTTTTATCGATTTACACACATAGAATGCGGATATAGACAGGAACTATATTTATTTTAAACCGATCGATTTTACGAAAATAGTATATAAGCGTAAATGGTATTCCAGAAGGATCACTTGTGCGTATATTTTGCCCTTTTCCGTTCTACACCTTCTCTCCGAGGGAGTAGAGGGATAATGGTAGAGGTGACAAAACAGTCCCAACTGGGCTAGTTTGACCTATGAAAGACGTATTTAGAGCTATATACTTCTGTTTTACTCATAATATCGGTGTAAATTGCAAAACTCGGAAAATATTCGAAGCTTGAGGTTCAACCGAAACAGAAAATGGCGTTTTATAGCATTCGATGAGGATTACACATCTGCCCAACTTCAATCTGAACGATAAGTGACACCTCAGAGCTAATTCTCTAACCTTGACTCGACGGTCGCCTAGCACCATTTAGTGAACTTTTCCGATATTATCGGATATGTGGTTGCAGTTCTTGACTACTTCACCAACCGAGCTGGTACAACCACGACTAAATTTAGTTGCTTTGATTGTCACTATGCGAACCTGCTCCCAACTCTACCATAGAGTTACGAACTGTTTGAAAACAATCAAGATAGCTGATAGATTTTTTATACGCGACCGATTCTTTGAAATAATCATCATAAAAATCTTGTAAATGTCGCTGCAACCTTCCGGCGAAGACCGAGATCCCTAAGCGTCAATCCGGTCTGAAAGACGTAGGTTTACCGTAGTCAAAATATCTTTTGTATTGTATAACATATATCTGACAGTTACTTCCATATGCACATATGTAATGCATGCTTATTTATTTCCCCGCGTATTTCATCGAGACCACATTTAAAATTTTAATTTTGCAGCCTCCGTAACGACTGGCATTGTATTTACTATACTACAAAGCGCGTACCGCGATTAAATTTATTCCTTATGAACTTGAACTGATGTGTTCCGTATATGAAAAATATATCGTTGTGATGAGAATAAGAACAAGAGGTACTCTAATAAGATAAGAGGTGCTCTTTGTTTGATTTTTTTTCAAAGAATTAGTTGGTATTTCCAGAACCACTAAGAAAAACAAACTTTAGCAACATTTTTTTGTTTTCCAAATAACGTAATTGGTTAATATAATAGTACTTCAGAAATTATTCTGTAGATTACATAGCAGTGGTTTTCAAACTTCTCGATCGGAGAACACATACAACCTAAGCTTTAAAGCAGCGGTCACCAACCTTCTTGAAATCAAGGGCGCCGGGTTAACCTGCTCTGCTTCAAAATGTTACTTTTATAACCGCTTGAGACTCATTTCACTGAACACTCGGTTTACAATTAATTTTGTTGGTGAAAATACTGCAGTCGAAACCAAATATCCAGCTTCATACAGCAGCGCCACCTACACAATCAGTTAATATGTCTTACGGTACAAAGACTAATAACAAATGGCTAGCAAAAATGATTTTCCATTTTTTTTTATTTTGGTAATAACAAATTCTTGAATTTTATATTGGTCGCCAAAAATTTAGGGATAAACATGCAATTTTTCTATGTTAGCCGTATTAAACATGATGGAACAGGACAGTAATAATGAAATTACAGTTGATATCAGAAGAAGCCCGGATTTTTTACTTTAGCTTCTATCAACTCCCCGACCAGTCGCAACCTTTCCAAACAACAATGATAAGCAAGCAATATCTTCTACTTTTAAGAACGGAATTAAAGAATTCTGTAAGCAGCCCAGATCCAAAATGCAAACAAAACACTAAGTTTTTGTCTAAACAAAAATTCTTTTGTGTTGGAGGCCAACATAATTGTTTCCGTGACTTTTGCAAGAGTTATAACAGAGAGTGGCTTTAAATGGAGAGTTAATCAAAAAAAAAAAAAAAACAGTTTAGTAAGAATTAAAGAATACTATGCCTAGATGCTTACCTTCACAAAATCTTCTACTATTTTTAAAGTTCGGGTCCCAAGTGGTGAAAAGAATAAATTACCAATACTTTATTAGCGTAAACGTATTTATTTAAAAGTTGATAAAAATTACAATATTAAAAAAACTCGCATTTAATATCTTTGCAGATTTCAACAATATTGGGACAAACTGATAACGCTATCTTCTAAATTCGCTAGGCTTCTGCGGTTCTTCTAGTTGATATTAACCATTCTTGAAAATCCTCGTAAAGATACGACGTAAAAAATAGTGATAATCTATTTTTGCCAAACCGGGAAATTTACAATTAACTTTAATTTTAATCCACAATTCATAGGGAGCGATGTCAATTTCATCTTCATTTAGAGCAAATTTAAGAAGTCGAAAGAAACAAATGGATTTCTTATTCAATCGAAGGGTTTAGTGTTTAACAATGGAAAATATTTGTCAAAATTTTTGTTGAATGTTCGATTAAAAAAAATGATCGCTTCGTTTGGATCCTACATTGAAGGAAACATTTCCGTATTTTTTTCTCTTACGTGTCTCTTCCATAGCAACATTTTTCCTTATTATACTTGTCAATGACTAACAATAAGAATGGTTTCGTTGCTTCCTTGCATGCTTATATTGGCAGTATTGAACTAGGTAAAAATATTTGTAAAAAGCTTTGGTTTTTCGCAGAACACTTGACGTGACTCCGTAGATTACGAAATGAAAACGACGGTTCTATAGGATGATAACAAAGTGAAAGCTTCGAGAATGAAATTTAGAATCTAAATAACATTTTTGCAAACTTACTAACCGAGGCATTCGAATATTTTTTTGTGTAAATCCATTTCAAACGCTTGCATCAACAGAACCAATTAAAAATTATTCATTCTTTAATTCCAAATACATCCGGGGGTTCCAAAACAGACCTCGCGCTTGGGTAAAAAGGCACAGATGGAAGCGTAAAGTTATGTCAAGGTTATTAATACGCATTCATTTATAATTGAACCGAAGGAACTCGTTTGGCCGTCTTTTATGTGTTATATACTAGTTTACGTTTTTAGAATCCGTGTGAAGTATTGTATTGCCTATGCGTACCATCAGGTTGCCTTTCCAGTCGCATAGTTCGATTCGTCGACCTAAGAAGAAGCCTCGGATGCGCTTACGAGTTATTTTTTCCGGTTTTTGAACCGTGTTAAGTCCGACGTTGTGTCGGTGGGTTTCTCCGTCTTTTCTTCTTTCCTTCTTCTTCCTCTTTACTTTATTTATTATTATCTCGTGTACGGTGTCGGGCGTAGGGATATAACGCGCTCTCTTCTCTGGACGTTGTAATTACGAAACAGCTGCCTTAATAGATGAATTAGATGAGCACTTAATTACTATGGCGAAGACTATGTATCAAAGACCCCATATGTCCTTCCTAATGTTCACGTTATGCATCATGGTTTTTGCGTCGGAATTCAGAAAAACACGAGAATTTTCGAAATGAAACTCTAACAGGTGAACGGATTCCTCCGAAAAACAAAACATCACACAATCGTTACACAATAATATCGCTTTAGTAGGTTTTCTATTTTCTCTAAGAGCGTTACAGGTTAGTCAACAACTAAATGACTTCTTCTGTTCCATGTCAATCAGACAGGATCCAGGTAGGCGTTGGAACACCAACGCACCATTTGGGTTCGTTTGAGTGACGTATATATAGAAACGTAACGTAGTTACATCGGTGGAAATTGTTACTTATTTTTATTGCTTTTCTGTTTAAACGAATCAATTTGTGAAAGATCAAACACATCAACGAGGTGGAAGTAATAAAATATTTAAGTTTCAAAAGAATCACGAGGAACATATATATATATATATTTTTGTTTCATTTACCTTCTCGGTTATAGAAGCCATAAAGTAAGATAGAAATGGGCAAAACACATAAGTACGTTTCTAGCTAATTAGACGTCAAATCTATTGTCTCGTAAGGTGTACACACATGGACGTATTATTATATCGTAGTTCATTCTAAACTTATTATGAGTACAAGGTCTACATACATAAATAGAATATCAAAACGAGAGATAATATTACGTTTTTGTTTTGATTTAGCTAATGAATGAATTATCTCTAAACATTGAAGTATGTTGACAGACATAACGTGACGTGATTGATGTGACGGAACGTATGTTTGATTAAATATTGTATTTTCAACATAGTGAAACAATTGAGAGTTTCCAGGAAGTAAGGTTACATCATTGCAATCTTCATACATACACTCGCTGGATTCGTCATGCTTTAGAATGTCCCGTAGAAAGAATGGAGCAAATATTAGCTATCACCTCTATTACAATTTCAATGAGCGGATTTGCCAGTCTTTTTGCATCGTCTTTTTACAGAATTATTGCTCATTTCACCTTTCTTTTCCTTGTAGTCTTCGGTTTCTTTTGAATAATTGAGCGTATTATTAATATTATTCACTCTCTTTATCAAACCTTTAAAATGATGAAAATGTATCTATTACCTCTGTAACTATTAGCTAATCAAATTGCTAAGATTAATGAATTAAAATTGAAATTATACCGTAGCACTTGAAGCGTTATAGAGAATATTTTGCTTAACGTAATAATTGAAATCACCAAATTGATGTTTTGTAAATTCTGCGAATATTCAGTGTGACTCATTTATTCGATGCACTTACGTACTATCAACTTAAAATTACTACAACAACCGAAACTGAAGAAATTTTATTTTTTCGAAAGGAGAAATACAGTGTGTTCCCGAATAGAGTTGATAAGAAGAAAAAATCTTTATTATTCATTTTGACAGGAAAAGTTATTTTTCATTAAAAATTGTTTTTCTAGTATAACAGTTTACCATGAAAAAAAGCTGGAGTCAAAGGTGCAGGGTGTTTGTAAATTAAGAAATATATTAAATAAAAATGTCAGCAAGAGAGAAATGTTGTTATTTTGTTCTTTTTCCAACACTTCTTTTTTGTGGCATTTTTTATTTTCTTAATTTACTAACACCCTGTATATATGATCTAGGTCGTGTTCACGGTATGCCTATTTCTTTGAAAAACAGATTTTTTTATAAATATATTTTCGTCGTAAAATTGATAAGGAATTTCTCCTCTTATTAACCCCATCCAGGGACATCCTGTATATATTCACTAAATTTATTGAAAATTACCGTTTTAAATTCTAAATCTGCAAATTCCATACATATTAGTGTAGTGCCAACCTTAAAATACTCAGTTATATTGACGTTGACATTTTAAGGACATTTTACTATTGCCAACTTGCTTTTTTACAACTATTCACTTCTATAGAATCTAACGTGTTCGATGATATAGCTCTTTCAAAATATGATGCAACCACACAACGTATTATTCAACAGCAGGTTCTGCAAGTATATAAAACTAGTATTTTTGCTCGGTGCGTACAAGTTGAGTATCTGCTGTGTACGAGTGTAAAGGAATGCAAGCCATTTTGAGTGGTTGGACTTTATTGATTTATTGCCAACGTTAAAGAGTTATTTGTTAAAAGATAGTTGAATAATATGCAACGGCATAACGATATACATATGCGGCCCGATCTAATCAAGCATACAGCGTGATATGTAGTTGCTAAAGAGTGCAAGAGATAAGTGCAGCTAAGTCGGTAGTGAGTTTATATACAAGATACGGACAGATCTTTTTCTATGAGTGTATGCGGACATAATTGAAACGTAGGCACTTTCGTTTTCGTTTCAAAATAAGCCCAGTACGCCGCTTAGCATTTAGCCTAGCACGCGTTCGCCTTCCCAAAACAAAAATCCTAAAATTATTGTTGCTCGATTACAACACGACTACTTCTACACGCTAGTAGGGGCACGCCTGGTTGTACTTATGTATATATTCTAATCTTGTAATTGTCCCACATTTATCAATTTTTTCGTCGTTGTTCCGTAGGTGCCACGTATCTGCGTTCGTAACAATGGAAAGATTTAAACGAATCTCTTCAGATAGAAAATAAAGCTTTTATTATTTACTCGTTTTGGTATCGAATATTTTAAGAATATTCGACATCACCAAGTCAAATTCTCATCCGCGCCGATACCGATAAATCAACGATAGTTCCAATGATTGGCAATGTTGAATGCTTAACGAAATGTTCTTAAATTGAGCGATTGGCTCAAAAAGATCGTTTTTGTATCGCATCGTATAACGTCATCGATAAAATTTTCAAATGGTACAGCCCATATTTTGTCAAACAAATTGATAATCTCTTTAAAAACAATTTGAACAATAAATTGGTGAAATTCCTAAAATTAGCTGATCTGAGAGAAACATCAAAATTATCAAGTAAACCACTTGTTTTAGCTTAGATTCATTCAAATTACATTTTAAATTAGCTGCTAAAAATGGTCTAATTTAAATTAAAAACAATGTGATTTATTTAGTAATAACAAATACATCAATTATTCGACTTTAACGTAAACATTACCAATTAAATTATTTAACAATAACTAATTCGACTGACTTTCGTTTGAAGGTTATTTTCTGTGATGTATGAAAAAGTCCATAACTAAAATTACAAATAAGTTTTTCTTTACTTAAAAGATTTTTCATCAATATGTACCGGGTGGCAATGAGAAAATTACAATATATAGTACCACGCCATAGAGGACCATAAATTATTAAAAAAAAGGGTTTTATATACCCATATCAGCGAATTTTCTGTCTTCAAAATACAATAACTTAGATGTTTTTAAGAAAATGTGCTTTTTTTTAAATTTCTTCCAATTATGAAGACATAATTGACCAAAATTAGTTACTTACTGTTGGCTATGAAATTATGATACATGTTCAATTAATATTGTAATAATTTATTCAAGTTTACAGTGTTTCCGATTACTTTTTTATTTGATTCTGTTGTTTGCCGATTTTAGATTTGCTTTCGGAAATGGTTCTATGAATACAGGGACATGGTGATATGTTATGGCAAAATTCGATCAAATTCCATTAAAATATGTTCTATTCTTCGTCCAGCAGCGATTCAACATAGAGCAACCCAGAAAAATTACGACGCGGTTTCACCCCGGAGAGAAAACAACGACCGCGGAAATCTACAACATATGCATGTTCCTAATGTTAGAACATGCTATCCCAAAAAAAGCAACAGCTAATGATGAGATTACCAGAACTCTTCGAACTCTTACAAACGAAGCAGCTGTTCCATAAATAGTAGAAAGTAATCCCAAAATTGCACCCAAAATTGGAAAAATAAGTTCAGATGTGAAGAACGTTAACAGTAAATTAATCAGACATGTCCTCAAAGAACAACTTTTTCACCCATTTTACTTCCAAAAAATCCATCACCTACTATCACAGGATTATTTACTCAATGTAAAATGTTGCGAGTGTTTGCAAAATCAAGGATAACAATTGCTGTTATTCATCTTGTTCATCGATGAAGCTGCCTTTAGTCGCGGTGGTACTTTGAACGTAGATAATATGCACTATTGGAGTGATGGAAACGCTCATCAGACTGTAATACGGAATCATCACTATGGATATTCCATTAATGTGTGGGCTTATATCTGCCACACACATCTCAATTTCCAAATTGGTCCAATTCGATTACCCAATCGATTTACAGGCGAACTCTATTGAAATGTTTTGGGAAATTAACTGAGCACTTGGAAAATATCCCATCGAACATTATTGAAATGATGTACAACATACTACGCGCATGGCGGGGTGCCAACTCAGTTTTCTTGAGGAGTAAGGAAATATTAAAAAAAAAAAAAACTTAGGAAGTACGTAGATTGCTCATAGTATAAGTCTCCTACAGCCCAGCCTTAATCCTCTCGATTTTTCATTTTTGGAGTTTATGAAAAATTGGGTGTACGCCACAAAACTGAATAATGAGGATCAATTATGTAGCGTAATTACGGAGTTCGCTGATAGATTCCGTAATAAAAAATATCGTCAATCATCCAGGAGCGAAGCCATTAATTTGAATTCATTCTTTAAAACGAAGTACCCTTGGTGGTTGAAGGTAGTTATTTCTCAAGCTCATGTCGACTACATAGCGACTTTTTTTGTTGCGAGATATTGAAGAAAAATAAATTTTCTAAAAAGGATTTTCAAACTTTCAAACAATATTCTGTACATTGAAAGCAAAAGGCTTACAGATGTTAGTTTATTTCTATAGCGTGATACTTTCCATTGTAGTATTTTCAGTATCGCCCTGTATATATAATACAACATTATAGGTATACATTTCATTTTGTTTTCTAAGCCAACTGAGTATTTTTAGACAATATCGATTCCTAATAACCTCCGTATATCGTTTAATTTGTCTGGGATTGCTAATTATATAAAATACAACTACGACAGCATAACTTAGTTAAATTGAAAAAAAAAGAAACAATTTTATACCTCACATTTGGAACACTGTGTACATAGATGTAACAGGCATATATAAATAGATGATTAACATTATATTGTGATGTCCTACGAACTTCACAATATAATGTAAGTACCTAGAAGGCAACACGACTATGATAGTTCAAAAATGCTTTCGAAAGGTGATTCAACTTTTGTGACTTTTAGCATGAGGAGCGTTAGACGGAGAAAAATGAAACAGAAGATCTAAACTATTATTTATAAGAGATGATTCGATAATTTAATGAATGGGATGGAATGTATTGTATGGTGTTGAGAAGGAAGTCACACAGTGTGTATTTGAAATAGAAATTTCCAAACATTTTTCGATTACATTAAAATAAATTAAATATGTTTCGATATCCTTACAACATGTAAAAAAATAATTATGATATAGGCCCGTATTTATTGACTAAATCATTAAAACAAATGCCCCAGACAATTGGAATTAACGGAAATTGGGCGACTTCCAGTCGTCCAGGAAGGCTTTCGGCTTTATATGAACACGTAAGTACATACAAGACGATGACATTATAATTCAGCCTTTATACTCTCTATTGCGCGATGGTAAACTAACGGACGAGGTACGGCGACTTGGCGGTCTCGCGGGAAAAACACTACACTTTTCTAGACGGTATCTGCTCTAGCCAGGCGCCTAGTTGTTGCTCAGCTTCGTATATTCAACGTATCTATAATCCAGAAACGTGATGCGAGCAAACATGTGTTTGAACGCATCACGAAGATAAATTTAAAAGATGCTTATACGTTATAATATATTGTAACAGTTCGATGTAGAAGCTTTGGAATTGTACTATGTATACGTTCTTAAAATTATCTCTTATTGCATATTTGAAAACACGTCTAAATTTTGTTCTAAATAAGAACATTTATCTATTACAATGCGCGATACTATGCCCCTTAAGCTCGGGTAACTATGATGATGAAACACTGCAGATATCAATACAATCTAAACGGCATATTTTGTAGCTAATTTGTTACCTAAGCATTGATTTTGTTGTTCCAGTTGTTTCCTGCGTGGCATATTAAACCAGGGCAATATGCGAAAATTCTGGATACCTGAAGGGCTGAAGTTCTATTTCCCATCATGTACTGTATTTTTTCAGCATTGCTTTGACACGAAATGAGATTATCATAAATAAATAAAGCAATCATAAAAATCTTTCTCAATATGTAGCAGTATATTCTCAATATCTGCAGTGGATCAAGAGTTACAGGAGATAGCTGGCCGGATCTTAGCTAACAAATTAACCACAAAATCCGCGACTAGTTTCTTGGTGGAATGAAGTGGCTACGCCAGAGCTTAATAAACAAGGTAACATGTTCAAAAGTTAGCGTATACATTTCTGTTCTTTCAGTAAACTGTATAAATAATAGCGGTCCTATGTTAGATACCTACGGAATTCCGCGTCGTATCAAATCATTATAAAAAAAATTCAATTAATCGTCGAATCATATAGCCTGACATGCCACGTTCATCATTTGTTTAAAGTATTAACGCGTGTATGGTCGATTATGTTCCCGTATGCGCGCTATCTGTACAAGCGCTGCGAAGCTGGCGTTAACCTCACGAGAGAAGACGTTATTCTTGTTGTTATTTCTCCTTCCGTCTCTGTCTTCTTCTCCTTCGCGCTAGGTTCCCAGACTTATCGCTTCTTCCTGTTAACGCTAGATCGTAGCAGACATTGACCACCGGACATGCTAGTCATTACACTCGCAGCGGTCATGTGTCACTGACTATAACTTATTATATGTTGTGGGTAATACACCTTTCAGGCTTGATGATGGCTAATGCTTCGAAGCACGGTACGAGGATGATCGTCTTTTAAGTAAATAGCGTGTTGTGTTATACAACATATGATGGCGATAACATTTTAAAGAAAGAGTAAAGATCTGAGATGAAAATAAAAGCGCATGTTTTTGTAGTTGGTGCGTAGAAGAATCCTAGACCTCTTACTGACAGCCAGATGCAGGAGTATTTACATTCGGGCTTATCAGTACAACATTTGATAGGCTATCAGCAACAAAACACCAAAGATATAGCGGTCGTTAAGAACAAACATGCGATTAAAACTACCGGGATAACGACCACAGTTCCAGAAAAAATATAATTTAAATTTCACCAATATTTCGCATTTAATTTTAAAGCTTCATCGGAGCTTAAATGAGCTAAAATAGGTAGCCAAATTCGTGAAACTAAAGAATTAACGATATAAATCTCTATCTTAGAAGATATGAGTGATGAATCAAATAAAAGGAAAATGTTGCTAATAGTTTTTTTTTTTTCTGAAACTTTGGTCATCATCACTTATCAGCAATAAATACCAAATTTTTGCTGCTAGTAGCTGCGTAATGTTGTCACTAGAAATCTTATGTAAAACGCTGAAAATGCAATCGAAACTTGCAGGAGAAACTTCCTTTAAATTTGTTAATAGTAATAATTAGAGAGGACAAAAGCGAGTGAAATCATACTTGTTTTGCGGCGACTGCTCAGACTCGTGTTTTGTCGACTCTCGGGGAAACCAATAGGCAACACGAACACTTTCTTATAAGACGAATAGATACGAGTCTGTCTAGTCGCTGCAAAAAAGGTAAGATTTCACTCGCTTTTGTCCTCTCTAGTAATAATAATAGTCTTTCAATAAGCCAAAGAAAACAAGATCAAAGGAACTCAGTTATCCAAAACTCGTTTCAGACTGTAGAAGCTATAACCCATTAACAATTCTTTTATCTTCAACCTAAATTTATCATAATCCCCAATTACTTTTATCTAATGCGGTAAACCATCAAACAGTCTACGAATGAATATGAATATACGTTCTTTTTTTTTGAAAGAATGCGAAGAAAATAGCGAGGATGTAAGGGAAAATTGAGCTAAATATTCGGAAACAAAACAAACTATCTCTAGAATGTGCAAGTTCTATGCAGCCCATGATTTATTAATTTTAAACGTATTTCGCACAGATCTATAGCGACCTAAGTTAAAAATTGTGTGATACAAATACTCTTTCAATATCACTAAATTGACCCCAATGGATTAGTCCGTACCCAAGTTTGAAATGAAAACGGAGTGATAAAATGTTAAGAAAACCGCCAGACTGCATGACCTTCTAAGAATGAACAAGACAACAAAGTTGACATCAACAAATCGATGTGAGGTGACCATTTAATGTTTTTGTTAAAGGCGATACCTAGGAAGTTGAAAATTCTACAAAATTGATATTTAAATTGGCGCCAAGAAGTTTAAATTTTAAACGGTTAATATGTGAAACCATCTTGCCATTCTCTTCTGAGAAAGTAGGGGCATCAATAATAAGATTAAGCCAGCGTATCAGCGATCAAGATGTAGAAATTCAAGGGTCAATATGGTTGATCAAGTCTACAAACATGAACAAACATCATGATAAGGAACTTTTTGCTTCCTATCTTGAAGGTAAGATTTGAACCAATCATTTATAATTCCGCGAATACCATAACGATCTAATTTGTACAGTAAAGGCTTATGGCTAACCCAACCATAAACTTGCAACAAGTCGATGCTTATTACCAGACAAGGGGTGCCTATATCAATGTTTAGAAGTATTCTTTTAAGTAAACTAAATACTGCGGTATCAGTAGAGAGATTACCTCGAAAATCACACTGATTCTGAGGAAAAAAAGCTGAAATCACCCAACAGCTTCCTGTTGAATTGAACTGAATAAGTTAAATAGTGGCTGCAAAATGTTAGAAAAGCAGTGTTTAATAAGAAAAGGCGAAATATTTCCATCGCAACCTGGAAGACTTACACGAGAAAGTGATAGTTTTGATCCAATTTATTGTTTTTGCATCTTGGAAAACAATTTCATTTCAATACGTAATAAGCCGCTGCTGTGCAGTGAAGAAGTTACTAATTTGCGTCGATTAGTAGCTGTAGATGAAAACTGCATATACCAATTCACCCCTGAAACCAAGGCACAATCGAAACAATGGACTGACTACAAAAGGTGATGCGATACGAAGGAAAATATGGTATAGCTTAATACCTGAAACAAGTGTTTTCACCAGCAAACTCATCATAACTTTGGGCGTAATGTAGACAAAGTATTGATGTCAATTGTTTAAAAAATAGGTGGATCAACCTGCAAATATATGCAAATGCAAAAATAAACGTCGCATTACGGCGCGACATCTGAAAAAACAATATTTAAAGGCGTATGTGACTTACATCGTTAATAATGTTTTTTTCAACGGACTACATTATGTACATAAACGGTTAAAAATAATTTTTTCAACAATAAAATTCTTACACAGCAGATATACACGAACATCACGCATCTATACGGTCGTAAAAATCGATGCTCAATGCCTCGGCTGCGACTGACTGTTTTTAAGTTCATGGCCATCTTAGTACGATTCCGCGGTACGTTTCTATTATCTCTCTTAGCTTTGATTTTCCCAACGCAATTATATTATACTATATACGCAAGTTTCTCATTTTCTCATACGTAAATAAGTACTTCTAGTATTACTCCATTTAAATTCCGATATATGCGTAATCACCAAGTACGATCATAAACATTCAGTACTGTATTTAAATTGCTTTAAATGCGAATGAATTTGTTTTAATTTATTTCTACGGAGGTGTTGGAATAAAAATCTTGTAAATTCATTAAATTCGAAAGGATTTTAGTAACAAATTTGACATATTTTTCGATCCTGAGTGAAATGATAAGGTTTTATCATGAATAAGTAGCTAATATCAAAAAATCCTTAATAAAGCTCCGTTAAAAATATTACCTTAGTCGATGTAAATGAATACAACATTGATTTATGATTCGAAATAATCATTTTTTATTTTCGTTTTTCTTTAACTTAAAGAACTATTATATTGCAACAAAAACAACGCCTTAAGTTTTACTTTCTAGATCGAAATTACGGGTCGCGGCTTCTGCAAATCTTTATAAAAACAGAGTAAACAACTTAAACTTTCGACGCAATAGGCTTTTGTATAATCTAACGAATCAATTACAATCTCATGGTGTTCCCTAAAGTGAAAAGTCAAAAAAGGAAGGGAACGCAACAGAATCTACAGAAGACAATGTGGAAGATGCGCCGAAATCATCATCATAACAAGAGCTGTGCTTACAGCACATATAGAAAAAAGCGATTAAAAAGGAGAATTAGTTCGCTGAAACTAACATTAAGGAAATATTACACAGTTGCTAAAAGAGGGAAATGTTCATCACCTAAACTAATGTTTAAACAATTTGTTAGTAAGTAAGTAGCTGTTTACTTTATAAGTTTTCGCATACAAAATACGGCAAGATTTGTTGAAAACACAGACGAGCTCATATACAAAGATGCTCCAAAGGTAGACGTTACAATCTCGAATTTAAGCAATTTTGCTTATCTTCATATTTCGTAAGTGCAAAGGCATATAGAACCTTATCAAAAAGCTTCTTACTGTGTGATAAGAGGACATTTCAAAGGATGAAAAAACTGACCTTTTGGTTTCATGGAATGATGTAAAGAGACATTTAAATTTATTATTGATCAAACAAAACAAAAAATTAATCAAGATGGCATAAAAAATATTTTTGGCATTAATTCTCAGCAGAGTGGTAAATGCATATAACCCCAAAATTATTTTTTATGCGCTTTTTCCATACTGGCAAAGAAATCATAATGCAATAATAATGTTTCAGATGCACTTTTAACATATAGACTAAATAAGGAACTCTATATTCCTAAAACTACTACATCTAAACGAATAGAACGTGATTATGAACTTTCACGGCAGGTTTAACCGCTACTGCCATTAACTGCCTCCGGGTTTCCCTATAGATCAAAATTTTTTTGATCTATAGCGATCATAGCGATATATATAAGACGTTTCGCCGTTCATCTTAACGTCTTCTTCAAGATAGTTGAACTAATTCTTGCTTCTCTGACATTTTTGCTATCTAACTGTTGGTGCATTCAACCGTGAAGTTTCCGCTCCAGAGAGCGTGACATACTACTCCTCAGGATTCATCCTACCTTTTTGGGTGATTTCTACTACATATGGTAAACACGCCATTCCTTGCTGTGGTTCTATAGTCGTCTTCTTCCTAGTAGGTCTTCTTACATTAATTTCAGTGTAACCATGCTTCTTCAATCCTTCAACTCAGATGTGACTTCTCATTGACTGGATGTAGCTCATCACTGATGATTTCGGCTCTGGATAGTAAAGTTTTAATTATCGTACTGCATTGGATGATGATGAGATCTCGCAGGTATATATCTATTAGCATGATCTTTCTAAATACTACGTGTTGTAGTGTTGCCTCTTCCTCTCTCTTCAGCATTACATCCAGGAAGGGCAGATTCCCATTTTTTGGAGTATACAGCGAAACAACGAAGAAATTACCAGGAGCAGCATGTACGTGATTTGTATTGATACGTATTTGATTAAAATGGATGGTCGATGGAATATATGTAAAAGATTTGCTCATGGCCACAGAAATTTAGGCGAACATTCGAGATGCAGGTACTAGAAAACCCTTGATATAGAAACGGATACTTTCGGCCCCTTATTCAAACCTGATTTATTTATTTTGTATATCTCACAATTAGAAGAAGCAAAATAATAACTGTGTTACATAGAAAGCAGGTATTCTTTCTAAATGCAAGCACTTATTCAAAGAATATCTATTTCAACACCGTTGTGATGAATTTCCTCTTGAATATCTGCAACGATTATTCGGATATACGGATCCGAATATTTTATACTTTAAAATTTAATCGGAATTTTAAAACATAGAAAGGTCGTAGAAAGTAGATTATTGCAAGAAATCTACGAAGGTATTATTACTGTTGTTTGAGGCAGAATTAATATTTAATGATTCAGAATGCTTCGATATCTGGTGTTATGCATTGTAAACATTTAAATCTTCAAGCTTAATCTTCTGCATAACAAAAAACGCTCTTGTAAAAGTTAATTTTCATATATTTCTCTTAAATAATTTTTAATTATAAGAAGAATGTAGTATAAATTTGTAAATACATCTTAATTATGTTACATTAAACATTGTTTATTTTTCAATAAACTTTAAAATTTTTAAAAAATAAATTTTTTTTTGGTACCACAAATATTATTTTTCCATTATATCTTTAATGATGAATATTTTTGCCTTCATGTTTCAAATTTCGTTCCAAAAAATTCAACTAACATGGCGCAAGGTCGTTTGATGCGATGCTATTGTTCATATAAAAAGCGTCTCTAATGGTAATATCTATACTGCGCCTACGTTCTTTTAAAAAATACTATTGCCGCCATTAACTAACAAATTGCTTCCATAGCATGTTATACAACGTCGCTGTAAGATGCTGTAGCTTTACAGTTCCCTAAATTAATCAATAACCAACAGCTGTTTTAATAAATTCAATTAAGTAATTATTAAATTATATGATTATTTCCACAAGTTAATGAATTTTCTAACATCTCACTTAAGTTCTTCAATTAACAATGATACAGTTTGTTTCTCAAACTCCAACAAATTCCATTTATAATTTCATAATTTTAAAATTGATTCAATGTATTGTGTTTCCGCATTTACATCGAAAATATTCCCTAGTTATGTTTTAATTTTTATTTTGTTGAAGAATTTTAAAAAATTGTCGTTTAGTCAAAGCAACACATCTTCTCTTGTTTCGAAATAATATAGCCACACAGTTTACTTTATGAATAAAATCGAGTAATGTAGATGTTGCATTTCGAAATTTCGAAGTGTTAGATAAGATTGATACCATAGTATTTAAAATACTGCATTTGAGTAATGTAATGTGAATAATCACTAAAACGCAATGTATTAAATTCGGATGGATGAATTCGTCCTTTTTCTTTAACAAAAACAGGTCTTATTCTTTACCTAGAAATTATTAATCTAAAGAAAAATCCTGGAAAGGGACAACCAGCACTACTTTTGACAATTGCATGCAACTAAGAATGTAAACAACGTCACTTTTAAATGTAGGATGTAGATAAAAATAAGTAAACTTTTCAATAATCATCACAACAATACAATACAATTATTTGTATTCTTAACATTAGTTGTATTTGTTAACAAGTGCATACACAGCTGAAGTTCGTGCTCATAAATATTAGTTTCATATATTAGTAATATAAATATGTACATACATATAACGCCAAACCTAGTAATACATGATGAAAACATGTAATACACGTTACAATTCATTTGAAATTGCAAAACATTTAAGTTTGCAAAATATGTATCCGCATTATCACAATAACATTAGAAAACAATAAACACAATTCGATTTTATATGAGCGATTAAGAGACCAGCAATTTTTTTCAATACTTTATAAATTGTAATCGAAACTTCTGCTAGAGATTTCGAAATACTAGACTCAGCAATCGATTTGACAAATAATGTATATTTAATCCAACAAAAATTACACCTAGATTTAAGGTGTTGCCGTCACGTTGCGTAATTTTTGTTAGGGCAACTGCATATTTTGTTAGATTAAATCAATATGGTTTTTTCTCTGTGCAGTTACAAGTAGCCTTACGTTCCCATCAAACGTAATCTCAGATGTTCTTAGTTCTATTAGTTCATAGTTCTATTGTTTATTTCTTTCAAAACGCTCATTTATTAACAAACAAGCAAGAACCCAAACTTCTTTAATTTCTTCCTTCTTTCTGCTTTCTTCTTAACAACGTATTGTTTTAAATACATCTTTTCCTCGGTATAATTTATCGTGTAAGGTGTATATAAGTACTTTTAATAACCTATAAAAAAATATTCTAAGCCAAGTTAACTTTTCCATTCTTTAAATGACCAACTACGATTTAAAGAACACCCGGTATATCAACAAAATCTTTCAATAATTTTTTTTTAAGAAAATGCTCCTTGCAATAAGACATTTTATTTAAAATAATTAGGAAACACTGTAACATTCAGAAACATCAAAACGTGACTAGCTCCCTTTACAAGAAAATTTGTCCAGATATACAGCTAGCGCACACGAGGCAAAATATGTAATACATATTCCGCATAGAGTTCAGGGACGTAGAGACCTCGTCCAATCCACGACTCGGAGCACACGTTCGGAGAGAAGCACGGCGGTTTATACCGCAACCGTTTCTCCAGCTATTGATTTTTCCTTTTGCCAACAACAGAACGCGACGTATATATCTATATATATATACTCTACGTTATAGGGGTTTTGCTGGCTCCTCTTCTATGTGATAAATTGTTCACGGGGACGTACGTGATGACGTAACTTCTTATATGAGGGGTTGGCAGAGCTTTTGTATACGGGAGCAGCACGGTGGTTAGCTATTCTTTCGGAATAGCAAGGGAGAGGAGCTAGAAGAATGTTGTTGTTGCTGCTGTTGGGAGCGAAAAACCGGGAAGAGGAGAGGATGAAGGGGTGCAGAGCGAGTAGCACGGTTCGATGGGGGAAGTGAAGAGGGCGCTTTTGTATTGTTGCGACTACATCGTTAATATTAATAAAATCCTTTTGATGATGACGTCGGCTGCACGATATTACATGATTAGTATTGGGTGTGCGGCGTGGATTAAAACAATAAAACTTATTAAATTCCCTTTGATATACACGCTAAACTAAGTAAACTATATAACCTGAATTAAATAACCGATTCTTGCAATATATTATGTTGAAATTTACAATTTTCTTTTTCTATGTGCGTACGCCACTGGATCTGTCAAACGCATTACGTCAAAATTTCGAAAAACCAATATCTCCACGAATGGTCAACAATTTTAGCTATTACACCTGGTACTTGGATACTAGACTTGTATTATAAATTTTATTCGATTGGGCGAAGTATTTACATTATACGAATCAATTCTACATTCGTGATAATTGAAACTATTGTCAGGCTTAATTTATGTTACATATTTCATTTTTGTTAAGGACGGTCCTGTACATTTTTTCAGAATCTGAAAGTATCTTAACTTTCCTTTAAATGACTCTAGAACGGGATTATCTTCCACGCACACACAGTGGATGGACACCTGTATATGAGCTTAAAGCTACTTATGACTTCAAAAACCGAAGGAAGTACGCTAGAGTAATTTGAATACGTGGATACTATCCCGCTTTACTCTATTCATTGTCAGTACAGGATAAACGAATATGAGTATGACTATAAGACGACAACATTAAAAAAAAAACAAGAGGGGTATCATCGTGGAAATTGAATTGATGATATATACACGTATTTGTTTAATTTAAAGCGCATATAAATACAATATAATAAAGGTTCCTAAATATAAACCGCAAATTGTCATTGGATGCAGCTGGTTACAATTTATTCAGAAAAAAATCGTATCTAAAGCACATCCGATAAAAATAACTTGAATTGATGCCAAATTTGTCAAAATACGTTTACATTTGCCCGCTAGAGGATTATTACTTTGCAATGGAAGTCTCTCTCGAACAAAATCGCATCTAACTCCCAGGACATTGCATCGAATAAACGTATCGATGTAAACCGCGTCTTTGCTCTCGGAAAATTACCTACGACAATGCGACATCGTTCCGAAAGACTTCCAGCTACTCCTAACGCATCATATTTATTCGTGAGGCTAATTCACAACTTCCTGTTGTGCATGTACCATACGCCACGTTGTTCTTGAGTCATGCACGCAGCAGTTATCCATACGGAATACAAAATTTTCCTCGAACGTTAAGGCTTCGAAACCTTAACAACAACAAAGAAAACAACACGCTGCGGGTAGATTCAACATCCTGTCCGGATGAAAAGTATCGAATATCGATCGATATTATCCGTTTTCCCGTAGGTGTGAGGGTGTTCGGGAAGATCGAATGACCATTTAAGAGTGTTGGCGAGTTTTGATTTATGGGAATTTTTGCAATTTCGTTATAAGTATATGAAAAAATAAATATTTCGATTAAATATTGGTAACATTGTCAGTAGAATGCTGTTAGGGAAATAATTAGGCAAATTTTCAGGTAAGAAGCAGCGGCTAATAGATTAATGAATAGATAATAAAGCAACACAGAACATTCTAGATTACGTCCTAGGTGTGCTTTCGTAGATATTAAGGCTATATAAGTACTGTCAAATAGATAACATTGGTTCATAAATGTATTCAAGAAACTATAGGCAATAAATCAAGCTCATTATCAACTTCTTGAGTGTTTCATAAATCTCGACATTTAATAAGAATATCTTTATTATTGCGGTGAACAAAAGATATAATTATAAACAAATCCGCAGTTATATTTACGATGCGATATAGAGACATAAAAATAAATTATATATACATTATACATTATTTACAACTAAATGGAAATATAACAGTGCATTTGTCGACATTGATCGTCTTTGAGAGAAAATGTTGAATTTAGTTGAAAGGAACCTGGATATTTTTTCTGGCTAGGAGCGACATGAATTTAAACATTTCATTTGTTAATCGTTAAATTAATTGCTTCAATTCTTCTACTAAATAAATAAACTTATTTAGACGCTTTTCTTACTGAAACAATCAAAATTTCTTAAAAATAGGACTTTGATTCTAAAAGACGCGGTTAATAGTGTTTGGCCTTGAAAATATCATAAATAACAATACAAACATGCAAATCGACTTCAACTTTTTCCTGCTTATTATAACATTAATGATTACATTAGCGAGAACGCTATTCTGTCGATTGCTTACTTGGTCAATAATTTAACTTTTACGAAAATGAGTCGGAATACGTGTGGGATAATAAAAATCTTACCTTGTCTGCCTACGATTTCGGCGACATGCTCTGAGCTTGGAACCGGTACACATTCGGTCATGTTCTGAGACTTTTTTGAGCGCACCTCCTCCAAGCCGACTGTCGTTAGCGGATTTACGAACGATCCTAGATCGGTTGGACTGTCAGGCTCCGAAACCGACGTCAAAGGATCGGTCAGACCTATCCTGGTAAGCTCGAGGGCCAATTGGAAGGCGCGATCCTCACCGATGCCGCTGGGACGATCGATCTCGTTGAAAAAGCTTGCCGGCATTTTCACTTGTCTCGTCGATGTTGAAGAACGGGAGGAGTTCTGAATACTAAGCACCCTTTCGTCTTTTTCTTTGAAAATGTTGGAATTCACACAAGTGAAGCACTATTTACCGTTTTTATAGTTCTGTCTCCGTAGCCACTGAATACTGTTGTAATCGCTTGTTGCAGTTCGTAGATTTGTTGAAAAGAACAGACTGATTGTCTCCGTTGTTGTTATTATTACTTGGATTTGTTGATTAGTGGCTGTCGAAACTGTACAAGCTTCACGCACATTTATATTATTTACGCCAGGTTGTAGATAACAAGCGATATTTGGGCCGATACAGCCCTATATCCTTCTAATTATTATTAGTTTATTATATCCGACGACGATACAACACGACGAAAAAAGAAAGTCTATTTGTAGAATATTTATGCACAGTTAATAATACTCAATACGACACAGAAACAGGGGGATGATATTATTACGTTTGTTTTTTTTTGTTGTTTAAACAATATTTACTATAATATACTTAATTTAAAAAAAAACAAACGACTCGTTTATTCTCACTGACAGACGTACGTAGTAGTAGTACAAAAATATATTAAAATATTATCTCGTCTTGGTTGTTCTTATTCTTTATAAATACAGTATTATTTGCTAGAGTACTAAATTATTATTGTTGGAGGAGAAGCAGTTGTGAACTAACCGCCTGCTTCGAACCGACTGATTGCAGAGCATGACGCACCGCACCGATACCATGTGCGCAAGGTCCTGTCGTGTGTCGAAGCTGGTCGGGGCCGGGATTTTTGAATCTCACGCGCGCTATTGGCCAGGATGCGTCTGGAAAGCCGGCCGGCGAGCCCCTACCTAATCGGTGAAGACGGGCGAACGCGACCGAACGGCGCGAACAAAGGAACACCACGTGCTTCCAAATGTTTTAACCGACGCCCGTGGATTCGTGCAAGCGCTATTCTTTTATTTTTTTGATGGTTCGGCGCGGCGGCTCTTCCAAATATTATATATACATGATGTAGAAGGTGGAAAAGAGAAAAAAATAACTGAACTTCTTTAGACAAAATGAAATAGTGCGCCTTTTTAGATCTAGGCCAGTAGTATGTTTGTTTGTTGTCCGATGCGACGTAATGAATACATTTTTTTTTTTTTTTGATATAACGAAATCCGAGATAACATCGCTTATCATTTAAACTTGCACCTAGCGTTTGAGATTAGCGTAGGTAATCCCGCGAAATTTTAGGCTGGGAATTAGTGGTTTATTCGCGAGGACATATTGAATTTCATTTACGTATGTGTACAGATTTCTTGAGGTTTAAGATCGATTTTATTCAAATTCTTATGATTAATAAAGTTGAAGTCTCCCAAATAACGGGATTCTATTAATAAACATGGAATTCCAGCTAATATGCATTACTAACTCAAATAGCAATTACAATATGTGTGTACATTTTCGGGAATATTTCATTAATCACCGCAACGAAATTATTGATCAACATGTTTTTATAAATACTTTTCCTGTTTCTTTTTTTGTTATTATTTTTCTTTTAATAGAAAGATTCATTTGGTTTCCATTTAATAAATAACATTCCATTAAATAAACTACATTAGACGTAAATATAATTAAAAAAATTATAATTTTGATTAAAATATCGTGAATAAATCATATTTGGTAATTTAAGTATGTCCTGCTTTTAAGTTTAACTCTCATACTACCAGAAACTTTTTGTGGTTATATATTTATATATACAGCGTTAGTAAAAAGTCCCGGAACGGTCGAATAACTTTGTTATTTGAAAATTATGATTTCTGAAATTTGGTATGGGAGTATAGTTAATATAAATGCATTTTATTCAATACAGTTAATATTTTTTTCACTTCCGGTTTAATCGGCAAATAATAACAATAAATCGAATAACAAAGTTATTCGACCGTTCCGGGACTTTTTACTAACCCTGTATATATAACCACACATAATATTTATACTACATATAAAATGTATTTAAAAGTTTTAAATATATTTTATTTATTTAGTTTAGTTTAGTTATTTACATTCGAAGCATGATTGTTGCAAATAATTTATTGTAATTCTGGCATATTTTAGAATATTTTTTATACAAATTTCTGGGGCACTTCCAGCATCTGGCACGTTTCATCCGTTGATTTTTGTGCGGATGACTTTGTGCTGTCTCTCTGTGAGCTTTTTCTGATGTTGAAGCGTGTTCCGTTTGTTCCATTAGTAACTAATTCTTTTCATAGCCGCTTCAAAAATGCGTGTCGTTTGTTAGATGAACCCATATAATGTAAGTGTTTACACTAATATCCACTATGTTATAAAAAACTGACACTGCCCATCTTCTCGTTTGCATTTTCACGGTGTTTATTCATCATTAGAGAGGACAAAGGCGAATGAACTTATTACTAGAGCTCCCCAACTGCGTGGCGCACCATAGGCGTCGATAAGGAACATAAGTAAAGTACATAAAAACAAAAGAAATAAAGAATTTTAAAACGTTTACTTTTATAATTAGCCGTATCCAATATAGGGGTGTTAATGCACAAGGAAAATAGTATTAGTCACCACACGAGGAGGTAGGCACATTAAAACTGTTACCGTAAGCGCAATTCGATTTCTCAAACATCTGAAGCATTAGGAATGTTTCTACAGTCGTTTCTTTCAAGGATGTTCGTCGTTCTGAAAAAATGTTTTTATATCTTGAAAATGAACGCTCGACGTCTAATGATGTAATACACGCGTAATGAAAATAATCTTTGAATTTAGTCACCGGATCAGTAGAGTTACCTTCCCAAACTTGTCTTAACCTGCTAAAATTTGTATCTTTCTTCATAACACTTTCAAAATTTCTTGTAACGATATCATTTTTTTGTTATTTATACAGTGTAGGAGTGTATTAACGTCATCTAATATTTGTACTGACTCCGTCAGGGACAGTGCACTATTTTGTAATTTATTTATTGCCTCAAGTACTTCTCTATAATTGTTGTAAACGGTTTGTAAATCTGCTTCAACGGAAATATCTTGGAATTTATCCTGGCTTTCCTTAATAGCCGCAGTTTCGTTGGGATTGAATTGTAAGACGACTGATTTTATTTGCCGGAAGTATTTAAAATAATAAAACGCTGCCTTCAGCCATGTCCCCCAACGCGTAAGAATCGGCTCTGGTGGTTCGGGAATACCGGGACACTGTTTATGAAATTCACTGGTACGTTTGGGAGATTTGAGAAACACTCGTTTCGTATTTGTTATTAATGCATTTACCTCAGGGAAATTTGCACGAATAGTTTCAGCCGCAATATGCAGAGCATGAAGTTTACAAGTAATATGTAACATCATCCCATAATGTTCTTGAAGAGAACGACCTACACAACGCATTGTCGCGGCACCATCGGTCATGAAAATTAATACTTGAGTAGTGGCAATTTCAAATGTTTGTAAAGTATCAACGACTACGCTCTCGATAGCGTCGGCAGTACACGATTTTAGTCTTTTACTAGCTAATAAAATTCCCTTTGTAGGTTGACGAGGTTCCAGTATACGTACAATCACATTCAAAATAGAATGTTTTTTACGGTCTGCCGTTTCGTCAATACATAACCACAGTAGTTTATTTTTTATTGCAGATCTGATCCTGTTTTCAATTTCGGTACGTACACTTGGCATACATCTCCTTAAGCTTGTTTCCGACGGTAACTCAAAGTCTGGATTATATTTATTCCAAAATTCACGGAATGGTTTCTTCCTGAGTAAGGAAAACGGTAAATTACACGCAGTCAGCATATAAAATAAATCAATTATAAATTGAGTTGCCTCAGTCGGTGATACACCCAGTTTTTTATTTTTGTGTTGCTGACTATTTACATGTCTTCTACAGCCATATTTATCATTGCACATCAGAGGTATCTTACAAATTTTACATATAATCTTACTTCCATTATATATTAAGTCAGGAAATTCTCCACAGAACTTTTTCACTTTGTCGGCCTGTGGGCGTTTCTTACTACGCGCGTCCGCCATACCGTCACAACCCGATCGCATACGGTAATAAACTACCGAAATGCGATGCGAGTTACTTGCTTATATATTACATTACATATCCCACCGGCCACGCCCGGCGGTACGCCTTCTGACTTGCCACGCACTTTGGGGAGCTCTAATTATCACTAGCAATACCATAAACGGTAAATACTATTTATGAATCATCCTCATTTAAATGCATCATTTATAGCTTCACAACCGTTTCAAATTTATTGCACCATAATTCAGCAAATATTTGGCAATAATAAGTACAGGGCCATTTAATATACATCAATTTGTACACAGTTGCCTACCATATACACTGCCTCCCATTAAAAGAATTAGTTTTCTTGAATTAATATACATACATACATAAATTCTGAACAGCCCGTATGTGAATATCGCATTATTACTGGAAAGTATCGACCTTCGGTATAAATATTGCATAAATTGATTCAGTTGTATTTCCGATAGTTAAAAGGAAAAAGAAACACAAAAATCAAAATAACATAAAATCAAAATAAAGACGTAGGCTTCGACGGCCAGAGTCTGTTGAAACTAAACGTGTTGCAGGTTTGAATCGTGTCATGTCGTCGTTAAAATAAAACTAAAAGCTCGATGTTTCGCCCACAATCGTATGGGGTTTCTTCAGGAAGGTGATAGGCAACCGTTAGCACACGGTAACTCAACGTGTAAACCACGCCAGAGGCGAAAACCAACCGCAGTTTACACGTTGAGTTACACGGTGAAGACAAGAAACTCACACTGAATACTAAGAAGGCCAAATTCATGATTATCTCAACGTTGAAACATCAACAAAAACAATTGTGGATCAAGGGAGAACCGGTGAAGAAAGTCAGCTGATATAAGTAGACAATAAGACTATACGGAGGAAATACGATGAAGAACTAGATAAGATAGAATTATATTCAACAAAATGAGGAACGTATCATGCAATAACCACCATAAGCCGACATCTCAATATTAGAATGCTGAAAAGTCGCATCTTCCAGTGCTTTTATATGGTATGAAAGCGTGGACGATTAAAAAGAATAACATTGACTAGTTGGAGCCTTTGGGATGTCGAGCTATAGAAGAATCCTAGGAATATGCTGAGTGACCAGAACAACAAATGCGGTGATAGTAAGAAGATTGGAGAACGAGAGAAAAATTGTAAACACAATTGAAATCAGAGAATTGCAGTATCTTGGTCACGTAATGCGCGAGGAGAAATATGCACTTTTACAAACTATTATTCAATGGAAGATATGGGGCACAAGAAGTACGGTAAGAAAGCGCTTATCCTTGCTGATTAATCTGAGATAGTGGTGCAAAATTAGTTCAGTTGAATTGTTTAGAGATGCAACATCGAAAGTGAAGATCGCTATGATGAAAGCCAACCTTCTTAAAGGAGGTGGCACATGAAGAAAAAAAAGAATGTAAGCACAAACTAACAAGGTAAAATGCAATACATTATTGTTGTGATCTCGTTTATTAGAAATAAAAATTATTTTGAAAATCAACATACAACCATCACGCTTTTGTTGCTTTTGCTCTCGGTACACAAAGTTAATATTAAATGTAGAATCTCAAATATGGCGCTAATTGATTGTAGTGAGCACATAGGTGTCCAAAGTTACTCAGTGTTGCCTTCAGGGGCAAAATTTCCTCAAAGGCGTTGATTTTTATTTTTACCGAAAATAGGAGGAAGTAAGAAGGTGTAGGGAATTTTTTAGTTAATAAAAAAAATATTTTGTATTCCAAGTAAGTGACAAAATATCTCAACTTCAAGTAATTGTGCAAGCCTATTATTTGTTACTATGTATTTTCTTACCAAATTAATACAAACTCTAATGTTTAAGCTTTTATTCATATTTAGATTAATTAATACAAGACCTGCATAAACAATTTTTATTGCTATGTTGTAGAAATTTTAATGGGTTAAAGATATGCAACTATCCATTTGAATAATTAGTACTTACATAATATTTTTATATGAAACCTATTAGTTCGTCAAAAATGGTTTGTAGATTTTACTTGAATCGATCTTATAGATCAACTACCTAATTATAAATAGGTAATAACATCAAGAAAGAAGTAATCACATATAAAAATAAAATTCCACACAAACCGTATATACACGATTTAAGCTAAAGGAATGGATGATCTGAACCTATAAGGCTTGCCTATTTTATACGTTTCATTTCTCCTGTTATACCCGGTAATTGAAATGCCGTTCCTTTTAGAAATCCTACACAAAGGCGAGCCGAAGAAGAGGTCTACCTGGCCGTCGTTTTCAGGTAAGTCCTTTTCTCGACCGTATAGCCCCTTACGTTCTTACCTACTCTACTCAACCGCATCCAAACGACCATGCAGCTCAGCTCGTATTTATTTAAAGAAAACTATTCCATGTCTTTTTACGTTTTAATGAAGCGAAGCATCTACTAAATAAATACCTCCTGCGTTCTATTAAAATTGTTCTAATTCTGTAAGAAACCTAACCTATAAAAGGAAATGAATTAAAAAAAAAGGGAAAGACGCATGGATATATTTGAGTAGTTAGAATTAAAGAAATTCATTTAATTAGTCGACTCTAATTCTATGAGTAGTATCGAACGATTTGGTTCGAAGATATCTAATTATAACACCAACTTCAATTTCAATAATCTTCAATTGTACTAGATGTGAATTTTCTTCTGGATACGTGTCCAGGTGTTACATGCTTTTGTTTGGCGACAAAAATTATGTATCAAGGTTATGTGAGCGTTCGAGAAACTTGAAATAAAATATAAAATGCAGGGGGTGTCCTGCAGCTGTCACGTACATTTCCTGTTTGCTTTTGAAGAATTTGCCTCGCCGCGTTACAAATATATGTTGCGAAATGTTCTAACGATTTTTTTTAGCAATAAGTCGCATTTGAATACTGCACAGGGTGTCACAGAAGGAGCTTACGTTAGTAAAGTTGCACTGATTCTACTCAACGGTGCTAATTTTCAGGAAATATCGGTACGTCTATTTAACTTTTTTCCATTTTATACAAAAATTGTACAGTGTGTAACTTGTATAACTTCAACCGTCAATATCTTTGTAATTTTAAATAAAACATCCTGTATATTTGTATTTTCAATAATGCAACATTAAATTTTTCATCAAATGATAACAATTATTTGCAATTCATGTTATTGTACTCAGAACTTTGAAAGTTGGCCATGAACGTGCATGGTATTTGTTAAGATTTGTAATGGTAATTCCGTAGTGTATTAGTAAACTTCCTAGTTTTTTTTAACATATGAGAAAATATCTGGCAAACCAAGGTTACATGAATTTATTGGTCTGTATTTCGTGAAACATACTCGACCAGGCCAACGCACTCTAAAAATTTAATTCCACGATTAATTAAAAATTGTTTAAAATATGCACAGTTTAAGCTAAAAAATAGAAAAAATAAATTAATTGACAAGGAAATTGTTGAGATTGGTGCTATGAGATATTTTGGCTATTTCGACTCTATCTCTTCGAAGTAGCGACAACGTTGGGAATAGAAGAATGTTAAGAAAATATATATACAGAGACCTTTTTCGTGTTAGCAGGTACAAAAATTATATCCACAGCATTTACCCAGAAAGGTGCGTTTTTGCACATTTTTCACTGTATCTTATCAGGAAGATGAACATAAATTATAAGGTCAGATGCAAAACTTAGGAAGAACGGTATCTAATTTTTTATAATGAAAATTTAAATGGGCAATATTGCCGATGGGGAACTTAAATACATTTGCTAATTGTTCAGTGTGCTGCTGTTTGGTATCAAATGGATTCTTTGGCGAAATTATTTAAAGAAAAATGCATAACAAGCGAAGATCCATACTTGCGGACATTTAATGGAAAATTTAATATTTCATCATCTACAGTAAAAATATACAGGCTGTTCTATATATAATTATAGATATTAATGGCTGAATTTAGCACAGGTATATTCATAAAAATCAAGTTAGCTTAAGAATGGTAATGTTTAGACCAATCAATATACGTGAATTTTACGTCTGAATTCAAATGGTTCATAAATATTATTGTAACCCGTTTAAGATAATGAAGTGTAGATTACTTCCGACAATACCGGAAGTTGAATAAACCCCTTGAACAAAATAAATCAGCAAATTCGCCAATTTTGAGTCTATTTAGTTTCTGATATGGAACTAACGTAAACTTATCCTTTGACACCCTGTACATATGTAATAAAAATAATTATTATATTTGTTAATCTTCGAAATTATAACTATAAACTATCGTACTTCAACTGTCGAGTATACCTGGGCACCTTCTAATATAATAAACGACAAATCTTTTAGACGTTACAATGACAAAAAAAGAGCGATTTCTGTTCCGTAATAATAGCGATGGCCTATGTACCTTTTGCTATACAAGTACACAATACCTACCTACAGGGCAACACCTGGATCTGCGCTAAATGGAAAGCATGTCTACAATAACATTTTCTCACAATGGGTGCTTCTGGGAAGGTTCTCCTCTTTTGGTGCAAAATTTTAAAGCGAAAAAGGGATCAAAGCAGACTTTGTGCGTTAGATCTTGAACGTTTATCCAACTTACATGCCGCTTGTGCAAAAGGGAAACCATTATTAAGGTGGATTTAGATCTATTTGAATAAAAGATTCTATACAACGGATGTTCCGTACCGTAGCTTGTATGAATTTTTTTCGTTGCGGATCAGTGTCTGATTTTGTAAAAAATCACTGGAAGATATATTATTATTTATTATTAAATATGGAAGGTATATGCGATGAATGAAGTTATTATTTTGCGAAGCTGCAATTATTGGTCTATTTGGACTTTTAACATTCAATTTTATGAAAAAGGTTATGATTTTATTTTAAATGGCTGTAATAACAATAAAAAATACTAAAACATCTTTTGTTTTCCTATTCCGTCTGTTGTCGTTAATATCATAATCACTGCGTTAAAAAAATAATGACAGCAAGAACTGTGGGTTAGTACAATAAGCAAGAGCTAAGCCTGTTGCTAAACAGTCACTTAAATCACTCCACAGATAGAAGTTTAAAAGACTGAAATTGGGAAATCTGGTCTTGTTGAAGCCAGATACATTTCTTTGTTGTAGTTAAGATCCAAATGGTCCAATAATGTTACGGTCTACGATACTCACTCAAACATTAACTTTTTGTTGCGTTTACGTGTAACCATATACGATTAGCTGCAGATCAATACCTATAATTATTGACGTCACCACCAACGTTACGGGCGAAATCAGGATCATTATTGCACCTGTCCGACAAAATTTCACAACATCCTTTTGAATTTGCAATTGATCAATTCCAGCCATATCTGGAAGCTTATCGCCATAACTATTTTTAAAGCCTTGAGATTGCGTTATATATACATCGGCTTTTTGCCCTGAATCCTAACCCAGCTGGTTAGGATTCAGCCTAATCCCAGGAGCACCTTGTCCGGGTCCTAAGGCCTGGAGCTAGCCGTTATAGTTTTCTGGGTAACAAATATCCCCATAAGCACAATTTGGGTAGCCATCTCTGTTTTATAGGCTTAGATCATGGGGTCCATACGGAATCATCCACACCGATAACTTGGAAATAGGACAACGAGTAACTGGAAAGTATTATGCGTCATTATTGGATTTATCGAGTGAAGAAATCGAGAGAAGATGTTTTTGAAAAAAAAGATCCTTCATGTTGTTCAAAAACAACATGAATGAGGATAATATTCTTGACGAATCCTTTTTTCAGACGAAGATTAGTTATATGCCGGTTTTGTTGACATTCAAACCAAGCGTATACGGTTCAGTGTAACGCTTACACCACAATACGGAAAGTATTGGATACTGAGAAAGTTGGATGTCGAACGATTAGATTTTTGTAAAACGGTAAACCCAGAAAAATGTAATAACTTACTACAACCATTCCTAAAACAATTGCTTAATGAGGTAAAGGATGGATACTTCCAACAAGACAATGTCACAGCTCATAAAACACCATAAACCATGTGAATATTTTAATAACGATGTAGAATTTCCTCTACGTTAACTTTTTCTCCACATTGAAAATAGATGATTTTAAAAAATACACCGCATGTAATATAAGAACTTACTGAAGCAATTCAAAATACTTTATCTAGGTATTTAAACACATCAAATGGCCTATAAGGATTTGCATTTATTGTCAACACCACTGCTCAAAACAAATGAACTAACAACAATTACATTAAGCAACACTAACAAATTGCTACAATTCTCGGTTAATTCCCCTTCTTTTCTGTTTTATTAGGATTCCTTTTTTTACGAGCTTTATTAATATATGGACGTAGGTTACCGCATTACCTTTAAACAGAAACTTATTTACATCATCACAATTAAGGAATTCAAACGTAATTTGGAATTCTTTAATATAATTTATAATATATAATTAAATAATTTATAAATATAATTTAATATAATATTTAACTGTCAATTGTAGATCACATCCAATCCTTACTGAAATTTCATTTTTTTCAATTTAATCCACCATCCTAATTCTTAGCTTTTAATTGCCCAGAGCTTTGTTAACTATGTATTTGTTATCTGCCAATATATTGTAGATTCCCAAGGTTTTTAATTATATTTTAATTTAATTAAAATAAATTTACTATTTAATTTTAATTGTTTTTGATATTCAATTTATGATTTTAACTGACGCGACCATTAAACCATATGTCGTTTAATTCATCTCTATGAAGACCATCAGCACTGTTTTCTAACAACGTGAATAACAATAATAACGATACGTTTCATTTTCAAAGTAAAATATTCAGTATCATTCGAAATATATTCAATATTCGAGGTTTCTCTGACACTGTATTTATAAAATATTAAATATTTAAAGTTAAAATGCTACTTATGTATACATTCAACGACATTTACATTAATTTCTCACGTCTTTAGCGCATATTTACGTAAATAATGCTTCTAATTTAAATCCTATAAAGTTGCCCGCGTAGAAAACTAGCTCCAGACCCAAGCGTAGAACGGACAATCGAGCATATCGCTTACTATCCTAAATATCATGCTCTCCTGGTACAAAATATGAAACACCTCAGAGTTAATATTTAGAATATGCTAAGAATTTTCTTCTATACAGCGGTTAGTCGATGGCGGACTCGGAATTTTCTTCCATTCTAAAAAGCTCGCGCCTCTACGCCAAATTCCTCGGCGCGATCATGTTCGCCTGTTCCAAGATCGCGGGATGTAATTTGATTGTACGCGTTCTGTAAGTGCGAAATTTGAACAAACAAAAGGCGCCCGGCTTCTTTTTCGTCTGCCGGCTTTTTTTGATTCTATATTTTCAAACGCGGAAGAAAAAGGAAGGAATGAGCCTAGTTTTCCTTTAGTGACCTGCAATAAATGCTGTCAGCTCCGTCCCAACACCCCTCCTATTTCATGCTGTCCTGCTACAATAATAATAAACAAATTGAAATTAATAATAAAGGGCCGTTGAATTTTATATGTGCTTGATCACAACTTCGAATCTAAGCTGACTGTTTGCTGAGTGAATCGATCTGCCATCTATGTTGTAACGGTAACTCGTGAGGCGATTGCTATTGCAGACGTGAAGGTGCATCGAATTGCTCAGAGATGTCGCCGATCTCTTGCTTACACTATAATAATTATTATTTACCAATATTATTTAGGAACGTATAAAGTGAAAATGTGAACCGCATTATCTGTAAAAAAATCATTAAAAATCTTTTATAAATTTGTTTTTTTTACGAACAACGTTTTTATAAATAACGTTGTTTGTATGACTTACTGTAGTAAACGAACTGTAATTTAATTCAAAAAGTCCAAGAGCATTCATGGAGATCGCCCTTTGAGATCGCATAATAACAATTAATAAGCATTTTCTGATGTCTGAGTATTTTTTGGTATACCAGAGACTGTCAAATGCCGAATCTGCGAATGAGATGCCCTAAAAATATATTTCTTGGATTTCTTGTAAAGCATTTATACAGGGTGAGTCGTGAGGATTGGACTAAACTCTGGGATTGTATTCTACAGGTGAAAATAATCTAAAAATACCCAAATGTTGTTATCCAATTTTTATTTGTTTTCGAGTTATAGTGTAATTAAAAATGACGATTTAGTATATCATGTTTACGTACAGTTGCGAGCAAATGAATAGGGACACTAATGCAATTGTGAAAGAAAGTATTTATTTATTTGTATTTTCGAATAAACAAAAGTTTAAAATAGGAAACTATATATAATACATAGCAATAAATTGCAAAATATACTTTATGATACAAAAACACATGCTAATACAAATTTTTCCATATGTAAAATGCGAGTATTGAAATAGGTACACAATACTTGGTGGGATATCCCTTTGCTTTAATGACTGCGGCACATCTCCTACGCATAGAATCGATGAGATGCTGATGTCGTTCCACGGGAATATCGTTCCGGACCTCCTCAACACATCGAAACAGTTCTTCGAGGTTTGAAATATTTTTATCCCGAATACGAAATTTCACATCTTGCCACAAGTTTTCGATTGGGTTTAAATCGGGACTACAAGAAGGTCAATCGAGAAGATCTACATGATGTTGTCGAAACCAGTCCTTTGCAATCTTAGCTGTGTGCTTGGGATCATCGTTTTGTTGGTACTTCCAAAGTACGGACAAATGATTCTCCGCATATGGCAGCATAACGTTGGATAAAATATCAACATACACATGTCGATTCATTATTCCATTAATTTTGTGCAACGGACCAACTCCTATATAAGACATACAAGCCCAGACCAGCATATTTCCTCTAAACCCTTTTACTGTTTTTATTGTATGCTTAGGATTCATCGCTTCATTGGGGCCTCGCCGTACATATCTTCTGCCATCCGATCCCATTCTATTAAATTTTGACTCGTCACTAAACAATACAAATTTCCACTGATCTGCAGTCCAATGCAGATGATTTCTGGCAAACTGTAAACTGTTGTTTCGTTGTTAATTGTTTTGCTTATAAGCGGTTTAGGTCTAGCAATCCTACCATGTAATCCGGCTTCTTGTAATCTTCGTCTGACTGTCCATACACTAATCGGTCTATCAATCTCTGTAATTACCTCTTTGTGTATATCTGCCGTCGTTTTTAATGGATTCGCACGTGAGAGACGTGCTATGTGTCTATCAATGCGAACCGTCGTTTTCTTAGTTCTTAGTTCTACGCTGTTTAGGAATTTTGTCCCAGGTTCCGTATTTTTGGAAATATTTTATTTGATTAGCAATCATATTTTTCGATACAGATACTTGGTTAGCTATTTTTCTCAAACTCAAACCGTTTTCGTGAAGTGTAATTATAATTTTTCGAACCTCGGGCGTACAATGTTTTCTACGACCCATTTTTAAAATAATTTAGTCTGTGCTACCGTGAAAATTAATTATGATGCGTTTTAATATACAAAAATCTATTTTGTGTAATTGCGTTTTAATAATATAATATCAAGTTACTTCTAAAAGAACTTAAAGAAGACTAAATAAAAGATTATGACAACTGTCCCTATTTAAATGCTCACTTGCATGAGACCGATCGTGAGAAATGCAAACATAACATTTTAATACTTTCGAGAAATGCAGGTGTGATGCCTAAGGCATATACTTTTATTCATTTCTAAGAATTTTATTAAAAAAAAATTCTTTTGTTTCGTTTTAAATTGTAGAAAAACACGAAACCTTAAATATATGATTAGTGTTCCTATTCATTTGCTCGCCACTGTATGTGCTCGTAGTAGTGAGATTGAAAGCAGTCGAGAAATAGTGTGTAGAGTGTTTTGTATGTCTAATACGTCTAATACGCCAGTACATCTAGGTCATTGTTGACAATGACGGCGCTGCCGTCATAAAGAAAGGTTACCTATACCTTGGAGTAACATTGTTGTCTTAATAAATGTTAATATTGTTATATTGGCATCCTAATAAATATGTATTTATTAGTATATTTAACAAATTGTGCGAGACCGGAAAGCTTCCCAGTGTAAACGTAATATTTGAACGAGGCAGTCGACAACAATTACAAAAAGTAGAAGATATTCTGCATGCAGTAGAAGAAGACGCAACCACCAGCTCACGGAAAATTAGTATTCGGTTGGGCAGTCCACAAACAAGGGTGATAAAAACACTCCACGAGCAAGGCCTACGTCGGTACCATGTGCAAAGAGTACAGCAACTACAGCCAGATGATTATCGTAGACGTATGGAATCTTGTCGATGGATAAATGATAATCCTCGTTTTGTATCGCGTGTACTATTTACGGATGAAGCAACATTCACCCGTGACGGTATTAATAATTGTCGTAACCATCATGTGTGGTCAGACGAAAATCCACACACAACAGTCGAAAGTAACTTTCAACATAAATTTTCGGTAAACGTGTGATGTGGTCTGATCGATGGTTTTTGAATTGGTCCTTACATTTTTGAGAATCGCCCCCACTATTTACATTTTTTAGAAAATTAAGTGCACGGACTGCTAGAGGATGTTCCAATAAACATCAGAATCCAAATGTTCTACCAGCACGATGGAGCGCCTGCGCATTACACTCGTGCGGTTAGGCGACATTTGGATGAAAGGTTTCCAGGGAATTGGATTGGTCGTCGTAGTCAAATTGGTTGGCTTCCACTCGATTATTGCTTATGGGGCTGATTGAAAAAATGAACTCTATCAAGTAAAAGTGGACACTCCTGATGTACTAATTCAATGGATTAGGAATACCGCTGATAATATCAAACATCAGCCTGACGCAATCAGGAACACAATCAGCGCTCTTGGTGGACGATATAGAAAATGTTTAGAAATGAATGGCGGTATTTTTGAAAATATATTATCAAGAACGGTAATACCAATAGAATACCAAATCTTTAATATATGAAATTTTGTTTATTTTTAATTACGCTATAACTCGAAAACAAATAAAAATCGGATAACAACATTTGAGTTTTTTTACATTATTTTCGCTTGTAGAATACACTACTAGAGCTTAGTCCATTCCTCGCGACTCACCCTGTATAAATATAAAAAAACATACCCAATAGCTTAACTCGTGTGAAAGAGCACAGAACTCCAATAATTGAGAAACATGAGCTATGTAAAACGATATTAAGAAGAACAAATCTTCGAAACTAACATCATCCTGAAAGATTAAGTTAAACAAGCGCAATTTTCTCTAAAATAGAATTAATACCTACATTAGTTATTCTATAACAGGCCGTGCAAGTTCCGAGAACACTGGCGAAAAATTGTACTAAATGTCCAAGTCCAAAAATGTGATTTAGCTCCTGTGTTATACTTCGAAACCAAATAATAACAAGGAAATTAAAATTATGCCCTTTCAAGCAAGCGAAAGCTTACCTTATCAATTTTTGATGATGCCTGATACAAATTACCAACAGTTTTCTTTCCTCATCGTCAGGGTGACCAATAACCGGTTGATAATTTACTCCTGGTATCTTCAGTAATCTTCTCGCGATTTCATCTCCTTTTCCACTTCCAACAAATTTAATTGCGGCGCACAGCAGGCGAAATTGCGCCACGCAATTGCCACAAATAGAGCAATACAATGAATCGTAAGAACAGACTACATGTTCGTTGATGTAAACCGTTAAATACGCCTGCGAAGTGTAAATGATCTCGTAAGCCGGGCTCCGGGTCATGTCGAATGGGAACCACGAGACGTGAGGGAGATTTCTTCCCGCTTTTAGGATCGGCATTAGCACATAGAAGGATAGAAATGCAACTGCCGAAACGTATTGCGTCACAAAGATTACCAGATGGATTTTGGCGGTTCTCTTGATGTCTTTATGAACGATACTTCCCATAACATCAGCAGGCCAGAATTCATGCCAAACTGTCCGGATTATCCGGGTTATTTTTTTGGATTTGTAATAGAGAATGCAACCTTTAACGGTGGCCTGAAAGTATACGAGGTTTAGCTATAGAGTGGATCTTCTCTTTTTTTAAGAAAAACTTACTTGCATTATAATGATCATGGACGCGACAGCTTTTATTAAGACATCCACATTTATTTCGGCAGTAATTAAGTGCATGACTAGAGATAACTCTTGACCAATTGCGGCTATTATCATGAAGTAAAATAACACTTTTTTCGAAAGACTAACGTCGCATGGCCATAGATTTATTATCCTGGCGAGAATTTGGCTAAACACAATGACGCGTTTCGAGTCATCTCTAAAAACGCTGGCTTCATTCTTCAGGATCTTAACGTTCACAAGAAACAAGAATTTATTAGACACAGACATTATGTCCACTGAATGCAGTATTTAAGAAACTTGCGTTATATTGACCGATTATCTACTTGTTAAATTTTGACGATTGTAAAGTTTACTCGAGCGAACATTTCAAGTTTTACTTGAATATTTGATAGGCCATAGATAGATTGAAGTAATGAGTGAATGTAATTGGGTAATTACACTGAAACTTTGCGATTATGGTCGCGTTAAACTAGTTAGATATTCATTTTGAACTAGGCAAGAAGTTTGTTTTAATGTACGTTAAAGAAGAATGATTGACTTTTATTGATGAGTTAAATAGGACTTACCCAGGAAACTAATGCTTCTAAGATTAATGAAGCAAAATCTAAGACGTCGTTACGAGTAATCATTGTTGAAAGTATTGTTACATATTCCATTAAAATAACACCTTACACCTCCACTTTCTAAAATTTCAGAGATACGAAGCTCTCCTTCGGAAATTTTCGCTGTAACTAAACTAGTTCCTGCGTTGCACAACTCACAGAAACGACGAGTCCTAATATTGTTTCTCATTAATTTTCAAACTCTAAATTGGCTGTGACTTGATATTATAGAGCAGTTGAAAATAATTTTTGACAATGGCAAGTAGTTTAAAGGAAAATATTTCTCGGAATTTCTGGGGGGAATATCAGAAAATTGTTGTAGTGGTAAAATTGTTTGAGTTAATATTGCACCAGACGCTTAGGTAATTTGTATCCAATGTAAACGTAAGGTATAATATTGTGCTTTTGTTTAATTTATGATAGTATTAGTGTGAGGACCAATAGAATTCGTTCTTATTATTACAATAAAAGATAGATGCAAGATTTTGGATTAATCTATTTATTTCAAATCTAAGGAAATAAAAATACAATGTGCTACCATGATATAGAGTATAATAGTATTAAATAGGTAATTCTCTATTTCTCACATTGCCATCTTTGTCAGGAACGTATATAACGAAAAGGAGAATCGCACAACCTAAAAATAGAGAAGCATGTGGCGATAAGATAATATTCATAAATTTCTTTAACCTACAGTTATGAATGAAGGATAATTCAGTTGGAACAAACCAAAGGCGTTCATAGATTCCTCCTTTTGCGCTCGTACGATAACAATTGATAAACACCTTCTGATATCTGTATATTTCCCATTGTACCACATACTCTCAAAGGCTGCGTTCGAAAAACGTGTACTCTGCAGAAGAAATCGTACTTTTATGTGATATTTCTCGCAGGATTAAACGTAAGAGGAATTAACGGATACTCGTAACTATCAAATTTCTTAATGGCGCTCGGAAATTGATCCCCTCAATCGCAAAACAACTGTACAGGCAAAAAGATAAAAGCTTGCCCAAAATTTATTCTTCATTATTTCACTGACAAATTTGCGACTTTGAATAATGCTTTTATCAGAACGTAAATGATGAGCTGCGCATAACTCGATACTGGTAATTATGTATTAAAGAGATTTGGGCCACCTTCTTTCCATTTAGCGCATTATGAATTACTTTCATAGAGCTTACATTTATTTTTATTTTGGTGATTTTCTATTTGATTCAATTTTTATGCCTCGATCATGACTTTATTCAAGGATTCAGTTTAGGCGTCCTTTTACCTTTTGCCTACCCAGTTTTGTAATTGACAGGATCCAATTCTGAGCGTCATTTCTTCAGGATTTCTTAAAGAAATAGATAAAACCAAAGGATATTTACCCAATAACTTAGTTCATTTGATACCGAGCAGTAAATAAACAGTTGACAAAGATACGCTATGTATAATACAAATAATATAAGCAGTGTGTTGAAATCGGTCGCCTGCGCGGTTTGATAACAATTCGTACAAATTCCTAACAAGCTAGCGAACAACTGCACAAAATGCCCGTTTCCAAATACTTTGTTTAATTCATTGCAAACACTGGAAAGAATACCGATAAAATAAATAAAAGATATTGAGCGTACTCCTTACTGTATTAATTTTTGATGATGCTTAATACATATCACCAATAATTCTCTCTGTTTCTGATCTTCGCTCTTCCTATCTCTTCTATAAACGACTCCAGGGATCTTTAGCAACTCTTCGGTAATCTTGTGTTCGTCCCCGCTGCCGATATGTTTGATAACTTCACAGAGTAAACGAAATTGCGCGACGCAATTTGAACATAGGGTGCAGTACAATGCGTCGAAACCTGCTACAACGAACAGATCCACGTACAGGGCCATGTAAATTTGTGTACCGTACAGAATCTCGTAAAACGGAGTCTGAGTCCAATCAAATGGATACCAGGAATTGAATGGGAGTAACCTTACATGTTTTACCATTGGTATAATTACGAAGCCAAAGTGGGAGACTAATGCAACCGAGTACTCTATGAATACGAGAATTAGGACTTGTTTAGAGTCGTTTTTGATGAGATCTTCGTTGTGATTACCCGTTAAATTCGATGGCCAAAATTCCTCTTTTACAAGGTGAAAGAGCATGCTTAACTCTTGGGAGTAATAGTACAAGACGGTAGCTTTAACTACTACCTAAAATTTACGACAGCGTCTTTATAATTATAGTACAAGATAAATTACATACTTGTAATCCTGGTATAGTCGACGATAGGATCTGTGTAAAAACATCAACATCCTCAGTGTTCACAATTAAGGATCCTAACAAAGATAACTCGAGAGAAAATCCAACGAAGAACATTATAAAAAAACATAATCGTTTGCTGATCGTCACGTTAACAGGCCATATATTAACCAAACTGATTAACATTTTCGCGACTACTACTGTGTATTTAGCGCTATCATCGAGGAGAGCCCTATTTTCCTTGCAGAACTCGAAATTGTACAAAACAGAGCGTACCTTCTCTTGCAAGAGCATCGTTACAACTGACTTGGTTGTCCTTTTGAAGTCTAAATTGTCGCTTTTTAACCTGTCGTCTTATTTCTTGAAATGTAGAGGTTTTATTAACGTGATCTGTCATTATTGGTATCGGTGATAAATATTTCATGAAATTGCTGTGAAAGCAACACGCGGTTTGGACAAGGATAATCTTTCATGGGACAGCTTGATACGTTCGAGAACAAGTTGAGAGCCCGAAGTGGACATCTATTACGGTATTATGTCCGGTTGATTTGAATCTTTGCAAGCCATATTACATAATATTTCTTTTATTACTAACAAGTGCGTCATTTAACATTTCTATAACATCTTTTTAAAATATCGTAAATATCATGTTGTATTTCTCAATTTCCCATCTTACTCAGAAAGGTGTACAAGGAGAACGAAAAGCGTATTATCTATAAAACAAACTAATTAGCTCGTACATTATATAAAAAAGCTTTTATCTACTTACTGAGAGAAACGAAGCGTAGCTCAATTCGAACAAACCAAAAGCATTCATAGAAATCGCCTTTTGAGCTCGTATGGTCATTATCATTAAGCAACGTTTGGTATCCTTATATTCCTTATCGTACCATTCGCATTCGTAAGTGGCTTGTGCAAGGCATGTGCTCTAGAAGTAAAAAAAATAACTTCTTCGTCTTCTTGTATTTGTGGTTTCTATTCTTACCAAGTAACTGAGCTCATTGGACACCGAACACAGCAATAATATTTGGAATAGATGGGCTGTGTAGTACATCAAAAGCATTACAAGGGTACTGAAATTAACGCCCTGAAATTTAAAAATGAATTACGTTAAGTAGCGTCATTTGGATGTTAGGTGCTGACTTTCGATATTTGGTAGAGGGTAGGACAAATCCCTATCAATGTGGCGCAGAGTTGAAAGAAATGGCCGTTTCCAAAGATCCTGTTTAATTCATCAGTAATTCTGAAAAAGAAAGAAATTAAAGTAAATATTCTTTTCTGTATATCCATGACTTACTTACCGAATCAATTTCTGATGATGTCCAATGCATAGCACCAATAATTTTCTTTCGATACTATCCTCATTTTGCTTCAGTACTGATTCATAGGCGGTTCCCTTAATTCGTAGGATTTTCTCGATTATTGCAGCTTCTTTACCGGTACCGATATGTCGAACTGCAGCTCCAAGCAGATAAAATTGAGCCACGCAATTGGAGCAAATCGAGCTATACAGAGCATCGAATCCTACGGCTACGCTCACATCGAAACAGTCAGCCATAAACGCTTGTACTAGGTAGATGATCTCGAATCTGGGACTCTTATTGTGATCAAATGGGAACCAAGATTTTATCGGTAGCTCCCTGCTCCTTCGTACGAAAGGAACAATTGCCAACAATAAACGTGATACGTGTGCTGTGGTATATTCCAGAAGCATATTGGCGACGATTTGATTAGCATGTTCCTCGATGTAATGCTCTGTTCTTTCGTCGACTAGATTAGATGGCCAGAATTCCGTTCTAACGATTTTGACTAGATCGCTTATAGCTTTTCTTTTGAAGAACATCAAAATTCCTTTTCCGAGCGACTGGAATTTGAAACGAAATTGTAATAATTTGATGTAGCGGGATAATAAATTGGAAATTGAGAAATACTAGACGCATATTAAATCTTACCTGTATTGTAGACGCCATCGCCGAGACCATGCTCATAAAATTATCCACATCTTTCGCGTTGAAGGCTAAGGCCGCCAGCAGAGACATCAAATGGAGAACACCTACGGTCAGCATGAATATCACCCACGTTTTCTTCGGCACCGTGTAATTCTCCGGCCATATATTAACGGCGCTAATTATCAACTGCGCCCAAAATGTAGTATATTTCGCGCCATCCGCTAAGGAATCTTCATACCCCTCGAAAAATCCGATCTTGTAGAAAAATGCGCGAAGTATATCCGACAACGCCATCTTCGCAACTGACCCTTATATATTATTATTACATACATCTATTGCCCCACCGTATTCAATATTAATCTGCTCAATCTAATTTAGTACGTCTTATGCAAAACGTTACCTGTCAACCCTATAGCCTTCCCTTGTCAAGGTTTTCGGAATCGCGAAATGGTTCAGTGGCCTGCATATTTCATGAAATTGCTGCGAAAACAGCACGCGGATTTGACATCCGCTTCATATTCGCAATGGCGGTTGGCCAATCGTATCAATCCGTTGGATCACTTGGTTTCTCGTTATAGGTTTAATGTCAGCAGTGGAGGACTCGTTACACAGGTGTAATTACACTTGGAATTGTTGCCATCGAGAGTGGAAGATGTCACGTGCTTCGTGGAAAATATACATCTGTTTAGCGTCGATATGCTTGAGTGACGATGATGTGTTTGTTCTATTTTCAGTTTAAACACGTGTATAAGTTGTTTATTTCCAAACATCTTTGAGCTGTGTTTAAATAACGCTTATCTTTTCTGTGAATCCAAATGAAAATAAGAAAAAAAATAATCATTCACTACAGGAATATTTAACGTGTATGAAAAGGTGAAACAAATCAGAAATTTCATTTACATTTGTTTAATTTATTGAACAAGCTTATAATACAGCAAACAGAACAATAAATTTTTGTGAAGATGGAATTTGTAGTAAAAAATGTCTAAATAAATGAATATTTTCCATATATCTTGCAAGTAGTGCACCTTTTTCCTTTTTTTTTTACAAGGACTCATTTTTAGTCCCTATTGCCATGCCACTTTCTTTTCAATTACCCATCTTATTTAAAAAGGTGTATAAGGAGAACGAGAAGCGAATTATCTAAAAGAAAAAGAAAATAAAACAAAGTGTATGTGTAATAAAGAAACCATTTATTTTTAAAGAAAAATATTATTTCAAGACTATAGAAAATGCACCATAATTTTACAAAAATCGGTTTCTTTAAGCACTTACCGACATGAACGAAGCGTAAGTTAATTCAAAAACGCCAAAAGCATTCATCGAAATCGCTCTCTGGGCCCGTATGGTGACTATCATTAAGCAGCGTTTGATATCCTTGTATTCCTTATTGTACCATAGACACTCGTAGGTTGCTTCAGCAAGGCGCGCACTCTAAAATAAACAGAACATCCACATTAACATATTTACTGTTTTCCCTTTTTCTTTTGGGCAATTTTCGTCAATTCTCACCAAATGACTCAGCTCGTCCGACACCGAACACAATAATAATATTTGGAACAGGTGAGCTGCGTAGTACATTAGAAGCATTACAAGGGTGCTGAAGGTGACGCCCTGCAATTAAGATATATTTCACGTTGAGTTCGAAGTATTTGGTTTTACGGAGTGTGGCTTTCTTTTATTAGTCTATCTGTAACTGAATATAACTATTCCTGAAATAAAAACGTAGGCTTCCACGGCTGGAGTCCTACAATTAACATAGTAACATTCCTTCCAGGAATGTTACTATGTTAATTGTAGGACTTTGTTCTTAGGATAAAACGTTTCTTGCGGATCATCGTTTTTCTTATAATTTATTGCTTCCAGTGTCCATTTTCCAGTGATTACATCACGTCACATCTTTTAGTGAATCAATTGCTTTAAAAACTACTGTAGTTGTTAATAATGTCGCTTATTGCAAATATAATAACTAATTATTGCTATATGAAAAGAAAGGCGTAAGGGGGAAGAGAAAACAGACGACTTCCAACACTATTATTCATTTGCAAAAGCCATGAATGTGTCTGAACTGCAGTTTCGAGGGAAGCACCAACCGTTAAAATTAAAAGCTATGTTTAGCTTCCTGTATTAAGCATTCAAAGTTAATAATGATAGCAAGAACTGTAGCGTAGTATGGTTAATAACACAAAATTATCAGCAACCTCCGCACCGCACAAGTTTAATTAATCAATCGACCGGTAACCGATTGAGAATGAGGATCCTTGCATCCTGGAAACGGCCATAGCGTTAATTAAACTTATAGGGTGCGGAGGTTGCCGATAATTTTGTGTTATTAACTCAAAATTAATGAATTATCAAAACTTTGTAGGAGAGATGTAAAAATGCATTTATTGAGAACTGCCAAAATTATATCAATCGAGTAATGAAGGTATAAATCTTATTTCGTTATTAATACTTTTTCCGGTAATTCATTTGTATTAGATGAAGAAGGATTGTGGAGGCTTCTTGACCCGAACGAATTTATTATCCAGCCATCAACTGCGTCGGCCTCATCAATTTGGTCGTTAGACACGAGCACAATGTAAGTTTCAGTATATGTACTTCAATATTTGTAGTATGCGTGATTTTTATTAAATGTTAAAAATAAATTTAAAATTCAAGAATTATATACACCGCAAGTGCAAGTACTTTACAAATTACCCACGAAACAAACGGTATTTTTCAAGCGAACGTATTAAAAAGGGAATAAAACAAGATTGTAAAATACAAATAGATTTTTTTTATAAAATAAAAAATAAACGGGAATGCTCGAATAATAAAATAAACTTTAAATTAACTACAAAACCGGTTAGAGAAAAACAGGAGGTTATCCTCCTCGGCTTAGTTATCAGTAAAGAGGACAAATTCGGAATGAAACCACAGGCGTGACTAACCATTGGGCTCCCGCACCCCGCATCCCACATACGAGAGGTTATTAGATTAAAGTATGTTGTTCGCTGCCACAGTGTGTGCACGGTTTATATTTACAAAACGTTTCATTTCATTTTATATGAAACTCTACAAATAGAATTCGGCAATCGATTTCTAGTATGTTTCAAGGTAACAATGCGATTACGAGACGGTTTTCGAGACGGTTGGGATAAGTTTCATTTTCGAAAAAACAAGTTATACGGAAGTTGTAAAGTGGTCATGGCAGTCACTCTACAACTCCTCTTCTTTCATACAGCTCCGGAAAATTTAAATAATTTCTAATACTAGTGAGTGGTAATGAGTGCCCCATCTTGCTGGAACCTGACAATGTCTATTAGTCTTCCATCAGTATCCTTAACATTAGAAAATCAGAGCATAATAGAAGGAATCCTTTGACTCTGTAATAAGTCTAAATACCTATCCCCAGTAAGATTTCCTGCCCATTCGGGAATTACGCCTATTATTAGTGCCGTTAAAAGAAATATTAATCTGGAATAAACAATTTTGCTAATAAAATTTACCATTCCGTCCAACTGCGAAATCTGCTTTCTTTCACATAGATTCCACACTGCAACTGATGTGTAGATCCATATTTATAAATTGCTTCAAAGGTTTGCTCACAAAGATTGAGCAATTGATTCTTTACTTGATTATTTTTCATTGATTCCTGTTGTGTTCTCCTACGGTTACTAGAGTCAAACGTTACCCAGAACTATTACCTCTATTTGCCTTAGAATGATTAGTCTATGTTAAGGTAAAATAGTTTCAAAATGACCTTTTTAATGCAGTAAAAAATGACTTATGAACGAACAAAATGTTACCATGCAACATTTAAAAATGCCTTTTACTCAAATAAAAAGTTTCATTTCTTTTTTATTTATTAAGTTCTTACTTAAGAACTAGTAAAGTTTATAACGTCGTTTTCTGGAGTATTCCGTAAACTATATTTAATAGAAGAAAAATTAATTACTCAATTTGACAGAATGCGAGTAGCTGTTTTCAAGAGTGGAGCATAGCAAGCCCAAAATGTGTGCAAAAAACCCATATTTATCCTAATACTAAAAAGAGACTTGTAACTCAAATATAAGGACAATCGTGTCAATAAATGTTTATATTATGGCTCTTGACAGGTATATATATTTTGACTCTTCGAAATTGAGTAAAAATCATGAAAAAAGGAGACATATAATGCAAATCTAAAATGTGGATAATATTTAATTTTTATATCATCTTTCACAATAAAAAAGGGGCTTTCATATTACAGATTGTCCGAGTTAAATCTCTCTTATCATGTAAAGAATCTGAAATTTTGTGTGTAAGTATTTTAAATGGGAACGAGTACATGGAGGTTAACGATTAATAAAGAAGAATATTTGCAATGGATCGTCGTCGTTAATTAAATCTAGATGTATTACTAAACCCCTGAGATGAAGCAACAGTCCAAACTAGCTAATTCTTTTTCGATGCAGGCTAAGACGATCCTATTGGTCGTCCTACTGCCGCATTCACCTTGCTCACCTAACCTGGCTTCCTTTTTCTTCCCCAGTACAAAAACGTAGTTTTACTCGTAATTGTCGAACGCGCTGTATAATGGGGATGGTACTCTAGACAGTCTACAGTTCTGTAAAATTTAAATTTTCAACAAATAAACCTTAAAATTGAGTTAGTAATTCAAAAATGAAATAATATAGAGTGTTTCATAAAATAACAAAGTTGATAGCTACTTCCGATATAACTGAAAGTAGCAGAATATTAAACATATTTTATTACAATAGCATACGTCGGCTTTAGAGTACTTTAGTGACAAGTTTTCATAATTTGCCAATATATACATATAGTCATTCATGTATCGATCGATGCAATTCCCGGTGAGACGCTTTGTATTAATTACAATATGCGCTAAGTAAAAATAGAATTTTATATATATATATCCTTTGAGTTTCCGATATTTTCAGTAGTTTGAGATGTTTGATTACATTTATATGATTTACAATTAAATTTTACAAGAAAAGGAGGATGGCTAAGGAAGGCTTGAAAATTTTAATAAATCAACGAAACGTCGCCAAATACGAGGAATATAATATATAGAGCCAAGATAAAGAGCTTCTCTATAAATACACCTATAAACCCAAATAAAAATTTGTTAATCAACTACAAAGAATCAAATACTTTCTTGGATCAAATTATGACTTTTTATCAAAATCTGAAGAGTCGTATCAATTCGAATTGATATATGGGATACTAACCTTTGAGATTTCGTACAGCGTGGGACAAATTCCTATCAACGTGATGCATAACTGAAAGAAGTGGCCATTACCAAAAATCCTATTTAATTCATCGCTAACACTGAAACATTCAACAAATATAGCGCCTTCAAAAAATTACTTTACATATTCTTACTGGAGCAATTTTCTGTGATGTGCAACGCATAGTACCAATAACTTCCTTTCATTGCTATCCTGATGATCTTCTAACACGCTTTCGTAGATGGTTCCAGGAAGCTGAAGTATCTTCTCGATGAATTTACCTTCTTCACCCGTGCCAATGCGTCTAACAACGGCTTCCAGTAGATAGAATTGAGCCACACAACTCGAACAGATCGAGCTGTACAGGGAATCGAATCCTACTACAACGTTTACATCGAAGTATTCGCCCATAAACATCTGCACCAGGAAGATGATCTCGAATCTGGGACTCTTGTCGTGATCGAAGGGGAACCAGGCTTGCATCGGTAGCACCCTGTTCTTTCGGAGGATGGGATCAATGACTAGGAGGGAGCGTGATACATGAGATACCAAGTATTCCAATAGCATATTGATGACGATTTGATCAGCAAGTCGTGCTATATGCTCTTCGCTTTCTTCGTCGACAAAATTCGATGGCCAATATTCTACACGTACGATTTTGAGCAGCCTCCTTAGGTCTCTCCTCTTCAAGAAGATTAAGCACGCCTTTGCTACGGCCTGGAAGTAATATTAAGGAGTTATAATAATTTGGTAATAAATAAACTGTAGCGTAATATTAGATAATATTGTAAGAAGCAATACATAATAAGTAAATAGTATAAGGTCATAATTTGAATTGGCTGCCATTTTATTATAAATGAAAAAAAAGAGCTGTTTTCATAAAACGTTTATTCGAAAGTGTAGAATTGACATTAATTGGATAAATTATATCGCTCAAATGGCCACCTCTCGAGTTGATGCATAATTGCGCTCGTTTTATGGCATTTTGAATTGTTGCTCGCAAAACATCTGGTTCCAGATTAGCGATTTCTGCTTAAATGCTAGCTTTCAAAACTTGCAAGGTTTGTGGCAAACGCGAGATTTTAAGAAGTCCCAAAGGAAAAAGTCCGGTGCTGTTAGATCTAGCGATCTGGACGGCCCGTTCAAATCTCCAAAATGGGAGATCACTCGACTTGGAAATTGGTGTCTCAAAATCTCCATAGTTGCCCGAGCTGTGTGAGCGGTTTCTACTTCTTGTTGCAACCAACAACGATCGGGACGCAATGCAGCAATTTGCGGCAAAAAATATTCGTTTGGCATTTGTCTATAACGCTCACCATTATGGTTACGGTAGTACCATCGAATGAGCGCAAGGAGGCTGGCCACTTCTTGTGACATCTCTAATGGACCCAGTTTGCACGAGGCGCTTGAACCAACATTTAATTATTCGAGCACATGCAACACGACGACCAGGAAAGCGAATGCGAAATTCACGCTGCGTTAAAACAACAGACTTAAAATTTGTCAAATAAATAACAATAATTCCACATTCTTGAGGTGTGTATCGCACCATGGCTTGTTGACAACTAATTCTCTATATATCTACATCATAAATGTCTAAGCACAAAGCGATTTGGCGCCAACTGCAAAAACGGTGGCCAATTCAAATTATGACATTACTTTTGCGTCACCTGGTAAAACTAAATTTTCCCACTAAAAAAATATTCCATGTAACTCATTCTATCTCTTACCCTATTATTTTGCTTGCCTATTATTGGTAAATGTTCCGTTAGAAAGTAATTTGAAAATTATTTATCTAATAGAATGCTAAAAAGTTTCTTAATAAGAACAATGTCTCCCTTTAACAAGTTTTTGATGTCGTTTTTTGCAAATGGATCAATAACAAGGTCCACTTTTATTCCGATTATATATTAACGATCTACCTAAATCTAGAAATAGTATTAAAGTAATCTTATATGCAGATGATATAAACGCAGTTATTAAAGCTAAAGATAAGCGTAAGATTATGGCATAACGTAAGATCGATTCTACTATCTGCAAATTATGCAACAGGAACAAAGATATTTTCATTTGGCAGCACTGTGTAGGACTCTGATACTAAAAACGATGAAGAAATATCTTTCGTCAACGGGAGAAATTACGAAATTTTAAGTCTATGCTTAAAGATTTTAGTGTATTAAATAACAACAAATCTTTTAACTATTATAATACGAGAAGCATTTGTTTGGAGTAATCCTATGGCATATACTTTTTTAAAGTTATATACAAGATCACCTTCGCGGCTTCGGAAAATTGTATCTTTATGGATAGAAGTCTTTCAAAACGGTTTTTTTGCTGTTATGGAATAAGATTGTGCGCATGTTTTAAAATTATCTTGAAACTCACAAGCTATCCAACAAAATGGTTCTTGTGAATGGAGACTTTTTCACAGAAATTTTGTGTTTAAAGTTAAATTTTGCGTTTAACTTTAGGGTAATAGTTTCTTTGTTAAATTTTTCCTCGACATTTAAAAAGAGAAAACTTCCGGTAACAACGAAATTATGAGACGCCATATAGGATCCAACATAATTTTCAACACTGTCAAACCTTATAGCAAGAAAACAATCGTTTAATAAAATCACCAATCACAAGAGCACGATCGGTTGAGACCGAGGAGGTGATTCATCCTGTATACTGCAGTGATAAGTGTCACAACAGAAAAAGCTATTTTACGAAAACTTTTGCTTATTCTAAGGCACACAAATAATAACAGATTTTCGAAATATATTTATTAATACTGGATAAAAAGCAGTTTTTATCATTCGTCATAATCACCTTTACTGCAATATAATGCAATAATAATAGTACTCATTGGCATGAGAAACGAACAGGTAGTAATAGAAGTTTTATTACAATAGGCTAATAACTGCAGAAGCCAAAAAGATTAAATCACCTTAGATTAATAATAATATGTTTTATTAGTTGATCAAGTGTTTCCTTTAGACAGATGGGATTTCATCTGGTTAGACGAGGATGTGCAAAACCATTATGGCCACTGTATTTTTATTGTAACGTAAATTTTTCCTCTTATAACACTTACATATCTGCCAGCACAATGTATATCAGGAATTTCGATAAAAATCTAAACTGGTGGACAATCAGTTCCAACTTTCTTTAAAATCCTTTAAGCCTTTGTTTCGCTAATGAGATCTTCGTTTGACGTGAACCGGTTTCCGCCAGGCTGTTTCGCCAAGCTTGAAAAAAAGAAACTCGCAAGGGACTAAATCTTGTTAATATGGTGGATGGGGCACTAATACATACGGTAACTGGACTAGTTGTGCTGGCGCAATTGTTGATGAGTGAGCCGGGGCGTTATTATGATAATGGGGACACTTTTTCTTCCCATGTTTGGAGTTTTTCTTTTTAGTTCAGCGTTGACTCAGTCCTATAAATTAGAATAAGACTGTCCGGTCACTGTCTTTTTCTTCTTTAAGTAATCGATTAAGATTATTTCTTGTAAGCCCCAAATTTTGTCTTTCTCGATACGCGTCAGACGAGAAAAAAGCTCATTTGGCTAGCTAACTTTTGGCTTCCAGCGTGTACTAATGTATCCGCATCTTATCTAATGTGCAGACATTTGTTCATATTCTTAATCAATTGAAAATAGATGTAGCACCTACCCATCTCTCCGATAGCAATAGCGATAATAATTTTAAATCTCAACAACCCGTTATTGTCGATTTATTCTTTCTGAAGCCGTGTTGGTTGTCAATAATATTATTGTATTTATCCAAAAACGAATTAAGACGTCTTAACTAAGTATATTAAAGTATTCAAACAATTCACTTAAACTGTATGACTGCTTCAGTCAAGCAATACTGAGCTGGTTCAATATTTTTGGTTAGGGGTAACAGTGAAGTGTTTCAGTGTTCCAGTTTCATAGTATTCGAGTAGGCGATTTGTATTAAAATATTTTTTCAGTCAGTATGACGTTGGGGTAGTTAGTCCATAACTGGCTATATTATATATCATTTTTCTTATAAGAAGGTATAATTTTAAATGCTTTGAAATAAGAAGGGAAAATACCACTTTTAAATTGATTGATTAAGTAAGTATTTGATTTAGAAGCAAAAGTAAGAATTTTGCTTCTAAAAGTACATCTTGTTTGAAGTGAATTGTAATTAGCATTGAGTTCATCAGAGGTGAGCGTGTTAATTCGTGATTAAATATTTAATTTAGTTCACGTACACTGATGGTTATTCAATGATTAACAAGCAACATTTTCGTATGTTACTACTTAAGATTTTCGAATGGAAAATGCTTCAGTTTACACATGTTGTATATGAACGTAATTTTTGATTTAACCGTTATGACATTAAATACGAAAACCGCTGAATCTAAAGTTTAGAAATTGATCAAATAATTTCCAATTAGCGTCTGCATTTTGCGAATTTGCAAAAAAATTTTTACATGTCCAAGTTGTTCAAAGAACTTTCAGTATGCTATGTATTCTACTAAATTTAAGCATAAGCAAGGATTTCAATGGAATTTGTGTTAGTAACAGGACTTTTTGAAACATTTTCTTCTTTTAATACAATGCGCGCGTGTTGAACTAGAATGATCTCTAAGCTAACAACTTTTAGTGCAAGCTAGCGTCTCTATTTTTTTGCGTTTTTAAATCTTATCTTACCTGAAATGATGCACCCATCGATGAGATCATGCTCATAAAATTGTCGACGTTCCTCGTGTAGACGGCCAAAGACGCCATCAAAGAGAACGAATGACAGAGGCCTACGCTTAACATGCAGACGATCCACGTTTTTTTCATCCACGTATAATTTTCCGGCCATAGATTAACGGCACTGATAGCTATTTGCGCCAAAAACGTCGTGAATTTAGCGCCGTCCGCGATAGTGTCCTCGTGGCCCTTGAAAATTCCGATTTTGTAGAGAAATGCGCGCACTTTTCCCGACAACCCCATCTTTGCGACTGACCCTTTTATTATTATTACATACATTTATTGCCTTGCCCTATGCAATATTAATCTGCTCAATCTATTTTCTACGTCTTATGCAAAACGTTACCTGTCAACCCAATAGCCTTCCCTTGTCAAGGTTTCCGCAATCGCGAATGGTTCCCTGGCCTGCATATTTGATGAAATTGCTGCGAAAACAGCACACGCATTTGACATCCATTTCATATTCGCAATGGAGGTTGGCCAATCGCGTCAATTCTACCCCAGATCGTTGGATCACTTGGTTTCTTGTTAGAGGTATAACGTAAACAGCGAAGGACTCGTTATACGGCCGTAATTACACTTAGAATTGATGCCATCGAGAGTGAAAAATGTCACGTGTATTGTGGAAAATGTACACCTGTATAAGAGTCGATATACTTGACTGATGGTGTTCTATTTTCAATTTAAAGACGTGTATATCTATTAAATGTGATTTTAAATATTTGTACTTTTTTTTTAGTCTCAATTGGTTTATCTGTAGCTGATTTACAATATTTAAGTTGTACTATTTAGCAGCTACAAACATGTTCAGTATTCAAAATGTTCGATTAAAATATTTTAATGGCATCTTGTTAAAGATGTTCTATTCCTTACAGATATTATTAATTCCTTTTATCTAATCTATATGCAAAAATGTTTAATGACATTTCATTCAAATCTGTCATTGAAAGCTATATTGAAGAAAAAAAGACAAATTCAGAAAAGCTACTTCCGTGGACTTTTCACTTATAAGTTCATCGGGATAGATTGGTATTAGACCAATACCCAAACAAGTTCATCTACTTACTAATATCTACCCCGATGTAAATTTATGAAGTTGGTTGCTCGGACAGAACAAGGTTAAAGCAGCCACCAACTTGTAAACAAGAGAATTAATAAATATTGCTACCAAGATTATTGCGCATATTTAAATCATGCTCCAAAATAAGGAGAATTCAATACAAATTATTCTTTACAACCTTAACAAGAAATTAAAGCTGTACGCCTATTTGACCTGCGATTTCACCAACTTTAGATCTTCTAAAGTTCCTTAAACAGGTCCTATGTAGTGTTATATTTTAGCTTTATGCTTTTAATGATGTCACAAATGAAAACTCCTTTTCGGCCTTCTACAGCAACATCATTACAGGCATCCATAGTTGACTAGTCCACGAAAAGGATAACTTTGTACAATGATGGAACATCCCCTCGCTGATATTAATGCAATATTAGCAGGAAAATTGGCAGTTGGCGCACTTCTAAACTGAAACCAGGCACTCTGAGTCGGATGAAAGATTGTAGCCTCTTGAACTAATGGCAGCTCGTCACAAAAATACAAGGTCTAGCGTGCAGTTTTGAGTGTTATGTACATTGTAGCTCTGTTATAAATTTAATAAATCACAAAAATTGTTTATTCTGATAGTTTGTTTACATAACGTACTATCATGGCAAAAAACAAAAATATTAAAGGCTCCCGCGATCAGTTGTTAGATGGTGACAAATGAAGTAGTCAGCAGGCACATCCTCGCTCATCTGTAGAAGGTGTGTGTACAGAACATCGATTAGTATGTGCGGGGACTTAGGTGGTGAAAAGTAAATGACCAGAGCCTTAATCGAAATTACTCCGTTTATGGCGATAATTTGTCTGCATTGAGAAATAGTTTATTAGACACAAACCAGTTAAGCCGATTCAGCATCACCAGTTACCATTCAGTTATATCGTGAGCGTACATTACTACAAAACAGTTTTGTAAAAGACACAATATTATTAATAAGTATTGAAGATAGACATGGGGATAATACAGCTCCCTCGGGCATGCTAAATTTCGGATATTGTATTCTGCCTTTCTAAGAATGATTCCATTTGCATTAACATTGTATATTCCAATATTTTACCAACAGAAGACGTACAACGTAAGACGTTAAAATAGGCAGGAAAAACGCGGTCAAAAAAAGAGTGGTTCTTGAGAAAGTTTCTAGACGTAATATTATAATGAACAACTTCCTTCACTATATGGGCATATATGTTACCTAACCTCGGAGAAATTTTACAATTTAATTTATTAAGCATAGACATCACTTCAGGTTCTGTAAACGAAAAAAAAAGAAAAGTTGATTAGCGCAAATATGGTGCTCGATATAAGGAGAATCTGCTATATTTCAGTTTAGATCATGGAGTAGATCCTGAACAAAGTTATTGATTGAATTTTTCGATATTTGCCGGAAAACTGATTATAACATCATGAATCTTTACTTGTGGAATATTTTTATTAGTCTTATATTTATTTGTCAATTTGTTTACGATATCCCACGTTGGCTTAAGACGCCCATATACTAACTAGTTTACTTTTTTTTTGTAAAGTAGATATAAAATCATTAAATTCCAAATGTTCAAAAAAAGTAATTTTGTTCTCAAAATAAAAAAATCATCTAGAACAAGGATAACTGAGATGTTTCAGTTTTCATATAAGATGGTGATATGAAAAATACACGTCAAATACATTATAATCAAAGGATATAGATAAATTTGTACAAATATTATCTAAAATAGGACTACTATTGTCACTTATTCCAGTGCAATTGTCTATTATAATGTTCACATCGTATGAATTAACAAGATATTTAATTTAAGGAAAAACGTTTTAAAACATTTCAAACTATAGGCTCATCGTACTTGGTACCTATTACTAGTGAAAGCAATTGACAAAACCAATACTATCAAGATTAATAACGTTCACATCATTATCGATAAATGTTCGAGTTTCGCCAATCTCGCGGGAAAAACTAAAACCACATATTCCAAGCCGATTTCGACCTTCTTCCAAGAAGGTACTGGACATTTTTGTATGACGTTTCAATTCGCTCTGCCCATTGTCAACTTTCTTTTGCCACATAGGACTGCGACACCATCAAAAAGAATTCATTTTTTTCTGATCCACCAAATTTAAATAAAGAGAGGACTTACCCTCTCTTACCAATAACAAGGAAATCCTCATGGCAATGGTCGAAAATTAATCAATCTATATATTCACCGGTGAAATTAGCAAAAATACAAATAATCTTAAATTGCCAGTGCCAGAAAGAAAAAAAGGCTAAAGTGTTTAATTTCGTCTACTTTATTAAACAAAACAATCAATACATACGTCGTATAACATTGCATATTCAAAATTTAAATAATGACAAAAGTGTGAAATTATTACAAAGAAAATAGTTAAATTAATTACATTCCAAAATGCATATTAGTTTTAACGTATATTGCGAGCTATCTCTATTTTTATTAACTAGTGCAACTATAACATTCTCTTAAATGTTTCAATCCTCCATCTTACTGAGAAATGTGTACAAGGAAAAAGAGAAGCGAATAATCTAAAATACGTCATCAATCAAAAAGAGCTTACTTAAGCGATACGGAAACAAATATATGTATTTACTTACCGACAGGAATGAGACGTAGTTTAATTCAAACAGACCAAATGCGTTCATAGAAATCGCCCTTTGAGCTCGTACCGTCATAATCATCAAGCAGCATTTGACATCCTTGTATTCTTTATTATACCATTTGCTATCGTAGGTTGCTTCGGCAAGACATGTACTCTGCAAAGCAGAAACGTCGTAACATATTGGTTTCTTTATGTTACCATGCTCACCAAATAGCTTAGCTCGTTTGAAACAGAACACAGTATGAATAGCTGGCATAGATGCGCTACGTAATACGTTAAAAGTACCACAAGAGTGCTGAAGTTAACGCCCTGCAAATCAAACGATGCATTACACGCAGAATATAAACTAATATAATGCAATTACCTTTGATATTTGATATAGAGTAGGACAAATTCCTACCAACGTGGCGCACAATTGAAAGAAATGACCGTTTCCAAAGATCCTATTTAATTCGTCACTAACACTGAATCAATAGAAAGGATTAGCTGGTTAAAAAAAAATAGGAAAATGTCCTTACTGAATTAATTTTTGATGATGTCTGATGCATAACACCAACAATTTCCTTTCCATGTTATCTTGGTGGTCTTTTAACACTGTGTCATAATTAGTTCCAGTAACTTGTAACATCTTCTCGATCACTTCAGGCTCTTTTCCAGTACCAATGCATCTAACCGCAGCTTCTAGCAAGTGGAATTGGGCGACACAATTCGAACAAATCGAACTATACAAAGCGTCGAATCCCACTACTACGTTGACGTCAAAATAATCGGCCATAAATATTTGGATCAGGTAGATGACTTCGAATCTTGGACTTCTAGTGTGGTCGAAAGGAAACCAAGATTCTATTGGTAGCACACGGTTTCTTCGCATAATAGGGACGATCACCAATAAAGTACGCGAGACTAACGCTATCCAATACTCCAGAAGCATATTGACGACGATTTGGTTGGAATCCTTAGCGATAAAATGCTCGGTTTCATCATTTATTAAGTTCGATGGCCAAAATTCTGTTCTTACGATTCTGATCAGGTTACTTAGATCTCTTCTCTTGAAAAACATTAAAGATGCCTTTGCGATCGACTATAAATTGAAAATAAGTAACTATATCGTGTAGTATAGTATAGTCGAACAGAATTTAAATTAATGGATGAATATCTAAAAAAAGGACTCTGACTCAATAGGTTATAAACGAACTTTCAATTTAAGGTACCACTCTATGGGTTATACCATTTAAAATGTTTAGAGCTATAGATATAAGCATCATAAATGTATTCATAGGTCAAAGCACATGCATATACATATATATGCCCATGACAGTAAGAAAACGTGGGTGTTTGGAGATTTTTATTTACTTTTAAAATGTAGCTTTATTTTTTCAAATCCTTTCAGGTTTTCAGGTTTATTTTCAGGAAAATCACACTGTACATATAATATGAATATTGCTGATTCAGGACAATCTCCAATCAAGTATTTGTGATCTATCAGCAAGGGTTGATCCTACAAAATCCAGAATTGATTTTAAGAAAATGTGTTTGGTTCAAAAAAGCCTAGAATGAATTCGCATGATTCCACTCACGCACAAGATATGCGCAATGTAAAATTGCAGTTCGTCAAGAATTGCTTCAAAATCTGAAAGATGATCGATTTTGGCGAAGAAGTGTAATACGTGATGGAACATAATGCAGACGAAACAAACATGTGGGTTGCCCGATGAGAGAAAGAAAGCGCCTGCTGTGATTTCCAAGTTGTTTCTTCTCGGAAGAAAGGACAGTACAGGCATGTTATTCTTTCGCACGTTGCAGCTTCAAGACGTGCAGGAAGTAGAAATGGGCACTTGAAAAGAATATATGTATTCTAGGAAGTAGAGATGGTGCATGCATGTTTAGTTTTAAGAAAAAATTTTTCCTCTCACATCACTCGGTCACCGGTTGATGATGAGGACCATTCGTGTCTGCGAAATAGCCGTCCCGGACTAATTACACTGGCCAACAAATGACAACTTTTGATTTTGCTATTAAGTAATTTATTTCAAATTACTATAATTAGAAATGTGAAGTAATACTGCTCCGTCTCTTATAAACAATATCTACAACATCTCTTCTTAACATCCAACAGTAATCGGCTAACATAACAGGATTCCATTTCCCCTGATACCGTTTTTCCATTCCCATGATGTCTTGGTGGAAGCGCTCATCGTGTTCATCGCTAACGTCGCCCATATTTTCCGGACAAAAATTCAAGTGAGACTGTAGAATGAGCACTTTAAGGGACATATTACAGCCAGCAGCGTGGAATGCTTGTAACATATCCATTACCAAAGTTTTATAGTTGTCAGCTTCTTTGTTTCCCAAGAAATTCGTGAAAACTTGTACCATGGAGAGCCAAGCTGTTTTTCCTTCGCTGTTAATTTGGTTTCAAAGGTTTCATCATTTACTATTTCTCGTATCTGAGGTCCAACGAAAATACCTTCTTTCAGGTTCCCTTGTGTTAATTTTGAAAACTTTTCACGAACGTATTTAAAACCTTCACCTTCGAGATTCAGTGCCTTTACAAAGTTTTTCATGAGCCCAAGTTTCACGTGCAGAGGTGGTATTATGATCTTTTCTTTTTCTACTAGAGGCTGATGTTGTACATTGTCTTTTCTTAGCATAAACTGTTGTCGTAGTGGCCACTCTTGCTTATGGTAATGTTTTTCCCAAAGGCATAAAAGCAACAGTATTTGGTGTAACCAGATTGCATACCCAAAATAATTGCAATTACTTTAAAATCTGCACAATTATTCCAGGAAATAGTCGTTGTATTTTATCTTTTCTAATAAAATTTTCAGATTTTCGTGAGTTTCTTTCAGAGAAACAGCACGACCTATCGGAATAGAAGGATAATGGTTTGCATTATGCAACAAAACCGCTTTTAGGCTGGTCTCTGATGAGTTTATGGATAATCTCCAAGAACTGGGATCATGATGTATTTCAGAAGTTTCAGAAAGTTTATAAACATTATTGCAGTAGACCAGATTACCGGCCATACTATAAAGGCATTTTCTCTGTAACCAGAGCTAAGCCAATGTTGCCGCTTTTCGAATCATTTTTACTTTATATATGCTGTTCAATTTCATCAGTACTTAGGGTAAAAACTTTATTGGTCAGTGTTATTATATATTACTATATAATAAATTAAAATTGTGTGGTGCGGAGTGTGCCGATACTTATGTGTTCTTCTCCATACTACGCCACAGTCCTTCACTATCATTATTTATCATTATCGTTTTATAGTTTGACTTGGTTTCTGAGTAGAGCTACATTGCTAACAGCTAAATAAAATTTACGGAATACTACGCACTCTTTGCTCTGCATTAATCAACGGAAACAGAACTTTGATGCCTCAGGTTAATACTCCAGCCCACAGATCCCCGTTTGGTGCAAAAGAAATGGAGAACATAAAAAAGGAGATGAAGTTTGCTTCATCGTCTATACCATATGGATGTTGCTCCATCCGATTATGGGTTTAGCACATTTTTTATCCGGTCGCAACTTTAACAATCTTGAAGAAGTAGGCACGTTTGTGAAGACTAAACCGGCAGAGGGGATCGTTATGAAATTGGAGTGTTTTGAATAAAATTTCTTTTTGCTTTTACTTTGTTTCGGTTTTCTTAACTAATGTTTTATAAACAAAGACTTGTGGGACACTAAACTTGTAAAATTACTTTATCACAAAGCAACATTTTTGAAGAATTTAATTTTCATATTTAACTAATTTTTTAAAAAGCGCCAAAGATGATATTGAGGCATCAGAGGAAATCAGGTGTATGAGAAACATAATTAGTAATTGTACACGATATTGTATGTTAGTTAAAGGGTATTCAGAAATATGTAAATTTTTTTATTTACCTGAATCGTTGGTCCCATCGATGAGATCATGCTTGTAAAATTATCGACGTCTTCCGTGAAGACAGCCAAAGACGCCAGCAGAGACAACAAATGTAGGAAGCCTACACTTAACATGCATACAACCCATGTCTTCTTCGGCACCGTATAATTTTCCGGCCAAAGATTAACGGCGCTGACGGCCAATTGCGCCAAAAAGGTAGTAAATTTAGCATAATCCGCGATGGAATCTTCGTGTCCCCCGAAAAATTTGATTCTGTAGAGAAATGCCCGAACTTCGCTCGACAACGCCATCTTCGCGACTGACCCCTTTTATTATTATTGCATGCATTCATTGCCTTACCTTATATGCAATATTAATCTGCTGAATCTATACTACATATCTTATGCAAATGCTACCTGTCAACCTATGGCCTCTCTTCAAGGTTTTCGTAATTGCGAATGGTTCCCTCGCTTGCATATTTCATGAAATTGCTGCGAAAACAGCACACGGCTTTGACATCCGCCTCGTATTCGCAATGGCGACTGGCCAATCGCGTTACCTCTACCCCAAAGATCGTTGGATCACTTGGTCTCTCGTTACAGCAAACGTAAGTGGTGGAGGACTCGTTACAGAGCTGTAATTATACTTGCAATTGTTGCCATCGAGAATGGAAAATGCCATGTGCGATGTGGAAAATGTACATCTGCATAGCGTCGATATACTTGATTGACAGCGATCCGTTCTATTTTCAATTTAAACACGTGTATATTGTAGAATAAATGGAGTATTCATTTTATTTTATTTTTTTAATAAATTCTTAGGTACTTGAACTGATGCTATTATTTAAATGCCACAAAGAGTTTTGCCTTAATTTATTGAGTAATCAAGAAATACATTTATCGTGTTGTACATAGCCAAAGTGCACTTATTTGAACTATACTACGTCATGCCTTGCCATGTGTTTGTTGCGTGGTGAAAGGGATCTGTTATCTGTAAAAGTTAAAGTTCTAACATAGCATTGCGATCTAGGCCCATAAAGAAAGGGATCGAATTAAAGCAAACAACCATAAAAATACTTACCAGGAAAAGAAAATGGTTAAATATGCCCACAAGGGAGATTATAATGATTAATTTCCATTCAGTCACCAAGTCAGCAGTCACAGGCTTGAACACGTCTTAAGGTTTTAGTAGTTTTAAGAAACAACAGCTCCTGTAACAAACGTCAGAGCAAAATTGATATTCACGAAAGCAGCACCAAATAGACTACAAGATGCGCCAGATTTTATCCTTAAAAGTCATTCTCCACGCAATGAAGCTATTGCTTCAACACTAAAATTTGGAACACCCAGTAGATGTAAAAGTTAAAAAACTATACCTGCAGTTCTGCTCCTACTGCAAAGGAAGCCTCCTTAATAGCCCCTTCGATTCCGTCACACTTGCAAAGGACATCTTCGAATAATAACACTCCACGTAGTATTACGCGTTTCAAAATCCTGGCGAAAACACTTCTTTCGTCGAAAATTTTAAATTCCTCCAAAATAATCACAATTAAGAACGCAAGAACCCGACTAACAAAGGTTTCGTTCGAGAAAAGTCTTCTCGCAGATTTTCCATCTCTGTTGGAAAAACGTAAAGCTGCTACTTCCTCTAGAGACCTCATTTTCGCAACTGACCAAATCCGCTTGCTACCACACGGCTTTCGTTAGATTATTGCCTTTTAACGCATGACAGAGGGTCTTGATGCTACCAATAGTTTTATCGTAACGTTACTTGTCACTGTTATCCATTATAGATTCATCAGGCTCTAGGTGGTGAATGGTTTAAGAAGTGATGCAACCGAAGCCTAAATAATTAATTAGGCGGGTTCTGTGAGAAAACGCCATCCGGTTTGGATACGGCCAATTTGTCAATCTGACAAGGACTGCATTTTAACGTACTAGACAGAAACGGAATTGCTTTAAATTCGGAATATTTTATTAATACTGGGAAGGGAAACAACCTGGAAAAAGCTGGACAAAGGTTGATCTACAGGGTGTATTTAGGTTCGGCCGATAATAAAGTTTTGATCAATTCCTCTTTCAGTTCTAAAGAAATCGGATTTACACATGAGAACAGTTTACTAGGACTTCATCCGACTTGTTTTGAAATGTGCTAGTGCTTCTCTCTGTATAATCTATTTAATAACATCGCTATATTTTATGTTATATATTTGAGTGTTGTTTTTATTTTGCCATTTTACTTAAGAATATATATAAGGAAAATGAAAATCTTATCACCTGTAATAGTATTAGAAAAGGCAGCATTATACTTTTACACGCTTACGCAATAAACTTTAAAAAAGGTAACTGCCTCACCCCCAAAAACGAAATATAATCCAGTTGGAATAAACCAAAAGCATTCATCGAGATTGGCCTTTGAGATCTCATAATGACCATGATTAGATCACGTCGAAGTCTTGTATATTTCTTTTCATACCATGAAGTTTGAAAAGCAGCAGTCGATAAAGCTGTACTCTGTAACACGTTTGTTTAATCATAAGGATCGATCGAAAGTTCTGTAAGAAGAGGGGGAACTTGTAAAAAAAACATCTTGTAGAATTTGTAAAAATATATGTTTACCAAGTATCGTCATTATTTAAATTAACAAAAAATAAAAAGATCAAATACCAAATTTTTCTTCTTTAATTCATTCTATTATAGTTATAATGGTATTCAAAATTGCTAACATTTATTTGATACGCCCATATTTTTACTAGACTTAATCATGAATGTGTATTTGCGGTGAAAATGCAATTAACCACGAATAGTTTTACAAACGTTTCCTATCCGTTATTTTGGTTCGTCATTCGTTTGTTGTGATAAACTAAGTGTAATGTGTTACTTCCAAAAAAGTAGCCCATTACATTCTATCAATATTAGAAAACACAAAGTTCTAATAACTACGACAAAGTGTTTTGTATCACATCGAATCTATCTTTCTTATGTATGGGTCAGTAAGAATGCTATTTAGTAGATCAGCTTAAACATTAATAGTAATCGTGCTGATAATAGCGAAGGAAAGCCAAGTGGGGAAGCAACGTTAGCTTAATGTAAAAGACCTATTAATGCTCTATATGAATCCTATTGTTTTCAATCAGTATCTAGCTAGTTATGGAAGAAATGCGATCATAGAAGGATGGCTTTGAGCCAAAGATAATGCCGAAATCTTTAAACAATGTTATATGTATAATGTTTCCATTGTGTAAGGTACGATCAAAAGAAGTTAAAGGACATTTGGAAAAGTAGTATAAAACGGTCAATGCAATCAATTCTCCAATTTCTTATAGTTGAACGGTTACTGACGACCGAACGAATTGTCCTAAACGGCCAATGTTTACCAGTTCTATATGCCAATTTACATACTGTTTTAAGAAAGTACAAAACGTCGAACCCCGACAGAAATTATTAAAAAAATACTGTCATTTTCTATGTTAAATATCTTCTACCGTACTAAAAATACGAGAAAATTCGTTCGTTATGAAAGTTACTGCTTTCGATATAACCAATTTAAAGTTGATGATGAACAGCAATTGAAAATGTCCGCTTTACAGGTACTCGAATCAACTTCCTTGAGTTAAATGGGCGCTATATTAGACTATTAAATTATTAAAAACAACTTTTAGTTCCCTTTTTAATGATATAAACGAACAAAAACACCCGAAAATTAATTATTTTTATATCTTAATCGAGTAGTGGCACTACTTTCTTGAATGTACAAAGAGCAAGTACTCAAATTAAAGTAAAAAAAAAATTAACAAACAGGAATTATTTGTTGTACAAATTTTAAAATTTATTGCTACGTAATACGGTAGGAACATTCGTGACCGCTGTGCTGAGTCAGCGACGGTCGCAGTAGTTAAATTCTGGCTCCCGCGATGCGACCCACTTAAAAAGAACACAAATGTCCTTACGCAGACCTTAAACGTGGGAATTTGAGATATGTACCCAGAAAGTCGCTCTGGAATTCCTGTCTGTGTGACGGTTCTATACTCGATAAAATAGTAGACTGGTAATTAACATTTCGGAGGGTACAACAACAAAAATAAATAAATAAATAAATAAATAAATAAATAAATAAATAAATAAATAAATAAATAAATAAATAAATAAATAAATAAATAAATAAATAAATAAATAAATAAATAAATAAATAAATAAATAAATAAATAAATAAATAAATAAATAAATAAATAAATAAGGATTAAGTTAAAAGCGGATTTAATTCATTCATTTAAGTTTCGACTATTCAACAAGATCTTGTCGATATACAGAAAAATTATAACACAGAAACTTAATTTTATGCTTGTTCTTTCCCGAAATAAGGCAAGCAGATACGCCTAGCTTGAGGCTTTATATTAATCCGTTATCCGTTCCGTATATAACGGAATACTAACGGATCGTCTGTAAATAAAAGTATAAGATTTATTTATTAAGTAAATGAAAAGTTAATTGGAAAATTCACTAATTCACGTTTTAAAATATAAAGAAATTAGTTTTTGTGATAAAATCACTCAAGCGAACCAATCGGAGAAACTATCGAAAATTGTTTAGTAGACCGCGAGAAATTATTTCGCTAAGAAATTTTAGTAGAGAATAGATAAATGGAGGCAAAGACATTTATGTAGAATCCTCTAGAGAATTATCGAAGCTGTAAATATGTTACAAGAGCACCAATATCCAATAAATAACAACTTAATGTAGATAATTCGCACCATGCAATGCAGGTTGCCTAAAAGCGGATCATATTGTAAACGCATAGAAGGTAAGGTAATCGTGATACAGGATGGATGCAAAAATTGAGCATAACATTGCGGCGAATTTTCCGATTGCTTCACATCGTCATATGTCGTACGGAAAGAAGACAACGAAATATCGAAAGATAAAAAGGAATATGCAAGGTATCGAAGTTTGAGGAAGTCTATTAAAACTAGGGAGAATAATTAGGGGGAACAACTTATTAATGGAAGTTCAAAACAACGCAGAACTAATAAAAATGGCTTGCGTCGCGGTTAATGCAAGCATTGCAATTCGAGAAATAGGAGCAAAAGAGGGTGATGTCTAAGTAAAAGCATCGCAAATTTTAAGAAAACACAAAGTTCACCCTTTCAAATTTCGTATTGCGATCGCACAGTAGCATTTTGTAGGTGGAGTAGCATTTTTATCCGCAAGAAAACTGAAGATAGTTTCACTAATTGAGTACGAGTTAGTTGTGGTTCAATATGTTTCGCGGCGTAATGAGAAGTCATTTTATCGGATCTGTTATGTTGAATGAACATTTAATTGTTCAATGTTACTCAGAAATGTTCCAAACATCTTTAGAATGTTTTATAGATGATTCCTATTCGGCAGACAAGTTCGGGTTATAATGCCAACAAGATGTTCGTCCGCCTCATAGTTAAAGTTTACCAGTTTTCGTGCGCTTCACGAAATTCGCAGAGATCAGACAGACCTGTGCCTGTTCGTCTCATGAGAATAGGGATTCGTGTTGCCTGCTAATTTCCTCGAAGGTTGACAAAACACAAGTCTGTTTAGTCTCTGCTATTTTCGTGAAGAGCACGGAAAGTGGCGAACTTTACTCTTAATTCAAAAGTCGTGATATGCTATTTAATTCTCTGACAATGGCCACCATTTTGATTATTTTATCTGTAAATTTTGTTTCTTTGTATAAATGTTGTTTGTTTTTATTGGGATCTATGTAAGCCTACATGATTAAAATGTAAGAACAATTAATTTTAGTTATATTTGGTAACCTAAAAATACAATTTACGTAAAGAAGTCTACATGAATACTACAGAAGCTGCAATCCTGAATTTTTGTTCAATACCAATTTTGAATTGGGCGTATCCAAATCATCGGCTTACATACAAAGCTAATCTAACAAGTTTATTACTAAAGATTCAATCGTAAACAACTAAAAAGCATGTTCTAAAAATATAGGGCGGTTTTTGATTACTTTTTTTAAATTAATTTAATTAATTTCTAAGTAGGCAATTCTCGTTAAAATTAGTTTTTACATTCGATTAATTGAAATAATTTTTAGAACATCCTATATAATGTATATATGTTCGTTCGTGTTTATAACACTAAAGATTAAGGCATAATCTGCATTTACCCGATGAGATAATTCGTCGGAAACAGCGCAGAATGTGAATAACTGGGCTGCATGACCCACGTACATCAATACATTGAGGAGAATCGTTGCAGTGTAATTAGAGCTTGTTTCCTGGAATTAACATAGATCAAACATAAAAAATACCAATTAATTTGGTTGCTACGCAGTTACCTCATTTATCCCATAACAAGCTGCACAGATTCCCATTGCACTTGCGGCCAATTGAGTTAAATGGCCATTGCCAAAAATCTCATTAACTTCTTCGCAAACCCTTCAAGATTGACAAAATTTAAAGAAATCCAGCAAGATTCTGATTACAAATAAAAGGCAATACCTTAATAATTTTTGATGGTGCTTAATGCAGATAATCAATACATTCTCTTCCTTTCGCTTCGTATTACTGCCATAGCTTTCGTCTCCGAACAGTTCAGCAAACTTTTGCAATATATCATTCTCTCTACCACTTCCAACGTACCCTATTGCACGGCAGAGTAGACGAAATTGAGTCTCACAGTTCAAACATATTCCACAATACAAAGAATCAAAGCCAAATACGCTGATGGCAAACGCTGCTAGATTTATGTGGAGAAAGTATAAAAATTGGTACGTGGGACTGACACTCCAATCTAAAGGGAACCAAGTCTCGTGTGGTAGTTCCCTATTATTCCGTATTAGTGGTAACAGTAGAAATAAGACAAGAAATGATTCGCTAGCAACGTACTCTATTGAGAACAGAAAGAATAATAAATTGGAATTTTGACGACTTTGACGATCGATCTCTTTGCCGAAAATATTTGATGCCCAAAATTCCCAACGTACGATAGCAAGCAGGGTTTTCAACTGTTCGGATTTGTGAAACAAAGTCGACGCTTTCACAATCACCTAGGAGGATTGCTGAAAGTTTACCACAAAGAAAACAATGCAACTTACCTGCAATACGCAATCAACATATAATATAATCCGTGTTAATTCCGCTATATCCGTGGCTTGCGTAAACAAATACACAAGAGATGATAATATTAAAAATGTACACGTCATCATTTGAAAAACATAGCAAATTAGCTTCAATAAGCCATTATATTCAGGCCACGAATTCCAGAAGTTACAAAGCACTTGAGACATGACAAGAATACGATTTGCTCCATCTGTTAAGGTTCTCTCATTCGTCTTAAGTATCTTAGGACCTAGCGGAGATCGAAATCTAGGCTTTAAAGACATCATCAATAACTGGCGTATTGGAAACTGTCCTTTATATACATGGGATGTCCCCTATATGTCGATAGCTTATAGGTGGTATACACATGTTGGTATGTAATTGTCTTTCGAACAATAAATTTAACAAATTATCTACATAATTAGATCGCTTGGAAAGACACGTATGGTCTATAATTTGTTGAAATAGTATGAGATACGGTCACAATTTAAATACACTAAGTATTCAATACGATACTTTAGCTTAATTAAGTAATTTGTCAATAAGAACCGTTTCGAAAGGATTTCTACATATCGTCGAAACAATTTAAATAAATTACAGCGTATAATGTACTAAGTGCAAGTACTAGAGGGAATATGTACTACCATATAACAAAGTGTTTATCTTTTCTAATCTATTGCTTTATATTATTGTTATCTATTGCTTGTTGCTTTTTAAGTGCATTTTGTAAAGTTTAGAGCTTATTCGCATTCATCTATTTTAAAAATATTATCTTTAACCTACGATGATATACGGAAACAATTCTATTTATATGACTAAGTTAGCCCATCATAAACAATTTAATCAATTTGCCATTCGACTTAAAAAGGCGTACAGAGAAAATGTGAAACGCATGACCTGCGGAAAAAATCAGATTTATCATTTGATTTTACTAAAGAAATATATCATTTTTACTTACCGCTAAAAATGAAACGTAATTTAGCTCAAATACACCCAAAGTATTCATCGAAATTGCCGTCTGGGAACGCATCATTACTATTGACAAGCATTTTCTGATGTTCGCATATTCTTTCTCACACCATTGACTTTTAAATGCTTCTCCGGCAAAGCAAACGCTCTGGAAAGGTAAAAAATGCATAAGCCTATCGAATAGATCTTGAAGTTGGAATGGATTAAAAAAATATAGAAGAGATGCTCGATCTGGCACCATCTTTTAAACATTGGACGGTTAATATAATAAAATTCTGCAGCATAGAAGAGTAACTTATATTACAGCTTTCGCATAAGTAGCTTTGAATTTGACTCACCCAGTGACTAAGTTCGTTGGAAACAGCGCAATACATCAGCAACTGTGTCACGTGCGCTACACAGAACGATATTGAGAACGCTACATTGCTAAAGGAGGTTTCCTAAAACCGAACAGAATTAATTTTTTCTACAACAAACTAAAGCTTTTCCTCAAATATATAGATAGGCAACGTTACCGTTGTAATTCTGTAACAAGTAGTGCAGATTCCCATAATACTAACGAAAAGTTGCATTAGGTGACCATTTCCAAAGACTTTGTTGATTTGGTTGCTCATTCTACCAGAAAACAAGTTACAACAAGTTAAAACAACAACATTCTAATTATCCATGCTTACGCGATCAGTTTTTGATGGTGATTGATACAAATCACCAACAATCTTCGTTCCTCTTCATCGGTTTGCCCAAACGCTGGTCGGTATTCAACGCCGGGAACCATAAGAAGCAATTCCACAATATCTCCTTCTTTCCCACTTCCGACCATCTTAACGATTTCGCACAAGAGCCTAAATTGGGCTACCACGTTTCCACAGAAGGCGCAATATAAAAAATCATAAGCGCAAACACTGCTTTGAATAACGTAGAATGTCAAAAGGAACTGGAGAACAATCAGAATCTCATATGCAGGTGTCCTTAACACGTCGAAAGGATACCAGGAACTATGCGGTAACTGTCTGTTGGATTTGGTGATGGGTATAACGACGTACATCAGCAAAAAACCGGTGCCTGCTGCGTATTGTATTAGGAAAATGAGCAGCTGTTTGGAGGAATCTTTTCTGATTTCCCTCTCGGTATCATGGCCTCTTAGATTTGATGGCCAAAATTCTTCGTAAACTATTTTGATGAGGCGGTTTAGGTGACGAGATTTATAAAGGAATATGATAGCCTTTGTCATCGACTGAAAATTAGGTGTCTTTTTAATATTACCTTAATGAAATTTTATATCTTATATTTCAAAAGCAAGGAATTACAGAAACCTGGAAGTATTGATACATATAGCAAAAGCATTTTTATTACGCAATGCTGAATACCAACATAGGCATTACATAAGAAATTCTACGACCTTAATTCCGATAGAGACTAGCGGTAAAAAATTCGTGAAACTTCCCTTTCAAAGAAATTAACGTTCTTAGGGGTCGAGATATGAACCTATGTTTCAGCTCGCGTAATACACTTAAAAACTTTTTTGGCAATCTGAAAGATAAACCGAAAATGGAACAAAGGCCGGGAATTTATAAAATTGTATGCGGTGACTGCAATAAAGCCTATATTGGTCAAACGAAAAGAGTGATAGGTACCAGATTTTAGGAACATATCAGATGTTATCGCTTCGGTGGATTAGATTAATCAAGTGTAGCCCAACACATAAACGAAACCGGATATAATCTGATGAATAGAGAAAACGGACCGTATGTCTTGGGCTACAATGACAAGGGACCCTTCCGTCTATTTGGCTCACATTCTGTATTTTCTCGTACGTCTTAGTTTTAAGGCACATAGGCGGTAAAAGTAGGTACTTGTTAATTATTTTTTTCCATGCACGTTAGTTTCAGTGATTTCTCACATCATTCAGTCACCGGTTGAGAATGTGGATCCTTCGTATCCTCGAAACGGCCGTCTTGGATTAATTAAGCTTGTGTGGTGCAGAGGTTACCGATACTTTTGTGTTGCTTACCATACTACGCCATAGTCTTTGCTATCACTATTGATGTACATTTTAATCTAGCAACAAGTTTTACCTGCATTCCAATAGTAATTGACGATACGGATATTAACGAAGAATCCACATCCGAGATGTTCACGAAGATGTAAACAAACAACGACAGCTGATGAACAAAGCTTATAAATATGAAGAATAACGCAATGCTTTGGCTTTTCCCCGAATCCATTGGCCACAGATTCACCAATGTAGCTAAGATATGCGGAACAGCTATAATATATTTAGCACCATCTTCCGCGATCTGTGTATTCTCGCGATAAAATTTTAACTTCTTTATCCGATCCAAAATCATTGTTAGGCAGTTCCGCTTATTTACGATATGGTATATTTCTGTATGATTCGAAGTTATATGCCGCAATTTAAAGACTCTACGTAGAAGCATTTTAAATTATTTAAGCGGATAATATGAAAACGTAAAGTATTGGGATGTGTTTCCGAAAAACTTTCTAACTATGAATTATAACTTTACATCCAATGTGGGCAACATTCTATGCATATATTTAAAATATAGTGCACTGCAATTCCGTGTAGTTGACAATTCCGTTGTGACCTATATTTCAATTAAACAGTTAGTTAAACTTCTATTTTAAATGGATCGAAAAATGTATGGTGTGTAGACGTGTTTGCAAAAAATTTTGCCAAGGTGATGAGTACCAAGAACCGAACAAATGTAATAAAAATGTGCTTACCTGAAGTATCATCTTTGCGTCCCTGCGTTGGCAGATTTCGCGAACAAATTTGGAGAAGGTTCCTCTGACATTTCACTTTAGAACAATTCGTTCACTTCAAAAAACTTTTGCATATTCGTGTATTCAAAAACTTATCTTTAAAATGATTTGTTAAGTTTCTTTCGTAAAGAAGGATTACATGCTACAGCGATGGATACTTCTGATGTTGGATTGTTTTTATTCCTCCTTCCTTTTTATTCTGGGCGTCGCCATTACCACTACTTCTTAGGTACTAACTTAGCTCTCATTGGCCGCCAAAAAGATACACATTGCTTGCCTTACCATTCCAGTACGTTGAACTCCGTTAATATCACCTATTGGTTTTTGAATAACTTATATGGCATTTTCATGAAAAGATCACCAATACGCAATTGCTTCCATCATCTTTTCAGTAATTATGCTTCACGTCAACTGGTAACGGATAACTAACATCTATTAAGGTTCAAATTATAGGTCTTACCAATTTAAATGACAATAGAATCTAAATGGTAAAATATAGATGGAAACAAATATGTGTAAGAATCAAGGGTGGGATGGAGTTCCTTTGACAAGGGAACTTACTCGAATTAGTGGGAATATTTTATTTAACCGATAGGGCAATTGTAACAGATTTCGTGCTACTTTAATAAATAATAAACTTATCTACAGTAACAAAGCTAATTTACTCTTCTGAGAATCCTACCCTTCCTAACATCTAATCTTTCGCGATTTTTGTCAGGAACGTGTATAAAGAAAATGTTAGACGCATCACCTAAAAAAGGATCAAGTAATTTAAACCTTTAAAAAAATCACAATATTTACAGTAACAAACGAGGCATAATTCAATTCGAACAACCCAAAAGCATTCATCGAGATTGCATTTTGTGAGCGCATCATTATAATCGAGAGGCAAAATCTTACGTCCGTATATTCTTTCTTGTACCAAAAACTCTCGTAGGCGGCTACGGAGACACACGTGCTCTGCGAAGGCACGCGCCGAAAAATGCAAAAATTGAAATGGTTATGGTTAAAAAAGCAAATCCCAGCTATAAAGAAAATGGATGTTTTACCCAATATGATAGCTCGTTGGAGACCGTACAGTATATGAATAGCTGGCAAATATGCGCCAAATAGAAAAGTACCAGGTAAGCTATAGCGTTCAAGTTCGTCTCCTTTTACATTAAAAGAAATCAATGATCAATTAATACCGATACGGGCATGAATTCCAGATTAAATAACTTACTATCGTAATACCATAGCATGCTGTGCAAATACCCATAGCGCTCACTAATAACTGTACAAGATGTCCGTTTCCGAAATTCTTATTGATATCGCTGCACATCCTGCAATTATATTGAATATATCTGCAGTAAACCAAACACTTACATTACCTTATAAGTTTATGATGATGTCTAATACATATGACGAGCAACCTCTTCTCTGGGCTACTCCCAACTAGTTTTTGGTCAACCCCTGGAATCTTCGACAACTCTTCAATTATTTCGTCTTCCTTGCCGCTTCCAATTAATTTAATTGCCTCACACAACAAGCGAAATTGAGTCATGCAATTAAAACAAGTCGAATAAAACAAGTTGTCGTAGCCCAAAACAGCAGGAACGTCTAAGCAAATGCCGAAATATACATGAAAGCAATATAACATTTCGTAAAAGGGAGTTGCAGTCCAATCGAAAGGATACCAAGAGCTGTAAGGTAGCTTCCGGTCCGGTTCTGTGAAGGGCAAAATCACGGATAAGGCGAGGAACACGAAAGCTGTCACGCATGTGGTTAGGATGAGTGTTAGCAAGAGCTTCGCATCTTTTCGAATTTTATGCTCAATCTTTGGTCCCATGATATTCGACGGCCAGAATTCGTAGCGGATAATTTTGATGAATATGGCGAATTCAGCGGATCTGTAGTATAAAGCTATACATTTACCGGTAACCTAAAATTAGAACCTACTTTCACCTGTTTATTTTTTTTTTTTTGAGAGAAGAAAATAGCAAAATAGGCACTGCAAAGAACTTAAAAAATACAAAAAATTCTGACCTGCATTACAGTTTCCGTCGAACCTACAGCTTTAGTAAAGGTATCTAAGTCTCTGGTCTTCAACACTAAATACATCAAACACGAAAAACTGTGAACCATGCACATCAGCATTACGATTTCACCAGTAATTTTGAACCTTACATTTTCAGGCCACATATTTATAGTACTAGTTAGAACTTGGCCAACCATCAATGTATATTTAGCGCTATCCTTTATAATATCGGCGTTCTTCTGAAAAATTTGCAACCGTCTTAGAAAATCGAACGTACCTTTGGGCAACATCTTTGAAAACTGAAATGAAATCATTTGCTTTGTACTTGGAAGGTCGAAATAATTCATTTCTGCGAGTATTATCTTGTCATAGACGATTTAAATTTTTTAATTTAAGAGGAATTTCTTTTAATATTTTAATATAAAATTATGGGGTTAATATTGTTATATGAAATGACGTATGCTTAATAAACCTTCAGATATGTTTTTTATTTAGTCGGGAAATTACAAGATTTCATATTTTATTGGACCGCTGTAAAATATTAGTTTCGATTTTAAAACCCTAACGTAAATGCTATTGGTTACAGTCCATGCAAATGTAATGGAGTCGACAGCCAATAGTAGTAAGTCTACTATTAACATTATCCTTCATTAAAATTTTACGATTGCCAAGTAATAAATCTTTTACGTTTGATGGACAGGTGAAAGTATTGTATTCTTCTAGTTCTCTGGTGAAGAAGTCTGATATCGGTAATAAGTATTTCCTGATATTTATTTGAGTATACAATGCGACCTAAATTAATGGACCACGATTGGTTTCTCCTTTATTAGGAATTCTATGAAATAATTAAGTTCTAGTAGTGTTTTTGCTACTGGAGAATATGCCGTTAATAGAAAAACAATGAAATAATCAAATTTTTTTTGAAAAAATACTGTTCTTTTAAAAGTATCCTGTACATTTAGAAAGAGAAGTAATTCAATTTCTAACGCAACTCTTTTATTTTGGTCCAAAATTTACAACGTTTACACATTTTTTAATACTTATGCAATGGTATATATCACACTTATTGAAGTACTAATATACCAAAATTTAGCTCTTACTATTTTAGATTCCGCAAATTGCAATAATTATTTGAATAGTTAGAGCATTTAAAATTAAATTGCTGCAGTTCTACAATTATGAGGATTGAAAAGAACTTGTAAGCGAAATAACAATAATTATTAGAACATAATATTCTCGCTTGCCTTCCAATAGCGTTCTACCGTGAAAATTTGGGGAGATACTTAGCTGCTTCGTTATGTATCTTATATTTCAGCACTTCCCGACCTTCTGTGCCGTGTGCTATATTCACAGTGCGAAGTTGGTAAATGTCGGGATTAAACGGAAAGCATTAAAACTGTTGAAAATGCCTAAAAATACATCAACTTTATGGCAATCATTTATGGCAATTTCCAGACTTAATGATGTTTAGTTTGCGACAAAGGTTCTACACAAAGTAGTTCATCTAAATAGCCCAACACAAATTTAAAAATACTGGTAGGAGAGCCTATAAAGAATTTTTTTATCATTTAACAATAATATTTAGTGCGCGCAGTGTATCATTTGCAAAAACCGGGCAAAACAATGTTCCGTTCCAATAGATGATGATGATGACATCTAGATTCACGAATAACAAACACTAGAGTTTATGCTTCCGGATGAGGCCGCTCTACTGCTCTCGTAAAAAAATTTATTGCCAATACGCTGCGTAGACTCTATATATGCATACGCCTTGGTATAATTTTATAATAACTTAATTGATATTAAAATTACAGAAGACTGTAACTATTACAGAAATCATTAAAATATTGAAGATCTCTTGAATGACATCTATCCGGTATTACTTGAAGACTTAGTACTTACTTATTATGAAGAGTATGTAGGAAGGAGCGGGAAATATGAATTAAACAACGAAAATTCCACAACGAAAATAAATAGTTTAGAAAGCAAATTAAAGAACCTCATTATGTAATTTCTTTCTGAAAATTTTTTTCCACAAGCTTCTATAGTCTATATATCTTAATAACATGCTACGGGAAATGTAAATACTAAACAGAACTAGTAGAAATAATGCATCTGCGGTTCATACAAAATGCAATAAATTAAATTAACTCAGTATATGATCGAACCATAATTTTTATTTTATTTTTTTAAGAGAATGTAATGTAAATATCATGAAAATATGTTTATACATACACAGGACACGAAAGAGATTGAGCTTTTAAAGTTTTTTTTTTTTTAATTTTAAATAAATATAAATGTTTATACTTATGATCGTCTAATGCATCTCAATGTCTAAAGACAATATCTCCCTTCAAATAGCACAAAACTAAAAACAAGTCAGAGGTACCTGTGCGTTATAAAGAACCTCGAGATGGAGAAACGAAGCCCAACCACAATTATATTCAGTCAAGCAGTTCTAAAGGCTCTCAAAGCTTACTCATACGAATTTGGTCTGATTCACAATTGGGACAAAAAAAAAGCACATTATTTTGCCATGGGACCCAAACCATCAAGGAATCATCAAGGAGTAAGCCATTCTGTAGCCTACAAGAGGGCCACATAAAACAAGTAATTAAAACATGGGAGGACGAACAAAAGATCTCGTACTGGGAAAATATTCCAGGATAAAAACAGCCGAAAACAATCATATTAAATTAGCCTAAGACCCTAAGAAAAAATAATAGTATCTGACGGGTCATACAACCCTAAAATATCACGTATTCAATCTAAGAAAAGCTGAAGATCAAATCTGTCGTTTATGCCTAGATCTGGAGGCGGTAGAACATATTCTATGCAAATGTGTTGCTTTTAGTAGTAGTCGACAACAACATTTCAGCGAATTCTAGCATCTACTGGGCTGAAGGATGAATATCCCAGAGTAATATTAAGGTTTATTAGGAGCCTATAATTTCCCTTATTCTAACACTTATGAATGCATTTTGTTACAACAAATCTATTAAAGTCGCAGTGACTGAAGGCACTTGTGCCATTGCCCAATGATACTAATACTAATACTAATGTTGAAATTAGAAGTCACTAGGCCCGTGGAAATTCATTAGACTAGTTACAGTTTTACTAGATCAATGTTATCGATTTTGGAAATTGAATACGACTAACATGTAAAAGTTTTCATTTGGAAAAGTAATAATATCTACTAACAAAAAAGGACATACGATACTAAATTTTCACAGTAGATAAAGTGTACATGAACATCTTAAAGCCCTGCCAGACTATTTAAGGCCAAATCTAAACGTCTAAACGGCATAATTAATGATAATAAAAGAAGGCTACACTCCATAAAACCATATACTTCGAACTTAACGTGCAACCCACTATTATCTGTATTTAGTAATTATTCATTGATGAATAAAGATCTTATATGATGGGATTCGAAAGAAAACCACTTTGTATCAATTAACATAAATTTATTCTTCGTTTTGCATGATAAAAATACACATTTTCTTCGTCTGGGCTATTGTAAAACTCGTCTTTTGGGTGTATCTTGAGGTATGTGATCTGTTGTATGTAATAGGTATGTATATAATAAGTAGTTTCACTTAAACCTTGGTCTATTGTTAGTTGCTCTGTTTTAAAATGTACAAAAAATGAACACAATCGTACGAAGGCATAATACACAATATAAGACGTATTATTTCGCAACGAAAAAGAAGAGGTGTTACGTAAATATTTCTACACTGTATAATAATATTTACATCTTTCTCCGCTCGAACGAAAAACTTTCTTTCGGTAGCATATTTTTGATGGTTCGAATTTTCTGTATGTAAAACGAAATCACACTGATCTTACACAAAGGTAGGTACTAAGTTTTCTTTTGCACGTGCAGCGCAAATGTTCGTGTGTATTCATTAGGCAACATTGAGAGATAATTTTTCTTTTTTTTTGTCTATCATGTCATACTTAATTGTCACTGTAATTACAAATATATATGTATATGTATGTATAATATTTAATAAATGTACAATATTTTTGTTAATTTCTTTTCTTGTGTTTATTAATTTACTAAATTTACTTATTTATTGTTGTTATACAAAATAGATTAATACAATTAAATGGAATCAAATAAAGATATTACGCAGCGAATGATTGAAATTGATCTTCATAGACTGCGAGCGAATTTTATCATCTCGTTACGACTGGTAAGACGGAGGTAAAGAAAGTGCTGACCGTTTCTCTTGTAGGTGTTTTCAAGAAAACCTTTTTGGTGTCAATCAATTAATCAATTCTGATAAATTGTTTAATGATGTTGATACATTACGCAATTAATAAATTTCGCAACTCTATTTTGAAGATTTCTTCAATCAATTTTCCAGCTTTAAGAATATAAATAGCGTAACCCACAAAAACCAAACTTTCTCTCATTTTTCACATTATCGAAAATTTTTCAATAGTGCTGACAATTATTTCCGTTATTGTATCAACATTTACCCGTTCTATTATTTTGGCGACATTGTTGGGCAAAACACCAAGGACGTAGCTATGCTTCGCCCTAACGCATCCATAGTTTCTTCTAGGCTCAACCAGTAGTGATCATCTTCTACATACATCAGTTTTAATTTGGTGTATGTGTTTGAAAATGTAATGATAAATGAAAATTTAGAAAATGTTTAAAGAGTGGATTATCTAGTTTTCTGGAAGATAAAATCCTAGTCTCGGAAAACGAATTATAAACGACGTGGTGTATATAAAACAACATGACTCTTTACAAACTTTTATGCTAAATGATGGAGGTGGTCGTCGATTCGCGGTGCGGTTATACGATTGATCTGTTGGTATTCTGGTATTTATTGTTGGGAAACTAAGGTCATGCGTTTAATTTACGCTTTTTGCGATCGACTTTTACTAACAAGGTTGAGTGGTTTGAATAGATTGGTTACTTCTAGCTTTAGTAATTTTATTTTTCCTTTCCGCTTTATATAAATTAATATACAGGGCAACAGTCAACGTAGAAAAATCATTTTAAGTAGATGATTAATATAAAACAAGTAATCATGCACTAATCCTTAATCTCACCACTAAATGTTAAATTTTAAAATATGATCAAATGTTGGTCTTATTATTTTTAAAACAAATCTCTATAAACATAATTCTAAATACCACACAGACTGACATGTCATGCTGTATTCAGTGCAAACAGGCTGTACTAACCGCAAATAAAACAGATTTCGAGCAACGTTTGTCAATTACAAATAATTTAGGATGGTTTGAATAGTTTCTTTGACGGTGTTGCTAATCAAATGATAATTGCACTAAATTTAATGAAATAACATTTTACTGAATAAACTTGCAATTGAATTTGCAATTTGCCAATTGACCCTTATAAATATTTAACATATTCCCTTTTTATTATTTTCCTATAAAATGTTGCCAAACATTATACATAAGTTTCAAACGAAAACTCTATGCACACATAAACAAAGAATAGCCTAGAAATTCTTAAAATGGAGTGAATTTTTTAAAATTTATTATCTGTGGAGATGGTATAGTTCGAGTAACATGATGAGATTTGCAGTCCCTTGAACATGGTTGGAAGTGAATTCTAGCTTTCTTTGTTTTTTTTGTAATGAAATAGTATGATTACAGTTAGTCGCCAGCGAATAAAAGATTTTGAATAGGAACTGATGAGAAAACCAAGAACCCTATGAAATATTGACTGTAAATCTAATAACAGTGTTGCGATTGTTTTCTTATATTAAAGATTCTACTGCAACCAACGTATCTGTTGTTTTCGGGTACCGATTCTGCATGTTTGCCCCTGCTTTGTTATAATTGGTTATTCCTATTTCATTGTATCACCAATTGTGTTGAAAAATATTATGAAGGCAATTCATTGCTACATTGTATATTATCCTTTTTCTCAAGGATAATATACAAATGTTTAGAGAGAGAATGAGATTTTATTACACATATAAGAAAGCTTCAGGAACGACTTTTACATTCAATTTTTTGAATGTAAAAGCTGAGTTTGAGTTTGAAAAACTTATTCTATTACGAAAATGCCATAAGCATATAAAAAATAAGAAAGTGATCGAAATAAATTAACCGTGATTCCGATATCGTCAATTTTTGCCGGATTTTTTTAATTTTTCAAAAGGAAAAAATCTTTATTTGATTTCCATTTAATCCAAACCTATTCTATTCTTTGTTATTATTATTTTTGTTTTCGTTTTTAACACCAGTTAATAATCGCATTTGCTTTTTACAGAAAGGTGCTGAACGTTACAGATTATGTATAACAAAGAAAAAAAAATAAAGTGCACCTTTTTGTCCGCTTATTCTCATTTTTATAGATATAATACGCATGATATATGTATAATAGTAAGAATAATATGTACACCTTTTTTCACTTGTCTTAATAAAAAAAAAAAAATAGTAAAAATACAAAAGTAAACGTATCAAATTCTCCTAATAACACAAATATTACTTGTTATTCTTTTTATTTAACATTATTGAGCTCAAAAAAATAAAAAAAAACTAATTATAATTATTTTTTGTATACTATATACAAATAGTTATCTATTTATATAAAAAATAATAAAAAATAAGAGTCATAAAATAAAAAAATAGGGTACAGAAAGGTAATAAAGGAAGCAACATACTATCTATCTATATATTCAATCGTTATTCCTTCGTTTTTTTAATTAATAATTATTTTCTAAGAATGTCATGGAGATCATCGATTTTCAAAACTTAAAACTTTTAATCAGATCACCAATTATGAACGGTTCGTTTCCTTCTCTTCTTCCATTGGAAAAACTTTTTCCAGTATCAAACTCCGATAATTAGAAAAAGCACTGGTACCGGTACAGTTCCGTGAATAAGGTCTATCGTTCCGTTTTATCGTTTAAAAGGTAAGTATCACATTTCACGTTAATCTAATTTTTTAAAAAAGGTCTTTTTTTTTACAAAGGTATCATATCATATACAATCACACTTGGTTTGTTTTGTCTTTCTTCCCTGTATTTTGAGCGTCTGGTTTCACTGAATTTTCTTTGTTTTGAGTTACACTTTCCACTAATGATCGAACGAAAGAGTCTGTTGTTCCTTTTTTAAGTTACAAAAAAAACCTTACATAGTATTTGAACTACAAGAACTTCTTAACGGATATTCGTTAATAAATGACTTCATAGACTGTCGCCTTCTTGTCTCCGGAACCGGTCACAATGTACTTGTCATCCGCCGAGATGTCGCAGCTCAGCACACTTGAAGATTCTTTAGACTAGAAAAAGAACAACATGTGAAAATCTATAGCGCCATTTATTGTTAGAATTTCAAATTTTCAATTTTCATTAAAGAGCACCCGTTTTCTAATATGCAAAGAAATTGATAAAAATATACCTGGAATATGCTAGCACCATAAGGCGTTCTCCATGCGTTTAGCAGATTATCCTTCCCCGTCGAAACAAACCATTTTCCGCAAGCGGCGAACCGCAAACTCAATACGCAGCTCTCGTGCAAATGCAATTGATATTTATCCGGTTTGGCTGCGTGCAGCACCTCTACGTTGGAATTCTCCATGCCTACCGCTAACCATTCGCCGGTAGGACAATAGCCCAATGAGAAGATCTGCGAACTGAAGTCGTGCTGCTGTAGCTGACGTCCTTCTCGTAGGTCCCAGCTTCGAACCGTATTATCCAAACCTCCTGTCCATAATTTCGTACCGTCCGCCGAGATATCGATGCAGGATGCGCCGTCGGTGTGGCCTTGGAATTGTCGGACCAGCGTCTGGTTGTGGAGATCCCACACCGCGATGTTCCCATCCGAGCAGCAGCTGAAGCACACTTTGGAATCGGGACTAATCGCTAGAGCGTAGCAGGCCGGGGCACTAGATGTAAGTTCTGCCTTTATCCTGGGCGTAGGACTCGCCAGGTCCCATATGGATAAGTTCGAAGCTTCACCGCCGACTATTAGTGTCCTACCATCCGGTAATAGCTTGACAGATCTTATGTAATTATCCCTTTGCTACAAAACATACATCTACATTAATAGTCTGCATTTTTTTTTTATCTACCAAAATGACATACCAAGCAATCTAATTGCGAAACGGGACTTTTTGAAACAGGTTGGCTAATATCCCAAACTTTAACGCAGCCCTTGCCGCCCGTATAGACGTATTTTGTCGGATTCGATATTGTCACGGCGCAGACCACTTCACCGTGACTAAGAGTGTTGATTTGTCTTGCATGACGCGGTATCCCAGGTCCGATCAAGGCGTCTGGAGGAAAAGGGACTGGCTGCATTTGTCCGTCGGCACTTACGTGAAAGGAATACGCACTAAAATTGGGTAAAAGGGAATTATTAAATTATCTTGCGATATAAATAAATAAATATAAGTTTTACTATCGCGCATTTGACGATAGTTTTAATTATCAAGTAAGGCAAATGTTACACAATTGACATGCAGATCTCCTTGTACGTATGCCAAATGTATGCAATATACTTACGGCTTTCCTCCAGGTATTCCAGGAATTCCGGGCACAACAGGTGCTCTCATCTGAGGATGTGGGTCATAGCTAACTTGCAGCGAAGGTCTTGGATAATTATTCAAACTCGGCTGGAGGTTGTTATGCATAGCACCGTATGCACCGGCCGCAGCCTGGAGTTCATGAGGAGCAGCACCTATTACAAGAAGAATCGTTACGAACAAACCACGGAATGCGCTAATCATTGCAAGAAAATGAATTTACCGTTCGACATACCGGCAAGGTATGGCGGATATTGTCCTAAAGTAGGTGGCTTGACCACCGGCTTCAATCCGCTGCTTCCAGCGGCACCTGGTGTCGCCGAAGTCGGCGTCACCGACTTCGAAATGGGTGTTGTAGGCTTATCACCATCCAGTTTTTTCGTCGACGGCGTAGAGGCATTGCTCGAGGTTCCGGATCGAGGACTATGTGGACCAGGATGCTCTTTCTTCGCGGAGAGCTTATCGATGCCGTTTTCTCGCGGCGACGCCGTACCGTTTGGGGGAGATACCGGATCTTCAGAGGCGTCATCAACTACGAGGTCTTGGTCGCTCTTCTCACCATCGCTGTGCTGTAAGTTCGAAAAGAATGTCATTACATTTGAAAAGGGGCCATCTTGCAAAGAACGATATTTTTGCGATAAACGTGCATTAATTCACTGACATAAATTCGGAAATAACAAGATTTTAGCTGCTAAATGGGTTCACACTTCGCTGAGGAACGATATAGCTAGAAGATGGCGTTATAGCGCCATCCCGTCTAATGAACGACCGCGAACGACGTTTTTTCGCATTACTTTCGCTAACAATGCCGAATCCGCCTGCTGACGCGCTTAAACGTCTCCTCGGCTATCCATAGGCGGCAAAAACGGCATCGTTAGGACGGAAAATACGACGCTCGCAACGAAGTGTCGGGTGATATGTTAGGCGGCGGTCACGCTGAACAATAAGACGCGGAAACAAGGAGAAAAATACCGTAAAAAGGAGCGAAGAGAGCGTTACTGCGGAGATAGCACCGGGCATAACGTCTATTATATGTTAAATAGGGCGGTACGATCTCGCAGAAGCTGGGATAGATATGACGTTGTGTTCAATGAAAATAAGAAGGTTTGTAAGTGGAAAAGGAATATACTGTAATGCTTAATAGTGATGCGGGCTTGTTGATAAGTTTTTAGGTAGAACAATGAATCGTTCGAAATTTTTAATTGGTTAATTTTACCTGTTAAAATTTTCTCAAGGGTGATACCTCTGTGTAATGCAAAAGCCGCGATCTTAATAATACTGAAATGTAATCTGATAATAGTTACTTATTATTAACTTGCCTTTTACCATATACACAATTCAATTGGCACGAAATATACAGCTAGTCTAATCGAAGAAATGTTGGAATCGCTCAACCGTGAGCCTCAAAGTGGTGCAGCAAGCATGTTCGGTTAAGTAAGCGGAAAAAAGGACCGGTTTCGAAACGGCCAGGTTGTCGGCATACGTATGTCAGGGTTGGTTGTAGCGACACAACTCTTTATCTACCTATCGCAAATCAGTTGCATGTTCCACGCATGTTTGAACACATGCACTTTAGATATGCAAGAGGTGGCTTTCTCAACCGCGCGTACGTATCTATGTATACTTGTATTGTATGCTGATGTACTTATATAGGAACTTGATGTTGTCGTGCATTTTGCGAAGAAAATGCGTAGGTATTGTGGCTTTTACAGTAGTGCGCAAAATAATTATACTATTTAGGAGAATGAAATATTCCTCTGATACTAATCGAGAAATTGCAAAAAGATTTTAATGTTGAAAAGAGTGTAATCAACCAAACCAAAAAGAATGTTCCTGCACTATTAGTGAATAATTATCACAACTACATTTAACAAACTTTTTGGTGTATTGTGGTAGAAATTTTACGTTAAGAGCTACTAAATGTAATGTTTGTAATTATAGAGTAGCTCTTTGTTTCGTTGGACCAGAAGATGGAAGCACTCGGGATAAAATGGAAATACTATCTTTAGACCCCATCTCACAAATTATGACTGTTTATTTTGTATTTACGTAATCCTGTTGATTGGAGTCTTCGTTTGAAAAATAGTGCTCTCGAAGACGATGAGAAGGATAAATTTAACAACCGCTAACAATTGCAAATACACCATTCATTAAGGCGATGAATTCTTTGTAAAATAAAACATGTTTCTTAAGAAATTTAAGATTATTTTGGATCCCGTGTAAAGCGCATTTAGTTCCTTTATTTGTATAATACAACGTTATTCAGTTACCCTCTTCGGAAACGCTGGCAGTAACGAGTCCGCCGAGTCCAATTTCCAGTGACTTTTTCGCATACATCGAGCCGAATGTCTGAAATGGCAACATCAATGTTGGTTTGTAAGTCGTGTAATATTGCCAGTCTGTTACCGGTCACAGAAAGAAGTCCAGAGATGTTAAATCACACGAACGAAGAGGGTAATTGACCGACCCATTACTGGAAATTATCGATTCGTTGAACTTGTAAGTCGTTTGATGGGTAGCAAGGCAGGTGATATCATCTTGTTGAAACCACATGTGCAAAAGGATCCAATTCGAGCAAAAAAAATGTATTTAACATTAAACGATAATGATGTCCATTCAGTCAGCATCGTCAGTCAAAAACTAACCAATCAGTATGGGCACCGGATAATCAGTTTAAGAGAACGTAACGCTTCTTCGTGAAATGCTTCTAACTGATTTTCAGACCAGATGCGGTTTATTCTTCACTCCTTGCGCTACGTTGTCTCACTGATATGAAGTAAACATGTGGATTCGGTTTTTCCACAACGTGTTCAATTGTTCTTCGACTTGGATGTCGAGCATGTAGAGCGGTCGCGAATCAGCGTGAGTTTTGATGAAATATTGGAATAATTTGTAAAGACATGGAGACGTGTGTCAAAAATTGCCTACCAAGTCATCCTATGCGTTAGAGCGTATTTTCTATGCTTCTTCTCCTTTTGCGGGTCAACCTACTCGTAATACTTACACCTTTTATTAACATAATAATTTTATTGGTGCTTTATCGCGCATGGCTTGAATAATTCAATCCAATTCAATTGGCATTGAATAAATTAATTAATGCCTCTTTTGATTAAAACAAAGACCACCTACTCAGTTTTAGCTTTTTTTTCTCTTGAATCCTTTGCTAGATATGAACGTAAACGATTCTCGAAACAAGTCTTGGATTTTAACATCTTGAAAATGATTCCTTTTAATTTTCTCCTTCGGATGCCTATCCTGTACCACTGCATATATTCTCGAAGCCATCGTGCTATACCCACATCATTTCGCAAACTAATAAAACGTCTCGCGCATACGTATTTTACTGCCGCCCGTTTACGGTCTCGTTCGCATTACGTTAATGGCTCGAAAGTCGGTCGAGCAACTACGAAACGACCGACATAACACACGCGCTCAAAAATAAAGCACACACACACACTAGCGCTTCGGGAACTACGCGGCGGTCTTCCTTTGTAAGCTATCCTTCTTGCTCTCTAGAAGCGCTACAGATTCGGAGAGATCCGATTCAAGAATAAGAGCGGTTGTTATCGGCGTTGCCGCGATAACTCTTGCTGAGAACGAGGGTGGCTCGAGAACGCTCTCGTCGTAAAGCCATAATCTCCAATTAAGCGACGTCGTTAAGGAATTCTATTTTCGCGTATAAACAGATTAGGTGTGTACCAGACTAACACCTATATGTGTATCTACGCACTGTTTCACCCCTGTACGAAATATACAGGTAGTAATCCGGTAACAGCAGTTCTCCTGTGAAGTCTGTATGAAAGTAAGCGATTATTTGTTTGTGTTTCGTCTTCAGCTTGGCAGATTCTAGAGGTCTTCGGCCAATCCCACCTTGCAGAAGAGTCCATTTAGGCGACAATGTCCAGTTAGTCCCAGCATTCATAAGATCTGGTTTGGATAGTCTCAAATATTTTAGTATTGTCTACTTGTGTGCATACATCGAAATGAAAGGTTCTGGAACGTGTACAGTAACGCTCCTGGCCACCTTGTCTATCTCTTTACCGACATAATTAGCATTGTAGCCACTTGGCCATGTTACATTGAAATTGTTTGTTTCAGAGGCTAAGGACAGAAGTCTGTTGGAGTCTAATAGCAGATTGGATGTTACTGGTCGGTTAAATGCCGATATTATTTGCTTGCAGTCAGCAAACAGGTTGATATTTATATGTGCAGTGTAAGGATAATCTGCAAGCTAATGCCATAAAAGTACTAATTATCCTGAAAACTTTCAGATCATATATTAAACAGCAGTGGAATAAGATTTGGGTCATGTAACACGCTAGAAGACATGGATTAGATGTCTAACTATTTCACGAAACGTAACCAATTCTAATGATATACGATGGTATCTAACTTATTCAAGAGAAGGCTGTGATCAATTGTGTCGAAATCTTCGGCGAGACCGGTATAGATTACATCAAACTGTTTGTATTAGTCTAAGTTGACCGCTAAATATGATTTCCAACATATTTCATATGGGCAATTGGCTCCATTAAATTCATAGCTACTAAACGAAATTTGGTCGTTAACATGAACATTGTATTGAGTTGACGAGGTTTGTGATTGCAGGTCGTCGCGAAGCAAATCTGATTGGTTTACAATAACGGGTTTACATGAATAAATACATAATAAATCTTATACAGCATATGCTCAAATACCTTCGAGAAGCTTGGTAATATGTATATTGATCTCCAGTTGGCAATATGCTTACAGACACTAACATTACGTTGATGTTAAAATCATGTAGGAAATGGGCCTGATGACAACTGATTAAAAGATATTTATTTAGGTAGAACACTATTTCCGCTCATATGGTACGTTTATCTTGTCCCTAGTCTTGATCCTAACGATCTCGACAACTTGAATTGCCACGGCTATGCCGACCAATTTTGGTATTAACAAAAAGAATAGTTCTTCGGATCGTCAAAGAATGTGTGTACCAATAAAAACGAAGGAGGCGTTCTTTCCCAGCACAATATTTACAGTTAATAGACAATGGTTCCGAACCCAACGAACCAAACGAACATCAGCACTGCTTTCTGAACTTATCTCGTTCACCTGATCTGATGTCATCCGCATTTTTTAACATGTACATTATACAAATTAAAATATAAATTACATTTTCGATCCTGCTTATTTTAAGAGCACCTTAACGAATTCGTTGTGAATACAAAAACAGCATCTATCAAATTCACCGTTGCCTTCCCGTAACATACTTCAAATATAACATGTATATAACTATTACAATTGCGTACATATGTGTATGTATACGTGCCACCGACCGTCTATGCGGGTATTTTTATTATTTTTACAGCCGGTACTTCGCGAGAAGTCATATCGACGAGAAAAATATGACGACGCGAACGTCCTCCCTTATAGTCGTGGCTAGGCAGCTTAATGGTCGGAAATAACAATTTTACAGCCGGGTTTTCATATATCTTAACGATAGCTATTAGGAGACCGAGTCTGGGAGCTTACACGACGCGCGGTTTTCACATTTTATAACTACCATTCGGTACTACGATACGAGTAGTAATAGTAGTAGCAGCGGTATCACGTTAAAGGCGATTTAATACGCTCTACATTTTAAAATTAAATTAACCGCGTTACTAAATTATCCAGCGATCCTTATAGTGGCTGAACGATGAGATAAAAAAGATTAAAATCCGTTTAAAGCAGACTTACTTTGATTGAACGATATGCTAATTAAAAATTAAGATTGGATAGGATTGCGTTCGTTTTACCAAGGAATCGGTGTTACGTTCAAAACTGTATATAGTACGTTCCTCGTTCTCAATAGAACACTGGTAATTACGACAACGAATCACTGCTATTTTACGGAATTATACGGCCTTTTCAATGATTTGAAAACGAGATATAATAAACGACAATTACTCGTGCGTCTTCCGCAAATATCCTGTAATTGTGAGGAATTTAGGAGCTCATTGTGTCGCATTTAACTGCTACTCATTAAAGAGTGCACGACAGATAGTTTTAAAAACTCATAACATATACCGTTATGTGCATATTTATTGGGCACCAATTAGGAGAAGCCTGTATTATCAATACTATTTAAATTTTTAAAGTAAATATCTGTCTGGATTGTTTCTGTAGATGATTACAATAAAACTTAAACGAGGATTACATGTTTTTTTTAAACTGATTAGAAATTGTTTATTTATGCGACTTTTATCTTAGCTAATAACATCTATAAGCCTAAAACACGAGAATTGAGCCTTACAAACGAGGACCAAATCGTATACAAAATGAAAAATAAATATAGTTTAGAGAAACGTGGAGTTATGAAAATGAAGCAAAGGAGAAGCACGATGAAGTGCCAAAGATTACCATTCTTTCGAAAAAGTGGCTCTAGGAATTCACCGTTAGAAGACGCCTAAAATGTATAGCTGCGTTGCCGGAAGACAATAAGGAATCACCCGTTTTCCGAAGAATCCAATACATAGGTATGTTTCGTAATTATATTAATTGCGGTTCGATCAATTAAGAGAACGACTTGCAAAATAGATGTTTGTTAGATAAAATAATTATTTTTCTCGTCTTTTTATCGCAGTTATTATCTCAATATTTTGAACGATGCTGCAATTCATAGAAAAGGGACGTGACGAAACTTTCCAGCCCAATTACATAGTATCTATTGTCAAACGCGGGGGTGTAAGCGTAATGGTTTGGAGCTGCATGCCAGCGTTATGTGTCGATTAGTGTTGGCATGAATGTTCTTTCATACATATAGTTATGATTAATTATTGTCATATAAATCTCAAGATAGTACCGCTCCCTGTTTGTATTGCGATTTTATACGTTACCGTCAGTGATCTTCGCGAAAAGCATTAAATACGAATGAACACGATTGCGTTCAACGAAGATATGATTAGTTACTATGGATTAACACCTTTAAACTAACAAACTAAAAACGTCTAATAGAAATTAAATGACAAAATAACTGACAAAGGACTATCCTGTGTGTTGAAAAACTTGAAAGGACAGACTGGCGAAATATTTATCGGTCAAGCACTGAACGTCGTGCACTAACTGTACACTACACTGAAGTAATACGATGTAAAATCATTCGTTCGCGATGATGATGGTATCATTCCCAGCACTAGTTTCGATGAAGCTTTTTTTTATTAAAGCTTATCATTTGCTAAATTGTTTAACGATATATAAATTTATTATTTCCAGCAAGATTATGTTGCTGGGAACCGCGTTCAACTCTTCTGCACTGACCACTACGATCTCCAGACTTGTCGCTTATGGAGCATCCGTGGTATAATATAAATGTGTCTCGAAAACTCTGCTAAGGGAGAAAATCACGGAAGAGTGGAATTTAATTACCGCTAGCTATATTACGACATAGTGGCTGCCGACTCCGTGCAACTTTAATGGGAACAATCTAAACACTTCCGTCTCCGTGGAGGTATAAGGTTTCGGCAGTCTTAGTTGCTGGATGGCGCGTAATATGTTAGCTTGTCAGCTTTGTCAATGTCCTCGTAGAATCCCACTTAATTAATGTTTGGTTTAGTTTGGAATAGTGTACAGAATTTTATACGGCAATGTTAGTTTGTAGGTAATATTGATGCTTGAGGTGAGAATGATTACAGTATGGGTAGGTAACGATTTATCCTTAGAAATGTTGGAATATAGTTTTTCTTCTAATGTTGATTTTGAATTTATGTATCTCTCGGATTTATCGTTATAAACTATTATAACGAGTCATAGCTCTAACAATAGCACATATCTGAGGCAACACCATCTATTTAAACTGGATGTACTTTGTTTAAATACGTAGCGAATTAGTTAATATTTTTGGTGTGTATTTACACTAAAACATTAAAGTTTAAAACATATGCAGTGCCCGCAGAAAAGTCTGCACCACATAAACTATTTTAAAGTAACTATGCTTATAGTTGTTTGTGCATCATTAAAAACCAAGAAATGTGCCAAAGCATTTGTCCCATCGATTCGCACCAATACGTAAATGTAATTTAAATTGTCCAAAAATATCGGTCAAGTGTGAATAAATGTCAAGAGAAAGTTGTTTGTATCTATCTAAAGATTCACATCGAAAATGTTATTTCACAAACCTCAAACTTTGCTTTTCTTACGTTATATCTTTTTCAGTATATTTTCTTCATCGGTATCAGTTGGGAATCGAGGGTTCATCTTAGAAAGAGGAAAAGCTAATTTCTCCTTTATAAAGGAGGTTTATTTTCTCAATCCCATGAGGCGGAGAGCCTTTCGCAGACGCTGCACATTAGTCAAATAATACCGACGATTTGTATGGTTGGGAAAGAACGCATTCAAATTACGTGTATACAGATTAGAGCGCCATAACCTGAACAAATGAAAATTATCCCCGGCAAGTACCACCAGGCGTTTCACTTTTTTATCATCATCACAATCCATGTACCGGTTAATTACCAGTGGTGTTACCACCTTTTTAACGTTAACGTTGCTATTTCTAGTATAGGTTCACACACATCTATGGTGTGACTAAAGCCGAAAATAATTAAAGCTCTTATAAAACTATAAAATATTAAATTTCTTGATAAAAATCAGCATTTGTTAAGCAGTTTTATTTGAACATCGTGCAGTGTTTCTCCGCGGAAAATTACCGGGTTGCTAATTTATGTTACATGCACTGTACACGGTACTTTCTCTTGCGAGTATTATATTCATGATTTACGGAGTCAATTGCTCAAATTGTTTTTATTTTATTTAAATATGCGTAACAAAGGCGGAAAGTTGGCAATGTTCGGGTCGCACTGATATGTACAGTTGTACAAAATATTAATGCCTTCCTCGAAGGCCGTATAAGTCCCAACGACCAGATCAACAATAGTCAGTTGCAATCACAGCAAGGCAGTCAAAATCAAAAGACCTAGATAAATCCAAAAGAAAATCCTCATCGCTAGGGAACCGATTGATAAATGTGAAAAGCTAATCAAGAATATCTCAAACTAATGACTGATGAATAACGTAGACTATTCCATTATTAAAAAAGAGTCTATGGGTAACGAAACAGAAGCACCAACCCTGCTTTAAGAAAAGAGGAAGAGCTGACGTATCAAGTACTCACGAAGAACGAGCAGCTGTGAAATCAAAATTAGGCCCAAAAAGAAATATAAAGAGGAAAAATCCAAGAAAACCTCAGAAGATTGCGCTGAAATAGAAAATAAACTCCTCTTAATGGTTATAATCGAAGCAGATCAAGAAGTGAAGAAAAAAAAAAAAAACAAGAAAGACAAAAAAAGAATTCTAAAGAATAAAAATATTTCAAGAAGCGCATAAGTAAAAGCATACTCGATAATAATAAGACCAACAGCTTTGTCCGCGAAAATTTGATGCTAAATAAAACGGAGTAAACTAGAATGGAGATGTAAGAATAAAAACTACAACGGAAAATATTTTGGGGTAATAAACTTAAAAATAAATGAATAGGAATAACAAATGAAGAACTAAAAGAACTGTTCAAGGGAACAAATATAATACGAATTATAAAACCGCAGCGACCTTGTTGAGTAGAGCATGTAGAAAGAATGGGTACCGAAAACGTACAATTGGTTGAAGAATGATCATAAGAATCGCAAACTAAAAAATAAAGGTTGAAAAGAAAACCTTTTGAGAGATATAAATTACTCAAGTCATAGGCCAACTTGAATCAGAGGTATAATTTTTTTGCTAACATAACGTGATCAAAAGAATAAGCTTCGATTGACTTTGTAGTAGGACTTGCTGTATATGAATTGCATTAAATAATTCCTTTAATGGAAAAAAATAAAGATCTATAAGCCCATCGATGTATCTCGAAACGTGAAATATCTACCAAGCAATAATTAATACATTCGTTATCGTTGAAAGGAAAAGGACATTAGTCTTTTGGGTTACTGTACATATCAATTTATTGCGTGCAAATAAATCTAGATAGATCACTTTTAAGAAATTAATCGCAATTTGTGTGTTAATTGAAGCAATGCATTTTTATAAGCATAGGATTGACATAATATACATTGTTTCTCGTATAAAAAGATAGCGTTATTATTTCACAGAATTACGTGTAATAGAATACTGTCTATTATAGCTTTTTCCGATAACACGTAATTGAAAATTCACACGATAGTACAGTGATTATCTGTAAAAACCGCCGTGTAAAACGAATTGATGCTTCACGCGAAATATATTGCTTTAATCGTATTAAAAACCAATTTCCTTTTGTAAATAACGCCAGACGACACGGCCATCGCTTCGATACGCCACTGGAATTTCACCATCGTCGTTTTTCTTCGTTCTCGCCGTTGGTTTTTTTGTTGTATGTGTTTTTTTTTTCCTTTTGGTGTCGTTTTATTTCGTTCGCTTTTGTTTCTATGTTCCCTTTTCGAGCTTCGTCTCCTTTTTCTACTATCCGATACCCCGCAATCTCGAAGATAAATAATGGCTGTTTTGCACAAAGGCGTAATAAATCGGGCACTAATGCGAAACAATATACCATTCGCCCACCCAGATGCCATTAAACTCTCGCGCTAGTCCGAATAACGACAACCCGAGTGGTATTGCCAGTCGGTCACGGTATGTTGGCAAACGTGTAGAAAAAAAAGCTTTAAGGATAGTGTTAGTTCTGCAGCGGCGGATTAGGCTAGTATACAGGATATATTAAAAATACTTGATGGCATGTAATTACTTGATTTAATATCATAACAGTAACAGATAATAATACACTTTGCATACGCACATACATTATGTTCCGAATAATTTGAAAGATTTGTATGGTGCGAAATGTGCCGGTGACTTATATGTCTCGGTAAACATCTTACAAGTTTTACTGAGACACGAACGTCGCCAATTTTTCTTTTGATATATTTCGTGGTGATATGTTTGCGCCCCTGCAGTTCACCAAAGCGTGGAAATCTATCTCAGGGTAACTCAAAGTTAAGATGCAATTGCAATCAAGGAAAGGCCAGATCAAATAGACATTGTTGAGCAACAGTAATTAACTATTGGAAAATGCGTCACTACTAATACTTATGGTATTTGTAGAATCACCAACAGCTAAAGCAATGCGAGGAGAGAAATGTTAAGCAGTGGATATGTTTCTAGCTACCAGGTGGTCGTCATCACCATTGCACTTCGAGCATATTTTCTACCTCACATCGCTGCTTCTTTCTCGGCTTATTTCTTTGGTTATTATTCCTAGGCATTTTATATGCTTTTAATATGTCGTGATAAATTTGAGATATTACTTACACGTGTAACTACCCAGCACGCTTAAATGCACGTCTTCTTTAATTTAGGAATGCAAGATCTGCCAGAGGGTTGGCTGGGAAACTGTGCCTGCTGCTTTTTAAATGGCAGATGTGTGTATCTCTTAGGACTAGATGGTATCAAGAAATATACATAGCGCGTCGTTTAAAAGGAGAGTGGTTTAAGTCGCGAGGGAAAAAACAATGCGAGATACAGAAAACACTCGGAACATCGCTGATCACGCCGGGTATTCGAAAACATGTCCACAAGTAGCTATATTAGCGCCATTATCTTAGTTATCATTTCTAGTCATTTTTGTAATGTGTATTTAAGCTTGTTACTTGCATTATATTGACAAATTCGTTTCTCAAAAGCCAGAAGTTGCTCAATATCTAGTCAGCAGTTATTTCAAAGTTCGTTTAGCATATAAAAAATGAAAGCATATGCGTGAGAGTGACTTTATAACTCTTGCCGTTTCCAATCGAATATCGGGAATAAATTCGGTTAATTCAACAGTTAAGCTGCACGATGGTTGGTTCTCACATATAGTCGAATAATAGCCTTACAGCAAACAGTATTTCAGTAAATTTTTGGGTTCTTTAGACACTAGAAAACAGAATTATATCCATAGTTAAAAGGTGAATAACGTATGTCCAAACATTTTAACGTTTTAAATAAATTCCAATCAAGCTCATAAACTTTTTCCGCTAGATACTGATATCTGCCTCTGCGCTTTCGTATCTAATCTAATTGATATGTTTACTGCTCAAGATGGTTGATAGATGGTCGTTAATAAAATATGAAGCAGTGTGCCGAAACTTTTCAAACAATTAGTGCTTGTGTCTGGAAGGTAGTAAAACTTCCATCGATCCATCTATTAATTTACCATGCGACTCACGTCTCTACAGACACGCAGAAGAGAAGCTAGAAACGAATTTGTTGATAAAGCTTCTTTTCAACGCCGAACAGCGCCTCACCAACTTTTGACTTCCAATTCATAACGTGATTAAAATGCACTAGAGCTACTACAACATATGAGAGAATATAAAAGACCATTTCTACACGATTTGTGAAAAGAAAATTCATATTTTTTTCTTTGTTTTTCGCAGTGAAAGCTTTTTAGGCGAACTCGTTCAGGGTATTTAGCTAGCTAAAATTGTTATTACAACTAAAATGATTTAGGCAACAGATAGACGACATTTGTGTTAAAGCAATTACGTACTTTAATACTTACGTGCCCAAGGTCCTTTTCTTCTTTCTTCACCTTTTTGTGGTCGGGTTCTTGGGGCGTTCTCGGTCGGTATTTTTCCCTTTCCGCCGGGGAGATCGAGTTCCTCTGAAAAGAAGAAGAAACGAAAATGTTGAGATTATTTACACGGAGAAAAAGTATTTGTTAATTTGTTGTTAATTAATTTGTACATCTGCTTATGTTTAGGAATAAATTCTATTGTTGGTAGACCTTACATTGTTTCGTAAGTTAATTTAGCAAATTTTGCAATGTTAGTAGAATATTATGAAACAAAGTCCGAGGAAAAGTTATGCTAGTCTCGGTGACAAAACAAGTTATAATTTGATTAATTCAGCCGTTTCGAGAGTTCGTAGTTTAGTGTTATTTGCTGTACTACCCCTTACAGTCCTTGCTACATTTTTATATCATTTTGTTTAACAAGTACGATGTTGAAGATTATAAAAGCGTTCTCACACGTCCTTTGGATCGTAAAAAACAACGCGTTCTACGTCTATTTTTACAATCTCGTCGTGTCAATATTTATCTACATTCGAAGAAGAGCGAGGAAAAAGAAGACGCGCACAGAAAAGAAACGGAAAAACGGACGGAAACCGACTTATCGCCCTATAAATCAATAGCACTTGAGGCAGAAATTCCACGTTTCACTCGACAGCAGTGGCGGCGGGCGGCTGAAGAAGGGGAAAGAAAGAAGGAGTAGTAGACGTCCTCGCCGTATTGTGCGCGCTTTTCCGAGTTAGTGGAGCGCAAGGAATTCAGACATTCCGGTGACAAAAGACGTGTTTCGATTTCGTATAGTTTCATTTCCCTCCCGGCCGTCCCCTTGTCCCGCTCATCCCAGCGACCGGCAGTACGGTCCTTTTGGGGGGCTATCGTCCGCCCACACAACCTCTTACTCACTCGTGACGGCCTTCTCCGAGGAACCAGCACGAGCGGAACCATAAAGAATGGGGAATAAGTCGAGCGACAGGGTCGTATTTAGTGGAAAAAATTGGAATTATGTACAGGTACCTGAGCATGAACTCGAAATATTGTTGAACTTATTTGAAGCTTCTGCACTTCATAGTCTTAAGAATTTACCGGAATGTGTTGGTGTGGATTTATTAAAAAATGTTTTATTTTGGGCTTGTGATCTCGCGATTGCTTGTCTTTTAGGACACTTTGACTGTTTCAAGAAAGGTTTTCATGTATACTCTGTATGCGTCTATCGAAGTCTTGTAGACCACTAGCAGCAATTTCATGTAAAAGTTTATTTCAGGAATTCTTGCTCATTCTACAATTTCGAGCTATTATTGTACACGTTTGTGCTTGAAAGCAGCTAAAACTTGGTGATGTACCAGACTATCATGTTATCTGAAAGTTTGAAAATTTGAAAAAGATGATTATTCTTGAATGCTCTGAAACACCTTGTGTTTCCTTTGAATTCCGAAGTTTCGTGTTTTGGACATTTTTCTCGATACCTTATGGCATTTCTGGACAAAATTGTTTTGACAGCGCTGTTTTTTGCGGTTTTAAAGGTTTTGTATCGATTGGATGGATTGATTATGTTTAATGCTTGTTCGTATGGTCTTTTTGGAAACTCACATTTCTCTTGCCTATAGCACTATCTTGTTATTCAATAAATGGTAGAAGGTCCAATATTTGGATGGCGAAATACAGTCATAGTTTCGCATTTTGGTATGCGTCCAAGTAATTAATAGACGTATTTTAATAATGTAAAAACATCAAACAAATATTGACAAAACGAAACTAAATCTCCAAAAACTAGAAATACTTTCCGGACCCGGTCCTGTTTCGCCGCGAAGTCTGGGGTGTGAGTATGGATTCCGGAAAAGGGAGTCTCGGTCGCCGTTGAATTCCCCGGAGGAAATAAAAGCTTCATCGAGTCGTAGCGCGGCTGGCGGCGGCTGTTCCGCCGCACACTACTACCCTCCTTCTCCTTCTTCTCCGGGGAGAAATTGCCCGGAACACGCGAAGAGGGGTTGTAAAACTCCGGTGGCTTCCGTGACCTACTATTCGACGACGCCGTGTAGTTGAGAGGCGGGCGGCGGGAAGAGGGGATGGGATCGGGATGAAAGGGTCGCGCAGAGGATGGGAAATGAGCGGTGGTAGTGGCGACGGCGGCGGCGTTGGATTAGTGAGCCGGCGGTGGCTATGACGAAGTCGGTCGTCTCATTTACCGGATTATTAACAGTACATTCGAGAGCCGGCGCGGTTCAACGGGGGAAGTAAGTTGGAATGGGGGGAAGGATTGAGGTGGTTCTCGGTTGCTTTAATGCTAGCCGACGCTTTTGCCAAATGGGAAATTAATCGCGTGGGCGTTTTGCTTCGCACCGGCTTTTAACTAGTTCGACGGTTGGTTGTGTAGAGGATATTCGGTGCTATTGAAAAGGAATTAGTTATTTCTTTGCTTTTTTGGAATTCTCAAGAAGAGTTGGCGTATCTACTGTTTCGGTTTCCAGTAACAATAGAAATTTTTCGGTAGACGAGAGACTTTTAATTAGAGAGGACAATGGCGAGTGAGATCATACATTTTTTGCAGCGACTGGACAGGCTCGTGTCTTATCGTCTTATGAAAAAGGGTTCATGTTCTCTACTGGTTTCCGTGAGTCGACAAAACACGAGTCTGTCTAGTCGCTGTAAAACAAGTATGATTTCACCCGCTTTTGTCCACTCTAATTATAATTGATACTTGCTTCTCTACCAAAAACGCATGTTTGATATTTCTGGTTTTCAAAACCAGTAGCATCTAAGTTGAATCCAAAACCCGTTTCGCGTATTCTGTGGCAAAAGACTCGTTAAAGGGGATACTCCACATGAAATTTCCAATTCCCGACTCATCTCGAAACACGTATTCGTAAATATTCATCAAGTTATTCAGTCGGAACCTTATTTTGCTGCCGGAAATTTTTTTTCGAGAGTCTCATAAACGCAGCCAACAACCCGAGGGCAGACGTAAAGTTAGAAATCGTCGAAAGACGCGACCGGAATCGGCAATAACCCGAAAACCCGGAACATAGAGAACGGGAAATGGGGTGAAGCCGTCTCTTTCTCTCATACGGCATAAAATGTTACATCCACTCCCGCTTATAATGGACAATATGTTGCTTAATGGCGCTCGGCGACGGCGGCGCCCTCTTCCTTGTAATAACTAATAATGTGCCACCCTCGTGGCGCGGTCCTGGAGGACCGCTGTTTTGTCGGCGCGTGCTTCAACTGTTAACATTCATGGGTTTATCCATTCTTGCGTTTTAGATTCGGCGTGGCTAATCTCGAAGATGAGTATCGAAATTATTCGCCGACGCCGGTCGAATTAATAACAATAAGCTTACCGTCTTCTGAGATTGTAATGTGCTTGAAACCGCTTAACGCCATACTAAAGATATTTTTGTATTAATACTATTACGTAATCTACGTGACATAAACTCATTAAACCAACACATTTCCTGTGTACGCGTACAAATCTTCCGGAGCGAATGCGCATAAATACATTTACTGCTACGGCTTTTAAAGGGAAGATATACGATATCACCCTACACGACCTGGCGCGCATTTAACGTAGGTATGCTGCCGTAAGAGATATGTGACAGTTCAGCGCGAAACAAAGCTCGCATGAGGTGTCGCTCCCTAGGCAGCGTAAGGGTGTAAACTCACGGCAGGGTGTGAACGCGATCCCCCCGTCGCCGCCGGCAATGTTCAGCTGTTTCAATTCTCCCGTATTATGTTGTTTCTCTCCTCCGTCGTGTTTTGTCCTCTTTTTCCCACTTCTCGGATAATATAGAGGGAAGATTTTCACGAAACGTTTCGTATACAGCCTAGAAATCGTTAGATTTCCATTTGTTTGACGTATATTCACTTCAGCATACTATAATTTTTTATATTTACCGAAAAGAGAGATTTTATGAATAAACCCTATATAACCCTATATAATGCCAGGAAAATATTGGGGGGTATATATAGGGTTTTGCAAACGTGTTATAAAGACTATGTTAACTATGGGAAATGCGTATTCAGATATTTATCATGATTTTTAAATTTTACTTCATCTTATTAATTGATAGCTCCAATTTAATGAAAAGATAAGCAACCATAACGTTCAGGCTAAATGATAACAAGGAAGCGTTGTAATATTTAAAAATCATTTGCAAAATTTTTTTTGCAACTCTATTCGCTAGTTCCTCAAATTTTTAACAATTGTAATGAATTATATTTATTATTTTTTTTTTTACATAACATTTTTGCACTAGACACTAAACTAGCGATCTACACAGATTGACGGTTGGGTTGCAAAAATAATCATCATATCGGCATCTTTAAATATAAAGCACAACAAAAAAAATCGTCTGCTTTATGGTGAATGTAGACATATTAAAATACTCTAAATAACAAGTATTCTTCAAATGTTCGTCCGAAGGTTACGAAAAAAAAAAATTTAAAACATCTATTGGTGGAAGAAATTAAGGAATTTATTGAAAAAGCTCATAACACAATGCACCTCCTGATAAAAGTATGGAGTATATTCAGGTTTTGAGTTTAATCAAGTTTCAGTAATATTCCATTGTTCGGTTATTTATGTACAGGATTGTACAACATGACATCCTATTTCGAAACGATAAAATTGGAGCAATATTTGGTCAACTGTTGCCGGAAATTTCCTTTTCACGGTCACCACAAAACCAAATCCTCACAAACCCAATGTCCGAGAGTGTTCAAAACGACGTGCGTACAGCGACGTACGAAGATATCCCTTCAATTTCACAGTTGCAGCTCACTAGAGAATTTGAACATCTTTTTCAGCGCGACTGTACCGCCAGACACGTAGCAACGATTTGCGATATATCCCATGACATTTCCGGGTATCCGAAGCTCCCGCTAAAATACGGTTCGCGCGTCCCGGAATAAAACGGATTTAAATTCAGACGAGGAGGCTCGCTGAAACGCAGATGGAAGGAAGGAAATAGCGGTACTACGGCGGCGAAAAGGGAGCTTGCGAAATAGGCGGCGGTTTTGTCGAAATCGAAGTCGCCGTTATAAGGTTGGACGTGGAGGAGAAAAATCTGAATGCATGCGCGATTGAGTGTGAGCGGGAATAAAATTTTTACGTGAGAAAAATTGCCAGACGCGCGTTGGTAAATTGCAAAGTTTACATTTTAGCGAAAGTTGTCGGAGAAATTGCGGAATAACGAAAATGGCGTTCACCCGAAGTCTTCGAGAAAACTTTAACGCCTAGTGTGCATTTCAAACACGTCCCGTGCTTATATTTAAATCGCTTTTAATGCATTCTTCTCTGTTAAGGGTAAAAGCCGCATCTATATTTTTATCAACGTTAAAAAAGGATGGATCAGCTGACAGAGGAAAAGGCAAATGCCTCGTAGCGTACTCAAAATAAGCAAATAAATGCTAATATTTCTTAGAATTCATTCATGGCACTCCCGTCGCAAACAGTCCGCTGCAACAGCTTCAATACCTTGGCTTTTTATTAGCTAAGAATGGCGGAGAAGAAATCATAGAAGAACTATCTTCGTTTAATCCCATTTACTATTGTAGTGAACAGTACAATAGTACTAACAGTGAACTTATTATATACAGAGCGTTCACCTATGACGTTGGCGGAGGGTAACTTCTTTCTTGAGCAATTTGGAGAAATAGTTTCCAAATAAAAAACATTTCGACACAAGTTCTGCATAAAGCAAAATTATGTCTAAATGCACAGAATGTTTAATTTCCATTACAAATGATATGTGTTTGGGAACGTCCAGTTGGTGTTCTCTTCTTCAAAATCTTCCCAGTAGTCTTGGCCCAGGTTAACTCTGCCCTTCCTTTGCTGCTCTTCCACTGAGTTTTACTTTCCCAAATTGTTTTTACGGCCGTTGTTGTTCTCAATAGGTTCTATGTTAAGATTTCTGATAATTTGTTTATCTCTTCTTCAATTTAGTTACTTCCTTCTCCTCATACGTACTATCGATCTGTTGCTATTCAGAGAGTCAAGCAGTAATAAAAGCACTAGATGCTACGCAAGCGAAGCCAAAACTAGTGTGAAACTGCATGAATGCATTTAATGATTTAGCAGAGCGAACTAAGGTGATCTTGAGTACCAGGATACGAAGGCCATCGAAAGAATGTAAAAGAATATGAATTATTATTAGCTCGACAGGGCTGGTGAATCTCCGATAGAGGCCCAAGGAACTTTGTTAAGTACTAAACAACAGAAAGATAGGACGTTTAAAAGCAGGTGGAGTACTCCTCCACCTATCCATCCGAGTCATCCACGTCAAAGACAGGCTAAGCCATTTCTGATTGGACATAGCCCTATATTTACAGCGGGGCTATAGGAAGTTCATTAAAACGGTAGTAAGTCTGCTAACAGGGCTGCACGCACAAGATATACATTAGCAATCTAGGCTTGGCAGAGGAGACTACATGTAAATTCTACTAGACGAAAGACGAGACTGGCGTCTACGTAATGTGCGAAGACCCTCACAAATTGGTTCGGAATATTCACTCGAAATGTAGAAGGGCTAGCCTATTCACAAGTTGGTTGAATCTAATGAATTGATCTAGTGATATACAACCGTGTGTTAGGATGGGACTTTGGAGGCTTTTTTCATCTTCGTTTTAGTAGAGTCTTCTCTCTTCTTTATAAGACCCTTGCCCAATACATTTTAAACTCTTTTTCATCAACTAAACAAAGACAAGATATGTTTTGTTATGGAGTCTCACAGTAACGATCCAATGAAATACTGATCTGATCTACTTCAGCGGTTGTGTTACTTCCGTACACTGTTGTACGGTTAACTCTATTTGTATGTCGTGGGAGTATTAACCCGCAATTCCGAGTCCGGAGCACCCTTGTTTAATGCCGTTTGTTTCGATCACTTTAGCGGATTAGTAGGGCGATGCTTACCGCACGGAACCACCGGCCGGCTATAGGCAGCATTAGCGGTGGTAGCGGTCCGACCGTAGTCCTTCTTAATTATCGCTCTGGAAACGTTACACCGAATTACGTTTACATTTAGCTGGAGCTTCTCCGTCCGCTAAACATATAAAAGCTCCTGTGCAACGATAGCGCGCCTCTACACGGCGGAAGACGCAAGAACTACTCTCGAATTTCGCTTATACACCGCACGGGAGCGTTACGGTCGTCGGATTATTTGAGTTTCGGGTTGAGAGAAGGCGAGAAAGGAAACGAGCGAGGCTGGCTTGAACAAGGACTAGAAAAGAAGGAGGAGTAAGAGGATGTTGGAGGAAAGTTTGGCGTGCCGACGGAAAGCCGCGAACACAAAAGGATAACTAAACTTAATTACGTGATACTCCCTCTAAGGTAGCGCGGCAAGCAACCTGTCTCTCGCCGCGATTCTTGTTTCTCTATCTCCTTTTTTCTCTCTTTCTATACCTTCCCTGTCCTTTTCTCGAATTCGACGGAAATTCTCCGATATCACGATGCTTATTAAAAGAGACGCTCGGGGGACGGTGGGAGAGGAGGTGGGCGAATGAATTTTGACCTGGCGGCAGCGACCTCGTTCCAAACGCGATTACGCGTGCGATTAATCAAGCGGAGTAAAGTTAATTCCCTCCGGTAGATGTCGCCGGGATCATTTTCCGAGTTATTGACGTTTATTGCCTTATCGTCGCAGCGAAAATCTTTTGACGGGAGTTTCACGGATAATTCGGTTAAAAGTTTTTTTCTTTCGCAAAGCGAATTTTGCTGAAATCCCGTGATTAATTTTTTTACGTTTTTCAGTCAGATTGCATATAAATTCTCTATGGAATTGAATCTTCGTAAGGAATTCTTTCAACTTAAAGAAAAATACCAAATTCTTTGAAAAAAAAAATATTTTAGGTTGTATTTAACCATCATAAAGCCAGGCGCATTACAATTGCACCCCAGACATCGATTTATTCCAAAATATCCTTTTTAGTCAATTTCTCTCCTAATATCTATAAGTGTTTAGATCAGTGGTGCTGCGTGACCTTCTGGCTAAATATAAAACACATACTTTACGTTACTACAACTTTTTTAAGTGCCTAACGATGACAAACAACAACGTTGGTAAGGTCTCAAAAAGCAACTCACAATTCTAGACCATTTACAGACATTTATTCATGTTGCGTGGAAAAAAGTCCCCAAGTTAATTTATTAGTTAGTTTTTGAATTTTATGTATAATTTATTGATTACTATTCCATTGGCTGCTTTGGAGCAGAGAAAGTTGATACGTATTCATTCTTAACATATGGAGATGAAAGAAGATAAATACAGGCTTATTCTATCCCAGAGAAACCTATAAAAATGTTCGAAAATGTCAAAAAACCTACGAACATAAACCAGAAATATTCTTTAAATCTGGTTTTTAGATACTTTCACTTTAATTGTTAAAAAAAAAAGAATGGTAACTTTGGACTTATTTTTTTGATTTATTTGTACAACAGATTGCGTTTCGCAATGGGTCTTATTCCAAAAGAATATTATTATTAATTAGCTTGGTTATTAAGAAGCTTTTACATATATTGAGGACTAAAAAGATTGCATGGCTGACTTAGTAAGCCCATTTGGTATAAATAATCCCAATCCTATGGTGATGGTTACGATGGCGAATGTATTGGCGGAACAAAGGTCTTTTCTTATCAGGTACCGCAATTTCCTATTATTGCTTTTCTTTTTTTTTAGTGGCGCAGGAAGTGGCGCACTTCAAGAAAACTTAACTGGAAATGTTAACTCAAACGCGTTGACCTAAGTGAACAAAAGCTGCACCATTTGGTGATGTTATTGGTCGTGGCTGAAGTTTTTACTTCCACAGTCCTACTAGTTTTTTCCGTCCAAGATTGTTTAACGAAGTTTCACTGCTATTTCTCTGACTTAAACCGTTGGCTGAACAACTGGTTGGAAGAACAATGCTATTTATTTTTTTTTTTTGCAAAGTGTTCGCTTCTCAGGTATGCGAATTCTTCAAAAAATTATGTCGCATTGTGGAACACTGTTACTTAATCACCGAACCACCCTCAATTAAACAATTTACTGGTTAATATATAATATGCAAATGCATCCTGTCGTACCTATTAGGTAGGTGGATGTTGATAATAAATGATAATTCAAAAACGTTGATTTCCACTGTACAACATTTGTTGTACTGTGAACACTTTTCACACTGTTCACACACTTACGAGAGCTTAACGTAATCTCCGTGGCCTAAAAATGAAACTGCTGCGTGGTACTAGAAATAACAACAAGTGAATCACTAACGCGAAAATCATAACCCTCATAATCCTACTCACCAGCCACTTACTTCCTAAAAATTCAAAAGAGAAAAACAACCCACCCGATTCTTGTTTTTTTTTCCTGTATATATCCATCTTTTGTTATGGACGGAAGCTAAAAATCCACGTTCGTGTTCCACTCGATCAAACAAAAGAACCGCATGATATCGAAGTGCCGAGCCTTCGATCCGTCCAGCCTATTATAACGGAAAACACACGCTGTCGAGCACAAGAACAAGCTGGTTCCCCACTTCATCCCTCTTTACGAGAGGGACTATAAAAACTGGCCGTTTTCAATCCGATCTTCGCACGACGGAAAAAGCGGGGATATATAAAGCGCAAGATAAGATAGAAGAGGACAGATTGTACATAAAAAAGATAACAACGTGGGTTGAAAGCCGTAGATTAGGGAGAGTTCGGAAAATACGACAACGACGACGGCGCTGTTCCCTCTCTTATCACTCTTTTCCTCTTAAGGGATCGTGGGTGAGGGATATTTGTAGTGGTGGGTAGTTTTTTTTTTTTTACGACTGACCTGTAAATTGATTAGAGGGCGAAGCTGGAAGCTCTCGAGATAGGGGGAATGAAAATTGGAAAGAATTGGGGACGAATTTTTAGGGTCGTTTATTTTAATTTGCCATCTTCTCCGCGAAAGGAGACGATAAACTTGTTAGGGTTCTATAATTCGTGCTTAATTTCCATGGCAACTGCTTTAAGGTCATTAAACGAAGACAAATTTGTGAGTGATGTCAGAAAATCGTCTCGAAGAAACTTTTAATTAAGATCTCAAATATGTTTACCTTTGTACTCTAAAGAAATGAGTGAATTATATGCCATTAAAGTGGTAAAAATTCACCCAAATTAGAGGGACATTTCAGTAAATGTTCGCTTTATTTGCAATTTATCCAAAGTTGTTCTAAAGTAACTTTGTAATTTTTTTAGCTATATTTTGAAAAAATATAGCTCGAGAAGATATCGAAAAACTAGAAATCAATTAATTTTAAGTCAAAAATGAAATTTTCATAACATTAATTAAGTACTAAATTACGTATGTAAAATAAATATAATAATAATAATAATAATAATAATAATAATAATAATAATAATAAAATATAAGTACAAAAGTTGTTTTTTTATTTACTGGATAGTTTTAAGCGATCTTTCATTTTAGTGTGTGATATGAAATGATCAAATGTTTAATATCTAAAACCTATATGCATCTTTCTTGTCCCTCCATCGAATTCAATTTGGTTCAATTCAATCCGCCATTTACGGACGCAGTTAATTCCGGAAATCACGTGTGACACGTTCAGGCGATATCGGAAAATTTCCCCACCAATATACAGTCAAACTGGACTGCCAACGCTAACAATGCTAATTGACAACGGACGACGTGTAAGCCGCCGTAAAATCGGCAATCGCGGTTCGAAACCCAGCGTCACACCACCATTTTCCTGCTCTTCCATGATATATTCTGGAATAGAGAGGGAAAGAGAGATGGAACCACCATTCTCAATACTAGTTTCGAGTATAAACGCAAATTTATGTCGAAGCGGAAATTTGTACGTATGTATGAGAGAATGGTAGCGAATGGGAATGGGGATCTGTGGTATAGAGGGTTGAAATTGCTTCTCGGTTTGGGGTCCCTGTCATCGACGGTAGCTCTTTATAGCCGATGTAGGTAACGTCAACTATTCGCAAAGTGGATTGAGATTCTTGTCTGGATAATAGGTTCAGTAATTAAGGTTTACCATTTGCGGTATTCGTATAAATTCACATAATAAAAAGTAAAACACGCCATGAATACGAATCTACTAGCCGGATAAAAATTTAGAGCTCCACTTATGTCGGCTTCCTACAAGATGGGGTGAATATTGCATCAAATAAAGTACGTCGTGAACTGTCAAGTGTTAATCGATAACTTCATACGCCGTCTACTGCTACAAAGGATGATTTCCCTTAAAATAACGCCGGTTTTCCGTTGTCATAAATCTCCCCATTGTTGTCCTATCTAGACATGCTTGAACGTCGCTATTGCTCCGGCCGCTCAATCTTCTTTTTTTTCCTTTGGTGGTATTTTCCCAACTTTCCGTCTTGCTTCGTGAATTTCAGCGAGCAGATTTCAACGTCGTCGTCTTATGCCCCCGCAACTCCGTTATTGTTGTTTCCTTTCCGGTCGCTCGCTTTGTTGCTTTCCTTAGACGAAGTCCTATGTTGTTGTCATATCGTAACAAACACAATTTGTTGGATGTTGTCATGCTCACTGGCAAGATATGTAAAAGGAAGGATTGTGTAATTCTATATGTCTCCAAGAAGATTCAGAAGAGAGAATAAGATTGGGAGAAGGAAAGAGATTTCTTGGATCGCGTCCAAAACTAAACGATTCGTAAGACGAACACATATCGCCAAGAGTTAGTGGAAGAACGCTGCCAAAACTACAAATCGTGACGTGCCTTCTCTACAAGCAAAGGCGGCGAAAATGGAAAAAAGAACCGGTAGAGTCGAACGAATGGTGGATCCGGATGATATTCGTTTAATGGGAGAGGGTGAGAGGTACGATTTTATTCCTAGGACGTGATTTAACAATCTTTTTCGCGGATTTCATTCGAGTCTGAATGGATATTTTCGGCGTATCGATTTGATGATTTGACATCACAGCATTTATGAGATAGATAGAAAACGATTGGTTTATTTACGAGATATGAGTATGTCCCCAAACAACAAGGGTTACTGGTAGTTCTAACGAGAACATAGATATTTTTTACTTACAAAGTAAATTATGAATTATTGAATGAGTTCTGTTTAGAGCAATTCCAATCGTTCCATCCCAGTCGACTAGGAAGCAAACAATCACTATATTTTGTCTCCCTACCCAACGGGACGGTGTTTATATGGCGCGCTGTGATCTCTTAATCTCTTTCAATTATCCCCACGGCAACCGAAACGCCCTTTTCCCCCACTCACGCCGTAACCATCGCATATTCTCGCTCTTCTTTCTAACCCACTCCAGTTCCCATTCCCCAACAAGTCGGCGTCGACGATTCTTCGCGCTCCGTTTCCACTAAGCGCGCGCGGCGCCCTCTATGTAACACCATCATCAATTCCTCGCTTGTATATTCGTACGGTACCCTCATTCTCCCACTTTTCCGCCGCCCTCATATATATATATATATATATATGTAGAATGTAGACTACTCTGCTATGCCTCGCATTAATCCCTCTCTAACCGAGTTTGCTTTCTCTCTGCATTTTTTTTTTGTTCCTGTTTGTTCCTTTTTTCGGATCTTTTCCATTCGGTTCTCCTCTCTTTTTTTTCCATTATTTTCACTTCCCTTTTTTTTCGAATATACGCTGCGCTACTGCTGTTGGAACATTTATTTTTCGCGTTTCCTCATTTGCATTTTCACGTCGAGATCAACGAGCGCAACGGTGGCGCTCTCTGGCGGTATAGCGGCGCGTTAGAAAAGGGAATGGAGAAAGACGATGATGGCGATAATTTAATTTCGAGGCGGGCAAAATATATATGTAAATGGTAAACTTTAACTAATTTGGTAAGTACGTGCTGCTTCGGTACGGTGAGATGTAAAGGCTAAAGGCAGAAAGAGACGGGGAAGAAAGAGAAAAAGAAGATGGGTAACTGATATATTTCCAGCGATATAACGAGGGAGATCAGGGGATACTAACAATCGGCGTATTAGACGAAATCTAATTTGGAACGTACCGTCACCCTATGTGGATGCATATAATGTGACGAACCGCTGATCGTCACAGATGCAGAGAATATTTACTAAAAGACATTAGATTTACTAAAAGTACATAAAACAAGACTCGTTTTGTTTTATGTACCACACGTCATTCAGAAAAAGTGCTACGTCATCACCCGCAAGGGTATACAAACTGTTCTAAAATATGATTCAACGATGTATAAGCACTGTTCTCGAAAGGCCCACCGACTAGGTAGATATTTTCTTGTAATTAGAAACTTTATCAAAGATAACAAAAGCAGAATAAGAGATAAGATTATCTTATTTGTTGTAGAGGTTATAAATTTGTTACGATTAGTTAACATTAATTTTCCATATTTCTAAGAACCTTCCAAGATTCACCAGAACTGATTCACAAGTTTTCAGGTGAGCCTTATAGATAGATATAAATAGATAAATTGTAAGGTTAATGTACATGAGGTTCCAGAATTTCCGGTAAATTCCTTAGAAAAGTTTTGCGAACAAATAAAGCACGGCGTCCTTATTTTCGAACCTCTCTGCCGACAATTCTTTGTTTTTCGTTTTTCCAAGAAAATTGTTACAGTAAGAACGTATCTTTCAAGATTGTTAACTTTTCATATTTCTAATCAGTTCCCCAAACATTTTCTCCTGATCTAGTTTGGCTCTCTATCGTTTTTCGCATCTTCTTAACTAGTGCTTTTACGTTCCTTTGTGACTATTAGCAGGTTTGGTCTTAGTACTGGTCTTGAAATTAGGGGTTTATATATTTTGTCTTGTCTTATCTTATCTTCTTTTAATCTTTGCTCTCGACCCCAGATGATCCTGGGATCCGTGATTCGCTGTTTCACACGCCCGTGTCTCCATACCTTTAAACAACTCTCACTGCGGCACTCGATCAAGGATGAGATAACGATATCTCTTCTTACTTGTGTATAACAGATAAATCACGAGGCATTATCGATAAAAGATAAGCATTTTCCATAAAATAGTAACATAGTTTCAATTGCTAATCTTGCAGATAAGCGCGAGTAGGCTATCTCTAACACTAATAAATTCCTTCCGAAGAACCTCGACCTGTTTTCACGTGAGTTTTTGGTCAAATACGACACCAAGATATTTGACTGTGTCCACAGAAAGGATGCGTTATTGAGTGAACTAAACGGCAATATTATTTTGTTGATCTTTAATTTCTATCTGTCGGTCTATTTCATCAAGTTCTCCTTGCCTGCTGGAAATTTTTGAACACAATACCCTTATTGCGGCCGCTTGCATAAATTGGAGTCGCGTGGACTAAAACCGTCAGATTGACTGCACTCGCTCATATAAAGTAGGAAAAGGCATTCCCACCAACAAATAACATAATTAGCTTAATTATCTTAAGTGCAAGTAATTTTAAAGCTCTCGTGCCAAATGGTATCAAAGATACCAAACACGCTGCCAGGGGGTATATCTAAAAAGATTAGATTAGAAAAGTTTTCTATGCATTTGAAGATTTTAATTTTTAAATCTAAACGGAATCGTATATCAGCAAACCTCGCCGAAAAACTGGCTAAGTCTTAACGACATCGTTTCACGAGACGCCTCAATTTTAAAACGACATTCTGCATTCCTTTATTTCAGCGGCCCCAGTTGTAATAGCTTGGAAGGCGATAAAACTAGACGATCCTGACGTCTCCGTATTACACAAAATACAATAATAGTAATATCGTTTCCGGAGACGCCAACATTTCTAAAACGCTCACTTCGTCGCTTGCATATATCCTCTTCTAAAACTCTGCCTCTATCTATTCGCTGAGAAGTGAGCCGTTATCTAAAGCGCAAAGCAATAAGGCTATCTGGTATTATGACCGTGCCGGTTTACCAGACGTACTAAAGCGCTGCTCCACGACACTTCGCACTCGAGGCGATAGGTGGCGTTAACGACACACGTCCGCTTGTTCCCCCTATTTCATTCCCTCATCCTCTAATCTTTCACTTCAGAAGGGGAATCGTTTGAGAAGCTTAGCATCGTGTCTGTCTGCTATTTATCGGAGAAGAGGAGGTGAGGGATATACGTTTCGATGATCAAAGGGTATCGAAAATGAGGTGGGAACGGCGACAAAGTCAAAGTTTTTCCCCTCATTTTTGTAGTAGTAACGCTTTTCATCGTTGGTGTCAACTTTTTTTTTATCCCGATCTACTTTTTTCTCGCCATTTGATTCGTAACAGAGGTGATAAGGACGCTCTTGGAAAAAGTAAGGTTGCTGTGACGCGTATTTATGTTTCAAAAGGGTAAAATGAAACAGCTTTGAGCTTCTATGAACGCAACGAAATAGAAGAGAAGCGAATCGTTTAGGATTGTGTTACTTTTTCTTTAATAAAAAAATTTATAGACGTTTTACAAACAAAAAAAATATTTTCAAGATGACGTTTTGGCGTTTTTGTTAAAATTGAAACTTTAATAAGGTTAGTGGAATAAAATAAAAAATACATTTTATTTTTATGACTATTCCATTTTTGGATGTTGATTTCGCTCTTGTTTTATGCGCTTTTGGAGTTTTTTACTGAATAAGAATGTTGAAACAAAAATATTGTACAAATACTTTTAAATATAAACAAAGATTTATCATTAAATCCTTACGCTGTTTTCACTCTAAATTAAAGAGAAGCTCATATCCATTGAAGACAATGGGAGCTTAAAGTTGATAAAATATGATCAAGAGATAACTTTCAAGCCAAGTAAATTAATTTTCATCTAACAAAACGAAACCAAACGCAAATAAGACGAAAAAGAAACAAACAACGATGAAAACGATGTTATTATTATTAACTTCTTTTCTTTCTTTAAAACCCTTATCTTCCCCATCCTTCTTTTGCGTTTTTCCATCAAGAACCTAGCAGGAAGATCCCTTCATGGTTGTGTACGTTTTTAATTTTCGGCAATTATTATTTGAACGTGGCGAAGAAGAAAAATGCAAAACAAAGAGAAAAACACAAAGCCGAGTGTGCAAAGTTAACAGGAGGGAAGAGAAACGAAAAATTTGCTCTTCGCGCTTGGGTAGATCGGAAAACCAGAGCAGAAGGGGAGAATTGCCCTCGCCAAAGCACCCGTTTCACGTTTTATTTTACCCCTTTTTTCGCCATTAAAGAACTCTCCGGTTACTCGGGAACAAAATGCGGCAAACTTGTTAATAAGAAGAGAGCGCCCTTTTTTCTATCCTTATCCTTTCGACTGCACCACGCCGTTTAGGTAAGAAGGAGTAGAAGCTCGCTTCTTCTGCGGTTTGAATATTTAAACGGGCTTATCGAACGAAATTTTTAACTCGATTTAGAAGAGGTTGGCAATTTAAAAGCAGGAATTAACGAGGACGATGAATTTCTTATTTTTTGAGGTTTTTTTAACGCTATTGAGAAGATTTAAAATATTTAGATTAGGTTTGTCCTATTTACTTAAAGTTATTCATTGATTGCTAGGATTATTAGACTTTGTAACTTCCTGTAAAACCGCATTTCACAAATTGATCCAATCTGTTTTCTGATGTTAAAAGAAAACAGTGACGGTTCATATGGGAAAATAAAAAAAATGATAAGAAATTCGTTTAATATCCTTTTATCGAATAATAAAATCCTTCGCCATTTTTTTCACAAAAAAACTGCCTCATAATTCCCTCAAGTCAATTTCTTCTCATATTTTTCCCCTAGCTCGTTCGCTATCCCGCCAATTTTATCCATTTTATCATAATAATCATTGACATTGATGCCAACATAAAACATCGCAAAAAATAAAAACCCCGCGGGCAATATGTCGCGTATAATAATATATTGATGTCGTCTGAGTCGCCGTAAAACAGCAAGGCCCACTCCATTAAACCGCCCTCTACCTCTCAAAAAGATCGTAAAGAGAAATAGAAGACGATCGTCGTCGTAAAAGCGCCCTCTATCGTCGGTTTAGGGAAACGAGTCCCGAAACGAGTTGAATTCGCGTCCGGACGTGACACGGCGAACCGGAATATAAGGGATGATCCGGAAGAGACGCATAATGGATACAGCTACGTGTGGAGCGCGTTGTTGCGCACGTGTTGGCGGTAAATAGAACTGGTGATGCCCTAGGGTTTTTTTGGAACGACTATGTAGGAACGGGGAGGACCGAGGTGGTTATTATCCGATCCGTTTCTTACTGCGACCTTATTCCAACTCCTACGCTACGTACGAAGTATATGTGTGGAATGTACTAATGTGATTTCTATGTGGTTAATAAGTGGCAAATAAATCATTAAAGCGACAGATTTTTGCATTAGGGTGAAACGGTAGCATGTCTAAGCAACAGTGGAACCCGACGGCGGCGACGACTGTGGCATTAATATAAATCAAATTTACAGGGACATAATGCAACATGAACAATTCATAATGAACACTTGGAGCGAGAAGCAACGCTCACACACTTGTACAAGAAGAGACAGAGAAGAAAGAAAAGGATGTACGCGAGGATAAATCTTGCGGTCTTGGATGATGTCGCAAGCTTAATTATTTCCCTTTTCTCGGTCCTGCACCCTTCAAATTAAATTCTCAAACAGAAATCCAATTACACTCGCATACTGGAGACGTTGGCTTGTAAGGCAACACCCATGTTAAGCATGCATTATTTTAATTTATAATTATTTACTTTTATATAACATCTGGATTTGTTTATTTATTTTATTGAATGACAAGTACAATTATTTGGGTAAAAGACGCAAAATGTCCCATCGGTTAAGGCGATCGTTTGAGTTGGTTTTTGATCCATTTACGAAGAGAAATAAACTGTCTTCTATTGGTGTGTTAAGAATACGTAAAGCTTGTCGAAGTGGAATTTATTTTAAAGTATAATTTTTACCAGGCATATTTGCAATTGTAAGTTAAATGGTTTTACCATCAATCTCCGCTAGAAGAGGGTTCCATTTAACGGTGTTAAAGGAACACGGCGGAGAGAAAACGGATGTCCTATGTTGAAAGAGCCGTTACAATCATTCCAAGCGACCACAAGGCCTCTTCCTTCAATCCTATGCGCCCCAACTTACCTCTTTCCACTCACTCCCTTTTCCCTTCCCTGCCGCCTTTAAAAAGCATTTAGTAGCGGCGCCGTTGGGACGTTCACACTCACACACAGAGAGTAAACTCAACTTGGCTCTCGCAAATTTACCCTATACACTTCAGAGAAACCCTCGTTTTGTCCTTGCGACGGCATCGTCCGAAATTAGGATGTGCGCTAGGCGAGATCTAACATCGTGGGTTGCAAGCACGCTCCTCCATAAATTACGCAATTACATCGGTACGGGTCGAGGGTGCGAACATCTCGACGTCCCAACGTGACGACAACGAGCATGACGACGCCGACCGACGAAACGACACCCTCGAGGTGCAATTATACGCGCGAGAAGGGAGGCTCTCCCTCCTTGTTTCTCTCGATTTGGTGAAAGGAACAGACTAAAAGGGAAAACGAGAGGATGGAGACGAGAAAGTGTCTACCTTATCAAAAAGCTATGTGACTCGGTTTACTTGCCCTCTGAGACATGTACAATGGATGTAATGGCAAAGTTCAAATGCAGTTGTAAAGTAAGATAAACTCGACCAAAAGAACAGGACATAGAAATGAATAAATCTCTGACGGCGATGTCGACTTTATGTAGTGACTAATAAGCCTTGACGGAACATCGCCACATTCACATTTATTAACAGAATAGGAAACGTGCTTATTTGCAGTAAGAGACGGCATGTTAAAGGGGATCTATTAAGCAACTTATGATGGGTACAAAAGCAAACTGGGACGATAAGCAGTAAACCTGTACGAAAGTAAGCCTTGTGCACACTACCATTACCGATTTATTCTGACATTTACGAAAAATTAATTCGATTCAGGAAAAAATGTTCAAAAAATGCCTACGTGTTACTGAAATCAACACAGAAGCTTGTACGTTGCGCTGAATCCTCGATTTATAAAATTTGTTAGAGCAATGGACGCCCTTATTTCCATATTTTTCACTCTCTAAAGAATACGAGCGATTGCAGTGTTGCCACGGAAATTTTAGTTTGGATTTCCCCAACTAGTCAAATTAACTCAGGAGAAGACTTCACTGGTTAATCGATCAAAATCCAAGGTATGTATGCTCACTTACTTGAGTATATTTTTGTCTAACTAACATCTACGTTGATATAGTAATCTTGGTTTGTCATTAAATATACCAGTTACTCTATATTGGATTGGATTACCAATTGCACCCTCATTTGAAGAATGTTACTAGTTTTTCTTTTGTTCTATGATTTTTGTGGATTGTTGCCCAATATATGGCATGTAATGAATTTGCCATTTCGATACTAGTAAAAATGGAAACTTCTAATATTAACGCTATTAAAGTTCAATTTGAATTGTCTTTTACAACAGCCTTTCAAAATGAGCTCTTATTACAAAAAAATCTTTTAATATTTAACCCGATTTGCTTTACTTAATTAAACTGAAAATGCAGAAATTATATTCAATTTGCAAATAGCACGATTTTCTATTATTTCACAGAAAAAGCATCTTGGTATTTCCCGCTATTACATCCCAGCCAATTAGCCACGGACATTCGTAGAACAACTACAGTCGTCCATTTAATTATCGGATAATTATTGTTCGTCCTAGGCTAATCAGATTTCCAGCTGCCGACGGTGGCGACGGCAGCCGCGGCGTACAAGAAACGCATTTATGGAAATTGAAAATGTTAGTTAGGAGCTCGGGCGAACGGAGTTGCGGGGGTAAGATGAATAATGAATTTCAAAGTTGGGCGCGCTCTGGTTCCTCGGCTAATGCATTTTCTCTCTCTTTGTCGGGCGCGGCAACAGCAGACGAGAGAAGAGTTATCAAATTATCCGCTTAAAAGAAGGAACAATGAATTGGGAAGTAAGGAAGCCCGAAGTTGCGACAATACTAAGTTACCCAAATTAAATTTCCACCCTGAAAAACCTCCGTTCCGGCGTTCCGCCTTCCACCGAGGCAGCGAAAGCGGCCAGGACAACATAACTCAGTTTTAATTAAATTAAGAAAACTGCTTCAGACTTCAGACGCAGCGTCTCTCGGCATCGTTTGTTTCCGGCACTCTACTTCTCGCTTTTTGGGCGAATGCGAGGGTTGATCGTCTCTCCAACCCCATTCCATTCTATTTCGTTTCTCATTCTATTCTTTTAAAGAATGCCTTACAACAACTGTACAGAGTTGTACATCTTTTTTCCGCATGTGCATTAAGGTACTAATGACGCAATGAGAACATCGATTACAAACGATAAATAAATGGAGATTACTTGTCTAATATTTCAGCAAAGAGGAATTTATGTGATTTAATCTGAAATTCATCATCTTTCAGTAACGTCTTCGCAGATATAGATATAGAGTAAAGATGCTGTAATAGTAACAAGGCATTATGAGAAGTAGATATATATTTTTTTTACTTTCTTTTCTACCTTTTGTGCCGAAAACCACACACAGAGACATTGTCGGCTATTTTAGTTGCTTTACTTTGAATCACTTGCAATATTATCGTTAGGTATATTGATACTATTTCTTAACCCACCAACAGATACTTTTCTCAAATAATCATTAGAGATGGATGAACGTGAAATAGTAAACTGGATGCCACGTCAACCGAAACGAAAGAGTAGAGATGGGACAAAATTAATTTTATTTTCGTGCTTTCAGTATGAAAGAAAATGGGAGTAGTTTCGTGTTGGCAGCAGACGGAAAATAAATAAAATTCGCAAAAGACAAATAATAATAGTGTGCGATACTTTACTCTATTATTATTGGTTGTTTTCCTTACTATTTTCACTGAATCTGAAGTCGTTCTTCAGATGGACGTACCTGCAGCGAAAAGTAGAACAAAACAGGAATTCCTTAAGTGCAGTTAGTGCATACTGATAGTAATAATACTACAGCAAACGTTTTCTATCGCAGTTGAAGGTTGAGGAAGGGAGTATGTGAATTTTTGAAATCTCTTGGGTAAATTACTGTGTTTCAATCTTAGAAAAATCAAATCTTGACGGTTTCCAGGCGTAAATTCGTTTAAAGAGTTACTCTCGCGTATTTATTAATTTCCTTCAACCCCTCAGAACGCAACCAGCTCAAGATTTAAACGTCCCCCTTCAAGTATCCACTTAATTATGTTGATTAATTACATCGGAGGTACTCGATTATGAGGCTGTAAAACGCGAAATCGATATTGCAACGTCGAAAGACGTCACAGTAGGGGCGATGGGGCTGGAGGAGATGGAACGCCACAGCTGCCGCCGCCGCCAGCATCCCTTAACGGCAATAATGACGCAATCAAGTACCCGTCTCCATTAACATCGCGATTACGCGGGACTACCCGACCCGACCGACGAGTCGACTCGACTCGGGTTAATTAAATGTGTGACTTGCTCTCTTTCTCACTCTCCGAGAAGAGGCGAACAGACGAGAGGGCTATGAGAGCGCGGTGGCACGCTTTAATTACATTCTACCGAGCTCGCGGCTGCATAAGACGTTTCGAGGACTACCCGCTCACACCCCTAATCTCTCGCGCAAACCATCCTCAGCCCCCATCTCTTAGCTGTGTACGACGATGTTGTGAAAAGTGAGTCGAAAAAAAAATGCAAACTGGACTTTGTATAATCTGTGGTCTTTTTCAGGATGAAAAGAATTTGCCTGTAACGGTTTGGCATTTAAATAATTCATGATACGCTTTCTGTCAAAAAAAATTTGTCTTCCCAGACCATGGCAAGGTTGACCGTCTAACAGCATAACGAAGAGTCATCGCTGTGTAGCTGCAAGCTTCAAAGGAGCAGGCTACCCGTATTTATTTCGGGAAATTTAGGAAAGTACTGTAGGTTTGAAAATAGAGAACCTAATGAATATCAGGCGGGGATGAATTATGTCTTCACTTACACGAAATTATTGTTCGGGAGAAAGAAGGGAATAAAAAGAAGAGTTTCAGCTATGTAACTCTCTGCAATGTCATGTTAGGTGTCGGTAAAGCGTTACTTACAGGAACCGCAGTTGCTAAACAACGCTAACCACGTACCAACAACAATAAAGGCGCATTTTTAACATTACAATAAATTGCTGCTGTATTTTTAGTATATTTCAATTAACTCCCGTTCCATGCGATGATAAATCCATTCACCATCATAGATATCAAAAACCCTCCTTGCCAATAACGATTGCTAAGGAAAAAACGAACTTGTCAGCCCATCCTCGTATATATTTATACGAGACTAGTGTATGGCACAGTAGTGGTTGTGCTCGTTTGCCTTCCATTTCCTTTCAAACCCTTCCCCAATTCCCTCGAGAACGGTACTGCTTTGCTCAACGGCTCTAGTTCTCATCCCAACGCGGCGCAACCACCTCCAACCTCTTAAACATCCGGCATTTAGCGCTAAGATATGCTGCTGCCGACGCTCCGTGGAATAAATAAAGCCTCTAGATTCTCTAGACTGCTCTCCCACTCGTCCGCTAGATGAAATTCCATAGCGTCAGACTTCAATAGAAAGCGAAGGGTAGTGGCGGAGTGGCGGGTGCGGAAAGGATGGTTGCGAGATTGTAAAACGAGGTGATGATATACATCGTGCTGGCGGAAAAGGAGGCGAGATTTAAAAGTTTCGACGTCGCGTCGTCGAATTAAGCGAGCGTTCGAATCTGCTTAAAAGAGACGAGACTAGGGCTCAGAGCTCTAATTAAAAGCAAATGGGGAATTTTCGCCAAGGAATGCGGCGCAGAGGAGATTGATGTCGTCCTCGGCGGTGATATTATGGAACCGGATTACGAGATGGGAAGGTGTAGATATTGAGATGTCGGCAGATCTCGCGAAATCTTAGTGGTTTACTTAGATCTGTTTCTGAGGCGCTCTCCACTATGGGCGCATAGAAATTCAACGCAATTATCCCTTACGGCTTCGAATGATGATATGAATGAGGGTATGCTGCGTAAATGGAAGATTAGGCTTCCCATCTAGGATGTTAAAAACGATCCTTTTCGTTTGGTAACAAGTGTAACATTACAACTTAAGGTATACTTGTTAATTTAATTTTAATTATTTTTGAATTCTTAGAGGTACCAGTACCTTTTATTAAACAATACCTACATTCGAATAAGCATGGTTTTATAAGCGGAAAGACGTATACAGAGGTTTGGACTCAGGTAGTACGGAATTGGTTCGCCTTTAGGATCTTTTAGATCTAATCGTTAAACTGTGTTAATCATGAGATTCTATAATTTAATTTGTGCTAATACAAAATGATGGTCGTACAAAACCAATTAAAATTTACAACCATATTTTTAGATCTAAATGTATATACTGTGTTCTAAAGGGTCCGGTCATTGGGCCTTTACTCGATAACGCCAGCTGTTGAAGCACAGTTATCCAAACACTCTGCTAATTTTAAATATTCTTAGGAAACTGTGACAAAGGTATACACCTTACTATTTTCTTGTCCCATTGTGCAATTTTACAGCATTAGTTAATAAAGTTTGGTTATTAATAAAATAAAATAAAATAAATAAAAAAATCGGTAAATTTCAGTTACGTCTTTCCTGAAATAAACAATTTCCTTCTAATTACATCGATGTCTTCTACAAACCTTAATCATTTCGTTTCCTTAATAGCCTTTAATAAATACATCGACGTAATTATATTTATTACCGTCCAAATTATAGCGTCGTTCCAATGCCTCGTTAGTTCGACGTTTACTTTTTAATTCTCCATTCATTTTATCGGACCATGAAGCTATTATCCCCGTATACATATGTCAGTCTATATAGAGGACGTACGTATAATTATTATTTTCCATCCTTTTAAGTGAATACATTAATTACTTTGCGATCGATTCCAATAACATCCGCGTTTTCTCAATTATGCGAGCGTATGAGTGCGTTTCTTTTGAACGAAGTAATCCAATCAGAGCGTTCAAATACGCATAAATCTTTTAAATCTTTTTTGGTGTACATAGAAGCATTAGGTGCCCAAATTTCAGGAGAGTAATTAGAAAATATTTTTTTACAATATGATGCTCCCAGACACGCATCTCGAAGAACTAAAAAAAAAATGCATTCCATCCCCTTTATTAACCTATCCAATCTTTAGACCTAAATCCAAGCGAGTATTTCTAACTTTTTGCAATAGTGGTGCATAGAAGTAGTAATGTAACGGTTAATCATCGCTAATAGGCAGTGGGGGGTGTAAATCACTAACCGTGGGACGCTTGTGATTGGGAAAGATGCGTTTTCTCTGACGAGTCCTGATTCACTCTATATCATTTCGATAGCACAGTTTTAGTGTAGAAGAGGCGTGGCGAAAGCTATCTTAGGAAGGAAATATGGCCCCACATATGCTCACATGTGTGAGGGTGTTACGAGTGGTATATCTTTAAACGGTTGTACCTAGTTGGTGGTTTTGAAAAATCAATCCATTTACATTCGTACCGACCGAAATTTTAGAAGAAATTTGGTTTTGTGGATGATAATTCTCATTCTCACAAAGGTCGCATCGTGAACGACGTCGTTGTTGCCGATAATATTGAAAGGATTCTGTGGCCCCATAATTCTCCAAATTGCAATTGCAACGGGCATCCTTAAGACAAACTTAATCGACAGTTGCGATCTCGTCCTCGTCCGTAGCGCTGGAGGAGCTCGCGAAAACGGTATAGTAAGCATGGAAAAGAATTCCGCAAGGATTTATCCATATGCTTACAAAAGATGTGTTACAAGCACGAAGGGGTCCCTCACAATATCAAAATTAGTTGCCACATTTCTACCTCTTAATTATGTTAAAGGAACGTATTCAGTTTTTGGATTGACGATCAATATCTTTTGTTGACGACTTATTAATTATCATTCTTGTTTAAATGGTTCTAAGCAATTTTAAAGATACAGACTTTTGTTTTCCGTTTAAGACGAATACGAAGGTAAATGTGCATTGTGCAGCACATGTTTCTTCCAAAAATGAGAGAACTCGCCAATGACAATGTAGTTTATGTACCTTTTTACACGTTACTAAATCTTGGAGATATCCAAGTTAGGTATCACCATTACAGAACATACATCTTGCATAAGCAGTCCTTGCTCCTTGCATAAGGAGGCCGATACGATATTAATTTATATATGGAATTTTTTTATTGTAGTTAGCACAAACGGTATCTATTATCACCAACGATACAGTGTCTATAGTTAAGAATATAGGAAACGCCAATTTCTGCAGATTTGATGGGATATGGAAATAAAATGCTTTCAGGAAAACATTTTGTCTTTTTCAGATAAACTCCGGTGATAATATTTTTTTTATTTGTATTTTTGATGAATTTGGTTCATGTAGTTGTTTTAGTATCTGTAGAATTCTCGGTTTGAAGTTAGAAATAAGTATTACAATTTTATAAATGTCTCTTTCCTAGTTACCCAGATACGAAGTGGTTGCGATTTTTGTTGAATACGGGCCTGTTCCTTTCTCCACGTTCTCGTCTTTATCCGCTTCCGTTCTTTGGAGCTCGCTCTTTAATAGGTTTTCGCGCTGTAGCGCGTCGACGGAGATAGATCAACTAACACAGGAAGTACGTTGTTTGCACGTCGGATTATTAACAAACCCTTTCGTCTACCGACTTCACCGAGGAGAGCGCCTTCATAGAGTAATACGTCTTGCGATAGTATACAAGAATCGTCGGCGGCGGTGGCGGTAACAACAACATCAACAAGGGTAGAGCGAGCGACAAGACGTGAGGAGTTGGAGGAGAGTTGAAGGGGTGGGGAAGGGTGAGCGTCTTGTTTCTGCCGTCGACCGCAACTCGACCACGGCGCTACACAAGTTTACATCACAACCGCAAACAGGGCTGCTGGGGTTTTGCGCTGCGGTTTTCGGTCGTATGGGAGTTGTAAAAGGGGTTGAACGTTCTCCTCTTGTATTTGTCTCTCCTTCTCTACCACTATGGCGTCCCCTCGCCTGTAATTCTACAGTTCTACCGCACGCCCACACTCACTTTACTATGATCCCGTTTATAACAATACCGGCTTAGTTTAATTCTACACCATCGTATATAGGGCGGCTTACAAGTTTTAATCTTGATTATCGAGCGAGATGGATATGGAGCGATAGCTTTTCAGCTAAAAGGTACCGAATGTTACATTGATTTCTCATTTTTTTTTAATTTTCCTAAGGTTAGTTTTTGGAATAAAACATGTTAACTTAGATAGTTTACGTTATCTTAACTTATGTTTGCTGAAGTTTCACAGAGAGATCAACATGCCTTGATTCACATCAAGCAATAGTTGATTAAATTAAGTAACGTTTATTGTTTGTTATCGACTATGATTCATCAGTTAATTTCGGCAAACACGTTCTAAATTTGATGGACGATCGTAGACTACGCGGAAGCGCATTAGGGACTAATTCTGTTTAACATTTTTATAGCGTTTTATTTACAACCTTGTAATTATTATGTTTGTAGTCATAACTGGAAATGACAAAGGTAGGTGGAATTATTCGTTTTTTGCAGCGACTAGATAGACTCGTGTCTATTCGCCTCACGAGAATGGATTCTTGTTGCCTACTGGTGTCCTCGAGAGTCAACAAAATACGAGTCTGCCTAGTTTTTGCAAAAAAGTAATAAGTTCATCCGCCTTTGTCTTCTCTAATCATAACCATTAAAACTAAGCCACGTGTACATTTGGGTGGGATTGAGACTATGTTGGCAAGGCTAATCTTCTGTTAATACTTAATGAGCATAAACTTAATAAGCGAGACTTTAAAATTTTATTTCATTCAAGACAAAAAAAATATGAAAAGTTCTAGGGAATAATGGACGGAATATTCGTTTGCCTACCCGACATTATCGGCGCCGCTGGTAGTATTTCCCGATACCATGAGCTGTTCCAGCGATATCTTTGGTTAACCCTCGTTATAGTTAAGATGGTTGCTCAAACTCTAAGAGTCTGGGAGGAATGAAATACGCCTTTCAATTCTCACCTTACTTAAATCACACGTCACCCCCTCGTTTCCACGAAGGACAGTAGTGAATACTGTGCTAGCTGAAGTCGTGATGCGCTGATTCGGATTCACGATTTTCTCCACGTCAAAGATTTACTGCGTCCTTTAGTAGTCTTCGAAATAAGTGTGTTGCCGGATTCCCGCGGCTTCAGGAGTAACCGTACCACATAGTAGTGACTAGTAGCAAGGGATTTGATTATAAGCGTCTTCTGCGGTCTGTCTATATTTGTAATTTTTCAAAAAGATAATTTCCGATTGTTCAGATGTCGTGTAACATGTGTTTCTATTATTTCACAATACGGGTATCTTACTTTGTGATTAAAAATTACCGGTATTTATTAATTTTTATTACCGGTATTTATTAATTATTACCTATCTACTATCTGTAATGTTAAAAACACCCACTTGATTATTATCCGCGTTTGCATTTTTGAAAACCTACAAAGCACATGTAAATTTTTCGAATGAATGCGCTCCATTCAATATGGTAATTGGGCAGCTAAAAGGCCCAATTATTATATTTCACCGACATCACCAATGGCCAATAAAACATAGTATTTTAATAATTTTCAATTTAGTTTCCAATTTAGCGGCAGCAGGGGAGTGTTTTCATCCAAAAGGGAGTTGGAATGTAGTTATTTAATAAATTAATTTTGGATAAAATAAATATTCGTAACGATTTATACAGTTGGCGATATTGTTGTTGGCCTAGTTAACGAATTCTGTCTGACAATTATATATTTTATATATTTTCAAATTAAAAATGTCGAATTCCATCATTTACGTTAGATATACCGTCAAAAATGAAAAAAAAAGCGGTGGGGACGGCAATCGATTCCACACATTTGATTTAATGTGGAAAAGCACAGAATATTTATGTTAAAATTAACACGTGCGTGTCAAGGATTTCCTAACTAAGTAACATTTACAGATCGACAACGTTACTAACGTATGCGTGAAATATTCTTTCTTCTTTCACCTGCTTCTTGATACTAACCCTCTAAAAATTATTCACGAGAGACGCAATGAATAATACATGCGCGCCACGGAAACGCTACCCCTTACCTTATCCTAACCCGTTACGTTACTCTATACTCCAGCTACGTGCTTTGTTTTCGCAAATAGCTTACCTCATACCGCCGCAAGACCTACAACGGCGAACAATCTAATACACATTCTGTAGATCCGTATTGGTGAAACGATTTCTCCGATCCGCAGGCGAATACATATTACATACATCTGTATGCTAAAACAAACCAATCTTGCGGCAACAAGCCGAAGGATCTCCGCAAGAATAGCGAGCGTCGTAGAAGGAGAAGGAAACACTGGAGAAATTGCCTGTTATTCTCTCGATTTGGCGAGGGTATCGCTTGCCGGTATTTTCGTTGTCTGAGGGTAAGGTATAAATGCTGCATATTTTGCAAGTGGATTTCTTCAAAGAAGAAATTGGTTATGTGATTAACGATTAATTTTAATATGTTGCAAGACGCGGAGTTAAACATCATGTTACATTATTAATGTACAAAGTACCCAAAATAATAAATTATTTTACAAATGTTGTATTTATAATTGTTCCCATGGCAATCCTCACTGACTGACTGCTTAACAACGAGATGGCGGCACTGGTAGAGCTTTGGGAAACCGCATATGTGAATATTCCAGGCTTACTATGATGTATATAAAAACATCAGAAAATTCCTAGAAGTAATAACCGAAAATATATAATGCAGTCAGAGAACTGCTCGAGGGATGCTTTGGGAAACAGTAGCCGGTTTATGTCGATGCTTCTTGGTTGGTTTCTATGGCACCAGAGGGCGCCAAGAAATGTCGAGTTTGTCGTTTTGGAAGTTGTGGTGTTAACTGTGAGGCAACAGCGACAAAAGGTACAGATGAAGACACGCTCGAAGCCGCGCTGATGACGCCGGGTAGGCAGAAACATGTCTGCATGTTAATGTACTTTTTTTCTCCTTTTGTTGCGTTCGCTGTGAATTATTCCATCAATACAATGAGAGAGCTTAAGCTATCTTAGAATTATATATTTTTGGTTATAGTAAACTCCATACCAATAGACTGTCTCCTTCTTTGCCAAGTTCGACACGAACCAACACATCGTCGGAATCTTTCTTATTGAAAATGTATCATCATTATGTGTCGTCCATTCATATTACTTGACTAATGCCTATTATGTCGCATATACCACTATTCTAACGTTTCCTTTTTATCAAATAAGATGTCTTTTAAGTCTAGCCCATCCGTGTATTTGTTGTCTTTGCTTCTTTTCACAACACTCCTAGTTGTGACTGTCAAAGTTAATATCATTGTAACATTGTTCTTGTCTCACCACTTTGTAGCAGTCATCATCATCGTCGTCTTTTACCTGAGTATGTTGATGTTATCTACTATTGATACCCCCTTTTTGTTAAGTGAGTATCAATAGAAAAGGGGTCCTTTCCGGTTTTCGCCTACTTTTATAGTTTCCCATACCTTCCTTCACTTATATTGTCTTATATTGTCTGTTCGTACTAAATGTGCTAATCACTTTAACTCCTTTACTTCCCAGTGATTTCGTTTTAAGCTTTTCTCTGATGTAATCATATTTTTTTTTATGTTCTACTCAACCCAATTATTTTTCTTGGATAAGGCAACTGCCTGAAATTCATTCTCCAGATTTCTACTCAGTACTCAATTCACAGCTTCATATGTCAATATTGGAATTCAGCTAATTACCCAGTATATAGGACGGCGCTGATGGGTTAGAAAAAATTAGATGCGACAAACAACATTTTCACGAAGACGACAACCAATTCAAAATGCAGGTCACAAACATCAACCAAGGATTTCTATGTGCTTAAAGAAAACAATTCTTTAGTGCGCCGGTTTCTTAAGGATGAACTTCCCGGTTGTTAAAATTCGTTCTGAAGTTGGAATAGGCTATGACAATGCTTAAATAATCATTCCCAAACTCGACAAAAAAAGTTTAGTTCTGTGACTCGGTTTGAATTTGTAAACAGATCATCGTACATTGTTCGAATTACAAAACACACCTTTTCTCATTAAAAATATATGACCTCCGATTTACTCGATAAATTTTAAAGCAGAGAAAAAATAGTTACTCTCATCCACACGGTTAAACCGAAATCGCTGAACCCGGTCCCCACTGACGCATCCGAAATACAGGCGAATACATCAAATTATTATTTTCCACTCGACGCATCGTCGACTGTCAACAAAAGCGATTAAAATTTTCCAAAGGCAGATCGCGTCCAGCCGCCCGTAACTAAATAGACGTAATAAAATCTATGCTGTGTGTATGCGCCATGTTTAATAGTCAGCGGAACGCCTATTCGCATCCTATCTGGCACCCTATGCTACGCATCGCTGCCGTTCGGAGTTCGATAATGTATTTATACGCTGCCACGGGTCGCACCATCGAAATTTCATGTTTATTGTGATGCGGTGCGTCACGGCGATATCGTGGTCAGCTAGCGAGTAGAGTGATTTTGCGCGCATGGGACAGTATCGGTAATACGCGACTAAATGATGCCGTTTATTGTTAATTAATTTATTGGAAAGATGATCTAATAAAACTTAAGATAAGACGTTGTGATTCGTTTTAATTTATCCATGCTCAACAGCTTCTTAATGGTTGAGACGCAGTTAATTATTCCCCAACATGTGAATGGTGAGGTGGTTCAAATTTTTCAAAGAATAGTTAGTCACAATCGGGAGAACGTCCCCTTACCACGAGGTGACAGAACCATTCTTGAAAGTGTTTAGCGTCTTTATAGTAGCTATCTATTAGAAAGATTCCTAACCCTAGGAAGCATTTAAAAGAACTAACTATGACGAACATATTAAGAACAATGACGGATAAACTTCGAAAAAAGGGAATACTCATATATTCTTCTATATCTTAAAATACATATTTTGATTGATGATAGTTGATAGTGAGATGATGTTTCCATACTCCGTCTGGCAAAAGCTACTGTAAGACTCTGTAAAAATGGATCGGAAACGTTCAACGATTAAATGAAATCTTTAGAATTCTGTTGTGCCATCACTGTCCGCCAATTCTGGAAAAAAGTTGATGATAAATAATTTGTTTATATAAGAGTCTGCCAATTTCCATGGAACTCATTTAAATTTGTAAAAAAATTATGGGATAAATAGCCAGGGAGCTGATGAGATGATTTCATTGTCAATGGGAACGATAAGTAATATAGATCAAATGTATCTATGTGGTTTAGAAAAAATGAGGGCTGAGCCTATGTTGAGTTTGTTTATATAAATTTTGAAATTGCAAACAAAAGACAACTGGTATAGTACTTCATTGAGTTTGCCTTTGATATTTTGTATTAAAGGAACTGTACAGATCACAAATGTATTGGGAGGTAGACGTGTAGAATGCCGATTCTTTTTAATAAGAAAAACAGAACGTAAGAAACAAATAATAATCATTTCACGTTTTTTTTTTACATTGTTACCTTCAGTGGAATCTTTCCATTTTACTCTAACCGAATGCCTAAATAACTTCCATGTTTCTAACTTGAAACGTGGTCAGAATTCTCACATATCTTTCGAAGCTTTTAAAAGTATTTAATGAATTTTAGGCATGCCAAAGATGTCAGGGTCCATCCTGAGCTCCTTGTAAAATTTTGATGAAATTAACAGCGTTTAATCCGTATATACGTTGTCGTAGGAAATTGTTTGCTAGTTAATTACAAATCGCCTTTCAAAAATCAGCTTATTAAAATAAAATCATTAAAACCATTAGGTTTAAAAGCAGATGCAATGAGATGAGTTCATATTTATTTTTTCTAGCGAAAGCTTTTACAAGCAAAACCAGACGATAGAAGTAAAAGCTCTCGCCTTTTGTGATATAACATTAATGATTATTCTTAAATCCAGTAGAGACAATGTCTGCCTCTTGCATGAACTTGGTTTTGGAGCTACGATTCATCGGCATAGCTTTGCGAGCTGGAAATTGATGATGTATATACGAAATGACAGATTTTTAGATGCTTTTTGCACGATTCTAGCCCCTATTAAGCGTTAAAATGATCAAGTAAATGACAAAAAAGAAGAACAAGAGACATCATGACTTTCGACGAATAAGTTCTCAAAAAAAAAAAAAAAAAACTACAATTCTTTTCAGTTTCTTCCAGTTATCCTCTTCTTTTTCTTTCTTTTTGTTTATTCATCGCCACTCCGGAGCCTTTACATTATGCATAGTTTAAACATCCCCCTTCTTCCTCCCCACAGTCCTTCCGCCATCTCTCTTACAGAAGGACGAAGCAACGAGCGAAGATATAATTCAAGCATTTTAAAATTCGTTCACGCCTCGTTCGCGGACGTAAGTCCCGGATTTTCCGCAACTCGACGCCCGGAAAGCTCCGGTATAAATATTAATGCCGGCCCGAGAGGAGTCTTGAAATTTTTATGCGCTCCGTCTCGGTCGGCTTTCTCACGGCGGGCTGCATTGTTTCTAACTTTTCAGGTTCGATGGAGAGGAGCGCAGGGGGAGATGGAGATTGAGAAGTTCATGGGGATTGTCGGGTGAGTTTTATTTAAATATGTATCAGTCGGATATACATAGATACAGAGCCGGCGAAAAGTTATCAGCATGGATACTAGTACGATTTGATATAGTATACAACCACGGAATGTATGTATAATGTAATGGTCACTCGTGGCTCGGATATCTCGATATAGGACCACCTTTTCAAAGAGAAATCTTCACTATAAAGCCATACAGTATTATACCAGGCTTCTACTTTTCACATGATCTCAGAGCTTGCAGAACACTGCATCCAAAACTAAATTAAAGGAGTCCCTACAGGAAAAATTCTTCGTAATGATGCCAAAGAGTGGACCCCATAAACTTTAAAAATAGATAGTGATAAAGACGAAAGGCTATCTAAACTTAGTTCCTTACTTGTTGTCTACCAAAACTTCTGCTCCGCTTCGTTTTCATTAGAGCGACCATTGGAATAACTGGTTAATACCAATAATACAAAAAAAACTAATTGAAATTATTTACAAATATTGGATTATTAAGTCAAAAACATAAAAGATTCCGTTGTTTTTTTTTTATGAATCATTATCAGCGAGGAAGCACGAGTTGGTCGTAACATAGAACGCTTGTCTGCAAGACAAATATTCAGACGATGTTATAACGATTTCAACCGAGGAATTAATGCATATATAAATTAAATAAATGCTACGACGATTTGAAAGTAAAATTTTAAACGGTACAGCGAAATGTCACATGTCATGCTGTATTGAATCCCTGGTTATTGGAGGAAGATAAAATTTGGTTGAAAAGAGCATCGTTCGCCCGCAGATTCCGCAAACCGAGCGGCGAGAATATGAACGGGAAACATGTGTTTCGGCATGTATCGTACGTAGCTTCGAGTCCGAAGGCCCACTCTAATTTACGGTCGGCCATAAATCGACCGCCGGACGACAGCGAACACTGATCGGCTACAAAAGCGGGACTCGGGCGGGGTAATCAATTCCACGGCCAACGTATATAAACGAACACGTATGTAACACAACTCGCAACACACAGAGGGCGACACCGACACCCACGCTCACGCGTAGATGTTATTACACTCGTATCCGCGTGTAAATTTGTTAATTATTCTCGTGTATGTATAATTGACCGCGACGCGCACTGCCGTCACTGTGGGGTTTCGTTCGTTTATAAAATCCATCGATTTCGATACATATACGTCCTGTTTTACGTATTTTGCGAATGTTCAACAGACACGGCGTGCTCCGCCCCCAAAACGACCACCTCGACGACCGCATTTTCCACTATATTATCGGCGTTAATGGTCCATGTACCCCCGGTTACATCGTCCGAGCATGCATACATTTAATGAGTAATAATTTTATTATTAATAACATCATGTCCTGGAGTCGCGTTCAAAACTTTGCTGAATATGTGAATGAATTTCTATCTACATTAAACTGGTACATACAGAACGATTTATTACTTTTAGGATGAATCAATTTTATTTATTTCCTTTTTCATGACAACAAATCGTTCGGCAAGGTGTTAACATTTTCAATTTGATGCAATTCTGAAAAGAATTCAATAACGATAGGATATTTGTTTTATAATTTTCTACCACTCCAAAAAATCTAGCGGTAGTTTTTAGGAATACCCTGTATATATCTTTACAGGTTGTTCTAACTGTTATTTTGGAAGTCCTGTGGATAGATTCCTGATTCGAATCTGAACAAAATATCTCAATAAACCTGTATCTCCGAATGGGCCGTTTTCGAGTAATGTACAAAACAATAAAAAAATGTTGTTTTCAGCCCGTGTTAGGTATACTGAGACATGTTTAATTATTTAAAGAATAGGATTTTTGAAATTGTCGAAATCTATAACGCAGACATATCAAGATACAAATTTTCTTTATGGGAAAACTTTTAAAGATTTACAACAATAAAATTTTTAAATCATTAATTATTTGAGTAATTTTACATTTAAAGAAGACTACTCATCAATTTTATTTGGCTGGTTAACAATCATTTTTCGTCAAAACTTGATTTTTTAAAAAGCTATAAATTTTGTTTCCCCATTTGATGGTGCTACAATTATACACTCCGCTAAAAAAGTATCGCATAATCTTCGTTTGTAGCATAAAGTTGTAAATATATTTTAATGCGCTCTAAGATATAATTTCTATGATTGTTTAAATAAAATACAGGCCAAATAAAAACAAGAACTCATACTTGAGATTTTTATTAAAACAAGAAATTATAATTTTGGAAAGAAAAATGTCATAACAGTAGCTTTTAATACTGAGTATTGCCACCTCTGGCTCTTATGACCGCTCGCATACGGTTCGGCAGGGATTCGATTAACCTCCGTATATAAGCCTGATCCAAATTCTCCCACTCGTCACGGAGAGCATTTTCTAGTCCATGCAGGTCCGCTGGGGCAACATTTTGGGTTCATGTCCGGACTTACCGCAGGCCAATCTAAAACTGGAATACCAACATCGTTAAGGTATTCCTGGACGATTATCGCAACATGCGGGCGTGCATTATCGTGCATTAACATGAATTCGTTTCCTATAATTGCCCCATATGGTACTACATGTTCTTTTAAAATGTCCGTTATATACCTGTGGGCAGTCAGTGTACCTCTGTCTACTGGTACTAACTCTGTACGACCTGTTAAACAGATGCCTCCCCAAACCATAATAGAGCCACCAGCGAAATTAGGTTTAGGTCTGATATTACACTGCGAATAGCGCTCACCGTCTCGTCTGTACACTGAGATACGCCTATCTGAGGTGTAAAGACCAAATCTTGACTCATCTGTGAAGAGTATATTGGCCCAGTCATTAATGTTCCAATTTACATATTCTCTGGCAAACCTTAAGCGAGCCACTCGGTGGTTCTTAGTGAGACGAGAGGCTGTTACAGCTATTCTAGCTCTTAGTCCACTCTGTCGCAACCTATTCCGAATAGTTTGAGTACTCACACGAGTATTTCTGACTCTAGCCAAGTCGTTCTGCAATTGTCTCGCAGTTACATATCTTCGACGTAATGCTTGTAGTAGTAAATAGCGGTCATCTTGGCGAGTAGAACATCTTGGACGACTTGGTACAGGTCTTCTACTGTAATTGCCCGTTTCCCTATATCTAGCTACAGCTCTAGAAACACTTGGCTGATTGATGTTCATCAAATTAGCAACGTATGCTTGAGATCGTCCATCTTCGATTAAAGCAACTATAGCAGCCACTTGTTCTGAAGTTAAATTGCTCATTTTAGTTTTAAAAGCGTCGGTACAGAACTCTGACTTCGCACTTTAAAATTTGTCCGTATAGGAAGACTTTCAATAAACAACTGAACAAACCTTACACATATGCATTTTTCTAAATGTGTTCTTTTAGAAAAAAAAAAAGTAAAAAAGCTATGTTCCATGATTTTGTTAGTGTTTTTATAGTTCACATACACGAGGCAAACTTTTTGTGAACGTATAAAAATATCTTGGTTTGTAAATGCCCTTTTTTAGTTTATGCGATACTTTTTTGGCGGAGTGTATTTTCTAAAATTATATTTTGCCCAGACAGACTCAAGTCAAGCATTTCTCCTCGAACACCTTGCATAGATTTATTTCGATGTACCATCTTAACAGATTGCGGTAGATAGATAAATGTTACGCATAGGAGCTAAACAAAAGCGATTGAACGAATGTACAAAACGCGAAAGTAACTTGCAAAAACAAAAAATAATCGGTAGAGCAGAGAAGGAGAAAATTGAAAAAAAAAGAAACAAAATCGACGCGCATCTAGACAAGGCAATATAATCAAATTACGTATTCAATGGGTACTCACATGACGCTCTTCGGCAGAGTTGATACCTGTGTGCAGCGACGGGAACGGCAGCAACGGCGGTAATAGCAGCAGCGGAATCCATGGCAACGGCATTCAGAGGCGGAGATCCAATCGGCGGCAACATGGAACAATCGAGACGAAAACAATTGAGATAAAACGTGCAGGTACGTAGAAAACGTACCGTACGTACATACATAGATAGGTATACATAGACATGTACAGAGCACAGCGGACCAAACGTGTCGGCGCGTTTTTATAAGGCAGCACTAGATGGCGCTGCGCTCGACTGCGGTGTATACGCCATAGCTGGTTGCTTTTGTGTGCATGATTTGTACGTAAAAACGAAAATCGGACAAAGAACATGAACGGGCGTTTACACGATATGGAAAAGCACATGCATATAGACATGAAGTTCATCAATTTGTACCATGGTGATATTGTTAAATGAAACGAAGTACCAATTAGATTTTATAATTATGTATAAGATTAGATAAAAAAAAAAATCTTCCATCAAGGTAATAAGGTACCAATAGGGAGTATCACCATGGTACAGGATATTTTTTTTCAACACAATAAACCATCGTTATAACACTGTTCAATATTCGTGGTTCTGGTTGCAACGCGGATGGAAGGAGGTCGCTCGACTGTCTCTTACTTCACCTGCGCGTATCATTTCAGCTATAATTCGTATTTATTTGTTGTCGCCAAGGAAATTTTGATGTGTTACGCTTCTTGTTCAATGTTGTACATTGTATCGTGAGTTAGTTCGGGGTGACTTACTTTAAGATTGTACAAATATAAGTAAAAGGAAAACTTTTACGGCGAAAGGAAAGCGGGACATTATTAAAGTAAAAAATTGCGCATCCAAGGTATACATAAGGAAGGTGTTTAGTAATCTAAAGGCACAGTGAGAGGTTGGAGCAACAAATTGAATTTCTTTACCGATAAATTGGATGAGCAAGCCGGACCTCTCAGATAGAAGACAAGGGTAAACACTTAAACAAATATTGTTACATATGGTTCGTATAAAAAAGAAGTGGAGCTATTTCCGTATCTATACCAGCTTTAAAATCACAATACTTCAGAAATAAAGCTAGAGGTAATTTGGAAGGCTTCCAATGAATGGTTATGACGATGGCAGAAGAGATATGGATCCCAAGCATCAATATCTCGTGAAGCATGCTCGTGTGATGTCCAAAGTAAAAAAGATTTTCCAAATGGATAAGGATGGATAAAGATCAAATATCTTAAATAAATCTAGTAGTTACAAGTTGAACCCAGTCATAATAAGTAGAAGCCCAAATCGACGATACATCAAATTAATTGGTATAAAATCGCGTGGTCAACATAAAATATATTAAACAATTGTTTACTTTCTTACAATGTAATGGTTTTTGAAAGATACAAATCAAGAAGCGAAAACCTCGCTTCTTCTAGATAATTGCCCAGCTTTTTCACTCATTGATTTCCTTGTGACGAATATTTCTTTCAAAAATCAGCTCTGTCTTGAAATTAACGCATAATTCATGTTTATAAAACCAGCTAGCCAGCAAAATATTGCAAACATCTTACTTAAACAATCACTGTATAGAGCATACGAATTTACTAGAAAAAGTTATGCTAATCTCCAAATGGATTGATGTGAACGCTGCAAGTAATACTTGCCAAGCAATAAACTGATAAAATGATTATTAAAGCAGTTTGTTGTGAAGGTGAAGAACAGGAAGAAATTTAATGAAGAAAACCGCTCAATAATCCGCCGCTAGCAACCAATCTGGCATCAATAGCAATGGAAACTGTTACGAGATGAATGGAATCTCTTCCTTCTCGTAAATGCGAAATGATGAATAAATTGTCACGAGTCAAGCAATCGAAAGTTACAAGCTTGATTAAACGAAGCGCTGTACATTTGATATAATGATGTTGTATGCGAATTAGATTGTATCGTGTATCGTAATCAATAAATATTTTGTTGGTAAATCGTGTTTCACTAGCAATTTGCTCGCTATACATATTTGCTTCACCGTCCTAAGCCGACTTTCTAACTAATCTTACGAACTTTAAAGAAAATCAAGTAGAGAGAGCATATTGTATTGATTTTTTCTCTTCAAAATCGAAACCTATTATGTAAATGATAAAGATCTCTTCCTATTCTCAAATCGAATATTCCGCGGGGAGAAACAAGACGAGAACAACCTTTAAAAAAGTACGTCGCCAAAACACTTCTCACAAAGTCGATATCGCCCCCTCTTCAAAGACGTAGCTACCTAGGTGCTCCCATTCCACCACCACGTTCGAATGAAGTCAAGCGAGCATAGGAGACCTTTTACTCCGGCCCGAATGGGATTCTTAGGTCGTAAAGTGCTGTTTGAAATTTATTTGCCGGCCGTAAAACCTTATTTTGTAACTACTATATATACGTCGACGTAAGTATACGTCTACACGTGTGTTGGAATCGCTTTAGTTCCTTCCAAGTTGAGTGTGAAGTTACAACGCTTTCGGGAAATGGGTATTAAAGTCTTTAGGTTTGCAATAAATGTTGACAATATGTAGTGAATGTCATTTACGGTTAAATACGAATTTTATGTCCTTAATTGAAACCAAAAAGGAAAGCTTTTATCTGCAACTTTCGACAGAAAAATAAACTCCTAATGTCTTCGCAATTAATTAGCAAAAGAAAGAAAGGAAAGAAAGAGGAAAGTGAAGATCATACCGTTCTCACACAAAGGATCCCTCGGGAAAAGCCCAGGGGCTCGCTTGTTGGGCTCGCAGATACCCTCTTTTTCGAATTATTAAAAAAACCTTCTGAATAAGCGAAAAGTGCCAAGATATACGCGAATTGAAAATAGGGGGATTTCAATATTGAAACAGGCAGTAAATAACAGAAGATAAGCTTTAAGGGGATTAGAAACCGCTAGATAAAAGAAAAATAGCTTTCTTGCTTGCTCTTTACAACTTCTTTCCTTTCGAAACTAGAAGGGAATTCTCTTGGAAGTTGTCGTCATCGATTGCGATGCATACATATAAAGATAATACATAAGAAATAGTATTATTGAATTAGAGACAATATTGAACATGTGATCTTTGTAGCATAGCCCCGAAAATAATAATAAGTGATCTATGTTTACCATAAACTTTCTGTATTATAAGGACTCAACATTATTTTCTCTGATTTACGAATAGGGTTTATTGGCGAAGCAATGGCGAATTTCCTCAGCGAAAAGGACCGAAAAAACTTTAATTTTCCGAAAGGCGATTTATGCTCACGAAAATCAGCTCTCGAGTTACCTAATACGGGGCTATAAATCCCGTTCCTTTCCAACCCAAAAAAAACCCTATGACGACGCCACTACCTTGTTCCGCGATTTCTCGCACAGATTTTTAACAACCTACTCCTCTTCGCCTTCAAAAGAAAAAAGAGAAGTAAAGGAAAAGACCGAGATCGAGTGAGACCGACAAAAATGGAAAACCGTCCCCTACTCCCAACAACGACCATTATTTTTAGAATTTCCATTTCTATCTCGGTTTTTCGCCGACGTACGAACAGAACGGATGGTTTTATATGGATGACGGGGTCGTTTCAATCTTCCCCCACCACCCCCACTTCCACTCCGAACCTCAAAGAATCGAGCGGAATATATTATTCGAAAAAGAGGGACGGATGTAAGGGGTTTTCGACTCGCATCGTCGGTTTTTAGCGACTGAAATCTGACGAGAAATGGATGGAGTTGCTGGGGAAGCGAGGAGGCGAAAAGGGGGACAAACGGAAAGGAATAAAACGATGACGATATAGAGGGCGCTCGCAGCGCGCCGAGGAAATGAAATTGGATCCGGAATTTAGTTACGATGTCGAGTGGCAACAGCGGTAAATGCCGTTGATGTTTTTATTGCTTTGTTTACGTGTCGAAGAAGAATATCCCCTTTTTATTTCACGTTTCTGACGGGCGAGAGAGGAAGAGGAGAGACATCGATGGGAGGTAATATTTCCGGGCGCTCCCTACCAATTGATCTTATATATCGTTCTAATGGATGACATGAAAGGAATGCGTTTTCGAATCGTGAGGAAACTGTCGGAGTAAGTTGATAGAGAAGAAATCAGATTTACCGACTTTATCGTGACTTGGGGAATCTGTATTACCGTCTTTATTAAAATCCGGGTTCGTACATCTTAAGTAACTGAAATTCCGGATTTACTAGTTTCATCTAAAATGACTATTACCCTTTTTCTTTTACCTAGTGAAGTTCCCACGTTCAATATTCGAGTGAATATTTCCTCCGCATCTTTACAATTACGAGTCATTCCTATCACTAAAACCAAAAGAGACGAAGACGACGTAATCTTACTTGAACACCTTCTCCTCCCCCTCTTCTTTCCCTCGAACATTAATGAGACTTCCCTACCGTTTTTCGTATAGCCGTAGAACGAATCTAGACGGGAACGAAATCCGAAAGAAGGAAACGCATAAAAGCGAGGATAAAGTGCGAACGAGTCCTTTGGAAATCCGTTTGTTGTCGGCTTAAAGGGGCTCCTTTTCCTCTACTCCCCCATTCGTTGCTATTCAGAGTTTGCCGCCGTTGGCTAAGGCTAAGGATCGAACGAGACTTCGCCACACTCTAACACCCTCTAGCGTATGATGCGGAAAAGAACCAGTCTACCTTACCCATACACGCTCAACAGCTCATGGTCGTTCTCGTAAAAATGAAAAGAGGATCTAGTTTTTCGCGCGCCACTTCAATCAACTTCTTTTCATTCGCATTACACCCGGTGCTTTAAGAGGGGAGGAATCCGACGAAGTTTGGAATTGTGGAGAAAAGGGAAAAGCGCTTTTTCTTTTTCTTTTTTTTGAAGGGAGCGGATGAAAGAACAGTCCAATTATGAACGTTGGAATTAAGCGTACAACCCCGTAATTTGCTCATTAAGATCTTCAGGAAGACGAGTCTCAATACAGGAAAATATTTTGGATTAATCATGTCATAATCGTTGTATATAAAGCTCTGGTTCGCTTTCTAAGAAAAAACATGTGATTGGTACTACAATGTATTTCGATCCAAAATTATGTTATTCTAATTAGGTAACCATTTCTGCTCAATAAGACATTTAAATGATGATGCTGATTTCTGCGTTACATTTACTTTGAGTACTTCAAGATTTAGGTAGTAAGACAAAAATTACACAAAAATCAGTTTGTAAATGAATTTTATATATTAAAGAACGTATTTACATTAAACTGAAATATTACAATATACATAAATAATTTTAACAGAGAAAATAGAGTAACGAAGCACATTATTATCCAAGCTTAGGTTCAAGACTTCATGACTCCAAGGATGGTCACGATAAAGATGATTCTTCAGTACCCAATGTGTTGCAAACTCTTTATTGTCAACAAACAAATTCTTAAGCTGTTGGCTTCATTAAGACAGCTACAAGGAACAATTTTTATATTATAACGAAACTTATTAAAGATTTTAGTACAAATGTAGTTAAAGTACAAATCTGTTAAAATAGGTCAAAAAAATGAAAATATAGTTATTGATTGCGTAATCACAAGGAATATATGGAAAATATAACAAATCTTAATCAAACTGACAACAAATTAACTAAATACACTAGTCACAATTAAAAATGCATCACTAAATAAATTTCACAATAAAGGCCGGTAGCTACGGAATTCCATACGCACTTCCGCAGCGTTTCATCAATGCTGCGTTAAAAGTATTATCGACTGAAATCAGTGTTCCACAACTAAACGCTTCAAAAGGAAATCTTTTCGGAGGCCTGTAACCCAATAACCCGGCCACGTTCGCGGCTTAATGGGTTATAAGGTGCACGTTCTCCTTTACGAAGCATCACTCACGATTACTTGAAACATACGCATTTTACTCCTCTATCGGATTGTAATAGGTGTCCTTGTATAACAACATAATATCTAATAGGAATATCTAACTCTTGCAAATGCGGGAAAACGAACTAGTCCAATACAATATGCTAAACAATTATTTGTGTTGTGTTTAGAAATACGTTTATAACATTTTAACGAAATACTTCAGCAATTTAGGGGAGATGCATTTTTAATTGCAGCCAGTGTATGCACATTGTTGTACATATGGTTTCAAATTTTCCTCTCTTTTTTGGTTTTTATTTCAACAATTATAACCACATAACTTGCACAACACCAATCAACTGATCCTTAATCGCGAATGCATTTCCTTCATTTTCAAACAAAAAGAAACATCAAAAAACGAATTTGTATGTATCAGTATATTCGTGAAAGAATTCCCATATGATCCGAACTTTATGTATGACATAGTATATGAAATATAAATTAAATTAAAAATACAGTAAAAATGGGCCTTTTTAGAATGTGCAAAATTAAGAAAGATTTTATGACAATACATTTATCTATATAGAGTGTTCTGTAACTCATTGATGATAAAATGAAGGGGGTTGATGGAGAGGAATGTGTACAGCATTATATAGACTTTTCACAAAATTCCAACAACTTGCGTTGGGAGATTATTCATTATAAAACAAATTGTATGTTCAGAAACCTACCTCCTTTGTCATCATCTGTTGATGCAATATTCCCGTTTAATCTTGATTTTAGATCGTTTTAAGATTCTTTTGACAGCAATATACGTGTTCGGTAGAACTTTAAATTTCTGCGCGATAAGCATGTGCATTTACGTATTGATCATATCATCTAATTTCAATACGCACAAAATATCATGTTTTAACGAAACATTTGTAGAATTCGAATTAATTTTGATTAGTATTAAAATTCTGGCATTTTGATCATTTGATATCAAATTTTTATATAAGAAAAGTGGCTCTATTAACATTATTTTTTAGAATATACTCAAAGTCTACAATTATTTCCAATCTAGTAGTCTAAGTGCATAATGCGAAGCTACAACATCAGGAGCGATCGTCGTTAGTTCTCCTATTCAAAATATTAGGACCCTCGAACAACGGATGAACAAGAGGACGTAAATATAAACATGATTTAATAGTAGACGTGTTCTTCGAAAAACTAGAAATTTTATTTTAAGCAACGGAAAAAGTATTACACATTCTATTATTTAACTAAAAAAAAAAAAAAGAAAAAAACGGTCCCAAAAGTATCATCAAGGGAACACATGTTCAGAACAATATAAATTCAAACAAACCATATTTCAAGGGAAAGGCACTTGGAATATTAACGGAAAAAGAGAAGATATCGGGATATCAATATAATCGAATCTGATAAATTAGATTTGATACCTTAAGATCAAATCAGTCAGCTCGTAAGAAATTCCCAACTCTCTAAGCCTACAACAATAGAATCTCTTAGTCCTGAAATGAAATATTCTTGTTTTTACGCGCATAAGAGCTGGAGAGCATCATTATATTAAAAAGGGGTGGTCAGTTAGAAATGACCTTATTTCTCGTAGTTCTACAAACAAACATGCTGTTGTATTAAGCTAGGATTGAAGAGAAGTTACAAATGCAGGAGTTATCAAACTTGCATCGTTTGTATCGAAAAACTGAACATCCTGTATACTTGAACATAATTTTGTGTTGTGCGAAACTTGTCCTGTTGAATATTTTTGAATTCAAAACGTTTCTAAGTTGTTTAGGAAAAGGTTAGGTAGATATATAGATTTTTCGTCCTTAGCGAAAATCACGTAAACTAGTTTAATCTTTTTCACAACGTGCTATTACTCAACGCAATATTCAGCGCATAAGTGGATTTCTGACACTAACCATCTATCCTCAAGGAATTGAACCAACTCCATCTAGAATATTCTTACTTACGCCTATCGAAACGTGGAAATCAACACGATATTTACCTTCCACTACAATTACCACCCGGTTCTACATTAGGTTCAGACTTGTTGGGAAATTCAACGCGGAAAATCGTTAAACATTAACGGGTAAAACTTCCGGGCGGGAGAAACTTTTAACACACACATACGTAGAGAGAGAGAGAGGGAGAGAGAACTAAATAAATGTTCAGCCGCCGCGTTTGAATGTAAATACGCCCCGAGAAAAGCGGTACAGCGTGGCGTGGCGCGGCGTTGAACTAACATTCCACTAAATTAATTAGTAGTTTTGCAGCAGCAGCTAGCGACGACGACGACGACGTTATAAGGCGAACACTACTAACTACTCAATTAGAAGCCAGTTACCTCGAACAAATCCCGCCAGCTAGAGCTGCCTCTGCTAGGGAGCTTAGCAGAGCGACGTAAGCTTATTTCAGAGGGAACGAACGGTAGTGGCGCCCTCTTATTGGCAGGAAACGCAAAGGAAGCAAAAAGCGAGATATTCCGTGTCTAATCGTAGTAGTTTGAGATAAAGCGATTATATCCTTCCGAACAAACCGAACAAACTTGCGAACGTTATATGGGAACAAGACTAACACTTGTCGAAAGTTTAATCACTGACAATTTTAACCTAGTTAACTCAATACTTTCATTTGGAAACTTAAGAACGAAAATATGGGAATATGACAAAACAAAGAGAAACTAAGAAAAGGTCCATGTGCCCTAGCAATGTGAGGAACGGAAGCACTTATCAACGGACATATTTTTGCCTATCCAGTGTCATCAGCGTTGGTGCGAGGGCTTCCTTATTTCCCACCTCTGGTAGTCTTTCAATCAAAGTTTTTTATTCAAAATAATTTCTGGTTAACTGGTGCAGTGTTGGTATGACACCTGTACCCAGTTTCTCTCTCGGCATCTACTTTCTAGACCTCCTGAGTACATTTCTCGGCACTAAGTGGCGCCAGGAAATATTTTCATCTGCTTTTTAGAAACTAATGACATAAACTGAGAGATAAATAACGGTGTGAGACAAGGGAACAGCCGAAGCAACGCTGATGACGCCGGGTAGACAGAAGCATGTCCGTTGACTAAGCTTCCTCACATTGTTTTTGTCGTGAAATACATTAATATTACTTTGGTTATTGTTTCTAGGCACTCTTTGAGGTGTGTCCATATATTTTACATAAAATTTGTGCTAAACTAAGAACTTTTCCATGCAGAGACTTCAAATTTAAACGCCAAACTCACCGCTATTTGATTTGACATCGTCAGATCGATGCAATTCAGGTTTCGCCGCCAACATTGAAAGAGGATGTTGGCCAGGACCTAGCGACGATAATCCAAGTATACTAGCTGCTGTACTGGGGGGTGCCGCTCCTAACCCCGGATGCGGGATCATAGGTATAGGTGGTGCTGCGTGAGCTGGTAACTGTTGGGCATGCATCTGCTGGAGCAACCTGGGCAGATCAGGCCTCTGTTGCTGCAACAAAAGAAAAGAGGAAAGATTAACATTAAACAATCTCCATCACCAACAAAAAAAAATTCAAGATATTAGTTTTGGTTTCTTTTCTGGAAAGTACAAATAATAAAATGTCCAAAAAAGTTCAGCGGGTGTGTTAAGCAATTCCCGACGTTTTCAATACAATAGGCCTTCTATTGTTATAGTTAAAGGAAAAAAAAATACAAGAAAAACAAAAACACACAATGACACAAAACATTTTGGTTAAATAAGAAATTAATCTTTGGGAGTGGCGTCGTTTCGCCGCGAATGGTATTTTTGAGCTGAGTATTAAAGATATTAGAAGAAAGCTGCAAGAACTAACCTGAAATATGACGTGGTGAATCATAGAATCGGGAAACTTTTTCTATAAACAAAACAAAATTGAATTCAATCAGTTGTTGTTGACGATTAAATTTCTTTTGTTTCGAATGATTAACTCAATAACGATTATGTTGTGCAACCTTATTCATATACGTACATATGTGAATTTTTACTAGTTATGATTGTGTTAATGTCCCCAAAAGTGTGTTGGTGATTTTTAAATGCAGCTTGTATACAGGGGGTTACTGATTTTCCATTACATAATATTAATTTCCGTCAGCATCAATATATTTTAAAAATGTCAAAAATAACGTCCCAACCAGGTAAGATGCTGTTGCACTGAAAACAAAAAAAAAACCGCAAGTAAAAGTTTACTTACTTATTCAATATTCATATTGAATCCCGAATGCTTGTTTTTAAGAGGACATTTAATTAAAAAGGAGATTTAGTATTAATAAACAAATAAACGAGCATTCACTTAAATCTCCATTTTAAGAAAATTGGCAATACTGCTCGCACATATCCCAAATATGAAGACGCGGTAGTTGTTGTTTTCGTGCGACAAGCATCTGTAAGGTTGTAAACAAGCATGTTTCGTTTCAGTTTTCTATGTACTTATTATTTTTTTCTTTAAATTTTAACATGTCAATTTGTAATTAGTGGTTCATTATTTGCCTTGTTGTTTAGAGTCCCTTCTACACATTATCGCATAGATATTTCCAATTTTATATTTGATTAAACCATTTAGGAACAGGCGTTGATTGCTTCTATTTGTTCTATTTGTGTACGGAGAAGTCTAGTTAAAAACGATTTTGATTCATGCAAAGTGAAATCGATCTTTTGTATTCCGTATCGTTTGATGCTTATTAACTCTTCCCCGGTGTAATATTTAGTTGAACTCGTCAAACTCAATAAAAACAATGAAGTTAAAATTGCGGATTACAGACAACTTCACCATGCACGAACTAAAGTCGTTTTCGAGTAGAGCCCAAGTATTATGAGCAATCAGAGAGTACAACAATGTCCCCTATCAGAGCCAACTTGTTCATTCGGCTTAGATATGTAGACGAGCCGAAAGTGAACAATTTAGCAAAGTTTCTAAGGAGAAGACATGAATGTATATCTCAGTTTACGAAATACACAAACACCTTCTTGGCAAATAGAGAAATAAACCTGATGTGAAGGAATAACATATCCTATAGTGGCTGTGATAAAACCTATAATGGTCAAACGAAAAGAACGACAGCAACCAGTTTCAACGAGCACATTAAGTTCTACAGATACGAAAGGATAGTAGTGGAAGAATTTTACCCGAAACAACGGTGTGTAATGTGTAGAGAGGACAAAACCGGGTGAAATCATATCTTTTTTGCATCGACTAGACAGACTCGTGTCTATTCGTGTCACAAGAAAGGGTTCGTGTTGCCTATTAATTTCCCCGAGAGTCGACGAAACACGAGTCTGTCTAGTCGCTGCAAAGCAGGTATGATTGCACTCGCTTTCATCCTCTTTAGTGATGTGTAAACATGTGTTGCCAGAGTAATTTGCTTATTTGAAAGGGTGCTGTTTGCTTTGAAAAAAGAAAAAAATGTCTAAAAGAGGAAAGGATCTTAACTGTCTTCCTTACATTATGAAAGTGTATAAATGATTTCCTAGAATAATCTTGGAATTTATACAACTCTCATTTTATACGATTCACATTAAAAAACCAATTCAACATTGCCAAATTACCATCAGCTACATTGGTTTATCCAGATTTAAGTATTTCAGTTACAAGTGATTATATTTATTGGTTTTTCACAGCTTTCACAATTAAAAACAGCAGCAAAACGCGGTCTAACCGGACGGAATGAGAGAGGACAGTTAAGTGAACATACTGCAGAAATTCATTGGATATTTGATCGAATATTAATAACTATGTATATATGTGTTTGCGCTGCAATTTTGTCCTTTTTAAAATTAAGTAACCACGGCCATTTAATACCTTTCTTAATTCTGATAAATGTAATCTACCAACGCATGCGCATGCGCAGATAACCCACGTGAAATAAGCATTCCCGTGTTTGTGGAAGGTATAATACGAATTTCAAGGACATTAGTTGAAGAATTTCAAAGAAATTACCTTTCGTGAGCACTGCTACAAAGAAAATATATTTTTTACGGATTTATCTATAGAAAAAAAAAAAAAACATCACGTTTTTGGTTTATTACAATTGGTTTATATCTTTTAATTATTTGCTAATTTTGGGTCTCCACAGTTCTTCGCCTTATGGATCTCATTTAAAATTATTGCTAATACATTTCAACGTTGTTAAAAGCACTTTTGAGTTAAATCTAATTTTAAATGCGTTGATAAGATAGGGCGTCATTCCAACGAAAACAAAAGTTGCGCAACGAAAAATGGATAAACACATATTTTCCCGTTATTTTCATGTTTACTGAAAGGAAAAAAAAAATACTCTGCTACCGCCTCGTCTCTTCTTTTCCATCCAACTAAGAATAGCCCCCTCCCCTATCTTTCGTGTGAAACGTAAATTAACACTTCCGTCGACGCCGCCTTGTGGCAAGTCAATTTATAAACGACGGATTCGGATTTAATTGGCGGTGCTATAGCGGCAACGTCGTCTCCTCCATTCTCCCCCACGCCGATCCTCGAAACGCTTCTCAAATTAATTATTTAATACTCTAATTACGCCAAGCCGAAAACCGAGAGCATATTTCTGGAAATTCTCGCTAGATAGCGCTGCGATCGTTATTGTTGTATTAACGACGCAATCACCGCGAGATTCTGAGTAATCCATCCTTTTCGCGGCAAAAAACAAAAAAACAAAATGGAAATAACTAGAGGATGAAGCAAAAAAAAGAAACTCCGTAGCAGCTCTACACGTTCCACGAGCGCAAATGTACTGTAAACACAACTCAACTTTAAATTGAGCAGAATGGATCCCGCGCACGTGACAAGAAGTTATATATTTTTATCCTCGGAGAGGGAAAAATCCAACCGGCCAATTCAGTATTAAACGCCATCAACGTGTTTTCCGCTTTAAAACGTTTCTGGCTGGCTTCCAGCAACCATTATTTAAAATTCGCGTTGGTGAGATCCTGCAAATTGATTTCCAACTCGGCCGCCTTATTCATAATAGAAGTAGAGGCATTTCTCGTAGAACTGGAAAGGGCGACAAGAAGGAAATACAAAAAAAAAGAAGTAATAAAAAGAGAACGAGGAGAAAAGAAAGCGAACTGGTTTCTTGAGGCCTGATGGATTTCGTCATAATTGCATTTTCTCCGTTCAGAGAAAGGAGAGGAGATGGGGTAAGAAAAGAAGGGTGTTAAAGTACCCCGCTTAATTAACTAACAAAAAGAAGAAGATGGGGAAAAAAAGATTTCGTTCGGAAGGCAAAAGATTTTTTAGCGGTGTAAATTAGGTAAACAGAAAAAAATCGCTTTTGATTTTTCGCTTTCTAAAGATCAAAATAATTAAAACTTTTTTTTGATTTATTGCTGGCCAAAGTTAGATAAAGACATTTGGTCAAGAACCGTAAGGATAATATTACCCGCAGTAAAGGGAATATCAAAGTAGTAACAGTCTTTAGGCATCCTTTCCATACATTAAGAAACGCTGAAGATCTGTCAGCACTCTATGGCCTACACTAAGAAGGCGAAAAAGAAAGGATCTTTGATTAATTTTAACGTTCATTGTAATCACGGATACTATTACACTATTACAATACATCTTCGATAGTATACACTGGTATTAAAGCACTAACAATAATTCACTTGTCCAAATTTACGAGAATTCTCGTGTTTCTTTTTTATGAATAACATATACAAATTTCCTCCCTCATTCTAAACAGGAGCATGAGAATGTTTAGACAAAATTTCGGAAAGAGGCAAATTCTTTTAACACAAAGGCTAAAGAAGGCATTGGATTCCCGGCTTCCTTCTTCCTATCGCATGAATAACAAAAGAATTTCGCCCGTGGGGAAGCAGCGCCGGCAATCCCGGCTTTGCATTCGCTTCGGTGCAAATTTTAATCCCCACGGTGGTCTACAATGATGAAGGGAGCCACTTCTTCTGTCTCTCCCTCTTATTCCCCTCTTTAAGTACACACAGACGCAATAATGTCCCTACCGCCTTGGGTATGCTTTTAATGCTAAGCTAATGCTTTATTATTGCGCGTGTACATCGTTTTGTAGATTTATAAACAAGATATCGCCTCCTCTCCGGTTCTTGTATGTTAAAGAAACGAGTTGCGCGGTATTGTGCTTGACTGATCGAGCCTTCGCAGACAAGAAATTTTAGGAAGGAATTGTGTATATCGGGGGTGTCCGATCTGCTGTACAAATAAATATTAATGCGGCCCCAGAAGCGAAAGAAATATCAATACCACTAGTATTAAGTATATTTCATGTGGCTCAATGGCCTGAAACTACTCGCCTTCTTCTAGTGTGGCTTAGAGAAGCTAAAAGTTTGGTCACCCTTTGTGTATATGTTTATTGTGCGCTTGTAGGGTTTATCACATCGTCTGAATACTTTGATTAGTCTCTTGAACATCGCTTTTGTGAGCTTTTATTTTCCCGTAAATAAATCTCTTTTAAGTTCATTTTATTTTGCTTTTAGTTTAAACAAAGACAAGAAACGAGATTCTAACTCTTCGGAACTTTGAAGTAAAATCGTGGAAATCCAAGTACCAGGATCATCAGTCAAAGAAAAGAAAACTAAGAAAGCTGCAAGCCAGAAGGAAAGAGATATTTGTGATATCCATAGTAATTACAAAACATCCAATGAAATCCATATCGTATTATTCATTGATGATAAGGGTGATATGGACACTGGTGGATCAATTAAACGCGTTTCTCTAATTCTGACGAATTTGAAACGAATTCTTCAAACCTTCCATGTCCTTCGCACAATCTCAATCAGATTCACTACGACTTTTTCGTCTAATCAACACTGAAAGTAAGGATGTCAACCGGTAGTTGGCGAACACTTGGGCGTTCGTTATATAAATTAGTAGAATTTAAACTTCAAAATGTACGAAATTTAATGAAACATTACAAACTCTCATTTGTTTGGTGCATTATGTGAAGACCTTAGAAGCCTTCACGTGGTTTTACTAGTTTCTATTGAAGTTAGATGGTTCTTTCGTGGCAAAGCTTCGACCTTCTTGCTTGCATTCAAGTCTGAATTTCAAGCATTTTTCTTGTCTATGTTATCTTTAATATTCGATATTCTTTGGCTACCAAACCTTACATACTTAGCAGACATTTTTTTAATCAAATGATTTAAGTCTGCCTTTGCAATGCTCAAGTGCCGCAATTTTCAGTGTACATAGTAGAATGGGAGCCGTGCTAAAGAAATTCATTCATTCATTCAACGAGTAGTCAAGCAGCTCTAATTATCTTTCAAAGGCTATTTCCCTCGTAGATCAAATATATACACAAATTAAATTAATAAATCTATATGTATACTAGGAGAAGAACGTCAAACATGAAAGCTAATAATATATAGCTTTCATATCATAACCCATTATAGCTCGATAATACCGGAAAATATCGCCTAGATTATTCTATTTCGTAACACTCAAACATTTATACATATACACAGATGTTTATGTATAAATAGATATCGCTGTCAATTATGTATTTTAAGCGTTGTCATCATTAAAACGCATCGAAAATTCCAAATATCTATTCAGTTTGATCAAACCATCGAGGCCTAAATATAATTTTAATATAGCTGCACGGTCCGATGCGCTGCGTATATGTGTAGAATTTACGAGTACATCGAATGAATTGATTGAGTAAATGGTTATACAGTCTACGTGTACAGTGATGTGTAAATATGATTGACCAACGGGACAGTTAAGATATAATTGAGGCGATAAGAACAAAGGGGCTAAATTACAGCCTTGAAGTACCCCAGAAGAAGAAGCGGCAGTCTTCGGAGAGAAAAAGAAACCTAAATAATTTGAATGTCGGTCTATAAAATCTATCCGGCATTGTATACGCTCATATTTAGACGGACGAAATTCGCTCTAGTTTACGGTTGAATTATTTCAACCATTCCGCTCGCTGCATATTATTCAATTAACAAACAAATTTGCCATCCAATAGGGGAGAATGCGGAAGCCGTATACATCCCCGTATATAAACATATACCACTTTTAATTAATGCATCATATACAAGCCTATAAATTAAAATTATACACAATCATATATGTACATAAATACGCTCACGTCCCTTTACATATGTACATACATACATACATCAATATTACCGATGCGCATTTTACGTTTACCAACGAACGCACCATGAATCTATAGAATTAACAATAATTTCCCTAATCAATTCATTGCTGTTATTGGTGTTCGCTAGGACTAAAGCTATGGTGTGGTAGTGAAGGCAGGAAAATTCAATATATTCGTTCAAATATTCTCCAATTAGTCCAATTATAAAAATATAAAGGCAAAGGCATTAATTAATATTTATCAATGGTATATCATGACAACATCCAACCATCATAACTTCAAATTTTATCAGAGAAATTGGTTAAAGTATTTTAAAATACTTTTTACATATCCCGTAAATTGATTCAAATTCACCTGTCTAGCCACCGGCTAGTTAGAACATTTGAGGAGCATTCACGAAAAGGGACAAATGCAATTTTGTATTGAATGAGGTTACGGAAACAACCCTCTTCAATAGAACAGAACCGATAAAATACCACTCAGTAAGTCTCTAAAACTAAAGAAATTCAACTACGAATATCACTTTTTAGATACAGCCAATTGGATGAAGATCTGAGAAAATATCATCCCAATAAAATCGATCCGTAAAGCAAATGCGTAACTTGAATAGGAGCTTTTTTTAATTTTCTAGATAATAAATAAGATATACCCACCTTCCAACAAGTGATCAGTTGGTACCTCGAAATTCAATCAATAATAACGAGTTAAATTAGACAATTTTTCAATGTAAGATGTAAGACACCAGATTTAGTCTTTTGCTGTTATTGCTATAAATATACACTCGTTTTACTTGGCATCTCCTACCAAACTCCAGCTGCGAGTTTGTTGCATTATTAGCAACAAAATCTCGTATCGAGAATATGAATTTCTAGCAACTACTAGTCTTGCACACCGAGACTCCTTGGTACTCATCAAAATTTAAAATAGAAAGAGCACCAATAGATAACGAAATTTTTCATTTGCATAAATCCCTAACCCCATCAGAAAATGCCCTTCACAACATTTCTACCAATCAATCAATCGTCTTTAGACACCCATATGTAACCCAATACTCGTTTAATATGACAAACACTTTTCCGATACGAACCGATCCAACACGTCATTGAGAAGGCTCTCGGAATAAGAAAATATAGCCGGCAAACCACGTATTGGATCGATCCCATGTAATCTTTTGCTTCTTCTCCTCCGAGGAAATAATGGTAAATATTTTACGGCACTCGACAGCTTCCCACCGCCTCGTCGAGATTCGGGAAAGTCGAAAAGCGAACGAGATACGCGCGCTAGCGCTAGATAGCGATCAGAAATCGGCTTATCCGCGCCGAGCTTTGCGGCTGACTGCTTCGGAAATGTGGCGAATAAAGCGCCCTCGAAATTACGAGAACGTGAAGCCAGGGGTCTTCTAAGCTTGCAAAGACGATATGTATATGCATACATTAAGATATATGTTCATGGAAATAGAGGGAAAAAGGATGAGATTTCAACATAGGATTTTGTGAGTTACAAAGACAGAATTGCTAAAAGCAGCAGAGGAAGGTGAGTAGAATAGTCCCATACGGTACATGGTATGTTGTATGTAGTATATTTATCATTGTATTGGCAAATCGTTGTCGTTAATTCATGTTATTTATCTCTTTTCCTTTTTAATAGAAATCCTAGAATCTAAGAGAAACTGTAAGATTTCCTGAAACGCATTTCTTTATACGGAAAATATATTATTCTTTGGTAAATAAACTATGAAGCTATCAGGTAAGTTTTTTGTTTAGAAATGTAGTGCTGCAAACTCAAAGCTAATGAGTAGAGAGGACAAACGAGGATGAAATTATTACTTTTTTGCAGAGACAAGACAGACTCTGGAAGACACCAATAGGCAACACGAATCTATTCTATGAGGCGAATAGAGACCAGTCTATCTAGTCGCTGCAAAAAAGGAATAATTCCACCTGCCTTTGTCATCTCTACTAATGAGTAAATATTATATTTTTGGAGCAATTTCAGCATCTACTCCAAGCAACCTTCAAATTAACAACACGTACAAAAACTAGGATAGACAGACATATGAAATATTGATGTTTGAGATTCTACACCCTGTATACTTCAATATAATTTTATTTTCTGCAGCACTTGTCTTCAAATATTTTTTATACACGGTCGCACGCTCGCTGACAATTGGCTTGATTAATGAAATAGAATTAAATAATTTAATCTATGTAACCACATGGTTCCTTTCGGGACGAAATAAATATCTAATAATAATAAAGTAAACTCAGCAGGAAGTGCAGCATGGTATTAGTATAGGAGCACCTATCAGGATTGTGGTTACATTTTGGCAGTTAAGTTTTTTAATAAGCCCACTGCGCCTCGCCTTTCCCATAAACTAATATTTATACATCTTGCCAATGCTAAAAGAGCTTCTCAATTGCCCCTAATAGAAACGATAGTCCGTATAGACTTAATCAAAAAAGGGCTGAATCAATTAAGATTACCACAGTATTCATCCCTACGTGCTGTAAATAAATGTATTCAGCTGATACATAGCGACACAAAAGGCACGATTGTATATCAATCGGGATCGCGAAAATGGCCGCGGAACTTCTTCCAGATGGAAATCTTAGAAACATCCTACTTCTCAATTTTCTATATCCCCCGCTTTCGTAACCGTAACACCATTTCACTCGCTGAACTCGCTACGCGTCTCACGCCAATCTCGAAGGGTGTAGCCCAAAACTGCTCTCTTTTCGATAAACTCCGCAGACGATCGGAATACTGATTAGGCAGTGACGACGTGCAGCTGAAGACGCAAAAAGGGAGAATATGAGGGCGTCTCGCGTGGGAATTGTGCTTGGTTAGGGGTTCGACGGTTATATATACATATTAATATTTTACGACTTTCTAAATTTATTGCGCCTATAACAGCTTTAAGAAGTAAGGTGTGGAGTGTATAATAGAGGTTTGATGTATACAAGGATTGCTGCACTCCAATTTGCTGGGGTGTGCTAACCATCGTTCGTTACACGCTGGCCAAATATCCTTTCGTCTCCAAAGCTATATGCTTTTTTGCAAAATAGTTGCACTGGATATTTCGCATCAATCAGAGTTCATACAAAAAAACAGACGGAAAAAAAAATCAAAAGTTTTACCCAAATAGACATTACCACGCCACTAGCTATAGGGGTGAATAAAATAAAAAATGTATAAAAAAATATTTTTTTAATAAATAACAGTCAGTAAAACAAATAAATTGAATCAATTATTTGATAACGTAAATAAATATAAATTAAGGTAACGCCTAACATGGGCGTCCCTCTGCAGAATATGTTTTTTAAAGATTATATATGCGTGTAATAGACATATCCCTCATTCTTCCGTGATTCTAGAGATTTATTTCTTTTTACACAATTACACATTATCCTTATTCTAAAAGTGGTAAACGCAATATCCCATATTGCTGGAAAAATAGTTTTTGTGTCTGCCATCCTTAAGAAAGGCAACCCCCACAAAACGACGTTTGCAAACGAAACAAAATTGTTTGGTGCTATTAATTCAGATAAGCGTTTTTAAAAATCTATCGATGCTACTAGTGTTTGGTCTTTAACTTTAAGGTTATCTTTCAATTCTATTAAACCTTGTACAGTCACTTAATTATTAACATTTTTGTTTTCTATTTCTTCTATTCCACAAGTGAGTATATTTTAAATACATGTAATTCTGTCAAGGATTTCAGAATTCTCTTTAAACGTGCATTGTTGTTCGGAAATATTTGAAATATTTGAGACATCGTCAGTAAATGTTTTAAGCCGTTTTTTGACTGGTCAATTTTTCTCAACAAATGTACTCCATCTTCCTTGTAGGTACTTTTCCATTGAGGACCTTTTAAGGAACTGCTTCTATTTATTTTACAAACTTTTTAACTGTGTATGTTCTGAATTGCTTTAGTAGCTTTTAAGTTAATTTTGTAAGGCTTGATTCTTTTATCTTATGGCAATATTTTTTTTTCCTGTAATTAGACGTATAAATTGCTCGCTTTATTTTCAACTTATTAAGAGCACTGGAGAGTTTGTCCTTGTCCGGTGAAAAAATCTTCGTCTTTATAGCATTGTACTTCTGGTAACAATATTCTTTCTCTTTTTTAAACGCTAGCGAAACATTCTTTCCTTCAACATTTCTAACATCAATATTCCTGCCACATCTATACGAAACACATGCGAATTCTCCTAATAGGAAAGGGAAATTGTGAGAACACCTCACGCCTCCATTCCTCGAAGCAGAAAACGAAATGCCCCCCCAAATCATCAGAACAGGGAGGATCAAAAAGTAAAGGACGGAACTTGGAAGAGGGAATCAAAAAAGAAATAAAATAGATTGTTAGGAAGCGAAGTGTACGGACCGCAAACTGGTACGTGGTAAAGCGCGGCTACGACCCTAGACACTATCAACTACCGACGCTGCTACCGCCGCCGTCTGTCAGTACAACTAGCGAGCAGCGGTGCGGCGGTTATCCTTTCGAAAACCTCCACCTCGTTCCGCCGGAAACCGCACCGCCTCCTACTGCCCCTCTCACGGATCGCGGCGCTTTAAACGAGGGTCGACCATCTCCCTCCAACTCCCACGTCCGCCTCATCCCGACGCTAAGCTCTGATTCCGTATTCAGGCCGCACATTCCAAATTGTTTTACCCCGGGTACGGGTCCGAGTCCCGGAGATTGGACAAGAAAATTGGACAGGCATTGTAAAATATTTGTGGAGCGGCTTTGGTTTGATTAACCCACTCTATACAGTATACAGGTTGTTTCGAAAACCACCGAATATGCTACTAGCTTTCTTTTTCTATGTTATCCTTGTTTAAAGCAAAGTGTTCACGTTTTTAAGATGAATTTTTAAGATAAAGAAAGTACATTTAGATTTACTGAAGCATTTGATTATCGCATTTACTGCAATATTCATTAAAGCTATGAGGATGATAGCTTAGTAATCGAAAGGTATGTCCATTTTCAATGAAGTGTTATTATAGTGCCACATTGTTCGAGTACCCGATTCACCACTAAATTTTGCCAAATATCTAAGACATATCACTAGTCACCACTGTCGACATTTCTTATGTTACTTGATCACCAGCATTAAATTATCTTAATTTTAAACCCTTTTCTAGGCAGCAATTCGGCCTACACGTGTTCACAAGAACAATTTTTTTTTAATACAAGGGTTGCTGTTCCAAAATTTTTCTCTAGTTGTAATTGTACATCCCATAAATACAGCGTGTTCACCAAGATGAAAGATAATCCCTTTCTCGACTAATTTAGAGAAGAATTTCCCACATAAAAAATATTTGGAGACAAAAATATACTCAAGCATAGAGCGTGTTCAATTTCCATAGCGGACGATACAAGTTTGGTTTATTAAATGAAACACCTGTATATTAATACGTTCTTGGATGTCTTTCTTTCATTCATCATGTCGTCAATATATTTAATTTTTTTATTTAATTTAATATATTTAATTTCCTAGACTCTATGAAATTAAATTTAAATATTCGACTTCGGTAGCCATTTTGTTAATGCTAATGAATCAATCGAATAAAATTTGAATCAGTGTTCCAGCGTGCAACGCATTTAAGATAGTCATTAAAAAAAGAGTAGAATTTTGCAAAAACCAAATTACGATAATTACCTCAAAAACTAAGATAGGTGATATCGTAATCGATAAACTTAAGAACTTATCTCCGCGCATTTTTATTTGAAAGCTTTTTCTCTAAATTGCTCATGACGGAAGTTACCTTCCGGCGACGTAAAAGCCGGACACGCTGTGTAGTCCACTCCGAACAATTTTAAATGATCTGTATGCAGAGCCGGTTATCCAGCTATGTTAAAATGTAGCCAGCTGCTGGTTTTCTCTCCAGCCTTTCGAGTTAAATTTTCCGCTTACTTTATTTCTCGTTTCGGCGATTCGCGGTTACCGCTTAGGCGTTGATCCCTCGCGATATTCCCCCCGCCTTTCGAAACCATTAACGTAGACGCTTGGAAGCGCGCTTGGTTACACTCGCTTATTTTTTGGTTTCTCCACTTTTTTATGGAATTTTACTCCGCTTTTATGTCTCAAAAAAGAGGTGTAGTAAAATTTTTTGTATTATTTTCAATTAATGTGTTTTTTTTTTGTACAAAACGAAAGGATGCATTTCGTATAAATTCATATTTTACAACTTCCATTCATGCACTTATAGAAGACAACATAGAATATATTTTACGAACTCCGTAATTCCTTAGAGTAGCATCAAATCCCACCAAAGTTCTTCCTGCTTCGGATAAAACTCCCCGGCTCAAAGCCCGACCGACTACTTTAAAATTTCCCCGCCGTGTCGGGCTGTGGGAGATCCAACTTTCGCTCGTTGTAGGGCGAGTAGCGGTAACAACCAGGGCTTAACGAATCTTGTCTAACTCCGCCCGGAAGAAAATTCCACTTCCGTTTCTTACCCATTCCGGGATAATCGATCCGCCCCCCCTACGATCCCCTTAAAACCCAATCTTAAACCAACCCAGCAACATCGCGTCGAGTGTACGTGTCTTATTACTACTCTATTCGAAGTTGGGAGCTTAATGGAAAGCGACTGATCGTTCCGAAATCCCGGAAAAAGACATGCAATGTATATTAAGACGAGGACGTGCTTTCGGTTGTAGCGGAGGTGTGAGTTCTTCAGTTTGGACTTTGTTTGCTCTTTTGTCTTTTGTTTATTAATTGATATGTGTTGTAATACAAGGTTTCTTTTTAATTTAATAGTAAAGCTGGTAGCTCAATTTAGCTTTAGTGCGCCCAAAAAGTAATTCCAGTATTATGTCTTAAGCGTGCGCATGAGGTTATGTACTCTACATCGTCACCAGTCACAATCGAAAACGTGTCATAATCTAGTAATGCCGGTGATAATTATACATGTACTGCTTTTTTTGAACATCCGATAGCTCATAAAGACAGGACAAGCGTAAATGACAAAATAAATTTATTACGAATGAAGCTCTGTTCTTCTAGCCACTTTTTCAGTTTAGGAAAGAAATGGAAGTCGCCTAGTGCTAAGTTCAAGCTCTACGTTAGGTATACAAAACTTCCAATCGAAATTGTTCAAGAAGTCGTTAGGTTATAGCAGTATTGTGAGGGAGTGAATTGTCATAAATGAGAAGCATGCGTCTTCTTTTGTTTTGAATCGCTTTCCGCAATCGTTAAAAAGTTTGGCAATAAACAGCTGCATTGTTCATAGACCCCGATTTCATAAATTCAACAAGTAATGCACCGTTTTGGTCCAAAAACACTCTAGCCATAACTTTCCTGTTGTTGAATGTTTGTTTGAATTTTTTCGGTTTGTTGGGCAAGTTTGAATGCATCTATTGTTGTGAGTGTTTCTTTGTTTCGGGGGTGCAATATTGAATCCAGGTCTCATCTCCAATCACAATTGATTTCAAAAAAATTTTCACCTTCAACCTTACAACGGTTGAGAAACATTAGCGCTGATATCATTCGGCGAACTTTGTGGTCATCAGACAACATTTTACACAAATGATCTTGAAACTTCAGGAAATTCCACACTCAATTCACTGAAGGTAAACTTCCATCTTTTTCAACTTGTTAAACAATGCCTTCTAATGCGTTTATGTCTCCCTTCATCGTGAACATCAGTTTGGCCTTTTTTAAGCTTCATATACCATTCGCACCCAACATCATCCGTCATAAAGTTTTCGCCGTATTCATCGATGAATTTCAGGTGTACTATTCCCTGCTCTTTGCAGGAATCGAATTACACCATGCAAATCGCACTTGGCGGGACCAATTTTAGCAGCTACGTTTACGTGGCTGCAACTCAGCTGAAAATGACATAATAACGTTGCTTGTAACAAATGTTATAGTGGGGGAAATGCGCAGTCACCTTCTGAGGATTCCCGCCTCCCTCCGTTCGCATAACTGTTTACATGCACGGAGATTGAAAATAAAAAAAAAACAGCCCTCGTACAAACTTGAAAGTAAACAACCTGTGACTTAATAAGTATGGTTCAAGAGCAAAAGAGCAACAGCGGTACTGATTCGCTATTTACTTCCAATTTTATATTTTTCAATTAATCTGACAACAATCCACTTTAACTTGCAATTTCGTCATATTTTTTTTTTATATCTGTTAGAAAACTACAAAAGAAAATCATTGAAAGAATCAACTTCAAATGTCAATCTAAATATAAGAATAACATGCAAAAAATACCAGATATGACCGAATCCGATACCATTCTACATTCCTGCGAATGTACTTTCTACTTTCTGAAATTTTAGCGGAACACTTGGAGTACCCGGGAACATACCGCAACTCCGAAGGGATCGTCCCAAGCGACGTGCCTTGATATTCAACGAAGATGTTACGCGTAGATCACATTCACCTATCGTATAATCCTCCATCTTTTTTGCTTGCCTTATAAGATTAGTTACAAACATCGAAGAAGTTGGCCAGGCGAGTCAAAGATACTTACCCCAAAAACTTTTGCTGCGCTTCCAACAGACGAATGGTTCCTCAGAGACTTTATATAGGTACACTAAATCATGTAAGAACTTGTTTACGCTTCTTATACGCATTGCGCCCGGACCATGTGGAATTGTCACAGAAATTGCACCACGCTGGTATAAAATGCATAAAATTAGCAAGTCTAGTAGAGATTGCGTAAGCCGAATTTTCGTATGCGTTGAACTTAGTATGCGTGTTATGTCCCAGATATTGTTAGGTAGCGCTTTTTATCAAGAAATGCGATACCTTCTCCTTAGTGTAAACTAACAAATCAAAAACATGTGTGTATGAGTATTACTCCAAAATGAAAAAGAGATCTATTTGCTACCTACATACATACATATACCAATAGACGCCAAATATGAACATTTCAGGCGGCCTAACATTGCATATTTAAATGTTAACTTTCATTTCTGCATATGCCTATACTGTTATCAATTATGTTCATATACATGTGCTGCCAATTTTTTTTTTAATTACGTACTAAGTGAACGGGAACTTACTATATAAGCCAAGAGCACCAACTAGAAAATTAGTTCGAATCCAACAATCAAACGTAAAACATACTAAAATGTTATCTAAAATCATCATTGTTGCTCTTGCTTTAACAGCAGCTCACGCAGCCAGTTCGTGGGGTGGCCGCGGCTGGGAAGGTGGTCGAGGTGGATACGGAGGCGGCGGATACGGAGGTGGACGTGGAGGCGGCTGGGGCATTGAAGAAGGCGGCTTGGGTGGTAAACGCGTAGACTACTACTCTCCACCAAAATATGAGTTCGACTATGGAGTGTCTGACGGTCACACCGGCGATAGGAAGCAACAAGCTGAAATTAGACGCGGCGACGTTGTGGAGGGAGAGTATTCCTTGAAGGAGCCAGATGGTACCCTCAGAATAGTGCGATACGAAGCGGATGATAAGAACGGATTCAATGCCAAAGTCATCAGGAAGGGCCCAGCATACCACCCTGAAGTTTACGCTCGTGCCGAGTGGGATGGTGGTAGGAGAGGTGGATATGGTGATGAAGGAGGAAGATTAGACAAGCGGTGGTAAAGCTGCAGGAGATGCCGCTGCTTTCGCGTGTATATAGGAGTCATTTCATATTATTGTGCCATTGGTTGTCTGTATGGATTCGTCTTACTTGTGTTTTTTCTAATATGTTGCTCTTTTAATGTAATATACGATAATGTTTATTCAATAAACAGCTACACATAACATATATTTGCCTATCTTCTTCTTACACAAACTTCAATATCAAATATAACAAATCGCTAATATATGAGAAATCTGCTACTAACTAATAAAGACTAATCTCATCACCAATAACAAGAAGTCTACTACTGAAAATTATATATATATATTTAAAAATTCAGCTTCTTTTGTTTTGAATATTGCAGATTGCAATCAAAATTTGAAAGAAAACTGTCGAGTCAATGAATCAATACAAGACGAATTACGACGCCACTACTTTAGTAGTGTTTTCCATCACTATCGAAAAAAAATTAAAAAATTTGCCAGCTATAGGTAGAGAACAGGAATCTTTTGTTTCCTGATACAATCTGCACGATATCCTTAGGTTGCTAGAACAGATTGTTGATTTGAGACAATTTTGCAATGTTTAAATTTTTATAAGGCTATGTACCTTTCTTCCCAAGTACTGAAACATCTCAGAAAAAGAAAGACAATTAATTAAAAGTGTTTTTTTTTTTTTAATAAGGAAAACTACAAGGACGGAATAACTAAAAAAAAGTATTACACACGTTAATTAGATATGTATTTTCAAATAAATTTTTATTTTAATAGCTTTTGCCTTTGGTAATATTTTATAATATATACATATATTTGTTCTGCTCTCCAATTTCAAATTTATACAAATTTATGATCTATTGTTTCGTAGAAACAATACAGTTTCGCTGCAAATTGCCATTCTTTTACCGTATTTTAATTTTTTTACGCCGGTTTAATTTATGAATAAATGTCATTCATAATTATTGGGAATTGTAATATAACCAAAAGAATGCTAATAATAAAAGTAATGTGAAGGGAGACAGCATTAGCTATTGGATATCTATCTGCATACCTGACATCAACGTTGCTCCGAGTGTTTCTTTACCTAACACCGCTATTTGCCTCTTAGCTTATATCACCGTCCTCCGACATAACGAAGAGTGTATCTTTGGCCGTGTGATGCCAAGGGATGCAATAACTAAATACATGTCATAGTAATTCCCGAATAGTTCTTGGCCCGCTGATCCCAAGATGGGCCAACGCACGAGCATCATAGCAGCTGTACGTATAAATGGATTCGACTAGTTTAGCATGAAATGAAGTGTCTAGCGACAGTAACCAAAATACTAGTTCATGGTATTGATGGTACTCATAACAAAGCCAATGCGAAGTAAACACATATTAAACTATAGATTAATTCAATATGCAACAAAAGCTTTCTTTGGTTTAATTTGAGACAAGGAACTCAAATTCTGTAGGAAAAATAGCGCTATTTATGAATATGATAAGCTAGCAGGTATTATCATACTTTATTTAATTTTAAATAAGTAATTTTGTGTTTTTAGAGTTAAACATTAGGCATATATATTTCACAATAGACATATTATTTGTAAGATAGAACGATTACTTGTGCAGAGGGTTAAGCAATAAAAATAAAGTCCATTTTAGTGTCAAAAGGTAAGGCTTCCATAATAAGAAAATACAGCTAGGTGAATATATATTAGGCACCCCCAATTTTTCTTCGGATGTATAATAGTAAATTATATATCAATAAAACGACAAAGTAGATATACTATAAAGAATGTTTTATTAATATTTTCAATATTTCATTGGTCCACCAGCTGGTTTTATTAGAGATCCTACACGTTTTGGCATACCACTAATTAATTTCACTGGCCAACAAATGTCAACTTTTGATTTTGCCATAAAATAATTTACACTAATTTCAATAGAAAACATATAAACATTTATTTTGATAAAAGGTAGAAGGTCGAGTTAGCTCGATTTCTTTTTTATATTTCAATAAAAAGGTCTTTTAGATTAGATCATAATTTAAAGTATATTTCAAATTATTATAATTAGAAATGTGAAGTAATACTGCTACGTCTCTTATAAAAAATATCTACAGCATCTCTTCTTAATATCCAACAGTAATCTGCTAACATAACAGGATGCCATTTCCCCTGATACGGTTTTTCCATTCCCATGATGTCTTGGTGGAAGCGCTCACCGTGTTCATCGCTAACGTCGCCCATATTTTCCGGACAAAAATTCAAGTGAGAATGTACAATGTGCACTTTAAGGGACATATTACAGCCAGCAGCGTGAAATGCTTGTAACATATCCATTACTAAAGTTTTATAGTCGTCAGATTTTTTGTTTCCCAAGAAATTCGTGAAAACTTGTACCATGGAGAACCAAGCTGTTTTCTCCTTCGCTGTTAATTTGGTTTCAAAGATTTAATCATTTACTATTTCTCGTATCTAAGGACCAACAAAAATATCTTCTTTCAGTTTCCCTTGTGTTAATTTTGGAAACTTTTCACGAAGGTATTTAATTTATTTCACAAAGTTTCTCATGAGTCCACCAAGTTTCACGTGGAGAGGTGGTATTATGATCTTTTCTTTTTCTACTAGAGGCTGATGTACATTGTCTTTTCCTAGTATAAACTGTTGTGGTAGTGGCCACTTTTGCTTATAGTAATGCTTTTCGCAGACATAGAAAGCAACAGTATTTGGTGTAATCAGATTGCATACCCAAAATAATTGCAATTACTTTAAAATCTGCACAAATATTCCATGAGCAGTCTTTGTACTTTATCTTTTCTAATAAAATTTTCAGATTTTCGTAAGTTCCTTTCGTAGAAACAGCATGACCTATCGGAATAGAAGGATAATGGTTTCCGTTATGCAACAAAACTGCTTTTAGGCTGGTCTTTGATGAGTCTATGAATAATCTCCAAGAACTGGGATCATGATGTATTCCAAAAGCTTCAGAAAGTTCATAAACATTATTGCAGTAGATCAGATTACCGGCCATACTATAAAGGCATTTTCTCTGTAACCAGAGCTACGCCAATGTTGCCGCTTTCCGAATCATTTTTACTTTATATATGCTGTCCAATCTCATCAGTTACTAACTTAGGGTAAAAACCTTGTTGGTCAGTGTTTCCGGCATACATCGCTGGAAATCCATTCGTTGACAATTTGTTAGCGAAACTGTTCTTTTGACTCACGCTGATGGTATTGCAATGTTTTTCTTCAGAATATACCATAAATTTTCTATTGGTGATAAGCCCGGGATTGTGCTGGCCACCACAACGTATTCACATGACTGTATAAACACCTTCCTTCAATAAAACAAAAATCAAACCAGTACATAAGAGAACAGATCCGGTAGACGCAGATACACCTATATTGTACACTCATACATGCGTATCACATATTTACTTCCCTAGCAGACATAATCGACTACACAATGTGGATACCCGAGTCGGAATTATTTTAATAATAACTTGCGGTTAACCAATTTAACGTAGCAAATTGATTGTTTCACTCCAACACGAACACATGTTTCTAGTAGATATTAACAGACAATAATTCTGCTGGTGGATCTACGTAAGCATTACCCGCAATACAACTACATGAGCTCGTCTAATAAATGGTATTATGCGCGGTTCACGTAGAGATTGAATGCGGTTTTCGAATTATTGACAGGTTATTAGGGAAACTATCATAAACGCATCTGTTTATAAATGAGTAAACGCTAATTACGATACTCGAAAAGATGAACGTGGATAGTTTTTTCAACTGTTTTTATCTATATTTTAGTATAATTTCCGTATGTGCGGACACAAACTTGTATTTTAACATATTGTACTTAAAGGAGAACTACGTAATTGTTACCAAATCAATTTCTTTGTTACGGAATTATAATATTTTTCCGAATTGATAATTGAAACATTCTGAAATATTACATCATGCATTTATGGACATAAGCAAACGTAGATAAATGTACAAATATATGAGTAATTTAAATACCACAACAATTAGCATACACGCTTGGACCTTTTGAGAGTTAAAAAATCACCGGACTATGCCTACACAAGTTTGCCTGTATCCATTCTGGAAATATCGATTTTAATAAGGTTAGCTCTTGTAGAATAATCGTACAATGTAGATCAAAGACACCAAATCTGCATATACATATGCAGATATGCGTAACACAGTTAATAAAGATTTATAGCCTTAACACTTATCCTGGCAAATTACGAAAGCAATAAGTAACAAGCATACTTTCGAATGTTAAATATGGGGGGTGGATTTTTTTTTATAACCTACAGGTTCTATACGTGCAAGATTTTGATATAAATTGCTGGCAAATCCACGAATATGTCAGTACAGTGTTCACGATCAAACTAAAATGTTCAAAATCACCTTAGCATTGTTGGTAGTGTGCGCAGCACATGTCTACGGTGGCGGCTTGGGCAGATTAGGGGGGTATCTAGACGATGACCTAGGAGGTGGAAGAGGCGGTTTGGGCGGATACGGAGGTGGCGTAGATTACTACTCGCCACCGAAATACGAATTCGACTATGGTGTTTCCGACGGCCACACTGGTGACAGGAAGCAACAAGCGGAAATTAGACGCGGCGACGTCGTCGAGGGCGAATATTCTTTAAAGGAGCCAGACGGCACCCTCAGAATTGTGCGATACGAAGCGGACGACAAGAACGGATTCAACGCGAAAGTCATCAGGAAGGGCCCAGCATACCACCCTGAAGTATATGCCCGCGCCGATTGGGACGATGGTAGGATAGGCGGCTTGGGAATTGGACGTCTCGGCGGATTGGGTGGTAAATGGTAATGAATAGGAAAGTCTAAGTCATATCGTCGTTCATCCAGAGGCTCATGCGTATTTGTATTCATGAATTTCATATCCACAATGTATGTTATGTATCACACTGTATTATAAGGTGTATTGTAATTTTTGTACAGCTTTAATGTTTATTCAATACATGTCGTTAATATTAGATATTATATTACGAGTTTAATTTATGTGCCAATTCCTTTATGTTCTATTTCCGGTGTTAAGGGATTAAATAAGTAATATCTGATACGAACCATTTTATAACAAATTTCGATTCTGTGTTAAATTTGAAACGTTCTTTACGTAACATACGTACCTTCTGTCTAAAATTCACTTGGCTAATTCTTATTATGTATTGACCAAGTCTGCAGAAACGAGCGTGTGCTTGATGAAATTAGCAGGGACTAGACAGACTCGTGTTTTGTCGACTCTCGGGGAAACCAGTAGGCAACACGAACCCTGTCTTATGAGACGAATAGACACGAGTTTGTCTAATCTCTGCTAATTTCTTGAAGCAACCTTAGTATTAACTGGAAGCGCTACTCCATAACCTACAATAGAACCCTCAAAATATTTATTTTTCGAAAAAAAAGGAAACAAAATAAACGCAAATTAACAAACAACAACACAAAATTTCTCACTGTTATAGCAAAATGCTCGAAAACTTCAGTATTTTGATCCGAGCGTCCTATTCCTCTTTGCATTAATTACTGAGAAGCAGCACGTTGCCAAGTATGTAATCGTTCGTATCGATTAGATGCAAAAATTGTTTTTAACGATCCATCGATAGTCAAATATTTCAGTAAGAATAATCGATATACTGGGTGTGTTGTGTGGAGGTGATCCCCCATCGTTTGATACCACGTATTCCTTGCTGTTTCTTCTGGTTATGTTAATTTTTTTCAGAACTCATTCCATTTAAATTCTATTCGTAAGAGTAAACAGACAGAGAGACGTCTCCAATAGACGTCGTTTAGTATGTCTCTCTATGAAAAACCAGTGAATGTAATTGCATTACGTTGAAAGATGTATTAGCCATAAATTATAATTAAATTTAAATAGTCTGTAAATGAAAAGCGCCTCATCATTTTCAACAAATTAAGAAAGAAATAGGCACAATTATGAGTAATAATTAATTACAACTTAAGATTACTCTTTGTTTATTATTGAACAATATATTTAACAGTTGCTTCCAATTATTCAACTATGACTATTCAAAATTAAGATTTTCCTCCTAAATTACTAATTTTAGCAATAATATGTACATGCGAAAGATCGTTGCTTTATTTTTTCACGGAGAATGCAATGCTCTTAAAAAATTTGGAGTTGCTTTTTAATAATCTAGATGTCGCAGTTAAATCCCCGATATTAGCCTGTAATGCCTCGCATTTGTAAAATTATACCTTTAAAAGTGAATGTTAGAGATATCATATGTTGCATAAAATGGTATTAAAATTTAAAATCTGAGATAAAAATGGCGCTGTTCTATTTAAAATGAGGAAGTTGATGGCCTTTTCCGGTATAAGAAAAAGATACGGGAAGATGAAAATATTTTGACTAAGCTAGCTTTAAAGAATAATTTCTATTTTATTCCCTTCCATATACTTCTAACCAAAGCTCATCATAACATACCCCGTACGTTATACGTAGGCACAAACTACGTACGTTTAACGTTCTGCAGATGGATTAAGTTGAAACGTTTCCTTCCAAATGCGGCATTAAATTAAGTACAACGCCGCCTTGCCGTGTACACATACACGCTAGGTTTGTTCGAAAACAAACCTTACGAAATGAGCCCGCTAATCGCTCAAATTGCTTATGTTCACCTCGTCGTTCTTTTAGTACGCTGCGGGATAGAGGGCGCTGCGAATTGTGTGTACGTTTGACTTCTCCACGTAGGTGCTAAAACGCGTATTTAGCGCCTAACGTATACGGACGATATACGCGCCCTCTGTTTGTCGAATAAATAAGTGTTTTCTATGCACACACGATCCCATTGGAGCGCGTTTTATTCTCCATACGCGCAGGGAATACGGTATCGTAGTGACAATGTGTTCGCCGTGTTTGTACACCTTTCGTCGAACGCCGTGCGCTAGACGCTATGCGGAGCTAGATTATACACGGTCGCTCACGAAGGTTTGATTTTGTAGAGTTACAATGACGTCGTTACTCGAAAGCAAGCTATTGAAGCATTTCGTCAAAAAACAAATTGCTTTGAATTTAATAAATTTATTTCATAATTTTACCACATATAATGTACAAACTGTTACACTGAAAATAAAAGTTAGTGCATTAATGATTATTCAAATGATTATGAAATGATTATTTTGTATCAAAATGAGACTGCTATGTGTGACTAAAATGAGTAATAAAGTACAGGATACACTACACGCATAGCCTTGCAGAAATAAATAAAGCAATATGTTAATAAACTTATGTAGATAATCGGTAGTAAAAGATAAGGGTTGATAAGAAACAGTTAGAATCTCTGAGAGACATCAAATTGTGAATAATTTGGTGTAATTATTCAAGAATTAAAGATAGTATGTGTAAAATGTTTAAAAATTAAATCGGGAATTACTCCTTCATACCTAACCTATAGAACAGCAGTAATAACTGGCACGTGCATAACTGCAATGGGAACCACAAATGTTAAGCATCACTAGATAAAGAGGCGTAAAAATAGTGAGATATCGCGAAGTATGTATTAATAGGATGAAATTACACGATTCATTATCTGACATGATTAAGAAAATAATTCTATAAGTACATTTAAAACCTTAGTTTATAACAACATTAATTCATGTATCAGATAGAAGTTTTTATAAGATAGCATATAGTGGATATTCTGTTTTTAATCCTATTTCTAACATATTATCAAAAATATCAAGATTTTTGATATTTTTATTATAAATCATCAAGAATACGAAAAATTCAATTTTAATCATTATTCCTAGTAAGATTCGAAAGATCTTTTCTTTCAAACAATTTGGGTTTCCGGGTTGAAACCGCGTCTCAATAGCATAAGAATGCCGACATTTCGCTCTACCTTCTTTCAGGCCGTTGAGGAAGAGAAAAAGAAAAGAACAACGACCGCGAAAGTTTACAACAACACATTCTAAAAATCTGTTGGCATATGGCCATATATCCATGTCCATATATCCATGGCCATATGTATAAATAATATTGCCTTCCAAGGCGTTAATTGTTGCTGGTATATTCATATAAAGCAGTGACAATATTCCAAATAATCGAGATACGTGAAATCGCAAGACCCTGAATGCCAATTGACAGGTTCGTTTCGCGAGATTAACTTATCGTGAAATTGAGTTCAACGAGTTGATGATTGCGATCGCCATATGGCACGTAGCGTCATCCTATTGACACTACATCTCCTCCGGTGTCTTCCGCATCTTCAAACAGAAAATCAACAATCATGGCACTATAACGATCTCTAAGCTACCTAATAGCGAAAATATTTCTTTCATTAATATTAGGTAGATCTTAGAGGGTTATCAAATTTTATCTTCATTAAAAACGCTCAATTCCTCGCAATACTACGCGATCGAAAATTATTTAGGTCGAGGATGGCCATGAAAGGGGGAAACTTCTATCTTTGATTGTACCTTCAATTCTAAGTGACTCTGACTTCAAATTTGCTTTAGTCTTAAACAATAATGTTGAAGTTCAATTATAGTTACTAGTAATAAAAGGTAAGTTTAATTACTCAAATAAATCAAATTGACGAAATTTTTAAGAATGTCCTCCTTGTTGTTACAATGGACAAACGTACACGCCTTTTCATGTTTCCATTTTATATTTTGCAACATCATTAGCGTTATTGCTGCACATTCCTGAACAAATCCTGTTTTTTTGTTTTTTTTTTTTTTTAATAAAGAAACACAAGGTAATCCAAAACAGTTAAACAAGAAGATCTTGGAGGAAACTTAACTTCAATAGGCAAGCTTATTAAGCGATTATCAAAATAACCACGAAGAAAAGCAATTATTTGTTGTAGGTGCTGTTGCACCATCTTACTGAGATTAACCGTGCTGAAGTTCATCAATGTGTGACTGATGAATAAATGTAATTAAGAACAAGTTATTCAGCGTTAACGGCAGAATTAAAAATTATAGGTCCGTTATTCACATGCTAAGTTCTCGAGAAAATAATGGAGACTCGATGAAATGGTCCCTCCTATTTTGAGAATTGGTGTACTCCGAGAGATGAAACCACGCTTCATCAGAAAACAACATCAAATCTAGCAAGTCGCCATTCATTAAATTATTAACAAACCATTGGCAGTACGCAAAACGTCTTGGATTATGTGCTATCAAAATTGCCTGATGGAATTGCATCTTATCGCTAAATCCTAACAATAATTCTGCATGTTCCAAACAAAACCTGAATCTCTTAAGACAGTACCCTTACAGATTTTGTAGAGGTTTACGAATGGATGGCCTTCCTCATAGGTTGCAGACCCAGTTCCATGAAAAACATTGAACATAGTGCAGTAATGTCTGGCAAATAATTCTCAAAATCGTTTAAATGGAAGCGCTAACTATTGATAGATAGTTCATCAAATAGACTAGCACGATGACTAGCTCTGACATAGACAATTTTTGATGGCATATTCGACAAGATATTCCTAATCGTATTCTATTACTTCCTGAAGTTGTCTCATTTGCACTTTATGGTGTAAAGTGGGTAAAATCAAACTTTCTTGAGCGTTAGTGCACATATCAAACAGAACATGAGACTCTGTACATAAACGGGTATTTATCTTTCGAGCTTCGATGTACAACGCGCCGAAAAGTGTAAATAAGAAAATTGAATTGTTTTCAACGCTCTACGGGCCTACGAATATAGATGTGTCCCTTTTTTCGTACTCATACACACGCATATTATCCACAAATAAATTTGTACGTGCTGCAGCTTGGAAGAATTACATATTAAAGCGATTGAACCATGTGCATGTATGTAACAAGATAAGAAAGAGATAGCTGTGCTTATGTAAACCTGTACGCACATAGGTAAACATGGAAAACGGATAAAGCGAGGTGAGTCGAGACAAATTGAAGTTAAATTGAATTGGTAAAGTTGGAAAGAGAAAAGGTAGTAGCGCTATAAGTGGAATTTGGTTAGCACGCTTAGAAGATGCTTAGACTTGTTATATTAAAGGAAGAAAGAAATTACGTAGTACCTATACACGTTGTTTGCTATGGAAACTTTCAGCGATATTCAGACTATTGTTAATTTACAAAGGAATTCTTTCGGAGTCATTAATGCTACTATTTATTTAAGCTTATTTGTATTTTGTATTTTACTACTTCTTGTATATTGTGTTTCGTCTTACGTTCTTCTAATATTGTTTAATGATCGCTTACCCCGATTATGGCGTTCAACTCGGTCATGGTAACTTGTTTCGCGCGCTCTACGGCGCTGGCAACCTGCTGTTGGTGCTCCTGCGACAGGAAAGGCAGTATCTGTGCTATGATGGCGTTCAGTCTCTTCGCGATCTCAGTCTGTAACGCAAACGAAAAAGAAATCAACAATTGTACAAAATACACTAAACTAAAGCAGCGATGTGTTGCGTGTGAGCAAGTCACACCAGTTTTATTCGTACATATTTAATTGCTTTTCTGCGTGTAACTTTCAAGAAATCGTTGTTTATACGATTGCCTTGCTTAACGATGTAAAGGCGTACAGATTCTTTCCCGTAATTAGCGAATGTCGTGACGAACAGCGATTGATGTTATGTTAAGTTCGCAATGGTGTTGTAAGAAGAAATAAAACAGATTTATATACGGTAGATTCTAATGAATTAATACATTTAACTGAATACAAGGAACAAATTATAATGACGGTATTTAAAAGTTGCTCTGGGCATGAGGTATATTCGAAATAGACCCATAAAGCCGCAAGGCCACGTCCCTTACCTGATATATCCTTTAAAAATTCAGTTGAATTCGTAACGAACGTTTATAATGCAATTATTGCGAAAATACAGTTCAAATGTTCGTCGGCTTCTTATTAAGATTGAAATTGGCTTTGATTGCTATCGCAATAGGACGACGCCTGGCCAAATATTAAATATAGAGGGAGTGTTGTCGTTTGGTATACGTTTTTATATAATGATAAGTAGAGAGGACAAAAGCGAGTGAAATCATACCTGTTTTGCAGCGACTAGACAGACTCGTGTTTCGTCGACTCTCGGGGAAACCAGTCGGCAACACGAACTCTTTCTTATCAGACGAATGGACACGAATCTGTCTAATTGCTGCAAAAATGATTTCATTCGCATTTGTGCTCTCTAATGACAAGTTACTGTTCGAAGTACCTGTAGTTTTTTAATAACCCATTTAGCAATTGCTGCTTTATTTTATTGCTTTTCATTCAGATCATTGCAAGGTAAGACTAGGATACTTTTTGCAATCGTACCAGTGAGATTCTTGGCAATTTGTTAAATATAAATCGAAAATTAAGTGTTATGATGTTATGATGATTGTTAATATTTCAGAAAATTCTTTCTAAAAAGGAAGATATCGATCGATTGCGACAATTTGTAGACCCTCAGCACCCACCTTTACGGTCAGAGATGCGCATCCTAAGTTCCTTTTTTGCAATTATTTTTTTAGAAAGAAATACCGTCGTTATAATTATTGAATACACATATATGCCCAATGCTGCTTTAAAAATCCACGTTATAGTCCGCAATTCAACAAAATTCTGCATTTTGCAATTAATATTATAATATTCCGAACAATTTCAACGTAATCCCAATTTTATCCGAGATAATTGCGCCTTATCATCCGCAATTTCTAGTATAATCCGACACTAGTAAATACACGTATATAAAACACTTTTATACACGTATCGCATAGCAAATTATTAACATTTGTTAGAATAGTTACGATATGGAACGATTGACGTGCAGCGTAGCAATTCGCTATCGAAATAATAAAAATAGCAATAATAATTATGACATCTCCGTACTGTAACCGTCCGCGGCGTTTTATTTATTATCAACTGTGTGATTCAATTCGCTTAGTTCGATGGATGTGGTTCGCCGCGATTGCATGGAAATTAAAACCGGCGGATAGGATTCGAAGTGTACAGTATTACCGTAATAATTTTCAGTTCAATTACGAGCCGATCCACCATTTTCATATGTTTATATTACCGCGCAATCTCTAAGTAGTAAATACCACTATTAACCACGAGCTTATACCATTTCAAATATGTTTAATATTGTTGCTATGACTATTCAGTTACGCATTCGCGGCTAAATATGGAGATTTTTTTTTATCCCGGAAGTTTTATTTAGTGAATGTACAGAATGAGACAACTGCACGGGCTTGAAAAATTGTTCCTTTATGAATAGACGTTCTTCTTTTTCGAATTATGCGAAATTATGAGATACCCTGTAACTCTCAATATATTTTCTTTTTTCAAAAAGACTGTTTTGAAAAATTCCTATTTCCAAAGGCAGAACTTTTCGAGCCCGTTTATGCACCCAATGTTACTCTCGAGGAAACAAAAACATAATTCGTCTCCATGTAATATTTTTCTAATCCTCGTAGTTTAAATACTATTTTCCCCAATTAAACGTAGATATTTAATGAGTCAGCAGATTCGCTTAGAAACGTACAAATTAAAGGGTTAAAAATACGCCCAGGCGGTACTTATTGTTAGCATTAACGACAGATAATTTGATCATTTATATCAAATAAGTTATGGTTAAGTAAAAAAAGTGAATTCTCGTTAAGTTATATTTATTTGAGTCGCGAGCAAAAATGATTTCAAATCACATAAAAAAAGGCGTTCTTTTTTTTTGTATATATATAGCGGTGTAGCTTCTATTTTTCTAATTTTTGATTTATTGATCATTTAATGACACTTTCCATTCATTCCATTTTATTAAACTGCCAACAGAGTATCAAGCTCATTCGGCATATAAATTTCCCGTTAATACAATGCATTACCGCATGTATTGAGTGTTTGTTTAGACAATACATTTAAATTTAACGTATTCAATAATCTATCTTATTGTTACATAATATTCCCGCTTTGTATTTCGAATACATTATTACAACGTTTATACCCTCCCCCATATTGCCTGTATACATACATTTGTGCCACCCTTTCATCGAGTTGAGCTGACGAATGTTTACACAGCCGTTCGCAAACATCGTACACATTGTTTATTTTTCCAGTTCGACTACTGTACGTCGAGTATATACGTCCATATGTATATAGTAGTACGTATATATAAGAGGTGCATGTAACAGGATAAAACCTACAATTTTTTTCATTTTCCATTCGCTACTATTTTCCGCATACATAATGTACTATCCGCTTGACTACTGCCGGAGGAGACGATAATTTGATATGCAAAACCAACTGGATTAATAAAACACTGTACTATGGATGAACATTTTTAGTATCTTCAGCAGTAATATCAGCGGCGGTACGTGGATTTGGTAAATACGTGTTCCATCTATCAATTGTAAAAGAAGTCAGGTTATAACAAGGTAACACACGGTAAGTATAATACACTCCGCCAAAAAAGTATCGCATAATTTAGTTTTGAATCATAGAAGTATCGCATAATCTTTGTTTGTAGCATAAAGTTGTAAATATACTTTAATGCGCTCTAAGATATAATTTCTATGATTGTTTAAATAAAATACAGGCCAAATAAAAACAAGAACTCATACTTGAGATTTTTATTAAAACAAGAATTTATAATTTTGGAAAGAAAAATGTCATAACAGTAGCTTTTAATACTGAGTATTGCCACCTCTGGCTCTTATGACCGCTCGCATACGGTTTGGCAGAGATTCGATTAACGTCCGTATATAAGCCTGATCCAAATTCTCCCACTCGTCACGGAGAGCATTTTCTAGTCCATGCAGGTCCGCTGGGGCAACATTTTGGGTTCATGTCCGGACTTACCGCAGGTCAATCTAAAACTGGAATATCAACATCGTTAAGGTATTCCTGGACGATTATTGCAACATGCGGTCGTGCATTATCGTGCATTAACATGAATTCGTTTCCTAAAATTGGCGCATATGGTACTACATGTTCTTCTAAAATGTCCGTTATATACCTGTGGGCAGTCAGTGTACCTCTGTCTACTGGTACTAACTCTGTACGACCTGTTAAACAGATGCCTCCCCAAACCATAATAGAGCCACCAGCGAAATTAGGTCTAGGTCTAATATTACACTGCGAATAGCGCTCACCGTCTCGTCTGTACACTGAGATACGCCTATCTGAGGTGTAAAGACCAAATCTTGACTCATCTGTGAAGAGTATATTGGCCCAGTCATTAATGTTCCAATTTACATGTTCTCTGGCAAACCTTAAGCGAACCACTCGGTGGTTCCTAGTGGGACGAGGGGCTGTTACAGCTACTCTAGCTCTTAATCCACTCTGTCGTAACCTATTCCGAATAGTTTGAGTACTCACACGAGTATTTCTGACTCTAGCCAAGTCGTTCTACAATTGTCTCGCAGTTACATGTCTTCGACGTAATGCTTGTAGTAGTAAATAGCGCTCATCTTGGCGAGTAGAACATCTTGGACGACCTGGTACAGGTCTTCTACTGTAATTGCCTGTTTCCCTATATCTGGCTACGGCTCTAGAAACACTTGACTGATTGATGTTCATCAAATTAGCAACGTATGCTTGAGATCGTCCATCTTCGATTAAAGCAACTATAGCAGCCACTTGTTCTGAAGTTAAATTGCTCATTTTAGTTTTAAAAGCGTTGGTACAGAACTCTGACCTCGCACTTTAAAATTTGTCCGTATAGGAAGACTTTCAATAAACAACTGAACAAAACTTACACATATGCATTTTTCTAAATGTGTTCTATTAGAAAAAAAAGTAAAAAAGCTATGTTCCATGATTTTGTTAGTGTTTTTATAGTTCACATACACGAGGCAAACTTTTTGTGAACGTATAAAAATATCTTGGTTTATAAATGCCCTTTTTTAGTTTATGCGATACTTTTTTGGCGGAGTGTACTTTATTATTAAATTCCGAGGTTTTTTTTTTCTTTTTTATGGTTGGTCGAGCCACCTAAAAACACCAAAAAACACCAAAAAATTAATAAAACAAATTAAATATGCCAGGACCACAGAGATAATAACCTATTTGGAAATTGAGATACAAAGTGGTCAAGGATACTAAACTCTAATTTAAAGCAGATATTAAAAATATTCCCTTGCCTGCTCTTGTAGAGTACCATGTTATAAATAAAGTTTGTGGGAGACTAGATACTTTTAGAGGCTTGTCCCTACCCAGCTTGATCACTTAGAATATTTGAATCGGATTTTAGATTTTGTTTGAATGTTTGCGCGAAGAAGGTTATTTCAGCAGATAAATCGGTAAAAAAATTAAATCAAACGTCCACAAGAAAATATACCATTCGTCGAAATCAACAAACAGGCAATTTGGAAAATCGTAACCGTCCAAATAACTACCCCAACAAACGGTCGTCTATTACAATTAAAAGTAAAAGAAATCGCAGAAAAACTGTTCCAGAAATAGAATGAATTTAATCGTAGACGTTAGCACCCGATTTCAATTACTGCGGTCAAACGCCGACTAACGGAAGGAAATTTATTCGATGGCCGATAGAAAAGGCTGCAATGGGTCCGTGAACATCGGAACTGGATGTGTTTTATGACCGATTAGTTAATATGTAAAATGTTCGCTCACAACAGAAGAGTGTTTATGAGACAGTCCCTATCGAGGAATTGCTTCCCCAATATATTGTACCAACAATGAAACATAAGAAAGAGAACTACCGCGAAATATTAAAATCTCATGCTATTTCTTCTGGGCCGCGATTAATTGACAAGAATTTCGCTTTTATGCACGATAACGATCCGAAGCATACAACCCGAATATGCACAAAAATTAGCAAAAAGAAGCGAATATTTTACGCCATTTCTGTCTTTATCCTATTGAACCATTTAGGGATGAGCTTAATAAAACCGTCCAAATCGTTGGTTCTACTTTCAAGGAACAACTTTAAACATTCTCCAACAAGAATGAAACAACATCCCAGGTGACACACTAACAACAAAGAAAATTAATCTAAAGGAGACTGCGAGTTGTTCAAGCAGTTCTCAATGAAAAGGATGGATTTTAGGTTTTGATAGTTGTTATCCTTTAGAGTAATAACCCATTCTTTTTGGTATTAGTTGCCCTTTTATTATATTTTATTTTGTTATGCGTCCAAACATCGTATAAATGCGCTAGAAGGTGACCATGTTCAACCTTCAATCTTGCTATTTTTGAGTAAGACTATCTTCAAACGCTTCGATTTGTGTGACATTGCTTAAATGAATGTTGTTAGGAGCTACGTGCGTTCATTCAAAACAAAACTAAGATTAACCCCAATCTCAGCATTTCCAATTATTAAGACACGATTACATAAGTTTAAAAGTCATTGTAAGGGTACTTGCAATATTTATAAAAGAGAAAACTAATGTTAATAAATAAATCAAATTAAGCTGAAAAGCTAGTATACTGCAAATTAATGAAATGTCCCATGTTAAGTCTTTGTCTCGATATATTACGCGTATGTTATACAACCATTTACGATTATCATCGATTCAGCCACTATTAGTATCCGACAAGCGTACAAATGAACTCATGACGCTAATTACTGTTAATGTTGCTAATGGTAACTCATTTTACAATTGAACGTAAATTATCCCGCAGCTGACGGTTTCGCTGTTAAGAATACCGTGTGCCTTGCTCATTACTATCAACTATTGCATTGATTCCTCGTTAAAAACGACCGATCTCTCGATTTCCACGGTTGCCGCAGTTGCTTGCCGTCCGAGTGCCACTTATGTATGTAATAGATACAGCTACTTAGGCCATAAATATTTCTGCAGTTGACTGATAGAGCGTTCGTTAATTATCGGTAAAGTTATATAGGATGGCGTGTTGAAATCGGGGTTGTTTGCTGCTGTTTCGTCAGAACTAGACAGGTGTCTATGCGCGGGACAGGATTGGCTTTACACTTTAAGAAATAGGTGAATTTTATCCTATTAAAGGAAGGTTTCCATTGAATACATTTCATTTTAAATTTAAAGAAGAAATTGGTAGAAAATAAAATCACCACAAATAAATAATGGTAAACAACACTAAAGTATCGGCGCAAGTCTATTTAATTAGCTGCAGCAGCAGGATACGTGAATTGCTATTACGAACCATATGACTGAATGATATGAGGAAAGACTCAATTTTTAACAGCCTTGTTCTATCTCTACTCTAGAAAAAAAAGCATTATGAGTATCCACTTTTGCCGCCTACACGCCCTAAAACTAAGACATCCAAAAAATACGACAAAATAAAACAGATCTAGCTTACCGCAGTAAATGAGAAAGACCTGAGTAAGAGAACGGTTCGTTCCCTATATTCATCAAATTTGTCTTCCTCTTTATGCAAATAATTTCTCAAGCATCTAATTCCCGCGTTCTTCATCGGTTTCAAGATCTCTAATTTAATATTATGCCCGGTTTCGATTGTGTTGCGCTACACTTGACGATTCTATCCTTCCGTATCCGTATTACGTAATGTGCTCACCGAATTCGATGTCTATCGCTCGTTTGATAGAAATGCGGTGCCAATCCTATTCAGAAGAAGGCTGCCGACAGAAGGGTGGAAACTCAGTGAAAGGACCTCAGTGGAAGCACTCATTCCCACATGGTCCCCGCGTTAGAGAAGTTTTCTTCTTAACCTTTGACGGGTAACAGCCAGAATCTATTTCTTCAAATCCGTCTCATATCTTGCCCGCCGGGATATAGACTGCGCAGGCGACAACTGGCCACCCGTCAAATCCTAGGCAGCCCAAGTGCGACGACTATCGGACCCTCGGGGCCTAGGCCGTAGAATATTGCAAAACGCTCCCTCTTTCCCTATGTATTATGTATATTTGTCCTCGTCCTTTACTTCGCGACCAACGAGATTGAGTAGTGAAGCTGCAGGACTTTATGGGTAAATTGTTTACCCGAGAAAAAAGCGATTACTTCTTAAGCCAAAAAATAGTGGGGGGAGGGTGTGGAGCAGAAAATTCGAAAGAAAACAGGAAAATCATGTTGCCTTCACAGTATTAAGTGAATCTGTAGAGTACTAGTAATTCAAGAAAATCAACCAGTAATGCTTTCTGCAATAATGTCAGCTTCGCTAGAAGATATTATACTATTAAAGATGCTAGGAGAGAAGAAAATGTTGAATTAAAAAAAGAAGAAACACTTTCCAAGAGGTTTACGAAATAAACATTAAAATGTATGTTAAAGATATTGAAATCTTAGTAAAACTTGTGGTATTGCCGAAAGTAGATTAAAAGTAGATAAGTTGATAGCAAGGCTCCTTCGTCTAGATGCAACTGTCAATAGAGATTCGTGAGAACACCACAAAGTAATTAATCGAATCTATTCTACTATATCACGAAAATCTGAAGATCATAAATATTTAATAAAATTTAAGCTAAAAACTGGGATATATGTAACAATTTCCTTACAAAGAATTCAGTAACTTTCCATTACAACCTCGTATTTTCGAGGTAATTTTCGATAATGTTGTTGTGGCACAAGAGATACTTAGTTTATTGAAACTATTTATTTATTTTCGTCTTTGTTTCCTCATTGCGGTCCTGTTTAAGTTACAAATTACCTCTATTACATATCCATATAGACCACATAGTAAATTACGTTAAAAGTAGATGTAGTAGCTGGAAAGCAAAAGACACGTCATAATTACCGTTACAGTTGAATATCTTATGAGGCGTTTCCGTTGAATTTCCTTTAATTATTGCAGTCAACTATCCGTGGTAAGTCCTCTCGCCAAGTATTTACTGCATACTTTATGAATACAGGACGGCGCTCAATATGGCTTATCATTAGTAGCAAGTAATAGTTGATGCATCGATAATAATTACACTTTCTGGTTTTAATGTATTATTCAAGTGATGTTCTCTTTTTTACTTTGTAATATGCGGCGGAAACGAGTTTACTTTAAAAACTATGTCGTTATGTCGTATGTCGTTCGTGCTACGAAATAGAGATATTTATTCATGAAATTAGTTCGGCGGGCAGTTGCGTGGAAGGCGTAATGTAGTATCGTCGATAGTGGGTTTGAATTCGAAAAGTCAAATAAATTAAAAATATTACTAATTTAACACCACCAAAGTATATCCACCCACTAATAACAATAAGTTCCTTAAGTTTTATATTTGAACAAGGATTACTAGTTTCAAATTAAATACAATTTCCAATACTAACATCCATTTTCAAACAAAACGATCCCGCTACATTTTCTTCACGACGTGGAGTCGTCAGAGGGTCACGTCGTCTGGATCTGACTTACGCGCACGAGTCCCTCGACCTACTTGATCCGATAAAACCTGACAAACATATCAAGGGATCTCCCTCGTTCTCTTGTCCTTTTCCTCCTTCCTTGGACGCTAGTCGGGTTTAATCCCTTTTCTCCACTCTAAAAGGTCATCTTTAGCGAATGGTCGGCAGACAAGTAACGTTGCCACTGGTCAGATTTACACAGCTGCGAAGAATAATGCGTTTATCTTGCCAGTGGTGGGTGATCTCCAGACGATACGTGTCAAAGCTTAGTCGGATCGGTCTTCTCTCTTCTCGAAGCGGTTTCTCTCTTTCACGTACATACAGTACCACTCATAAATTTAATGGTATTGCGTAAAGCGCTATAAATTTTAATTCAACGAAAGCTGAATTGAATAAGGGCATTTTTATTAAAAGTATCTGCAAATGCAAGCTTTCTTTGTACAAACTAGCGATAAACAGCGACTGCTACCAACGCAGCACAAAAGCCGTGATTAATTTAATTTTATCAGTGAACGGGAGGAAACAAGCGCTTCTTAGATGTGTGTATTAACCACTTTCGTTCGTTCTATCCTGTAGATAGGACACCAATTCTAAGGTTATTACCATAAAGATACGTGATTGAAAGGATTAGAGTATCGTCTAAAGTATAATAAGCCAGCACACGTACTTTATATGAAATTAATCATGTCCATCTTTTCAATTCCACGGCAGGTATAAGTTTCCAGATATTGAGTGCGCAAGAGTGACAGAAAGAAAAGTAGGCAACTGTAGACTCACAAAGGCAATGAACGACTTCAAGGATCAAAGGATATCTCATACGAAATTGCCATTTTACAACACTAGCAAATGGAACAGAATTCAGTGAATTTCACCGTTCGGTAGAAGCAGGTTGAAGCGAACGCGTAGCCTTTCAAATACACCTTTAACGACTATAAGAGCAAGAGCTTAAATAGGCTAAATGTTCAAAAAAGGCTTAAGTTGTACGATTCTAAACGTCAGCTGGCAACGATCCTCAACACACTTCCACAGGTGATCAAAAACTTTTGTTCAGGAACAAAATCAGGATCCTAACGAACAAATATGGGGCTGTTACTGAATTTTATTCAACGATGGCAAATGACAATTAATGAGCTATCTCAATATGGACACCACTCACTTGACAGAAGAGCAATAAGTCGTGTTAGAAGTAGGTACAACCAATAAATGAATTTAATTTAACTTTGTGGGAAGCTGGAGCATTATTGTTAGTTATTCTTTGTGTTGGAAGAATCATCTACTTTTCATGGCGACGTTACAAGGCAACGGCGCACAAAACAATAAAAGAATTTGGCTGGAGCTAGGAACTCATCTTCATAGTAACACAGCAGATACTTTCATAGCGAGTACATTAGAGAATTGTTCGGCAAATTTGGACAGCTCTTAGACCATCAATACCATTTCAAGAAGCCAATCTAGTCAATTACCCGAACCCCACTTCATTTCAACCCTTTTCGTCCATCCCACCCACACGTCACTAACGCAGAACATAACAAACGCGCATCGAGGGTAGATGATTTCATTAACCACATCATACACGAACATTAGATCCCTCCACGCCGTTACTTGTCGGACGATTGCAGCGCGCCCCATCGGTCACAAAACGCATCCGCGTACAATTCCGGCGAACCGATCAAATTCACGATCGCTAAATACGATCCATCAATGGACTCTTTGCTGTAGGCGTACGTACGTATTGTGGACTTTGTTGAATATAGTACCGCCAGAGGGCGTCGAATCGCGCGAATTAAAGCTGATTTGCGGGACGACGCTTCGACCGAGCGTAACCGAGGGTGGGATGGGTAGTCGGGGTATGAGGACGGCGTGTTTTGATTATACCGGTGTCCCGGCGCGGAATTACGGATAGAGATTATGCGCCCAGACTCGATAATAGGCCGTAATTAATTCAGGTGCGTTGTGGTGCCTGTATTCGAGCGAGCAGTTAAGTTAGTTAGGTTAGGTATGATATTGTGGATCGGAGAGGGTTTGGAAGTTTGTCCGGCGTGTGCAGTAAGCGTCGACTAATGTTGTTGTCGGCTTATTGCGTATTGAATTAATCACACGGCTTATGCAGCGGAGGTATTAATGATAATGACAATAATTGTACGTACCTTTACCCGTGTTGGATTTTGTCGGAAGCATATTCTATTGAATTGTACAGTTTTGAGTAATTGAACCAGTTGAAGAATCGATGTGTACAATATACAGATTAACTTAAATACTCGTTTATTTATTCTTTATTCATTATCATTACCAGACTAATTTAACCCTTGAGTCGTCACGTCGCGTAAAATCATATGCACCGTCGATCATTAGCATCGTGTAGTGATTTTACGTTGTCAAACCTGCTTCGCGGCTAGCGGCAGACTAGCAATGTTAACACAAAATAATTGAGTTTCAAAGCGCTAAAGAAGTAGCCAATCCTTTCTAACGTATCCTTAAAATCGTTAGCGCCATGATAGTAATTAAAAATAAATTTATAAATATCAAATTCATTCGATATTGATGTGAACATTAAGAATATCATCGATAAAGAGAAGAAACAAACTTATAAGTAACTTTTGTTTTTGTCAAAAGTTTAGTTTAAATTTTATAATTAGGTTTATATTTCTTAATTAAATGAATGGCTCAAGGACATAGCCATACTTTTATTCAGCCGCCCTTTTCCTACTCTATTTATCAGGTGGATCGCGAAAAATTTTCATTTTTAAAAGGTTCTTTAGAGTTTAAGAACCGCTGACGTAGAGAGCCGACGATAGTTCGTCTGCCATGTCATCAATATAAAGTGGCCGATTTAACTTAATCCCAAGAATTTGAGTGTTGGATACTCTTGATTCGCTAGAACATGGTAAATAATGTGATCTGAATTTTGGTCCGTTTTACTTTGAGTATGTTTGCTGCATATGCCATACTCGATGACCTTACGCTGACCAGCATCAGCGTATTTTCAGCGCAGAAGTACCGCATTGCCGGCATTCGACGTCGGTTTAAACTTGCGATCGATCATTCATCTCCATTATTTATTTTATTAATTGCATTCGTTTCTTCCGGTACACTTTTTTTCTTTTGATAGGATGAAAGTCGAATGAAACATTTCATCGTCACGCAAAAACGTTACCAAACAACACTTTTAGCGAGCGTGAGATGAGTAAAAAAAAAAAAAACGAACGAAACGAAAGCCCGCTTCGAACCTTCGAAGGCGAAAATAAAAATAAGTTCCGAGCATTCCTCACTTGACAAATCCCCCGCGTGAACTGCAATCCGTTAAGAGCATGTGTTTGTATGTGTGTGTGTGTTGTCTTGGACGTGATAGATTGAGATGTGTTCGTTTAGCTCACGTCAACATGGTTCTTTCCTCGTGAGCGGGCTTCTCATGGTGGCGTTAAAGATACCGTTAGTACTGATTGATTGGGTACATTTTATTTACTCTTGCTTTAAGCCGAGTGCAGCGTCCGTAACGCTAGAAGCGGTATACTTATGTCTGTGTGTTTGTTGGAGTCTTGGCAGTGTAAATATCTGTCGTTGGTTCTTTTTCGTTTTTTCGAAGGGAAAGAAAAATGCTACTGGATTAGTTGAAACGCGAGCATCTCGTGTACAGGATGTACCATGTAAAGAAAGTTGTAATATGCGCTGTGTTCTGCATCATAAGAAATATGATTTCTTTTAAAAATGTTGATATATATAAATTCAGTTCGTCATCCTCTTTTCATTTAATCGATTAATCGTGTATAGAACCTAAAGTGAAGCATTAGCAAATGTGCAGTAAATTAAGTCTCTCGTTCGCTTCAATGTATTCAGGTGGTTTCTAAAGACCATAGTGATAGATCGTCTTTAGAAACCTTCTAAAAAGGTCCACATTGCAGCTCAGATGGTGAATTCAACACAGTAACACTCGGAAGATTAGTCTTCAACGTTGAGTTGCTAAATTGAGTTGCTTTTTTACTTGGTAAACCTACAATAATACCCACATTAGATGAAAGTAAATATTGAGGCATCTTCTGCCTTTTAGTGATCGTACTTATTAAGTTTTGATATCTTGATCTCTTTTAAATAGATGAAATCTAGACAGATTATTGCATTTCCTACAACAAAGTTGCTTCGCTTGTTGAGAGTCTAATTAGCAATCGTATAGACAACGTAATTCTATTCGCGTGGGTAAATTTTATGGTGCCTTCTCGATTAACTCGCTTAACTAACCGAGAACCCCGATCCTCTACTAAAGGATCCTTTGAGCCATATGATGGAAAATACCAACAACGTAAATATGGACATCATTTTGTGAATGTGATAAACCACCTCCCTTTAAAATTTGAAATGTTTTCTTTCTATGTGGCAGCGCATGTTTTTGAATTTTTTTTTATTCTTGTTTACACTGTATTAATCTGACGTTCACACAGTGTAGTGTAAAATTAGTGTAAGAATTAAGGCGGAATTAAGGTGGAAAAATTTGCACCCATCCACTATTTACATTTCGTTGATTATGATAATTATTTCCTCTTTGATATTCGAGATCTTCGTTACTTTTAATGGAGAGAATATTAGTTTGGAAATGGTACTTCGTTAATGGCAGTACTGGAAATTGCTCAAACTAAATTTGGACATGCATTTCATTTTGTCACCTTATTAGTCAGGTTTCCGCCCTGGTCATAGCAACGGCTTGCATTGTGGACGATCTTATTCCTAGTATTGACGGGGGTTAGGTGACTATCCTCGTAAGTATTTTAAGTTACCTCCCATAATAGCGCGACTGATTCTTTTATAAACTATTTAAATGATAAAACACAAAGAATTTGTATTTATACGTCTTTGTTCTTGAATAATTTGAAGTATTGCATATATCACATGTGCGCCGATGATAACTAATTCTATTACATTTTATTTTAACGAGATCGTTAGACAAACTAACTTTAGTTAAGATCGCGGATCTTTTCTAAAATATGGTCTTCATTAAACTCCGTTTAAAACCGCAGTTATATTGCTGATTAGATCAGCTGCTCGTCTAGCAATATCGGATTGGGTTAAGCTTTCATTGGATAATTGTCATCAACAACGAATTGACTTACGCCTTTCGCGAAATTTGAAGATTTTGCACGGCGATAAGGAATACATCGATGGGATATTGAAAAAGATGATGCGAATTCCCTAGTTTTGACATTTATAGCATTCAGAAGGTTCAAAACGGCATGGCGTTACTCATTTTCCGCGTCTTGTTTTTAGCTTTTTAATGGTTGTAAATTATTTATTTTTAAAAATGACTATGTCAAATACTACATCATTGGAATTGCTGGAAAAATATTTGTTTTTTTACAAAGTCGTGATAGACTTTAATTTCCATAATGAAAACACAATTTTTGTCATAGTTCAAAAATTATAGCTTAAATAGAAATTTCAAATTGGACAACCCGTATACACTTAACGTCGAAATATGAAACAGAAGTAAAAAAAAAAGGAAGGAAATGAAACGATGTGTGTTATCGATAATACCTAAAATAAACAACGACAACTGTTGTGTTTGATTTACAAAAAGCTCGAATATTATGTACATACACAAATATTTGGAAATACATAAGTACATATGTGTAGATCTTAAAATAGACGTAAATCATGTTTGTGTGGATCGATGCTCCTTCAAGGAATACGTTGATGGCATGTGTATAAACAGTAATTTGTCTTCGTTTATAATTTATACGGTACTTAATGTTTGCGTTTCGACCTTTCATGCTTTCGCGTTGAAAAAGAGTTTATTTACAAAGCTGTCGTCAATATAAACCCTCAGTGAAAAGATATGTAATGTATAACCAGAAAAATTCTAAGCGAATCACATTGATGATATTTTTTTGCTATAGCTGCAAAATGATAGTGGGTATTACCAATTTATCGAATTCCGCACTCCGCGCTACTACAAGATGGAACTCCTGGTAGCGAACATTAATCCAGATAATGTAAAAAGCAAACGGAACTTAGGGTCGGGTACAAACCGATTCTAGACTGCGAGACCGGCACGATAATTAGACAGCCAATTACAAAGATAATCGGCCATACGATGTCTAAACCCGCGGGAACTCGACGAAATGGCGGCTGGCGGTGTGGGTTTAAGCAACAGTAATTAAAATCTCAATTAGTTTCTGCTCTTTCTTACCAGCGCTCAGCGTTGGCGATTTATAACTTCGCCGGTATTCGCTGTGAATTTCTATCTCGTTCTAACCAACTCTTAACGTAAATACGTACCTCGTGCGGATGTTCCTCTACGTAGCTGGAAGGGTAAAAAAAAAGAAGGAATCAAATCGGATTTAGATATTACGCGCCGTCTATCTATTCGATTCAAGGTGCGGAAAATCTTCCTTTAGGGATTTAAAGGAGGGCCCGCATAAGTCACATCTTTTATTTTTGTCCCTCTTCCAGCGTTTTCTTTTTAAGGGGACGAAAGCTCGTTTCATTGGACGTCGGTACTTTTAAATTGAATTCCGAGACATTTCCTTAATTAAAAGAACATTTCAAAGTGGGGATGGGGACTTTATTCCTTTGGAGAAGAATGGTAGTGCGCGACAAGACTGTGGGTGTCTTCTCAAAGAGAAATTAGATGTCCTATCTTGATTGTCATTGATAGTTTTAAGTGCTTTCAGTTTCTTCTACTACAGGATTTGAGCTTGCGAGCTGAGCAGGGAAACGTGCAGCAGTTAATTTAGGTTTAAGAAAGTTTATAATTATGACACCGTACTTGATCGTGTAGCAGACTAAGTACAGAGGACAACTAATCAAGCATGAATCACATTAGTTAAACTATAGAATAATCTTTCTGGTGTTCTAATGTCATTGTTTTCACATTTGTGAGTTCTTTCAAAAGGTTATGTAAGTATAAGTCAGCATATCTTAGTCGTAAATTGGTTTTGTTGACTAATCAGACTAATCCAAAGCAATTTGTTAGGAGATGGCGTATCTCAAGGTTCCACATTGGCTCTTTTATTTTCAAAGTATACGTCTTCTTTTGAGAAAATAACCCATCAATTGCAGTAAAATAAAGAGGGATAATTTCTTTATCTAGGTGGTTGATAAAGGTAAAATGGGCTTAACAATTGACAGCGATATACAGCCTTACGTTTCGCTTATAGTATTAGGCATGATGGTAAAGTGTCTAACACTCTGAACTATGTTAGAACGTCGCATGTTAGTATATTGAAAAGATTCCTCCGTAAGCAAAAAATATTAATGCTAAAATAGCGTCCTCATAATTTAATTTAATTAAACAATAATCGTTTGATTATTGTTTCTGGGCATTTACTGATGTGTTCAGCTCAGATCCCTTCATGTTTCGAATTTCAAACATTACAGCTTTTAACATTAATTTTATGAAAGCTCCTAAGACCGAATGCACAACCTTCTCGGCTAGTCTAGGGCTCTCAACTCTCAGTGTGAGATTTTAATGGTTTCTCTAATGAATGTTGATAGCGAACACCGTCTGACGTTTCACGGGCGCATGCATAATAACTCGTGGCCTTCATTACTCCCTGTAATTGACGAAAGCTGTTGGGGCATGGATTACCATTATTATTAAGACAGAAATTAATATCTAATAAGAATCCGTTTGGATACTACCTTCCTTCCCTGACACCAATACACCGCTTCGTTTAAGTAAATTCGCGTGCTACAATGCGCCATCGCCATCCATCACTATCAAGAACGCCCAGAAGCTGGCGCGAATACGCCAAAATGCGCGCACCTCAGAGACATCACACTGGAGAGTTATCCTTCCCTTTTCCCCCGACTAAACTCCCAGAGATGGAATAATAATGTTGATAATAGAGCGAGAAAGAGACGGAGAACAGAGCAGAGCGAGTTTAATGAGGTTCCAGCCAAGCGAGCCGTGGAAACAGCACAGTGCCGCCGTCATCGTCGTCTCCATGTCGCTATTGCTGCTAATCTCGACGTATCCGACAGTCGTCTCCTCCGGCGTGTTCGCTAATTGCGAATTAAAACAATTACCTCCACACCCTGCCGCTGTTGCTTAGGAGCTTGTCATACGGCGCCAGCAGCTTGCCCCATCACTTGATCGACTAAATAGTCTACCCACCTTCGTATCGGAGTATATCAGTGGAAATTCTGACGTCGTGTTGCTGTTAATTCACTGTTCCGCCCTCGAGTTCCGTCGGTAGTAGATTGCTATTTTAACTTTACGCCCGTAGCTCGTAGCTCCCGCGATTAATTTCCAGAAACTCGATTTTTAATATGAAGGGTACGAATTAGCGCAGCGTACAACAGCGATAACGTATGCACAGTTTTAAAACTGTGGGATATTTATCGTTTTGGACGTATTTGATCGTAAATTAAATTAAGACAGAGGAAATCCAAGCAGTATTAAATTTGGACCACCTTGTGTGTGCATTATTATTATTTATTATCGCACTCACTGCAGGGTAAACGTAATGCCGCATATATCGATGCAAAATTTTATTTTTCCATATTTATGCATCTGAATGAATATCTTACGATTACTACACAAATTTTAAATTCTGTTGTATTAAATTTATTCGCGAAGAGGAAACACGCAACATGATTCCTTTCCCCGATTAGAAATTTATCCCTTTTATCCAAGCTTCCAATGGTGAATTCCCCGATTTATATCGCAAACGATGTCAAAGCAGACTGTTGTTTGTTTATAGTCGGACGTAATAGATGAAGGAAAAGATACGGTGCAAAGCAACAGAATATTATAAAAAAAAAGATATATAGTAATCAACAAATTTAAAGGAAACTTAAGAAAATCAATTAAATACAAATGACCAATACAGTTAACTTCTATCCGGGAGGTTTGTGGTAATATCTGGCATCCCGGCCTCCTTCGTAAAATAAAAACGGTTCTTCCACTAAGGTACAATCTACTTCGAGCCTATCTACGTGTAAGACAATTTGAAGTAAAAGTTAATGGTAATTCACTCTGGGATACCACAGGTATAGTATCAATACTATATATCCTTCACACTTATCGATTACTACGAAAGAAACTATAGATATCATAACGGTGTAGTATCCTTTAACCTCCAAGTGCATCTAAATTTTATTAAAACCAAGTGTGGGAAATGAAAAATCAAAGTAGTTGAGTCAAATCATCCGGCCAACCGCAACCAAGTTAAGTTGTCACAAAGTACCTATGTAAATAGAGCTTTACTTTGACAGCAATTGGAAACAAGGCATAATCAAAGAAAGAACGCAACTGGATCCAAAAATCAAAAAACTCTGCTGGACAAAGTAGTGTTAAAATCGACAATTCAGAATATTTTGTGCCGAAATAAATACGTAATGGTATCGAACTGTACTTTGCATACAGATTTAAGAATTCTTTATGTTAACAAAATCATCCGCGAAAAAAGTATTGAGAACCGCAACAAATTGGGAAACCACGCAAGCCCATAGTTGGAACCACTGCTACAGCTTTCCAACAATAAGAGACCCAAAAAATGCTGGCGATTTAATTTAATTTAAACATCGATGAACGTTTACCATATTTTTCATGTCTTATAAAAAAAAAACAAGTGATCAAATATTAGGTGTACGGTTAGAATAGGATGAATTATAAAATATTTTTGGTAAAACGTATGCACCTCGACAAGATCCTTAAACCTAAGCGCGGTAAAGAAGAATTAATTAACGTTTCGCAAACGGGAATTTATTCGCAATAGGTTATTCCATCATATTGTTAAAGAAAAATAACCTTTTCATTAAGGTGGTTTAAAAAAATGCAATTTTTGTAGGATCTTTACCACTAGACGTAGCAGAGGTGTTACAGTCAATGGACCAATGTATTGTGGAAAGTACAAAGAAGAACTATAGACGATTGTTCGTCGAATACACAGGAAAATGAAGATCTCATGTGCCTGAAAATTTACCTGAAAATATCGTGTATAATGAATTAGATCAATCAGGTTTAGAATAATTAAGAATTTTGAAGTGCTGGCCGCGATACTGATTATAAGCAATGATAAAAAAGAGAATAAGTTAAGTTTATTTGATCTGAATGCGGCAAATAAAGTGTTCAGAGAATATCACAGAAGATGATGCTAAGCGTTGAGCATCGAAGATCTCACTAACGTTACTCTACAGCGGTAAGAAATTATTGAACATCAGTAAAATATTACTGCCTTACATACTGTATAACAAACAGAAGCGCGAGTTCTATAGCATTTTAGCTCAAACGGATTCAAAACGGGGACAGTTTAACCAAAAAAAAGACAATCCCTTGATTGTCTCAGTCAGGGACTGGCAGTTATTAACATGCAGTAAAGGCATTAATGCACTTACTGCGTTTATTTATTTAAACAAAAGGTATATTCTATAAAGGGAAGTATTGTTAGTCCACCATTTTGGAGGTTTAAAATTTGCGGCAATTTTAAAGCATTCACATAGAATCACTAATGAGTATATTCACAACTTAAAAATTGCAAACATTTGGTTTAATTGCTTTTTTTGTTACTGATATCAGTTATTTATTGGCACCATTAGATAAGAGAATACTTAATGATTGAATTATTTATTAAATCATAAAACTAAATAGGCACATCTTACAAATTCTTTTTAAGTGTGAGTTGATTTACAGGCTTAGATTTGTGTCTGACTGATGATTTACCAATTGTACAATGATAGAAGGATTTTTAAGCCCCCTTATCCATAAGAACTGTCGTAACCATCCTTGATATCGATCAAAATAATAAATATCAATTTTAAAATAATAACCTTGTAGTTTAAGTTTTTTATCTTCAACAACAATTCGCCCAATTTGTCCAAACACCATTCTTCTCTAGATATTTGGTACAAAAAAAAATGAATAGGTTGATCAGATATCCGCCATATCTCTTCATCTCTTCTTTTAAAGAAGGAAGTGATAATACCTTCCTTTATAAAGTACACATTTTTCGCACGTACGCTCTTTAGGCTTATGTGTCAAAAACAAAGACTGGGGTTAAAACAACCTTAAGGCTGTTTGAAGGCCAAAGGTAAAAAATGGGTAAAACTCTTAATTTTGAGAAACGACTACATCAACGATTATATCAGTTGAACGTGTTCGAATTGGTACATTGCATATAATAAGCATTAGGCGAATCTTTTCTATAAAAATAAGCGAACATAACGGGAGATTTGCTTTTGATCGTTTATTTGTCCGAAAATGAACGCAGTGTGGCCAATATTTGCTTTGGGGATCTGTTAAATTCGCGTTGAGTTATAGCCGCGTGCGCAACATTTGTTTATTGCTAGACGTATAGATGTAAATCACATCGTTAACTGTCTATTTAAGCGAACCTTCGTTTAGACGGTTTGAGGAAGACCTACATACATAACCATATGTTTATCAGAAACGGCAATAATGCACGTTGTTCCGTCCCAAAATTCTCGCGGCGTCATACCAGGCTTATTTGATAGGTAAACATGCGAGCGTTAAGTATGATTTAATTCCATCCAGCCTCATGTCAGTTAAAAATACATAGACGTCGTCAATTTTTTCACTCACATTTTTCACAAGTCCCAGCCTACTCCCTACCCTTTCCCCTTATACCCTATGAATTTGTCATCATATGCGGCTAACGTTAGGCCAACAACGACGTCGTTTATAGCCCGCATATTGTGCTGGCATGTCGAGCGTGACTCGGGTTCCGGTCATGGCCTCAAACTTTGTTGATTTATCGCCTAACCGAGAGTTTATTCGCACTTTTTCGGGGCTTCCTCATCACAACTTAATCACCTCGAGGGGTTGCTCTCTGCGAAACAGACTAACAAGCTCGCTGGTATTTGTAGTTAGTTGTCGACAAGCGTTCGATATGTGCAAAAAAGAGATAGGAAAGAGACCAGGTAATGGAAGAAAAAAGAAGAAAAAGAAAAGCAACTTGGGGGGTGGATGGAAAAATTTGTTATAAGTCGGGCTTTGAATTCGAATGAATATTCTTAAGTTTCCTGCAGCATACAAACAGTAATGAAGATAAATACTACAATTTGTTCCTGTTGCATTACTTGTGCTATTACATATGGTTTCTGCAATTGCTCTCATTAATTATCTCATTGTACTAGCTAACCACATCTTAGACGAGCCGCTATCGATTACAATTAAACCTCTACCTTCTTCTTTATTTGAAAATTGAAGTTTTTTAAAAGAGGGAGGCAAGAACCTAGTTGATAACTACAAGCCAATCTTGATAAAGCCTACGAAAGCATGCTATTTCCCCAAAAGCAGCATGGTCTCGTTCCTGGAAGATCAACAGTTACTAACCTTGTATCGACTACCCAATTTATCAGCTAGCAGCTTCATACGCAGAAAAATATAGGCGAGCTACGTATTGAGTTATTCATAATAAAATTTAAGGAATATAAGAGCTAGTTGTTTTTAATAATCGCTTAAGTTTTGTGCCAGATGCCCAACAAATTTAGACTTATAATCATATTATAGGAGGAAGGCCAATAAGTTTAGGCTTCGTACTTTTGTACCTTTAATACTTTTATTTCATGTCTTTGGCTTTGCTACAAGCTCACTTGAATATTCTTCGCCTGCTTGGTCACTGCACTACATCTACCTACAGCTACAAATTAAGAGGATTAAACGATTTTTTAAAATTCCCATAGCTTAGACTTGATTGAATATATACGGTGCGGGACGAAGATTATGGAATATTTCTGGATTGACATGGAATGTATTCTATGGATTCTCGTTAGAAGCGACGAAGGTGCGTCTTTGTATATATCTTTGTTCCTCGTATTTCTTTATGCTATCCTCTTACTTTCACCCTATCCATTCCTGGTACAAATCTATTATTCTTTCCCCCTATACTTCATGTTGATATGTTTCCCATCAAAATTAACAGTGTTTACAAAAACTATTATTATTATTGCTATACAACATCCAATGATCTATAGAATTTGAAAAAAAAAAAAAAACACCAGACAAAAAATTTATTAGACTACAGATCAACGACTTCCCCCACCACATCCACACAATATTTTTTTGTTTTATTTAGATACATGCTCTGTATTACCTCAAACTTCAAGAAACGATAGCCACGAGTAGTACTCATATGAGTGTAACAGTATACAGACTTACGCGCGCAAACACGCCACGACGTCCTCACCCTAATAATACACAACAACGGCCATCGTCGTAGTCGTCCTATATATGACCAAATATTGACACTTCATGGTCCGCACACATTCTGCTCCTCTCGTTGGAATACCTCGCCCTGCCCCAGCCCTCCTCTAACGTTCCGTCTCGCTCGGATAAATGCGGTCAAACGGGCAAGGATGAAGGCAGCCTCGAACAAACTACCGGCTGCTGCTGCAGTTCTATTGGGTAAATTATTTGAGTTGCTGAACTAACAAAACTAACGGCCCCGTGTTTACCGACGGTATTATCTGTGATGAAAATGTGGGCCGCTTATCCACAAACAACTAGAATTACACGGCAGATTTTCCGTCCTGCTTCGTTATGGTTTATCCCTCTTCTTCCTGTATCATCTACAGCATGCAGATTTCTACATGCAACCGTTGTGAGCGCAGTATAACTGACAAATTCGCCAAATGGAAAACGCGAGCTTTAACCTCTGAGTTGTTATGAATGTATGTTCCTGGGTTTGCAGATGTACACGTTAAATTTCCAAACGAAGCCTTGCTTTTTACTAGTTTTTTTTTTTTACTTGAGTATGTACATGTGTATGTCGATACTGACGACAAACGTGGAACAACAGAAAAGTGGATATTGCGGGCTGAGTGTATTATCTATTAAAGAGATACGCCATCAGCTCTTGTAAGCCAAATAGAATCACATATTGAGCAAAAGACAACGAAGCATTGGACCAATAAAACAGCAGTGGCCCTAAATCATGATTGGTATCTAGACATAGGTCCGACATCGACTTATGTGATTTTCTGAATATTAATTTTATACCCCCATTGCATAGAAACCAAGGTATTGGATGCAATGCGATTTTCTGAAATTGGTATATCTTAGTTGGACCGATATCATCTTTGCTTGCGCATGTTGATATGCAATTAGAGACATAATAGGGTGATGTTCGTAACATCGTGCTGAACGTATGCGTATTGATAACCACGTCTGCCTGCTAGTTAACAATATAAATTTCATCATACCCAGCTAGGCTTGGAACTATAACGATGTATCGCACATCATTATATACAATGTTATATTTAAATTGCTGGGATTTTGTATCACGTATACGGCACAATACTGATCGTGAGTACGCGGAGCTTAACTTTATGTGTGTACACTTTATAGTTTTATTAGTAATTGATCTAAAGCTCTTAATTACACAATGCTTCTTGTAGAACAACGGTGGCATTTTCGCTTTCATCCTTTTGCCATCAGTTAATCAGCCGTACGTATAGAACGTATTTCATGTTGCTGTACGAATTGAAGCCCTACTCATCAAATTTGATCGCCTTCTTTCGTTTTCTAAACTTGAACAAATAGTTTAGCGGAAAGCGGTTCACATCAAATGAAGAGGTCGCTACCGAAAGCCGAAAAAGAGCCTTATTTTACAAAGTTTGACAAACGCTACTATTTGGATGGCTTAGAAAGTTGAAACATCACTGTATATAGAGCTAGAAAGAAATTATGGCAAGGAATAATTTTACTAAATGCGTTGCCTTCCTTAATTCAAGTAATAGCAACAACCTTTGTTGTAGCGAAGCTATATGATTTCAAATGGTCAAATAGATTTTAAAATCGTCGCCGGGTAGATTGGTAAGTGATTTAAACAAATCCTCCATATAAAGCAAGAATAATAAGGTCCTTAAGAGGAATCTTGAATGGAAGTTCAAGAGTTTTACCTTAACCTTACTCGAATACGTGTTTTTACGTACTACGAATATTTCCAGCTAGTTTGTAGCAGAAGTGGATTTGTATTGGAACAACGAAAGCACCAACCACATTTACGTCTATAAATCCTAATTTCGTTATAACACAAGAACGTCCCCAACTGTTCGAATATCTCGCTTCGGCAGAGTTCCATAACTGTTTTCACTGTAGCTCTGATCGGGTATTTTTCTCCACCGTTTCGCGGTCACCCTTAATTGATGCGCTCGCGTTGAGACGGCGCCACTGTCGACATACAACGAAGCGGAAAAGCAACCGAACGTGAAAGAAGAGGATACCCTTACGTAGTCGTGGGATAATACGTCCCTTTTCCCGGAGAGCAGATTAACTCGACCGCAGCCCAGAACTTTATCTAATTACGTCCATATATCTCGCGTGCGGTTTCGTCTTTAGCTCGCCTCCGTGGTCCTCTCGTCGTCTCTCTCCCTCGAGTTCGCGGCGATTCCCCCGTGCGTTGCCGGACGAGAATAGCGTTTGGAAAATCATGGTTAGTTTGTAGGGATTGTACCGTGGAGAGAGTTTTATTCCTCGGAAAATCCTCCGGGAGTCTAAAACGCTGGATGCATCATTTTGGACTGCCGGAAATTGAGTATCTAATAGTGTTTCCGGTGTACTCAACGCAGTTAATTCCCAAGGTAAGGTTAAAAAAAACGGATTTTCAAAAAAAAACGATGGTCTATAACCTTGGATAAATGTAATGAACATAGAACTTTTACAAATTAAATTACAGTATTTCAAAAATAACTTTTTGCTTCCATCCCAACAATCTCATTTCCGTTATCCCTCACACCGAGGAACAACTAAAGATAGAAAGAAAGATATAAATAAGAAAAGTTACATCAAAAGCGCCCGAAGTATCCTCTCACGCAAGTCAAGCGTTCTCTTATTTCTATAGGGTCAACCGTTCTTTTCTTTCGAAAAAAGAACGGCAAAGCAGGAAAAAATACAGGAAATCGTAGAGATGAATTTCTCATAGCCCACACCCAACTCCTACTCTTGCATCCTCTCTTTCCGGAGTAATAATACATAAACCATCGCAAAATGAAAAAAAAAGACAAGGAGAACCGGCCACACGTACACATAGATACATATATATTCCTTAGAGAAGGAACGATTTAGTTATATATAGCGAAGAAATAAAGCGCGCACGCTCGCCGTAGCGTACTCAAAAAATTATTTATATCCGTGAAATCCCGAATCACGATCTTTCTTGATAAAAGTTCCGGGCACGCCGAAACCGGAACGGTAGCCGTTTCCGGGTTCACCGCGAGGAAGCTTACAGTGCGGTTATACGGTGCCAAAAGGAAGAATGTGGAGGAAGAAGATTTAGAGGAGATTTACGAGCCACAAAGCGCAAGCTAAGAGGGTAGCTGTAACTTCAGCTTACTTATTGTAGTAATTGCGGTAGTTATATCGCGTCGAGCAAGTCCGTTTCCTTTTTCACGACGATCTCTTCCCCTTTTCTTCTTCAATTATTTGTTTTTATATTCCCTCCTCCCTACCACCCCTCCCCTATTCAACCAACAGAAAATGCATGCAACCCCACTAATAGAGTTTCGGTGTTTGTTTCAGTTTTGCAAGCAAGACTGGTAGGAAGGGAAACGACTCGCGGACTTTATTTTGATCGTTTTTCAGTGTATCTACGTTGCGGTATCTTATCTGCGCGCTCACGAAGAGAACTTAGACGACTTCGTAATGAGTTCACGTCGCTCGTTCGCTTGCGAGAAGTTTCCGAACTAAGGAAAAGAGGGTTTTGATTGTTTTAGGAGGAGAGCATCTGTTTAACTTTGGAGGATGCGCCGCCTGATGATTGTTCGGGATTGAATTAATTTTTGAAACGCTTTGAGTTTATTATGTGCATAAGCATGTTCTCTATGCAGTTTATGGAAAACATGAAGTCCCATCTACGATTATATTTCTTAAGGATAAAAATTATGGCAAATGAGACAATACCGTAAGTTCACTAACGTTAAACATTTTTCTTTAAACTAAAAACGTTTATTTATGCGCAACAACAAAATCTTTAGATAAAACTATTTGACAACCTGCGGCTTCAGTCTCTGGCTCAGAACCACAAAGCTCTTTTTTCAATTATCAAAACATCAGCAATTTTACAAGGACGCAATATTTCGCATACATGAAGGCCTTCGTTAAATTCAAGCGTTAGACAACTGTCTTGTAGGATACAATTCGTTTCAACTTTGTGATATGAGCCATAACCAGCCTATTAAATTTGTATTGGCTACATAGCGACAGATGACCAATCTCATCAACAAAACCCCAAAGCTGGCCAAATGTACAACCAATTATTCATATTCATTATTCAATTATTAATTCATTTTCAGCTAGGTAGGTGTACTCGGCATTGCTTAATTATGAATCCCACGGAATCAATTGTTATGAAATCTGGTGAAAAGAACTTCCATCCAGCACATTCCATTCTGCCGCAGGCCGCAGAATTGAAGACATTGATGATTTAAGGTACAAATAAAAAATATAAAAACGTAGGCTTCCACGGCCGGAGTCTGTTGAAACTAAACGTTTTCCGGGTTTGAACCGTGTCATGTCGTTAAAAAATAATAATATACTCGACGTTTCATCCACAATCGTATGGGGCTTCTTCAGAAGAAAGATAGGCACCAGTTAGCACGGTAACTCAAGGCAGTTGGTTTTCGCCTTTGGCATGGTTCGCATGCTGAGTGAAGTGTGAAGTGAAGTGATAAACTGAACAGTGTCTGCGTGCCTGCCAGGTCACGCCAGGTAGACACCTGGTTCGTCCATCATGACATCGCTCCAGCTACAGCGTACTAAAACCTGCATCGAATATTTGGCCACAACAGGACTGAAACCTCCTAAGCACTCCCCTTACAGTTCAGACCTTGTTTCCTGCGAATTTGTACGTGAAAACAGAGGCCGTTTTCCAACGATCAGGACTTTCCGGGGGCTTGGAACAACAAGTGTGTTTTACTACCAAATGAAACTTGGTAGCCACAATTAGGTATTTGTTTCGGACGAATTTTTCTTGATGTTTATCGATGCTTGTCATTCTATCTGTGAGACTGTGACCTAACATTTACTTATTTTACGACATAAAGATAAAAAAAATATACAAACAGAAGTTAAAGCGAGCTACAAATAGCCCATACGGTCCGTCGACCCTCTACTATATGTTCGTCCAACAAACTAGGGGGAAGCGAGAGCCCTCGCGAGTGTAGGCGGTTGTTTATTGAGCCATTTTACATGCGATATTTGCTTTTTGCCCGACGGCAGTAGCAGCCAGACAACGCTACTGTACGTATCGTATTTCCACGGCAATTCCGTCGAGAGGGAGGAGAGCAATCGCCACTTTAACGAGGAGAGCAAGGGGTGTCATCCATAGCGAATGGATTGGGACCGGTAAGAGGGTTGACTGAAAACGATGTGACGGCGTGACAGATGCGAAAGCCCATGTACGCTGGCTCAAATCGTTTATTGGTTTTGTTGTATCGAATTTCCACTTTCGGTGCGATAGTGTGCGTTTACGACTGGAGTGTTTTTTTTTCCATCTCTCGCAAAAAAAGATATGCGAGAGGGATTTTATTTTATGTGGATATTTGTAGCCACGTGCACCCTCTCTCGGCTCTGACGCTGATTGTTTGCTCATTTATTAACCGATTATGTGTCCCCGGATCTCTCGAACTCCAGCACATGCATCCTCCAACACCAATAGGGAAAAAAAGAGATTGAACGCTCGTTCGTGCATCGGAGGGAGGCCATTTTTTTAATGATTAGATCTGCAGCGTTTTCATCGTAATTTATGTTCCTTGCGCTCTTAATACCGCGCCAACGTTACAAATCGACGAAACATCCATAAATTAATAATAAATTAAAAACGACCTTTCTATGTAAACAATTCTGGAAAAGTTGCTAAGCAGTAATTGGTATCATTATTGGGTGAGATGCTAGATGTTGATTGTTATTTCTCTGTCGTATTCTTGATCTGAAAAATTGTTCTCACATCGAAGTTAACACTAATACACCCTATCAATTGCACTTTGCCGTGTTTCATTTTAAGAAGTAGTAATAATGTCCTTTGCAAGCGATGAACTTATCCTTCTAATAGTTGTTTCCTTCAGGAATTATGCCTTTGTTTCGAGAGAGTTCCATATTATCAGCAATCAAAATCTCCTCTAGATAAACAGCTTGTTATTACATTATTAATAGTTATAACATAGACTCTTTTCTTGGAAAAGGTTCCAATCATTCGTACATAAATACACCATGGTATTATGTGTAGCACGGTGATTTTTTGTTCTAAACTTTCATATATCTAAAGCTAATTATCGTCGTCAACGATATATGATGATATCAACGCAGTTAATAAAACGTAGTTAAAAGGGCCGATCTCTTCGTCTCACTTAAAAATTTGGTACGAACAGCCTTATTCTACAAAAGAGGCATGTGAATGTGATGGCTGGAACCGAGCCTAGGTAATAGGAAAAATACGCTGGGGATTGCATCTGATGAATAAAGTGAATTTTTACTCAATTTCCGCCTTCAGCTTATTAAATAACGATGTTTAGTTTGTCTCTGTTTTTCCTTTTTCAAGCCAATCGAATAGCACATCTCAATGACTATCCCAAATAATATACCACAACCAATGTATGACGAACTCATTCTTTCGAGATGCTCACAGCCTCTGCTATTTCTCTAACCTTAATTCGACGGTCGTCTAGTTCTATTTCGTCCAAATTATTTGTAATCAATATCGTTTGTAAGACAAGATATTCGATTTTCTCCACTTTTACAAAAATACTAACATCGACAAACAAAAGAAGTTAAACAACAACTGAACGTCCAATATGGACAACATTTTCAAAAGAATTTTTCAGGGCAATCCCAATTGTATCGGCAGAATATTCCTGACGAGTAGCGCCATCTTTATGCTGAGCCTTGGAACTTTTCAGACTACCCTTGTGGATATTACAAAATTGAATTACATTACATAGAGCAATAAAACAAGTAAAATTCCTCCATTAATAACTAACCAAAATGAATAATTGTAATTAAATTATTTTCTGGAAACATGAATGTAATTTTATGTTTTGGCTGGCATATTAAAGTTATTGTACTTTGCTCAAATATTCCCCTCAATGTTACCTAACCTTAGATAACTTTATTCCTGATGTATAAAGAATAGTTATTATTTCAATTCGTGTTACATTCACTCCAATAATTTAAAATTAAACAGTTCTTCGTCCTCCATTTCAAAGTGACGGGACCTGTTCGCCCCGATCCCCAACGTAACACTCGCTCGCCAACACTCAGCAACACAATGCTTACATATGCAAACAAACGCCCACCCTTCTTGCCTCGACGCCACGAACGGGCTGCGTTACGTGTGTCGGAACATTGCCTACGGTAATTAGCGCACCCTCGTGTCTCTCTCACCTCCGATTCCATTTCCAATACGCCACCATTACAACCCTTTCGCTTCTCCCTTTTAGACCGTACCGGTCCCCTTGTTTTTCAAGCTGTACGAAGCTCCCGTTTCAAATTCAGATTATCATCGGGCACGGGGAGAATTGGAAGAGGGTAAATACGCCCTCTCCTTCCCCCTTTTCCCACAGGTATAGAAGCGTATCAAGTTCATGTTTGGTTTTGTAATGATTCACCCTTGCCGGTATTAGCGGCTATCTGCTAACGGGTCGCTTCCGGATGTTTTTTTTACATCATGTCTTTTTTTTATGCTTTCAATTTATCCGGGGAATATGTTTTGATATCCTTCGAATGTAACACGTGTTTTAACGCTATATACATTTTTTTTTTCAAACCCGCCATTTCATTATTATTAGAGTAGGTATTCTTTAAGCATACGCTTGAAATAGAATTGACTGAAATAGTGTTTTTCTTTTTTGTAATAACATGGGTTATCATGAAAACACTTTATTTTCATCAACACATATAGAAGGGTGGTAAAGCAATGCCTTGTGCGTTTGGCTATCAGATTTAGGGGTTAAGGTTCAAGCATTGGAGTTGCCTAACCCTCAAAGTACAGTTCTTGTAGCTTTCCTCACTCTACAGTACCGTATCGTGAACCGATGAACATCTTAAGAAGCTCATAGCCAGCCGATCTGCGTGGTTGGCTGTTGGAGAGTTTAAGACATTAATTAATATTATTACCTTAAACTATTTTCGAAAAGGAGGTGACTGTAAGAAAATGTTTGGTTACTTACTCATAAATATAAGTGCAAACCAAACGTCGCGATACTGTTTGAACGAACGTTGTATAATGGGATCTGCAGAGAATCGCACCTTTCTTTAATAATAGAGCATAACGTGATTGCCGTGATTGGCCTACAGCGACGAACAGGCAAGATAGGGCGAATGCAGTTACTTTAATCCGACAGATGTGGATGTAATCACCACTATAAATGTATTATCGCACCAGACGCTGTATGTTTGTATATTAACATAAGCGTTAGTTCACCTGCAAAGACTTTTCTGCAGCAATGGACCAAACCAAACAAAATGATATAATTTAGCTAAGCCATCAGTACTATATATCAAAATATTTTCTAACCATGTTAGATGTCATTAGCTTCTACCCAATGGTTGTTAAAATCATATCTTCTTAATTCACGAATAAAGTGGGTGAGGTATTTCATGTCTTGCAACTTCAATATACCTTCTGGTGTGCCACAGGGTTAAAATTTTGGGCCATCGCTTTCCAATAGGCTTATAAATGATTTGCTCAACAAACTGCACAGTTAACGCTTGAAGTGTGCCGACAACATAAAACTTTAAAGTGTAATTGCTGATTATATCGATTGCATCAGCTTTCTCAAAAAAATAAGACAAATGATTTGGATGTGATCTTAATTACCAATCATTTATAGCTGAAATCTGATGGACTTAAGAAAAGAACTGTCGAAGCTGTCGCGGATGAGAGGCGGCGTATCATAATATTAGCAAATTCTTAAAAAGGATGGTAAGAACTAAAATCTATTAACTCTGTAACACTGCAACTGGTTTGAAAATCGTATGAATAATCTTGACTGCTCTTGACTAATTCTTCTTTTCAAACGAAGCTTGGTTCCACCTTAATGGGTTCATTGACAAAGCATGCATATATGCTCCAGTAAAAATCCTTGTCCTTGTCTTTCGAATCTAACTAGTTCAGATACTTTTATTTTTTCCACGCCTAAACAATACAATTCGTAAAAATACACCTCGCTGAATACAACGGCTTACCGATTCAATTCAAAATGTTTATAGCACGATAACACCTCCAACACTTCGTCAATGCGTATAACAGCATGAAACGACGAGTAAGGATTTGATTGAGAGATAAGATAACTTTAAGCACAAACCCTTCTTTATTTTATTTTGATAGCTTCGTTATTATTGACGATTGAACCATTTGAATCAATCTTGAGCAGGATTTAACTGTAAGATGTAGCAAACATAAAAGTTCAAAAGGAAAACATGTATAAATGGTTACTAAATAATGTTTAGTAAATAATGATCACCAATAAAATAAACATTAAACATTAAAAAGAGATGGCACACATTCAAAGCGATTTTAAAAATAATTAACATAAAAAAGGGACAGCAAACCTATAATTTATTCTCGACACGTACCTACGAGAAACACCATTCCGTCCCAAAGGGTCGTACGTTACTCCGTATACGGCAGGGTTTCGTTCCCCCATTTCAGTATTTTACGATTAAAACGATACACCGACTCTCCCCGTATTCGTTTTAGGATTGACGTCGTAAAACGTAGCACCTGCCGTAACACCTGGCGCCCGAGCTCCCCCTTGACAGCATTAATATCGTCGCTCTCCTCTTTAGTACTGCTAATATATTCAAAAGTATCACTCGCTGCCCTTATTCACGTGACAGAATGTCGTCCGTATATATACTAGACGCTAAAAGCGGCTAACTTTCACCGAATGTCGTGTTTGGGTTTGTAACGCCTGATGGTATACAGTAGAGATGGATTATATTGCACCGGTGTGTGAGGTTTTAGGTCTTTATAACAGTAAAGGATGCAAAGAGGGGGGCTTTATTTAATAATAGGATTGTGTAAGGGATATTTTGTACACACAAAAGCTATAATGGTTGGGATGATAGAGCAGAGGGGAGACCCGGTCCTAACAAAATGATACTTTCACATCCGTTCTTGAATGTTCAATGACAATACTCTTATTATTAATTTTGAAAAGTTTATTAAATATCATTTTTAATTGAAAATAAATAAACGAAAAATTAAATTCGAAATGAATACTGCAGAAAAGAATGGATACAAGGTCCTCCTACTAACAAGCGACCACGCTGAAGTGGTACAAATTTATACAATCCATCGAGTATTACAAAAAGGCGCCTTCTATGCCCGATGAAATCTCCCATTTAGAGGGTGAAAGCTACCCCTGAAATTTCGACAATTTTCATATCTTTCTATAGATCTATCAATCTATCTATCACTAGTGCGAATAACAATCTTTTGCCACTTCTATTCCCTCACTACATTGCGGAGAAGGAAAAAAGGACCTACATATCTCCTCTAGTGACCTTAGTTTGTTCTCCTATCGGAATTAAAGGTTCCTCTAGATATAGAAAGCACGATTTCGAAAAGGTAATTTTTTTAATGATCAAAATTGTCGAAGTAGAGACACTCACGACCCTTAATTTCATTCAAATAATTTCCGAATAGTTGTAATGTTATAAAACATGCTTGCTGCCACCTCACCTTTATCCACGTCAGAAAATATTTTGGAAAAATTGGTAATGAGAATCATCAAAGCAATATTGTGAATACTCATTACACCGCCCACGTTTTATAAATTTAGGCTTGCCATCTACACCATGATATAAACGCATTCTTCTATTTATATAAGCCACTAGAAGACTTAAATGAAATCAGAACATGAAGTAAACAAATAAAATGAAATCCATAATATACAATTAAAATTGTTACGCAAATTATTTGGACTTATTGGGAACAGTTTGGAGCTTCTCACCCCAAAACGGCGTGAGTCCTACAAATCTACCAAGTTCTAATCTGACGATGATCAGAATTTTACTGAATTGAAATATGCGAAGGCTGAAAGCTACGCGGAAGAGGATCAGTTACAAGGGTGTTAGGTGCGGTGAAAATCTGCTAATTGGGGAACCGCTATAATTCTGTAGACGCCCCAACGGGACAGGACTCATCCAATTTAATTTAATTTCAGCCGCAATTATCGTAAATCTCTCATTTTTAAGCGAGACGGAGAGTATCCCAAGAAAATCTTGCATCAAAAGGGTTAATTCTAACAAGAAAATTAGTTGCTTTAACCCTCTGCAATTAATTTCGATAAGCACCTTTATCTATGTCGTTCCAAATTCCACGGCCTTTTTTTATTTCCCAACATTGGTCGCACGCACTTCTCATAACACGTATTTTTCCCCAATCACTCTCGATAATAAAAACCTCAATTCGCTCCCTCTATCCGCCGCCGCAGAAACGACACGTGCAGCACGCTCATTTTTCCCCACACTCGATCCAATTTTTTTCCGGGCGCGCGTTCTCCAAAAATCCCATAAAATATTTTCAGTGAAACATTTCCATTATTTATCGAACGAGATACCCACACAACGAGGAGTATCGCCGACATATACCGAAAACGGGGCCGTACACGGCGCGGTAAACACCCCACTAGTCCCGCTTGCCACCATATTTCGAGTATTTCGGATGGTAGAACATATTTTCGTTCTGCTGATCTACGATATGACGATCTCGCTGGCGTTGGTTTTTTTTTTCTCTTGTTTTTGTTTCGTAAAATCACCGCCCGCTTTGTTTTTTACGACCTACGACACATAAACGTGGAAAATTTGTTTTTTTTTATTCCTTTCTACAGGCGGGAGTGAATAAGGAAAGCGATTTCAAGCTAAACAAGGGGAATAACTGTTGTAGCACTGACGAATACATCTGGTGCTTGAGATTTTGCTAGGTGTTTCTGGTGAATTTAGAAATAAGTGATCAAAAAACGTAGTTTTCAGTTCAAGTAGTTTGATCCAGAAAAACATTGAGGAAAATCTACTATACGATTGCCAACATATTCCTGTAACAGGTAAGTTGCTTATAGAGCTTTACATGCCGTGCGAATGCCTTGTTGGAAGTATCAAATCCCTTAGATCATCATGCAACTGGCTTAGTAAAGGATGCACGACATCTTTCTGCGTTTACAGTTTCTTAAAAAAATAATACACCAATAATTCATCTTTGTGAGGATGCTATCCAAACATCAAAGTCTCCAGAATATGATATCAGTTTTTTTTAAGTTTTCGTATTGTGAAATAAAGGTTCTCAAGGTATCATTTACTGGTTGATGAAACGTGGAACTAAGCTTCATCAGACAAAAAAGAGTTGTCAAGGGTGTTATCGCTATTCGTGAGATTTTCAAACCATTATCGTGTTGGACTCTCACTACGTGTTAAGCTTCTTCATACAGCACTCTATATGAAATGTCCATCGTTAAATTAAAATAGCTTAAAACTAACATCGTAATGATTTAATCACCATCTTGTAAATCAATATTTGTTTTGATATAAACCGACCATAGTGTACTTGAGTGCAATGCTATATTGTATATGTTTCTTTTTTCTACTTAGAAAAGGTGTTGTATCCCTCTAGGCATTAGATGGGCGCACTGTATAATCCGTATCCCTCCGCTTTTCAATTTCTTTATTCCGTTTTTTTTTTTGCGCTCATTCGTGTATCTTTCTTTCTTCCTTATTTTAAATGTAAAATTGCTGCGAGAGACGCTTAATAAAACCGAGCAACTTTTATCAAATATTGAAATTTTAATCCGCTTGAATTTTATTTTTCCACGAACGGGCGGCGTTAAATCCCGACACGAGATTCTACTTTTTCAACTAATCCGCGCTTGTTTTAACAATCACGTCTGGCAGCACGCTCTAGCACGCTTTCTCTGTCTAACCCGCGTCCTCTAATACGTTAAAATATTCACCCTTCGGGGCGTACCCGACGAGAAGTTACATCGATGGATATCAATTATGAATTAAAATTTTTCTGTCGTTCGTTACCTCCCTTCATATTTTTTTTTGCTTCGTACCCTTCCGTGATGCTTTTATATTTTTTCCAGTCTGAGTGGATTGGCGGCAGAACGGCTGGGTCCACTCAACTCGCTCCCCTTGTATCGCCCCTATACGTGGCACTTTCGATGTATCTATGCTTTGTTTTTGTTTCTTTTTTAACTTCTTTCAATTGCTAATTGGTGGTCATCCGCATGCAGCCAAATTGAGCGTATTAATACATTAAAACCGGTAGCGAAATTTTCCTTTCTGTAGACTTACCTGTTTGTGCATTTCCACGTTCAATCCGTACGACATTTCGTAATACTGAAACAAAGAAAATCATGTTATTGATGTTATTGAACTAAATTTAAATCTTGCCTTTAAATATGTGACGTATTCACAAGTGTCTCTTATATCTGAATTTTCAAGATTTTTTTCGTAAGTCTCCCGATTGTGGACGTTTTTTCAAATATTGATTTTTTCACAATTCTTCAAGAAAAAAAGAATACATAATAAATAAATTTTATTTCGAGTACATAAAAGCAACTTCAATGTTTCTCTTTACTAATGTCCCAAGGATGTCCATACCCGTAACGCATCGACCTGGATGTGTTCAAGTTTTACTTTTTTTGTCTTGGGGTTTCAACATATTCTTTCGGGACAGCCAATTAGAATAGAAATAACATAATAGAGAACCACTCTCGTTCTGGCGAAGTTACCCAGTAATCAATGAGTCAAAATAAACTTTTCTTTTTTAATGCGGCAACGGCCCAACAAAATACATAAACTTTTAAAGTCACCCTCAAGACTCTGCAGAAACGAAATTAACGAAATTGGCGGAGAAGCCACAAGGGCACAAGACTATTTAGTCTCTGCTGATTTCGTGAAGCGTAACTCGTCTTTACATGTGTAAGTAGTGCGTGTAAAGTGTTCCATGGCCTTGAAATTGTACACCAACTGCAAATGTTGATTCGGAAATGTTCCTGACTAACTAAAAAAATTTAATCCTAGGACACAAGCACACAGTACTTAAATTCTGCCCACCCTCTGTCACACCCAGAACGCCCTCTTATTATTGGATTATCGAGTAGTTGCTAAAAAAATGGTGAGATAGGATAAAAGTTTCATCTGAGAGGCTTTTTTTTTTCTCTTTTTTTCTCTTGTTCGTTTGAGTTTTCGCAAAATTCATTTCAGTAAGTTAATATCAGTAATATACCGTAGTGTTCACGTCTCTATCCGAAAATTGAAAGGGTGAATAAAAGCACAGGAAGATGCCTGGCGCCGACGAGAGATGGCGTTACTAAAATTGAGTTAACCCTATTTTCCGTGAAAGTATCCTTCAACAAGGAGCAAAACTAAAATTTAACCATTCCGCGGAAGAAATACATCAGTGCTGAAATTAGCGTCCCCGTCTTTCTCCTTGTAGGTGAGGGTGCGAGGTAACTTTGAAATCTTAAATAGGAATCCCTATATTTTATTGCAGATTCGGATTCTAAGAAATATGTAGAACTTGCCTGAAACCTTTTCTCCTTTTCATGATATATGGCGTTCCAATCAACAAACCTCAATTTGTTTTAATTTTTACTACCGGAATACATTTAACATAAAAATGCCTCGTTTTTATTGAAATTAATTAAAATTAGTCTTAAAACAAATTTTATTCATTTTACAACCTGGTGAAATTGTCACCTGTAGAAATGTAAATTGCTGTGTGAATAAACCCCTTTTAGCGTAACTCAAGAATAATGACGTGGTCGCAGTACGCCCGTCGAAGTGTTTGATCAATCCGAGTCTCCTCACCTCTCGTGTGCCAGGATTCTTCTTGGATTTCCATGCAAGCATTTCTGACATGTTTACTCATATTCTCATAGCTTGTTGGTTCTTGTTTGTAAATTTCGTATTTGAGATAACTCCGAGTAAAGAAATCTGGCGAAGATCTGGTAGCATAGCAGGCCAACTTACTAGGCAGGTCCTACCTAACCAGCGATCATTGAAATCACGATCAAGTACATCATATACTATCACCAAATAATATTCTAAATAACCATCACGTTGCAACCACATGTTCTGACGCAGTTCCAAGCTCAAGTCTTCAAGTGGTGTTGGCAATTCTTTTTCTAAAATGTCTCGGTATATTCAACCATTTAAGTTGCGTTTCAACTTTCCACCACCACACGTTTCCACAACAGTCCAAGCACGTCTCATCAAAGAATGATACGTGATAAAAAAAATATGGGTTTTATTGTATTTATTCACGCACCCACTAACGATAAATTACAATTATAATATAGAGGTTCCTATTTAAGAATTCAAAATCATCTTTCACCTCCTCTACAAAGAGAGGGAGAGAGAGAGAGACTAATTTTAATACTAGTCTGCTTCTCCCGCAGAACAAGTAATTTTTAATTACGGACATTTTTTCCTGAAGATACTTGCAAGTTTCAAGTTAAAAATATACATATCTATATATATGTATCTGTGTAATGTAGAAGTATTTCAAGTTCAAGACACCACATATATACATATAATGCATCCTCTTAAATGTGCGACAAATCAATTTTCTTATATTAATTGATAATGTAGCATAAAAAAATACATGCGATAATTTCTGAAACACAAGCGCAACATGTTGTGCATATGTCTATTGACTTTGTAATCCGAATCAATGTAAACCTAACGCAGATTACAAATTGACCGAAGTCAAAGTCGTTGCCTAGTGAGCCCGCAAATGGATTTTTTTTACGATAGTTTCACGCGTAATGCAAACGTAATGGTATTTTAATGCGAAGTCGTAATGATGATGAGACCATTTGTTTATAATTTAGCGGTGCTTATCGATTATTCACGAGAGTCGTGTGGATAATTCCTTTCATTCTCATTTTATAGATATAGGAAAATATTTTTGTCCTCGTAATGGATTTTACTAAATGAAAATTTAACATGGTCATCCATATTCTTGCGCTATTTGTGGTCTTCGATCTTAAGCCGAATATAGAAATGGTAAGGCATTATTTACGTATACACAATTTATTTGCAGGGAAAGAAGCTCGCACTATAAATATACGACGGCGTTAATGTCATAAAAGATCATTTTTGTCCTCAAACATTTAGTAAGTGGTCGTTTAATCATCAACAAGACGTGTAGGTTTGTGTTTGTCATCGTCTGGATAACTAGCTTCTATTCTGCGAGGGTATTAATAGTTTTCATTTAATGCATGCATATACAAGAAGAGCCGGAAGCAATGAACCAAACTCGAAAAATGTATTGTATAAGTGAAAAAAATACACATGTTCTTATTCACTTTTCATTTGTTTTCAAGTTATAAACTTTTAACTACCGTTCTTGTAAATGGTTCAATTTTCATTTGTTCTTAATAAAAATTTTCTTACGTAGACTGCTCATATAAAAGAAAGTCCGGTATGTTTTATATTACTTCTTACTTCTTATCGCATATGGCATGCTCGCTACCTAAATCAATTCTTTCCAAGCTCGAATCAATAATGTTGTTGTTCTAACGTGTTTGCTACAGCTGTAAACAAATTGTTCAGCGGTTATTGACAGTGTTTGTGAACATTTATTAAGGAAACGCTATTATTAAAAACCTGAAGATAAAGAAGAATCGAATAAAAACATATGCGTTTTTTTAGATTATTTTTACGTGCATTATACACTCCTTGAGTTTGTACGGTTTTTCCTGATTCACCTTGTATATGTATACAGAGCGCTTTTTGTAGTATGCCGCAAATTTGCAACGATAACATAAGTCACTAAAATAAATTTAAGCGTAATGTTTCTTTGTATCTCGCTAATAAAATGTAATTACATTTTTGAAGACCCATATTTCGGTGGTCTTGGGTACGCATATAGAAAAATACCCAATTAGCTGCATATCATGTACTGCTTATCGTGTCGGAGGCGATAGAAGTAGATCGAGGGAGGCTATTTAGAAGTTTAGACATTTCATTTCAATAGGCTCAGGTTATTTGCGAAAACCTTACAAAGGATCATCACGTGTTCAAGCCGCCTTTAAATGGATATACCTATTTTCCAATAAAGTTCAAGCTGGTACTTATCCGACTTATTTTGGTCCATTTTCTCTTAAGATCTTAGGATCAAATCGCTAATACAGCTGAATGATTATGATTAAATCTACGCGTAATTTCCCGGAAACGAACGCGGCCCTCGTGCAGACCAACAACCCGGATCGTTCGAATCGTTGGGTTAATTGTTTATAATGTGCATTTACTCGTTTGCCAGACGCTACTTATGATTGCTTGAAAGGCGCGGTACGCACTGTACTCATTTTTGTACATGTGGATTGCAACTATCAAAAAGTAACAGGTGTTCCTGTAAAAACATATGGGAAACATGTGACTGCTGTAAATGATAGAAAACAAACCAAACCAATGCAATATATTAAACAATCATTCGTTAATCTTCGGAGATGTCTTATAAAATTTTAACAAAATAACAATTCAGGGGTGGTGCATTTGTAATTGCAGTCAGTGTATATATTACATCTTGATATTATGCAGCAGCATCGCACGTTAATCGCATGTGTTAGCGAAGCTAATATAACGCCGATTTTCTACACAAATATAACCTTACAAATGTACAAGTAGCGGCGAAGATTGAATTTACAACCAGCTACGGTTAGATTCTGTTTTGTCCCCACTCTAGGAGGACTTTTATACCGCCGTTACTTCAAAATGCAAACAACAATTAGGTACCTGAAATTCTTTGGTGCCAACGTATTATATAAAATAATCCCATCACAAATCTGTCGAGACCTCTCATTAAGAGAAAGACGGTGAGAGATTTTCTTTGTTCGTGCATTTCGCAAGAACCGAATAAAGAATTAATGAAGCACGCCTAAAACGGGACAATGCGTCGTCTTATCGTTTTTATCAGCGAGAGGTCGTTATACCCGCAGATCGAAGATGGAACGCCCGGATAACAGGGATCGGAAAGTTCATAGAGTCTTTCTTCTTCACGCATCGCCGAACAGCGAGATCGTCCCACGGACACGACGGTGACATGTCTGAAGAACGGTCGCGACGATAGATGCATGTGTTTGTTCGTGGTCTCGATAATAAATTGTACTGTTTACTACTACCAGCAAAGAGAAGAAGCGGTGTAGCAGTATAGAAGCACACTGCTTGTATAGACTACATGGCGTGACATGTAATAACGTTGTAACTTCTGTCGCCTTTGTACAGTCACCCCCAAAAGTGTTTAAAAGCGCATTTTGAACAAAATCTTGAATTGTAGAAGCTAGGCTATTTACAACTATAGCTTTAAAATTTGCTCAAGAAAGATATTCCAATGGAACCGTATTTCATTATAACAATAAGTATGTACAATATACGTAATAATCAAATAGAACGCATTTTGCTTTACCTTTGATTTGTAAGTAAAAGCAAATACGTTGGAATTTTGGTTGCTTTATTTTGCTATTCATTCTATTAATTTGCCTAAAATAGTAGTACCTAATGGCTTTCACAAATACAAATTAATTGGAATTCTATACACATCTACATAGAACTACTTTAGTTGTAATAGAGAATCTGGCAATAACAGCGAACATTATTTGTTTAATTGAGAAGATCCTTTGGCTATAGGAAACAACATGGACGATGTTGAATTCCTATTCAGTTACGTTGGTTTCGTGGGTTGAAGATGCTTATTTGGTAAGAGCTATAAAACTACGAAATGTCTCTTACTCAAACATCCTATAGTAGTCCTATATAGTCCTATAGTAGAAGGGTCCTGTAGTAGTAAGAATAGGAAGCTTTAGAATTTTTCACATGTACTATATAAAAATTGAGCAAAAATATCTCTCTTAAAAAGCCTAAAAGCATATAATACGACTACTTGAAGTCTTTACTAGAATCCAGAGTCGATTCATCATAGCATAGAGTGTCAGGATCAGTCTCAGGCTAAATGAGATTGATTTAAGAGATACCTGATCAACATGAACAGTTCCAACAGCTTAAGCAGCTGCCTGAACTACTTCAACAATTCATTGAACAACTTGAACATATTCCTGAACACCTTGCCTGGCAATTCTCAGAATTTCTTTATTTACTTCAGGTTTTTCTCTCATACTTATCTGTACGCCTACTCATTTTTAGAAGTAACACGAAATAATACAGACACAAGACTTACACAAATTACATTAATAATAATAATCGATGGCGATGATTGCTATATAAAAGCTTAACCAAGGCCAAGATTCGGCTGGTTCAGCTTTAGTGTAGTCCTTGCGCATAGTCCGACCATCCCCTCAGCCAGCTATGTGCGAAGCCCCACAAGTCGTCTGAAACCAGAGTTGATTTCAAACTGGCTCGCGACTCGCCTGTATTATTCGTTCACTCCATACTTAAATGTGTATATGTGCGTTTACATTTATCGGTATTTTTGAACAAAATAAAAATTTATTGATGATTAATCTGTGGTTTTTAATGGTAGGACTATAGGTCCCTTGGTTCTTTATAAGTGTCCGCAAGTGACAAATTAAAGTGCGTCGTAGTATCGCCTCGGGCGACATATCAAGGAAAGCATCAATTGTACCTACTGGTGTTCTTGAATCGTGGTTGTAAACTGTGTTTCCCGAACTTTAAAAGCTACTAAATTGTGCTTCAATGTTACAACCAATGGACCAAAGAATAAATATTAACTCGTTACTCAAACTCAAGAAGAAATGTGTTATTACACCCTTTAAAACTTGAAAATAGGAAAATGACTACATAGAACAGAAAATGTTGAAAACTATCTTCATGAACATTATTTTACCTCGTTTTTTATTGAAATAATATATTCCTTCTATTTGTTGCCGCTTTTAGTATATTCAATATCACACGTGTTTATTCTTCGTAATCGAACAAATTCTTTCAGATCAACCGCACATCTTTATCCCGATCGGTCAACAGTAGATTCCGGGCCACCGTGGCATTTCAAAGAAGAGAACTACGTATGTACCGGAGAGAGAAAAGCGATGGTGAATTTGCTTTAGAAAGAAATGTTATTGAAAGAAAGAGTTCAAACTTACAAACTTAGAAAGGAGCCTCTTAGACTATGCTGTAATAAAATCAATACCAAACACGCCCTCTTATTGTCGAAATTGAATGAGAAACACACACACACACATAAAAAACAAAACCTATACAGTTTTGGCGATCCGGCTAACGTATAATAGACTAATAATAGACCATTAAAATGAACGTCTAATAAAGCATTTCCTATACATACATTCATACATAATTCATTCGAACAAACAACATGCCAACATTCTGCATTCTCGAAGTTTATACACAGCTCGCAAAGAAGGGGCGATCGCTCATGTAAACTACACACATATAAACGTCGTACGTGCACCACGAAGACGACAAAGACAACGAGCGTATCGTGTTGCATGCGTACCTCCGCATACACCGTCGCCAAAGCTCACTAGCTCGCTGATCTACTTCCGATATCAATTGAAGGGGTTGGAATAGAGAGAGTATTAATGAAATTTAAAAATGGGATAAATGCGTCTTACTGAAGTTAATATACTGCAATATTATAGCGAGGAAAATCATTTTTTTTAAACCAAACCAATTAATTTTTCGCGGTTTCACAGACACCCTTTCTAGTACACTACAAATGAAAATGCCCACGCGGATAAATAGAGAAAGTTGAAACACATGAGATCCTAATTTTTCCTTTTTCCTAAATCCAGTTTATCCTTTCTAACAAATGTGCAAAAGAAAATAGACATTTCTAACTATTCTTTCTGTGTTATGTTTATTATAATTATTATTATTATTATTACCAGAAGATATAGATTTTTCCTGGCAAAGTGCAGGTGAATTCCATTCCTTCTTTTCTTTTGTGGGTTCACGTATTTATCAAGATTCAGTCGTATACTATACTTAAAATCCTGATGAACTCCTGGATGAGATAGAGCGCACGCACTGTGCTTTCTAGAGTGTGAATGTTTAAAAATGTGTTGCTGGTTAAGGGTACAAAATATTGTCAAAATAGATTCACAACTAAATAGAAAGAGGAAAAAGAATATCAAAGAAACAATAAAAATGAATAACAACAGACAAGAGTAAACACATATTATGATTGAATCAACTTCAAACGAACTCTACTCACACATCCTTGAAAGACTTGAAAGAATACATCTATGTACCAGTTACTTTGTATAGTCAGCCAGGTATAGACCAAGTAGCAAAGGCACGGGGAGCTAAAAGGCTGGTACATATAGCCAGGATGCAAGATAACAGACGGGTTAAAAGAATATTAATAGGAGAAAGAAGAAGGTTAATCCAGGAAGAAATGGTTAACAGTTAACAAAGATAGAAGAGTGTGGTAATTAAGGACTGGTAAGTAGAAATGAAAGTGACAATAAAATGGAAAAAGATAATGAAAGTTTTCGAAGACAACTAAGCCTGCACGCGACATATACGGAGTCATTTACGCAACCCGTTCATTAGAAATTGTCTATGTTCTAATAACAATTCAATTTTGAAATGTTGGAGTATTACATTCTTCAATATGCTCCTTCGAACTAAATTATTCTAAATAGAATTATTTAGACGTTATTCCGGAACAATTTCTGCTAAAGTATCTTAAGCTTAATTTTAACAGTTTTCGAGATATTTGGAACTTTTCAAAAATTTATGGTCTCTAGAGCTATGTCCAAATTTTCACAACTTGAACATTATTTTATTTCAAGATATGTTTTTTTTTTCTACCCTTGGACACCCCAGATCTTCGAACAATACCTTAAGTATCCCGTTTGCTTCATCTTAATAGCCGCAAAATTAATTATTTCAACTTAACTTTGGAAGAAATTTTCTTGCACTATTGGCCGTAGCCTTATACACCTTCACCCGCCTTAATTCTCTAAAACTTGTATGAACCCTGTTTACCAAATGATCGCAGTTGACATGGTCCCACAGAAAAAAGAAAATAGTGTGCCAACATCTTTGGACACAGTGTATTCTAAATACGTACATCGTAGATACAGGAACAAAGGGTGTACAGTATATCGTGGCATGGCGTAGCGTGGCTTTGCTAAAAACCAGCAGCGATAGAATCCGTGCGGTTGAGTTATTTCCTCGGCTACCGGTTATTATCGTGGTATATACGTACATGATTGTATATTATCACGCCATTTTCCGTTTACGTCGACCTCATCGTTTGAGAGGGGAGCTACCATATCTATCCGTGCATACAACTTTTGCTTTCGCGAAACGCCGTAGCTCGCCAACTCGATATAGCCACAATCTATACACATATATATCGACTACCTATTATTTATTATGATGTCTTCGATAGGTACCAACACCAGAACGGATAACGTTTATCCTATACGCGGAGAGACGATCGGCGTTTCAGTAAAACAGCTCACGTACGAAATCAATGATGACACGAATATGGGAAATTCGAGTTGCGGTATGCATCAAGTAAAGTTGATTGTTGCATATATATATATGTGTTGCACTATTGCCCACGGGTGTTCAAGTGCAGAATTGATAATGTACAAAAAAGAAAACGGATCACTGGGAATGCATTCAATTAAAATAATCCGACCAGACTAAGAGCTAATCTATTATAAATGAGCGACTCAAGTCAAGTCAGTCGTACTTTCCTTGCGGATTACGGGGCTGGAATTCCTTTTCAATTCGATTGAATTTATACTTGGTTTCAAATAGATGATTCAAAAAAATAAATGTAGTTTATACCTAATCATAATTTTGAAACAAAAGTAATCTCGACAATATAATTTGTTAGTTAATAGTCATACTAGTTATTGTTTGGTTTTCAAAATAAATAAAATCTCCATTAGATCTTAGTCAACTATGATATTTACAAAATTGTAATGTATCACTTATTGTTAGCCAAATTTATTATCGAAACACTTGACATAATATACATGGTAAGTCGAAAGGAACGACTTAACTCCGTTACAGTCTTGGACAAAAATAATGTAAAAAGACGTTCTTACAGCGTTATAAAGTTTGGGCTATTTACCAAAACTTCAGTTCACATATTTTTATTACAGCACAATATGAAAACAAATGAAAATCAGATAACAATATATCAGTTTTTTCACGTTATTTTCACGACTCCTGAAGTTTGGTCTATTTCTCCTAACTCACTATGTATACAAACCTGTAGGTTCTGTGCAGAACACTAGCCACGCATTAAAGCTTTAGAGATCTTTTTTTGGGTGATTGCCTCGTTTACGTTAGAATTATTTTCTGACCCTATAAATTTATGTGCGCTTTCGCAGTTTTCACAGTTTTCCATTCTCTATTTCTTTGTGTCACTTAGCACATCACTTAGTTTCTCCATCTTAGCTGTGATCTTCCTCTTCTTCTACTCTGTTATTTCCATCATCTCATTTGCTTTCAAGTCGGTAGGCATACATCTTTTGGCAGTAGACGGTGCCAAGAAATGCTTGGCTCATTGTCTCGAAGAATAGTAATATAAGCTGAGTGGCAAAAAACGGTGTTAGACAGGAGGAATGTTCGAAACAACGTCGATTACGCTTTTGCCATAAGTAATTACATCAATACCATAAGGAAACTATTCTACCCATATTCTTAGCTATTAGTATTAGTTGCTCTTCAAGCCATCCTCTATAGTTTACTCAATTCTTGACATCCTAATAGTCACCAGTTTGATAATTAAAAACTACTCTACAGATATCTTCTCTAAAAGTATCAATGTCGGCTTTGCGGATAATTTAGGAGCAGGTGTCGAAAGATAAGAACATTTTCCTTTACTTTCGATGGCGTGTTGTTCTCGGACAATCTGAGTGACGATTGTCACACCACAATACAATAAATAACTATTCTATTGTATTTAATTTATCATTACTTTCTTTATATTGTGAAACATCCATATACAGTTTGCCAATAAATTCATTTGCCATTATTATATCTAACACACCCTGTAGAGTGCAATAAACAACGTTAGATGATATCGAATCGTCGATTTTCGCATCGCGTCGTGTGGAGAACGGAACGCCGCCCGCTGCAGCGCCCTCTGTTGGAGAAATTTATTACCGCCGGCTACGGCCCAACTCCGACGATTGCTGAACGCCGTTATTATTCCGGTATTAATTTCGTAATTAAAAGCGGGGAATAATAATTATGAAGCTAGCGGCCCGTTGTGTTACCGCGCGCAGCAGGTCGTAATTATATCAATTTTGGCTACATACATAAGTGAATTACACATACACACATACATACGTATATATACTCATACATATGTACACTACGCGAATATGAGAATATTCGTATAATGTTTTATTGCCGATGAATGTGGAAGTTTTTAATTTGAATGTAATTGGCGTTGATAAAATTGATTTACCCGGTTAGTTAAATAAAACTAATTGGTGTACGAACGTACGCAATTTGAATTGTAACGATAACAGGTAATCCAAACAGCTCTAATGAGAATTAAATAAATAGGACGCCGTAATAAAGTAAATATGATTCTAAAAGGTTGTTAGACATTCAAATACATAGAAAGTTTGTTCTGAAGATATGACTTGCCTAAGTGTATACGATAAAGAATTTGAAAAATTTTCCTTAGTCTAATGGAACAAACAATACAAAAATAATCGAAATTATCTCAAACAATCCTGGCTCTTCTCTTAAGCAAGGGTGTATCCTAATTCCTCTACCATTTCCGACATCATTGGACCAGGTGATAAAGCATGTAAACTGGAAATTAAACCATTTAGAATTTAGACTTAGAGCTATGTTGCGCGGATAACATACTAATCATAACGAAAGACACTTGAAAGAAAGCGCTAGAGAAGCCAAATATGAAAAACAACGAAGAAGAAACATCTATGATGATTCTGGGTTCCCTCAGAACAACAACATGCAATAAGGGTAAGTAATCAAAAACTAGAACAAGTTACTTGAAATCGAGGAGATGGCGGAATAGATAAAGAAATAAAAAAGAGCAGGAGCTAGAAGAAAATTAATCGTCAGTATTAAAAACTAATTTTTGGGTAAGGAACAAATGCATAAAGATATCAGAATAGAAATATTCAACACTGATACTAATACATGGTGTGGAAACATGGATGATACCAAAAAGTTCCAAAAGAAAACAAAATGCAAGCCATAAAAATGAGATTCTTGAAAAAAAGAACTATAGGGAAAAAAATAGAAGGACCACAATTGGCGGCTAGGAAGCCAGGGTAACTAGACGAATGTTGTAAGCTAATACAAGTAAAAGGAAAGCAAGAGATCGAGCAAGAAGGACGTAGTTAGAAGTAAGGGCATCAGGAGTCAGGAGAGGAGTCGATTGGGAGGAAATACAACATAACATGCAAAAAGTCTATGGAGAGAAATGTGTAAAAAAAGTAGTTCTAATGGACTCAACTTCAAAAAGGCCATACACTCTATAAAAGAATAGAATAGCTTAAGTATGTATATACGTATGTATTCAGTAAGATTTTTTGGTAATTACACATAGTTACGGCTAAAATAAATGGAAAGATTTGACTGTAAGATTTATAAGCTCTAGCTAATAATTTCTAATAATTAATGTCTCTAATAATTAATCAAATGTTTATAATTAGTTCTACAATACATGTGAAGGTAGCGTAAAAATGATTTTGTAAAACAAAATATTACTTTCTAAAACAAACCTATAGACGATAACGTAACTTAGATCAAAACACAGCCATCTTAATATAAAATTATTACCCAATAAATATGTTGATTACATATTTATCAACATCAACATATTTATCATGTCGATTACTCTCTGAAATGCGTACAATTAGCTCTTAAGGGTAAAATTAGCAAAAATAATTTTTACCGATTAAAAGCACTCCTTGCGATGCATCAGTAAATTTACACAGTCGATCAACACGCTACGATAAAGTTCGAATCTTAGCCTTTTAGTTTTTAGATCAATTTTAATTGTGGTAAACAGTGAAAACTAACTCTAAGAGTATCGATGCACGCCGCACTTTATGTTCTTCATGTTTCGAAAATTCGAGAATTTCCATTGTCGTACGTGAGAAACGTTGTTGTAACATGTCTCGTTCTGTCCTTACTCTAATAGATATTTACAACTAGGTGTCAGGAACTAAAGGAAAAGTACTGACCTCTGCATAATGAAAAATCTAACCAATGTCTACGTGTCACGTGTTCTAGGTTTAACAGAGTTTTATATTCATTACTGTGAATTGTCTAATTCTGTGTGATTTATTGAGGTCTGAAAATGCACATAAACTACGAACAATACTTTGTGATACTAAAAATATGTATTTAATAAATTCCCTTTTTTCTCTTATTCTTGTATTTATTTAATTAGACCTTTAATATAATTTTTATTGCATTAAATAAACATTGCTAATATTATTTTTTGCAGTGATGTTGCATTCTTGATTGATTGATTGCATTGATGATTGATACTTTACAGTACTTGTTATCACTATTGTATACTAAAGAAGTAATAAAATCAAACACCTACCATCACGTAATGCCTCTGGATTTCAATCTTTTCGCTGGCCAACTTCTCACATTCTAGTTTTAAGCTGAAACAAAAAGAAAAAATTATGCATTAATACTTGGAGAAGGGATGAAAGAAACCTGAAAGGTTGTTTTGTAAACGATCGAACATTTGGCATTTTTAAAGACCATATTTTGGATATCTTCACTTTTAATATATGTGTACATACATCTTATTATTAAATGAATGTTTTCTAAGTGTAAGAAAAAAGTATACAAAAAGGAATGATAAAGAAATGACTGCAGTAGTTCTAGTAAACAGCGATCTTCAAAAGGCTGAAAGTAATACAATAAAGGTACTTTTAAGGTACTTTTAAGCAAGGAAGAATTAATACACATAGATTACAACAGAAATGAATATTATTAACCCCTGGATAATGTGATAAATTGACCACTCCTCGTATAACTCCTACCTAAGATTCATATGTAAACACAATTCAAGAAGACAACATTTGTTTGATAGGAAGTCTCAACTTTATATTCCCCAAGTAAGTACGAAAGAGAGAGGTTCGAACATAAATATCATAAATCATAAATTTCATCATCTTTCGGGATCATAAATTTCGGCAACTTTCGCCATGACTTATGTGTGATAATGGAGGGCATTGTGTGGAAACAATCAATCATCAAAATTCCTTGACAATGCTAAATAAGCTACCATTGCTTTTTCCTGCAGAAAGGGTGACTTTAAGCTCATTGGGAGGAGTGAAGCCCTTAATACGCCATTGCATTTGCTCCTAATTTGACTCACAGACATCAAAAAATCACTGCTTTCTCATCCAGTACAAACACGGTTTGATTGTGCATCAAAATTCCATCAACACATTCAAAGTTACGATGAAATAAAAATAGTAAAATTCTTGAGCAAAAGTTGAATTATTTTCTTTCCTTTAAGTTTCATTTTGATTGATTTAATCAATGTCTTCCTACTTAAAAGGTGTTTAATACTTCATCATTTTAATAGTATCCAAAATAAAATTAAGTAAAACAAAATTACAAAAAGAAAGTTGACAGTCCCATCTAAATATCTTTTGCTAGAAAATTTTACCATATTTATTTCATCGACCATCTAACACTTCGTTAATTCATTCAAAGTTACGTACATATATAAGCTCTTATGGTATTCCACGAAGCAACTTAATTAATATTTAAAACGCCATGATACGCTAGTATTATACACACAGGTATAGCGCAGCTTTAATAACTCAGGAAAAAATGCCTACCATACCTATGCGTATGCATCGTGCTGTCATAAATAAAAATATCCTATCTAAATTACAAATCTGAAATTATTCGTGGGTCGGGCCACGTCAGGTTGTTGCCATAGTTCTTTTTGTTCTTTCGCCGAGGAGATACGGCGTGTCGTTTTTATCGTTTTTCTTCACCCGAAGACAGGTCCGAGCAGCGCCTATAATGGTGCGTGAATGGAAAGAGTTCTTTTTTTTTCTGGATAAAAATAAACCCCGTGTAATTAATAAGCATCGTTCGGCCGCTGTAGAATTTGTACGTCACCTTCGTTAAAGTGTATTATCCCCTTCGTTTTTTGGTATTTATTTTTTGTATTCATTTTTAAAACGCAATGTTATTATTTGTTTCGTTCCCGCAGAGTGTTCTCTTGGACTAAATTAGGATTGATTTTTTCTACGTGACATTTTTTCTGAATTACGTGAATACTAGAAAACAAAAAACTAGAACTATATAAAGAATGGCCTACCATGAACTTAGGGAGGTTATGCAACTTGCAAGCACTGCCACTTTGAAGGTTTTTATTTAAGAGAAAGCTTTACAATGTAGCGTTTCGCCCTTCAAGAACATAAAAATTATCCAGAGTCCGCGTTCTGTAAGAAACAGCATTCAAACGATTTCGTGTTGTTTTTGTTGGAAATCATCATCATGCCTATAGCGAATAGCACAATTCGGAGTCTAATTGCAGAATTTGTACGGATTGTGTCTGTTCTTGATATCGAAAGACCATTACGAGAACGTAAACTAAAGGTGAATTCAAGTGTGACCGAAAGTCCACAAGACGCCAATTCGTCATCGGTCGCAGCAATTGGGCATTTCAAAACCGTTGCAACAAATTATGACGAAAGATCTTCGTCTACATGTATACAAGATTCAATTGACTCAGGAAATGAAAGATGTGGACCATCAAAATCGCCGCCTGTTTGTCGTTTGGGGGAGGCAAAAGTCATAGAGAAACCAGACATTCATCGTGTAAATGTTTGGTGTAGATTTTCATCCTAAAGTAGGTTTGGGCAGTACTTTGTTGAAGGTAGGAATGGAGAAACAATAACTATTAACGGTGATCAATACTGTCAGATGTTTCAAACGAGACCTTTCCAACAAGATACTGTTACTTGTCACACTATCAGAGAAATTGTAAGTTACGGTACGAAATATTTGCTAATTATGCAATTTCCCAGGATCACGTTGGATGACCATCAAGATAGTCTACTGCAGGCATTCGCTTTTGAGATTTTTTTAAGGATCAAGTCTGCACATACAATCCACAGTCGACTGATGCTTTGAAAAAATAATATTTGTGTGGTTATAGCCGAAATTAACTTAAACACGTGCTTCAAAATAATTGAAAATCTGGAAAAATGAATAATCATATCCAGAAGGAATCGTGATGGACATCAAATATTGTGTTTTGCACGTAGTTTTAAGGTTTCCGCTTCGTATTGATGTTAATAAATTGGTGAAGTAAAAACTAAGAATTTTACTCAAGTTTCTATTGGGACACGCATTATTTAACAAACCCGTAGCTTCACTAATAGTAAGTGAATGTTAAGTCAGCATGCAGATACATGTGCAAATTTCCCAGCACATAATGCAACTAATGTTCCAATAATACGATTATTTAGCTGAAGTCCTGAGCAATTTTACCTATTAGCAAGTACTCGTTAATATTTACCAAACTCATGTTTACTCATTGTATACTTCGAGAAAATTAGCGCTCTTACACATCCTATGAATGACTCAAATTATACTAAAAAAGTGCCTACAACATAACAGCTTCTCAAATATACCTTTTTTTCAACCATACTTCAGAGAATTTCACACTCTGTTTATCGTAAAAGAGGTATATAGGTAGTTAGCTAATTTACTGAAAAAGCGCTGGATTTTTCCAACGATCAAAGTGCCAAATCCGGTGTTGAGAATATTCAAACGCATGGAAAGTTAAGTTAAATTTAACGTACAAACCTAGAATATCTGAAAATCAAGTTAAAAAGCCAACAACCTCCCAGCACAAATAAAAACGTTTCAACGTTAACAACCCAGCCTTCATCCTTCCATATTGCTTTAATTATTTCGTTTTAATCCTGCCGGGTATTTATTTACGCACCGAGGTAATTTAGGTCGTGAGAGGCAAATACTTTTTTCTCTTTACCTGGCTACGTCTTATCGAGAAACAAACAACTGCAAATATTTTAACAGCGCTTACTCAAAATAGCGCCTTAATGAAGGCGAAAATAAAATAAAATTTAGGTGAAAACATCGATTATTTACTTACTTGTGATACTGGGCCTGTAGAAAGTTGAATTCCTCCTTGATCCTGTCGCAGGATTCGCCTACGGTGAATTTGAATGGTTGGCCTGGTTGTGGAGGACCCTGAAAGGAATATAGACATGTTTATATAATTTATTACATACGTTAACACATAACACAAAACACCCCATCCATTGTTTAAACTCGACGCACATGGAAACAGAAAATTATAAATGATTAACCTCTTTCTATTTAGAAGCTAATAGGTCACGTTGTATGTATAACTACTTACTACTATATATAATACGAATTTCTCAATCAGTAGAGTAAATATACCGTCCCGCTAATGCGGCTTATAAACCAACAAAGTCAACATTTGTCACTTATTCGACGTATAAATACCAACGTATTATTATTGTAGTCCCAGCCAGGTATGTGTGTATGTCTTTCTATACGTATAAGGCCATGAAGTAGCGATAATGGTCATTTGTCTAGCTCTCTTGGAAAATACGCGTCAGCGTTCCAAAAGAGAGCCGGTCATAATGGACGCTAATTTATTTAGGTGTGGCTGTACTGTTATGTCAATAAAATATAATGCGCGTTTACTTATGTAATTGTATATGTATATGTGTATAGTATATACTGAAAAATATCTACATAATATCCATTGTACGCCAATAGAAGTCGCGAGGTAGATGTAAATTTGAATGCTTATTACACCAATTCCAACAATACACTGAAATTAACAATTTCCTTCGTGATATTTTGATTATCTCTTTTTCTTTAAAGAATTAAAATTAAAATATTGCCCGCTTTTCTACATTAACATAGGCGTAGGTTATTACCTACACTTGTGATATTTCACAGGTTAAATTGTTTAGTATTGAGTAAAGTTTATCTGTTAGGATGTAATGATCTAACGTATCGAACGCTTTACCAAAGTCGGTGTAGATCGCCATTTATGTTGAGTTAGCTCAACTAAATTAGTAACAGTTGACCGTCCGTTCAACTGTTTAACAAAGTCATGGTGATTAATAGAAAGATATGGTTTGATGCAGTAATATAGCCTATTATACAGAAGTTGCTCCAAAGCTTTAACACCATCACAGAAAATACTAATTGGTCTCCCTTATCACCCTTTTTTTTATCCTGCTAATATTTCAATAAGATGGAACTACATGAGCGAATAGCCAAATTGGAAATAGAGGTTCGCATAATAACAGGAAGGCACAGACATGAGTAAGAAAGCTTGGAGTTGCATCACACTCATAAACTGAAGGTGCTTTGAGTTTGTTCAAACCATCCGAAATATTTTGAAGTGGAAAGTATCCAACCATAAAAGAGCAGCTGCTGAAATCTGATCTAGCTTTAACGGAGATATTGGAAAAGTTGGTAAATCTATTTGATACCAAGTCTGCAAAGGCCTGTACAATATCAAAAGGTTGGTCGAGAACCGTATTGTCGGTCTTCATTTATTCACAATCTTGTGGTATTCTTTGTTGGCAATCTTGACTTTAAACGTGAAATCTCTTCTTAATGTGTACAAGCAAATTCACTATATTGTAGATGTCTTTAACTCACCGCTTGCTGGACTTATTCTATACGCTGTTGTAAAGTGAAGTAGTTAGTTTGTTGACTAGTCATATAAGACATGTGCTTCGGTTTTGTACTAGCAAGTTGCTTTGATTGAATCGAAGTCATAGACCCGAGGAAATTGCTTCGAAATTACCAGAAGAACTAATATTAGCGGAATTTCTTAAGCCTTAAACCTTTAGTCATCTCGACAGCAACAAACACAAGTCTAACTTTTAATTTAATTTTAAATTTAATTAATTTTAATTTAATTTTTCGTGTTTCTTATTCGCGCAATATATATCCTATAACCGTTAGTTTTGCGTAGAATAGCTTATAGTTTTGTTAGACATATTTCACAATAAATAATACACTCCGCCAAAAAAGTATCGCATAAACTAAAAAAGGGTATTTATAAACCAAGATATTTTTATACGTTCACAAAAAGTTTGCCTCGTGTATGTGAACTATAAAAACACTAACAAAATCATGGAATAAAGCTTTTTTACTTTTTTTTTCTAAAAGAACACATTTAGAAAAATGCACATGTGTAAGGTTTGTTCAGTTGTTTATTGAAAGTCTTCCTATACGGACAAATTTTAAAGTGCGAAGTCAGAGTTCTGCACCAACGCTTTCAAAACTAAAATGAGCAATTTAACTTCAGAACAAGTGGCTGCTATAGTTGCTTTAATTGAAGATGGACGATCTCAAGCATACGTTGCTAATTTGATGAACGTCAATCAGTCAAGTGTTTCTAGAGCCGTAGCCAGATATAGGGAAACAGGTAATTACAGTAGAAGACCTGTACCAGGTCGTCCAAGATGTTCTACTCGCCAAGATGACCGCTATTTACTACTACAAGCATTACGTCGAAGACATGTAACTGCGAGACAATTGCAGAACGACTTGGCTAGAGTCACAAATACTCGTGTGAGTACTCAAACTATTCGGAATAGGTTACGACAGAGTAGATTAAGAGCTAGAGTAGCTGTAACAGCCCCTCGTCTCACTAGGAACCACCGAGTGGCTCGCTTAAGGTTTGCCAGACAACATGTAAATTGGAACATTAATGACTGGGCCAATATACTCTTCACAGATGAGTCAAGATTTGGTCTTTACACCTCAGATAGGCGTATGTCAGTGTACAGACGAGACGGTGAGCGCTATTCGCAGTGTAATATCAGACCTGGACCTAATTTCGCTGGTGGCTCTGTTTAACAGGTCGTACAGAGTTAGTACCAGTAGACAGAGGTACACTGACTGACCACAGGTATCTAACGGACATTTTAGAAGAACATGTAGTACCATATGCGCCAATTTTAGGAAACGAATTCATGTTAATGCACGATAATGCACGACCGCATGTTGCAATAATCGTCCAGGAATACCTTAACGATGTTGGTATTCCAGTTTTAGATTGGCCTGCGGTAAGTCCGGACATGAACCCTAGAAATGTGTGACCTCACAGCGGACCTGCATGGACTAGAAAATGCTCTCCGTGACGAGTGGGAGAATTTGGATCAGGCTTATATACGGAGGTTAATCGAATCTCTGCCGAACCGTATGCGAGCGGTCATAAGAGCCAGAGGTGGCGATACTCAGTATTAAAAGCTACTGTTATGACATTTTTCTTTCCAAAATTATAATTTCTTGTTTTAATAAAAATCTCAAGTATGAGTTCTTGTTTTTATTTGGCCTGTATTTTATTTAAATGATCATAGAAATTATATCTTAGAGCACATTAAAGTATATTTACAACTTTATGCTACAAACAAAGATTATGCGATACCTTTATGATTCAAAACTAACTTATGCGTTACTTTTTTGGCGGAGTGTATTTGATTGTCTATCTTTTATGATTACTTTCATTCCAAACAATGTGATGGCATGTTATAGTTTCCTTCGTTCGTACATTTTGTTTTCTATTAAATATTTTAAACTCCGAGAGTCACGAAAAAGAAATATAGCTCATAGAGCAATAAAAATAGTGAAATATGTGACAACCACACCATTTTTATTAGATTAAATAAACGTTTCATAAACGTATAAATTGTTATTATTTCAAGAATACAAAGGATTGTTGCCGCAAATTTTCCTCGGTATATCATTATATAATTTCTAGCACATGACAAGTTTCCAAAACATTTCCATTCAGTTTCCAAATTGCGAACTCGCGTAACAAATCTAAACATCGCCAGATCGATTTAGAGCATAAAAATGCCGGAAAACCATTACCTCTTCATCATCGTGAAATAACACATAAAAGTACGAAACGCCAAAGCTCTTCTTGGCAATCATCCCGAAAGCCGCGCCGTCGTATTTATACACGCTAACTTACGGCGACGTTCTAAAATCTTTCACCGCCTACGTTGCGCTCGGTCTCGTACGTGGGCGACGGTTTCGCCCGTAGGTCTTTTACGATTTTCTGCGAAAATAAAACGGAGGGACGGCTGATTCGCACGTCATCCGTTTCCTGTATAAGGCGTCGATTAAGCGCTAATTTACGGAAGAGATGAGGAGACCTATGACGCAAGAAGCGTTAAGGTGTTAAACGATTACCACCGATCGTGGTAGGTAGGTGGTGCTAATAACGTTTCAAAGAAGCAAGATAAGATAGTAAATATAATGAGGTGGGTAAAGGAAAATCACGCGTATTTACGTTTTGCTGAATACCGCGTTTGTGTAGACTGTAAAGAACATGTTCCAGGTCAAACATTGAGAAAAAAGCATTGCGCAATTAGCGGTGTAATTTACACTTACAATTGGTAAAAACGATTTATGTGGCAAAATCTCATAGAAGATTGTTTTCCATTTAGATCTCTGATGTTATATTTTGTGAAAAGCCTTACTGTTAGATGATAAGTGTATTGAGGGTATTATTTTAGATGGTTAATGCAAAAGTATTAGACAGACTTAATTGTAGTAAGTAATCACTTAATCGAACACTGCAGCACACTAGACACACAGTAACACTAGATTTATCTTTCAATTCAGTTTTATTATTGAAGATGAATGCTTAGCTATCGAAACGAGTGTCTAGCGTCAATGATATGTTGCGATGAGGATGTAGTACTTCACTGAACTAAAAACACAATAAAATAATTATTTCGATCAAGATTATTACATACATGAGATAGGTTCATTTATCAGCAAAGATATCAAGATTATTAAATGTTGGATATTATCAACAGTAGTATAACGGTACTTATAGAAGCTTTTAAGCTTCTGGTAAACCTTAAATAGAAGATTTTATGACGTTCTTAAAAGAGTTTATTGTACTGTTGAATTAAATATAAATATAATCTTAAGTGGAATTTATTTTTCTGCATAATTGGTATTGACACGTGCGCCAATTTTTTTTAACAGAAGAGAAATTAACATCGTATATCTAACAGAAAGATAAATATAGGATTCTAGAGAAATACACAATAAAATTACTTACATACCAACGTATAAAATGCAATTAGGCACTTTGAGAAGTACGGTTGGAAACTTATTTGAAACAAGAATGAGTAATGACATCTTCTGTACACCCCCAAAAGCGTTGCGGGAATCCTCATGTTGGATCGCTTCACTTTCTAAATTCTTTAATAACACATAAGTATCGACAGCCTCCGCATCATACAAGTTTAATTTATTATACACGTAGTTATATAATTTCTTTTTCTCGCATCATTCAGTCACCGATTAATGATAGGGACCATTCGTGTGCTCGAAACGGTCGTCTCGGACTAATTATTATATATTACTATATAATAAATTAAGCTTATGTGGTGCGGAGGTTGCCGATACTTATGTGTTGTACAGTCCCTGCTATCATTATTCAAAATTTTTGATTTTAATAAAAGTAACCTGGCTTACCCTTTCAATGTAATTCGTTGGGTTAGACTAATCCAATAAAGACGTTCAAACAGATAGATTAATTACGCAAAAAAAAAACAACAGGAATGGCGTGATGATGGTTTTCAAATACTGCATTATAGCTTTAGAATATATACTTCAACTAAATAAATAGCGTTCTTATATTCATTTTGCTGGTGTTAAGGATACATATTGTTGTAAAACGCTATCGTAAGTATTAGATCACTTTACATGTACTTGATTCGAGTACCATAAGGATATAAGGTAATTTTTGATAATATATACTTGTGTCTTCCGCTTGAAGAGCTTCAAAATAACGATACGGAAGTTTGAATTGAGTATTTGAAGTTGAGTATATTGATATTCTTCAACTAAGAGTACATTTGTATGTGTATATTGATCTATTAAATTGGAGGCTACGATTATGACACAATGAAATCTTTCCAAAGCAGATACCGCTTTTATTCGTTTATAAGTATTCCTTTAAATTATAAACCGCGACATCCTACTCGCAAACGAATTGAATCGGAGATAATTTAAATCCCGCTCGGGAATTCAGGAGTCTTGAGCGAAACGAAAAAAGGTTTCAGATATCGATATCCGGAATAGATAAAAGTAAAAGTACAGTTTGGACCAAAAATGGCGATTATGGCGCTTGAGAATTATGTTACGAGGATAGTACGATGAGTAGAGAGGACAAAAGAAGACGGAATTATTCCTTTTTTGCACCGACTAGATAGACTCGTGTCTAATCACCTCATAAGAACGGATTCGTGTTGTCTACTGGTGTCCCTAAGAGTTGACAAAACACGAGCCTGTCTAATCTCTGCTCCTCTCTAACGATGATCATCCACGTGAATACCATTCTATAGTCGACGTCTATTAACATTTCGGAGAAATTCATCGAATACTGTTGTTTTCATAACGTGATGAGAAAACGTGTTCAGAGATCCAAAAGGGACGTTGACTGAGTTTGAAACAACCATGTACATTCGATGTCTAACATCAGATACTGATTTCATGAATAAAAGCGTGCGCGACTACAACGATGTGATCAATAAAGCTCATGATATCGTGTTAGCAGACCGCTGGCTGAAGACTAGAGAGATTACTGATATGGTAAACATCTCAATTGAATGTATTTAAAACATTCTTCGCGAAAAATTAAGTATGAGAAAGCTAATACCGTAATGGCCGCAGTTGATCAAAAACAGAATCGCATGATAAATTCAAAGCGATGTTTGGACAAGCCTAAGCACATGATGAATAAGTTTCTGCGGTGTAGATGAGACCTAAAGAAGGCAAAGGCGCTTCCATCAGCTGAAAAAGTTATGCCAATCATTTATTAAAATTCGCATTGATTATTTGAGAGGAGAAGATTACTATAGGAGGAAAAGAGAAAAAGGCCATACCTAGCGACGAAAGAAATTCTCTACCATCTACCATACAACCTCACCGGCATTTGCAAAAGAAAAATTAGTGCAGCTACGGTAAGAAATGGTGCTTCATACACGAAATTGGTTCTGTTTTTCAGTTGTCGCTGATATCTGAGTTTGACCTACACAACAATTTCGTTTCTGTTCCTTCAGCCTCGTATTGATGCTGTGTTTTGTGGTCCTAATCTTATATACTCAAGTGCAGTAACTGACGGCGCAATTAAATTCGTATTCGATTTTTTACATTGTCTCGGTGTAGTATCCTGCCAATTTGATCCGGACTATTTTTGGTATAGAAGAAATACTGTCCTTTGCCTGTACGTGGAATGTTGGAGTTCGTTGGCGTCTCGTTTCATGTTTCTAGGTCGAGTTGGCTTCTTTATCTATTGACTCGTATTGAATCCTACTCGTTGGCGTCCACGTGCTGTAGTTATGCTAATAAAGATATTGCGCTTCACTGACATTGTAATCATTGTAGTCAAATAGCGATCTGTATGTGCTGGTTTTCAATACATCTTCAACAAATGGCAGCTGCTAATAGGAGACACGGAATCATTCCACAATGATTTACCGAAACGAAAACTTCGCCTTGCCGCTGATGATGTTTCTCGCAGTTGTAAATGAACCATTCGGAAGAAATTCTCGCAAACCACGGCTCAATAGCCTGGAATAATCTTTATTGCATAACATCAGCTGTAAAAGCCTTAATCCTTCGATTAAAATCAATAGTCAGAGTTGCTATTTCACTTATTCTGCAATCCTGCTAAGTCGAAAAGAACTTAAATCGCAGATCGCACATTTTACAATAAACAACTAGATGCATAGTATTGAAATTCATTAAAGAATTAAAAATTCCCAATACACCAAACACTCCGCTACAATTAACAACAGCGCATCCGAAATTTTACATTTACACGACAATTCCATCAGCAGTCATCAACGCCCCGATGACGACACCCGGAAATATTTATTTCGAATTAGGAACGCCGCTCCTCTCCCTCCTCAAACCTGCGAATCCACCCCGAACGTCCAAACGCTGTAAATAATTCGCCGGCGCAAATTGTTTTCATTTGGAAAACCGGGCTGCGGCAGTCTCTCGTACGCGCTGAAATAATTGCGACCGCTAGAGGGAGCCACACGCGATACCACCGCTACCGCGCGGTCGGATTCGAATTTACGCTGGAATATTAACAATAATGGAACTGGATGTTGTATTGGCATTCGTTAGGGCGATATCGAAATGAAACGTATGACAGGGTTTGGTCGGTAATAATGTGCCTACGTATTAATGGGTGTAATATGTATTGTAATGCAGAAGCTACGTGTACGTGTATTCGTGTATGAATGTATATAATGACTATAACGTTTGGACATGGGATCAGATTTATAGATGCGAATAAAATTGAATTGTTATTATCGTGATAATGCTGCGTATATTGTATTAAAATAATTTTGTCTGTTTCAACCCCAATTTCAGTTGTCGTGTTGCAGTATTTGGAATAACAACTTGACGCTTTTTAACAAAGGTTACCCTGTACTATGTCTGATAACGAAACGTAGAGCATTAAGTAGACATTTTTTAACCAAATGTAGCTTTAAAAGTAGAAAAAATGTTTTTTGTTATAGCTATCTTTATATTAGGAGGGCTGATCTTGATCTTGAGCTAAAATCTATTAGTACCAAAGGTTAGCGAAAGAGTAAAATTCAGAGAATATTAAAGTGGGAAGAAACTCGGTCATTAGGTAGTACCACGTGTGGGTATTTTTTGTATTGTCGTCGGCTTTGTTTTCTTTAGCAATGTTATTGCCCTTTCTACAAGCTAATGTAGAAAATGTGCATGTACACAGATCTAAAGCTAAACAAGCTTAATGTTATCGGACGAAACTAAGCAGATGAACGTCTCAAACAAATTGTTACTAAATACATAAAAAAAGATGTAGGTACATTAGCTTTACTATGTAAACTCGGCGAATACTCCATCATAATTGCTATTCATATTGAAAATACAAAAATTTAAAAATCTCAATAAATCGAAACATGCTTTTTTAGATAGTTTCCCGCTATATCCATATATGGTACGAAGTATTCGTTTCGGTTAAATCGTGTAGGATGACGAGATTAACGATATTCTGCGGGAAAAGGCGAAGTGATGATATCATCCCCAACATCGATTTGTCAAAAAAAGATCCTCCTCGAACGATCAAGGAGAGCGGACGTGCGATCAGCGTCCCAAGAAACGACGATTGCTTGTAACAAACTCCAACTGCCAAAAAAAAAAAATGGAAAGAGTTTCGTGGTATTCCGCCATAGCGACGAGGTGTATAAATGTCCTAGATACCCTGTCTATATTTAGGTTAGTTAGTCTCTCCAGGCCCCAATGTTTTGCGCACCGGATCATAGTTTTACATTTCTTTCGGGCGTTTTCAATTTATTGCTCTTAAATATATTCTTGTCTCATCTCAATATTGTTTGTGCTTTGAAATCAATTCTTCAATCAACACCGAAAATCCGAAAAAGCTGTTAATTTTTTAGCTAAGCTCGCTGTTTCTCGTGATTGTATATTTTCCTTTATTTCATTAATAAATTCGGAAAATATTAACAAAAACTGTTTTAAACAACGGCTCCAAAAACGTCACTGACTACTAAGTTTTATCCTTTAAGACAAATATAGCCAAAGAGCTATTTGACAACGAGATGATGAGATGAAAATATGGGCTCAACTTAACAAAGAAACAAGTCTGAATTATCACCATTTAGTACTTTTCATTTACTTTCAGCACTGATAAAACTTTGCGATGCAAGACGAGGTTAATACTGTAACAATCTCAACCATCGAATATGCGTATCTTTTTCTTTGGTTAAAAATCCCTACGCCACTGTGGTTCGTTTATAGGTACGGTACCCTATAAACTTTTCTATACTCTACATATCCGAAGCGTAAGCCCAATACCGAGCGAAATACGAGACGCACAACGTTTGCATAACGGAATTGAAATAAAATGCAAACATGTTTGCTATATTTACAGTAGCTTTAGCTCTCGTTTCTCGTTTTAGCTCTCGTTTTTCACGAAGCGGTTCGCGAGTTGAGAGAATATATAGAGAGGGAGTATTCGATATATGTCGGTATACGTAGCCAGGAACATAAAAAAATTAGGAAAAAAATTGAATAATTTCGCTGCTGCAATAATTTTTTTTTCTGTTTATTTGCAGCGTAATATTTCATATTCCATTATTCGTTGCCAAAGTTACAAAATTCCCGCAAATATTAAAAATGTGAATGCATTATTTGATAACTCTCGTACTTATAGGTTATATAGTTATTTGTTTAGTTTTATAAACAATGGAACAACTAAAAAGTAAAATTTATAAATTCCACCTTGTTTCCATTTTAGCTGCGTCCAATATATTTCGTCCAAATTACAGATGTAGAAATTAGTCTTAGAGATCTCCTGACCAAACCGCTCTCTATATTAGAAAACGCATATTTCAAGTTTATATTGCCGCTTCTCCAACAGGCAAACATCGTTGTACTCATTTTGCTCGATGACTAGCACGGTACCAATTTCATATAGGACGAAAAGAAATAGAACCGATAGATACGAAAATATTCTCTTTAATAGCCTCGTAAAGCTTTCCAAAAGAAAAAAAAAAATAGAGATCTATTAATCAAAGTAGTTTTACAACTGTTGGATTAATACACATCCTTCCAACTTTCACAAGTCGTAACTCGCCAACTATATTTATTTATATCGTTCTGAGATACTCGCACGATTCTAATTTCGAATTTCAACGCGTACGTACTAAAAGAGGCAATAAATTTGTTCGGAGCGATTTCACTAAAAATGGAACCGACGATCTTGAATTTGGAAAACGTTAAACGGTACAACACAACAATTATGCCGTGAATAATTTTTTAGGCTAACTGTACGCGAAAGTGATATTTTATCGTAGCTTATGAAGTTCTACAGACAAAAATAGATATTGTCTCCATTTCAGTTTCCAGTAGCAATATAGGATGTAATAATAACGGCTGCCACTCTACATTAGTCCTATTGCTTTTAAAGACGGTGAACACTAAACCAAAGAGCAAGAATTGAGATGGCAGTATCAGCTAATGATTGTTGAGATAGAATCTTTAAAATTTTTTTAGCAACTTCAGCCGCCGTGCATTTTCAGACTTAAAATATCGCTACCTGCATTTACCAGGAGAGACGCGAATGCTGTTCTACAGCTGCGTGCAGTTAGCTTAAAAGCTCAAGTTAAAGGTACCAAGCAATTTACGTATCTCACTAAATTTTTTCATATCCTATCAAAATGCTCGGAATACATTTGTATGCGGAGAGGGAATCTTTTACAAATCCGTTATCTTAATTCTATTAATCCTAGGATTTGTAATATGTCCTTTTTGTCTAATTTAAACAAGATGTTGACAAATATAATGTTAATTAATAATAGCTGATCGACATACACATGTAAGTACTTTCCCATCCTTGATTATAAGCCGATCGTTAAACTATCTCGAGCAATTACTTTTAACAATAAATCATCGAGTTCTGACAATAAATACCACAACGCCGATAAATTGAACATCATCAACAACGTGGATTAATACACGTTAAACCGACTCAGTTACGTTTGTCTAGTCAGCTGCCAAACAGCCAGAAAACAGTTGCAGACTTCTATAAACGAATCAAATTGCGTTTGATTAGTTTGCGATTTGTGTTAGCGTAAGGCTTTATTAACGCATGCAAGTGACGTTACCCAAGATTTAGCCAAGAGATTTACTAGCTTATAGAATTTTTTAAAAAGCGTACGTTGTGGCTTGAGGAGTTCCATGCTGTCTTTGTATACCGCAAAGGTCACTTTTCCAAAGCACAGTATTTTTACCAATCAACTGCTTGTCTTCAATGGGCAACAGAATGTGACAATTTTTGTGCGATAGCGCCACCATAACATAAGAATACACCGCAATTCCAGAAGTTTTTAAATGCTGCATGTGTTTCCGGAAGCGTGTCTCCAACCAAGCCGAAATTTTTTTCGGACAAATTCAATTAATTTGGAAGTACAAACTTTTTTTTGCGGAAAATGGACAAAACGATCCGCCTGTCAAAACTTCCTTCTATCCACTCTAGCGATTGTTCCTTGCTACGCCACTGTATCCTTCTTGTACATACGTATGTTAAGTAATAAAAGTTAATCGATCAAAAGGTTAACATCTCTGACGTAATCCTACAGCTATACTAATTCTTTCCCTCATCAAACGTATACACAAATAGATCTGTATCCGTGAGATTCTAATTATGTTACATATACAAATTAACGTCGGCGACTGCCGCTTAAAAACGCTTCCCAATGTTTCTTTCCACGGCACCATCTCTCGCTTAACCTTTTTCCGTCGATGTTTTATTGACCCGTACCATTTATGACCGTTAGTTATGTCGTCTCAGCCGGACAGCGATGATCAGCGTTAAAATCACGCTAAACATCGGTAAATAAAGTAGGAAAAAAAAAACCTGGAGATTAACCGAGAGAAAGCTTAATTGACCAGTGCGGCGCAATTAGTCAAATTAGACGCTAAAAGATGTCGGCAGGGATTTCTCATCTCCGCTGTTGTTTAGTTAATACATTGGGGGAATGGTTAATGAGTGTATAATGAATTCAGAATGGTTTTACGTTTGGGTAATTACGACATATACGTATTCCAATGTCCGTGTAACGAATGAAGAAATGATGTGTTCAGGATGTGTGGAATTTTTTCGATATTTCTAGATCTGAGATGTTTCATTATAAAAACAGTTTGTTGACAGAAAATGTAGTAACAAATAATAATAATTTCGATACTTATAACGTAATATCGGCTAAATTTTATTATACAAGAAATATTATTGTGTTTATTACATTATACAGGTTGATCCACTAGCGCGAGTGTGTCCAATATCTTAGTTAATGGAGTGTTCCATTGCGAAGAACAGCATGAAGAATATTTATCTTAATGAAACATTGTGTATACTAGTTTACCATTGAATTCACCATAAAGTAACCATTATCGCTTGTTTTTCATGAAAATTGCGACATTGTCAAGTTTTCCCCAAAAAGGAATGGAAATTCAAGAAAGATCAGTGCACGATAACTTAGAAGTATTAGTGTGAATTAACGTTGATATTTGGTAGATGCGAAAAACGAGGGTTTCAAATAGGTGAAAGTTTCGTTTTATATACAAGGTGTTTTTTACGTGCATAAAAATTTCACAATTTTCAAGTATCAAATACTGTATCTCTTATAATTGCATGAATATCATATAAAGCCCGCAATTGTTTCTAGCAAAATTGCAATTTTATTTTAGAATATACAAATATCTAAGAAAAACTATGTAGCGTTCATTTAACAAACAAATGTTCGAACTAAGATGCCTCCCTATGTGTCTTCTCGATTTTACTACAAACATCAACATCATGATGTTAATGTACGTTCTCATAATTATTCAACGATCACTGAAAACAAAAAGGAATACTTAAAACGTAGTTTCTCTTGTAATGTTGTAAATACTTCGAATAAATATGTTCTTCCTAACCTGCACTGTTTCGGTATATATTCGCCAAAAATAAAACTCAAGCAAATGTTATTGGGCTATTGGGGTTATGTTATCCAATAACATTTTCAATTGCAAAATGCAGGGTATGAAAACTAGCTGAAGTGCTATTTATTTGCAATGAACTTTTTTACTTCGTTCTAGTTTAAAACTTGCTAGATAGTTGAAGCAGCACCTTCAATTCTTGATATCTGATTACCTTGTATGTTTACTTGGTTTTCCTTCTGTAGCTTTTTTTGTTGGCTATTGGAAGAACGGTAAACTGGTTATTTTATAACTTCACGGCGAAATAATATTTTTGATATCATACCTAGTATGGTTATATTGTTTTTGTTATATTTCTACATTCTACCTTTTCCTTTTTCTTTTGTAATTTTGGCGTACCAACTAATACCAATAAATGTTATTATTATTATCCATGCGTACCAGTAAGCGCCTATACTTACATATCTAACTATAACAAGAACTTCAAATCAACAGCGTTTGAAGGTAATGTCTTATTCAATCAACGACTTCGAATTGTAAATATAAAAACAACATTTAGTAAAGTTTACAACATTAAAACTATTAGCATAAAACACTAACTGGAAACTTACTTTTGAATAACCTTAATAATAATAGATTATTATAAAAACAGTTACATGGTCATTAATGCCTGTCATATTTTTATCACACTCGATATATTTGTTATGTCTTACTTCACGTAGTTCGAGCAAAACACCTTAGTGCCACTGTTACTATTTTGAATTTAAATGTAGTAAAATTGCAGTCGATTGTTTACACGTTCCGTATTTCAAATACAGCCTGTACAATTCTACATAGCATAAATATAGATATGGGTATGCAAATGAAAATTATCTCCATCTCCGAATGTACAGAGGTCGACCGCCTCAACCTACAGAATGTAGAAAGCCAGTATACACACAGAACCATCGTCATCGTGTGCCTTGCCTTATTTATACACGAAGCATTAATTGTCCAGAAGAGAGAAAGGGAGAACGGAGATAACGATACATCGCATAGATAGAATGCAAGGGAGCAGACAAAGCAACCAAGCAACAGCGGTCCCGTTTGGATTATGTACGAGGCGGCGAGGGATCCTGTACAGTTGGAACGGCGGAGCGCGGTCCATGCGGGCAGCGTAGCGAACGAGGTTTGCGGTTAGCCGGTACCGCAACCCTTCACCGAACTTGCCATCCTCTCACGCCCGCCCAATCCGCACTCTCGTTTAAACCGACGTATCTAGGTGGTCGGCGGGCTTCGGCCAGCTCGTTCGCCGCCCTACAGCGGTAACAGACGCCGCAACAGCAGACGTCGACCGTTGCCAAACCACCGTCGGTTACCGCAGGCGATACGCTACACGTGTCCATTAATTATTAATTCCATTATTAAGTGATAACGTTTAATATTCGTATACACTAGATAGGTTCACTATCGTCAGGAATTCCTGAAATAAAACAGTGCCAACCATCGCAATGACATTATGATAAAAAAAGAACCTCTTCTCAAAGATAACTTTAACTAATAATTCTGAACTGTTTCTTCTTCTACTTCAGATGACATTTTAGGATTAGGTTTCGTTGGATCCAGCATATAAGCAACAAAATGTCGTTTTCTGAATACGTTCGTATGATGGATAGTTCCTCGAAAATCAGTTCGAAGCTTTCCCATATTTCTACAGCATCGGATATTGTGAATATTATCTATAGTTCTACTGATATTGAATATAACATAAAAAAAAACCATCGGCTGCTTTTCTTAAGTCTGTGTTTGATAACGATGCAGTCTAAGCTGTTGTTATTTTTCTCATCCCCAAATTTTGAGTAATTTGTTCCACTGGCTAACGTATACCGTTTGTTCGGGTTATTTTAGCGATTAGTCATGTATATAATTGTATTTAAATTAGGTAAACACATTATTTCTGTTTTATTGTTGATATCCGCTTAGGCCTAAGTTTTATTTCTGGGTTTCCGGAATTTATGACATCTTGTCATAAACCAATTAAGCAAGCAGGTAAATTGTAAACCGAAATTAGCTGAATTGTTTGAGCATTTGCTACAACTGTCAATAGAAACTACATTGTCCGTTCTTTAATCTGGAATTTCCAAGAGCAGTTAAACTTCAGGTAATTTCGGTAACGAACAAACATGCCTACATTTCGTCCCTACTAATGATGGCAAGTAGTGGGGACACTTGTATATAAGAATTAGATTAGGTTTTCAAAACATAGTTCTCTGTACATACAATATTCAAAGAAGTAATCTATGTCAGATAGACCTTCACAAAGAATCTATAGTTGTTAATAAACGTATGAAGCGTTAAGTACGAAAGTGTTCTCATTTCGCGAGTGTCCACCCCTTTTCATTTTCACATTATAACTGATAGTTATATGGTTCCTTGAACCTCGGAATAAGAGACGAGCTACCGATAAACGCATCGGAACCGTCACGACATCCAGTCAAAACACCGTTAAAACAATCAATCAAACTATTTCACTCTCTTCACCACCAACTTCTTCATATTCAGCTTATACAAAATTGCTGTATCTAAAATATCCTATTTTGAAGATGCAAAAATTTTCGCTTCTTTTTCTTAAGCCAGTTAAATTCAAATTAATTCAGCTTTACTTTCTTTGAGATTTTCGATTAATTTTATGGAAGAAACAAGCAAAAGAGCAATCCGAAAATCCAGAAGAAAATAAAACTAAATTAAAATATCTTTTGTAATGTGCATAATACTTTCTTTGATTTCTTTAATCTCTAAATCGTATGATAAAAAATTAATTATTTTGCGTCATGCATGTCATATTTGCAGCATTATGTATCACGATTACATTTCTTTTTATTCGACGTAATCCGATTAGTTGCAATATCTGACAAAGAGTATGAACTTGTCCTGATGTGTCGATTGTATCGTACAAAAAAAAATCTGGTTTTTGTACTAGTCGATGCGCATATAATAGGCTCACTGTGTACGTTCGATTAACCGTCAATAGAGATGTTGATTGACTTATCTAGTTCAGAGAAACATTTTGTAGATTCTTCTTCAAATATTCTATTTAGCAGCGTCGTCGACAGCACTTTTCCCCGTGGGCTTCAATCGAACGGATATTAAGTAAATATCCAGTTAGCCAAATTATGTATTTTTCCGATAATGTGAATTTGTTCAACATTTAAAACAAATTTACTTAAATTTAATAGACTACACAACCACAGAGCATGCTTTTGTTACAATAAATATGGTCATAAAATATTGCGTAGCCTACTGAATTTTAACAGAATAAAAACAAATAACGCCTTTAGCAAATATTTCTGTTGATATTTAGTAGACGCCACTTTTAAAGCAGCATTCTATTTAAAAGAAAAATGTTATTAGAATAGATGCGCTGTAGGCGTACGTGGTCGTATAAGCATGGGAGGATGCGGAAGTCTTCACAAAGTGATAGTACCATATCGACGCTTAAACAACTATAGAAGCTTAGAAACAGCTTAGATAGATGGAATACAATTCAAAAACAGTTTGAAATAACTCAAGAACTGCTTAAGCTATTTCCGAGCTGTTTCATCTCTTTCTGTAAGAACATTTCAAACAGCTGTGGTGAATATAGTAACGCCATCTTGCAACAGTACCCCAAGCGAATACGGGCCTTCCGTTACCATCACTATTCATCTTCTATACTAACGTATTGTATTTATCCAGATTTATTTTTGTAAAAAATTAATATGTATGTTCCTTGCCACATTTGACAATGATGGAGCTGATGGCTGTAAAATATTTACAGAAATTGTTTATTCTTTTTGTTAATTTTGTCCAGCTTCCAACTGAGCTTGTTAACATATTTCATAATGTTCTATTGAGTGTATAGTCTCTTGCACTTGTGGCGTCCTTACTTATTTTTTCAACCCAATAATTATATAACTTCATCATTTATAAATATAAGACATACACAGCAACTACTTCACAACCAAATATAAGAAAAGAAAGGCCTTGATGTACCAACGACTATTAGCTCAGTCTTTTGAAGTAGTGCTTGACGGGAATCTAAACTAACCTATACTTGGAAACAAGTTCTTTTCGAATAACAAATAGAACTAAAGAGATGTTGTACTTTTGAATTTTTCCCAATATTTTAGTTTTACATACGTTCAATACAATTAATCAGTACATCCTGTATATGCGGTATTCGTAAAGGCGCTTTACGGTAGCAAATCGAAGTAGGCCATCCCAACGGATGCATTTCGTATTCACGACGATACGTAATTAAACCCAGCCAGTTATACGGCTACTGCTATTACGCCTCGCATACACATAGACAATGCATACAATCTACGCCATACGGAATCTTGGCTCCCGTACGATTACGTGAGATTAGTTGGATGGAAACCCAACAGCTATGTGTATAGCCAAAATCAGCCGAGCGCTATCGTGAATATATTATACATAGTACATATGCATACAACTACGCTGGCAGGTTTGTGCTTCGATTAACTCCTGTGTTCGTCTAGAATGTAGACGTTTAGACGGTAATTGTTGGAGTGGTAATAAAACACTAATTAATTAATTGATTAGCGTCGCCAAGTTGGCAACTAGCAGTTTGCCTTGTCAGTTATAAGGATGACGTGGCAAACAGGTAAGATACGTTTATCAGTGGTTGTTCATCGGGATATGAAATAGAATTGGTTGATATATTTTTTTAAATCTCTGGAGGTTTGCAGTAACAACACGTACGATGTTCACGACAATGGTCCATATTTTAGGCGAATGGTATTGCTTACTGCACCTAGTTCAACGGAAAATATTGCAAAAAAAAGCAAAAAAAGCATGGCAACAAACATTTACCTAAACATTTATAACCAACTCTAGTTATAAAAGCTTCATAAAGAAAGGCACCTGTTGAAATTTTGTTAGAAATAGCAACTATAATTCTTCGGGCAACCATTTCAAAAATACAAATTTAACTCAATAGAAAATCGTAACCTTATATAAACAATATTAAAGCTCGGCACGTAAATCAACTATTTTGCAGCTGTGCTAGTATGCACAGGTTCAGGGAATTTAATTTCCGAATGAAACGAGGTGAGGCGGGCATATTTTCTCCCTTGACTGTACGTTAGGTAATATTCATTAAATACGGAAACCCTACGTATAGCCGCCTCCAACTATTGGAAACGACCATCCGGTCCCTCGAACGTAGAGTTCGCCACCCAAAATCAATATTTATTCCTTCATCCTAGAGGATCTCTCCGCGGGCGCACATAATATTTGTAAGGAAATGATATGCAGTTTATGTACACACCTGAATGGGCCAACGCCAATATTTACACCGAGTAAATAAATGTGATGATGATGATGATGGTGATGGTACCACCAGCCAGTCAGTTTATGTATGCTTATGTGTACACTGTACACATATGTAGATATAAGAGGACGGTTGTTGATTATACACGAGAGATGCCTCGTACTTGTGACGTAATATCCGGTTGCTATTCCGCTTCGATTAGAGGAAATAAACTAAATAAGGCTTCTTAACATTCTAATTTTAATTTTACGTCAACAAATTAATCAATCTCATTTAATATTGCCAAATTCCGCAATCATAAATTTTTGGTAAAATTTCACGTTTAAAATGCTTAAGCGCATCCATATTGGTTTTACTACGTGCGATTGTAACAGGTAAGTATTGCCCAATGGCTCCTACGCTAACTTTGCAAACATTTATCAAACTTCTCGGAGTAATCATCTCCATTTTCTAGCGTGACATAAATGCACATTATTTGACGATAGGTACTTGCATACGTCAAAGGACAGAATTATAACAGCGGGTACTAAACAGAAATAAACGGACACGTCGGCGAATAAATAAATAGCTTTTCATTGGCTTATTAGTTTCCGGTGTTTCTCGGCCACGCGCTATTATCGTATACCGGTAAGCTCCCATGAAATCATCAGCTGGTCGGCGTATGAGAAAAAAGCAATTACCTGCAGACGTGTATAACTGCACATCTACGATGCAGCAATAGTAGTAATAAACGGGTTACCTATTACAACTTGATTTCTTTATTAACGAGACCGGGTATTATTAATGTATAGAATGGAAAATGCATTTATCAGACTTATGTACTCTTGGTCTATTCGATTAGAGTTACATAAATAGAAAAACATATTTTCTGCAGTATATTCGTTCGCAGATTTCGAAGGAACTCGGCGGTATCTTCCTGTAATAGTACCCGTGGGGAAGAGTTATACACCGACATCGATTTCTGTGGTTACCTTTGTGATCGATAGATAAAGAACACATCACGAAAGAAACAAGCAATTCTTTTCTTCTTAACATTCTTTCCAAGCGAATAACTTTTGTTGGATTTGGTTCATTAAAGAACACCCAAACAGCACTAATTATTGGCACAGTTCGCAGCACATAAGTTTAATTAATTAGTCCACATCAGCCGTTCCGTGAGTGCACGGATCCTCATTATCAACTGTATTACTGAATGACGTGAGGAAAAGCTCTAATTAAAAAAAAAATACAGAAAAATAGAGAAAAGGTGTAGTATGAAACGTCCTCTCCTGTCGTATCTGTAGAGCCTAATGTGCTCATTGGATCTGGTATCTATCCTTGTTTCCTCCCCCCTTGTTATCTCTTTCGATATGTTGCAGAATCGAAGCTTCACAGCTTTCTTAGCAGGAATTTTTGCTGAGAATAAGATCGTGTGATTTTTTTACGTAATATCTATGTTGGATTATCTTGAGAATGTGGCCGACATCTATAGAATAACCATTGCAAATGGCTACATTTTTTATAAACTTAAGTAACGATTCGACCGAATTCTATGCTTGAAAAATAAGAAATGCCAAACTACGAAAATAGTCATATGAAATGATGAAGGCTTTATTTGTCATTGCATTCATTCGCGGTTACTTACTCAAAGGAAGTATTTAAAATTGTTAATATCCCTTATTGTTTGGCAAAAAAACAAACATCTTTTGTACTCAATCTTTTAAGCCAAAAAAAAAGAATAGCTACGCATTTTAACAACTATGTTCACGTAAACTCTATGCATTTGATTACAGTTTTATGCGCCGAAAAAAAACCAAAGGAATCTTAGGAGTCGGTCTGGTGAGCTAACAAGAACCACAAGTAAGAAGACAATACACACCGTATTAACAATAATATGATTGTATTCTGTCCCAGTCATATGTGAATAGATGCCACAGCATTTTTGTAAAAATGTGCGCAATTGTTGTACAAATTACGAGATCATTTCTCACGCAACATTGTTGTAATATTTTCTGTTTTCCTTTGTACAGGTAGGAACATGCATCAAATTTCGTCTCAATCTGAAAAGGAATTCTAGAAAATATACTGAAGCGGACTCTGCTTTTTAATTAGAAATCTATAATTAAACCTATAATTGGTAATTTTGTCATAAGGAAGCAGTCAGAAGTTCGTAAATTACAGAAGTTTTTACTTATTATAAGAAACACACACCAATGTATGTACAACCAATTATTAGTTTCAAAATTGATTAACCTCTCTTTGAAAATAGAGAATTTATTGAAAATCCTTACATATATGTAGCTTCAAAGGCAAATAAAAGGCCTCTACACGCACACAAGCAAGTCTGTAAATTAAGTTTGTTTTGTATGTTGCGTTTGGGGGGAGCACCATAATTTTTTCGAAAAATATACTAAATAGATATCCAAACAACATAGAAGGTACAACTCTATACAAGAGATATAACATATTTAAAAAATAATATATTTTATGTAATAGTGCAAATATTGTATATAATATTAAATAATGGTGTAATAATGAAAGGTTTAATAATTATAAAAATGCTGGTGATTTAAATTTTATATATTAATTGTATAATTACACAAAATATATTATTTACTAGAGGTATAACTATGTTATACCGTTGTAACAAGTTGTATCTGTTGTTTGGATATGTACCAAATACAGTTGGCGAGAAGATCACAGTGGCCCCCCTTCTCCTTCCAAATATAAGCCAAAGGAGAAGAAAAATAAGCCAAATATGTTTTTAAAATTTCTTTCTAACAATTATTTACTTTCAAGTACATAGGCTTTCACGACCGGTATCAAATGTAGAAATAGGTTCCGGGTTGATATGCCGTGTTCGATTGGAGTATCTTCCGGACGTTTTATTCGGAACTGCGGCGAATATCGACGTATCCTGCCGCCAACTTCTACAAATATTTCCTTACTATATAATATTATATTAAAACTATTCGGAGAAAAAAATAGTCAAATCAATGCAAGGATTGATTTCGGTACACGACATATCATCTAATTAATTCTTTATTTGTAGCAATTGCAAATTTTCGTCCTACGTAAAGGATTCTCCATGCAACTTACAATATAGTGCAATATCTTAATATACTTTCGCAGAATGTATATGTTTTTCCTCGATCCTCGAATAAATTTATATTATCTGCAATTTCAAGTAACTTCCTTATTAATATGAATTCATGAAAGAAAGTGACAGAATAACAAACAACGTAGGTCCTTTGATTGTATTAATTCCCTGTAGGATTGATACATTTTATTTTAATATTTTGCAAGGCTACAATCTCCTAGCTTATAATATGCCCTTATTCTCGGCAAATTATATAGAGTTATCGCTACAAAATCGCCCAACTCCGTAATTTCACGCGGGCTAACTTTCGGCAATTAAACCCGGCCGAAGCGGTCATCCAGTCCGCCTATTGTTTCGCCAGGAGTGCACTTGGAAATTGCTCCGTTTATACCCGTGCGAGGTTCCCCTTAGTTAGTACCATTCCAGGCTGGGCTGTATACACGACCGACAACTTATTTAGGATTCAGCCGTTCGTTTATACATGTATCGGGTTAATAAGCGTACTATTACGATGTAACTGCGGTTATCCGTGACCTCCGCGTTAGCCGTCCGACATGAGATGAGATGACAATCGAGTGCACGCAATTACATGTATAATCAAGCGAGCGGCGGCGTGTCCCCGCTGTTGTCGGCATACTCGTAGCGGAGATAAGCAATCAACATTCCATCATTGTGTAATATCTGGCCGGTCCTCCTCTGCGTCCGTATGTGTGAGCAATACGTAGACGTATTTGCATATTGGACTAATATATATTATTGGAGGATCGTTGTTAGGCGCTACGTTGTGTGTCCTTTTCACGTTTGTGTGAGAGTGTACGGACCTGTTACACACGCGTATAAAGGAAAGAGAACCGGCCGCGGAAAAAAAAAACTCGTTAATACCGTTCGAATTAATTCCTCTAATCCGCAACTCCATCGCCGCCATCGACATATGGAACGATGTTAATCGTCGAGAGCTATGAATATGAATATTTCTGTGTGGTAATCGCTTCTAATTACGGTCCGGTTCTATAACGCGGTGAGGTTTATCCTGCGGAGAAGTTAATAGGCGTAAAATTATTCCTTCTATATGCGGTTCTCACAGACATTAAGTCAGATGTATGATAAGCGATGAAGTTTATAGTACTCGGTTTTATAAACTTCCTTCTTATATATAATTCTTTTTATTTAAGAGCGCAAAAACAGGAGCGGAGAAAGCGGGAAATCCGTTTTAATATGGATTTATCGCTTAAATTAAAATTGTTCTTTATAAAAGTTTTTGCCATTGCCATTTTTTTTGTATCAATAATATTTTGTTGTGTCTAAAAGGAGTATTTCCCAAGTATTATCCTTAAAAACCAATAACAACTCGCTAATAAATACTTAAAATTTCGTGCGTTCTAAAAGCATTTTAAACGACATTCAAAGCGCGCCAAGTCGAGGTTGACGTCATGTCGTATGACTTCGTCTAAGGTACCCAACTGCGGCAATATTCTCATTATTTGAATTTAGATTGCTGTATAGTTGTTGTTGTTTATATAATCAAAAACATTTGGTGTCATTTTGCAAAGATACAATAGTAGCAATGCCTAATAAGATATTTATTAGAATGCCAGTTGGTCATATTCGCCGGACAAAATGGCTTAAACCCAGCCCAAGAGACGTGCACCAAACTGCTGTATCTCCATATGGTTCTCTTCCAGATCTAAAATTACTTAATAATTTAAAAAATATATATCGATTAAAATCAGTAAATTACGATTCATTTTTCTTGTAGGTTTAGATTAAAAAAATTCTGTGATGTACATTTTTTACTTAAGTACATTTAATTTAAAACAAATTTTTAGAACTTTTGTACTAATTTATTCGTTTTAACTTCACAACTCCAAGACAGAGATTTTTACCATTTTTAGTAAAAAAATTTGCTACACCACAAATATATTAACAAAAGGTAGATTCGGCTAAATCTTTGGAACATCTTTCTTCAGTTAGTAGATAAGTTACGTACACCAACCACAAGTCAAGCTAAAACTTTCAATAGTAGTTATTAATCCCTGATTCAAAGAAAAGAATAGCTCCTTGCTAATACACGTTTTCATTCCAACATATGTTTAGGATTTGCAGTAACTTTTTCCTGTTTCCTCTGTATATTTCTATATAAAGAGTGCTTATGGATGCACGATCAGGGGTTTGGCACTCGCGTTATTTGGCAAATCGCGAATAGAGAGTACTTATTAAGATGAGGTACGGAAGAGTTGGGTTGTGATGATGAGCGTTTCACGAGGTCTTCCTTATTTGCGGTTTTCGATCTAAGTTGGTTTCTCCGCGTTGATGAAAGTACTGATATTACGTACTATGCGAGCGGCTTTAATATTCTTATATCCTGTCCCTTCCTTCAGGAAATACACATGAACTCAAGATACGCTTTAGGCACGTTTCATAAATGGGTAACAAGAAACAAGATAGACGCTAACATAGATATGTCGATTGCAGTTTATTTAAAAAGCCTACGTGCGGATAGATAAGGGTAGTGGCTACCGATGTAGCGCCCAGACGCTAGTATGCTGGGTCTTATGATATATTCTACACCGAATTGGTCTCAGCGTATTAATAGTCTTTGTAGTCTCTGGTTTACGCGTTTCGTTTATTTCGTAAGTTTTCACTTTCATTTGAAATATGACATAATGCGTTGGGCGGAAGCAACGACGGAGCATTTTCCAGCATGTAAAATGCACCTGTAGTCTTGTAAACTACTTTTGCTCTTTGGTTCTCAGAAACCATGACCTATTTATTCAAAACATAGTTAATCAGCAACATTTCATCTGGAATAAGTGACTGCTAGATTATAAATGTTCTTGGATTTTGTAACGTCTTATATATGCCCATTATTGTAATTTCCTTTACTATTACGCCTTGTATGTATTAAGCTTGTGACCTCGATTGCCGTGTATACTGTACATCTAATAAAGGTTATTATTATTATTTATTGCTTTGAAGTTCCCTATTGTTTCCAGAATTTCCGAATTCCCATTGCTGAATAATGTAAGAAAAATGCTGTAATTCTAATATACCATGTTCTTCACTCACAAGGAGCTACTTTTAGAGCCTATACGCCCTAAAACATGCGAAATATACGAAACTCAAAAGAATGCTTTTTGATAAATCCGTCGACGCTGAATGGCTAAGTGGACCTCTTCTCATTTTTCATATAAATGGCTTTGTAAGAGACCAATTTGGTGTTTACCACAGTCCTTACTATTATTACCTTGTAGATAATAATATTAACAGTGTATTCGGAAATTATAAAAAGACTTGAAGGAAGTTCCCACGATCGTCAATAAAACTATGCTCTTGGCCTTTTGGTTGGAACCGCATCCTTATGGAACATCTCCCAATAACAGCTGGAAAGATGCCCCATGACGAAGAACGATATAAATAGCATATATAAAAATGTGATTTTATGGTTTTTGCTAAAACTACGGTACTGAGGTATTAAACGATCTTAAAGTCCCACATAAACGTGTTGAATTCTTGTATAGAATTTTTTTATAAAGTTACTTAATGAATTAATTGTGAGAAAATGATTTATATTGGTAAATACCTAAAGTTATGAACTTGACGAATAAATATGATAAAGAGTGATAAATTGAAAACTAAATCATTTTAAATTTAAGTGCGCTTTCCTAAAAACTAGGTTATGTAACATCGCGGAATTATGTAATTTTGCAGTAATTTTAAAGGGTTTAAACGAAACAATTTGAGGCAAATGAACTCTGAAGCAAAACAAGTACCGTCTCTAAAATCTGTCAGCGATTTCTAGACACGCTCTGTATGTTGCTAGCAATTTACTAATAATCCGCGATCCAAATAAATCGCACACAGATAATCGAGTATTTGTTGTATTACCAAGAAAGTGTCGTTTCAACAATACCTGTTGGAAAACGTAAAAAAAGTAAACTGTTTACGTGTCCGTTCAGTGTTTGCTTACGTATTTATTTGCGGGAATATGTTAATCGTCTTAAACGGTAGGTCTAATACGTTACAACCCCGTGATATTTCATCTCATACCGCGAAGTGCTTATTATAAACAACTTCATTACACAGTTAAAATTAGGAATATTTTCAGATTACCGCAATATAATAATAACCCGTGACGATACCAAATTTCGGTTCTAATTACTGCGCCAATCACCTGATATGTGTACGTAGAGTGTCACAAAAAAACTAATGCTTCTATATATACATAGTATTTGTATACACAAGTCACCCAAGTCAAGAAAAAAAAAAGAAAAAATCGTAAAGTTAGTACTTCCATAGAGAATAGGGACCTGATAACTTTTTACAATGGTAAATGGCAAATGTTACTGCTTAATATCTCATTTCCTCTTTCTTCCTTCTTTCATTTCCAAACAGAGTAATTTAGAGAAACATTTCTTAGTTTTGCACAACAAATAAACATATCAAAATGATGAATGGGAAAAAATAATATTGAGGGGGTCTCAATTAAAAGTTCAACAAAACTGTTTGAAAGAGTCCGAGTTGAGTTGCATCATTCAAATAAAGCAAATAATGTGCAAATTGGAATGATAAAACCCTCAGAGATTTAGCACTTTTTACATCAGAAAAAGAGAACATTAAACAAAATGAAATTACAACTATGCAGAGAACTTGAGGAAGAAATATCAAATACGTCGAGAGAATCACCAAATGAGAGAATTTATTTATTCTACAACAATTAACGTAGATATTGAAACTTAGACCTCTGGTTGAAATAAAGAGCATTCTACATAACAAATTATATCTAAGTTGTAAATTGTTGATGAAAGCATGGAAGTCGGCTAAGTAATTCATTTCGAGTGAGCTTCCAAAATGAGCATCTTGTGAATAAATGGAAAGTTCAAGAAATGATTTGTTGTAAGATTTTTTACGATTTCAGGAAAGGCCTAACACAACAATATTGCCTCGAATCGTTTCGTTCAACTTTTAGTAATGAAGCACTGCTTGCAACTGGTTTGCAAAATTTCGTTGTGGTCGCGTTTCCATCAGCAACAAAGTTCGTGAAGGTCGACCAATATCGGTATGCAACGATTTGTTTGCCAGAAGTCAACCATAAAATCATACTTCATCATCACAATGTTAATTCTCGCAAGGTACGTCAAATATTTAATTATTTCGACAAGTAAAACTTCTTTATTTTGTTGCCTTATCGCTATTGTTCCTGAATGTCAAAGAAAAGATACGTGAATACTGATTTCTATGACATCAAGAAGTTATCGAAGACCTACCGAAGAGATACCACCTTCAGAGCGATCTGTACTAAAGCATTTTTTTTCTTTCATTGTTTCTTTAAAAACTTAAAGAGTATCATTCGCAAAAGAACACGTTCGGGAAGTTGATAATGTAAAAGCTTAACTTTTCATGTGGTCCATTAAAATAACTACGGTGTCGTATAGCTTGTTCCTTTTATTTGAAGAGCGCTTATTACGTTCAGGAAAGCATCTCAACTAAGATTTTATGTTTATAACGCAAAGGAAAACCATAGCTACCTAAATTGGATATTTATTAAAAGGTTGGTATACTTTGTATATAATTTTCTTTAAATTTAATAATGGCATATAATAAACTTATTCCCCTTTTTACGCATATTTACGTGCTCCGAGAGGTACTCCGTTCCGTTTTAAAGGCGAATACGTAACGATTACATTGAAAATTATGACATCGCATTATTATAAACGAACGGTTTCGTTCCATTTCGTTTCTCCCTTTTTTATTTTAGATTTACGCGCGCGTTTAACTTTTACTGCCATTAACTGAATAATGAGCGGTAAGCAAACGTATAATTACAGGCTTAATTAATACGTTGGGCGTTATATTTTTTATTTCGCTCTCCTGCATTCGCTGTATACCTTCGCGCGCGACGGAGTAAAATTCCGCGAACACCGCAACGATATCAATTAAATGGTCTCGGGCGGCCCGACATTATTACCAGTTACGCACGCGGCGATGGAATGGAAAAATAATAATTCATCCAACTCATAAAATGCGGTTTGCGCAATATCAAGATGCGGTTAACAGAGCCGTATGAAAGTTATTTTATAAGGCGAGGCTACAAAATGATCGAGTGATCGTCTGTATTGTGCCATAATCCGTGTTACCCGAAGGCACCTTCTCTTTTTTGTGCATCTAACACTGTCATTCATCCGATATGTTGGTAGCACAGTGGGAGGCTTGACTGTATGCAGTATTAGAAAATAATGAAATTGCGCATCCCATCTAGGCTTGATTATGATCATTAGCGAATCCTATTACTATTTTGTCGAATTTAACTGCTGGTAAGGATTTGTAACGCCTTAGGTTTTACCTATAATTTCTATAAATAGATCCAAATAAGTTGAAACATTCATCAATGATTGTGGAAATAACTCTCAAATTTCTACAAGATTTAATGGATAATAGGAAGGCAATTTTGAAGTTAAAGATACACTAACTAAACTCAGAATCAATGCATTTTTCAAGACGCACTACGCATGTGAATTAATAGTGGTAAACAGCTCAAGTTGCCAGCAACTATTGTGTTCTTACTATTGACACGGGATAACAAGACGGAAATAACAGGGGTGCGAGATTTGAACCCTGCAGAACATCAGATGGCAACAAACGTTAATAGTTCAATATAGAAAAAATTACATACAGTAGATGTCTCCATAGGAAATAGCATGATAAAAATTTAATTTCGTGTGAATTTGATAATTTTTGTGCACAGTTGTGACGTTCTACAAGATTTAAGCGGTCAGAATCTTATAATCTTTCTAATAAAAAGCATATTAGATAAGTTTAGTTCATCTCTATTTCTCTTTTTAAATTAGTGACATTCGGCAGATACCACTAAATAAAAATTAATTATTTTGGAAGATTTTAACAGTAAAATAAATATTACCAATATGAAAAGTCAGAAATGCCTATTTCTTGTATTGAACAATATAATATTTCCCGATAGAACAATAATGGAAACAATGGAACACTAATGGAACACAATGGAAAACAATAAAACTAACAATAAATACTTGTAATACTATTAAATAAAAATGTAAAGAAAATATTTAAACTTTTTACCGAAAGTTGCATCTTAAAAATGTATTTTTTATGTTTTACAGCTGTCTCTCAAGACCTGTCTTTAGGGGTATCACTTTACAAACCGCAATAAGGAAACTCCAAGGGGGTCAAAGCTGAACTTCCTTTCATAATGAAAGTGAGTGTTTAAAAATCCTATAATTTCTTGTGTGGTATGAGGAGGAACTACACCGTGAATAATTAGAATCCTTTGTACAGCTGGAGGAATTGCGTCAATTAATAGCTGGAGGTATTTTTTTTTACTATTAGCCAGAGTTTAGTATCAGAAAAAGGAACTTAAGTTTAGAATATTTGATTTTTCATTAGTTCTTCTAGTATCGTAGTATATTAACTTTATCTTAGTTTTTCTAATATCATTCACGGAAAATTGTCACTCTGTAAAAGTTGCTGAAAGCTGTACAGCTTAAAGCTTTTAAATTGTTCTTTCAAATATTTATTAGCAACTACTACCTGAAACCTGGAACTGGTGCCATAATTTTGTTTGACTGCTGAAAGGCTCTTATTGAATTGCCAATCACAGATTTTCTTGGAGCACTTCAGTCACAGCGCGGTTTCCTGTTTTATTCTTCTTGTTACGTTATGAATTTACGTATCCATGAATCGTAAGTTCTCAAAATAGTCTCCAAAGGACCATAAATGTAACATGTCACCATTTCTGCGTTTTCTTCCATGGTGTAGATAGACATTTTGATATATTTTTTTAATATGGAACTATGCAGTACTTCTGAAGATTAATTTATTATTGTCAGTTGGCGTCTACTAAGTAATAAATTGTTTACAAATTCTTCGTACATAATCCATCAATCCAAATAAATTATCTAAATTCTGATAATACGTAAGAATAAGTGACTCCTCCATTGACACTTGTGTATTTCTAATTAGTAAACGTTTAAAGGTTTGTTAAATTTTGTAAATGTTTACTAACGCAAGTATTGATTTTGTTGCTGCAACGGCTTCCGAGAAACAATGGATAGGTTTACTATACTAACTTAGCGTAATCGCTGTAACTTTTAAGTCACTACAGATGTCAACACGAACTAACCGTCGTTTTTTGTAGCTAATTTGTTACTCAAGAATTAATTTTGTTGCTCCAATTACTTCCGAGAAATGATAACTAGGTTAGCATATTAAGCTAGGACAATCATTCAGGACATCATAAAAATTGACTTTGTTGGTGCAACCGTTTACGAGAAGCGATGGCTATGCCCGCAACTTTTAACGCACTACATTCTGTAAATATCAATATTTGTATGATAATTCTTATTTCCTTTAAAAAGTGCTCGGCATATATACTTAGCAGCGGCTGTTGTCATTGGAATCGATATTAAAAAAATCTTTTCCAGAATAGCTACAAGAAAGATAGACCTATTTTCAGCAGAATTATTTAACAGAAGTCAATTTTCTGACAATACAAGAGAGAGGGTGGCATAGCTGGTAACTTTTGAAATAAACTTATTGCGATTTCTTCTTTCTCCAAGCGCGAGAGCATTAACTGTGAGCAAAAATAGTACGTTTGCAAATATAGATTATCCTTCGCCAACTACGAAACATATATATGTAGATATATGTATTTGCTATAGCGTTTAGTACTGCTACCCTTGCAAAACTAAGGGCAAAAAGTTGTCCTGCTAATTGAACCTGTTAATATAAGAATCCAAAATACGAAATTTAAAACATAGAAATATTGAGAGTTGGCCACTTCTGCCCAATATTTGCCTGCAGCGGTATGCTTAGGCAAATCTTAGGCTTCTACTAATCAAAAACACTCTCAAATAGCAGGTCTTTTATTTTAGGTATATTATTTTTATTTTTAAGTATCCTTATCTTAGGGCTAGATACCAATAATGGAATTGTATACCATGAAAGAGATGCCAAACTAAATGATATTCCATCGAAAATTAAACGAAAAAATAAAGCAGGCAGATGTTCAATGGAAATAATTCTGCTTTCCAATCGAAATTTTAACGGCACTATAGCAGCACCATCAATTTACCGGTTTCTTTTCAATTAAACCGACAATCTTAAACGCCGGACAAATTGGTTGCAACCGAATTGAACAGCAGACATTATAAATTCTACCTAAAACAAGACGACAATTAAATAAATTGCGATAACTAAAAAATCACCTGTACAATTTATCCGGCAATACACTTAACGAAATGACGTAAATATTGCTCGGGGAGATAGGACTGTAAATATTCGGCGATTATGCGACTTAAATTAAAACTTATCGACGCTTTTCTCTCTTCTTTTTTATTTGTCCTCCTTTTTCTCCATAGACAGTATACATATGAGATACCGAGCATGTTAAATTTTATTATCAAATGGTAATCGTCAAACGGTTGTTTCAAAATGCAACACTATTAATAGCGGATATCCTTTACGGTGATATTTATTGGTAGAACGTGGGACGGCGTCCATAATGCAAAATAAGGGAATGTTTCATTTTTAAAAGTCACGTATTATCGCGGAAGACCTACAATGTACTAAACGCACGCTGGGTTGCATGAATAAATTATGTACAAGTAAAAGAGATGTTCAAGAAATAATCGTCAGAGTCACAACTACATATACTGCAGGAACTATTCTCTTCGCTCTTGGTTACAATTATACCCTTGCCCAATCGAGATAATAGCGTACAGTACGTTAATTATATGCGGAGCGAAAGTTTCCCTACCAGTATAATTATATGAACGTTTAAGGACGTGATTGCTTTAAACGGTGAAATTACAGCTCGGGGAGTAGAAAAATGAGACAAAAAAAGTAAAAAAGGTGGGTAAGTCAGAAAAAAAATAGATGCAGTTTTCTGGTATTGGTGTTTACTTGACGATTGTTTTAAAATTCGCACCTGCAAATGGACGAGTAGAATATTATGTTTTGCTTACAATCTTTGAGTCAAGAGATCATTTTAAGAAAGGTCCGCTATAGGTACTTCAAGCTTTAAAAGAACTAGGAAACACATCCTGCAGGCTACTTAAACAAATGGAGCTTATGATAACTATTGTATAAGGAAAAGGAAATTTTATTAATAACATTTTGTTCGCTGACGAAAGTATCCTCCTGTTCATGGACATTATAACGCTTCAACTGTATTCTGTTACTTCCGTACTAACGATCATGAGCGTTACACACAATATCTCCAAAAATGAAATTGTTTTAGGTAACAGGATTATTAGCGCATTATCTACATTTATCATTAGAAACTTAAGGTTAAAAAGTATTTGGTACCAGCGAAACAGCTGTCCAGCTCAAGATAGCGCTGCCGCAAGAGGTTTTTTTTTTACGGGAAAATATATCGCAGCCATGTAGGTGTCTAGGCTTATTGGTTAATGTTTTCTTTCTTTGAGGACATGTAAAAAATGTATTTACCTGCAACAAGAAGCACGCATTGCTACAAATTATCACGTTCGCCAAGCGCTTGGAATATTGCTTAGTTCCAGGAGGAGCCCTGTTCGAATATTTGTCGTAAATTTGTCATCTAATGGTGAATATTTCTCACCTTCGCGATAATATAAAATGTTGTTTTTGTTGTATATTTTGTAAGTAAAGATGTTGCGTTGGATGTACACAAGATCAGTACTAGTACAGTAACTTCAAACATTTATTTCTCTCATTGATGGCATCTAAATTTACAAAGGATGCGTAATCTAGGGGTAGCCAGGTGATCTGACATTACATTTTCTAAACTTGCAATGTAAACGTCATTTAAGTCAGCAATTTGTCAAAAAGCTGAAATGAATTTAAACTTGAATCTCCGCTATTTCTCCTACAGTTTGTTTATCTTATGGTCGGGTTACGTCCTAGCTAGCGAGATGAGCATCCGACAGCCGTCCTATCCCGTCAAGCGTGAGGAAGAGACTTATACGGTGGACTCCAACGATCCAAACGCCGAATATGCCAATTTCATAGTAAAAGTGGTGACCGAAGGAAAGGCTTTCACGGGCGTCATATCTGGAACCAGTTGCGCTTTCACCGATCCCTTAGTTTACGGCATGAAATCGGTGAACGTTTGCCTCCTGAATGGTAAATGCGAGGATGTGTACGAGATGAACCTTTACAAGGGCACATATTTCACGCTTATGATCATAGGGGAGCAGATAGGCGAACGGACTGAAAGAACGGACCAAATAATGGACACGCTCTGCTTCGCCGTCGGCATCAACCACGCTCCCGAAGAGGTCAAGATACAATTGCGAGAAGATTTCTCGTATCACGTGACAGGTGAGAACCAGGTGTTTCCTAACGACGCTGTTATCTGCGACGGGAAAGAAGCCGGAATATTGAGACCTGGAGCAGGAAAGGATCTGATAATGGAAACTAGTTTTAGAATGTGGGCTGAAGCGCAAGTATTGCCCAAGTGGTATATAGCCGCCATAGGACTCCTTGGCGAGCTAGAACGCATGGAAGCATCCACGGCAATCGCAAGAAGGTCATCACATGCTGATCTGCGCGTAGCATCGTCTATTTTAACTATTACCTTAACCTTATTTATTTTACACGTTCTATAATTAGAATTGGATATTCAATCTACATCAATACCCAAGCTACAAAACCAATTACTTATCTCTAATTTAACTTCTTTATTTTTATCAAATGGTATTCATTAAATATTTAATTATGTATTGTTGTTCTATGTTGAAAGGAGTCTAGTATTGTTTCAATAATAGACTCCTTTCAAGTCTACTATTGTCTCTGTTAACTAAGTACCAATCGTCAATCAGTACTAATCTAGAGTGAAAGAACGGTAGATTACGATTGTTTGAGATCTTTCATAAAATATAATTTATTTAGCAATTTGCATCGAAATTGGAATCATGTCGCGTAATGTTATTTATGGAACCTGTACAAAGATGCAGTTTGTCCGAGAATATTGGAAATTGAAAACTAATAGTATTGTTGCTCCTATTACATTCCCGCTGTGAATGATGGTTCTATAAGATTCCGATTGGCAGTCAGAAAAACATCAGCTTCCAAATTTGACCATGACCATAAACCCTTCAAATCCGAAAATCATAAGTAAAATTTGTTTACCGATCAGTGTAAGTTCGTACTTTTCTTCTTAAGAACTGATTTCGAAAAATATGCAGGTGAGTAGTCGCATAACTCACGATTTCTTTTTAATTACAAAATATTGTACTCAATCGTAAATTTTGTAAAAATTTGATTGTTACAGGAATAATTTTATAAACATTTAGTGAAGCTACTGGTATTAGTCCACAAAAGCAGAGTGCGTCAATTAATTTGAAGCGTTACATGAACAACGATGGAAGATCAGCAAATTGTTTGTTAGTGTTGCATGAATTATTTTTTCGATTATTTCTACTCATCTACAGTGACAATGGCAACAAATTTCTATCAATCATTTAACGTGCTGGCGATACAAATTTGCTTGTTCTTGTACGCGCACAGTTGTTAATCATAATGGAACAGAAAATAGAAATTAAAGCTCTATTGCGTCATTACTGGAAAAAGGATCTCGGTGAACAAGCGGCAGCTGAGCACGTTAGTGGAATTGGAGCAGAAAAATTTTGCAGCAATTAGGTTTAGAAAAATTCATCGAGATCACATTAGAGTGACCAACGGGAGACGTTAAGACGATCTCCATCTCAAGTGAACGAAGATGCTCTGACGGAAATAGTTCTTGACAATTCGCAATCAAGTATTCGTGAATTGTCAACAAGAGTTAGCCCTTCAAAATCCACAATCGGTTCACGTTTGAAAAAAATCCGTTTCGTTCAAAAAAAGCCTCAGAATTGATCCGCATGATTTAACTCGTTCACAAGCTCAATACGAATTTCATTCAAAATTCTAGAGATAATCAGTTTTGGTGAAGAATCGTAATAAGCGATAACATTTTTTTATATATAATCCAAACAAACAAGAATGTGGGTTGGACGAAGGGAAAAAGCATCTCCTATGATTCGTTAAGACCGATTTAAACAAAAAGCTATGCTGTGCGTTTGGTGAAATTTTGAAGGAGTCTTGCACTTTGAATTGGTTTCTGATAGAAACCTGCGCTACGAGCAGCTAGATAAAATTGAGGAAATACTGCGCCCTCGTTACGTTGCAATAATCAATATAGCAGAGAAATAGCAAAACATGGAAAGAGTTGAAGTTTTGGCTCATCCCTTATATAGAAATGAAATGCCAACCCTACTTAAGGGAAGGCTGCTGACCCGCTGAAGCATACATTCCCCACTCAGTTCGAATGTTGATATGTCTCATTAAGAATTGTTTCGACCGACGGCATACTTCCGGTGCGGTCGCAACCTTTTGAAGAAGTGAAAAACGCTTGTCGAAGTTATTTCTCCACCAAACCAACACAGAGGTGTTAACATCAAATTGAAGTATTAGCCGAAAAATGGACATATGTTATGCAAAATAATGGATTGAAATTGGGTAAATAAATGTTTTTTGCTTTATTTAGTGTTTGGTTTTCTTAATTAGTCTGTTATGCACAAAGATTTATGGGACAACCTGATAACTTTTTAATGTTCCAGCTACTATCGTTATTACAAACATATACGGCTATCGCTATTATAATTAAATTTAAAACTCATTAATGATTTTTTTCAAATAACGTATTTAATAATTCAAGCATCGTCATGGCACGAATTTTTATAAAACGCAGACGCCGAACATTGATACATAAATACATTTAGGAAATATTTATACGTAATAAATTTACGCAACTAGGTGTAAAATCATACAATATCTATTACATTTGGGATGTCATATAGGAAGTGAACATTAAGAATAGCGAAACAGTTTCTTTTAGCTCAAAGCTGACACTAAGCGCTTGATTTTTGAAATCGGAACCAGAAGATCTTCTCGATAGATTGCTAGATTCCTGAATAATAACGTGTTCGAGATCATTGAGGAGGTCCTGTATGTGAGGGAGGATGAACCCTTCGAATGCTAATTGGAACGCATTCAAAAACTTTAATCTCCCGAACGCCTCCTTGCATATCATACCGGCGATACGTCCGTCTAACAGTATGACATCGTTCGCTCTCGCTTCGGATCCTTCCTCTACGAAGTAGCCATTCAGTTCGCCGCGCTTAAATTTAACTTCGACGGGTTTATGATCGATTCCCAGCGCGATAAACGTCCGGCTCGTCATATCCAATTCCTGTTCGATAAATGAATTATTGGTAGCAAACGTGGTTCCGAGCATTAACAACGTAAAATAAATCGCCTTGAACGTTTGCTTTTCAGGTACCGTTACGCACGGTTTGCTGCTGAAGAAGCACACCTCCAGCAGAGCTTGCTTGTATAGATCGCCCTCCGTAAAGATGCCATCTTCAATGATTCCTACGCCGGTATAAAGTTTACCATCCGGACCTTTTACTTTCGCCAGAAAATCACTATATTCCGCGTACTCCTCATTCTCTTGTCGCTTTAAACGTTCGAGAACGGTACGGTTGACGATAGAATCCGGCGATGATGGGATTATTGTTGCTGAATAGACGTTGAACAACCGTAAAATCAGTTGGGAAAGGTACAGCAGAAGCAGTCGCTGATTTTGCTTCATTACCCGCTAATTTTTGAATTAGTGTATAGTGAATTATTGACAATTCGCTTCAATTTGACGTTAAAACAAAAGATCGTTTCGATATGTATGACCATAGCTCGCTCATCTACATTGCTGTGAA